>OW051475.1:4361714-5709102 GCA_932521405.1 Oscheius sp. JU1382
CAAATAATTCCACCTGTCGATGAGTGCTGAGTTCCTTTTCTCCTTCATTCCCTCCTTCTCTCGTTATCAATTTATCGACAAGAAAAGAGTGATCAAGGTTCAACTTCATCGGCGTGATTGTCCTCTCTCGCTTTCCAACTTTCTCTCCATCTCCATGGCAACGCAGCGGAGAGTCGAGCCTTTCCCCTTCTGCATACATAGAGTACAATATTTGCTTATTTTTGACTCTGATTTTTTGCTCCTCCCTAAGGAAAACAACGGCCGTCCGCCTCAAAATTTCTCCCTAAAAGACTCTTCTTGACCCTGTGCCCAGTAGCCACAAGAACCGGACTTTGGGAACTTGTTTACCGCCCTGATAGAACTCTTTTCTACCACCTTTCCCCCTTTCCATTGGCGGAATCATCATCATCACATGGCGCTGTGCGTCCCCTTGGAGCCAGCCATGCCAGCTAGCCGAGGCTAGGGAGGACCAACTTGTGTCCTCTCTTTCTATAGTTCGCTCTCCTCTAAGCCGATTTTAAGAGAGACTTTTCCTCTGTCCTTTTCTGGCCAGTAAACACGCTCCAATGACATCAGCGCGTGATGGATCACGTTTCTGATGGCTCTGTACGTCGTCGTCTTCGACTGTCTGCATTGTTTTGTTTCCTATGATCTTCATCTATTTTTGAGGGTGACGCCAATCGAATCGTACAGTTGCGTGGGGTAGAAATGAATCAGGAAAGATTCAGCAAAGCCGACTCATTTCCACTCATTCCTATATACTTTCATACCGTATTCGCTGTCTGCTTTTGCTCTCTGGTTCAAAGTTTCTTCGACAAAAAAGAGACTGCCCTTTTATGCCGACATAATGCCTTAAATAGAAGTCATTCCTGCAGAAAAATTTACCCGATTAGATATCAAAAGAATCTTGTCTAGGTACCTTCGATAACTCGACAAAGTCTTGGGCGCGGAAAATCGAGCAAGGCGTTCAACTGGAAAGAGAGTGAATGGAGGTGAGCGGACTTCCGCCCAAAAAAGAGCACCCAAGAGAGTCTCTTTTGGCTTTTCGTTTCCGTCTTTGAACCTAGCCAATTGATCCCGGGCCGTCTCTGGTTGTAAAGTCCCGCGCTTCTCTGTCTCCACTTTGTCGCATTTTCTCTTTTTTCTACCGTAATCCTCCTTCTCTCTCGTCTCTTTGTTCTCTTTTTGTCCTCAAAGTTAATTTGCAGAAGTCGTTGTCAAGATGGGCCGCAAGAAGATCCAAATCACTCGGATTCAGGACGAGCGTAATCGTCAGGTGGGCTCAAAAGACCAATTCGTTACGTAGCCATGGGGGTAGAGGCAACAGGTGAAATCTTTCCCCCCGAGAGACTAATTGTTTCGATTCAATCAAGCAGCCATGGGTACATTCAAAGGATTCTGTTGAGGGACTTCAATCTCAGGTATTAGAGGGTACAAAAAGTGCCTTCTCAATCGTTATTAGCGACAGCTCGAGGGGATTCCAACTCCTTTTTGCAACTAAAATCCTCAGCTCATCGGGATAAGACGGATCTAACCGGCGGATGTTGATTCGCCTCTTTTTATCACTTAGAGAGATGACGTCCTTCTCTCAGAATCTGTGCACAACGGAATGCAATTAGCCTGCCGGCATGCCCGTTGCCAGCTGTGCCCATCGATTCCCCTTTTCTCAATGCGGCCAGCGGCACATCAGGGCTGCCCCGTTGACGTCATTCCGTCGTCGTTGCCCTGATCGCGGCCAGCCAGCCACGGGGACACAAAAATACGCCAGAGGGGCTAAAAATAACCAATGCGCGACAAATAGGACAAATATGGGCAAAAAGAGTTGATCGGCAGCTGTCAGAGGCGCTATTCAGCTGACGACATCAAGTAGTCGAAAAACGAAATGGCTTCAGGTAACTTTCACCAAGCGCAAGTTCGGCTTGATGAAGAAAGCCTACGAACTGTCGGTTCTCTGCGACTGCGAGATTGCTCTCATTGTCTTCAATTCGACGAATAAGCTCTTCCAGTGAGTATTTATCTTCTCTTTTCTTCACGGGATCTGTGTTTTTCTGTTTTTCCAATGACATGGGGGACACTTGTTTTGGTTGGTTCTGATGACGTCAAACGAATCGAATCGATCAGTCCTATCAGGTGACTGAAAAGGTTTGATACGTCGCTAATTTGTTGCTAGCAAAATGATAGCATTGTTTATATTTCTCGGGTTTCAATCGACTAACCAATCAGAACAAAGGCCCTCTAAACGAGAGATATCGAAGGTTCTTTGGAGCCAGATAGTTTAGTCTCGATAGCGCAGTGCAATGTGGCGTGCTGTTGATGAGACAGTCGTGGGTTCAAACCCGCGGTCAATGCATCTATGTGTACTCATGCAGTTCTCATAACTGCGTGTAGAAGGGAAAAGATGCTAAATCACACATATCGACTCTTAACGATGGGGTTCCTTCAGCTTGAAGGAACTCCCCTACTCTGAGTCGTACAAACACTTTTTCGAACTTTTGGTTCAAGACTTCATCACTAATAGATGAGAGTCATGGCTTTGAATCGATCAATGACGCATGTGGGAGCACTGCATATTAAATTTGTGAAAAATCTCACTTTCTTTTCAGATATGCTTCGACGGATATGGACAAAGTTCTCTTGAAGTACACGGAATATAACGAACCACATGAGTCGCGTACGAACAATGACATTATGGAAACTCTTCAACGAAAGGAATCGAAGCATGGAGCTTGTGATAGTGACGATAGGTAAAGGATAAGAATGAAGTTGAGAACAAGGCAATTTCAGTGATCCGGGACCATCAACTCCCGCTCCGAACAATCACAATGTGACTCCGCAAATGAACGGCTCTGGAGTCCATCATGAACAGCAGCCAAGTACCGTAGCTCCTCAGGCACCACCATCTCTTCATCCGCTTTACACGAACCTCTTCCTTCAGCAGCAATATCGGCCTCCAATTCATCGACCCGAAAAACATCAAGAATTCCCCAGTACATCGAGTTTTTATGATCCGTCTCTTGGCCAGCCTCATCCTCTCGTTGGTTTTTTGAGAGAAAGAGAAAAATGTCTTTAGGTCAGCCCAACTTGTCCGTCTGCAACTTCTTTGAACATCCCACAAGCGGCTACTGATGCCGATTGTGGAGCTGATCCGCCCCATTGGGCTACAGCTTTGCAACACAAGTCCCAGCCAGCACCGTATGTTAAAATGGAACCGCATTCGCCACCAGAGAAACGCTCGCGACTTGGAGATTGGCGATCTCCCCAGTTAACCTAAGATATGTATGAACTTCTTTCATGTCACCAGAATCTTCACCATATAATTTGCCCTCCTGGGGGCCGTAATTCTTCCCCGGCTCCTGTTCTGTCCCTGTGTTATTTTGAGTGTGAGTGTGAAAAAAAAAAGATTTTTTGAGGAATATCATAATAAAGTTTTATCGATACAATCGAGAAAACAAAAATTGTTTCTGGGAAAGGATTTTATGGAACATAGCTCAAATAGGAAAAATCACACGAAAAAGGATTGAGCAAAGTGAGCTCGTTTAAAATCCCGAAGGTACACGCATGAACTATATCACTGGTGTGGAAAATTGCTTTGGAACGCTGAGGGATTAGAAGAAAGTGCATTAAGCGCCTAAAAGCATAGATTGAGTAGACTTTTAAAGACTTACATCGGCTAAAGTTTGATTTTGTGGATGTTGAGATTGAGGAAGAACTGGTTGATTTGGAATCCTTGGGACAGATGATTGATCCATATTGAATGGGATTGGATTTAAAGAACCATTTCTATAACCTGGGAGATTTCCACCTATAAACTAATGAAAAAATATATGATAATTTCACCTATGGTGAAGTTAGGTTGTCCGTAGGAGTTCCACATTTGAAAATGTCCAAGTTGAGCCAGTGGCATATTATATTGCGGTTGAGCCTGAAATTATTGGATTTAAATACATCACAACATAGAAATTTGTATCAAAGCTCTTTTTTTGGCATGCATTGAAACAAGGCCACCCACCAATTGTTGGTAGTTGAATGTGGTGCGATTATTTCGGTTGTTCATTTGAAAAGCAGCATCGCCCCAACTAGCAGCATATGCTGCACTTGTGCTTGGTACAGACCCAGGTGTCCCAATAGGTGATATCGAGATGCTGGATTGCACGCTTCCCCAAAATTAATCGATTATGGATGTTCAAACTTGTTAAAATAAAGGCGAAACGTTGATTTAAAAAAATATAACTAACCGGTGCAATATTGTTTGATGTAACAGCATCTCGATTTTCTGGCGGTCGGACTTGACGAGGAGGTGAATCGTCGTCATCTATAACGATAACCTCATGCACTACGCTCTTTGAGGGCGTACTCGTAGTTTTCTGGTTTGTATTATTTGTTGATGCAATAATAGCTCGTTGAATGTCATCATCATCGTCAGAGTCAAGAGCTAAAAAGTTTAGAACTTAAAAGATTAAACATACTAATAACGTCGTCTTCATTGTTATTGGGTTTTGAAGCATTATGCTTCTTTGAATCACCATTACTAGTAGAGGCTTTGGTGCCCTCATCTTCGCTGTCACTTGGCACACCGTTAATTACCTATGTAAATAATAATCAAACAAATTGAAAGAAAAATATACCTCTTGTACTTTTTGGTAGCCTCCTGATGTTAAAAGTTCAACTTCATTAGCATCTTTGACGTCCCTGAGTACATCTTGAAAATATCTGTAATTACATTACTTATTTTGGAGAAGTAAAAGATTTTTTAAGGTAGGGTTTGGGATTGTTCACTAGTCAAACCGCTTGCGAGGCCATTCAGAAAAGAGCACTTTCCTACACGCACTGCAAACAAAACAGTACGCCTATTGTACAGGATAATCGCTTCCAGGGAGATTTACATTATTGGTTACTTACCCGTCAATTATCAGACGACCATAAGTTGCATTACCGCTGCAAATTCCACATTTCCAAGTGGGTTTTTTCTCGTTCATTCTAAGGAATAAATCTAAATCGAAGCATTGCAGGTGAGTACAATCTCTACAACGAGCTGGAATACCCATGCGGGTTTTACCTAGCTGAAACGATTAGGTAATCAATATATAATTAACTAACAGGGCATAATAAGCTAATTCGAACTTGATCCATTTTTATACCATCGTCATCTCCCACAGTCATCCTTCTAATAATCTGCTGTCGAGTAGTAGCCGCTTCTTGTTTTGCTGCAGGATTGGCCACTGTCCTATCTCTCAATATTTCGGACGTTACTCTATTGACGATATAAATTGCTACAGCCCACGCTCTTCTGTCTCCAGTCCAGTCTACCCATAATCTAAAGCCCCAATATATAATTATAAATTGCTATACCTATGCTGTGCCTTGGAATAACTTCCATCTCTGGGTGGCTGACAATTTTGTGTAATATTGACAGGTCGAGACGGACGTTTTGCTTCTGTATTTGGTTTGTTTGTTGGTATGATGCTCTGTAAAAAAAAACAGAAAATGATATTCCTAGCAATAACTTACCGGTAAAACAACTAAACAATCATCAATTTTTACATTGCAATTAGGCGGAAAATCATCAGGCTGGTCGACGCCTTGATAGTTTGGGTTTAATTGAAAAAATCTAAAAATAAGTATATTAAGTCAATAGATGCTAACCTTAATTGAATTTCATGCCGTGGTAATTGCTTTATGTTATCTCTATACATTAGGCTTGGATGAAGATGTTGAGGAATTGTAAACAAGATCTGAGTCTAGAAAATTTTCTAATATATGCTATAAAATGCTTACTTTTTGCATATTTTTTATCCCAGAAGGAACAGCGGCTAGTTCACAGGGTTCAAGAATTGTGCAAACCTGGTCATAAAAAGGAAGAACTGAGGGGCGCAATCCTCGAACTGGCCTATTATGAGCTGCAGGTATATTATACATCTAAATGATTAATAATTAAAAATTTTAAAATAAACTTACTCCCATTGTTACTCCTCCGTTTGCTTGATAGATCAGATTAGAATAACCATTTGCAGGGATAAATCCTCTATGTTGTTGTTGTTGCTGCTGTTGTTGTTGTTGTTGTTGTTGTTGCTGCTGCTGCATCCTCGAAGCTCTTTGAAACAGGTTAGATAAATAAATAAAACATACGATGGTGGAACATTATACGGAGAAGGACGAGACCTATTGCTCATATTTATAAGTTCAGAAAGCTAAAGGGTAATTTAACAGCAAAAAAAGTAGCTTACGACTTTTTGAACTTCTGCCTGCGTTTGAGGAGCTCTCAAAAGCTGTACTGCACGACTTACAAGTTCTTGCTTTCGTCCTAATCTATTGATATTGAAATGTATTAACAATTGCTGAAGTTCAGGAACGCGAAGCGAGCTGATTTTAGTCTTAAAAAAATTAGAATATAAAAATATGCAACAAAAAGAGTTAAGGTATTTTGGTTCGTAAACATTGCATTTTGCAAGATGAATGTGGCTGTACATATAACATAGGAGGCAAAAATATAGATGAGATGGGAGGCGAAATATTATTTTAAAAAATCAATAGTTCAAAAAAAATAATGCAAAAATTTACGGACTCACCTCCCAATGACTGAGTTCGGGTTGGCCTAATAGAAGTGACATTTTAAATTATTCTTTCTTCTCTTTTCTTTAATGACTTTAGCTCTGCAAATAAAGGGCAAGCTGATTATTTAATGTTACACGTAAAGTTAATATTATGCAGTTTTCAAAAGTCTGCTCATGAAAAAGGGTTTTATGAAAGAATAGCACTACGTATTCCAGCTTGAGACAAATGTAAAAACGTATGAGCCAAAATATATACCGCAAATAGCAGAACTATGGATGTTTAGAAGTTTCATTTGTTTATTGTCATCTGGCAGAACTGAACTTCTAAATTATGATATTTTATGCGACCGGTAGCGGACAAAATTGTCGCTAACAGGACAAAACGAATTCAAAATAGATCTGCCCTGATTTTTTATCTTCAATTTTCATTTGTAATTCAAATCGTAAACCTTGAAGTAGCAAAGACTACACGTAAGAAAATACAAAAATAAGTAAATATTTTGCTAATCAGCTAGCACTTCATTGCAGTATCTCGAAAAAGTTAGATCATTCTTTTGAGAACAAAAATCACCTCTTTAAACAAGGTGCTTTCCCGCCGAATTTAATTATAGCCGAGTATGTTAGAGATGTAGACGGTTAAAACAGAGCCATACCAGTGCCTGTCGGATGCTGCCTGTGCTTTTCCGCTACCTGACGAGCTTAGAATTTTGTCTACTATATACCCAGTGCAAATCACGTGAAATTTTATCGATCGGCAGGCGTTTCGGGCGCGGCGCCAATCAATAGCCCCCTGAGGAGAGTTCAAAGAACAGGAAAAAGTGAACAATAAATAAGCAAATATACATCAAATGTAATAGAAACGTCCTCGTTTTCTCCTCTATTGGAAAATCAGACGCGGTCTTTCAGAACCGAATATATGTACAAAATAAATGAGCAAAAAATTTCCTTTGAAACCGTAATAATAGACATAGCTACAAATGTGTCTCGACGATTTTTTCTACCTTCTATACCATAGCTGGGCTTCTCGCTTCCTTTTAATTTTCTTCTGAAGTTGAAGAACTCCATATAAAAGGGCCTGAAAAAAAGATAATTTTGCTTTGGCTGTTGTCTTTAATGCACGTGTTTTAGATTACATGATAAACTTACTTCTGCAGTAGGCGGGCAACCAGGAACATAAATATCAACTGGTATAACTCTATCACATCCACGAAGCACTGAATATGCATAGTGATAATATCCACCTCCATTTGCACAAGATCCCATAGAAATAACCCATCTAGATAGTAAATGAAATTAAACTAACAAAATGTAAAACTACTTGGCTTCTGGCATCTGATCATAAATTCTACGAAGAGCAGGAGCCATTTTATTAGTAACAGTGCCAGCTACAAAGATCAAATCAGCCTGTAATCTAAAGATATTTTACGCAAGTAATGTTAAGCAACCTGTCGAGGAGAAGCTCTGAAAACAACTCCGTATCGATCCATATCGTATCGTGGAGCAGCGAAGTGCATCATTTCGACGGCACAACAAGCAAGACCTAAACAATATATTACCAACAAATTACTTTCTTGTTTAATTTAGATAGACTGACTAACTGACCAAAGGTTAATGGCCAAATCGAACCACGTTGTGCCAAATTCATTACATCGTCGAGTCTAGCAAGTGCATATTCCCCAGCCGATGAAGTCTCAGTAAAAGGCGTTCCTGCAATTAAATGCAAATTAAAAATCTACTTCTTACCGGTTTTGCCAATGCCTTTAGGTGCCTCACTTGATGGAGCTAGAGCTTTAGTTCCCAAGTTACGAGTTACGCCCGGAATGGTTGAACGCAGAGCGCTCAGCATCCTGGTCTGAAATAAATAATTTAATTGAATAAAAGATCATATATTTATGGAAAAAAAATTGACGAAAATTTATTCGTATTCTGGGTTCGAAATACGCAAAGAATGTTTAGTTTTCCATGCAGCACGTGATGCTTATGAAACTGAGCTATTGATCAGAACTTTTGCTAATTATATAAAATATCAAAATACTATGGTTTTAGTGTGTTATGTCTGGCCAAGCTAATTAAATGCATGAAAAACTCCAACTCTTACAAGTACTGTTAATTGAAATGCATTGTTCTAAGAAGAGAGTTTAATAGGTTCTTTTCTTTCTAATAACACCGTAAAGTAGAAAACTATGGTAAGAAAATGTACTTTGATGGATGGAAACTCAGGAATTGACGATTTTGTAAATGACGCTAAACATCAGGCTGATTCATCGCAATTGACAACCATTTGACAGGCCCTTTTTATTATTTTTTCTGCTTCAATTTCAGCTTCTTATTCTAGCAATAATACTTGCTTTCGCTTTATTTTAGCTAATCAAGCGAATTAAATCAGTGATTTTACACTCCAAAGACAATTTTGTTATATTTCCATAGAGTGTGCACGGTGTTTAACGATTTTCTCGTCGGACTTCTCTCTACTTTGATACTCTCTCGTTGGTCTAAGCATTTCACTTCACACTTTGGTTTATCTCTTTTTTTATCTCATTACATAACTTATTTTTGTATTCCCCTCTTTATTATAAAGTTACAGATGCGAATAGAAGATCACGCGGAAGTGACTCCTTCAACTTCTGGTATTTATGCTCCATATGAAGTTAAAAAAGGAGAAGATCCACTTTTTGGGTATAACGAAAAAATCTTATCACCATGGGTCAAGAAGCGCTACAAATTATCAATGGTTGGGTTAGTTTTTTTAAATACATTTTTAAGAAAACATATTATACTATTGATCAGAATGTACCCGGAACGGCTTATCTTCTTTTGATCAATAACCATTCTCTTTTTTCTAAATCTGATAATAACCAAAGGATCTGTAATAAAAACTAAAATATATATGCTTATTTAGGTTACACGAAGAAATCTTAGATGTCTATAATTGGCTACGCCCAAGCAAAGTTGAAACGGCTTTGCGCTATGAAGTTTTTGATAGAGTTAGTTACTTTTATAATCTCAACTCTTTTTAGGTAAAGAAAATAATTGTAGATCAATGGAAAGGCTTTGATATTAAAGTTTCTGTATTTGGAAGCTTAAGGACAAACCTCTTTCTGCCCACCTCTGATATTGATGTTCTTGTCGAATGCGACAAATGGGATGAAATTCAACCTTATTTAAGTGTAAGCCTCCAAAACTAAAATGTAATTCTTTTTGTCTTAGGAGACAGCTAGAGCACTTGAAGAATCTGGTATGTCCTCAAGAATCTCAGTATTTGGTGAGGCCTTTGTTCCGATAGTAAAAATGGTTGACAAGGACACACTTGTCTCAATCGATATTTCTTTTAATACCATACAAGGAGTACGCGCTGCAGATTATATTGAAAAGGTAATTACTTTATTTGCTATAATTAAACAATAAGTAAATTCAGGTTAAGCAAGAATTTCCTGTGGTTGAACCATTAATTCTAATACTTAAGCAATTTTTAATTCAAAAAAATTTAAATCAAACATACACTGGAGGACTTTCGTCTTATGGACTAATTTTAATGCTGATAAGCTTTCTACAGGTAAATACTTCAGTGACATATAAAAGTTTAATTATAGATATACGCTATGCCAGTACGAGGAAAGCCCTTCTATGATCAAGGCGTAAATCTTGGTGAATTGCTTATGAGATTTTTTGAAGTATATGCTCAGGTTTGCAGTTTTAAAACGCTAACTATTTGTAGGAATTCAATTATCTCGAAGTAGGGATTTCTGTAGAAGATTGTAAATATCGTAAAAAACTTAATTGCCTTGATTTTAAATCGCCAGTTCTCTCTCTTGAAGATCCTTTGCTAAAAAGTCAGTTTAAAAAAAATTAAATTTCAACATTTTTGCAGGCAATGAGGTTGGACGTTCAACATTTAATTTTGCAAGTGTTCAAGCAGCATTTGCTCAAGCATTACAGGTTACTTTATTTAAATTTTAAGAGTAATTTTTTTTAGGTTCTGAAAGGGATTTTTGTTCGAGATCGGCGTCGATATACTGATTTTCACGAAAAAATCTTCAAGAGTGGCAGTATTCTTGCCTTAATAATGCCGTTCAGACCCCAACAAGTCGAATACCGCTGTTGGTTGAAGGTGAGCGCCGAGGTACGCTTCTAATGTTGATCCTTTAATACATTCTAAATGTGTGCCGTGATCGCATTATCTCTAATATATTTGAAGCACGTTTCTAATAAGAAAATACTCTATTAAAAGCACAGTATTCACTTTTCTGGGCGTTTTGATTCCTCTAGCCATATTCTTCTGACTATTACACTGACAGAACCTAAATATTCAATTAATTATGCCTTCCTAAGATAAAACCAGAAAGCTCATCAAGAAAGCCTAACAGATAAACGTTTACATAGAGATAATACGGTAATTGCTGTTCTTGCTAATTGCTCGAACTAATTATTGCATCAAAAATGTACTTATTGCAGAGTCAAAGCATTTCTCAAAACAAGAGAATCGATAAGGGTGATAGAACACGGACACCACAACTTGTCACAAATACATGCGTTTCCCCGGTAAAACATTCTAAAAAGTCACTAAAATAATTTAGTATATCAACCTTGACACTATTTCTCTAAATCAATCTATATCGGCAAAAACTTCGAAGCCTTTGACAATAATGCCGCCATCCGAAGCGATAATTGCAAAAGTTTCTACGAATCCAAGCATTCAAGAATCAAAGAAACTTAAAGAACCGGCTGGGAGTCAGAGCAAAGAAGAACCGTTGAAAAAGGATACAAATCATCTTCAGACTGAGGTTTTCCTTTCCAAATTGATGTTATTGACAAAAGTTTTAGAAGGGTTCAAATGAAAAGATAGTAAAGAAGCACTCCTCTCCCAGGAAAGAGGCTTCACCTAAAAAGGACGGCAAAAACAAGAAGGTGACTGAAAGTCACTCTTATTCATCAGTTGTGCATAGGTTTTAGAAAATTTTAAGGTTTACCCTGACTGATTCAGAAATAGTAAAAAACAAACTGATCAAAAAACAAATAAGCCCCCTACCCAAAGTAATTCTGGATCAAAGAAAAGTGATGTAGCCAATGGAGTTAAAAATTCGCCGGTTAGTTGCTACTAATGCGAGTGTAGCTTCACATTTATAAAGCTTCTAATATGAAACAATGGAACAAATAATTACAGAATTTACAAAATTATTCCAGAAACCCGAAAGAAGGCCGGATATTGCTGTCTACAATTCAGCTGCTCGAAACCATAGGAATCATGTTCCGAAGACAAATGGAAATACTGCACAAAGTTCGGATGCCGATTCCGAACAAGATGGCAATGGATTCATTACTGTTCGCCGGCGGTGACACTTATCTTAAATATTGTTGAAAGAGATTTGATCAATCGATCTCTCTTGTTATACACAAAATACTGGTAATTTACTTCGTCTGTGTATATTAGATTTCGGGTCCAATTCGGTTTTTCTACTTGTAATTGCATTTTAGAAATTAACGAGAAGTATGGGTTCAGATTTATTAGAGTTCTCATAGAAATATATTTTTCTGTAAAACTTGGTTTTATTGATCCAACGGGATTTTCCCATTGCTACATTCCATCCTATTTAGTGTGTTTTTGAGTATCTTAAGAATTTTCATGGTAATGGATCTTCATAACGATTCGTCCGATAGCATTTTGGGAACACCGCCAGCAAACTCATCGCAAACCGAAATCAAAGTAGAAGTACGTTCCTCCTACAGAGCCCCTTATAAAATTATTTAATTAGAAAGTCAATCATAGTTGGACTGTTAAAAATTTTTCACACTGTTATCAGGAGTATCTAGAGAATTTTGTATATTTGACCAGAGGAGACGAACAACTGACTTGGTCCATTAAAATTTATCCAAAGGGAAATGGAGAAAACAATAAGGACTTTGTCTTTCTTTGTTTGAATCGAGTAGTAAGTTTTGCCATCAAATTATCTTTAAAAACTCAAATTGAAGGTAGGAAATGGAAAATCTTCAAAAATCGGCTTCAAATCACGTTTTATGCTACGCACAGCCGAATATAAAGAAATCGAGGTAGCCTTTGAAATTGGTGGTTTCAGTGTCAAATTCAGATGCGGATTCATCCAAATCCTTCTCATTCCGATTATGTCTCCTATATAAAACGAGACGTTCTTTTCCCACAAATCCTCCCGAAAGATCTAATTATTGTAAATGTGGAAATAGATGTTGCTGTGGACACTATCACTACTTCCGCTGAGCCTGTCTTGGTATTTCGATTCCAATAACAATATAATTGCTTTTAGATTGCTGCGAACTGTGAACAGCAGCTAGTAGCTGACTATCAGAAGATGTTCAGAGATGATGTTTTAACAGATTTCACAATTCGTGTGGGAGCAGATGGACGTGAAATTCGTTGCCATAAAGCTATTTTAGCTGCAAGATCCCCAGTTTTTGGAGCTATGCTCCTTCACGAAGACACATCTGAAGCCACATCTGTAATTTGATTTGGCAGTTTCCGTAAAGTTTTTTTTACAGGGAATTCTGGAGATTTGGGACTTGGAATATGATGTGGTTCATGAAATGATCTACTACATCTATTGTGGTCGCTGCCAGAAGGATATAGCTGAAATAGCTAGTGAATTACTTATCGCGGCTGACAAATATTCCTTAACAGAGCTGAAAGTAATAATCTTTTTAAAAAAATTCCAAACTCTATTCAGAATCATTGCGAGAAGTTTCTTATAGAAAATCTTACCCCGGAAAATTCTTGCCAACTCCTCGTTCTTGCAGACATGTATACCGCAAAGAATCTACGGAAAAGCGCTGTGCAGGTTTAGAAATTTCCCAAATAAAAATGCCAAATTTCAGATGATTACGGCTCGGCCAAAACAGATAACTGGCACAACTGGTTGGGAAGAAATTTTAAAACAGCATCCATCTCTTGTGACGGATATTGTTAACCATTTTGATAAGGCGCAAACTGGCTTCAGCGCTGCTAATTTTTCACTACCTGGGAACAGCCAGTAGACATCGACAAAAACCCCGTTAGTCGCACTTTGAGGCGAAAAAATTCCAGTCCTTTCTATGGGTATGTTCATAATGGTAAACCAATCACCCAGATGTTGTATGTATGTCTAAACACTGCTAATATGCCCTATAAGTTGAATATTTTAGCCGATATCTCGCCCCAACTCTTCAGCCATGTATTGTTCTTCAACTATCTGAATTCAGAAACCATACCCCGTGTTTGTGAGCGTAATTCTATGCCACAATTGTATACAAATGTTATTAAAAAGTTAAAATCATAATGTTTCATTTGTTTTAACGTGCTTTTCAAAAAGGAAATGCGGTGTTTGTTCAAGCACCTTGTCCGTCAGTTTGATTTCATCGTAAGAACCTCTATCGCTCGTCAGGAAATCAGTACAAAGTGGAGCATCCAAAACTTCTTCAACTTTCACTTCTGTTCTTCGGCCAAATTGCGTTAATGCCTTTTGTATCCTTCGAAATCTCTTCATCTGAAAATAATTCTTTTAAATCTAGAATTTAAGGCAGTTATACTTTTTTGTTCAAACTGGCCGGGGCTAAAACTGACTCGAGTAAGTTTTGCTTTAGCTGTAGTTATATGCTCTAGTTCAAAAAAGGGGCTCGTCAGCCGAAAAGCTGGAAGCCCCTGAGACAATCGAAAAGAAGGATTCATTGACTGCCAAGGAGAAACAGGAGGTAAAGCTACGCTATCCCAACATTAAAAAAGCCAATTCAATCGATTCAAAGCCAGATGAAAATAAAAGTCATAAAGAAAGTTCTCTTACTCAAGAGCGTCGTCAATTGAAACAAATAAGCTGCGAAGAAGTAGGACGTGTGAATCGACCAATTGAGGATGAGCCTTATTACCATGGCTTCATGACCAGAGCTGAAGCGGATAAGCTTCTTAAAAAAGAAGGCGAATTCCTTGGTAATTTTCAGTTTATTTATTAATTTTTTTAGTACGTAAAACTGTTGTCGGAGATCAAATGTACTACATTTTAAGTCTGGTTAATGACGGTCAGATGCATAATTTTCTAATAAAAAGGACAAATAAGAAGCGCCTCTATTGGGTCTATAATTTTGCCTTCAAAACAGTCGGTGATCTCGTTCAACACCACTATCGAAATCGAGAGCCGATCAACAGCGAAGGCTATCTTCTGGTTAGACCTTGTCTGAAGAAAGAGTGGCAACTGAATAACGAACAAGTGGAAAAAGGCGAAAGACTGGGTGGCGGTGCTTTCGGAGACGTGTGGAAGGGAACGCTACAACAATCACCATTTCTACCACGTGTTGAAGTGGCCATCAAAACTCTTCAAGAAGGATGCTTGAATGGAGACGAAAGGATCAAATTCCTCAAAGAAGCCAATCTGATGCTGGAGTTAAACCATCCTAATGTGATCAAATTGTATGGAGTATGTACTGCTAAGGAGCCGATTATGATTGTGATGGAGCTTGCGCCTGGAAATTCCCTCGACAAGCGTGTTCAGGATATGAACAATCCTCCAACAATTGCAGACAAGCTTAATTTCATCTATGGAGGTACTAAAGGCATGGCTTATCTCGAATCAAAAAAGATTATTCATCGCGATATAGCCGCCAGAAATTGCCTCCTTGGGGCCAACAATGAAGTCAAAATTTCGGATTTTGGACTATCCATGTTGGGGAACGAATTTCGCGAGAAACGCATGAAAAATGTGCCTCTTAGGTTTGAATTTTACTAAATAAAAAAGAAATTTGCTTTTAGATGGATGGCTCCTGAAACTCTTAGAAAAGGCATATACAGTTCTAAGTCAGACGTTTACAGCTTCGGCGTGATGATTTATGAGATCTACTCGTGTGCCATCGAGCCTTTCCATGAAATTGAAGACAACAAATTGCTTCGAAGGCTCAAATGTGAAAACAAGGCTGTTTTGCAAGTTCTCGGAGAAATACAAGTGGAAATGGAAGAAATTCGTCTCAAATGTATTCTGTTTGAACCAGAGGAACGCCCGACATTCGAACAATTGGAGGCTATGGTAAAAGTGCTACCTGGGATTATTCATCCTCTGGCACCCTCACTCTTTGCCAGAATTATGGCTCGTTTTCGCCGTTTTCTCATAAAAAATTAAAAACAAAGAGATCAAATTCAATAAATTGAAAATATCTTCAAAAAACTTACTTGATTTTGTGAATTTTCTTTAGCCTGGATAGCATCGTGGAGTTGATCTAACTGAAAAGCAGAAAATATTTTAAAATAGAACAACTGACCACTTCATTGGAAATATAAGAATTAATAGAGTTAAAATAGTTGTCTTCTTCGTTAAGAACATTTTCTGCTATATCCAGAGCTTCATCTAATTCACCCTTTTGTATGTATAAAATAATGTTTAAGTTGTTTCTAATAATAGCTGGTGAATGAGTTATTTTGTTTATACACCAAACTGAATCTTCGATACGCTTCTGTAAAAGAATTATAGTAAATTTGAGCTTATACCAGTTTCAAAGCAAGCGCGGCTCCATAAGCTGATACGCGGGATGTGGCTTCATTGGGCTCTTCGACCTTTCGAATAATTGTTAGCATTTTAGCTAAACAATCCTTGGTGCCCTAAACAAAATTTGAACAAAAAGCGACAACTTACTTGCTCATAGAAATTTTTTGCCAACTGTACCTCCCTCGTTTTTGACTTTATAGATCGCGGAAGATGAGTTACCGCTACAGTCGAGAAAAAAGCACATCGCATTCTACTACTTTTCAAGACGTCCAACTTATCTACAGATAAGATGGTACAAACCCCCTAAAATCAAGGCTTTACAACAACAAACAAATTTATTTAACAAATTGCTGTTCAGTAAGCTTCTCCTCTGGCCAACTGGCGTCGCTGCTTCTTCTTCGACTCCTTCTTAGGGGCCTTAGGCACATCATCGGAAGGCTTAGAAACGACATCTTCCTTCTCGGTAAGAATAACTTCGATGTGGCAAGGAGAGGACATGTAAGCTGAAAAGTTTTTTTTTTAAAGAACAAACAGTATTTGGTCGCTATATTTTTTATAAAAAATATTTAAAAACTAACGGTTGATTCTTCCGTGAGCACGATAAGTCCTTCTGCGCATCTTGGCAGCCCTCTGAACATTGATGTGATCGATTACGAGGTGGTCAACGTCGAGTCCCTTGTATTCAGCATTGCTCTCGGCGTTCCTAAAAATCACTCATCATAATCTGTATATGAAATATAACCAAAAAAAATGAAGCAAAACCCACTTGAGCAAATCGAGAAGAAACTCGGCAGACTTTTCGGGCCAACGTCCTTGTGTAGTTCCCCAGTTCTTTGCTTGGGATTTGCGGCCAACTCCTCCCTTGAAGCGGAAGAAAGGAACGATCTCCTTCTTGGCCTTTACGTTCTCAAGGAAACGTTGGGCACGTCGGAGGGGCATGTTGCGCAGAGCCATGGCAGCCTCATGAGTGTTCTTGAAGTGAGCACGGAGGTCGGATCCACGAGCCTTGCAAGACTTGGTGGCATTTTCGGGGTTACGAGTATAATGAATCTTCGTCATTTTTACCCCAAGGTGGTTACCTGCAAATAAGAACTTAGTTAACTGAACATGACTAATAAAAAGTGAAGAGAAGACCTTTTTCAAATAATTTTATAGTCCGTAATTTAGTCAAAAAAGTATAATATGTCTTTACCGTGATTTCATGTAATTTACTAATAAAGAAAACTAGAGCAAATCACAGAGAAAACGCATAGAAACAGCGTATAATAATGCAAGAAATTTTGGGCCAAAGTGAGATTGTGCGCTCTCGCTCGCTACGCTCTAAAGGACTGTCGATTTCTCTGCGAGACCCATAGAGTCATTTATTCATTGGTTAGCTCTATCGGATTTCCATTTCATTCATTCCTTTCAGTATTGTAGCATAAATGATGGTCAAAATCGCTCAAAAAACATATTTCAGGGATATGATCAAAGCAATATTGGTAATTAACAACCATGGGAAGCCACGTCTTTTGAAGTTTTACCAGCATTATACGGAAGAAATACAACAACAAATCATCCGTGAGACATTCCAACTTGTCTCCAAGCGTGACGATAATGTTTGTAACTTCCTTGAAGGAGGAACCCTGATTGACGGAAACGACTATCGTCTGATTTATCGACACTATGCCACCCTTTATTTCATTTTCTGCGTTGACAGTAGCGAATCAGAACTAGGAATTTTGGATCTAATTCAAGTATTTGTTGAAACTCTTGATAGATGTTTTGAAAATGTCTGCGAACTTGATCTGATTTTCCATGTAGACAAAGTGAGTTTTGATCAAAACGAAGAAGAAAAGTGTTCCAGGTTCATCATATTCTGAGTGAAATTGTCATGGGAGGAATGGTATTGGAAACAAATATGAGTGAAATTCTCCTGAGAATTCAAGAACAAGAGAAACTTCAAAAGCAGGAGGCTGGCATTTCGGCTGCTCCCGCTCGAGCTGTTTCTGCCGTCAAAAATATGAATCTTCCTCAACAATTAAAAGATATCAAACTGCCCGATCTCCCCGGTTTATCCAACCTCAAAAACGCTTTCTAAACCACATTCCAAATTTCCTGTACAAAAAAGACAATAAATTATATTCAATCACTCCGCTTTCTTCCTTTCTCAATCAGGTAAGCCTTCCAAATATCTCGAAGAGCTGGAAAAAAAACCTTCTAATTGAATTTCAAGATGGATAGCTACTCAAACCATGAGATATTAGATGAATTACACGAGATTTGTACAGATGAAGGTATAAGTTCAATCGATGAACTCCATTCGACGAGCGGACGTGAGTTTAACTCATCAGCAGTATTATTTTCCCCAGTAGATAACTTAGATGCAGCCCCAGGCCCTTCAAATATTGATACAGCTAGTATCATTTGGGACTACGGTCATGATGGCTTATTACCGTACAGTGAAGAAGTGATAGCCTGCGATGGTTAGCTTAAATTGTCAGATCTCGAAAATTGCTTTAGATCTTGCTATTCAAGACCCGGCTGAACAATTGGACTCTATTTATTATCCAGAGCCAAGTACGAGTTTAGAAGAACAGCATGTACTGTATGTGAGTCCTTTTAGAAGTATAAAACGAGGAGAAACTTAAGGAAGAAATCACAAAGGCTCGATGTATAGATTGCGATAAGATATTAGATATAAGTTTGCCGAAAGAGGATAGAAAACATAATTGTATCATCTCTAAAAGATTTAGGTAAAGCTAGTTGCTCCTTCTTTTTAAGTGTTGTAGCTGCGGTAAATGTGGCCTCCGTTTCAATATGCTTCCAAATCTACAAGTACACAATCTGATGGTCCATGCTAAGCAGGAAGATTTTACACCAGGAACTGATTGTGGACTATGTGAGAACAAATATCGAAAGAAGTTCCAAAGATTCTCCGCTTATGTGGCCCATCTGAAGACTCACAACAGAAACGACAACTTTACTTGTTCAACTTGTGGCGAAGAGTTCGAATATAATGTATTTCCTCCTTGTATATCCAAACATCTGTTTAGAATCTATTTAATCGTCATAGACGAATAGTCCATGGGGTGGGAGAAAATACAAAGAAAGCCTTGAGTTCAAGTGAATTGGGTTACTGTAATAAGTGTGATTTTCTGATGGAACAATCGAAGGTTGAGAACCATAGAATTGCTCATAATGCCCATCTGTGAGTGTTGTTTCCAAAAGCAATAAATAAGAATTTCAGACGAATTGATAAAAAAGAGAATGAGCCGGCGGTCGAGAGCCACAAAAAGAAAATTACAAATGATAATCGTCGCTATACCTGTGAGCAATGCCAAAAGGCTTTTGTGCGTCCATCCGAGCTCAAACGACACATGGGAGTCCACGAAAGTCAGTTCCAAGCCTCTTCACAAAAAGAGTTTTTAGGAAAAGAGATTTGGAAGTGTTTCCAATGCAACAAAATCTTCTCCCATCAATCGGGTCTTCGTTCCCATAAGAAAGTTTTTCATAGCGAAGAGAAACCAAAATTTATTTGTCCAGTTTGTGGAATGGCTTTCAACAAGGTATTTTCCCCATTTAATTTTCACCTGAAAAATAGAGAAGCAATTGTGATCGCCATGTGAAAGATATCCATCCTCTGAATACTCAAAAGGTCCTACTTGAATGTACTTTCTGTAGTTGTCAGTTCAAAAATATTGGGGTTCTAAACAGACATCTCATCCGGATACACAAAGCTCGTCAGTTTGTCTCATTTATTTAAAAACATAGGAGTTTTAAGCCAAATTGGCAGTCGATCCTTTGATAGCAGAGAGAATTGTGGCCACAACGGAGACAAATAAAAACAACTCTGGCAATCCAAAGGACACTCTCTTCCCTCATAAATGTTTCAAATGTGATAAAAGGTTTTTCAGTTCTTCCTTTATAATTTCATGTTCAATAGATTCAAACTACGCTCTTCACTAAAAGTCCATCTGGATGTTCATGCTCGAAAAGAAATCGACGATCCTGTACTAACTGATCCAAAATGTCCAATTTGTCTGAAGCATGTAGGTTTTCTTTTCTTACCCCCGCTCCTGTTTCAAAAACGATCTTTGAAGACGAATTTGGGAAGTAATTTCTTAAATTGATCGAGTCCCTCTTCAGACTTTCTAGTTTTTAAGCAAGTTTTTAGGTGATAAATCTAAAACGACATCTGCTGATCCACCAAAACGGTTATGAATGTCCCGACTGTTGTCAGGTAATTTGCTCTTTTCTCTCCACATTCCCTCCCCAGAAATTCCATAGTATCCACCGTTTGGATAGACATAAATGCTATCGAGCAGTTATTCCAAATGTGGCTTACCAACAGGATATTTTGGTCAATCCAACGACGATCAAAACCACGAAGATTCCTTCAAAGTAGGACTTCTTTCTCCTTTGAAACAGACCTTCAGATCCTATTTTTGCAAGCAATGTCCTCGGTCATTTTTCTGTTTCAAAGCCTTCAAAGAGCACAAAGCAATTCACTCCGGAATGCGTCCTCATCTCTGTTGGAGTTGCCACAAAGCCTTTCGTACTGCTGGTTTGTTTCTTCTTTCTTCTTCTCAAAGTATCGTTAGATCTACTGGCAATGCATAAGGAGATTCATAGTAAAGACCCGATTTATTGTGAATATTGTTCGCTGGTCCTCTATGGACGAGCTCACTATATAGCCCATTTGAGAGCTGTTCATCAAAACCGACAAACGACTCTGCCTAGTAGTTCGACTCTTCTCCCCAATAGAGTTAGTTTAGAAATAGCCAACATAAGAAAATCTTCAGGGAGTGGGTATTTCGTCTTCACAGTCTGAATATTGTGCTGATCGAGGAGAGCCACCCGAGGGATTTCGAACAAGAGCTCAATCAGCCGATATTGAACCGAGAGAAATGGACGGAACTACTTGGATTCCAATGGGTTTTTAGTCTCATTTATTTTATTTTTTCTATTATTTTTAGGAAACACAGAGACCGTGATGGATCGATCTTTGAGATGTCCTCTCTGCTGCCATCAATTCGCCTCTGTTGCTCATCTAACTCAGCACTTTGCCAAGTTTGTTTCTCTTCTTCTTCAATAGAAAACATTTCAGCACTCAAAACGAAAGGGATCATTCGTTCACAGTCGTCCAATGTCCCCTTTGCGACATGAGCCTTCAGGGTTCAGCCGAAGCTTTCCAACATTTCTGCACCGTTCACACTTATGTTTTCCATGATACTCACAGGTAAGAGCCATCTCTAATTGAAGATCCTCCAGTGTTCAAAATGCTGTGTATGGTCCGATAGAGGAAGCTCGCTTCGAGATGCCCTCTACTTCGGATAAAAAGCATCAATGCCAAACATGTTCGGCAGCTTTTCAAAAGCCTTCAGATCTTCAACGACATATCAGAATCCACACAGGTTTAGGCCTTGAATTTTGAAAAAATAAGATTTTTAGGGGAAAAGCCATTTGAATGTGAGATTTGTTCGCGTCGTTTCAATGTGAAAAGTTCATTGACTTCCCATGTAAAAATACATCTCCAAGAGGATCCAGAACACGAATGTTCTCTTTGCTCAACCGTAAGCAGTTCTCTCTTCTTTGAAAACGTTCTAGAAATTCTACAAGAAAAGCGCCTTGGCCCTCCATCTTCGTCTCCATACGGGAGAAAAGCCATTAAAATGTCGTCATTGTTCGATGTTCTTTAGGTTGCCGAAGTTCTGTTTGGTAAAGAGATGATGAGGTTCAGATCGAGTGCGAGTCGAAGGACACACGAAGCGTCAGAACATGGAGAGAAAAACACAGACAAGTCAACTGAAGTTGATGAACAGCCTGTTTTGAACTCGTTGCCATCCACAACTCTCACGGATAAAAGCATCGTCTTTCCAGTTGCTCTTCAAAAACCAGCTCCCACCCTTCCAAAGGTTTCATTTTTCAAAAATCGAATGGAATTTGTTTGTAGAATTCCGAAGTACATATCCTGGATACTATCTCCCAAATTAGCAAAGTCGATGCCGCTCCTCTGCCAGTAAATCGAGGATCGGCCTTCTCCAAAACAGTCTCCTTCCAATCAACTCAATTCATCCATATCACTGCCAGAAGAATCTCTATCGCTGAGTATACTGTGACTGTTTCGAGGAAGCCACCGACGGCTATTCGAGAAGGGGTAGGGAAGGATTCTTGAAGACGGAATAGTTCCAGATTGACACGACAGCTTCACTCGCGTTGAGTACTTTGAAGAACCTAGCCGATCAAAATGTTCCTCTGAGACTAACTCTAAAAGATAACCAACAGTTGAACGTCCTTCCAAAAGGAGTTCTTTCTGCTCTTGGCGACACAAATCAAGGTTTTCCCCACATCAAAATCTCAACAAATAGTTTCAGCTGTCCTGAAAGCCCATCCCTTCGATCCAAATGTTCGTTTTTGTGTCGAGCTATTTCCTCCTCATCATACCGATTTCTGCAATCGATGTGATATTTGTGATGTCGATCTACCTACCAAAGAGAGCAGCGATGCTCATTTTGCCTCAGAAGATCACGAAACAGCTCAAGTGCTACACCCTCTGACCGATTCTGTCCATCAAGATCCAATTGATAACAGTCTTATGATTGCTCCAGCTATCTCTCATCACAGGTAAGAGGATAAATTCTAAAACAAGAGAGATTCAGACGAGAAGAAGTGACTTGTAAATTGTGCGGTCGAAAATTCTTGGACACTGAGCCATTGGTGGCTCACATTCGACTGGAACACGAACGAGATCATCCTCACAGTTTGGCTCCTCGTATGATTGCTCGAACAGCCCCGCCATTAGAAGCTTCTCGTCATCAAAGTGCCTTTCAAAATCAACACTAAAGTTGAACAAAAATTGGTTTTAACGTTTTATTTCCCATCGTATCCCTTGAAATTATAACGCGTATTCTTATTATCGCTTCTGTCGTCTAGAGATGATAGAAGGCCGTCAACGGATGGAGAGAATAGAAACGAACCATTCTTGGGAGATTTGTGAAGAGGATTTCCGGCTCATATCCCTTGTCGGCTAAGCCCCAAGCCAAATTGTCATTAATGGGAACTTCAACGACCGGTAGAACGTATTTCTTTTGATCATAGGAGATAGCCAGCTGCTGTATTTTATCTTCCTCGAAGAGAATTGCCATCCAACGCGTGCCGAGTTCTTCCAAAACAGTCTTTCGACTCCACTCTTCCCAAACCAGGGCATAGGTTTCTCCCTCAACTCGTCTCTTCGAATAAGAGTTAAAAAGCTTCTCCTGTCGCCGGAGCCAGGGAACAATTTCTGCGTCTGATCTTACAAGATCTTCATCTTGAATTTTGATTACTTCGCCCACTTTGTGACGAGGAGGAGACATCAATGAAATCGTGTCGGATATCTTTTTCTCAAGCAGCCATTCTGTCATATTATCGTCTGATTTCTTCAGAAGTTCCGAATTGATATAGAAGAGTTCGCCCGATATCGTCTCAGGACCGATGATATCCGAGGATTTGCTATTTATTGGAGAGGATTTCTTCGAATGTTGACGAGCACGACGACGAGATTCTTTCTCTTCAAAGATCGAGTATTTTCCAGTCGAGGGACGTTGAGGCCAAATGACTTTCTCCTGGGTTAGACTGACCAATTTTCCATTTTTATCTTCTCTCAGAGAATAAACTGGTAACGAGAGCGATTCCGACTAGAATTGCACTTTCAATTCAATAAGATCTTTACCGATGAAGACGGTTGAGGGTAATGGCTGCTCATCTCCACTATAAATCCCTAATGGCCCAACTCTTCGATTATAATTCGGATTATCCTTTTGTCCAAACTTTATAGACATCTTTTGAAGCGTTTGAGAACCAAAAGACCTCCATAGCAGTAGCTGAAAGCAGTTCTCGGAACAGTCTTTCAAGCTCTATCGAGCGATATACGCCGTTTTGTGGTGGGCCAGATATTGCCTTGTTAGTTAGATCTCAAGTGATCCAAGCTTATTGATCAAAATATATTTTGGCCGTCTATGTTTCTCTCTGTGAGTCATTCGCCCTGGCCCCTCCCCTGTTACATACACTACTACGAGTAGTTTCGGGACGCTCATTCCAGATGTCGACTGTCACCATCTTCTCAAAGATTCTCTTGGGAAAGTCGTCATAAATGCGTTGACCTCCCCTTTCCTGGCCTCCGGCAGACCGGTCCATCCATTCGATCGGCACGCGTGCCGTATAGCTCTCTCAATTACTCGCTGTCTTTCGCACCTTTTGCCCAAAAAATAAAAAAAAGGCAGAGGAGGAAAGAAGAGTGTTTTGATTCCTGTAGGTCAACACAAATGCTTGTTCTGACTAATCACTCGAAACTCATCCTTCTCCCCCGCACTTTCCCTGAAAAAGTAGTCCAGAAATCTTGATTTTTACGAAATAAACATGGATAAATGGAAGGAAAGCCGATACGGCCCCGACTCACGCAAACAATACTTGTGTTTTCGTGGCAGGTTTAGCACCGATTTCAAGACCTTCTCTTCATATTTTTGACATATTTTACCAAATTCTAGTGACAAAAATGTGAAATATTTGATCGAAGTTCTGAGGTTCCAGATAAAAGAAATCTCCCACTGTGAATGACCAGTTTATGTTAAATCGACGGTTGAAACGTCTCCAAGAGCGAGAATTTGACAACTTAGCCAAACACCTTTTTGCCCTCCGTGAAATCAGTGTTCCTGTATGTCGCCCGGCTATATTTACCCATCGGATCACCGTTTTCTTCCACGCAACAATCCTACTAAACTTGCCATCGAGGTCGTCTCCTCTCTTTTCTGTTTATGCCTTTGTCGCTGGCCGGAGGTCTTTGTCTCGTTTTGGCGCGCAAATACAAACTTTTAATCGAAATCGATGGCCATCGGCGGCTAACTTTCCCAGAGCTATCCCCAATTCCCAGCCGGAACTCTCTCAATTTTTTCATTCTCTGATTAAAGAAAAATGCTGAGTATGCAGACCGGGAAAGTGACAGAAAGACGTGAAAAGAAGTCATAAATTAACATCGATGGCGTCCTTGGGTCGGCTGCAGACCGAGAGAAAGAGGACTTTCGATTGACTGATACCCAAAGGCTTTTCGGGTAAACGAACACACACACACACAACCTGTCATCCTTTTTCTTGTTTCTTCTTCCGCGTCATTTGCTGTGCATTTTTGCTGATAACCAGAGCAATGGCGCCTAAAATTGCTACATTATTATCTACATAAAATCGCCTCTCAGCCGGGCCGCCACCTTTTTTGTCCGATTAATCAAAAAGTAATTTTGAGCGAAAGCTGTGTTTGAATCACCTTTCATTTCACGCTGGACAGCTGTTGTCGGCCATTTGACCATTTCTCCTTCCTCTGATTTCCTGTTCCAGTAATCAGCGAATACTTCCACAAGTCTGCCAGTTGTTTTTGCGTGTGTTTCTTCCCGCTCTGCCCTTTCCTGCCAGCCTCATTCTATTCTTGTTTATCCTCTCTCCCTCCTCTCACCCTCTCTCTCTCTCTCTCTCCTCTTTCAGTGCAATAAAACTCAGTTTTATTTGTTTTTATCCGAGATGTTGTGCTCTCTTTCTCTCAGTAAATATCGACTTGTTTTGACCCTTCCTGATGCTCAAAAAACGTCCAATGGAACTCTTCTTTAAAAAAAACAACAGTCCTTTAAAAGATTTGTTGACATAGCCTCGTCGATCATAATTGGTCGGATAACGATCGAAAGAGAGAGGCTTTTTCGATCGACGAGTTTGGAGGGAAAGAGCCCCGGGGTTCAAGACAATTGAACACATCTAACCCGATTAGAGGCGAAGCGTTCGCCCCGCAAATGAAGGCTGAACTCGGCACAAACACAGCCCGTTTTTCTCTTGGAGTTTGAATAATATTTGGTCGAATGCCCTTGTCGTTTCTACATTTCCTATTTACGTGTTTGCAACTAGGCCTTATTCTTGCAGCGGCGTGTCGCATCAATGGCCACCCGGGCCCTCTATTGGTCCGTGTTTCTCTTTTCACAACACTCCGTTAATCTTTCTCTCTTTTCGGCTCATTTGTCGGTCATTTTAGACGAACGTGGGAAACTTTTCTCAACGAAACACTAACGACACAAAATGCCTCTCTTCAGCGGACTTCGACTCACATCTGCTGGTAAGTTTCTTCCCATTTCTTTAAAGCCTCGGAAGCCCCTAAGGAGTTGACGAGAATGCAACAGGCGCAACCTCGGCAACTTTCCCTCTCACCGACCGGTGTCCCTGAATAGACTGCCATGTATTCATGTATTCCAAATCGGTCCCGCCCCATTCTGTCTGCCTCTGGCTGTTTCCTCGCCGTAAGAGACGCAGAGCCAGTCGTCCAAATGTCGAGGTCCCCGCCGGCTCGACCGTGCTGTGTCTGCTTCACAAATAAAAATTGTAAATTTTATTCGACTTCTCGAGGTCCCTGGGACGACTCTGACCTCCTCTGGCTGGGTTTTATCCACTTTTAGACGTTTCTAATCACCAAAAATGCCTGTTTACGCCTTTGTTTACCTCCTTTTTTCCCCCAAAACCCATGAAAATCTCACGAGAAACAGTTGCTAAGCATGGAAAACGATCGGATTATTTGTGTTTATTGCCACCCGACCCCATGGGCCGACAGGTGTCGGTGGTCATCGCGCAATGGGTGGTCTCCTCAAGTAGAGAGACTCAGATAAGAGAGCTTTCAGATGAGGATGAGAGAGCACAAAAGAATACTTTTACAAAATGGATCAACTATCACTTGGAGGAGGTGAGATTTATCTAATTTTCTTTTACTCTTTCTCCTACTTTCAGCATAGCTCCTCCGGTAGAATTGTAGACCTTTATGAAGACATTAAGGACGGCGTTTTACTCTGCCATTTAATCGAAGTGCTGACTGGAGAAGCTCTGGTTAGTTCCTTTCGCGCTATTGACCGTATGGCACTCCCCTGTTTATGTACATCCGCTGACCTCGCGTGCTCAATGTGATAGGCTCGCACTAATGAGGAACAGAACTAGTCCAGATGCTCATCAGATGAACTTTCGAGTGAGAGATCTGGAAAGTTTTTTTTTCGAGCTGGCCGGACATGAACTCGCTTTTTGTGTGCTCGCGTAGCTCTCTATCGCTATCAAGCCACGGAAGAATTATTTGATAACATGATTTTGAATTGAAACAAACTGGGGCGAAAGACAATATTCGGTCGTTCTTTTGATTGTCCTTCCGTCGGTCTGACAGGTGATTTTTCCTGGCTGATTTATGATTGGCGTCGTTCTCTTCCGTTGATAAACGAGTGAGAGAAAGGCAACGTTCTGAGTCAACCGGCTGTCTTTGTGCCGTGTTTGTGCGTCTCTTTTCAAATGGCAGACTTGCAAATAGCGACTCTTCGGTGTGGGAATTCCTCCGAAAAGTTCCGGTCAAGACAATTAGACGACGAGGACGACGTTTGACCTTCGCCGCCACCTCTCTTGATGAGATGGGATAAGAGAAAGAACTTTCAGCAAGTCAGCAAAGCAAAAGTCCCAAAGAGAGTCCATCACATTTCCAATTTGACGACAGCCTTGAAAGTTTTGAGGAGGAGAGGACTCGAACTTATCAATAACAATGCGGCTGATATTGCTGATGGAAATCCCCGAATTGTTTTAGGTCTCATATGGCAGATTATTCTTCATTTCCAAGTGAGTTTCACTCTATTTTCTTTTCCAAGTTTGTTCTATTTTACGAGCTCTTATCAACCCATTAATGGCTCTATCAACATCACTTTTGCAACACATTCCCGGTCACCATTCGTACAAAAAAGACTTTTGTTTTGTCAATCAGATCCGATTACAGAATTATCGGGAAGTGATATGCATGTCGTTCGAGCGTTCGATACCGATTAGTCAAAAACGGGATTGATTTCAGATCGAGACCAATATTGCTTTATTGAAAGAATGGGGATGGGCAGCGACGACATCAAGAGAGATCACCCCGGTGACTCCACCATCCTCCCCGAAGCCGGGATCCTCGAGGGCAACTCCGCAGAAAAGCCCTTTGAAACAAAGGATTGTTTCGTTTTTTACACCTTCTTCCCCATCTACTTCACGCGACTCACCTCGTATCAGTCTGAAGCAGATGAAGTCTTCAGTTGAGGGAGTCATGCTTCGTTGGGTAAACCAAGAGATCTCAGAGTAAGTTCTAATTCGATTAGAAGCAAAGAAGAGTTACAGTATTCTACGAGAACGGGTAAATAATATGGATAAGCAATGGACAGATGGGGTTCTTTTCAATGCTTTGGTCCATAGGTAAGAGAGAGAAAAAAGGGAAAACAAATTGAAAATCAGATGGAGACCAGATGTGATTGATATGAGAAGGGTAAAGGAGACGGCGCCCAGAGAAAATCTTGAAAATGCCTTTGAAATGGCACATCGACACTTGGGAATCAGAAAACTCCTCGAGGTTTTTTTTCGTCTATTTTTTTGAAAATTTGTTCCAGGTGGATGATATGCTGTGTGAAAAGCCAGATAAACGATCTATAATGACGTATGTATCCCAATTTGTTCGAGCTTTTGGCGAACGAAGAGCCCTCCAGGATGGCCATGCACAACACGCAGACTTCCTCGAATGGCTCAATGTCGCTTATGTGATGGATCTGCGCAAAGAACAACAAGAGGTCAGCTCCCCCCTTTTTTTTAATGGGAATCTAGGTCTATTTCCGAATCCGCAAAGAATTTATCGAATATCGAAGTGTTTTCAATATGATCATGGCCACAAAGATGAATTTCACGGTCGAAGAATTGGCGGATATCGAGAAGAAATGGGACTCTTTGCGATTGCAACTTGAAGCTGCGGCATCGAAGGCAGAAAAGAGTCTTCCCGAGCCGTTCGCTTCATTGTCTGTCTGGATTGCAGATGGACAACTTCTCATAACAAAACCATTGAATTTAGACACGGAGAGCCCGAAGAAATGTTCTCACCAACTCCAGAAAATGATCTCAGAACACGTTGTGAGTCTCTTTGGAGAAAATCGAAACGAACTTTCAGAAACACTTCGGTGAATTGCCATCTAAACAAGAGCAGTTACAGGCGGCCATTGAGAAGGGAGGTCTCGGTGGTCGACCAATTGCCCCAGAATTTATCGAACCTTTGAGCGCTCGATTAACTACTTTGGCCGATGAAGCTCCTCTTCGTTTGGCGACGTTGAAGATTCTTCTCGCTCATTACCATATCCTTTCGTATCTCATGGAAATCGACGAAAAAATCGACTTGTGGAGGTGGCGTTTTCCTATTTTTTTTGGAGAAATTTATTTAGAAATGCAGACTCGCTGTCTCTTTTGAACCGGTGGATCAAAGAATACGGCCAATTGCACGGAGAGAATCCTCGAGCTAGATGTAACGGGTATATCGACGAGCTGCGCAAGATTCTCCAACACAGTCCTCGTGAGCTTTTCTTTTGAGATTTTAAGATTTCTTTTAGCAACGAAATTGGATGGCGATAATTTGATCAGAACGAGTGAGAGGAGAGTCGAAGAGACGTTGGGAAGGCTAGAGAAATTGTATTCAGAACTTCTCAAGTTGAAGGCTCTTTGGACGGAATGGGAAGAACAAATCTGGCAATTAGAGGAATTAGCCAAACAAGGATTGGACTCAAACACAAATACTCTCCACGACCAGGGCCCAACTATTTCCGCCCTGGCAAGCACAGCAGAGACAATGGCTCCGATGATGTCGTCCACAGCTAGGATTGCGATGCACCACAGATTGGACCAATTGAGACAAAAGATGAGACAAATGAGTCGAGTAAGTCCCGGATTCTTTTTGTCTTCTTTTTACATGTGTGTGCACGTTAATAGCAAATATTTGCTGGAATACTCGACGAGTCGGGGGCCCTGATGTGATAACCATCAGCTGACTGAAACCTGAGAAAGTTTGAAACGAAATTCCCCGGTTGGCATCCCTCCAATTGACCCGATCAATCGTCGGAACGCCGACTGTCAGATCAAATTAGACACTAAGGCACACATTTTTCGAGAATTTCTAAAACCAGTTGTTATCAAAACTCGCCGACAAGCCATAGATCATTTTGCAGAAAAAATGTCTCTTTCAGTTCAATATTGGCGGTCGTTTGGTGGTCGAGATCCATCCCTCTACATCGTCGGCTCAAGAACCGGAAAGAGTCCGAAATGTGGCGGGACTCGACAACGAAATCCTGAAGATCGAGGTATTTTCGCTCGCTTTTTGAAAAAGAGGTCTAGATGGTTCTTCGAGAGAGACAACACCGAGGATCCAACGAGCTTCAAGACCGAGTCAATCGAATGGAAAAACAAAGGAAATTAACATCTCTTATGAATCTACGACCTCAAATGGTTCACGTAGAATCTCTTTTGTCTCTTCTTTTGAAATATCTCACTAGCTCTGACCCCTATGTGAGCGATTAGAGGAGAGAAATTAAAAAACGAATAATTTTAGGAAAGAGCCAAAGCAGAGGATGTGATATCGGAATTAGAGATGAATATCAGCCAATTGCAGAAGAGTGACAACCATTTTATTGTGGATCCGAGCGGCTATCTCGAGCTGATGGCCAGTTACTTGAGTCAGAGACAAGGAACGAGCACAGCTGTTTCTCAACAAGAACCCCCGATTTCCGAGGTAAGAGAGAAAAACGACTGGCTGGAATGCTTTTAACGCTTTTTAATGTTCCTTCCCTCACTAAATGTTTAGGATTATGTCCGGGAAGTTATGGAGAGATTCCGAGTCATTTTGGATCGAAGAGAATGTTCTGAGGATGAGATCCTTGCGACCAGACGAGATATCGAAGATTATGAGCGAATTCTCCTTGGATGGAATAGCAAAAGCTTGGAGAAATTACGAGAAGAATGGAAGAAGAAGCAAAATGAGATGGACATCTGGGAATCCGACATGAGGATTCTACTGAATATCATCGAGCGAGTTGAAAAAGCGCAATTTGTATCGGGAGCTGAATTGAGCGAATTGAGGAGAATTGATCTCGAAGCGGAAAGATTCCAATTCACCGGATTGGCTGACTCTCTTCGATTGACTTTGGCCCAATTCAAATTGAGGGTTATCGAGATCTTGGATGGTCGATTAAAGGCATTAAAAATGTCTGGCGAGGAGGACACTCCCCTCGCTTACCAGAGTGTTCAGGTATGATCCATTGATCGAACCAGTTCGGTAAAAAAAAAAATTTCAAATATTTCCCTCTCGGCACAACAAGTGTTCATTTGTGTTGTAAAGAGGCGCGTCCTCCTCCCTCATTTCTCCCAGATATTCTGGTATCTCGTCTCTTAAAATATCCAAAAAGAGTTCAAAATTAGTCGAAAAATGTTGCCAAAACGCCAAAAAAGACCCTCCCCCACATGTTGTGGGTGTGTTCGTTCCGTCGCGAAAGTTTCTTTACACTTGACGGTTGGCGGCCGAGGGCCTCCACGAGGCCGCCAACAAAACCAAGACAAGCGTGTGATATATTGTCCATTAGATGGCTGTTTTCTTTGCACTTACTTTATCCTCCGCGTTCCGCTTCGTCAAAACATTCCCCAGCTGGTATTTTGCAGCTTCTCTCCTCTCCGATATTGCAGCTATTTTCCTTATCTGAGAATGTCAACACAGCCAGGGAACACCTTCGTCCGAGGTGGCAACTTGGCTGTAATAGGCTCACGTTTCCAAGTTCTTTGAGCAGTTGTTTCCAACTCTTTTCGAGATGTTCTCTTTTTGCAACATTCTCCCCCCGAAACCAGCCTTCCCATCAATCCAATCACTCTCTCTCTCCACGTCTTTCAAATTCCTTCAAATCGCTGTCTCATTTTCCTTCGATTAATCCATCCGCACATTTTTAAGAGGAGAGCACTTTTCTTATCTCCAAAAATTGGCCGATTCCCATTTTTCTCAGAAAGATGAAAAGTAAAGAACAAAAACTTCTCAAGACAGTAATCGGTAGCCGTTTATAGAGCCTCGCGTGGCATCCAACGCGATAATCTCTATCGATGTTTGCTTGTCCCGAAACAGGCGCCGGTTGCACGACGGCAGACCTTGAGAATCATTTCGAGAGCTAATCAATTGCGAATTTAATCAGATCGATCAACGGAGGTTATTGGCCACGGCTGTCAGAACGAATCAGATAGCTTTCTTGTGCGTTTTACGCCTCCTGCGAAAACAGTCGTCGGCTGTCGACAACCCAATCAACAAGAGAAAATTCCCCCTTCTAATAATTTCTCGGATTCTGTTCTCAGGTATTGTCTTTTGGTGAAAGAAGTCTCTCACAAAAATCAATTTTTATTGTAAACTGCCAAGGAATTCCATTAGGAACATGTTTTTGTTCTTTCCCCTCAGTTTCCCCTACAAAAAGAATATTTGCACCTGAAGTGGACAGTTCCAAGAGACTTTTGCCTCTCCCTCTCGGCGCCATCAACGTGACATTTTGACTCGAAAAGTTGCAAGAGATAACACGAAACAGCCGGCAGTCGATCGATCATTTGAACGTGTTTATCTGACAAAGTTTATTGTGGGAAATTGGCTTCCCCTGTCCGTTGACCTTAAGATCAAAACGAAAGATAAGCAAAAGATACCATGTTTGGCACTTTTTCTGTTGATTAAACGTTCCTCCTCCGTGCTCAGTCAACACGATTGAGAAAAAAGCTAACCGATTACATTCTCCTATCCGGCAGCCGAACTGTTCCTCCGTCTGTACAGATCGCCTACAAAACTGTTATTGTGAGTCCTCCAGCGACTCTTTTTAGATGATTTTTATTTTAAGAAAGAGAGAGATCCTTCCTACCCTCAAGGTGTTACTTTTTTTAAAAAACAAATTCTCCCCTTGGATTCCCTTCCCTTGATAGAATCAATAGCTAAAGGGCTCAGTTTCTTCGAGGTTTAAGTGTCCGGTTGCAGGAGGTGGGCGAAAAGTTGGCCGCGTGGTGCCCTGAGCTGAGCGACAGATTCCGAGAGACTCGCGGCGTACTTCGAAGCAAAATGGAGCTCTTCAAGAGACTCCAGAATTTCTATGATGCCGTGCGTTCGCTCCGGGCGCAAAACGCGCAATGGAACTCGATTACTCTGGTGCAGGTGGGTCGAAAAGGTCATCGGCCTTTCTATTTTTGTTTTGAAATCGTTCGCGAGTTATGTCTTTGTTTTACAATGACACGCTCGGACGATAAAAGGTCTTTTTTACGGCAACAGCTGTAACGAAGGGTTCTTTTTTTCTCCTGGAGAGACAATAAACTTGCAGGTGCCAAAAGTCGACGCAGAACTCGAAGTGCTGATCGAGAGATGCGAAGGCGAATGGCGTCGAGATGCCGACATTTTGAAAGAGGAGCTAGGGGCTATTCACGGCTCCTTCTTCCAACTCGAATTCGACAGAGTCAATGAAAAGTAAAACATTTTTTTGGACCCTCAAGTCTCTTTCTCTTAGACTCAACATGCTAATCTACGAAAAAGATAAACTGAAGGAGCTGATGGGCCGCCGGCGAGAATTCCTCTCAGCCATGCGAGACTTCTGCTCCGCAAGCGATGCCTCCACTGACATCAGCCAACACGCCACCTCCAGCGAACAACCTACCGACCCTCAACGACTGGTATTTCCTTTGCGAATCTCCCCTATTAAGGCTAATAGATAAACGACCTGTGTGTGCGACTCGAAACGCAAGCTCAGCGCCTCCGCCAACTACGAGATGCTGCCGAAATGGACGTTACGGACCTTTCGACGACAGCTGCTATTAGAAACTTCAGAAGACGACAACTTGGCGAGGTGACTCCGTGGCAGGGGAAAGGGGAGGAAAATGTTCAGGAAGCCGTGCCATCGTTTGAGGTGCTTTCGCGAACTTTAGAACAGTTACTGGGACGACGATTGACTTCCGATGGACTGCCTTTGGAAGCAATCGAGAGGCTGAAGCAGGAAGAAGAGGTTTTCTTTTTTCTTTATTTTTTGAATTTCTTCGTTAGGCTGAACTTCGCGCGTGGGAAGAACTTAAAGATGGACAAAGGGAACCACAGCAAACCAAGGAAATCGACCGATTGACTCTTCTTTTGGAACGGAAAAGACAACAGCGACAGGAGCTGATCGAGAGAATTCTCTTGCGTCGAATCGACGAACTCAATTCGAAATTCCGAGTTTTGGAAGAGGAAGTCTGTCTTTTTTAAAAATGTTTATTCTTTTCTCTCTTTATAGGTGCTGCTCCTCATCCAAACGGGTCGAGCTGATGAGCTTCGAGTTATTTTTGATACGCAATACGCCCAATGGAAAGAGGAAGTCGGCGAAGTCGAGAACAGTTTGAATCTATCTTTGCGGAATCAATTCCGCCCGGAGTTGGCCGACTTGGAGAGGAAGGCTCTAGCTCTGGATGGAAAGATCTTCAAGGCGCTGTCTGATTCCCAAAAAATGAGGAGACATGGCGAGAAATTGGCTTCAAAACTATCAACTTTCGAATTGTGGCTGACTTCCGCCGAGCGAGATGTCACCAATATCGAAACTCTCCAAGTGCGTTTTCCCTTGTTAAAAACAAAGATTGTTAGGATCTCAATGTGAGGAGAGAACAGCTGGCAAATGTCCTACAAGCTGTTTTGCGCTATCAGAGTCTTGTAAACAAATTGGAACGTCTTACTGTACCCAATAGGGACCATGTTACTCAATTAATTTCCCGCTATTATTCCCTACGCGATCGCCTCCGGCAATACGACCTTCCCCTCGCGGAAGGCTTGCCGATTCACATTCCCGGCTCAGGAATATCTCAATCACAGGTGAATATTGCCTTTTCCTATCGGCTATGAGAGCTGTTCAGATCTCCATCTCATCCCTTGCCTCGTCGGATGCCCTTGAAAGACCATCGTCTGTTATGTCCGTCTCATCGGATGCTCCAAGCAGTGACGATCCTTTGGTCGAAGTGGCCCGGCAGTTAAGAAGTATTAACGAAAGTTATCTTTTGGGACCAAAACAGCTGTCTCTTGTCCTTCAAGATATGCAAAAACTTAAGGTTTTTCCTCTTTTTTTTTGTTTTCTATTTGCAGGACCTCGACGGTCGTTTGGATGCTCTTTTGGCGGTGCTTTTGCAGAATGACAACGATCCTTCTGCACAAGCCACCAAACACCGACTCTTCCATCTCCGAGGTCAAATTCACGTTGGATTTTCTCTTCTTTTTAGTAAAAACATAAAAGTTTAGGATCTAAGAGACAAACTTCAAGCGGAAATCGACGAAGAAACCGCGTTGACGAAGAAACAAGAGGAGATTTTAACGGATCTGGCTCAACTCGAAGACCGAGTTCGTCAACGAGATCCCCGAGATATCGACATCGTCGGGGAGTTGGATCATGTCCAAATGCAGATGGATCTCTTGAAGGTTTCTCTTTCCTCCTCTCTCTTTTAATTTTTCCCTTTCAGGTTATTAGTAATAAGCCTAGAAGTTATGTAGAATGCGAAGTAGCAGAAGCTGGGAGTCGAGAGGGATCCCAGTCACCTAAGAGGAGGAAGAAGGTGTTCGTCATGGTCACAAACACTGTCACAACCATAATCCAAGTCGTCGAAGAAATTCTCTCCGTCGAAACCAAAATCCAGCCTCCAGCTGTATTGGAAAAGATCAACAGCGTCAAGGTATTTTTCCAGTCTCTTTTCTTTGACTCCAATTTTCAGAGGAAATTACAACTTCTTGATCGACCGACACCCGTGGAGGAATCTGAGCCGAAAATCGAACAAGTCGAGCCGGTTGGAGAAGCTCCTGTAGAAACGCTAGATATTCGACCACAATTAGATTCGATTCGGGAGACTATCATGCTAGCTGAAAACATTTGCAAAGAAGCTGAAGAGAACATCTACGAATTGTCGGCCGCCAAGGATATGCTTGATGTAGCCGACCACGAACTCGTTCCAATCAGAGAAAAATCTCATCTTTATGATCCTGAGACGAGAGAAACTATCACTGAATTACAAAAGGATTTACTGATTGTTTTGGCTCGAGTTGAACACAAACTCAGCCCAGCTAAGATAAAAAAAGACGAGAAAATTCAACTTCCTCAGGTAATTTCTGCCCAATAAAAACAAAATCTTTTTTTTAGATCTCACATCCTGTGGAAAATCCAATAATTGAAGAGCTAAAAAAGGTAAGAGATACGGTCGATCTGGCCAGTAATATCGCCCATTCACCTGAGGCTGAAAGAGATGATCTCAACGCTGCCAAGGATATGTTGAGTCAGGCGAAGAAAGAAGTCAAAAGGATGAGAGAAATCTTGGATAAACACCTACAGAGCCATCCACAAGATGTTGATTCCTTCGACCAACTGAACAATGTGGAACAAGATCTCCTCAATGTCTTGGCTGCTATCGACGACCGAATCACTGGCAAATATGCAACTCCAGAAGGTGAACTCGAAGAAGTTTCAACTACATCTCTCCCTGACCTCGTGGCTATCCAAGCTTCTATCGAATTGGCCAAGAGCATTGTCAAAGACCCAGACGCGGTGGACGCTCTCGATGCGGCTGAAGACATGGTCAATAAGGCCGTCGAAGAAGTTCTCAACATCAAGAAAGATATCAAACGAGGTGCTTTGGTCTCATCTCCGGAATACAAAGCTAAGCTTGCTCATCTTCTCGAAGAAGCTGACAAAGTTCTCCGCGATATTCGAGCTGCTAGACTCAGTCGGCAATCAGCCGATGTCTACCGAGATCTGGAGAAAATCCAGAAAACTGTGGATTTGGTTGGAAGCATTGAAGACACCCTGAATATTCCGAAAGAACAACTCGAAGACGCGATGGAAATGCTGGGAGATGCCTCTAAAGATCTCGATGAAGTGAGGGCTGTTGTGGAAAGTCATCTGAAAAACCATCCTGAAGACACGGAGATTTTGGATAAATTGACGAATGTGGAGATGGATCTGAAGAACACGCAAGCAGCTGTGGAAGAAAAACTCGAAGAATCCGGCGGAGAACAAATTGATGCTGTCGATGTGATTTCGGACGCGATTGAAGGCGTCGGCGGAAGAGTTGAGTTGGCCGATTCAACAACTGGAGAACTCCAAGCTGCTAAAGATCTTTTGGAATCCGCCAAGAAAGACGTTGAGAATCTGAATACCGTATTTGTGGAACATGCGAAAATGCATCCAGATGAGGAAACGCCGAGGAAACTTTCTGAAGTTCAAGAAAAACTTGAAAATGTCCTGGCTGTGGTGGATGATCGACTCAAAGAAACAAAAAGAAGCACACAAGAAGAAAAGGATCCTCTCGATTTGATCACAGAAACTGTCAACTACGAGAGAGGAATTTCTGATCAGCCAGGATCGTCTATTGGGGAACTTGAAGCGGCCAAGGTAGTCATTGAATCTGCAAAGAAAGACGTCGAAGATATTCGTTCGGACATCAAAAACAAAGAGGAAAAGTTCCCCGAACAAGTCAAAGAACCACTGAAGAAGCTGAGTTCAGTCGAGGAGAACCTGGACAACGCCTTGGCTGCCGTGTCCGAGAGATTGGAAGTGGAAAAACAAGATCACGAAGCGACCGAAGAAGCCAAGAAGAAACTCGACGACATCCGAACCACCGTCAATTTGGCCAGTGCGATCGACGCCGATCCTAAAACATCTCATGAAAAACTTCAAGCCGCCAAGGATATGTTGGATGCAGCTGAAGGAGAAATGGAAATTGTCACTCCAATTGTGGTCGACCACTTGAGGAGACATCCTGAAGATCTTCAACTCCTCGACCAGTTGTCTATCACCCAACAAGAGCTGAATAACGTCAAATCAGCTGTGGAAGATCATTTGGATTCGTCTATTTCTGACGAAATTCTACCGTCGACCTCAGCCACCTCGGATCTCCATAATGTCCGAAAAACGATCAATTTGGCCAGCGAGATTGAGTCGAATCCAAATACTAATCGAGAAGACCTCCTGGCTGCCAAAAATATGTTAGCCAATGCTGATAAGAGCATTTATGATCTCTACGACAGATTGGAAAAACAGCCAGACAATGCGGATGACCTCCTTCGCCTAGCTGGAATAGCTGAAGATTTAAAGAATGTTCAATGTTCTGTAGAAGATCGTCTTGAGGAGATGGGCGCTGTCACTCCCGAATTGGAGAAAATTCAACAAACAATCGATTTGGCCACAGGAATTGAAGCGATCCCCTCATCGACCAAAGAAGATCTTCAAGCTGCTCACGATATGCTGGAATCAGCGAGGAAAAGTGTTGATCGATTACACGAGGAAATGGAAGAAGATTCGAGGAAATCCCCAGCTAAAATGGAACAATTGAGGAAAATTAGCGGAGTCGAAGACGAATTGGGACAAATCCTCGAATCGGTGGATCGACGACTTTCGCATGAGAGATTAAGTCCGACTTTTGAGAGACAAGACCCCAACAGATTGTCTGACATTAGACATTCGATTGAAGAAGCTCTGGAAGGATGCTCTGATCCTCAAACAGCCGAAAGACTCCAAGCCTCACAAGACAAATTGGACAATGTGAAGAAGATTCTGGAAGATATTGCGACGACTGATCTGGCTGAAGTCGTTCAGGTTCAGGAACAGATGAAACAAGCCGAGGAACAAGTTCATCATCAAATGGAGGAAGTACAGCAGAAAGAGCAATTGGACAGGCGATTGGAGGAGATAAAAGAAATTGTATATAAGATTGAAGAACTTGAAGCAGCCAATCCATCTTCAAGCGAGTTGACTCAAGCGATAGATGATCTTGAAAATGCGCAAATGGAAGTCCAAGATATTATTCAAAGTCAACTACGAGAACATCCAGATGATGGCCAGACTTTTGACAAATTGCTTGCGATGGAACAAGATATCCGACACGTTTTGACTTCAGTCGACGACAAACTGGGAGAGACGGTCACTGATGGGAGGAAGATCTTGGATCTTTTGAACAAATTGCAACAGGCAGCGGATGAGATCGAGAAGGAGGTCGCTAGTGGAAACAGCAATCTTTTCTCGACGATTAGAGCCCTGGAAAGTGCGAATAAATTGGCTGAAAATCAAGAAGATTTGCACAAAGAATTGGAGGGTAGTGACCCTTCTGACTACCGAGTACAATCGATTCTGGCTGATAAGATTCGTAATCTGCAGCGACTCTCTGAACTTCTCAATCCATTAGAGAGCGCCTATGCTGACGTTCGCTTCTACGACGTCGATGCCGAACAAACGGAAAAGCAGTACGATGACATTCTCAACGATTTGGCTGCCGAAATTGATGACGATAAGGTTCTTCATGATTCGGCTAACCACGTGAATGAAGAACTCAAGGATCTGCAACAACTACTTGTCCAACCTTTGAACAAAGATTCTATTGCCAACATTGAGCAGCACCAACTGCCTGCTTTGAAGGCTCAAGTAGAGATGTTAAAGGACAGAAGTACTCACGGACGCAAGCATGTTGCTCCTGATTCTAACCTGTTGACCGGAGTAGCAGAAGCTCTTGAGAACTTGGATGCTCTGCTTGCTGCAGCCAAGGATAGTGCTGATCAACTGGAGAAAGACGAACTGCTGATGATTCTCACATTGAGACTGACCGAACTCGAAGGAATGCCTCTTGAGCAACTTTCCGATTCGGAAATCCTTCAACTCGATAATGAACTCGGACAATTGCCTGCAGCTGATCAACTTCGTCAGAAGCTTCATGCTCTCCAAAAGGCTAAAGAAGACCAAGAACGTGCTCTTGAGGAGGCTAAGAAACAGCTTGAAGCTATTGAGAAGGACATTGCTGATCTCATTCCCGCCAAGAAGAGCAAAAAGGACAAGAAGAAGAAAGAAACCGAGGATATTGCCACATTGGAGGATCGTCTCCATAGAGCTAATGAACTATCTGATCGTCTCCTAGCTCTAACCCCAATTCCCGATACTGCTCGAGTTGAGGAAGCCCGAAAGAAGATCGATGAAGTGGCCGAGAAGACAAAACAAGATCTTGAGAAGAAGAAGACCGAAGAAGCCGAGAGAGACAGAGCTTTAGAGGCTTTAGATGATCTGGAAAAGACTCTCGCCTCGACTGAATCCAATATTCTGGCAGCTGATGATGTTGAGAAGCTGGCTGATCTGAAGAAAGATGCAATTCCCGCTATTGCTGCCAGGCTTGAAGCTGTCGGAACGGCAACAGGAGACCTAGAAGAACGTAAGAAGGCTCTGTCCAAGAAGGCTGCCCATCTCAACTCGACCCTCGATGAGAAGCTGCAGAAGGCTTTGGATGACCAGAAGAAGGCTGACCAAATTGCTGCCATAATTGATGAAAAGAAGAACCAACTGGATACCATTGCCGAGAAGCTACAATCTGCTCAACCATTCCAAGATGTCGACAATGAGCTGCAACAACTGAAGGCTATTGGCTCAGAGATGAGTCAAGTTCTCCAGGAAGGAGAGGTAGAAGGTCAACTAGCTCGAGCTGCTAATGATATCAAGCAGAAAGCTAAGCAACTCGCTTCACCTCTTGAAAAGACACTGCCAAAGGAGAAAGAACTCCGAGATGACAACAAGAACCTCAAACATCAACTGCAACAGATTACTGAAGCACTCAACGCTGCTGATAGATCTGCTCCTGAGACTCAATTGCCAATCGTCGATCAACTGGTTGCTCAACTAGGAAAATTAGCAGATCCAATCACAGCACATCAGGATGCTATTGCTCATCATAGCCCACTTGTTAGCGATTCCGATTTGGATAAGACACTAGCTGACAACTTACCAGCTATCTTGAAGAAGGCTGAAGAACAGAAGAGGATGCTTGATGAGGCTGTCCAAGTGAATACAATTGCTCCTGAAATCAAGTTGATCAGTGCCGAATTACAACAGCGTCCAGATGAAATTCCTGAAAATCTCGATGACCAACAGGCTGCTCTCGAGGATCTTGGTGCCAGAAAAGCCCGCCTCGAAGCTCTAATAAAGAACATTCCCGAAGGAGAACAAGGAAACGAACTTCGCGAGAAGAGCCAGTGGGATCTCTCCAAACTCAAGGAGCTTCTCAGTCAGCTGGGAGCTAAGGTTGGCGACAAGCTAGCTGCTCTGGCTGCATTTAATACTGCTCGCCGCGATGCCGAAGACAATCTTTTGGCTATTACATCACGATCTGAAACTGACAAGACACCTGAAGAAGTCATCGAACAGCTCAAGAAGGACGAGGAGGCTCTCGCTAAACTCCGTCAATCTGTTGCTGATACTGACCGAGCTGCTCTTGATGATGGCGCTGAATACGATGACCTGATTGCTCGTCTACAAAAAGCAGAAGAGTTGCTCAAGGTTTTTTTTTTCTTAATACTCTCTCTTATAATAGAATTTTCAGCAACGACGCGCTGCTGCTGAAGATGAGCTTGAAAAGCAGAAGGCCACTGATGACCTGCACAAGAAGACCGTACCAGCACAGTCGAGATTGGCCAAGCTGATTGAAGAAGCTAACAATCTGCTCAATGATCCTGAAGGCGTTCCTTCACAATATCAACCACTCGGAGACGAGTTACGCAAGGAAATCGCTATTGCACAGGACATTGTCAATGGAGCTCCAGCCGACGACGAGACCGTTCGCTCTCTTGAGGAAGCCATCAGAGCTGCTGAAGAAGTAGCGCCCATTCTTTGGGATAGAGCTGCCTACTGGGAAGACTTTATCACCGCTCGCAATGAAACCGATGCTGAGCTCGAAAGACTACGCCAGCCACTCGAGGATGTACTCAACAAATCCAGACGCGATATCAGCGAGGTCAAGAAGGATCTCCATGATCTGACTGCTGCCAAAAACACTTCCGATATTCTGGCTGATAAGATTCGTAATCTGCAGCGACTCTCTGAACTTCTCAATCCATTAGAGAGCGCCTATGCTGACGTTCGCTTCTACGACGTCGATGCCGAACAAACGGAAAAGCAGTACGATGACATTCTCAACGATTTGGCTGCCGAAATTGATGACGATAAGGTTCTTCATGATTCGGCTAACCACGTGAATGAAGAACTCAAGGATCTGCAACAACTACTTGTCCAACCTTTGAACAAAGATTCTATTGCCAACATTGAGCAGCACCAACTGCCTGCTTTGAAGGCTCAAGTAGAGATGTTAAAGGACAGAAGTACTCACGGACGCAAGCATGTTGCTCCTGATTCTAACCTGTTGACCGGAGTAGCAGAAGCTCTTGAGAACTTGGATGCTCTGCTTGCTGCAGCCAAGGATAGTGCTGATCAACTGGAGAAAGACGAACTGCTGATGATTCTCACATTGAGACTGACCGAACTCGAAGGAATGCCTCTTGAGCAACTTTCCGATTCGGAAATCCTTCAACTCGATAATGAACTCGGACAATTGCCTGCAGCTGATCAACTTCGTCAGAAGCTTCATGCTCTCCAAAAGGCTAAAGAAGACCAAGAACGTGCTCTTGAGGAGGCTAAGAAACAGCTTGAAGCTATTGAGAAGGACATTGCTGATCTCATTCCCGCCAAGAAGAGCAAAAAGGACAAGAAGAAGAAAGAAACCGAGGATATTGCCACATTGGAGGATCGTCTCCATAGAGCTAATGAACTATCTGATCGTCTCCTAGCTCTAACCCCAATTCCCGATACTGCTCGAGTTGAGGAAGCCCGAAAGAAGATCGATGAAGTGGCCGAGAAGACAAAACAAGATCTTGAGAAGAAGAAGACCGAAGAAGCCGAGAGAGACAGAGCTTTAGAGGCTTTAGATGATCTGGAAAAGACTCTCGCCTCGACTGAATCCAATATTCTGGCAGCTGATGATGTTGAGAAGCTGGCTGATCTGAAGAAAGATGCAATTCCCGCTATTGCTGCCAGGCTTGAAGCTGTCGGAACGGCAACAGGAGACCTAGAAGAACGTAAGAAGGCTCTGTCCAAGAAGGCTGCCCATCTCAACTCGACCCTCGATGAGAAGCTGCAGAAGGCTTTGGATGACCAGAAGAAGGCTGACCAAATTGCTGCCATAATTGATGAAAAGAAGAACCAACTGGATACCATTGCCGAGAAGCTACAATCTGCTCAACCATTCCAAGATGTCGACAATGAGCTGCAACAACTGAAGGCTATTGGCTCAGAGATGAGTCAAGTTCTCCAGGAAGGAGAGGTAGAAGGTCAACTAGCTCGAGCTGCTAATGATATCAAGCAGAAAGCTAAGCAACTCGCTTCACCTCTTGAAAAGACACTGCCAAAGGAGAAAGAACTCCGAGATGACAACAAGAACCTCAAACATCAACTGCAACAGATTACTGAAGCACTCAACGCTGCTGATAGATCTGCTCCTGAGACTCAATTGCCAATCGTCGATCAACTGGTTGCTCAACTAGGAAAATTAGCAGATCCAATCACAGCACATCAGGATGCTATTGCTCATCATAGCCCACTTGTTAGCGATTCCGATTTGGATAAGACACTAGCTGACAACTTACCAGCTATCTTGAAGAAGGCTGAAGAACAGAAGAGGATGCTTGATGAGGCTGTCCAAGTGAATACAATTGCTCCTGAAATCAAGTTGATCAGTGCCGAATTACAACAGCGTCCAGATGAAATTCCTGAAAATCTCGATGACCAACAGGCTGCTCTCGAGGATCTTGGTGCCAGAAAAGCCCGCCTCGAAGCTCTAATAAAGAACATTCCCGAAGGAGAACAAGGAAACGAACTTCGCGAGAAGAGCCAGTGGGATCTCTCCAAACTCAAGGAGCTTCTCAGTCAGCTGGGAGCTAAGGTTGGCGACAAGCTAGCTGCTCTGGCTGCATTTAATACTGCTCGCCGCGATGCCGAAGACAATCTTTTGGCTATTACATCACGATCTGAAACTGACAAGACACCTGAAGAAGTCATCGAACAGCTCAAGAAGGACGAGGAGGCTCTCGCTAAACTCCGTCAATCTGTTGCTGATACTGACCGAGCTGCTCTTGATGATGGCGCTGAATACGATGACCTGATTGCTCGTCTACAAAAAGCAGAAGAGTTGCTCAAGGTTTTTTTTTTCTTAATACTCTCTCTTATAATAGAATTTTCAGCAACGACGCGCTGCTGCTGAAGATGAGCTTGAAAAGCAGAAGGCCACTGATGACCTGCACAAGAAGACCGTACCAGCACAGTCGAGATTGGCCAAGCTGATTGAAGAAGCTAACAATCTGCTCAATGATCCTGAAGGCGTTCCTTCACAATATCAACCACTCGGAGACGAGTTACGCAAGGAAATCGCTATTGCACAGGACATTGTCAATGGAGCTCCAGCCGACGACGAGACCGTTCGCTCTCTTGAGGAAGCCATCAGAGCTGCTGAAGAAGTAGCGCCCATTCTTTGGGATAGAGCTGCCTACTGGGAAGACTTTATCACCGCTCGCAATGAAACCGATGCTGAGCTCGAAAGACTACGCCAGCCACTCGAGGATGTACTCAACAAATCCAGACGCGATATCAGCGAGGTCAAGAAGGATCTCCATGATCTGACTGCTGCCAAAAACACTTCCGATATTCTGGCTGATAAGATTCGTAATCTGCAGCGACTCTCTGAACTTCTCAATCCATTAGAGAGCGCCTATGCTGACGTTCGCTTCTACGACGTCGATGCCGAACAAACGGAAAAGCAGTACGATGACATTCTCAACGATTTGGCTGCCGAAATTGATGACGATAAGGTTCTTCATGATTCGGCTAACCACGTGAATGAAGAACTCAAGGATCTGCAACAACTACTTGTCCAACCTTTGAACAAAGATTCTATTGCCAACATTGAGCAGCACCAACTGCCTGCTTTGAAGGCTCAAGTAGAGATGTTAAAGGACAGAAGTACTCACGGACGCAAGCATGTTGCTCCTGATTCTAACCTGTTGACCGGAGTAGCAGAAGCTCTTGAGAACTTGGATGCTCTGCTTGCTGCAGCCAAGGATAGTGCTGATCAACTGGAGAAAGACGAACTGCTGATGATTCTCACATTGAGACTGACCGAACTCGAAGGAATGCCTCTTGAGCAACTTTCCGATTCGGAAATCCTTCAACTCGATAATGAACTCGGACAATTGCCTGCAGCTGATCAACTTCGTCAGAAGCTTCATGCTCTCCAAAAGGCTAAAGAAGACCAAGAACGTGCTCTTGAGGAGGCTAAGAAACAGCTTGAAGCTATTGAGAAGGACATTGCTGATCTCATTCCCGCCAAGAAGAGCAAAAAGGACAAGAAGAAGAAAGAAACCGAGGATATTGCCACATTGGAGGATCGTCTCCATAGAGCTAATGAACTATCTGATCGTCTCCTAGCTCTAACCCCAATTCCCGATACTGCTCGAGTTGAGGAAGCCCGAAAGAAGATCGATGAAGTGGCCGAGAAGACAAAACAAGATCTTGAGAAGAAGAAGACCGAAGAAGCCGAGAGAGACAGAGCTTTAGAGGCTTTAGATGATCTGGAAAAGACTCTCGCCTCGACTGAATCCAATATTCTGGCAGCTGATGATGTTGAGAAGCTGGCTGATCTGAAGAAAGATGCAATTCCCGCTATTGCTGCCAGGCTTGAAGCTGTCGGAACGGCAACAGGAGACCTAGAAGAACGTAAGAAGGCTCTGTCCAAGAAGGCTGCCCATCTCAACTCGACCCTCGATGAGAAGCTGCAGAAGGCTTTGGATGACCAGAAGAAGGCTGACCAAATTGCTGCCATAATTGATGAAAAGAAGAACCAACTGGATACCATTGCCGAGAAGCTACAATCTGCTCAACCATTCCAAGATGTCGACAATGAGCTGCAACAACTGAAGGCTATTGGCTCAGAGATGAGTCAAGTTCTCCAGGAAGGAGAGGTAGAAGGTCAACTAGCTCGAGCTGCTAATGATATCAAGCAGAAAGCTAAGCAACTCGCTTCACCTCTTGAAAAGACACTGCCAAAGGAGAAAGAACTCCGAGATGACAACAAGAACCTCAAACATCAACTGCAACAGATTACTGAAGCACTCAACGCTGCTGATAGATCTGCTCCTGAGACTCAATTGCCAATCGTCGATCAACTGGTTGCTCAACTAGGAAAATTAGCAGATCCAATCACAGCACATCAGGATGCTATTGCTCATCATAGCCCACTTGTTAGCGATTCCGATTTGGATAAGACACTAGCTGACAACTTACCAGCTATCTTGAAGAAGGCTGAAGAACAGAAGAGGATGCTTGATGAGGCTGTCCAAGTGAATACAATTGCTCCTGAAATCAAGTTGATCAGTGCCGAATTACAACAGCGTCCAGATGAAATTCCTGAAAATCTCGATGACCAACAGGCTGCTCTCGAGGATCTTGGTGCCAGAAAAGCCCGCCTCGAAGCTCTAATAAAGAACATTCCCGAAGGAGAACAAGGAAACGAACTTCGCGAGAAGAGCCAGTGGGATCTCTCCAAACTCAAGGAGCTTCTCAGTCAGCTGGGAGCTAAGGTTGGCGACAAGCTAGCTGCTCTGGCTGCATTTAATACTGCTCGCCGCGATGCCGAAGACAATCTTTTGGCTATTACATCACGATCTGAAACTGACAAGACACCTGAAGAAGTCATCGAACAGCTCAAGAAGGACGAGGAGGCTCTCGCTAAACTCCGTCAATCTGTTGCTGATACTGACCGAGCTGCTCTTGATGATGGCGCTGAATACGATGACCTGATTGCTCGTCTACAAAAAGCAGAAGAGTTGCTCAAGGTTTTTTTTTTCTTAATACTCTCTCTTATAATAGAATTTTCAGCAACGACGCGCTGCTGCTGAAGATGAGCTTGAAAAGCAGAAGGCCACTGATGACCTGCACAAGAAGACCGTACCAGCACAGTCGAGATTGGCCAAGCTGATTGAAGAAGCTAACAATCTGCTCAATGATCCTGAAGGCGTTCCTTCACAATATCAACCACTCGGAGACGAGTTACGCAAGGAAATCGCTATTGCACAGGACATTGTCAATGGAGCTCCAGCCGACGACGAGACCGTTCGCTCTCTTGAGGAAGCCATCAGAGCTGCTGAAGAAGTAGCGCCCATTCTTTGGGATAGAGCTGCCTACTGGGAAGACTTTATCACCGCTCGCAATGAAACCGATGCTGAGCTCGAAAGACTACGCCAGCCACTCGAGGATGTACTCAACAAATCCAGACGCGATATCAGCGAGGTCAAGAAGGATCTCCATGATCTGACTGCTGCCAAAAACACTTCCGATATTCTGGCTGATAAGATTCGTAATCTGCAGCGACTCTCTGAACTTCTCAATCCATTAGAGAGCGCCTATGCTGACGTTCGCTTCTACGACGTCGATGCCGAACAAACGGAAAAGCAGTACGATGACATTCTCAACGATTTGGCTGCCGAAATTGATGACGATAAGGTTCTTCATGATTCGGCTAACCACGTGAATGAAGAACTCAAGGATCTGCAACAACTACTTGTCCAACCTTTGAACAAAGATTCTATTGCCAACATTGAGCAGCACCAACTGCCTGCTTTGAAGGCTCAAGTAGAGATGTTAAAGGACAGAAGTACTCACGGACGCAAGCATGTTGCTCCTGATTCTAACCTGTTGACCGGAGTAGCAGAAGCTCTTGAGAACTTGGATGCTCTGCTTGCTGCAGCCAAGGATAGTGCTGATCAACTGGAGAAAGACGAACTGCTGATGATTCTCACATTGAGACTGACCGAACTCGAAGGAATGCCTCTTGAGCAACTTTCCGATTCGGAAATCCTTCAACTCGATAATGAACTCGGACAATTGCCTGCAGCTGATCAACTTCGTCAGAAGCTTCATGCTCTCCAAAAGGCTAAAGAAGACCAAGAACGTGCTCTTGAGGAGGCTAAGAAACAGCTTGAAGCTATTGAGAAGGACATTGCTGATCTCATTCCCGCCAAGAAGAGCAAAAAGGACAAGAAGAAGAAAGAAACCGAGGATATTGCCACATTGGAGGATCGTCTCCATAGAGCTAATGAACTATCTGATCGTCTCCTAGCTCTAACCCCAATTCCCGATACTGCTCGAGTTGAGGAAGCCCGAAAGAAGATCGATGAAGTGGCCGAGAAGACAAAACAAGATCTTGAGAAGAAGAAGACCGAAGAAGCCGAGAGAGACAGAGCTTTAGAGGCTTTAGATGATCTGGAAAAGACTCTCGCCTCGACTGAATCCAATATTCTGGCAGCTGATGATGTTGAGAAGCTGGCTGATCTGAAGAAAGATGCAATTCCCGCTATTGCTGCCAGGCTTGAAGCTGTCGGAACGGCAACAGGAGACCTAGAAGAACGTAAGAAGGCTCTGTCCAAGAAGGCTGCCCATCTCAACTCGACCCTCGATGAGAAGCTGCAGAAGGCTTTGGATGACCAGAAGAAGGCTGACCAAATTGCTGCCATAATTGATGAAAAGAAGAACCAACTGGATACCATTGCCGAGAAGCTACAATCTGCTCAACCATTCCAAGATGTCGACAATGAGCTGCAACAACTGAAGGCTATTGGCTCAGAGATGAGTCAAGTTCTCCAGGAAGGAGAGGTAGAAGGTCAACTAGCTCGAGCTGCTAATGATATCAAGCAGAAAGCTAAGCAACTCGCTTCACCTCTTGAAAAGACACTGCCAAAGGAGAAAGAACTCCGAGATGACAACAAGAACCTCAAACATCAACTGCAACAGATTACTGAAGCACTCAACGCTGCTGATAGATCTGCTCCTGAGACTCAATTGCCAATCGTCGATCAACTGGTTGCTCAACTAGGAAAATTAGCAGATCCAATCACAGCACATCAGGATGCTATTGCTCATCATAGCCCACTTGTTAGCGATTCCGATTTGGATAAGACACTAGCTGACAACTTACCAGCTATCTTGAAGAAGGCTGAAGAACAGAAGAGGATGCTTGATGAGGCTGTCCAAGTGAATACAATTGCTCCTGAAATCAAGTTGATCAGTGCCGAATTACAACAGCGTCCAGATGAAATTCCTGAAAATCTCGATGACCAACAGGCTGCTCTCGAGGATCTTGGTGCCAGAAAAGCCCGCCTCGAAGCTCTAATAAAGAACATTCCCGAAGGAGAACAAGGAAACGAACTTCGCGAGAAGAGCCAGTGGGATCTCTCCAAACTCAAGGAGCTTCTCAGTCAGCTGGGAGCTAAGGTTGGCGACAAGCTAGCTGCTCTGGCTGCATTTAATACTGCTCGCCGCGATGCCGAAGACAATCTTTTGGCTATTACATCACGATCTGAAACTGACAAGACACCTGAAGAAGTCATCGAACAGCTCAAGAAGGACGAGGAGGCTCTCGCTAAACTCCGTCAATCTGTTGCTGATACTGACCGAGCTGCTCTTGATGATGGCGCTGAATACGATGACCTGATTGCTCGTCTACAAAAAGCAGAAGAGTTGCTCAAGGTTTTTTTTTTCTTAATACTCTCTCTTATAATAGAATTTTCAGCAACGACGCGCTGCTGCTGAAGATGAGCTTGAAAAGCAGAAGGCCACTGATGACCTGCACAAGAAGACCGTACCAGCACAGTCGAGATTGGCCAAGCTGATTGAAGAAGCTAACAATCTGCTCAATGATCCTGAAGGCGTTCCTTCACAATATCAACCACTCGGAGACGAGTTACGCAAGGAAATCGCTATTGCACAGGACATTGTCAATGGAGCTCCAGCCGACGACGAGACCGTTCGCTCTCTTGAGGAAGCCATCAGAGCTGCTGAAGAAGTAGCGCCCATTCTTTGGGATAGAGCTGCCTACTGGGAAGACTTTATCACCGCTCGCAATGAAACCGATGCTGAGCTCGAAAGACTACGCCAGCCACTCGAGGATGTACTCAACAAATCCAGACGCGATATCAGCGAGGTCAAGAAGGATCTCCATGATCTGACTGCTGCCAAAAACACTTCCGATATTCTGGCTGATAAGATTCGTAATCTGCAGCGACTCTCTGAACTTCTCAATCCATTAGAGAGCGCCTATGCTGACGTTCGCTTCTACGACGTCGATGCCGAACAAACGGAAAAGCAGTACGATGACATTCTCAACGATTTGGCTGCCGAAATTGATGACGATAAGGTTCTTCATGATTCGGCTAACCACGTGAATGAAGAACTCAAGGATCTGCAACAACTACTTGTCCAACCTTTGAACAAAGATTCTATTGCCAACATTGAGCAGCACCAACTGCCTGCTTTGAAGGCTCAAGTAGAGATGTTAAAGGACAGAAGTACTCACGGACGCAAGCATGTTGCTCCTGATTCTAACCTGTTGACCGGAGTAGCAGAAGCTCTTGAGAACTTGGATGCTCTGCTTGCTGCAGCCAAGGATAGTGCTGATCAACTGGAGAAAGACGAACTGCTGATGATTCTCACATTGAGACTGACCGAACTCGAAGGAATGCCTCTTGAGCAACTTTCCGATTCGGAAATCCTTCAACTCGATAATGAACTCGGACAATTGCCTGCAGCTGATCAACTTCGTCAGAAGCTTCATGCTCTCCAAAAGGCTAAAGAAGACCAAGAACGTGCTCTTGAGGAGGCTAAGAAACAGCTTGAAGCTATTGAGAAGGACATTGCTGATCTCATTCCCGCCAAGAAGAGCAAAAAGGACAAGAAGAAGAAAGAAACCGAGGATATTGCCACATTGGAGGATCGTCTCCATAGAGCTAATGAACTATCTGATCGTCTCCTAGCTCTAACCCCAATTCCCGATACTGCTCGAGTTGAGGAAGCCCGAAAGAAGATCGATGAAGTGGCCGAGAAGACAAAACAAGATCTTGAGAAGAAGAAGACCGAAGAAGCCGAGAGAGACAGAGCTTTAGAGGCTTTAGATGATCTGGAAAAGACTCTCGCCTCGACTGAATCCAATATTCTGGCAGCTGATGATGTTGAGAAGCTGGCTGATCTGAAGAAAGATGCAATTCCCGCTATTGCTGCCAGGCTTGAAGCTGTCGGAACGGCAACAGGAGACCTAGAAGAACGTAAGAAGGCTCTGTCCAAGAAGGCTGCCCATCTCAACTCGACCCTCGATGAGAAGCTGCAGAAGGCTTTGGATGACCAGAAGAAGGCTGACCAAATTGCTGCCATAATTGATGAAAAGAAGAACCAACTGGATACCATTGCCGAGAAGCTACAATCTGCTCAACCATTCCAAGATGTCGACAATGAGCTGCAACAACTGAAGGCTATTGGCTCAGAGATGAGTCAAGTTCTCCAGGAAGGAGAGGTAGAAGGTCAACTAGCTCGAGCTGCTAATGATATCAAGCAGAAAGCTAAGCAACTCGCTTCACCTCTTGAAAAGACACTGCCAAAGGAGAAAGAACTCCGAGATGACAACAAGAACCTCAAACATCAACTGCAACAGATTACTGAAGCACTCAACGCTGCTGATAGATCTGCTCCTGAGACTCAATTGCCAATCGTCGATCAACTGGTTGCTCAACTAGGAAAATTAGCAGATCCAATCACAGCACATCAGGATGCTATTGCTCATCATAGCCCACTTGTTAGCGATTCCGATTTGGATAAGACACTAGCTGACAACTTACCAGCTATCTTGAAGAAGGCTGAAGAACAGAAGAGGATGCTTGATGAGGCTGTCCAAGTGAATACAATTGCTCCTGAAATCAAGTTGATCAGTGCCGAATTACAACAGCGTCCAGATGAAATTCCTGAAAATCTCGATGACCAACAGGCTGCTCTCGAGGATCTTGGTGCCAGAAAAGCCCGCCTCGAAGCTCTAATAAAGAACATTCCCGAAGGAGAACAAGGAAACGAACTTCGCGAGAAGAGCCAGTGGGATCTCTCCAAACTCAAGGAGCTTCTCAGTCAGCTGGGAGCTAAGGTTGGCGACAAGCTAGCTGCTCTGGCTGCATTTAATACTGCTCGCCGCGATGCCGAAGACAATCTTTTGGCTATTACATCACGATCTGAAACTGACAAGACACCTGAAGAAGTCATCGAACAGCTCAAGAAGGACGAGGAGGCTCTCGCTAAACTCCGTCAATCTGTTGCTGATACTGACCGAGCTGCTCTTGATGATGGCGCTGAATACGATGACCTGATTGCTCGTCTACAAAAAGCAGAAGAGTTGCTCAAGGTTTTTTTTTTCTTAATACTCTCTCTTATAATAGAATTTTCAGCAACGACGCGCTGCTGCTGAAGATGAGCTTGAAAAGCAGAAGGCCACTGATGACCTGCACAAGAAGACCGTACCAGCACAGTCGAGATTGGCCAAGCTGATTGAAGAAGCTAACAATCTGCTCAATGATCCTGAAGGCGTTCCTTCACAATATCAACCACTCGGAGACGAGTTACGCAAGGAAATCGCTATTGCACAGGACATTGTCAATGGAGCTCCAGCCGACGACGAGACCGTTCGCTCTCTTGAGGAAGCCATCAGAGCTGCTGAAGAAGTAGCGCCCATTCTTTGGGATAGAGCTGCCTACTGGGAAGACTTTATCACCGCTCGCAATGAAACCGATGCTGAGCTCGAAAGACTACGCCAGCCACTCGAGGATGTACTCAACAAATCCAGACGCGATATCAGCGAGGTCAAGAAGGATCTCCATGATCTGACTGCTGCCAAAAACACTTCCGATATTCTGGCTGATAAGATTCGTAATCTGCAGCGACTCTCTGAACTTCTCAATCCATTAGAGAGCGCCTATGCTGACGTTCGCTTCTACGACGTCGATGCCGAACAAACGGAAAAGCAGTACGATGACATTCTCAACGATTTGGCTGCCGAAATTGATGACGATAAGGTTCTTCATGATTCGGCTAACCACGTGAATGAAGAACTCAAGGATCTGCAACAACTACTTGTCCAACCTTTGAACAAAGATTCTATTGCCAACATTGAGCAGCACCAACTGCCTGCTTTGAAGGCTCAAGTAGAGATGTTAAAGGACAGAAGTACTCACGGACGCAAGCATGTTGCTCCTGATTCTAACCTGTTGACCGGAGTAGCAGAAGCTCTTGAGAACTTGGATGCTCTGCTTGCTGCAGCCAAGGATAGTGCTGATCAACTGGAGAAAGACGAACTGCTGATGATTCTCACATTGAGACTGACCGAACTCGAAGGAATGCCTCTTGAGCAACTTTCCGATTCGGAAATCCTTCAACTCGATAATGAACTCGGACAATTGCCTGCAGCTGATCAACTTCGTCAGAAGCTTCATGCTCTCCAAAAGGCTAAAGAAGACCAAGAACGTGCTCTTGAGGAGGCTAAGAAACAGCTTGAAGCTATTGAGAAGGACATTGCTGATCTCATTCCCGCCAAGAAGAGCAAAAAGGACAAGAAGAAGAAAGAAACCGAGGATATTGCCACATTGGAGGATCGTCTCCATAGAGCTAATGAACTATCTGATCGTCTCCTAGCTCTAACCCCAATTCCCGATACTGCTCGAGTTGAGGAAGCCCGAAAGAAGATCGATGAAGTGGCCGAGAAGACAAAACAAGATCTTGAGAAGAAGAAGACCGAAGAAGCCGAGAGAGACAGAGCTTTAGAGGCTTTAGATGATCTGGAAAAGACTCTCGCCTCGACTGAATCCAATATTCTGGCAGCTGATGATGTTGAGAAGCTGGCTGATCTGAAGAAAGATGCAATTCCCGCTATTGCTGCCAGGCTTGAAGCTGTCGGAACGGCAACAGGAGACCTAGAAGAACGTAAGAAGGCTCTGTCCAAGAAGGCTGCCCATCTCAACTCGACCCTCGATGAGAAGCTGCAGAAGGCTTTGGATGACCAGAAGAAGGCTGACCAAATTGCTGCCATAATTGATGAAAAGAAGAACCAATTGGATACCATTGCCGAGAAGCTACAATCTGCTCAACCATTCCAAGATGTCGACAATGAGCTGCAACAACTGAAGGCTATTGGCTCAGAGATGAGTCAAGTTCTCCAGGAAGGAGAGGTAGAAGGTCAACTAGCTCGAGCTGCTAATGATATCAAGCAGAAAGCTAAGCAACTCGCTTCACCTCTTGAAAAGACACTGCCAAAGGAGAAAGAACTCCGAGATGACAACAAGAACCTCAAACATCAACTGCAACAGATTACTGAAGCACTCAACGCTGCTGATAGATCTGCTCCTGAGACTCAATTGCCAATCGTCGATCAACTGGTTGCTCAACTAGGAAAATTAGCAGATCCAATCACAGCACATCAGGATGCTATTGCTCATCATAGCCCACTTGTTAGCGATTCCGATTTGGATAAGACACTAGCTGACAACTTACCAGCTATCTTGAAGAAGGCTGAAGAACAGAAGAGGATGCTTGATGAGGCTGTCCAAGTGAATACAATTGCTCCTGAAATCAAGTTGATCAGTGCCGAATTACAACAGCGTCCAGATGAAATTCCTGAAAATCTCGATGACCAACAGGCTGCTCTCGAGGATCTTGGTGCCAGAAAAGCCCGCCTCGAAGCTCTAATAAAGAACATTCCCGAAGGAGAACAAGGAAACGAACTTCGCGAGAAGAGCCAGTGGGATCTCTCCAAACTCAAGGAGCTTCTCAGTCAGCTGGGAGCTAAGGTTGGCGACAAGCTAGCTGCTCTGGCTGCATTTAATACTGCTCGCCGCGATGCCGAAGACAATCTTTTGGCTATTACATCACGATCTGAAACTGACAAGACACCTGAAGAAGTCATCGAACAGCTCAAGAAGGACGAGGAGGCTCTCGCTAAACTCCGTCAATCTGTTGCTGATACTGACCGAGCTGCTCTTGATGATGGCGCTGAATACGATGACCTGATTGCTCGTCTACAAAAAGCAGAAGAGTTGCTCAAGGTTTTTTTTTTCTTAATACTCTCTCTTATAATAGAATTTTCAGCAACGACGCGCTGCTGCTGAAGATGAGCTTGAAAAGCAGAAGGCCACTGATGACCTGCACAAGAAGACCGTACCAGCACAGTCGAGATTGGCCAAGCTGATTGAAGAAGCTAACAATCTGCTCAATGATCCTGAAGGCGTTCCTTCACAATATCAACCACTCGGAGACGAGTTACGCAAGGAAATCGCTATTGCACAGGACATTGTCAATGGAGCTCCAGCCGACGACGAGACCGTTCGCTCTCTTGAGGAAGCCATCAGAGCTGCTGAAGAAGTAGCGCCCATTCTTTGGGATAGAGCTGCCTACTGGGAAGACTTTATCACCGCTCGCAATGAAACCGATGCTGAGCTCGAAAGACTACGCCAGCCACTCGAGGATGTACTCAACAAATCCAGACGCGATATCAGCGAGGTCAAGAAGGATCTCCATGATCTGACTGCTGCCAAAAACACTTCCGATATTCTGGCTGATAAGATTCGTAATCTGCAGCGACTCTCTGAACTTCTCAATCCATTAGAGAGCGCCTATGCTGACGTTCGCTTCTACGACGTCGATGCCGAACAAACGGAAAAGCAGTACGATGACATTCTCAACGATTTGGCTGCCGAAATTGATGACGATAAGGTTCTTCATGATTCGGCTAACCACGTGAATGAAGAACTCAAGGATCTGCAACAACTACTTGTCCAACCTTTGAACAAAGATTCTATTGCCAACATTGAGCAGCACCAACTGCCTGCTTTGAAGGCTCAAGTAGAGATGTTAAAGGACAGAAGTACTCACGGACGCAAGCATGTTGCTCCTGATTCTAACCTGTTGACCGGAGTAGCAGAAGCTCTTGAGAACTTGGATGCTCTGCTTGCTGCAGCCAAGGATAGTGCTGATCAACTGGAGAAAGACGAACTGCTGATGATTCTCACATTGAGACTGACCGAACTCGAAGGAATGCCTCTTGAGCAACTTTCCGATTCGGAAATCCTTCAACTCGATAATGAACTCGGACAATTGCCTGCAGCTGATCAACTTCGTCAGAAGCTTCATGCTCTCCAAAAGGCTAAAGAAGACCAAGAACGTGCTCTTGAGGAGGCTAAGAAACAGCTTGAAGCTATTGAGAAGGACATTGCTGATCTCATTCCCGCCAAGAAGAGCAAAAAGGACAAGAAGAAGAAAGAAACCGAGGATATTGCCACATTGGAGGATCGTCTCCATAGAGCTAATGAACTATCTGATCGTCTCCTAGCTCTAACCCCAATTCCCGATACTGCTCGAGTTGAGGAAGCCCGAAAGAAGATCGATGAAGTGGCCGAGAAGACAAAACAAGATCTTGAGAAGAAGAAGACCGAAGAAGCCGAGAGAGACAGAGCTTTAGAGGCTTTAGATGATCTGGAAAAGACTCTCGCCTCGACTGAATCCAATATTCTGGCAGCTGATGATGTTGAGAAGCTGGCTGATCTGAAGAAAGATGCAATTCCCGCTATTGCTGCCAGGCTTGAAGCTGTCGGAACGGCAACAGGAGACCTAGAAGAACGTAAGAAGGCTCTGTCCAAGAAGGCTGCCCATCTCAACTCGACCCTCGATGAGAAGCTGCAGAAGGCTTTGGATGACCAGAAGAAGGCTGACCAAATTGCTGCCATAATTGATGAAAAGAAGAACCAATTGGATACCATTGCCGAGAAGCTACAATCTGCTCAACCATTCCAAGATGTCGACAATGAGCTGCAACAACTGAAGGCTATTGGCTCAGAGATGAGTCAAGTTCTCCAGGAAGGAGAGGTAGAAGGTCAACTAGCTCGAGCTGCTAATGATATCAAGCAGAAAGCTAAGCAACTCGCTTCACCTCTTGAAAAGACACTGCCAAAGGAGAAAGAACTCCGAGATGACAACAAGAACCTCAAACATCAACTGCAACAGATTACTGAAGCACTCAACGCTGCTGATAGATCTGCTCCTGAGACTCAATTGCCAATCGTCGATCAACTGGTTGCTCAACTAGGAAAATTAGCAGATCCAATCACAGCACATCAGGATGCTATTGCTCATCATAGCCCACTTGTTAGCGATTCCGATTTGGATAAGACACTAGCTGACAACTTACCAGCTATCTTGAAGAAGGCTGAAGAACAGAAGAGGATGCTTGATGAGGCTGTCCAAGTGAATACAATTGCTCCTGAAATCAAGTTGATCAGTGCCGAATTACAACAGCGTCCAGATGAAATTCCTGAAAATCTCGATGACCAACAGGCTGCTCTCGAGGATCTTGGTGCCAGAAAAGCCCGCCTCGAAGCTCTAATAAAGAACATTCCCGAAGGAGAACAAGGAAACGAACTTCGCGAGAAGAGCCAGTGGGATCTCTCCAAACTCAAGGAGCTTCTCAGTCAGCTGGGAGCTAAGGTTGGCGACAAGCTAGCTGCTCTGGCTGCATTTAATACTGCTCGCCGCGATGCCGAAGACAATCTTTTGGCTATTACATCACGATCTGAAACTGACAAGACACCTGAAGAAGTCATCGAACAGCTCAAGAAGGACGAGGAGGCTCTCGCTAAACTCCGTCAATCTGTTGCTGATACTGACCGAGCTGCTCTTGATGATGGCGCTGAATACGATGACCTGATTGCTCGTCTACAAAAAGCAGAAGAGTTGCTCAAGGTTTTTTTTTTCTTAATACTCTCTCTTATAATAGAATTTTCAGCAACGACGCGCTGCTGCTGAAGATGAGCTTGAAAAGCAGAAGGCCACTGATGACCTGCACAAGAAGACCGTACCAGCACAGTCGAGATTGGCCAAGCTGATTGAAGAAGCTAACAATCTGCTCAATGATCCTGAAGGCGTTCCTTCACAATATCAACCACTCGGAGACGAGTTACGCAAGGAAATCGCTATTGCACAGGACATTGTCAATGGAGCTCCAGCCGACGACGAGACCGTTCGCTCTCTTGAGGAAGCCATCAGAGCTGCTGAAGAAGTAGCGCCCATTCTTTGGGATAGAGCTGCCTACTGGGAAGACTTTATCACCGCTCGCAATGAAACCGATGCTGAGCTCGAAAGACTACGCCAGCCACTCGAGGATGTACTCAACAAATCCAGACGCGATATCAGCGAGGTCAAGAAGGATCTCCATGATCTGACTGCTGCCAAAAACACTTCCGATATTCTGGCTGATAAGATTCGTAATCTGCAGCGACTCTCTGAACTTCTCAATCCATTAGAGAGCGCCTATGCTGACGTTCGCTTCTACGACGTCGATGCCGAACAAACGGAAAAGCAGTACGATGACATTCTCAACGATTTGGCTGCCGAAATTGATGACGATAAGGTTCTTCATGATTCGGCTAACCACGTGAATGAAGAACTCAAGGATCTGCAACAACTACTTGTCCAACCTTTGAACAAAGATTCTATTGCCAACATTGAGCAGCACCAACTGCCTGCTTTGAAGGCTCAAGTAGAGATGTTAAAGGACAGAAGTACTCACGGACGCAAGCATGTTGCTCCTGATTCTAACCTGTTGACCGGAGTAGCAGAAGCTCTTGAGAACTTGGATGCTCTGCTTGCTGCAGCCAAGGATAGTGCTGATCAACTGGAGAAAGACGAACTGCTGATGATTCTCACATTGAGACTGACCGAACTCGAAGGAATGCCTCTTGAGCAACTTTCCGATTCGGAAATCCTTCAACTCGATAATGAACTCGGACAATTGCCTGCAGCTGATCAACTTCGTCAGAAGCTTCATGCTCTCCAAAAGGCTAAAGAAGACCAAGAACGTGCTCTTGAGGAGGCTAAGAAACAGCTTGAAGCTATTGAGAAGGACATTGCTGATCTCATTCCCGCCAAGAAGAGCAAAAAGGACAAGAAGAAGAAAGAAACCGAGGATATTGCCACATTGGAGGATCGTCTCCATAGAGCTAATGAACTATCTGATCGTCTCCTAGCTCTAACCCCAATTCCCGATACTGCTCGAGTTGAGGAAGCCCGAAAGAAGATCGATGAAGTGGCCGAGAAGACAAAACAAGATCTTGAGAAGAAGAAGACCGAAGAAGCCGAGAGAGACAGAGCTTTAGAGGCTTTAGATGATCTGGAAAAGACTCTCGCCTCGACTGAATCCAATATTCTGGCAGCTGATGATGTTGAGAAGCTGGCTGATCTGAAGAAAGATGCAATTCCCGCTATTGCTGCCAGGCTTGAAGCTGTCGGAACGGCAACAGGAGACCTAGAAGAACGTAAGAAGGCTCTGTCCAAGAAGGCTGCCCATCTCAACTCGACCCTCGATGAGAAGCTGCAGAAGGCTTTGGATGACCAGAAGAAGGCTGACCAAATTGCTGCCATAATTGATGAAAAGAAGAACCAATTGGATACCATTGCCGAGAAGCTACAATCTGCTCAACCATTCCAAGATGTCGACAATGAGCTGCAACAACTGAAGGCTATTGGCTCAGAGATGAGTCAAGTTCTCCAGGAAGGAGAGGTAGAAGGTCAACTAGCTCGAGCTGCTAATGATATCAAGCAGAAAGCTAAGCAACTCGCTTCACCTCTTGAAAAGACACTGCCAAAGGAGAAAGAACTCCGAGATGACAACAAGAACCTCAAACATCAACTGCAACAGATTACTGAAGCACTCAACGCTGCTGATAGATCTGCTCCTGAGACTCAATTGCCAATCGTCGATCAACTGGTTGCTCAACTAGGAAAATTAGCAGATCCAATCACAGCACATCAGGATGCTATTGCTCATCATAGCCCACTTGTTAGCGATTCCGATTTGGATAAGACACTAGCTGACAACTTACCAGCTATCTTGAAGAAGGCTGAAGAACAGAAGAGGATGCTTGATGAGGCTGTCCAAGTGAATACAATTGCTCCTGAAATCAAGTTGATCAGTGCCGAATTACAACAGCGTCCAGATGAAATTCCTGAAAATCTCGATGACCAACAGGCTGCTCTCGAGGATCTTGGTGCCAGAAAAGCCCGCCTCGAAGCTCTAATAAAGAACATTCCCGAAGGAGAACAAGGAAACGAACTTCGCGAGAAGAGCCAGTGGGATCTCTCCAAACTCAAGGAGCTTCTCAGTCAGCTGGGAGCTAAGGTTGGCGACAAGCTAGCTGCTCTGGCTGCATTTAATACTGCTCGCCGCGATGCCGAAGACAATCTTTTGGCTATTACATCACGATCTGAAACTGACAAGACACCTGAAGAAGTCATCGAACAGCTCAAGAAGGACGAGGAGGCTCTCGCTAAACTCCGTCAATCTGTTGCTGATACTGACCGAGCTGCTCTTGATGATGGCGCTGAATACGATGACCTGATTGCTCGTCTACAAAAAGCAGAAGAGTTGCTCAAGGTTTTTTTTTTCTTAATACTCTCTCTTATAATAGAATTTTCAGCAACGACGCGCTGCTGCTGAAGATGAGCTTGAAAAGCAGAAGGCCACTGATGACCTGCACAAGAAGACCGTACCAGCACAGTCGAGATTGGCCAAGCTGATTGAAGAAGCTAACAATCTGCTCAATGATCCTGAAGGCGTTCCTTCACAATATCAACCACTCGGAGACGAGTTACGCAAGGAAATCGCTATTGCACAGGACATTGTCAATGGAGCTCCAGCCGACGACGAGACCGTTCGCTCTCTTGAGGAAGCCATCAGAGCTGCTGAAGAAGTAGCGCCCATTCTTTGGGATAGAGCTGCCTACTGGGAAGACTTTATCACCGCTCGCAATGAAACCGATGCTGAGCTCGAAAGACTACGCCAGCCACTCGAGGATGTACTCAACAAATCCAGACGCGATATCAGCGAGGTCAAGAAGGATCTCCATGATCTGACTGCTGCCAAAAACACTTCCGATATTCTGGCTGATAAGATTCGTAATCTGCAGCGACTCTCTGAACTTCTCAATCCATTAGAGAGCGCCTATGCTGACGTTCGCTTCTACGACGTCGATGCCGAACAAACGGAAAAGCAGTACGATGACATTCTCAACGATTTGGCTGCCGAAATTGATGACGATAAGGTTCTTCATGATTCGGCTAACCACGTGAATGAAGAACTCAAGGATCTGCAACAACTACTTGTCCAACCTTTGAACAAAGATTCTATTGCCAACATTGAGCAGCACCAACTGCCTGCTTTGAAGGCTCAAGTAGAGATGTTAAAGGACAGAAGTACTCACGGACGCAAGCATGTTGCTCCTGATTCTAACCTGTTGACCGGAGTAGCAGAAGCTCTTGAGAACTTGGATGCTCTGCTTGCTGCAGCCAAGGATAGTGCTGATCAACTGGAGAAAGACGAACTGCTGATGATTCTCACATTGAGACTGACCGAACTCGAAGGAATGCCTCTTGAGCAACTTTCCGATTCGGAAATCCTTCAACTCGATAATGAACTCGGACAATTGCCTGCAGCTGATCAACTTCGTCAGAAGCTTCATGCTCTCCAAAAGGCTAAAGAAGACCAAGAACGTGCTCTTGAGGAGGCTAAGAAACAGCTTGAAGCTATTGAGAAGGACATTGCTGATCTCATTCCCGCCAAGAAGAGCAAAAAGGACAAGAAGAAGAAAGAAACCGAGGATATTGCCACATTGGAGGATCGTCTCCATAGAGCTAATGAACTATCTGATCGTCTCCTAGCTCTAACCCCAATTCCCGATACTGCTCGAGTTGAGGAAGCCCGAAAGAAGATCGATGAAGTGGCCGAGAAGACAAAACAAGATCTTGAGAAGAAGAAGACCGAAGAAGCCGAGAGAGACAGAGCTTTAGAGGCTTTAGATGATCTGGAAAAGACTCTCGCCTCGACTGAATCCAATATTCTGGCAGCTGATGATGTTGAGAAGCTGGCTGATCTGAAGAAAGATGCAATTCCCGCTATTGCTGCCAGGCTTGAAGCTGTCGGAACGGCAACAGGAGACCTAGAAGAACGTAAGAAGGCTCTGTCCAAGAAGGCTGCCCATCTCAACTCGACCCTCGATGAGAAGCTGCAGAAGGCTTTGGATGACCAGAAGAAGGCTGACCAAATTGCTGCCATAATTGATGAAAAGAAGAACCAACTGGATACCATTGCCGAGAAGCTACAATCTGCTCAACCATTCCAAGATGTCGACAATGAGCTGCAACAACTGAAGGCTATTGGCTCAGAGATGAGTCAAGTTCTCCAGGAAGGAGAGGTAGAAGGTCAACTAGCTCGAGCTGCTAATGATATCAAGCAGAAAGCTAAGCAACTCGCTTCACCTCTTGAAAAGACACTGCCAAAGGAGAAAGAACTCCGAGATGACAACAAGAACCTCAAACATCAACTGCAACAGATTACTGAAGCACTCAACGCTGCTGATAGATCTGCTCCTGAGACTCAATTGCCAATCGTCGATCAACTGGTTGCTCAACTAGGAAAATTAGCAGATCCAATCACAGCACATCAGGATGCTATTGCTCATCATAGCCCACTTGTTAGCGATTCCGATTTGGATAAGACACTAGCTGACAACTTACCAGCTATCTTGAAGAAGGCTGAAGAACAGAAGAGGATGCTTGATGAGGCTGTCCAAGTGAATACAATTGCTCCTGAAATCAAGTTGATCAGTGCCGAATTACAACAGCGTCCAGATGAAATTCCTGAAAATCTCGATGACCAACAGGCTGCTCTCGAGGATCTTGGTGCCAGAAAAGCCCGCCTCGAAGCTCTAATAAAGAACATTCCCGAAGGAGAACAAGGAAACGAACTTCGCGAGAAGAGCCAGTGGGATCTCTCCAAACTCAAGGAGCTTCTCAGTCAGCTGGGAGCTAAGGTTGGCGACAAGCTAGCTGCTCTGGCTGCATTTAATACTGCTCGCCGCGATGCCGAAGACAATCTTTTGGCTATTACATCACGATCTGAAACTGACAAGACACCTGAAGAAGTCATCGAACAGCTCAAGAAGGACGAGGAGGCTCTCGCTAAACTCCGTCAATCTGTTGCTGATACTGACCGAGCTGCTCTTGATGATGGCGCTGAATACGATGACCTGATTGCTCGTCTACAAAAAGCAGAAGAGTTGCTCAAGGTTTTTTTTTTCTTAATACTCTCTCTTATAATAGAATTTTCAGCAACGACGCGCTGCTGCTGAAGATGAGCTTGAAAAGCAGAAGGCCACTGATGACCTGCACAAGAAGACCGTACCAGCACAGTCGAGATTGGCCAAGCTGATTGAAGAAGCTAACAATCTGCTCAATGATCCTGAAGGCGTTCCTTCACAATATCAACCACTCGGAGACGAGTTACGCAAGGAAATCGCTATTGCACAGGACATTGTCAATGGAGCTCCAGCCGACGACGAGACCGTTCGCTCTCTTGAGGAAGCCATCAGAGCTGCTGAAGAAGTAGCGCCCATTCTTTGGGATAGAGCTGCCTACTGGGAAGACTTTATCACCGCTCGCAATGAAACCGATGCTGAGCTCGAAAGACTACGCCAGCCACTCGAGGATGTACTCAACAAATCCAGACGCGATATCAGCGAGGTCAAGAAGGATCTCCATGATCTGACTGCTGCCAAAAACACTTCCGATATTCTGGCTGATAAGATTCGTAATCTGCAGCGACTCTCTGAACTTCTCAATCCATTAGAGAGCGCCTATGCTGACGTTCGCTTCTACGACGTCGATGCCGAACAAACGGAAAAGCAGTACGATGACATTCTCAACGATTTGGCTGCCGAAATTGATGACGATAAGGTTCTTCATGATTCGGCTAACCACGTGAATGAAGAACTCAAGGATCTGCAACAACTACTTGTCCAACCTTTGAACAAAGATTCTATTGCCAACATTGAGCAGCACCAACTGCCTGCTTTGAAGGCTCAAGTAGAGATGTTAAAGGACAGAAGTACTCACGGACGCAAGCATGTTGCTCCTGATTCTAACCTGTTGACCGGAGTAGCAGAAGCTCTTGAGAACTTGGATGCTCTGCTTGCTGCAGCCAAGGATAGTGCTGATCAACTGGAGAAAGACGAACTGCTGATGATTCTCACATTGAGACTGACCGAACTCGAAGGAATGCCTCTTGAGCAACTTTCCGATTCGGAAATCCTTCAACTCGATAATGAACTCGGACAATTGCCTGCAGCTGATCAACTTCGTCAGAAGCTTCATGCTCTCCAAAAGGCTAAAGAAGACCAAGAACGTGCTCTTGAGGAGGCTAAGAAACAGCTTGAAGCTATTGAGAAGGACATTGCTGATCTCATTCCCGCCAAGAAGAGCAAAAAGGACAAGAAGAAGAAAGAAACCGAGGATATTGCCACATTGGAGGATCGTCTCCATAGAGCTAATGAACTATCTGATCGTCTCCTAGCTCTAACCCCAATTCCCGATACTGCTCGAGTTGAGGAAGCCCGAAAGAAGATCGATGAAGTGGCCGAGAAGACAAAACAAGATCTTGAGAAGAAGAAGACCGAAGAAGCCGAGAGAGACAGAGCTTTAGAGGCTTTAGATGATCTGGAAAAGACTCTCGCCTCGACTGAATCCAATATTCTGGCAGCTGATGATGTTGAGAAGCTGGCTGATCTGAAGAAAGATGCAATTCCCGCTATTGCTGCCAGGCTTGAAGCTGTCGGAACGGCAACAGGAGACCTAGAAGAACGTAAGAAGGCTCTGTCCAAGAAGGCTGCCCATCTCAACTCGACCCTCGATGAGAAGCTGCAGAAGGCTTTGGATGACCAGAAGAAGGCTGACCAAATTGCTGCCATAATTGATGAAAAGAAGAACCAACTGGATACCATTGCCGAGAAGCTACAATCTGCTCAACCATTCCAAGATGTCGACAATGAGCTGCAACAACTGAAGGCTATTGGCTCAGAGATGAGTCAAGTTCTCCAGGAAGGAGAGGTAGAAGGTCAACTAGCTCGAGCTGCTAATGATATCAAGCAGAAAGCTAAGCAACTCGCTTCACCTCTTGAAAAGACACTGCCAAAGGAGAAAGAACTCCGAGATGACAACAAGAACCTCAAACATCAACTGCAACAGATTACTGAAGCACTCAACGCTGCTGATAGATCTGCTCCTGAGACTCAATTGCCAATCGTCGATCAACTGGTTGCTCAACTAGGAAAATTAGCAGATCCAATCACAGCACATCAGGATGCTATTGCTCATCATAGCCCACTTGTTAGCGATTCCGATTTGGATAAGACACTAGCTGACAACTTACCAGCTATCTTGAAGAAGGCTGAAGAACAGAAGAGGATGCTTGATGAGGCTGTCCAAGTGAATACAATTGCTCCTGAAATCAAGTTGATCAGTGCCGAATTACAACAGCGTCCAGATGAAATTCCTGAAAATCTCGATGACCAACAGGCTGCTCTCGAGGATCTTGGTGCCAGAAAAGCCCGCCTCGAAGCTCTAATAAAGAACATTCCCGAAGGAGAACAAGGAAACGAACTTCGCGAGAAGAGCCAGTGGGATCTCTCCAAACTCAAGGAGCTTCTCAGTCAGCTGGGAGCTAAGGTTGGCGACAAGCTAGCTGCTCTGGCTGCATTTAATACTGCTCGCCGCGATGCCGAAGACAATCTTTTGGCTATTACATCACGATCTGAAACTGACAAGACACCTGAAGAAGTCATCGAACAGCTCAAGAAGGACGAGGAGGCTCTCGCTAAACTCCGTCAATCTGTTGCTGATACTGACCGAGCTGCTCTTGATGATGGCGCTGAATACGATGACCTGATTGCTCGTCTACAAAAAGCAGAAGAGTTGCTCAAGGTTTTTTTTTTCTTAATACTCTCTCTTATAATAGAATTTTCAGCAACGACGCGCTGCTGCTGAAGATGAGCTTGAAAAGCAGAAGGCCACTGATGACCTGCACAAGAAGACCGTACCAGCACAGTCGAGATTGGCCAAGCTGATTGAAGAAGCTAACAATCTGCTCAATGATCCTGAAGGCGTTCCTTCACAATATCAACCACTCGGAGACGAGTTACGCAAGGAAATCGCTATTGCACAGGACATTGTCAATGGAGCTCCAGCCGACGACGAGACCGTTCGCTCTCTTGAGGAAGCCATCAGAGCTGCTGAAGAAGTAGCGCCCATTCTTTGGGATAGAGCTGCCTACTGGGAAGACTTTATCACCGCTCGCAATGAAACCGATGCTGAGCTCGAAAGACTACGCCAGCCACTCGAGGATGTACTCAACAAATCCAGACGCGATATCAGCGAGGTCAAGAAGGATCTCCATGATCTGACTGCTGCCAAAAACACTTCCGATATTCTGGCTGATAAGATTCGTAATCTGCAGCGACTCTCTGAACTTCTCAATCCATTAGAGAGCGCCTATGCTGACGTTCGCTTCTACGACGTCGATGCCGAACAAACGGAAAAGCAGTACGATGACATTCTCAACGATTTGGCTGCCGAAATTGATGACGATAAGGTTCTTCATGATTCGGCTAACCACGTGAATGAAGAACTCAAGGATCTGCAACAACTACTTGTCCAACCTTTGAACAAAGATTCTATTGCCAACATTGAGCAGCACCAACTGCCTGCTTTGAAGGCTCAAGTAGAGATGTTAAAGGACAGAAGTACTCACGGACGCAAGCATGTTGCTCCTGATTCTAACCTGTTGACCGGAGTAGCAGAAGCTCTTGAGAACTTGGATGCTCTGCTTGCTGCAGCCAAGGATAGTGCTGATCAACTGGAGAAAGACGAACTGCTGATGATTCTCACATTGAGACTGACCGAACTCGAAGGAATGCCTCTTGAGCAACTTTCCGATTCGGAAATCCTTCAACTCGATAATGAACTCGGACAATTGCCTGCAGCTGATCAACTTCGTCAGAAGCTTCATGCTCTCCAAAAGGCTAAAGAAGACCAAGAACGTGCTCTTGAGGAGGCTAAGAAACAGCTTGAAGCTATTGAGAAGGACATTGCTGATCTCATTCCCGCCAAGAAGAGCAAAAAGGACAAGAAGAAGAAAGAAACCGAGGATATTGCCACATTGGAGGATCGTCTCCATAGAGCTAATGAACTATCTGATCGTCTCCTAGCTCTAACCCCAATTCCCGATACTGCTCGAGTTGAGGAAGCCCGAAAGAAGATCGATGAAGTGGCCGAGAAGACAAAACAAGATCTTGAGAAGAAGAAGACCGAAGAAGCCGAGAGAGACAGAGCTTTAGAGGCTTTAGATGATCTGGAAAAGACTCTCGCCTCGACTGAATCCAATATTCTGGCAGCTGATGATGTTGAGAAGCTGGCTGATCTGAAGAAAGATGCAATTCCCGCTATTGCTGCCAGGCTTGAAGCTGTCGGAACGGCAACAGGAGACCTAGAAGAACGTAAGAAGGCTCTGTCCAAGAAGGCTGCCCATCTCAACTCGACCCTCGATGAGAAGCTGCAGAAGGCTTTGGATGACCAGAAGAAGGCTGACCAAATTGCTGCCATAATTGATGAAAAGAAGAACCAATTGGATACCATTGCCGAGAAGCTACAATCTGCTCAACCATTCCAAGATGTCGACAATGAGCTGCAACAACTGAAGGCTATTGGCTCAGAGATGAGTCAAGTTCTCCAGGAAGGAGAGGTAGAAGGTCAACTAGCTCGAGCTGCTAATGATATCAAGCAGAAAGCTAAGCAACTCGCTTCACCTCTTGAAAAGACACTGCCAAAGGAGAAAGAACTCCGAGATGACAACAAGAACCTCAAACATCAACTGCAACAGATTACTGAAGCACTCAACGCTGCTGATAGATCTGCTCCTGAGACTCAATTGCCAATCGTCGATCAACTGGTTGCTCAACTAGGAAAATTAGCAGATCCAATCACAGCACATCAGGATGCTATTGCTCATCATAGCCCACTTGTTAGCGATTCCGATTTGGATAAGACACTAGCTGACAACTTACCAGCTATCTTGAAGAAGGCTGAAGAACAGAAGAGGATGCTTGATGAGGCTGTCCAAGTGAATACAATTGCTCCTGAAATCAAGTTGATCAGTGCCGAATTACAACAGCGTCCAGATGAAATTCCTGAAAATCTCGATGACCAACAGGCTGCTCTCGAGGATCTTGGTGCCAGAAAAGCCCGCCTCGAAGCTCTAATAAAGAACATTCCCGAAGGAGAACAAGGAAACGAACTTCGCGAGAAGAGCCAGTGGGATCTCTCCAAACTCAAGGAGCTTCTCAGTCAGCTGGGAGCTAAGGTTGGCGACAAGCTAGCTGCTCTGGCTGCATTTAATACTGCTCGCCGCGATGCCGAAGACAATCTTTTGGCTATTACATCACGATCTGAAACTGACAAGACACCTGAAGAAGTCATCGAACAGCTCAAGAAGGACGAGGAGGCTCTCGCTAAACTCCGTCAATCTGTTGCTGATACTGACCGAGCTGCTCTTGATGATGGCGCTGAATACGATGACCTGATTGCTCGTCTACAAAAAGCAGAAGAGTTGCTCAAGGTTTTTTTTTTCTTAATACTCTCTCTTATAATAGAATTTTCAGCAACGACGCGCTGCTGCTGAAGATGAGCTTGAAAAGCAGAAGGCCACTGATGACCTGCACAAGAAGACCGTACCAGCACAGTCGAGATTGGCCAAGCTGATTGAAGAAGCTAACAATCTGCTCAATGATCCTGAAGGCGTTCCTTCACAATATCAACCACTCGGAGACGAGTTACGCAAGGAAATCGCTATTGCACAGGACATTGTCAATGGAGCTCCAGCCGACGACGAGACCGTTCGCCAGCTTAACCATCTCTTCAAGGCTGCTAATGTTCTTCTGCCTAGCATTGAAGCCAAAGGGGAACTCTGGGCTGATTTCGTTCTCCTCCGTGACGAAGGTTTTGATCTAATGGAGCGAGTAAATCAATCCGTCCAAGCTACTGATCTTCCCTCACTTAGCACCGTTGAATATTGTCGCGATCTCTTCGAAAGCCTCAAGGTATATTTCTTATTTTTCTTACAAAATGATTTTAGGCAATCTATGAAAAGGTGGAAGATCTCCGTGAAAAAGATCACCAACTGAGCGGGCTGGCAGATAACCTTTATCCCCATAACATTGCTTCTCAGGATTCTCGATACTTTTCTGTAGATGTCGAAAGAACGAGTCGACAATATGAGGTTTCCAATTATTTATTTTTCCATTAGCGAAATATCTTTAGGAGACTATGCAACAGCTAAGCGATGAAATTGAAACTGAAGCCAATCTTGCACGAACTTTGAACATTCTTAGATCAGAACTTGGACAATGCTCCGAGGAAATTGAATCTCATCACAGATTTAGAAGAGACCGGATGGTAAAATCACCCACAGTACCTATAAAGACAATTTTTCAGAGCCAGGAGTCTCTTTTGAAAGACATAATTCACCACATTGAAAATCAAAAAGTTATCGTCGAGCGATCTGCAGCTGGCCGTCGCTTCGTGGAAAGCAGCACCTCCACGGAACTCGACAACCTTCTACAAAGAGCTCACGAACTAGTCGAAAATCTCCACAACATCCCTGAATCCAGTGGCGCAGCCGACGAAGGAAAAGAAGAATATGACGTCGATGCTGCCGCCGAAGTACTCGCTGCCCTCTATCCGAATGAACATCCTTACGCCGTGCTACAACAACATGGCATCGACGGGGTGCCTTCTGATTCGGATTCAAAAAGCGAATTTGACTCGTTTGAAGGATCATCGGATGGGTTCCTCTCCCCCCTCCCTGATGAGCCTTCTCCTTCTATTCCCCCGGCACAACTCCGCCGACAACGCTCACGATGGAGACGGGTTCTTAGAACAGCTTTGCCACTCCAGGTATCGTACTATCAGACCTCAAAGACTCTTTTCAGGCAATGCTGGTTCTACTTCTTGGAGCCGCGTGTTTGGTTCCACACTGCGACGATGAATATTGTTGCACTTTATTAAATAATTTTGCTCGAAGCTTTGATCCATCATTGGAATTTGTGAATGGTCCTCCCCCCTTCTAAATTCCAACCCTCCCCTCCCTGCATTCCCTACCATTGTTGTTGATTTTTGTAATATAGAGAGTTAATAAATTTTATCAAATTGTTCTTTCAAAGAGACAAGAAAATAGTTTGGAAATGGGGTAGGTCGATTATAGTTTTTTTCCAACTTGTGCTTCTTCTACAAGATCTTGTGAGCTGAAGCGATTCTTGTGGCACTCGTCTTATGCTTTATAAAGTTGCTTTTTTCTTGCTATACTGTGTGTATCGTAAAATATTAGCAAAATCAATCGCTATTAGAGATCGTGAAAGCAAAAAAGTTTTGACTTTTCATTTCAACTTTATTTTCTAAATATTGTAATGGAAGAATGTAGAAGAAGAATTAGGAATTGTTTCAGGTACGTACAATGGTATGAGGTTTCATAATATTCGAAATTGTACAGAGATGAAATTAAAGCTTTATGCTTCTTCTAATAGTTGGGATTCTTCTTACAGACGTATTTTCGCTCTTTGTATTTGCACTCAATGTTGTCCGAATAGCTTTTGACTCCTGAAAGCTAATTTAGTCAAGGAGGAATTGGAGAAAAGAGAAAATGCGAAGAGAAGACGAAAGAAGAAGAAACTGGCCTTTTTAAAGAGGAAGTCGCTAAATTGGTCAAAAAGATGTTGGAAAAGCTATGTATGTTCCTTCCGAGATCCAGTGTCTCCTGGCATGGCGTCATAAGAAGAGCCGGTCTCTCGAGGACAAAACAAGAAGTTATAGATCGAACAGTAGAAAGACGATGTGGAAACAATATTTGTCTGAATGAAGGAACTTGTGTGGTTCATGTGGATGTCGAAGGCAACTTCCTTAAATAAAGAACCTTGGCCTTGCTGATCATATAAACCTAGAAATTGAATTTATTTCTTTTTTTTAAAACTCGCTGGAAAAAGCATTTACGAGGTCAACATTTCAAAAGCATTGTGAATCGAAAGTAAGTGAGCTCCAAAAGATCGGCATAAGGTCTGAACAAAAAGAGAAAAAAAGGTCGGGAATCGAACGGGATAGAGCGAGAGAGAGAGGGAGATTGATGTGACATCCACATGATGACCCTCTAAAAAAGTTTAACAGAACTTGTCAAAAAGTTTTTAGAGCCGACTCAAAAAAAAAATTAGAATATAACAAAGGCTTCCGCCCCCCTTAACATACCAGCTGAATGCGCTGCACTTTATTATAGATTTAGAGTGTCAGAAAGGCTTTCGGTTTCAATCGTCTCAAAAGTGATCTCTGTAAGCCCTGCTAACAAAATATAATAAAAGTCTTTATTAAAAATATTGGGCTCACATGATATCATATTTAGAAAATCATACATTTAAAAAAATTCACTTAGAATAATTGTTCCTAAAAATTATGAGACCCCCTTCTGGGGCCCCATGAGAATCTCTTAAACATCAGCATATTGGATCTCTATTTTGCGGCTGAATAACAAGCGCACATAGTGTTTTGGATAAATCTAAAACACATTAATCGATAAATTAAATAAAAGACTAATGTTATTGTCTTATCGATAATTATCGTCTTTGTTGATTCCTTAAAGCGAGTAAGAAGGTGGATTACTAATTGCTCTTGCTGTTCGTCATCCCAGTCTGTCATCGGGTCCCCAGTTATGATGGTGTTACAGTTGCCGTCTTTATTAATAAATGTGACAATTAAAAGTGACTCCATGCAAGCAGCTTCATGTGGATCAAACGGGCCAATGAACGTTCCTCGTGGGCTTTGGTTCTTTTCAAATAAGTTGATCACCCATTTATTCTTTATATTATTTCCATGTGATTGATTATTCACATGGAGACGCATTCTCGTACATAGTTGCGTAGTTTTTCCATAGTATCTAATATTTGTAGTTGAAAAGTCTGCTTCTGGAGAAGTCAGGGCATAAAGACACGTTGGTGTGGCAGATATCTAAAAATATTATAAGACAAAAAAATCAACTACCTTGTTTTTTAGAGCATCGAAAGCTGCTTGCGACAAGACAAAATTGTCACTAATTTTTGCATTTAAGGCCTTTTTGTTCTTATGGCAGTTTGAGGATAATAGTTCTTTGCTTGGTTGCAATGGCCTCCTTTTGGGACCAGAGCACTCTGAACTGAAGCAGCAGCACTAGCAAATTTACAGAACTAAAACAAAATAACTGGTTTCAAACTAGTAAAACTGACGATATCAGGTCTTTCAGAGTGTTCTGATTTATCCCATGTGTTTTCACATCGTTGATTGCTAAGTGGTCGCGTTACAAAAGTAATGGACTATACAAACCTTAGTCAACCTCAAACCTTTAACAGCTTCGGGATTGCTTGCTATCCATTGAGGTGTTTCTGTCATATTCTAAAAAATAGTGAACAACTTTTAACACATTCTAATGATATTTCCAATGCAAGTAAATGCCCGTCTATAGTAAGCTAGCGTCTGTGCAATATCCTCAAAGCCAAGTGTTCGGCAAAATTCGTTTTTGAGTTGGTACATTCCAGAAGCAGTTAGGTGCTCTTTTTCTGATAAAAAATAAATGTACTTAGTCAACAGATTGCGACACTTCTCTTGGTTATACACATCCGTGCCACCTTCTGCGACAGGATAATGTTCATCTTTGTTTTCTTTGGTGGAGGCGGAAAGGATGATCATCTGGAAGAGAGAAATATGATTTTAAAAAAAGTGCAATTTGAATTACTTGCTGTTTGACCCATTTAGAGCCAATTTCATCAGATTTTGGAAAAAGTGGCGTTGAAATTTTAATCTTGGTCGTCAAGTCACTATTATCTCTTATCCATTTTTGGAGTTTACAGTTGTTCTACATAAAAAATAGCAAAAAGAACTTTACAACTAACCCTGATTGCGCAGTGAATACGCTTTACAGTTTTTGAACATGCTCATTTTCAGATTTGCGTTTCTCCGATGGCTTTTCTTGGTGATAATAGTCCTCAAACCGAATCGGGTTGATGAAGGGATTTGAGACAGATTCTTCAATTTTAAGCCTTTTAGCAGGAATCTGCTCCAGCTGGTCGATATCTGTTTCACTTGGACCACCTTCTGTGATACAAGTTTGACATTCCATGCCGAGAGATCTAGCCTCTTATCCCGAATCAACTCTAATGCTGGTGAACGAGAGTAAACCAATAAGGAAATCGTCAAAGTTTGGTGCGTCTGATTTTACCATTTCAATCTTGTGATTAGCTAGGACATCGTCAATTTTGGCCTCATTGTCTTCTGCTCTATCTAGATTCTCCTTCATTTGTACCACACTCTTCTTTATCAGACTGGTCCTCTTCTGTCGTGCCGTACAGAAGACTCTCTTCAGCCAATTGTTCGTCACTTTCTTGCCGGGCTGCTAGAGAAGGCGGACTGGTAAACATATTTTGTGCGTGAAGGCCTGCTACAAATTCCGCTTGATATCTTCGGTCGTCGACCAGCTTTTCAAACGCTGGCTCAACCGTATCAATAAACACCTCTAGACCTAATAAAGTAAAATTTGAAAGACATCCCAAAGACAGCTTACCGTTTGGGTGCGATGCAAAATGACGGGTGTAAAACGCTTTGAGAAATTTCCTATATTTATCAAACTGCGACCTCGTTTTGAGGCCGATCCTGTTTAGTCACTGCATGACGGGATCTTTAATACGCAGTTCGATCTTCTGAGGATGTCTTACATCGACCCAACTGAAGGAATCGACATATGTGTTGGATCTGAGAGCGTCTAGGATTGTAGACGCGATTGCACTGATAAAACGAGTAATGTCTGCAAATTTGTTTAGATTCGACTCCAAAAAAAAAACTAACATTCCGAATTGTCCAGCTGCATAAATCGGATCAGCCATCTTTCAGGTGCAACATATGACTTAATATCTGACAAAAATGTTTGAGCTTCTGTCAAATTTCTACAGTTCTTTTCCACGAATTTGTATATAGTGTTCGCAAACAGATATCCAGTACAGTTCGCGTTACGGTCCCTTTTGGGCCGATAACTAAAAACAATCTGGAGATAAATTCTATGCCAATATTCCGAGTTTTCTACACATCTGCGGACCCCCTGAATGAATGAATAGAAAAATCTCAAAAATGTCACCATACCATAATCAGGTAGTGAGTGGTTGTAATGACTATCATAGAAGTGGCGTCGAATGTTTTCAAAGAAGAGCTGGTGATTCTGCAGATTCAGTTTAGGCTTCGACTTGAGATAATCGATCGTCGCGTTTTCCAGTCTAACGGGAGCAAGCCGTTCAAACATCGGATTGAATCTCACTTAAACCATCGTAACTACAAAATTGTAAGAAAACATATTACAGATTCAGATATATAACAGATGAGTGGCATACTCTTCACACGTCATTATGAAATATGCTTCTTGCTTTATGTATAAAAATATGCTCTAAAAATATGACCTGTATAAAAAGGCTAGAGATATTCGCTGTTGACGATAACTCTATATTCTGAAATTTTCTTGCTTATATAGACAAGCAATGCATTTTTGTCGATAAAAATCGCCTGACTGAATTTTCTGGCAGTCTTATAATTTGGACAAACAATTGTAGCCACGTTGTAGATGGTAAAGACCCTAAATTAGATTGCGAATGTGTATAAAAAAAGATTCCTACTGGTCAGGTGAGGTGGCATTCGCATTAATGCCACACTTAATCAGATATACATCATATTCGGAGGCATTTTTGACTAGATAATCTTGATGGTCGCTTCCATAGACAATAGAGACGAGCTTGGGCGCACTTGATTGCGTTCTGTGTAACAGCGAATCCATAAAGGAATGCGTGAGAATTGTGCCCTACATCTGTAACCTATACAGTTGCAACATACCAGCGTGTGAGTGGCCAACAGAATGCTGCCGTTTTTTAATTGACGCCTCAATCGTGAAAAGAAGGATTGTCGAGCTTCCCTCTCATACGGATCCTCACCCGCAGCAGCCTGTAACACTTCCTTCTGCTTAGCCAGCTGTCCTCCTTTTGGGGATGGTCGGCCTTCCTCCTCCTTTTTCATGCCAGCTTCCTTCAGCTTGTCCAGTACATCCAACTTTCTTTTCTGGCGCTCTCTTTTGGGCATCTGGCTGCCTTCTTCGCTTTTTCTATCCGTGCGTACCTTGAAGAACTAAAAGAATATAATGTATATATAGCATGCATTGCTACCCACCTCAAGCCAATGATCAGCTCGTTTGAATGCATTCTCTTCCACTTGCTTCTTGACAGCCGCTTCAATCTTTTCCTTACTATATTTCACAGGATTCTTTCTTCTAGTATAGATCAGAGACCAAGCTTTCACGGAAGACATTGTGGGACTTCCAGATGCTAAAAACTGCTTGCTCATTTTTAGACACTCGACAAATAAGTCTCTTGGGAGCAATAAGGCGGAGGCCCATTGCTGCGACTTATGCTGCAATTTATATAATTACACCAGTGCAGCAAGTCTACCTGTTTAATATTGTAGTTGTAGCTGATGTACTCTTCGAGACGACCTTTGTTTGAAAATTCGGCTATGGATGAGATCTCTCCATCTTCTTCCGCACTAAAGCTATGGACAAGAAAGCCTCTAAGCAATGAGAGCTATATATATATATATTTTATAATTATATAACTGTAAAGGGTTACCTGGTCAAACTCGTTGTGCCTTTCCAGTGAAAAGTACTCCTTCATGCCGTCGTTGGCAACCTTACGCAAATCTGGATGGATTATTGTTGGGTTGTAGTCGGAAGAAATGCGATTCTCTTTAATCTTTAGTGCCTCTGCCATCGCTTCCTCGGCAATCTCAGTGAAGTAGACTCTGATCACTGCATCTGGCTGCTAAAAGACATATTTAGCTGTTCTAAAAACCCTTACGCATTCCTTCCAGCAGCTAACCCTGTGCTGCCCGTCAATAATAAGTCGATGCTCGCGTGAGGCCGTAGTGATTCCCTTGATTGTGAATTTGGAGGTGTTCAGAACCTGCGGGTCTTCTCTGTAGGCATTTACAAGCTCTTTTACACGTCCACTATTAACCATTCGTAGTAAATTTGAAGACTCCAACAGCGACACGGGTGTCTAAAATGGATGTATAAGTGGAGAAACTCTTTTTGACCATTTCTTGAAAGTGTGCCATCGATGCTGCGGAAAGACGCTTGTAGCCACGCTGTTCGTCCGTGGTATTTTCAAGGGAACCTCTTTCTGGGACTCCCTCTTCAACAGGCAGTTCTGCAGAAGTGTCGAAATTGGCATCTTCTGCTGGAGCAGTATCTTTTGGCGTAACAGCTTCTTCTAGTGGAGCGGTATCTCCCAATAGAGGGGCATCTAATGGTAGAGTGGCGGGTGCAATTGCTTCAGCAGCTGCAATCAAAATTCAGAAAAGTAATAGACAGTTCCGTACCTGATGTGCCGTTTGCGTCGCCATTGCCAACAGAATCTTGTGCCTCTGCTAAGCGAAGACCGGCTTCTTGTTGCCATTGACGTCGCTGGGCGAACATTTGCTTAAAAACTTGACGGCATCCACTCTCCTCTTCCCTGAAGAAGATCACCGGTTTGGCCTACAATGAAGACATACTATTTTAAAGAGCTCAGAAGGGCCTGCCTTGAAATCCTCGTGTTTTCCACTAGTATCATCGCCACAAAAACTGATAACAGATAACTCCAAATTAGAGCTTCCAGTGTTAGCTAGCGTGACTACTTTGACGTCGGCAAGTTCTATTTCATAGCTCTGGACGCGATCAAGATTGATGGCCTAGAAAGAAGGATAAGCAATAAAAAACGAATGCATACAATTAGAAAGTGGCGCATATCTCTACAACATTCGTAAATCAGTGAAATGGCAAAGTCGCATTGCATGGGACCAAGAGGTCTGGCTTCATGTCCGCATTGTGGTGACAGGAAGTCTTGGTGCATAATCACTGGACATTTTGACGTGAGGTGTAGACTTCTTGGTTTGAATTGCAGCCCAAAATCATCAGCGGTCAGTGGATGTCCTCTTCTTTTCAATACAGTCTATTTACAATTAGTCCAGTTAAAGTTTAAACAACTCAACAAACCTTTTTTTTCAATGCCATTTTGAGCTTTTCCGGATCGATCACAAAATCATTTCCATTCGAAGGCCATCCTAGAACAATACGCGGACAGCAATCGCGCTCACAAATGCCTAAATATTGTGAATATAAAAGCTAGTCTGTATACCCAATATCTCCCTTGTTGCATTTTTCACGGCGGCATACGATCGTTTTTCGTGAAAGGCTGTCGTAGACATCGATACCACGAAGGTGCGAAACCTAAAAGATTTTGTCTAATAAAACAATCCAACCTCGAAGCTTCTTTTGGCTTTTTCTGCTTCGCTTCTTTTGGCTTCATTTCTAAATATGAGAAAAAAAATGCGAATAATTGACTTGCAAATATTGTACCGCCGTGCGTATTAAAAACACTACTCTTGAAAGAATTAAAAGGTGACATTTTAAAAAGCTTAAAAAGGGTGTATATAAAATTTGATACTACAGAACGAGAGTCGTCTCGGGACAAATACATTATGGTGATAATATGGTTGAAATTTATTGAACTAGGGGATTAGACCAATCTCGACATGATCCAACATATTCAAATAGCAATCTAATTTTTATTTTATTTTTTCAGTGGGGATGTGCTAGAACGTACTTTCCTTTGCTACATATACCTCATATTTGACGATCTAACGGTACAGTTCAAAATTTTTTAGAGTCAACTCAAAAAAAAAAACAGCCTAATAAGTGCTAGAGAAAATTTTTGGCAACGGATGAGATAAAATCCACGGACAAAAACTTTTGAACTCACTTCTCATTGTGCCTAAATAATATAAAGCTCTCCATCTAAACAGAAACAGTTTATTCAACAATTCAGTAAGCCAGACAATTTTATGCTCAAGAACAGCAAATTGAACGGGTGCCTTCTGAGCCCACTCTTAAAGCTTGTCGCCCTTCATCTCATAGCAGCAGAGTGTTGTCGTAGGCTGAATTGGCAGCCTGCTGGTACAGAATTTCACGGACAAGTGAGAATCTTTTGGCAACAATGGCGACTGAAATATTTATACGAATATAGCGCAAAAACTAACCGAGACTAGGCATGGAGACACCGGCAGGTGCGTATTCGTTTTCCGGCAAATATTTTAGCTTATGTGGCTTAAGGTGGAAGCTGTCTGCCTCAAAGAGCACTCGTCTCATAGGAATTTTTCGGATAACTTCTATTGTGTCTTTCGAATGGGGAATTATACCAAATCCTAGAGACAGAATAGAGTTAGAGCAGTATCATACCAAAGTAGATATTTGGGAAGACGTTCGTCCACATCTTATAAACTTCAATGCCGGCGCAAAAGTGGTGACGGTGGATTGGATGATGCCGGTTAAGACCGGCATTGAGAAGAATTGCGATACAATCCCGTTCCACATTTAGGTCGTGCTCATTGATACCGCTAAACAAAATTATATATATACGATCCTTACCCTACCGAACATAGAGAACTAGTGTTAGCCCTAGTTCCTGGGCAAGTCTGGCTTGTGCTGTAAGAGCTGCTCGTTGTGCATTATTATTATAACAAGGTTATTGTCGTCGTCGGGGCCGAAGGCCCCGACAAAGCTTGAGGCCTCAAAGGGATTTGATAGGTCCTGAGAGTTTACACAGACAGACAGACGGACGCACTTTAGATAGATTAATTGGCATAACTGATTATGACCTTAATCTATACAAAATAAAGTTACCCTATATTGAGACCAGCTTCTCCGATGCCATGGACTTTAATCTCATCAAAAACCGCAAGCATTGCCAATTCCGTCATCATTCTGTCGTCAGAAAAGTTGCTAGCTCAGGACGGATGGCAGCCGACGGTGCTACACAAGACATTTGGATCTCGAACCCTTACCCTAATCCATTCCAAGTTCGCCGTGCTGATTGTATTTTCGGTGAATAGTTCAGGGTAGCAGAAATTTGAGATGCAGCCTGTGATTTATATTTGATAATACTTTATAAAATTATATACCCTTGAATGATATCGGGAACAGCTTTGGGTATTGATACTTCCAATCGGAGACAAAGTCATTTCCACGTCCATAGTGAGTGGCCAACCTATGAGCAATCTTGTCAATATGGCAATGAGTGTCAACTATTTTAAAGCTTCCATCATTTTTCATCTAAATGACATTAATCATATAATAACACATTAACGATACCTCATCCAATTCTTCAACAATCGATTTTCCTCCGGTATTTTCAGCGCCCGTTCCTCCTTGTGAGAAACGGAGTACCTGTTAATGAAGCTGATAAAAGCTTCGGTTCATAGATGAGCGCTGAAGATGATATGTGTAACAGAACAAAAAAATCAAAATTGCTAAGAGTTATTAAATAATATGCTCTGTACGCTGATTAAAAAAATTTACGCTTGAACTTTAAAATAAACAACAATATACACTACAGCATTCGCGCTCTAATATCAATCAGCTGTCCAATTTCTAATCTTTTCTCATTAAATGCTTTTTACTCTATATTTCCTTAAATAATAAATTTGTTCAGATTGCTGGAATATGGGAAATACAGTTTCAGCATCTAGTCCAGCAGAGGTTAGAACTATTGAATCATATCTTAGCGAAAGCTGTGAAAATGTAGAAAGGTATTTCTTTTTTTAAAAAAAGTGCATTGATTTAGTTTGGGAAGCACTCGTTTTATGAAGGTTGCAAAGGCCAGAGGAGAAAATGGATATCTTAAAACATATAAATTATTTATTAATTTGGTAAGCTTTTTTTTAGAAAAATAATTGAAGTATGTTTTAGGATGAAACATTGACAATAGAAGCACTACATAAATACCAAGAAAATCTAATGAATATTGGTAAAGTCTTAAGCAAAGAGCCAAATTGTTTACCTGTGAGAATAATTATAGTAAGCTTAAAGTTATTTTAAACCTTTTTTAAGAACAAAGGGAAAGATAGCACACTACTTGTTCGATCTTATCAAAAATATACGCTTTTTGACAGACTAAGTACTAGACCATTCTTAAACGATCAAGAAAGAATTTGGTAAGCCTTTATTTTAAGATTCATTTAGTCGTTTAAGGTATATATATCAACTTTTTAAAGCATTGAATCAGTGTCAAAAGGCTAATGTTTGCCACGGTGACCTAAAATCTCAAAACGTACTATTATCTTCAACTAACTGGCTACAAATAACGGATTTTGCATCTTTCAAACCAACATTTATTCAGCTGGTAAGAATCTTTTTGAAAATTACTTATTTTATTTAGGACAATCCATCTTTTTTCACCTTTTTCTTTGACACGAGTAGGCGAGAATCTTGTTATCTTGCCCCAGAACGTCTACTGTCTTCTGTCGAATTTGAAAAACGAGTAAAAGAAAATGAAAAGAAGGGAAACGACTGGCTTTTCGGTATTCATCATGCGCTACCTTAAAAAAATCTTTATAGAATCTCTTACATCTGCCATGGACATGTTCTCAGCTGGATGTGTTGTTTATGAACTACTTTGCGAAGGAAAATCGCCTTTTTCTTATGGACAGCTCTGTCAATATCAAATGCAACCTGCTGCAGCAGCTCAAAGTCTTAGCAAGTAAGATTTAAAAAAAATTATTTTCTCAAAGTTGCCTTTTTAGGTTGTTAGAGGATGTTCCAGTAAAATTTAGAGCGCTTCTAAAAGTTTTACTTAATAGAGAACCTTCTATGAGAACAACAGCGCAGAAAGTGGTAAGATTTTGATTGTGTTATAATTTATTATCCATGCAGCTGGAAGGAGATGCCTTTAACTTTCCCCCTTTTCTTGAATGGTATTACAATTATTTGGCAGCGTTTCGGCCAATAGAAGCAATTGAAGAAATTTCATCAAAATCAGAAGCTGAGCCAAGTATGTTTTGGGTAGCAACATATGATCCCGATTATATCATTTCAAGGTTCGTTTTTCTTTTTACTTAAGAATGGGTTATAGATTGGTGATAGACGAACAAATCATCTTTACAAAATTGAAAGAAAGTGAGGAATCTCGCTCTTATGCAGTATTGGTAATATCATTAATAACAGCAAATCTTCGAAGCTTAAAAGGAGCACAGTCCAAAGTGGTATGCTTGACTAAATTATCTAGAAATATTTACAGAATGCTCTCCGCCTTCTGGTGAAACTTTCATATTTTTGCGATTGCACCATTGCATTAGAAAGAGTTCTACCATTTTTTGTAAGTAGCTTGTTTTAACTTTGCATTTTTAAAGATTTTTACACTTTCTGATCAACACGTAACAGTCCGCGTTGCTGCCATTCATTCAATAGTTGATCTTATAAAACCCTTAGAACCAACAAACATCGAACAATCTCTGATTTTTATGGACTATATTATTCCAGAATTAGTGAGAACTTTAATTTAAATTTTATCTACTAAATTTAAGAGCGAGATTATTGAAAATAAAAATCCACCAGACTTTGTGATACAAACACTCGCCTCAAATCTTGGCTTTATTGCGCAGTGTGCTCACCGTTTTCATACAGTAGGATGGGGATTACGTTCAAATCAAGACGATGAATGTTCTGGTGCAGAAAATCTAGACCGTAAGCCATTATTCTAATTGAAACTGAAAATTCAGAAGCACGAAATAGGAAAGAAGAACTGGACACTTTGGTTAAGTCTATAGCCGAATTATTTACACCACTTTGTATTAGGTAGCACTTTTCTCTATTTAAATTGATTTATTGTAGCGGGAACATCATACGACATTGCTTGATTAACTTGGAATCGCTTGCAGCTCTCTTTAAATTTTTCAATACTGTTGACAGTAAGCCTTTTAAATTATAAATTTTGCAAAACTTTTTAGATAAAGAAGATAATAATATTCTAATAAAGCATATGATCACTTTTCTAAATTCAAAAGTTGATTGGAGACTAAGAGCTGCAGTATTCGACGCTTTACCAATATGTTTGCAAAAACGCACTGTTGATATGCGAGCCCTACTTCAACAGGTATACTAGTTTAATGAATGAACATACATATTTCAGGGATTACACGATTTTGAAGAGATTGTTGTTGCGCGTGTATTGCATTGTATCCACAACCTAATTGAAAAAGATCTTCTAGAACGTCATGCTGTTGTTGCATTATTAGGAGATGTTGCTCCATTTTTAGCACATCCGGTAAGTAAATATTTGCTTGCTTCGAATAATACTTTTAGAACAAATGGATTCGTGTTTTCGTCGTCAACATTGTCGTTTTATTAGATTCTCGCTGGAGTATTGCAGATGTAAACGATAAATTGAGAAGTCATATTAAAGATTATCTTCAAACAAATATGTTCCGATTCAATAGCAAGGTAGTGTTTACTTCAATTGAAAATTTATACATTTTCTTAGGTGGTGATAATGGAGAGTTTGAAAAAGCCGATTCCTAGAGATCTATGGAAACAATTGATGAATGATCTTAATGACGAACAGATGAAAATGTTTTGCAAAAAATTAGGTAAGTAAAGTTAGATAGTTGAAGAAAACTTTTTCAGAACGAGCAGTGAAAGATGGAGGTCCTGTTCAAATGACTGAACATTCAACCAGAAAAATAATAAGAATTGAAGACGATAGTGAATTGAAAAGGAAATTGTACAGATTCAAAGATCATTTGATTAAAATGGCAGAATTTCGAAAATCGTCAGCCCTTTTTATTATAATATTCAATAATTTATTACAGAGCAGGAATGGAATCTGAGTTAACAATGCGAAAGGGAAAAATTGACTTAACAGCACATGAGTATGTAAGAAGACATGAACATATCTACGGAAAAAAAAAGGTTTGAAAAGATAGATTTTTCAACTTAAACGTACATTTAGCTCTCGTTTACTGCTTCTGATGCATCATTAATTAAAAATCAAGAATGGAATGAAATGTTTGCCCAGCATCCCGAGGCAGCTAATCAGGAAAGGCAGAACTCTACAATACAAGGTAGCAATTCAATGATTGAATTTATACGTCGGCTACGCCATCGTTTATCTGTATTTATAAATAGAAAAGTTTGAAAGGTTTTAGCTAAGTTTGTAAGAAAAACATAAAATATTTATTAGGAGATTGAAATCTCAAATTTTTAGCCCACACTCCGGCATGCGGTAGTCAACTTCAAAAACTACTTTCGCATAAAGAAAGTTTATATATTAGAGGAAAGGGAGCTCACCAAGAAGCAGGGTAATATAAAAGCTATAGTTGGATTTTTATTTAGTTTTATCCATGTTCCCTCATCATCCTTCTCGAAGATATCAGGAACGCTCTTAACTCATCTACATGAACATACGGATAAAATAGCAAAGTTTGTTTCCCCAATTTTCAATCATTTTTATAGAATTGCTACTAGCTCAGAACATCAGAGAATTGCGACTGTATCTGCTGATGGCAGTATAAAAATTTGGAGTGAAAGAGCACTAATTGGGGAGAGTTTGGGACAAGTTCGCAGTGATTCTACTCTGAACCCTAGCCAGGCTGAGCAAAAGAGTATTTCTTCCAGAAGATTTTAGCTGAAATATTATTGCAGAAACGCCACTAACAGATGGAGATTGGATGCATAGAGGGCAACGTTTTGCTGTAACAACGCGAAAAGGAGAAGTCATTATTATGGATTTAGCTTCTTCATCAGAATCTGATATCTCTAAAGTATATTTTATTGGGGATGAAAACAAAAAGTTTAGATTCAATTACCGAAGGAAGATGGCTCAGCAGAGGCCATTCATACAGACAATGATATAATGTTTGTGCGATCTCTTCATGGCTCCATGTATTGTCTAGATCTAAGGTAAACCAATTGGGAACAGAAGAAAAAATAATTTAGAGTGGGGAAATCGAATGGCCTCTTGGGAAGACACGAAGTATGGAGTAGAAAAATAGATCCTTCTCATGGACTAGTATCCTCTTCCTGTATCGACCCATGGAAATCCAATTGGATGGTTCTTTCTGTGACAAATAATCAACTACTATTATGGGATTTGAGGTATTTTGTCCTCAATCTCCAAATAAAAAACATTCAGATATCAAATGGAAGCAAAAGTAATCACTTTCCGCAAAACTTCTTCTGTTCCTGTGAAGCTATGGAACAATCCCTGCTCATCTTATGCAGATCCAGAGATTTTCGTAGCAGAAAACTTGATGGGCGATGTCAGTGTCTTTGATATTGGGAGAAGTTCGAGAACACGTGTTCTATGGTCGTCTCTCTACAAGCCCTTAACATATAAGCCCGATCTAACCGATGTAAGTCATAAGCCCGTAATTTTTAAAAAAAGAAAATTCTTCAGGGTGTTATAACGAGAGCTTTATGTGTCAATGACACTGGGGAAGTTTTTACAGGCGATTCCCAAGGATCGTTGAGAAAATGGAACTTGAAAAAGCCTCATTATTCGGAATATTTAAGTGGAAATAGAAAGAACCAAGGTAAGCTCGGAAAGTTTTGAGAGAGAAAAACTATTTTAGAAAATGAAAAGGTTAAATTCCAAGAGGTTATCGTAAAAGATTCGGAAAAAGAGGAAGAAGTGCCCGTAATAAGGGAATATCGAACAGTTCCTCAAAGCGAAGAACAAAGTCTTCCAACTGTTTCTCCAATGGATATCAAAGTAAGTTTTCACGAGTAAAATCTAAATTTTGTAGGGATCCACATGCCATCGGACCTCCATTAGCGATATGGTATGTATTGGCCGTGATTTGTTAATAAGTGCCTCTTCTGATGGCGTCATCAAGTGTTGGAAATAAGCTGATTTCGGGTATACAAATTCGTGTACTTAACTGTGATTTGTTCATATTGCTAGTCACCTTTTTATACAATTTATGTAAAAAAACAATTCAATAAAATTGAAATGATTAACAATCGACATTTCTCTTTTCTCAGCAGAAACTGTTTTATATTTCTTTAGAATATATTTTTTAAAGAATTTTACAACTATTCTACGCTTTTTCAGAATGGAATTACACGTGTGGCCTTCAGATTTTGGACTTCCATCGATTGATCCACATTGTCTACAGTTTTTAGTAAGTTTGTTTTTGTGGAAAGTTTTTGATTTTAGTTTTTAGTCATGTGCCAAAATGTGTGCGAGTCCTATCTCGATTATTCCGTCGACAACGCCATGGAATTCACCATCTGGCGAATATCCTCAATTAGTTGATAAAACAAAGAATGACTTTCCTAAATCTATTACAGACTTTGACAAGTAGGTCCATTTTCAAACTGAACAGTTCTTCTTTTAGATTTGTAGAAGTTTTGAGAAAAAGCGGACAAGATGTCATTATTGATGGAGATCTTACAGCGGCTGAAAAGTCTAAAATAGACGCGTTCGCTTGTTATCTTACACAACATCTTTACCCTGCCGTGGTAAGAATGAGTTAGTTTTTCTTACTCTTTTCCAGCTGCACACTATGTGGGTGGATGATTTGAATTATAATACAGTTACACAATATTGGTATTCGAGTCAACTTTCTTTTCCATACAACATGTATTATTTGGAGAAAAGAAAGAAAAGAGCAAACAGATTTCTTCAAGGACAGAATGTGAGCAAAACTATGGCAAACGCCCTCCAGGTTAGCTGCTTTTTATCTTCGTTTAGGAAATTCATACAGGCTATCAATATGTTATCTGCTAAACTTGGAGATAATAAATATATGTGTGGAATAAAGCCAAGTTCATTAGACGCCTTAGTTTTTGGATATTTGGCTCCACTTCTGCGTCTTCCATATCCTAATGATAGACTTCAGCTTCACCTTTCTGCCTGTCCCAATCTAGTAAGCGATTATTCCTATCTTTTATGCGTAATTTAGGTCAGATTTGTAGAATCAATCATTTCAATCTACCTTCCTTTAACGGATGACCAGCTAAAAAAGCAAAGACAAGACGTCAAAATATGGAAGCAAAGATTGCAAAAGGCCGAAAAGACCAAAGATGCAGAAAAGGTGAGCAGTTATAGTTTTCAAACAAACTGATCTTTAGGCTGCTAAAAATCCTGATGCAGAGCAGGCTCAAGAAGATTTGCCTTTGAGAGATACAATTCTCTTCGGATTAGGAGCTATCACACTTTCTGTGCTTTTCGCGCTTCACTCTGGAATCATCCAAGTAAGATAAACTGAGTTTAAATTATTGTTTAGTCTGAACTTATAAAAGTCACATTTCGCGAAGAAAAAGTTAGAGGACGTGAGTGGCATAGAGTTAGACTTTAGAAACAAAAGAAAAAGAAAAAAAATCCCTTTTAAAAAAACATATTTCTTATTTTCAGGTAGTAGTGGAGGACGACGAACAGGGAATAGGCGAAGAGGCGTGAAAAGAAGAAGATAGGTTCTAGTTCTAGGCAGTCTTTTCCGGTTAGCTGTACTTTTTCTGTGCAGGATGATTGTTGGTTCACTCCGAATAAATCTTACCGATTATCCTAAACTAACACCGCATTGTAGAACATAATGACTGTCCTTGGCGTCACAATTGAGATTAGTACTTGGCCCATCGTGAAGTAATTAGCCAAGAGGTTATAAGACTATGCCAAAATGTACGAAAGTCCAGTCGCCGATTGGCTTGAAGAGGCTTTCGGCTATCCCTCGGCGGTAGTGGGCGGTCAGCTGAACCGTCAGCCAGCCCCGGTGGCCGATGGCCGCGCTGTTGCGGCTCTATTCAGGATGTCTCTACCAGAGCCCCTGGTTATTCATCCTCATTCCACTGATAATTACTGGACTATTACCAGCTATCGTTTTATATTTCCGGCCGGTTCGATTAACACAAAATGCTGAAATTGTAAGTCGTAAATGGTGTCTTTCTTCCCATCAAACATCGCCTATACAAAACTTTTTTTGTTGAATCCTTTGAGGGAAATGTTCCGGTCAGTCTAGCGGACAATTTATGGCGATCCGTCGAAATGGACCTCTATTGAACAAGTTTATGGCTCGATTTCTCCCAAACTTTTTGTACAAATTTCTCCCGCCGAGTTGAAAGGAAAGTCTGAGTTTCATTCAGAGAAATAGTAAAGTCATCCCGATGCTGCCAAACGCGTTCTCGCTTCCGATGGAAAGTTTTACGAGAGGAGACAGTCGCGGTAGAGCGCTCAAATGGGTCACAGCGGCCGGATAATGGCTGCCGCTGGGCAGATTGTCCCTCATAGACAGAGAGCGAAGGGAGTAAGCTGTGTTGTCCGACAAGAGTCTGGGAAGATTTCTAATTATTCTTTTGCCTCCTCAAGTGTGGTTCGCTTGAATAGCCGGATGGCTTAGAACCGAGTTTAAAAACTCGTTTTCGCGTGGATACGCCCTTTCGAACACCGAACTAGCCAACGGGAAGGAAAACTTATACGCCGGGGCTTTCTATTCACATTTTCGGGACTTTTTCCAACGATGTGAATGAGTTCATTCGGTCTTTCAGGGTTTCGACACTAAAGACACCGAGCTATCGGGGCCTCGGCTGGCTTGGAAGCAACTTCAACTTCTTTTGGCTTCATCGAATCGAATCCCCTTCACCAATACAGTTTCGGCTTTTAATCTAACAGAGGAGGAGAGCTCTGGTGGACCAAAAACTAGAAAACCAAGGAGTTGGGCCGAAGATCTCTTCGCGGCTGTACAGAATGTTGCTTGTTACGATGCCCCGATTCCCTTGAGTTTGTTTCTTTTTCTCAAATTAGCTCCTTTCCAGTGAATCATTTGAGTCAATTTGTGGTGGAAGTTGCCTCATTCGATGACATTTTCGACCTCGATTTCCTCAAAAAACTCTGTCAATTACATCATTTTTCGAGACAGCCTCTTACTAATTTCGAGGCTTACACCCCCTACAAGTACTTTTAACTCAAAAGGCTAAACTCAGAAAATCAGAAATATCTGGAGTGTAGCCAATTTCTTCGCTTGTATGTCTCCCAACTTTTTGGTGAATTGTACCGAATTGACTGCAGCAGATGTGGAAGTAGTAAAAACGAAAGTCGAGTCGTGTGTTCCTTATAAGGAGAAATTGATTGAATGTAAGGTCCAATGTGGAGAACAATGTACAGAATGTCCCGGTAGGTTGAAGCTTATTTTGCTGAATTGTTGTCAGGAATTCCGACGAATTGTAGCACTCAGATGATGTTTGATTTATTTTATCGTCTTTTGCCAAACGACTTGGAATCAAAGCCCTTCTATTTGAATACTTTCTTTCCATTTTTCACTCTCACCGGTAGATTCAAGGTCAAGTTCAATCGTTTTTCAGGCTATTCCACTCAAAATATCTTCATTCCATTGAGATTATTTGACCAGATGGAGGAATCTTTAGTCAGCTATGCCAAACAAGAAGGCCTCACACTCAAAGGTAATCTTCCTGCCAACCCATTGGAGTTCCCATTGACGGAACCGGTTCCCCTAATGAGATCCAAAAAGCAAATCCTCCAGATTAATGTCAAGAATCTCGCGTACAATAGAAGAATCAAAAACAAAGAGTTTAGGGCTTTTGATGGATGTGAAGAGAGAACGACTCGTCAAAGCGGCCGTCCAAGACTCCTGGCTGGCAATGGGGGCCGCTTTGATTATTCTTATTCTGGTAGCACTCATCTCTCGATCCATCTTATTCTCCTTCGCTGTCTTCTTGGTTCTCGCTCTTTCTGTCGCCGGTATTTCTACATTTTTCTAAAAGAAAGAAATATTTCCAGCCTCTCTCGGCATCTACGTGACCTTCACTCAAGACTTTCCCCTTCTAAATCTCGTTGTTTTTGTCCTTTTGATTGCCGTTGGAACTGACGATGCCTTCCTCCTCCACAGCTCTTTCCCTGAAAATCTCAACGTGAACTCCTTCTATGAGGTCAGATTCTCCTTCTATTCAAAGGCTCTTCAGTGTCTTCATCACACCAGTGCCACCATGTTCTTGACGTCTTTCTCAACGGCAGTTCCCTTCTTCGTCAACATTCTTTCAAATGTCATTGTGTTTCGGTGAGGGAATGATCCTTTACAAATCTTTTTTTAGATGTTTTGGTCTCTTCGCAGGAGTTGTGACTTTGGCCAATTGGCTCCTCGTCGTCTCTTTCCTCCCAGCTTTCCTTATTCTCCAAAAGCGATATTGCGACTGTATGAACAATTGGCTTCCATCCTTTGGAAATACCGTATCCTCATCTGTTAGACAAATCTTCCCCGCGGTAATCCTCCAAGTAGGCTTTTCCTCTTTTCAAAACAACAAAAAGTTTAGGGTCGATTCATCTGGCTTTCTTTGCTTTCGGTCATCGCAATTGGAGCCTCTTACGTTGCATTCCACGACCTCCATTTGCCAGAGTATAATCCTCTTCAAGTGTTCACATCGAACAATCTCCACGAATGGTTCGTTTCAAGGGCAACATTTCTACTTTTAGGTATGACAATAACGCCGAGAGACATTTCGAGTTTGTTTCGGCCAAAATCGCTGTTCCTTTGTATGTTCGTCTTGTTTGGGGAGTCGAACCAACCGAATCAACAGCTCGATTCCAAGCTGACGCCAATACTCCTCTTCGGTTTGAATCTTCAATTTCAAATAAAAAGCTCAGAACAATGGAGTCTTGGTCGTTGAATTCGGTCTCAGCCGTAGAGAAATTGGCCCATCAGTTGCATCAAATCCGTCATCTGCCTTTTGTGAATCATTCCGAACCCTATTGGCCAGAACGATTCCTTGTTTGGAGTTCTCGCTACCCCTGCGAACAAGGGTAACTCTGAGTCCATCTGTGACAAAGTCTTCCAGATTTGTTTGCTGCAACACATCGAACGAACTCTTTTCGAACTCTTATTTGGACTTTTGTCTGAGAAATTCCACATATTTCATCGCTACATCCTACAACGACACTCCCATCTTCGACAACAGTTCTTTCAATCTGGCTGGGTTGGTTTCCTCTCTTCGACGCTTATTTTGTTCAGTTATACGGCTCAGTTGCCGACTCGTCTCAAATATAATCATCGCTTCAAACAACTCTCATCAGCTTTTGACCTTTTGGCTTCAACAACTCCAACGGGTGGTTGGTGGACGACCGAATGGTATCTGATGAGTACCTGGTTTGATCTCCAACGGTCGATCATCTCCGATTGTCGTTCTTCTGTTATTATTTCGATGATTGTCGTCGCCATATTTGCTTGTGTTCAACTTCATTTTCAAGTTAGTTGGAGTTCCCATCGATCTCTGATTGTCTAGGCTTTACCGGCTGTGTTGACTTGCGGGTGTATTATCTCAACTTCAGCTGGAATTGTGATTCTCTTAGGTTGGGTACTAGGAGTTCTCGAAGCCGTTATTCTTGTTTTGGTCGTTGGATTGTCGTTCGATTACACTCTCCATTATGGAGCTGCTCTGCCCAAGGAGGTACTCCTTCTTGGAGTTTTTATTCTTTCTTTTAGGGCTGTCCATCCCATCGAGTTCAAAAGGCAGCAGCCGTAGCGTTGGCTCCAGTATCCCTGGCTGCGACTACCTCCTTCCTGGCTGGAGCTGCGATGCTTTTCTCCAAAACACATGCCTTTTTCCAGGTAATTTCTTCAGAAAAAGTACAAGATGAGCCGCAAAAACACAATTACTCGGCTTGTCTTTTCCTAATTTTGATGTTTTTTGAGTTTCTGTTTGCAGGTTGGCACATTCCTGGTTGTGGTGACGACAGTCTCCTGGACTTTCTCGACATTCTTCTTCCTGCCTCTACTCACCATGACCCTCCGACAACCAAAGGATTGCTCGTTTTGCTCGGCTACAAGCCACTACCCGATGAAGACTCTCTCGTTTTAATTTCGCTCAGAAGAAGAAGAAGCTCAGCTGACCCTCTAAGAGAAGCTCACCTCCACGGGTTTCCACAGATTTCAGTAAATATTATTGAAGCAACTTTTCACTCGACCAAGTTTTCAATGCATCGTAATTGGGGGTTGTTTTTGTCTGTCGAAAAGCGCTCACTGATCGGAGAAGAAAGTGATCCCCTTCTGGGATTACCTAATGTGTTGAGGCCCTTATTGACGAAAGCTCGTCATATTTGCGGGGTCGCAGCTGGCCTGTCTTCGAGAGTCCAGATATTGGCACACAATGGCCTTTTGCTGGAGGAGTCATCGCTAAAGTTCGTAGATCCGACAGATGGTTTCTTCAACCTTGAGAGGAAATGGGTGAAATAGAAGCTCAGACACAATCGCCACTTGACTCTTTGAAACCGGAGTGCCACTCAATCTTAGTCTGATTCCATTATGGCGCTTCTGGCCCCATGAAGTAATTACAAAAACATTCTCTTTCCCCGGCAGTTGGTTCTCGCGCTGATTGAGTTACTATTGGTCGCTCGAAGAACTAGTAGAGAGAGAGAGTTACCGTAGTACATCTTGAGTCTTTCATTTGACTCACTTCAAGAGGACCAATATAGCCGAAAGTGAGACAAATGATCCTCTTTATGAGAAGACATCTGCCTCCACCTGGCCAACTTTTATGGGAGACATCTGTCCGAAGAAGACGAGGCTGTCGTCTTGGAATAATCAACTGCGAATTCATCATTCACTTCATTAAACTTCGCCACTTGATGAGACAAAACAAATTCTTACTGTAGTCTTCTTTTGCTACTCGTGAGAAAATATCTGACGTGGTGAGCTCAAAGAAGAAGCGGCTTCCCAGAACTATCTTTATTGATAAAAATTTATGGCCGACAAAAAGACCGGCTGACATGGAAAAGGAAGAGAAAAACAACACGTAAAACTAATAAAAAGCCAATGGAGAGATGCAAGAAGAAGATAAGTGACTATGGATAATAAGTGCGCGAGTACAGTACGACCCCCAACAATTATTCGAATCCGGAGCGCATAGCGGGTGGCCTTTTTTGGTCAGAGCCGGTGGCAGATGGGCCTATGCCAGGTGGTCGTTCGCCTACTTTGCATGCGCAGCCATTCTTCTGACCTCTGTTCTCTCTCAAAAAATTATACTCTCTATACGACCGGATACCGAAGTAAGTAGCCAAGTTTGCCCGCGCAATATGGTAACATCTGGAGGCCCTCATAATACAATTACGACTATTGAAAGAGGCCCGAGAGTACAGCTGCGACACCCGAAAACTTAAGAGATCTTTTGTTAGAATAAGGTACCCTTCGGCGACTGTTGCAATTGGGCAGCTAGGAACATTTGGGCTAGGAATTGTGGATTCAACATGGGCGTCATTGGCAGAGGGAATCCTTTAGGAGGATTCAGCAGCGACTCAGGAAGGGCCAGCGGAAGTTGAGGTAGGGGGGGAACATCTTCTTTGGCTTCAGGTTGAGATGTTGTCTCCTTCTTTTCTTCTTGGCTCACAGCTGAAGCCGTCAGTTGAGCCAGGGCTTCCATCATGGTATGAGTGGGGAGAAGACCAGCGTGAGCGATCTGCTGTTGAGCATCAGCCAGACTTTTTAATGTCAAATCCAGCGGTGACTCCTCAATTTTCTGGGGAGATCGTGGTCTTGGCGGAGGCGCCTTAAACGAGAAAATATCATGTTTTCTGAGATAATTGGGGTGTCAGAATATGGTAACAATCCCCCAATTTACATACCTTCAAGCCTTTTCGTGCCAATTTCTGCTGGTAAGCAATGGGACAGCCAGACAGAGATCGATGTGAAGTGCGGTTACTGTTCACATGTCCTTTGCCAGTACAGCCCGGGGTTGTGCATCGCAGAACGGTGTCTTGCTGGAGGGCCAACACTGCAAATAATATATCCATCAAAGTTCTCATGAATGCCCAAATGTCTACGGTAAGTAAGTTAGCTTCTCAAACGAAAAATGGCTGCTCTCTATCATTCTGCGCTGCCTATTACGCATGCACAGCCCTTTCTCCCACTCACTTTGAATCGTCGATTTATCCGGTCGTCGTGGACAGCCACTGAGACTTCTGTGATGAGTGTAAAGGCCAGTTTGATGCCCGGAGCCGTCGCATCCCGGAGTTGGACAAGTCAGTTTGCCTTCAGCAGCTCGTTTGGCACTCCAACTCATCCCGGGAGATGGCAGAGCAGCAGCAGAGCTGGGACTTGAAGAATGGGGAGAATGACAAATCGGACTTTTTTCTGGGACCAAAAGGTCGGAAAGAAGAGTTGAGGCCTTAAACGTGGAGGAGATATTGGTTTGGGCTTCAAGACAAACACTGAAGTTGAGCTTGAGAGGACTGATGGGAGTCTTTTTTTCTTCCTCCTTCAGATCAACAGAGGACACCGGAGAGGGACTGTGGTGGTGGTCGGAGTCGGAGTCCTCGGACTCCTTCTTCACATCCGCTGGTTCCGTAATGAGACGAACGATGTCTTTGGCTGAAATAGGAGAGTATCAGGGGGCGGCTGGATTCAAAGACACAGTCATTTTGATATTCCGAAAAAGAGGACGCGCTCTATTGCCAACGATAAATGACCTAATCGAAATTGCGACTAAAAAGGCTCCCGGCAGGAGACAGAGAGATGGACACAATGGATGGATTGACAGGACACACTTAGTCAAAATGGCCACGGGTTGGGAGGGAACTTTCGTTGCTAATGGCATCATTTCGCAATAAAACTCACCGTCGGGTTTTCTCTTCCTTTTCACAGCTGGCTCAGAGCTAGTCGCATTCGAGACGACCGACGAAGTTTCATCTGACGGACTGACTGAGCCCTCCGTATGAGATTCCTGCATCTCATTCGATGGAGAAGCACTTTGTCTGGCCGAGAGTTGACTGGAAACTTTTCATTTCAAAGGGAATCAAAAGGATTCGGGAATTTCTCGAAACTTTCAATTGGCCGCGATGTGTGAGATAAGGCTAATTGAAGTAGAAAAGATCTTGCCGAGCACTTTCAGGAACTCCATTATGATTCGAAGGGAGAGCCTGATTACACGGGAGATCAGCCTTTTCGACTGGACACGTTGTTTGACAACGAGAGCGACAGATGGTGGTGTAATCAAAAATGGTCGTCTGTCCGATTTCGGCCGAGGCATCTTTTAAATCCTCATCTTCTTATTGAGATTTCAAGAAGAAACTCTTGAAATTTCTAAGAAAGTTGAAAAGTTTTGAAATTTCAAAAGAGAGGGGGAAAAGCTGGAAACAACAGATGGAACATACCTGACGAGATTGAGGAAGAAGTCCTGGTTGCAATGAGGAGAACCGAGGAGTTCAGCCATGGGAGAAGGAGTTCTTTTCAGGATCTCACAGTAACTAGTGAAAGAGGGCCAAGTGCCAATAGCAAATAAGGAAAGGGGGCGGGTCCTAGAGGCGGGGCGAGGCAGGTGGCGTCAAGCCATCAAACCAGCACTAATGTCATTTAGGGCAGAGATTCGAATAGAAGGGTCAAATCTTTATTCACAGTAACAGATCAAGAATCTAATGAGAAATCAATCTCTTCTTTGGAATTCAATGGCTCTTCCGGCAGAATGAAATTGGACAGTTCCTCCGGACGCTGATGCCAAATACCGTAGCCCTTCTCCGATAACTATAAATTTAATTTTGGCTTTAAAAACCCGAAACAAACCTGGTCATAAAGAATTTGTTTGGAATGATTATAGAGAGTAGCCAAAGCCTTGGCTGATTGGTAAGGCGTGTCTCTCGGAATGCTCGGGTTAACGTCGAGGAATTCCTAAAATGTTCAATTAGTCTCGCGCCCAATAACTCTTTTTTACCTCATAAATTGAGGCTTTACAGATAATCGACGGCTTCTGATCCGTCGTTTTTCCAGTATAATCGAGGAACTCAACACATCCATTAACTTCAGCGTCTGGCTTACAGTAAATGTAGCTATGATCAATGAATGGCTTGACTGCTTTCTAAACAACAAGTCATCTCCTCCTCTTTCCCAAACCATACCCTGGTTTGCTCAACATGAACATCTCGAGTTGCGAGATTGATTCGATCGAAGAATGATTGGCGATAGTCGCTATCTTGGAAGCCGTTGTGGCTACAAGATCCGAAGTATATTTTGTCCAGAAGAATTGGATGCATAACGGTGGTCAGGAGAGCTCCTTGCAGACCTGAAATTGCCAGTTAAAGGGGCGCAAAACAAACTTCGCCCGGCCAATTAGATGTCGTGAGAAAGTTTGGACAGCCAGTCGACGGCGGGCTTCAAAACTACGGTAGCTCTTTAAGGAACTTCCCCCTTTTAGCCGATGGATGACTGTGGAATAGAAGAGCGATTGTGACAATAAATAATGAGTCGGGTTGCGTGTAATATGTGGACATTGGCCTAATAATGGGACTCTTTGTACTGGCCGACTTCTTCAAGTCAATTTCACTCCTGACAGCTTCCTCAAAGAGGGCTTGAAGGCAATGTAACCCGATAGGGGCTCTCCACTCTGCCAATGGGTTTCAAAGCGCTTTCCATTACAAGTCACACCGTCAACAAGGAGCTTTGAAGAGGGAGCCAAAATCGGCTGTCAAGTAATAGGATGGCGCCAATTAATGTCTTCTCTCTCTCCCAAAGATTCGTCAATACGGTAGAAGTGAAGTTGCCGGAGAAAACAAAGCAGCTTTGTACAACAGAATTTGACACCGGAATCCATCAGATCTCCTTGTTTTGGCTCCTTTTTGTTTTGACAAAAGGCTAGTGCTCCTCTCTTTCCCTTTCGACTTGCTAAGCCTGACTAAGCCAAAGTCATTACATTGCTGGAGGAAGAAATCAAGAATGGGTTAGGGGACAATTCAACTACAGCTATTTTGCTCCCAGCCTCTCACTCGTTCGCATATTCATAGCCTAATATTTCGGAACTGGAGCCATGGGTGATTAACGAGACTCCCCTTCTCTTCCAACTGTTTTTAACTTTCCTCCTCCTTTGTTGGCATCAACTTCAGAAGAATACGGTAGCCGGATGGGTACACAAAAGAGAGGAAAAACAAGACTGGACCAACACTATCTTGATTCGAAAATCTGTCAATTGAAAGATGATAAATCGCTTCTACCCCCATATGGCTAACTTTCAGGGTCACACACAACGCCACATGTCCTGATCATGACCATCTGCAGGCTGTAAAGCGATACTTATGCTGTCTTTTTGGTGTTTGTTCCCGTGGCTTCTGATGGCCACTCTTTTGCGTAGAGTTACGATTGCATAAGGCCAGGTGTGTCGAGTTGGAGTAGCATTACAGGCCCGGACACGCCTAATTAGAACTATATCCGTCACCTGTCCCTCCTAAGACCTCTGAGGGGATTTACCCGAGAGAGATAGGAGCCAATGTCGTTAATTGTCCTTTTTGGAGGGAGGGATGTTGAAAGTTGGACAGAACTACTACATGGTCGCCGACAGATCCAGCTGTTCAAACAGAAATAGCCACCAGAGAGAGAGAGAGAGAAGGGACAGCACTAAAGTTACGAGACCTCTAATTATAGGGGTTAGAGAGAGGGGAACACGCGATGTCAACTTTTCTTTTGGCTGAACTGTATCTCCCCATTCAAGCAGCGGACACAATGCGCTCGCGCACCTGGCGACATCTGGTCGAGTACTCAAACTCACTCGGCGTACTGACCTCGCAATCGTCATTAATCACGCAGACCGTTTTGGTAGGTTTTGGAGAGCTGTGAGAGTTTTGGCGGGCACAGTTGGAGACAACAACAGGCGGTCGGGATTAAATAACTTGGCAACAGTCTGTTGGATCAATCCGAGGGATTACTCTCGTGGGAAAAGAACTTTGAACATTCTCTGGGGGACAAGAAAAAGCACCGAAGGCTCTTTTCTGTTGAGTTTTCCCAGCAACTAACCTAGATGAGTCCATTTGAAGATTTTGTCAGCAATAGCATGCGTTTTGAGAATCTTTGTCTTTTTAATATCTTCAGCAGTTTGGCTATTTGGTCCGACCGGTTCATTGGTTCCGGATCTGAAAAAGAACTTTTATTTACTGCGTACGGAGAGTTCAAAAACGACCACCTGGTCCTCCGTATTAGCCGGTACTTTCTCTAAGTATTTCTTTCGCTCGGAGAACAGATGTTCGTTCATGCAAGGTCGGGGGAAAATCTTTTAGAGGAGAGAAGGGGATTCACTTTTTTGCCTACTAGCCATTAAGCCCCCAAAGGAGCAAGCAGATGTTCTCTCTTAAGGGCATTGTCCGACTTTGGCTTGGCCCTCAGAAGTCGCCGTCTTTTGGTCATAAAAAGACCCGCCAAGAGGCGCAATCTCCGCTTCCTATTGTACGGGGCATCATCTGGCTAGTGTGTAATTAGGAGAATATAGGAGTTTTTTAATGGGAACTTCTCCTCTACTAAATTACAATATGCAAATGGATACGTCGCTACCCAGTCAAGGCCAACAAAAGCCAATTTAGAGCCGTGTCACGAGCGCAAATTACCAGTCACTATTCGCGCACATTGGATCCTTGTCTCTTCCGTTAAGAAACAAGCCAATGTGAGTGTGAGAGAGAATGAGTTCAGCCAGGGACCAATTGGCCCTAAGTTTCCGTTTATACACGTCGTAAAGGCGCTTGGTGAGTTGCCGTTTGGAAGGAACTTCTAACTTACCCAGTCAGGGTCAAACATCCATTTTCTGTGCTGTGAATTGCTGGAGGGAAAGTCGCATACATCACCAATTTGACGTCGTCTCGCATCTTGAACAGCCCATCCGGTCCTTGCTCCAGAATATACGAAGTATGTTCTTTCATATAGATCTTCATTTCTTTGATTAGATATCTGAAAATCCGTCTCTCACTCATCTCCTTCCGGCTTACCTAACGAGAGCTCTTCTAGCCAAGACAATAGGATCCATATGATGGAGAACAGTCCCATTGGAGCCAAGACAATAAGGTCCGGTATTGAAACCGGGAGCGGAAGAAGCCAATCCACCGATTCTTTTAGCCCCTCTTGAATTTATGAAAATAAATCTGAAAACTTTTGTTGCGAACTTGAACTTTTCTACGTGGCAAAGAAAGTCGAAGCTTTGCTTGGATCTTCGATGATTCCATAGAATTGACACAAATTGAAGTGTTCTCTCATAGCAAAAGTTGTCAATTCATGGCATTCCTCACTAATTTCGGGAACGTTATCCTCCTGAAATTTGCGATTTTTAGTTCTTTTTGAAACTTACAAAAAGAACACGAAGAGCTTCCGAAGCGGCATTGTTTTTGGCTTCTTTTTTGGTTTGACCTATTCCGATAAATTCCTTTCCTTCGACAATACATTTGAATCTAAAAAAAATGAAGACATTCCCTTTTCAACTCACTTGAATCCGTAAGAATTCTGATCGCGAACTCCAACTGTTCCCAGATCTTCGAATCTCACATTATCATTTTTCTTGTATTTCTTGGCACACAAAACTTGAAGTTGTTGGCAAGGAGGAGCAGCCTGGGTCTGCGTAACCATATTGTCCGGATCAATGTCGAAACGTTGCCTAAAAATAAGAGTTTATTACTCTTAAAAGCTTACTTGAGCAAGTTTCGGCAAACTTCCTCTTTGGCTTCATGTTTGGAAGGAGCTGAGGAACTGGTGATGGTCAACACATTTGTCTTTTCTAAAAAGTAAAAATTATTGGGCGAATAGAACTTTTTTAAAGTTTTTGTTTGACATTTTTTTAAAATTTTCCGACCACGTGTATGGTCTCGCATTCGCGGATGACCGGACGGATTCTAGCAACTCGTCTCAAACGAATTACTTGAACGAAAAAAGTCGTCCCCACATCTATATATTTTTGAATTTTGCTTTTTTATTTTTGGAATATAAAAAAATGGACCAAAGCATGAGTGGAGACGACTACAGTGACGAGAAATCGAGATTTTTCTTGCCCGATTTCCTCGAAGGTCATTTTCGAATGAGAGAAAACATTACGTATGGTGTCAGTTAGAGTCAGTTCGCAGATAAATCCACTTTGTTTTCCGGTTCCTATGCCAATGCTAGGTTCAACTGCATCAATCTTGAAGGCTATTGTGCAGTGAGGATACAAAAGACTGCAAAGACGATGCGTATTCTGGAAACATATGGAAATTGAAGCATTTTTGAAGAATGAAAGAGAATTTTGTCAATTCAGAATACTAATAGACCATCTCAAAATAAGGCAAAGAGTTAAAATCCAACTGAGAACTCCTTCATTCGTTTCAAAAACTTCATCACAGCTATCTGAACCCGCATACTCGTTGTGACTCAACGCTTTACTTTTATGTTAATATTGGTAGCTTCTGGGGGAAATGGAATGAGAAATTCCACGAAGAACAAAATTAACCTGACCAATTGGAAAAAAAGAACTAACCTGAACAATTGGAATTTCGGTTCCTTTTCCCATGACATTTCTCTTCATGATAGATCGAATCTGGGCTTCAGTCACTTCGAAAATTTCCTTCAAAGCCTAAAATCGCTATGGATGAAAAAGAAAAGAATCACCTGCAAACAAACACTATCTTTAGGAGCAGTTCGCCCAATTCCTTCAGCACAAAATTTGATATTTTTCTCTGGGAAAGAGAGGATACACCTGAAAAATGTTGCTTCTGATTATTAAGAAGAACTAAATTACATATATTTCTTTTTGTATTTTTCAATAGTTTCCGATTCATTGATCTCCTGATATTCGAAAACAGGATTGTAGGGTCCAGTTTCGGATCTCTCAATACACAATTTACGAAGAGCATCTACGACCGAAAGGGCTGAATCTACAGCTGGCACAATAACTTTAGCCTTTTTCGATGGAGGCCCAGATTTCTTTGCCGGAGATGGCGTAGGATTAGCATAGCCATCAATGTCCATAGTATTTTGAACAAAGTTGGCATAAGGATGAGGTGGAAGAGGAGGCTGAGGGGCAGCAGAAGAGCCATCATCATAAGGAGCGAAGGTAATATCAGGACGAAGTGCTCGAAGAATTTCTTCGGCTGTTTTCTAAAGTAATATGAATAAGGAAAAGAGAAAACATACTTGTTTAGCAGCCTTTTTAGATATGCCTTCATTTGAAAATTCCTGATTACTTACGGTCAAAATACATTTATATCGTTTGACGTTATTTTCAACGACCTCATTATATCTGAAATATTTGCTCATTTCTGCAAACATAAAACAAACTTTTCAGTGAAATCTTTAAAGAGTTCATGAAGCAACATAGCAGGAGTTTTTCCAGTTGTATCAACCGTTTTCGATATTTGGGGATGAGGCCTTTTGTTTCCCTGTAAAAAGCTCTTCAATAATGGTCAAACTAGAAACCAACTCTTCCATTGAAACCAGCTCCTGGACGAGTCTTCTTTGGGAAAGTTCCTCCTTGCATATTTCCTGGCGCCGGTGCTGCCCAATATCCTCCGTAATTCTGAACAAAGTTTTGACGTTGTGAACAAAACAAACCATGGGCATTACAGGAGCATTTGCTGGATAGCCATAATTTGACCAATGATTTCCTCCGTACAGGGTTGTTTTGCTTTGTGGTTGAACTGGAGGACCTGGAGGCTTCTGAAATTTAAGTCCATTGTTCGTTTGGTTAATTGTCTACGAAAACCATTGATTGTCTTACTTGTTGATTGTATTGAATTCCATTGTTGTAGCCGAAAGGCGATTGATAGTTCGAATAATCCATGTTTGAAGTCTAAATCGATGGAAAGTTATAGTGAAATGCAAACGAAATAAATCAAAGGGCCTTCTTGTGTTTGGAGCGCGTTTGCACTTCTAAGCATGACACTTTTATAACTCAAGTAAATATAAACAGCTTCTAGTTTGAATTGGATAGTTGAAACGAAAGAGTATTGGATATCCGAAGTAAGTAAATTCAAATACAAGGGATTTTGCGAAATGCTCTCGAATACTATCAAGAACTGTTTCTCGAATTTCTAACCGAGCCCACCAAAGCTGGCAGATAAAGTATTTTTTTTGTATAAAACTTGTTTGGTCCATTTTTATAAAACGATGTCCTGACCCTGTCAAAAGGTAGTATATAAGAGGCCAGCTATCTAGCAAGTGAGCTATAATAAGAAAACTAGAGCTTCCGCGTAGCAGTTTCTTTGTATAAAATAAATTGAGAATGTGATCTAACAGCATCAACTAAGGATTAAGGATTATCCCATCATGATTCTCAATTGAACCTCTCGGATACCATGGAAAACTACCTTTCTAAGACTTGGCTGGACTTTCATTCTTCAAGTCGTATAAATAACTGGATCTATTTCCTCTACGGTATTTATCTCTTACTTTAATCGATCAAAAATAAAAACTCCAGCGGAACTCGGAATTTGTGTAGTGGCAATGACTGCTTTGCCTGTTTTTCTTCTTTGGCGTCGTCGTCATAAAGACAGTAATAATGCCGAGCCTTCAGTTAGTTTTCGTACTCTTTTCCAGATAATTTGAATTAGGAACATCAATTGACAACTGTCCCGTGGCATTTTCAAGCAGAGATTAACAAAAAAATCCGCAGTCACAAAGTTAGCACGAAGTATGCTACAAATACAAAGAATAAAACATCAAAGAAGGGGAGTCGATCGACAACGAGCAATGAAAAAAATGTGACTAAGACACATTCAAATTCCAAGAGTTAACTAAATAAAGTTCATAGATCCAATTTTCTAAACAAAAAAATTTATATTCCCAACTCTCCTTCTCTCTATAAATATACAATTAAAAATCTATACATAAATATATTTAAAAAGACACAACCCCACAAAATATCACAGTCAATCAGAGGATTATTTGGTTCTTATAGCTACAAGTTAACTCCTTGTAAGGCAAAACGACACAATTAAGGACGATTGTTTCTGGGGCAATATTGACGTCGCTTCCCAAGATGGTCAGAGAGGGATTGAGACGTCCATCCGATAGGAATAGAGGTTTATTTTCCAGCTAGATTAATTCATTTTTGAAATTTGGAGGAGACTGACCTTAGCAAAGGCAAGATTAGGATTTGGCGAGATGGGTATTCCTTCTACACGAGACCAAGCCCCAACTGAAAGTATCATCATAGAATGTGTGACTCTCTTTTTATCACATTTGATCGTAAGAAACAATTTTGCGTAAAGGTGAAGTCGATTCAAACCGACCCTTATGAGTGAAATAGTTACCTATGGATCTCCATCCGATGACAGAATGCATTACACAGGCGTGTTCTTCGACAACAGCCCCAGCCAAGATGATTGACTCCTAAAAGGTCAGCTATCTTTTTTCTCTCAAAAGGACAAATACCTTAATTCTGGCTCCACTTCCAATTCGAGCATTGGGTCCAATGCTGACATTTGGTCCAATTCTGAAAGATTTTCTCATTTTTTCAAGAAATCTTACACAGCAGATTGGTCGACTTTGGCACTCGGATCGATGAAAACATCTCCAACTATTTGAGCACGATCACGGCATAATCGAGCGGCAAAACGCTGCTTGAAAAGACGAAGATAGTGTCGATTGGCATAGAGTACAGCACTGCAAAAACCCTCCAATTAAAAACGAATAAGGAACTAACGCGGCTGTTTTCGTCTGACTCCACCAACGAGTGGAGTGGAGAGCATAAAGAGTTTTAGAGGCGGCCATTTGTGGGAAAACGTCCGTCTCGAACCAGAGCCCCTGATTGTCGTCAACAAGAGAACTAAGAGCAGAAGCCTTGAAGAGATAGACGCCACAACTGATATGAGTCGAAACAAAAGTTGTTGGTTTGTCGACGAAGTGAAGCACTCGACCATCCTGATCAACCACAACCTATACAGGCGAATCAAAAGTAAAGAATATAAACGAACCGATCCAAAATTAACAGATTGTTCACGAGTAGCTTCGGTAGTAAGGATCAAAGCCCCACAATCGGAAAGTTCCTTGAGACGAACACCCATTTCTTGAACTGGGAGATCTCCACAAACATCGCCGTTGATCACAAATACAGCATCGGGATTGCCGGAGAATAGCTGACTACGAAAATGTAATATTCCTCCAGCCGTGCCTAAAGATTTTTGGTGTTTTTCTTTATCTGCTTCCCTACCCAAAGGCTCGGGCTCTTTCAAATATTTGATGGAAATACGGTAAGTTTGCTGACATCTAAAAGACTCGCACTGAATAAGACTTCAAAATTAACCTGTTGATGAAATCAGTGAATTCCTCTTCTTTATAAAAACCAATTAAAAGGACCTCTGATAGTCCGGGTAACTGGAAAGAAAGGCAAATAGAAGAAAAAAAGAAGGACAAATACCTGTGAGAGTTGGTCAATGTGATGTTCAACTAATGGAACACCAGCTATGGGGAAAAGTGGCTTAGGAAGTTGAAGAGAGAGCGGGCGAAATCGGGTTCCTGTAAAATGGATTTATGGAAAAAAAACTCGATTCTCATTTCCCCGAATATCGGACAACCAGGAATTTTCCTCGTTTACGACCTTGAAATGACACAATGGACGGGATTGTCGTCTGCTGGCCATTACAATAGACAGCCTGTTTTTCCTCAAATAAACCATGGATTCCTCATTGACTGCTTATTCTACTAGAAACTTTTCAGCGATGATTTTGATCGAATTTTGGAATCTCAAGGTGAAAACCAAAGGAGAAAAGTGCAAATGAGAGAGCTAAACGAACCCATTAAAACCGAAGGGGATTACTCTGCACAGCTAACGCCATGAGAATAACTGGTAGGACTAAAAAGAGAGCGTAGAGGGAGATGAGAGCTCCAGCAGCCGCAATCATAGTCGTTTGACGAAGAAGGGCGGGGGGAACGCACCTTTCTGTGGTCCTCCAACGAGTACCGCCGCTTTGAAGGCCATCGCGAGTTTCGAATGGGGTCACCGCGGGCAGAGAAGACTGGATTCCCGGACTTGATCCTGACTACGGCTTACGGAACACACAACGGACAAGTTGCAATTTGTTTCTTTATTTATTGTCTAAAAGTCTGTTCGTTAGCTGCGAAAAGGAAAACGGAATGGATCCAGCTGAAAACTTTTCATTGACGTGGCTGCCACATAGCTCACCAACAGACCTCCCTCGGTCTTGGCGCGATTAGTTCATTCGTTTGTTCGAATCTGACCATCATTGTTTGTATTTTTTCACTTCTCCAATCGCTCTTATTCCATCTCTTGTCAATGCCCTTTCCCACAAGAAATACCTTAGTTAGTGCCAAAAAATAGACTGGAAAATTAAACAAAGCTAACGTAAAAATTTCATTAAAATTCAATTCTTTTCATCATTTATGTACAAAAAGGTGTGTCATTTTGGCACTATAATAGAACCTTTTCTCTTTCAAACTCTAGGGCAATTGTTGACTATACTTTTAGATATATACAGGAGGAATCTTTTTGTAAATGAGGTTTTAAATGCAGTAAATACAATAAAACAGTAACAACGGGATTTTCTTTGCTTACGCTTCTCCGGGAAGATTTGAGTTCTAAGGCGAGGATAACAATAAATTTTGGATAGATTTGTGACTAGTGGGAAATCTCAAAAGCTTAACAATTTCTCTTTTTTTTAAAATATAACTATCCGTTACTGCAGATCGGCTCCTGGACAAGAAGATTTGTCGGAGTTGACGGCGGCAGTTGAAGCATATCCCGAATCTTGTATTTTTGCCTCAACGTTTCACGGACGTCTCGTCTCTGTAAGTCCATATTTGTCATTTGAAACCTTTTACACAAACCTCAAACGCAAGCCCTTCTAAAAGAGGAATAAGCTTTAGTAGTTCGGTGTCATCCTTTGCTTGAAACCAACTTTCGATGGGTATTCCATTATCGATTTGATATGCGAAAGACTGCGGGGCGTTGTCAATTATGACGGTCTTGCTTAAATCCCTCCCCAGAATAGTTAGGTCTTTTATGTAGTTTCCGTAGACGCAGACACAATGCTCCCGAAAGAGTCGATGCCTGATAAGTCTTTTCTGAGGATCCAATAAATTCTAAAAAGCTCTATTCCTCATATCTGATTTCTAGCTTACCATGAGCTTATCTGCGTAGATCCTCTTGCTTGCTGTAAAAAGAATAATTTCGTATTTGTCGGATAAACGTTCGAGGAATGTATGCAAGTGAGGTCGAATTCGTACATAAACCTAGATCGATTATCTTTTTCTGTTGTTGGTTATTTTACCTGGTAAACGTTGTTTTGAAATTCCACTGGGAAGACTAAAGAAGCATCCGGCAGTGGTGTTAAACTACAATGAACCAAAGTTTCGTCTAGATCCAAGACTAGAGTAAATTCAGGCGTTGATCTCGTTCTTAGGGGTAGTGCCGGACAGCGAAACCGTAAATCGTCTGTTCCTTGGGGCACACTTGCCAACATTATTAAGCTTGACATTCTGTAATTTTTGAACTTTTTAAATTCATATTATTATTTAGTAAACGTGGTTGGTTCAGAAAACATATTTTACTGATTATTTTTTAAAATAATGGCTCAACCATACTAGCTAATATTATTTGAAGCAGTAATTTATCTTAGAAAACTTAAAAACGAAGTTACAAAAATTAATTAATGAAAATATTTCATAAAATTATAATAGATTCTAGATAAATTAATAATTATTACTTTCTACTTCTGATAAAACTGAACTTACGAGTCATAGTCGAAGCCGCCGGGACCACGATGTTCATCGAGTTGGCTTTCGTCGATCCTCTCTTCTTTTGCTTGCCATATTAAGCAGGTATCATCGCTGAGTTTTCGTTTCATCAGCAACAGACGACCGCACGATCGATACCTCCAAGGGGTGTGTGTTGGCGCGTTGCCCGGCCAGTTCCCGCCCCATCTCTGCGTCTCTCTCCTCTTCACGTTGCCTCAGACCACCCGGCTGCCTCCCCTTGGCTCGATGCCAAGCGCGGACACAATGACACCATGGATCAATTTGCAAAGACAAAATGCATGTGTTTTGACGGAAAGAACTTATGTAATCCGAGAGCGGACTTTCTCCTTAATGGTGAATGAGCTCGAGGTTAATAAAGATTTTATTTAGTCAGGGCAATTTGAAATAACGAAATTGAGGATGTAATCTATGTGACTAAGTCAGTTTACTACTAAATTCAAAGTTTTAAAAAATAGCCGTTAGCAATGTGAGATGGAAAGTTTCTTAAACCAATCACTCTAACGCTAACAAAGTAACCGCGCCCTATTCTGATTTTTGGGAAAACAGATACTTTAAATGTTGAATACTCATTGCCAATAGTTTAAACCGTTATTTAATTATTTTCTTTTAGATTTGCTATTAAAATGGGATCCGTGCATTATGACTCATCAGATGAATGTTGCAGAAAACTAAGGCCACGAGAAAACATATCATATGCAAATGGGGAAATTCCTAATGAGATTCCAAGGCATGCTGTATATTTATGTTCTAATACATTCATTTTAGAGCTAAAAGAAAGGTAGGAGCCGCAAAAAAAGAAATTAATGATAAGGAAAACCAAAAGTTAGTTTTCATTTATTATTTATTTGTGCTTTAGAAACACGCATCTCAAAAAAGAAGAAAGTTTTTGGAAAAATGACTCGAGGCAAATCGTTGAAAGTCAACAGGAAGACACTCGAGAAGGCATTAAACTTAGGTAAATTTATAATTAATATGTGCTTATTTCCAAATTTGCAGATTAAGAAAAAGTTTAATTTATAAAAAAAGCCAAACTTCTGTTCAAGTGACAACAAACGGAAGATCTTCCAATTCGTCAAAGGTTTTGCTTTTAACAAAATGCTTTTTATCTTGTTTCAGAATTCGCTTGCAACTAGAAACAAATCTGTAATAACTCCTACAAATAAAACAAGGAGTATAAAAATGGTTATTAGAAAAAGCGAAGTTCGCCGAGGACGTGAAGCAGCCTTGAATTTAGAAGATTCAGAAATTGATATATCCGAAGAAGAGTCTAAATCATCGTTTGAAGAAAGTGAACCAGTATTATTAGGTAAGTTCTACAATAGCATTCTTCCAAAAGCTTTTTATACACACATTTTTTGTTTTAAATATTTTTCAGATAAAATAAATCCTCTAAAAGGAAGAGAAAACGAATTTAACTCCATTGACACCTGGATTAGAGAATCGCTATGTAGTAAAGAACCTCTTGCAATTTATATTAGTGGTTCTCCAGGAACTGGTTAGTCTATTTAACAAATGTTATATATCTTTTTTATAGGAAAAACAGCAACTTTACGATTAGTTCTAAATAAATGGAATGTCAATGCTTCCTCAACTATAATTAATTGTGTCTCTATTAAAACCCAAAAGGACATAATTGAAGCAATTTTTACATCACAAAATGTTAGTATTTTAACTGCAATTTTAGTATTATTTTATAGTGCAAAGAACGTGCAACCCTGGCGAATCTTCAAAAATTTCTAAAACAATCTCGAAAGCCTCTTATCGCAGTCTTAGATGAGATTGATCATCTTTCTAATACATCTAATGCATTACTTTATTCTACGTTTAAGTGGCCACAACAGTTTACATCTAAACTCATCATTATCGGTAACCATTTTAAAAATTCAAAGTATCAAATTGTAGGAATTGCTAACTCGATTGACTTAACAGAACGCTTACTTCCTAAGTTGAAGCTTTCTCATGAACCAAAGAGTCTAGTATTTAGTCCATATACCAAGGAAAAAATAAAAGAAATCCTAGAGGAGAGAATGAAAAAAGAAGCAGTAAACAATTTAATTGATTTATTTATTATATCTTTAGTCAACTATTAACGAAAAAGCTGTCGAACTTTGTGCGAGAAAAGTAGCTGCTATGTCTGGTGACCTTCGAACGGCTCTACATGTTTTTAAAACAACACAGTAAGTTATTTCATAATTTTTTTTAGCAATTAAACTAGAGCAGCAACTTCCACCTCTGGAAACGAAAATGCTACCAACGGATGCAAAGAAGTGTTAGGTGTTCTTAACGCGGTCTATTCATCACCTCTAGCTCGTGCTAAATTGCCTTTACAACCCAGACTTTTACTAGCCGTTTGCCTCTGCATGTCAACAAATAAAAAGGTAAAATCAAAGTTTTTATTCCACTAATATCCGTTTTCTTTTAGACAAATTTAACTTCAAATACAATTTTATCAGGATATGTGAAAGCTTGTGATGCTATTAAAGTCCGACCATTGGAAAACGACGATTTGTCGGCGGCATTTCAAACCCTTGAAAGTCAATCCTTCATATCTACCACTTCAAATGGGCAAATAAGATTACAAGTTTGTATTCAATATTTTTATTCACTATTCTTTCCAGGTTGATTCTAAAACTGCGAGAAATGTAATTTCCGACAATGCAATGATTGATCAAATTAGCATTTTGAATTTGTAATTTTTGTAAATTATCATACTGATCTCTCTTATAACTCAAGTTTTTGGCAGGTATTGAAAGGGTATTATTATTTAGTAAAAGTCGCATTCCACATTTGTTTTTTTTTCAACATGTTATTTTCATTAAGTATCTCTATTATTTTCAGATATTTCGAGTATTATGCGTTTCAGATGCGGCCTTTGACGGATGAAGAAACAGAATTAGTTTTTGAGAAATTGAAAAAATATATTGGAGATAATGTAGCTCTTTTACTCGATAGAGCCGATGGGACTTATCTATTCAGGAATCACAAGGTAATAAGTTTAATTCCTCATCTAAACCAAAATTAGGAGCGAGTATACTATTGCTCTGAAAATCTCATGCGCCAAGCCGCTTGCATTAAACGGGAACCTTTATTGGCTTTTGGAACATGTATGGGCAAATTCACGAAAACGAAGAAATTCCATTTGCAAATCACTTGCCTCGACTACATTGCCCCTTATGCTAAGGTATGCATTTTGTTGTTCTTTTTAAATCAAAATATTTAGTTTCGTGTTTGGCTAAAACCCAACGCAGAACAACAATTTCTCTATGGGAATAACATCTTAAAATCAGGAATTGGAAGAATGACCGAAGGAACCCCAGATAAGTCTGGTGTTGTTGTTTACAGCATGAATGATACTCCTCTCGGGTATTTTTTTAAGTATTAAATTCCTAAAAATATCTTCTTTAGATTTGGAGTCGCTGCAAAGGGTACGACAGAATCAAAAAGAGCTGACCCAACAGCTATTATTGTCCTTCATCAGTGCGATTTAGGCGAATACATTAGACACGAAGAAAGTCTCACGTAATCACATTTCTTTTGTTTTCCTTGTTATGTTGTTGTTGTTGTTTGTTCAATAAACTAATAGCTTCTTTCTGCTTTATATCCTAATTAAGAAATTAGAGCGGAACTTTTATTCTATGATAGGATATTTCTTAGTTTAGTAGCAACAATTTTTGGCAAATGTGGAATAGCACGATTAATTTGATCGATAGGATTTTGACCATTTTGTTCGGCTGTTTTGCAATAATCAAGGAATGCTGGTAATGAAGGGAAAGATTCGACAACACTTTGAGCCCTGCTGGAAGACATTCCCGGGCACACCTGGGAGAATAAGAAAATATTAAGCAAGACTTACCGTAATTTGCTCTAACCAAACATTTCTCACTGTGGAGATTTGGCCCTTTTCAGAAATATCTTGGAGATATTTGTAAGAGATACTAGTAATCTATAAAAAAAAATTGGTGCAAACATATTTTCTCTTACAGTATTCTGCCGCACTTTTGTTATCAAGCGTTGAGATATTGCTTCTAAAAAATGAGCAGTTTCTTTTCCATCTTTACAGCGTTGAATTAAAAATCCATCACGACTTCTAGTCGTAGAAACGGCCTGAAACTATTAAAAAAGCTAAACAGCATACTTGTTCAGCTCCGGTTGCGCCACGACCTCGATCTTCAATTAGATAGACTCGATTATTTACAGGCGCCCTTTTTAGACGTTGCTTTTGTTCATCGTATCGTCCATGTCGAATGCTAGATTCCAAATCATCCCATGTTTTTCGCTCAACAATCCAATCTAATACCATTTCGGTTCCATCAATTTTTCGTGCAATCCATAAAAAATCTCCAACTGCTAGTACCCGAGTTTCAAACTGTAAAAGTATCAGTAATAACTAGAAACTAACTCTAACGGTATTATTCTTTGAAAGTACTTCAACAACATTATGACCAAACTTTTTCTTGCGATCTTCTCTCGTATCACAAATCAAAATAACCTAAAAAAATGCATCGAAGTAAATTTATTTTACCTCGACTTGGTCATAAGGTTTGCAAATTAGAAACTTATCTTCAAATGTATCGTCATCTTCAAATGAGTTCTGAATTGTAACAAATAAGTATTTAAATTCTTCCTACCTTCTGTGTTAGTGCTAAATTTTCAGAAAATGGTTTGCATGTTGTTGCTTGACTGGCCTTCTAAAACTTAAAGTAAAAAATCATTGTTCTAAACCTCGAAATCTGAAGAATCGACTCTTTCAATATGTAAACGAGCTTTTTTCTGCAAAAATTTTAATTTTTTGAAGTATTATACCTTTATAGGATCGATAAATTCATCCGATACATTTTTCTTTTTTGGGCTAGTATTCTTCTTATTATTTTTTCTCTTTGGTTCAGCTAGTTTACGATAGTCCTCTAAAAAGCTAGGCATTTACTGCTCAAAAAATACCGTTAGACATTTGCTTAATATCCGAAAGCGTAGGTTCATCAACTCTATTTGAACATAGATCATCCCATGCAGCTTCACATCTAGCAGCAATCGTTTCACCAATCCCTAAATATAAAGCTAAAAAAGAAAAATAAACAATTCTAACCATTAATTTGTCGTAACTCATTGATTCCGTTAACTTCGAGTGGATATACTTTGAGCCCTTTAATTGCTTTGTACAAGGTGAATTGTTGTTTCCGATCATCCAATGCCTCACGACAAGCCTCGAGATATTTTTGGAAGAAAAGCTTCTTCTTATGCTCAGCCTTTACTTTAACTCTGTTCACCATTTTCTGAAATGAAAATATCCGAGTGACAAAAAAATCGGCCAAAATATCCAAAGAGTTGATAAACTATTTGTTTGGTTTTCTAATGCGGGACTGACGAAAATAGGGAGTATTAATAACTAAGTTGGTTATGATGAAATGAATACTTTGCAGATAAAAAAATTTATTTTCTAGATATTCACCGAGAATATTGAGAACACGCCATTTGGTCTAATTGAGATCATTATGGAATTTGAAGAACAATTGACGAACAAATCCGAGTTGTGAGATCAAAAATTAGAGAAATTGAGATTAAAAGTAGAGGCGATTATACATTTCGATAATATGCAAACTAAGAAGAGATCCGAATCTAATGATGTGACCTTGAGGGATGATATTGTTTGAACAGCTCTTTTCCATTGTTTAGTCCTTTCCTTTTGATATAATCTTCAACAAATTTCGTCATCTAAAACATTTCTTAAAAGAGGATAGGGAAAACTACCTTAAGCAAAGTCTTGGAATTAAGTGCATAAGGACAATCCTCTCGGGTAGTTTCTCTTCGATGAAGATCTTTCACCAGCTAAACCACAATTAGGAATATTTTTTACAAGGAAAATACCACTCTGATGAGCCATTCAGTCTTTTCCTTTCTCTGGGGAGCATCAGGTTTGAATACTCTTTTCAAACCATTTATTATCACAGGAGCTATGGCCTTTTCAATACTGTGAAGGAAATCCTTAAAACATATCTCTTCACAGACTTTTGAGTTTATTACCTCTGAGCTTGGTTTGCTATTAAAACTATTACTCTTCTCATCCGTCGTATTTTGCATTTCACCCGACACTTGTGAGGGACTACAGGAGTTTCGAGAAGGCGATCGGCCTTCATTAAAAGAAGAATTTTTCTTAAAAATGGGAGCATGGCCTTTGGATCGAAATATCTAACCTCTTCTACTTCAGCAGAAGAATCGGGCAAAGGATTGTTCTCAAAATCTTCAAAACTTTCTCCTTCTGGTAAATCCCACGTCGTTGCATTTGTTTCCTAAATTATTTTGTTTGTGGCATCGATAGGCCAAACCCTATTCCAATAATAAAAATCTCCTTCTGCCGATTTTAGTCGACAATAAGCGGACTGTTTTTTAGGTGGTGGTGGAGGGGGTACATGGGCTTCGGGTTTCGCTACTGGGAGATTCTTCTTGCTATGCATTTCCTCGAGTTGAGAAATTGCTTTTAGCGCTTTGTGGTAAAACTCCTTTAATTCTCTACAATTCTCAATTCGGCGAATTTCTTCATTTGAACTTACATTAGTTGAAAGAGTGGCAAGGCAGAATATTGGTTGAATATTTGCGATTCGCTAACATTTATGGCCCAGTTTTCTTCGTGTTTAGGATAATCTCCGTTTATCGTACCATATGGCATAGAATACATTGCTGTTTGAGCATCTGAAATTGATTTTCTTTCTTCCAAATGGGGAATAATAGTTGAATCTTTGAAGATTTGTGGAGAAACTGTGGCCCCAGATGGCTCAAAGCTGAACAAAAAAACTCACGAATTGAATTTAGATAAGCAGATGAGCTGGAGAGGAGAGGATTCGATCCAAATGGAGATTCTCCACATACATCGATGTTTAACGCGGGATTCATTGAATAATCCTTGAAAAGAGTTGGAATAAATTGAGTTTTTGCTTACTTCTTTTGGAGTTTTAGGTGAACCATCAGATAAATCCATATCCTCCGCCATTTGCTTTGCTCTAGGATCAAATAGTCCAGGCTCTTGCAGTGTAGAGCGAGAATGGGAAAAATGTGATCGGCTCAATTTGCCGCTTTTTTCTGGCATCTTGTCATCTCCAGATCGATATCTACGTCTTCTTTCGGGCGAACGATCATCATTTCTTCGACGATGATGTTCCCTCTCATAATGATGATCTCTACCAAAACGACCACGTTTTTGCTCATATTCATAACTCTGCAACCAAATAGACTATTATTAGGCGGATTGAGATTTTACCTTTCGGAAATCAAAACGTCTCTTGAATGGTCTTGAGGCATTCCTACGTCTATTCCAAGCAAAGTAGTCGTCACGCCGCTCGGTTCTTTGGACTTCTTTTGTTTGATTTCTACAGGAAGAAGTTGGATTTTGAGCAGCCGCTTCGCGCTCCTTTTTTATCTTTAAAAGTCGTCAATAGGGAAATTTAGAATTCTACCTTCTTTGGAATTTTATATTTCGACATTGCGCATCGTCGTCTGACTTCAGCAAACTGGTTGTTTTCTATCAGCAACCGAGTTGCATCTTGAACGCTAGCAAAAAGAGATTCATATGACGTATTCTAAAAGAATTTCTTTTTGCGGAGAAGACAATTCACCTCTATTTCAATCTTAATGCCATTTTCTTCCTCAGCCTCACAAACAGAGTTTACTAGGAAGTCTACAGTATCTCTTATGACTAATACGGATGGAACAGCGGAAGCAGCCAGATTGTCGACTGATTGGACTGAAAGTGCCGTCCAACCCTTAAAATATTGTTTATATAGATTCCAAACTAACCGATGTAATATTATCCCCTTGTGTATACGGCGCATAGGAGACTTCAGTCGATAGGAACCGTAAGAGCTCGAGTTTCAATTTCATATCTTCTTTGGACCAATTATTGGGGGAAAGCCATGAGGCAAAAACATCGAATAAACTCTTCTTTTTTAGAATATTATAGAAGGGTTTATCAGCTCGTTGGATGTAGCTTAAAACTCGCAGCTTATAGTCAATCTCATCGACTTTCATCTGCAAATTTACTGCTGTTTTTAGAATTTTAAGATGCTTACAAGATTTTTGACGAATCTTCCAGCCCAAATGAATTTCTTTCCATCAGGAATGTCGCTGTGCATTATTTCGTTGATTTTACTCTGGCTATCCCATTCTCTAATTTCCGCTTCTCGTTCTTTCCGCGGTCGATCCTCTTCTGTATCTTCTCCACAATCACTTTCCTCCTCGTCAGCATCTTCTTCATCGTCGACATCGTCTTCGTTATCATCGAGTGTTTGGCCAATCACACCCTTACACGCGGGAGCTCCACAATGACAAGTTTGGGCCTTTTTGCTATAAAGATCTTGTAAAAGGCTAAAACGAGAGTCAAACCCGTAGTTGAGGAATTGGTAATCGAAGGTGATCTCCTCTCCGGGAATGATATCTCGTTTTGCGAAGAAGCCAATTCGTGGACAATCCTCGGGAGTTTTTGCAGCAGAATACTAAACTCTATCCCTTAAATCAGCTGAATTGTCAAACCTTCAAGCAAATAGCATTCGGATCACAGCTGTGATTGATAAAACGAGAAAAGTTGCCTTTTACCGTGGCATCAATCAGCGAATGGCCCAGCTCAAAAATATAATGATGGGTGTGTTTTGGATTTTTGGCATATCTGTAAAGTATGTTGATTGGGAGCTAGTTTCTTACCTTTTTGCCCTTTCAGCAAATTCCTCGTTGGTTACAACTTCTCCTATATATTCAATAATGAATTTATCCCTGGAAAAAGGTAAAAATACTCCAAGTAAGCCACGACATACTTTTTGACATATTCGAGAGCTCGAATGCCAAAGCCCTTCTTTGGTCCAGTATAAAATGGCTCTATTTTGGCATATTCTTTCTAAACTCATTATTTCATTAATCCTACAGTAATATCTTACCTTTCTGAACATTTGATTCTCACATGTCGGTGCTCTACATCCTTTACGACATTCGATATACAAATGACGATTGGCACAACGGTTGTCGGAACAGTTTAAACCTCGATCGAAGCAGCCACATCTTGGTAGATGATGAAAAGAATTAGAACTAACTTACTCGTCTGCAGGGTCGGATGTCCGTCGGAGCTTTTTGCTCATTTTTGATTCTTTCCCTTTATCCAAATAGATGAGTTCATAAATGTGTTCAAAGGAAGGAACCGGTGGATCTTCTTCTATTGTCTCTACAGCTGGCACATCACTTTCTGCCACTTCATTTTTTCGGGGAGATTCTGAAGGAGATTTTAATCAAGAGTAATATCGGGAAGTTGCAACTTTACTTTCCCAAAGTCGAGAAAGAAAAGAGGGAAGTTCATGAATTTAAATAAATACCTGATCTTCTGGTTGATCTGGGTGGTGAAGCAGAATAAGATTTTTCTCTCTCCGCTACTACAGGAGATCGTATCCTGTGACGCTCATGAGGAGGAGACAGTCGATAGGTATTTCTACGATAGCCATATCTTCGATCTTGAATCCCACGTCTTCCTCTAATTGGTCCTCGACGAAATTCAGGACGAATATAATTTCTTCTTTCTCTTGATCGACTCCTTCTTCGATCAAAACTTCGTAGTCTACTTCTGCTTCTCGATCTTCTCCTTTGAAGAGGCGATCTAGATCGTGAACTGTATGTGGCACTTCTTCTACTGCTCCAGGATTTCGATCTACTTCTCGAAAAACTTCTAGAGCGAGAACGATATCGTTCTGGCGAGATAGATTCATTCTGGGCGACTGTACTCTCTTCCAAAAATGATTCGCTAGAGGGCTCTTTGGACAAATCTTGCTCAATTTTTAAAATTTCCATTGGCTCTAAAAATTGCTTGAAACTAATAATGACGGATACCTTTGCTTTCTTCAGTCTCATCTGGAATTTTGTTATCCATTTCTTTTTGTTTTTGTGCATTTAGCATTTTCTCAACAATTGCTTGAGCAGCTTCTTTTTTCTAATAAAATCGCTTTTATATTGGGATTTATAGTGGCTTTACCTTTTGTATCTCCTCTTCCAATATCCTTTTCTGAGTCTCAGCTTCTTCTGTTTTCTTGATTTTCTCACATTCTTCCAATTGATCGCAAACATTAGATGAATCTTCCACACTTTTCATCCAGAGTTTTGCCATTTCTTCCCAATTAACGCTATTCGATTGCGGTGGCTCAGAAGAAGAGACCAGATTTTTGAATGGATTGAACGCTTGTACTTGTTGGATAAGTACAGGCCTCGCTTGTTGCTCAAAATGAATCTCCTGGCTGAGTCGAAGAAGTTCGGCGTTTAGACGCTTCTTTTTCTTAAAATATAGTCTAATTTAGTATATTTTGAGTCAAAACCTCGGAATCCTCTGGAGATCTGAATTCATCCACGTTTACTGCTTTTTTTGGGGTTATTTCTCCTATATTTAGTTCCTAAAAAATGTTTTGTTTTTCTTGCTATAAGGTCAATGTGGATGCCATTTCACTTGTTATGGGGAAAATCTTTCGATTATATTATCACAATGGCGGCTTACTTTTTTGGGACTAAGAAGACCGAAATTATCGCGTTGTTCCTGCGTTTCTTCATCCTCTTCGGTACTTCTCTCCTTACTACCCATCTAAAAACGATTTGGGTCGTTTTTCTAATGAGTTCCATAAATCGATATTTTCGAGACAACGACTCGATCGTTACATTCACCGAATGAGCTGTATAAATCTTTATTGAGGACATTTTAAGTTGTTTGATATCGGAGAAATAAAGCTTTGAATATGATAGTATAGAGAAAATCTCTTCTATGCTAAGCCTTTCTCTCAATAAGTGAAAAAAGTCAATTACTACCCTTATTTCCAGCAAAAATAATATAAAAAAGGTTTTTACACTGTATTTGTTTCAACTACTTCTTTTCAGGCTTTGCCTTTTTTACTGTGTCATTTTTTATCTTAGGAGTGTTCTTCCCATTGGCCTGACCTTCGTCTTTGGCAGTCAGCAATGCTTTTTCTGTTTTTAGGTATCGATCGGTTGTCGATAAAACCTGAAACAATGAATAAATAAATGCCAACTAATTGATAATGAATGCCGAATTAAATAACAAGTGCGAGTTGAGCGAGAGAAAAAATTATTGATGGTTCTAATTAATGGCATGCCAAACCTGCCATCAAAACGTACGTAACTGCGTAGAAGCTATGCAAAGCCAAATAAAAGTCAGAAAATCTAATAAAGAATATTAACCTTTAATTGGCCATCTTCTGCTTCAAGGATAATATCGGATCCAATGGTTCTAGCCCACTTTCCCGAATAAATTGAATTTGAGATCTTAAAAGGGAATTACTGTAGATACACGAAAATACCTGTAGAATAGGAGTACTGCTTTCAGCATGGCGTAAAGCTACATTCCCAGTGTTTGCTGCTTGACGGACCAAATTTGCATCTAAAACTCCATTCACCTGCAAGGAATTTATTGGGAACTAAAGTAAAAACTCGCCTCTGCAATCATAATTACTTCTTCCCATTCATCGCCGCTCTCTGTTGCTGGTTTAGTCATCTGCAAGCAATGAATAATGATTGAAACAGTTCTACTAAATAGAGTATGAAATAACATCAACTAAAATGTACAAATATTCCCAGAAAATTTATAAACCTTAATAAATAAATCACAAAAGATGACCCGAGTTATGATGCTTCATAAATTAAATACTATCCCCCGAAGTATTATTAATAGGCTTGCATTGACTGATTTACAATGCGAGAGAGCAGAGGATAGAATGGAACATATTGCTGCTCTCCTCTCGCTACGACCGATGTAGCATACGATGTAAGAAGAGTATTGAGGAAAGTCATTCTTTCCAAATCATTGTGTGTTTCACACCAGGAAACATATTCATCAACCTGGAATGCCTTTCTTCTTCTTGGAGGAGAACTTACCGTCCAATCAACTGACTGCGCAGGACTAACAAGAGTTGTTGGACTAGAGCAGATAAGGACATGGACGATTGCCCAGCTAGGGATTTGTGGAGAAATTTCTGTCAATGAAGATGCAAAAAGAGATCCAAGCAGTTCAGGTTCTTGGAAACGGCCTCCAAAACCTATCTCAAAGAGTACAAAAAACAATCTGTAATGACTATTGAAGGATTTTGTAGGGACAGACCTCTGGAAATCAGCGTATAACTGATTACGAATGGTCTCGGTAAGTGGTCGAACTAATGTTGCATACAGCACAAATGATTCCAAGACGAAATCAGCCATATTGTGGAGAGCAACAGACTGCTGAGCTGCTGCTCCCATATGCGAGCAATGGAGGAGAATGCGTCGAATAAAATCACAAAGTTCCTATAAAAATAGAAAATGAATATGGGAGTTTTCTACCATCATATAGGGTGAGATCTCCTTGCTTCCTAATTCTTCCTTGTGCATAGTAGACAAAATAGTTGTAACACTAGTTTTCATCGAGCCGAAAATTGATGAAAGTACTTCTTCCTGGTAGGAAATCAATGGAGCAGAATGATTTGGCCATCGAAGAGCCAAAGCATTTGCTGTCTGTAGAAGTCTATAGTTGGTGAGTTGTGATGCTGTAAGTCGATCTCCTATAAAAGACAATTCATTGAGTTTGATTCCATAATATACCAAAAAGTAAATTCTCTGTTTCCAATTTGGTTTCCATTTCCAATTTCCTCGCGACTATTTCAATACTTTTCTTGATGTTTCTCTGCATTTCTTCTTTCAAGTCATTATCAAATTCGACTTTGACCAATTCTTCTTCGAATGCAGAAGATAGCTAGATTTTATATGAAAAGACCTCTCGGAAGTCTCATACCAATTCAACGAAAGCATTTGCATGTCCAGACGAAAAATCATGATCCTCTATAAGAGAGTTCAGGCGCTGTAGAGACTGGGAGAGAATCGAGTTCTTCAATGGTCGCAGAGCATCATCCAAGGGTCCAAGGGAATATTCTGGACGCGAACTCAACATTCTACCCATCTGCTGCACAAATCTTAAAAGATTTTTGTAAGTTTTGAGGGCAGACAATACCTGAGTTTGAAAGAGCTGTCCAAATGGATCCTTGCTCTGATACTTCTGGCTAATTTCTCCGAAAATCTTGACAAATAATTTGGACCTAATTGGGGAATTTTTGCAATAGGTATTTTACCTAATAATGTACACTGCTCGAGGTGTGAATGAACAGTATTTACGCAGATTGGAAGTAGACGAGTTGCATCCGGGGAAGATGAAAGTTCGGCCAATTTTCCATCAACTTCTGCTGCCGATGAAGCCAATTGCGCCTCTAACTCGGCTAAATGACAGACAATATCAATAAGAACCCGGGCTTACCATCCAGAACACCAAGATTTGTCAACGCTTTTAAAGCAGAACCGACCAAAGAAGCGTTAAGACTGACAAGACCTCTTTTCAGATCATCAGCAGCTGCTTTACGCACCTAAATCTTCCAATCTCCAATATAAATTTTAATTACTTCATTTTCAGCCGCTTTTAGCTTCGAACCAACTGTGTCCTTTAGCCAGATGAGTTGCGAAAGTTCAGGACAATCTTGAACAGTTCCGCGAATCTCACAAACAATTTCTGACCGCTTCACCAGTTCACTTCTTTTGTCCAAGGAGTCCATTAAATCTTCGCATCTAATGGAAAGGTTAAAATTTCCAAGGGTAAATACCTCAAAGCATCAGACAAAAAGTTTTTCACTTTGATCAAGTGTTCTATCCTATGAGTTTGCTCCTTATATTGGATAAGCAAATTGTCCAAGTCATTTGCAAATCTGAAAATTCTTTTGTGCCTGGAGAAGAGGAAGTGTGACCTATCACATGTTTGGAAAACGTCTTTCATTTCATCGTGTACTCCACGTTGAGTTTTATCCAATGCTTCCAAGGCGGTTGTTTGCTCCAACAGCCGAGACAGATTTTCTTCTACCTAATTACGCTAATTGAAATCTTTGGACGGTTTCTTACCCCTTTTCTAAGCTGTCGATTAAGCGTGTCATCAATCTGACTAACTCTCTTTAAAATAGAGTCTATTTCTCTGTTATCCACATTTGAGACTCTAGAAAGATGCTTTTTTTTCCTTATTCTGGCTCACTTTTGGAGGTAATCTTTCTGCTTTACTCTACCCCAGACGTAATCCTCCAGTTCCTCTTCGACTTTTTTGGACATCTGTTTGTTTTTAAAAAACCCAAAATGCCTTTTAAAAATATGAGAATGTATGAAACATTGCTCAAGATGCAGGAAAACTCCTTTCAAGGTATTATTTAAAAGTTCAAACAGAAAACTCAACAATAATAACAATATCCTAAAAACATCTACACTACTATTTATCGTTCTCTGCTGCTTTTTTAAGATTGAAGTTTTCAATTTTAGCTGATGGTAGCAGCTCAGATATAATGCCACGGGCTAATGTTTGCTTTGTTTTGCCTTCTCTGCAAAAAAAAGATACATTATAAAAGGTAGAAACAACCTCAAAGTAAAGGGCATTCCTTTTCTGATTGCCATGCTTCTAATTAAAATAATTGTAGCTGTTGTGTGTTCGCCAGGCATTAACATTTCTTGATCAAGTTCGAAACGGCCAACCTTAAATCCATTCAAATACAAAAAAAAAAGTATTACCTGATCCCAAGTACTACAAAACATTTTATCAGTGAAACCTGTGCGAATTCCGGTTTTTCGTCCATTTTCTTCTTCACTTAAAAGATAAATTTCAGCTTTTACATGATTTGTGGTATTAACTGCGCCAATATGACCCATCCACATACCTATAATAAAGTAGATAAAAACGTGAAAATATTACCTCTTCTTACATCATCCTGTTTTACTCCTCTACATAAAATGCCGCAATGGTCACCTGCTCGAACTTCTTTTACACTTTTATTAAATACTTGAATATCCGATGCGACAGCATTTACTAGTCCTTCATCTCCTTTTATTTCTACCTTTTCTCCTTTTTTCAATACTCCTCGCTCGACTGTACCAACTACAACAGTTCCTATAAAAATATATTTTAAAAAATATATTAAATATAAAAATACCTCTCCCAGTAATGGCTACTTTTGAAGCAACCGGCATGACAAATGATTCGTTCTAAAAATAAAACAATTTTGTAAAATTTCATTACCTCGCTCCTAGTCGGTTCTGGAAGGGAATCTAGTGCTTTCATTAATTCTTCTACGCATGTGATATCTGTTCCTTCTAGCGCCGCAAGTGCAGAGCCTCTAATTATCTTAGAATTATCGCCTGAATAAATTTCTGTAGTAACAAATTTTAAAAATAAACCATCAAATCCATGAAGCGAAAGTAATTCTCTTGCTTCAATTTCTACGAGGTCTAGCACATCTTCTTCTACCAAATCTGCTTTATTAATGAAAACAACAATGTTTTTTAGACCAATTTGTTTTGCTAGAATAAGATGTTCCTAAAACTAAAAATGAAAATAATTTTACTAACCTTTGTTTGTGCCATTACACCATCAGTGGCAGCAATTACAAGCACAGCGGCATCCATCTGGGATGTACCACAGATCATATTCTAAAGCTTTTGATTAGCTGTTTCGAAAATTACTTTGATAAAATCAGCATGACCAGGGCAGTCAGTATGAGAATAGCGCCGGCTCGGACTCTCATATCCAATATGAGCAATATTTATAGTGATTCCTCTTTTCTTTTCTTCCTTTCCCTTATCAATCTCATCGAACTTAATAGGTTTTGCAAGACCTGGAAGAAATAAATAAAAACTGATAGAAATCTGACCTTTTTTCGATAAAACATGAGTTATAGCAGCTGTAAGAGTAGTCTTTCCATGGTCAATATGTCCAATTGTCCCAACATTTATATTTACTTTTTTATCAAGGGGAGCAACAGCTGTTGCAAGAGTTCTCCATTGAGAATTAGGTAGAAGATGTCGAAAATCAAAAGCTTGAGGGTAGGTTTTATGTGGCCATCTGATAAATAATAGACGTCCAGCTAGACTCAATCCTCCCGATGATAGGTTCATTCAAAATTAGAGCTGAAACAGGGTAGATTTGTTAAAATTCTCTTGCATTCAGTTGAAATGTGGAAAATGATCAAATGTCGCATAGGCTACGTCTCACCAATACCAATCGCGACAAGACGCGGCTAAGATTTGAAACGGCCTTTTCCCGGCGTCCTCCCGTAGAGGATTATTGCTTTTTTTTTTCTTGACTTTTCCTCGTTCTCGTAAAAATATTTTCGTAAAGATATTTTCAGAAATGAAGAGACATACTTACATAAATCAGAACTCACAGATTACAAATGAAAATGATGAGTCCAGTCTAGGTTAGTTTTTGCTTTTTCCTAGTAGTGATTTTCAGCAAACAAAAATCGGCTAGTCAATCTGAAAAGTGAAGCTCTATCTGCCACAACACCCAGGCGAGCTTTCGGGTTGATAAAAAACCAAGAAGCGGTATTTAGTTTTTATTTTTTTAAAACATTTTTAGACACCCGGATCTACTTTAAGAGCAAAAAAAATCACAAGCATCTCCAAGGTTTAGACAATTCTATTTACTATTATTCTTAGTTTTTAGTCTAGCTCGACATACGTCCGTGAAGAAGAGCCTGTTTCAAAGACAAATGAATGTGGAACCGATTCGTTAGATGAATTGTGCAAAAAATTCATTACACCAATTTCGTCATGGGAAGAATTTCCTGAAGTAGAAACATTTGGAGCAGTTCCCAATAGTCCCTCGGGCATTCTTAACGAAGTTAGTTTAAAGTTTCTAGTTATATTTTTTTTTAGATAAACGACTCACTAATCTTACGTAACGTTCCATGCTTTACCCTGGACGAACTTTGCTTGAAATATTCCGAAGAATTAGAACCGTGGGCTCCGGAAGATACCCCTCCCATTGAACAGTTTCCAAAGTTTAGTGAAGAAGACGAAACATTTGGTAAACCTCTTCTCGACGTTAGTTTTTCTTTTGCTCTTATCAATAAGTTTAGGATTCTATTGATCTTTTCGAAGACCTTGAAGAATATCGTTTAGCATATCAGAGGTCTGATTTTATTTCAACTGATGAAGACGACTCTGAGGATTCTACGTATGAACCGTTCAAAGATTTGGAGCCTCTAGCATTCGATTAAATTCCGACTGAGCCATCAAAATGTTTGCTACTCCATTGGTCTTTATTACTTGTCATCTCAATTTGGGTACATAACTTTAACTGCAATTATATTTGTCTTATAAATAAATACTGTGAAAATATTTTATTCGTTAGGGAAGGTTCAATTTTTAGGAGAGGGTAAATCATCATTGAACGGCGGCTACTTCTTTGAAAATGCCAGAAAACAAGAGTTTGGAACCAATAATCGTGTGGATATTTATTTATTGCATAGATTCAAGCTGTTCTAGTTTGAGAACTTCTTACTCCTCGATTTACAACTCCTTCAAATCCAGGTGGCATATTCGGAGCAGTAAGAGCTGGTTCAAAGGTAACTCCTCTTTTCCTAGAACTCGTTACAATCTGAATATTCAGTCACTGAAACAAAAAAAAGGAATACTGGATTGATGTCCTCAGGTTCAATTGCAGTCAAATATCTGCGCGATTTTGGTCGCATCCAAACGGTAGCAGTCAAAGGCCGCGGTCCACTTGGAGATGGATCCTCTGGGGGAATTTCCGAGCCAGTTGGGGGGCTTTCAGTAACTTTAATATAAGCAGAAGCTCGTGGAGAAAGTCGTTGATTCATAAGCTAAAATTCATTTTTGTTTGGAGAAAGTTTCCTCTTACATCAGCCACAATATTGGCTATGCCATGGCGGGTATCCGTGATTCTCTTTTCGAGAGGTTTTTCGTGTTCCAAAATCTTCATTTGAGTACTCGTTCCGTGGAGCATATCAGAGGCGTCATCTGCTCCGTGTTTCGCGATAGTTTGAATGACCTTTTATCATTTTTTATAATTAGAAATCTCTAACCTTTCGTCCCAATTTTCTCCATTTTCGGCTTGCAATTAGATGAGCATCTCTTCGACTATTATTCGTCTTTTTAATCACCATCAACCCTCTTGCAGATCCACTGAATTTATTCTTTTTTCCAATCAAAATGCCTCTTACTTTTCATGTAAGGTGATACTGTAGCCAGCCAGTTTAGCAGCTAATATTTTGGGATTCATCGATCTCTCAAGATTCATAATGATCTGAGCGGCGTTTTGTCTCCAAGCTTTCTCAGCTCGCTCAATGATTCTATTGAAAGTATTCGCCATCATAGCAATCATCAGGGCCATCATAATAACGGCCATAACCAGGAGATAAAGGAGCATCAACAGTTTGGCGAAAAGTTGGTAATTATGGCAGACCAATTCCTCGTACTAAATCATTTTTCAGACGATATCCTCTAAAACTCACATCGAAGCCTTTGATGTTTGCTCGCAATAAAGTGATAAAAGCTTCCAGCGGGGTGCTGTAGGTATAGAAGACTGTGAATTCCTCCCTTTTACACCAGAATTCAGAATGAGCCTCAAGCTTATCTTTGGCGTCAATATCTCGCCCGAGAAAGTGCAAAGCTAAAAATTTGTATTCTGGGCCAATGAGAGGTCAGACCAAAGCAAAAAGGAAACATAAAAATGGAGGAAATAATCAGATAAAGGGCCAAGTCTCCCGCAATCATACTGTAGAATATTTGGACTAAAGGACCAGTCACTTTGAAGTTTCTAAAAGATCCAAATCTGACCGAAAAGAAGAAGAAGAAACCTAGCAAAGAAAAGGCCATAAATGAAACAGCCTGGAACGGCTATAGCCATAAGACATTCCTCAACTTCATATTGTCCAAGAAGTCTCATTGGAAGACACAAAAGAAGAAGAATATTTGCAAATCCATACACAAATCTAGCCGGAGTTGAAGCCTGAACCTTCTTTGTTTATTGTTATCGTGCTAACCATATTCTTCCGATAAGTAGTCCGTCCTTGAGCTCGAATCTCTGTCAATTGAGTGTAGACAAAGTGGAGAGAGAAACCATAAGTTATGATTTCGCATAAAGCTCGAACCTGAATCTTTTGGTTTAATTTGTTTTGGAAGCTACGTAGTCATCCAGCCGAGGCCCAAATTCATCTTTTGTAGCGTATTTCCCTCCGTGGTGAGCTGTGTAATTCGAGTCATTTATAGGCTTCTCAGTCATGAAGTAAAGTCGACTAAATTCCGTTGGTCGAAGACCGGCGGCGATGGAAAGAAACACCAATTGGAGAATGAGGATAACCATCCGTTTGTAAAGAGCAACCTAAATCGCGTATTTCCAAAAGATGAAGATTCCAACTTTAGCAAAAGCATCCCATTTGTAGTCGAGGAGTTTCTGAACGACTTCGCTCCCTACCATATCCAAATGCTCTTCTGTGTGTCCATTGATCAACGTAATGAGAGCTGAGTCGTAATCTGAATTCATTTTCTCATAATTCAATCCATTTTGCTTACTAGTCGATCCGTCTAGATTTAAAGAGTCCAATGCTTCGATTGGATAAGCAGCACAAGCCATGTCTGAGAATCTCCAGAATTCCTAGGAAGACATTGAGATCCAGAGGAGAGGAAAAACCCACAACTTTGGACAATTCGAGCATTTCCTCAAAGATTTTAGGTCGTCCAAGCTTACTGGCCAAAGTCAAAGGAGTTAATCCATCTTGATTTTTGAGCAATGGATCAGCTTTTCTTTTCCAATGTTTCACAGCATACATGTACATACTCTGTGAGAAAGTGTGCTTTTCGTCAAAAACAAAGTTACACTGCTATTACTGATGACGCACATGTGAAGGACAGTATTTCCAAAGCTGTCTTTGAGGTTTGGATCGGCGTTGTATTGCATCAACAAGTCGTACATGTCCTTGCTGCCGATGCAAGCCGCAAAGGCCAATGGATATTCTCCAAAATAAGCGATTCCTAAAGTCCAAATTTAACTTCGTTTGCGATCAAAATAACCCTCATAATTTCCGTTTTTTTTATTGTTATCCGGCATAAAAAAAGTTCCACAAGCTCGAGCATTGATATCGGCTCCACTCTTTAGAAGCAATTGGGCTGTCTCGTAGTCGTCGTTGATTATAGCCAGGTGCAGAGCCGTTTGTCCTATGTGAGATTATTTTGAAGAAAGGGAAATAGAGTACCCAGCATTCCGTCGGCAAGAAAGACGTCACCACTCAGTCCGGGATACTTTTTGATTAAAATTCGAGCCACCTCATGACACATTGTATCCTCTCTTAAAAGATTTGGAAAACAGAACTCGGGGAAAACTCACTTATGAAGCAACAAATGTATCAACGTTTCACCTTCCATTCCTCGTCGATTCAATTTCCAGAGAGCTCTATGCTCTTTAAAACATTGGACCTTCTCGTCGAAGTTCTGATGCTCCGTCATTCCATACTCCGTAATCTAGAGGGAGATTGAGTCAAAGAAAATAGAGCTACATTCTGTGTTTTCCAGTTGTTGTACTCCTGGTTTCCGATCTGTCTGGGCCCATCTTCGTAGAGATATGGCTCGATGTTCTCTTCGGCAAAATGAAGAACAGCGTCTTCTCCTTTGGTCTCAAATAGTTTGACCAAAATCCCCCCTTGAACGTTTTTGATCGAACTGATTGGCCTACCATTTGCACTCCACTTATAGATGTCGTTTTTGTCCTTTTCCTTGAACATATTCATCCAAGCTTCGTCGACAGAGCTCCATTTCTCCTTTTTGGTCACCTTGGAGCCCATCCTGAAATGAGGGAATGTGTGGAGAAAAGACTGATTGGAGGGAAAGAGAGTGAGCCCGTTGCCACGGGCGCCGCCTCTCGCCTGGCGCACCTGCCTCCAACCACTTGTGGAAGCAAATTAGATAATCATTTGACTCTTGATAGCAAGATAGCATAATATCATCTGGGGTGCTATTTATGGAGACAAGAAAGGATTCTTTAAAACTTTAGATTTTATTGGAAACAAAGGAAGGAGGATAAAACTGCTTGGGCAAGGAGAGATCTCCTCTGGCAGAAAGTTAATTAGCGAGATCTTTGGTGGGAAAATGACTGCTTCCCCATGACGGTTGGAGACACATTTTCCCATAGGAAACTTGTTCTGAGCAAAGGTTATCAGCCGGTACAATGACGTTTCCTCAGCTGCTACTCATTTGCTAATCAAAAATGAGAGACGGGGGAAGTGAAAAACAATTGTCAACTACAGAACCTCTTTGTGTCAAAACTTGTCGAAATCTGTCGGAAATTAAAAAGTATCGCGTTAAGTCCAGAACTCATTGAGGATTATTCAACCTCTTAGCTGCTGGAAATGGTCGAGCCATTTACGATCGCAATAGTTGGTTAGTTACTTGTAGTTTTGATTGGTTGGACTCTCTAGTTACACTCTTCGTCTCGTGCCTCACGGTGCTTTTCTATTTTTATTATTCTTCGGACGGATTGGGCAAGAACTGGCATGAGCAGTGCAAAAAATTGCTGGAAGTGAAGAAGATCGTCCAATCGAAGCCAATTCTGAAAGAAACGAAAAAAACTAAAGAGCAAAAGAGTCTCAAACAGAAAGGTTGGATTTTCCCCTCTCTTTTTTCAAATAGTTTCGACTTTCAGTGAAGGAGATGGATTTGACCAAGTTTCAAGAGCAATTGAGTTTGGAACTCAAACCGGAATATTCGGCCTTTTTGTCGGCTCATCTTGCCAAATTGACAAAAGAAATCAACAAGTTGAAAACGACTCTCGACAGCGCTCAATCGACCAGAACGATTGCTGACAACAAGATCGAAGCACAGAAGAATTCTCTTCGAATAACCGAGAATAAGGCGAGCGAGTTGAAAGCTACAGTCAGCAAGCTCAATGGAGAAATCCAGAAAATGACGGCTGAGAAGAATGAGATCTTGCTGGTTTTGACGGGAGCTCAGAATGAGAACCACTCACTGCTGATCGAATTGAAGACGGTCAAAGAGGAAATGGAACAACTTGAGGGTCAGATTGGAAAGAAGAAAGATCAGCTAACTGATGCCCGACAGGAGATCGCTCAGATGCTCTTTTCTCTGGAAACGGCTGAGAAGGAAAAACAGGATTTGCTCGCTGGAATGGCGAAGATAGATGAGACAAATAAGAAATTGCATAAGATGAGAGAAGAGATGAAATCGGCCTGTGAGGTTCAAACGAAGAAGCTGGCTGGACTAGAGAAAACCTGCGAAGACAACGACCGAATTATCGAACAAATGAGAAGAACTATGCAGCAGATGGAAGTCTCTGGTCGGAATGAACGAGAAAAACTAGTCAAACTTCATGAGACGGAGAGGACCTTCTGGCAGGAAGAAGAGAACAAAATGCAGCAAGAAGTCAATCAAACGCGGATTCTTTTGGAGAGTATTGAAGGTGAAATGTCGAAATTCGAGTCGATGTACGAGTCGATGCAGGCCTATAGGACGCAAATTTTGGCTGAAAATGAAGAACTCTTCGTCAAGCAAGAAGAGCTTTTGAAGGCCAACAACGAGATGGCGGATAAGCTGACTGAATTAGCAGGAGCGGCTGAACAAGTTGAACGACTGAATGCCCAGCTGGCTGAGGAGAAGGAGAAACTTCAATTGGAAAGTCAAAAGACGACCCATCTCGAGAAGAAGTACAGTACTTTGGAGGCTGTTATGAAGGGAATTCGGATTGCAAACGAGGAGAAAGTTGAGGCTCTCACCAAGGAGCTTGACCAACTCAAAGAGGAAAAGTTCCATTCTCTCGGTCAATTCATCGGCTCTTCGGATGGAGACAAAGAGGTTAAAGAGGTAATGAAGGATCTCTTCAATCAACTGGAAGATTCTCAAAATTCTCTGATGGAAGACAATCTCAAAAGATGTCAAATGGAAAAGGACGTCATCGACACGATGAAGGCGACGGTCGAGGAGGTCATCACTTCGCTTCGTCACCAGGCCAGCGAGCTCTAATTCTTCGTTTTGTTCGACTTGTCTTTCAATAAACAAGTTATGTTTTTTATATTCTTTTCTTTGCCTTCTGGCTCGCTGCCAGCGTCGGTCTATCCAAACAAGAAAAAGTAGCTTACCCGGCCCTCATTAGCATCCATCAGTCGGTCAGTTCAGCCCGGTTCCAGATGCTATCACCATTCGCAGCAGGTTAGGCTCTTCTGCCCTCCAGCAAGTCGTCGATCTCTCGTCAATATTATCTCTACGTATCGCGATTCGCAACACTGTTTCATTCGGTCTCCGTCGAGAAATATCCCCATCACCATATTCATAATTCACTGTCTCCCGCGAGAGCGCCGGCCTCTTTATTACATTCTAAAATAATTACCTCTTACTCGCTGTCGGCTGACCTCTCATCTGGTCGGGAGGAGGAGAAGGAAAGCCTCTGTCGGCGCGAAGGATTCCCCATTATAGTCAGGACTTCGAGCAAATATATACAGAGAAACAAGTCCTCTCCTTCTCTCTCCTACTCATTACCCAAGTACGACTCCATTCGCACAAAGAACTTTGTAATCTGAGACTATCCAATCGGAGAGACAGGTTCTCATTACTCGTTTCAACCCACTTGTTTTCCTTTCGACTTCCTTCATCCTAAATCCCCATTTCTCCTAGAAGGAGAGAGAGAGTGGCCTCCCATCAAGTCTCTGTTCACAATAAGGGATTGGCGCACTCGACGACTGCAGCACCGTTCTGTTGTTTGTCGTCCCGAGTGGCCGTCCATTATGACCTCTCGAGATCACATTCGGCACCAGCTTCTTCTTCATCTTCTCGCCTTGTAGCTATTCAATTTACAGCCAGTGTGGATGAGTGTGGCTTTTGCGGTCCCGGAGGGCGGATTGAGTCCGCCGCCGGAACCGCCACCCAAAGACTATCCGATGGAGTTGGAAGAAAAGAGAGACGACAAGATCCGAGCTCGAATGGAGGCCTGTAAACAGGTACTTTTCTTTCTCGAGTTCTTTCTCTATTCGTCCTTTCCAGGGAATGATCCAGCTCGATGCACTTCGTTCAAAACATCAACGTCTTATGATGGTTATCTCTCTTTCTGCCGTTTTTAAAAGAACCCTTCTAGGAAATGAGAGGTCGTCTGCCGCCAATCCCTGGATGTGCCATCGTTCAAGCACGAATTAAACGAAGCTCGGAGCCTCAAGATCGCTGTTCCCTTCAAAGTGTTGATTCGGCCATCTCCACAAATACAGCTGTGAGTCGCATAAAATACTGAAGCCATTGGGATCTCGGAATGTGGTGGTGGCCCTATTCGGGCGCCGCGGGATGTCCCAAACGGGATCCAACGGAGGCGATTTGCATAAACGAAGGGGAAAGGGGAACTTCACTTTTCAGTCGACTCCATCTAGAAGTTCTTCGCCTTCGATCAGCCATCGCTCGTCTGTCAGCTGTGATTCTGGCTGCAGCAGTGTCTACAGCACTGAGAACAATGGGTAATTCTTTCTTCTTTTGAGCACAAATTGAGCGAAATTCCAGTAACCAACCCACAATGCCCTATTCGACATATCGAAAGCTGTCAGTTGAGGAACGAGGATTACCCGGCTCGAAACGACTGTCAAGAGATATCCATCAGTCGCCCCTCGATCCGGCTGCCAGGTCTCCTCTTCCCATAGTGGTCAGTCGGTGGAATTGTCTCTAACTCTCTTAGGCCACAACCATTGCTTCGACAACTTCACTCGAAGCTGTTGAACGTCATTGGCGAAGGAAGCATGGAGCTCCTCGGCCTCGGAGTATGTACGAGAAGGGATCCGACAAGCAAGATTTCGAGTTTGTTGCACGATTTGCAGAGGAAAGAAACGAATTTAGAAGAGATTCGATGGTTGATAGTGCCTCCTTCAGTCAGATCACACCTCCTCCAATCCATCGAAAATTGGGAATTGTTCAGCCTCCGCCAATTCTTCTCCAGGTTTCTCTTCTCTTATTTCCACAATAAGCAAAAAATTAGACGCCTCGTTCTCCCCTGACTCCAGTCCGTTTCGCTGTAAACTCTTCTCCTCAAAGTCCTCAACGTCCACTTCGAACCGCCCAGAAACCCATGGATTTGGTCGTAAAAGCCAAGGCTGCTCGTGTCCAAGTGGGAAGAAGGAGAGAAAAAAACAAAATTCTTCAGAGTCCTGAAGCAGTCTTCCACGCTTCTTGTATTTTTGTAGATCGAAGTCCTCCCTCCGACCGACGCCAGTCCTCAATCGGCCGTCCTCGTTCGCTTTTTGTGAGTTCGGAAGACGAGCCTCTTTACGCTACACCGGCTCGCGTCCTGGTTCGGTTAGTTTCTCCCAATTCTCCTAATGTCCTTGCAGAGACCGTGCTGCTCCTTCTTTTGCCCAGTCATCCCCGCGAAGAACTGCGTTCAGTCCAGTAGTCTCGCGAGTTGTCGCAACTTATTCTGGTCTTTCTAATCGAGGAAAAGTTTTGGGCAAAGAATGGCGAGAATCAGAAGGATTGTAAATATTAATAACCACCCATTCCCTCACAATGACATACCGTACGTAGTTAACGTTTAGCCAATAAATATTTTAAAACGTCAGGGTTCAGTTGTAAGCGTTCGTTTACCTTAGCTCTAATCCCAACGCCGACTCTTCTCCGCTTATTTTATGTGCAGCTTGTGTGCGATGAGGTCTCGTTGTTTGCTGGACTACCTCTCTGACCTTCTGCTTTCAATCTCTCTTTCCATCTAATTAGAGAACTCTGCCTTTTTGGCAACAGGACACCGCGAACAATGGCTCTTTTGATGCTCCAAATCGATCGAATGGCTGGTCGCGCTCCACTAGGCTTATCCTTCTCTCTCTCATTAGCCCTCCGACCTCCCCCGTTTACAGCCAGCCTCTTCTTTTTCCTTTTGGTATCGCTTGACCACGAGAGACTCTCTGCCCCAATGGCATCGTAAATCTCCGGTTTCTCAGCCCCATCTTGCCTTATCAGAGAGACGTACAAGCGCAATTAGCATGGTCCTCACCTGTTTGCTCAGTCCCTCCGCTTCTTCCAGAGCCGCAATCGTGCCCTCACTCACATGTTTCAAGTCACCACACATTCGAGCCACTCGAGAGCAGCCACCGCCGGACAAAAATGAGTTCTTCTTTTTCCCAGATGGAACTCCTCGTCCCAATGTCTTTTCTTCTTCTCTTCACTACTCACTCCAAACCAGATCCATCTCGCCTTCTCTCTCTTCTTCTTTTACCAGAACCTTTACAAACCTCAGAGCTTTTTGGCAATGGGAAGTAATAGGTATTTACCAAGAGGGAGAGAGAGAGTGAGAGAGTCGGATAAAAGAGACCCGTCAGTCAGGGAAAAAAGTCCCAGCGGCTCTTTGCCCCATTCGGAGCTTCCGCTGTCAGTCCGCGATAATCGGTCGTTGTGGACGAGTTTCGTACAGGTTTTCGGGGCGGCCGGCAAGCCAGATGACCGTTCTGACCTTACTCTCATTGCCATTACCCACATTTTTTTCTTCCTTTTTACAACTATTTCCAGGAATTTTTCCCCAAGTTTGGGCTTCGTTTTTTGGGCATCTCGCCCAGCCCCAAAATGGCTCGTCTTATGTGTTTTCGACCGAGTAAAAAGCATCAAAATGTAAGTCCGAATCGTTTTTTGAAGACAAAAAAATTCTCGGAATTCCAGCTGTCTTGCGTAATTTCCTTGATTTAGCGGCGCTTAATTCGATTAAAACACTTTCGCACTTTCGACTCCGGATTTTTGTCTGAGCGAAAGTGAATTTTATGGCGAGAATTCGGCTGTTTGCGTTGATAGAAAAACAAAGTCATCCAGCTCGAGGTGTTCGCAAGCCATGTTGCTTGTCTCTCTCTCTGTATCGTCTCCCTCCTCGCGTGCAAACACATTGAAACAAAGCAGCGCACGAGACGAAAGAAGAGACTAACAAGGGAAATTTTTGCAGAAAAACGGCGATGCTTATGGCTCACTTCCAAAGGACTCCAATGTGGTACCGGTGAGTTGATAAAAGCAAAGAAAAGTCGTCAGCGAGTGGGTCATTTGTCAGAAGAGACGGCTCTCTGGTCCCCCGGGTTCACCACCATTGACAAGTACGCTAAAAGTCTCTTCTCCCGTCTCCTCGCCTACCTGTTTTTCTTCTGGCTCTCTCGCTAGAACTGTGGAGATCCAGGAGAGAAGATTCTCTCTTTTAAGCAACTTTTTCTCACAAAACCTCTGACCGTGAGGCCATACTATCCCAGGGGAGAAAAGAAGAGGGGTTCCTCATAGTTTCGATTCTTGATGTCTTTTGGCGAAAGAGATACCCCAGCGTGATTAGAATAGAGCGGCCAGGCGAGAAACAAAGTTATGGCAGTCGGCTGACAAACAGCGAATTCCTCAAAAAGGGCAGCTTCTCCTTGTTTTTCATCTTCTATTTCCTCCCGATCTTTCAGAACGGCCGTATGGTCTCCACCTCAAACGAAGGACTTTCTCTTCAATATATTACTGCCCGTCTAATTGGTTGGTTCTTTTCTCTTTTTGCATCTTCTTCTTCTTTAGTTTTGACTTGTGATGAACCCGACAGCCAGAAATATATCGAATCCCTCAAAGCAGCTGCATCCACCTTGAAAAATAAACATTTTGACCATTATAAAGTTTGGAATGTTTCAAGGAGACGAAACGATTTGAAGACGATTTTAGGAGTTGAAGAGAGCGGTTGGCCGAGGGGTTTGTCCATTTTTGTTTCTCCCTTTTACTCTCTTTAGGACTCGCACCTCCTTTGGATAGATTGTGTGCGATTTGTAAGCAATTGGAGCAATGGCTGAGTCTTCATCCTCAAAATGTCGTCGTCATCCATTGCAAAGTGAGATTTTTTTTCATTCTTTTTGGATTAAAATCGCAGGGAGATCGAAGTAGAGCAGCCATGATCATTGCGGCTCACATGCACTACAATGTGATTTGTGCCAAGTGAGAGAATCTCTTTCATATTTTAATTGAGCCCAGTGATGATCCGGTGGAAGATCGCTTCAACATGAAACGATTCGCCGATCAGCACATTGGAGGAAGTGGCCAACCAAGTCATCGCCGCTACATCCACTACTTTTCGTCGTTGCTTTCCGGCCGAGTTGTGGTCAACGCCGCCCCTCTTTATCTCTTTCGATTGGCAGTTTCTCATCTAAACGGACGAAGTTTGTCTTTCAAAATCTACGAAAGAATGCAGCCAGTCTATGAGTCGACCTCAACGTGAGTCAAAATAGAGACTAAATAATCTCATTGCCCGAATTTGTCGGTCCTTTGTGTTGGCGCCAAAATCAATTCCAAAGACCCCAAATGCATTCGAGTGGAATACTACATTTTTAGGCATTCAAAAGACGTTCTTCGATTGGACATCGATGGCGAACTTAAGCTTCGAGGCGACGTTCTCGTCAAAGTCTTCCAACTTAGGTTTGAATCTCGTTTTTCCCCCCAAAAATAGTTGGCTGCAGTGGAGAGAAGAAAAAGGAGCTGTTTCTCTGCCAATTGAACACCTGCTCGTTGGAGTTGAAGGCCAGAACTGCCGCTTTGACATTCCACAAAGAGGAGTTGGATCTCATTTTCAACGGTGAGGGAGGAGCAATCAAAGAAAACTAATAGCTGTCGCGGGCGGCGCGAACTCACTCTCGAAAACCCTTCCGCCGTGTTTTGCATAGCTTCCTCTCCAATGAGCTCTCTTTCACAAAAGAAACACCTCCTATAGTTTTGAGATTCGACACCAGGGGCGTGTTGTTTGTTCAGGTTGCTACCTACATGCCTTTGGCTTTGCTTTGTCTAAAAATGTCTTCAGATCCATCGATTCACAACGACGTCGTCCTGGAGCTGCTGGTTTCCTTTGATCCACCCAAACCCTCGAAAAAAACGAGCGGCCAGCTGGAGAATCGAACCAACAGTTATGAAGAATTCTATCAAAGCGAGGGTGAGTCGTATCCGATTTCCACAAACTAAACTCTCGCTGTTTATTCTTCCATCCCTCCCCCTAATTAGTGTCTTTCGCCTTGAAAAAAGTCCGCTTTTATCCTCGGCCGAAATTAATTTGTCTCATCTCAAATTAGCCCGGAAGCTGCAAAAACTGATCCAGAAAAAGCTGTGGTCAAGGGCCGCCAGGAGCAACTGTTGTTTAGCAGCCGCCCACCCACTGTAACAACTAAACGACCATCTCTCCTACCTCCCTACTAACCTTATTCATCCTATATTACTTGAGTTATTTCTTGCTTTTTGTTAGTCTTCTCTCATTTGTTTCTGAAGAGACTCTGGAAGAAGAGGCAGCCTCTCCGTCATTTTCCAACATATCTTTTCCTAATCGGCCGGTCTTCCCCCTTATTTTTCTCCTTCACCATATTGGTTCAAAAGTCTTCTTCATTCCTTAGTCCATTATCTTCCCCCAAATACAGTTTAAAATATCCCGTTTTGACTCATCCGCTCTGCTATTCTTGGCAGAGATTCCTTAGTAACCGTCTATCGTTTTATGGCTCATCAGCTAGATCTATTCCTTCTCGTGTACCTTCCGATTTTTGACGCCCGCAGAACACGACACGTCAATCATCCGAAAGAATACATTCTCTCAGATTTCTGTTTTGGGATTCTTTCATCGAGATGGTTTGATCAAGTGGACTACTCCCCCTCCTTGAACATCTGTTTCAAAAGGACTCGCAGATGTTGCGCTTTTTATATAAAAAAAACTCCCTTCGCCTTCTCTCTCTCCCTTTGAAAAATGTCGCAAGTCCAGTTGGATCTTCTTGCAAAGTTTTGGAGATCTTCCTCGATCAAAACATAAAAGGGAGGAAGAGCCGAACCTAAAAAAGTATTTATCCACCTCCAGGATCATTGATCGACGGGAGCTTTACAACGTCTGTTGCCGCCTACGAAACGGACCCGGGCCGCACTCTTTATTTCCCTCTGCCAATCAATCCACCGATAAAATCGGGACCACTGGTTGCCGTTATATATTTTATAAGAAACATCTGATCAATATTGTTTTGGACCACGTCAGCCTCGTCAAAACGATGAATTTCTCCTTTCTCTGATTGCTGCTTTTTGTGATCCAGCTGTGTCTCTCCCCTCTTTCTCACATCAGTTGTGTGCAATTGGGAACTCTTTTCTTTCGAAGGGAACGCATGTGGCACTCCAAGGGTGGGATCCATTAGCTCTTCTAACTCTCTTCTTTTATCGTTCCGACAAGAGCTGTTTTCCCCTCGTTTCCCCGGAAGAATTTCTTTTTTTAGACGAGAACCATCCAAACGGATCGGCTGTAGTCTATAGCGAGATCAGGAAGGAGCCGAAGAAGTCGAAAGAGCCCACAACTATGCCGCCACCGGTGCCGCCAAAGCCGCGGTCACAATCGGCGATGGCTGAGCCGATCGCCGATGTCCCAGAAAGGTTTCCAGCATTCTTAAAAGAAGAAGAGAAATGAATTTTCAGGAGAGGAGTCCTTCCAGCTCAAGTCAGACCCGTCGCACATCGGCCGCCAAGTCCTCGAACAGCCGCCGGAAGAGCCACTCCAAGCATTGAGCCGGATTTGGTGGGAAAGGATAGGTACGTTCCCTTCTTTGGATCTTTTTCGAGATTCCAGATATGACAAGGCTTCAAAATGCTTCTCCTACGCTCCGAAAAAGGAATTAAATGCAGCTTTTGAGCGACCGAGAAGACCGTCGATAACTCGGAATGTTGAACCTAAAGCTGAGGAACAAATCAGCAACGTCGACCCATCTGAGGCTGCTGCAGTAAGGCTCAAATCAGAGAGAGAGACTTCTTCAGGTCCCAATCTTGCCATCACAAGGATTAAAACCAGTGGAGCCAGTGATGAAGTGGGATGAGGAGGTAGAACAAGCCAAGCAGGTCAGTTGGAATTTAAAGTCGGCGCGTGCCCAACTCGTTTAACATTCAACTTGTTACAACAAACGGGCGACCTTTCTGTCGTCTCGTCCATTTCGATTTGTTTAGGAAGCCCTATTGGATCAGCTTTCTCGGATGCCATTAAGGAGTCATTCAGTGGCTGGACAGCCCTATTATCAAAGGAAAGATGAAGATGTCGAAGAAAGGCCATTGGTTTGTCTTCTTTTTTTTGAAGAAAGAAGACCTTTTAGATCGTGGAACAAGCACAAAAAGCAACGACGACTCCAACTGGAACTCTCAACAGAAATCATAAAAATACAAATTATGGCAGTTATAAGACCCTTCACGATGATCGCTACAGGTTTTTGAATCTTTTTAGAATAAAACTCCTTTAGCAATGCAATGGACGACCTTTGTGATCCAGACTTCTACCTCAATTATAAGGCCCCCGTCCCCCCTCCTCGACATGCCGGAGCCAAGAGTGTCGAGTTGCCTCGAAGACGTTTCCAGCCAGTTGAATCCTTCACGTAAGTCGTCTCTTCCTCTCCTTTCATCTCGGATTCAGAGATCCATTGGATGAAATTTTGAATACAACTCCCGGTTCGTGTCAGGATCTTTCTCGGGGAAAAGAACAAGCCGAAAGTCGAGACTCTTTCCGCCATCGGAATTGTCGAAGTGTCGCAGCTGCTCCCTCAAGGTAACAACTTTTTTCTTTCGTTTTCAATGACTAATTAAACCTTTCCAACTAACGTTTTCAAGAATTTGCGGTCCAACATTCACAGAACGGAGAGATTCTCCCTTCTTTCGGTAACCCTTTTTGTTTAATTTAGAAGTTCTTGTTGTTTTTGTTTTTATTCTCACACTTGCACCCACCGATTACTGTTGTCCTCTATGCTAAAATGAGCAGAAAACATATTTCAGAGATCGGAAGTTATTCGCTCGAAATTACGATGCGACAGAAGAGGCACGAGATCCGGATGATTGGCTCTCAACTCAACTCAGAAAAGTTCGAAGTAAAAGGAATCTCGACCCGGACCTCGTTAGACGAAGGACGCAAGAGAAAATGCTTCTCGAGGTTTGACATATCCTTTTGTCTAATTGGAAGCAACAGGAGTTGAAAAATGTAAATGATGAAAGAGACGGTAAGCCAGGCTACATTGCGATGGATGGCTATGGATCCAAACCGGATCCTCTGGCTGAATATCGTAGGGAGGAAGAACGTCTTCGCAACACCCACAGTCCTTTCCAGGATGGACCGAGGTTTTTTATTTTTTTATACAAAATCGTGTTGATAGAAGGGGAAGAGGAATTCGATCGAAGCCTCCAACGCCGCCTCCGAGAGATCGCAGCAGAAGTCCAGCCAGAAGCGAAGTTGCCACTCCCAGTATCGATGTGAGATTTTCTTTGCTTTCCGAGGAAAAAGTCTTTCTTCTCAGAGCCACTCTTATAAACATATCAACGGCCATGGTGGATATGGTCATAACCAAGAAAATGATGATTTTGATTTCTCCACTCTCAATTCGATAGTCCAGGTAATAGAAATTTCTCTAATATTTACTCTCTTTTTCCTGCAGCCAGCCTCCTCTGGAAGAACCGCTCGTTCCTTGAACAGAAAGCCCTCGTTCGGTAGCGAGCGACCTCCCTTCCAGTATTCCGATATGAATAATCGACCTGAGACTCCAACCAAATTCTTTTCCGGCCAAGAGAGAGTTGCAGCAGCCATCTATAGAGCTGAAACTCCTCAAAGAGAAATGTATTCCAGTGGAACTATCTATCGTCCAGAAACTCCCAGTCGCTATTATCCTGAGAATGTAAGTTATCTCTCTCTCTGTTTCTGCTAAACTCTACTTTAGACAACAATGGCTCAGAGATCGACGACTCCCTCATTTCCAAGAGAGACTCCAATCCCTTTCCATCCATTGCTTTATTCTCAAAATGGCAACTCCCGGATGGAGTTGGACAAGTCTCAAACCATGAATTATCGGTCTTCCTCGCCTCGATCTCAATACGGCCAGCTGAGTCGAAGATCTTCCCTAACTTCTGTCGGTGGGTTTCTTTTGCCGGAGAAAGGAGAGGGCGTGGTGGCTTGAGTCAGAACTGCGCCATTTACTTGGGTCAACACGAGCCTTTGTCGGGCATTTGTCAGAGCGGAAGCTAGAGTAAACTGTACTGTCAGAGAGACCTCGGTATTTGTTCTTCCGGAAAGGCTCTCAGGTGTGAAATCCTTGTGTTCCGTCCTGAGCAAACAAACCTCTTCTCTTTATGCTTTTCCCTCCAACTCATAAACATCTCTATTTACACCTTGGGTCCCGTTGATATTCGTCTGCAGTTATCAAAGGGCGAAAACAGAGCTCTCTCTCATCCAACCAGCTTCCTCCCTGAAACCAATTTCCTTTAAAGTCTCGCATGCCTCGAATCCATTCCCTTCTTTTTCCCGAAGCCTGTTTATTAGCCTTCTCTCTGCCCGATTACAATGCCTTAATCCTCTGCGATTCTATTTGTCCCAGCCCCTTTCCCGAGGGGAGTTGCTATCAGCTGTCAGTGGGTGGAGTCAGTCGTAGGCGGAGTCTTTGCCTTCTTCTTCTCTCTTCCCGCATCCAACTTTCTATAGCCTTTTCTCTAGTAAATGGCAGCCTGTCAGCCAGGACCATCAGTCGTCTTACACATGAAAAAGCCAGACGACGTCTCCTTGGCTAGTTCGGAGTCAAGCGGCTGTTCATCGGAAGCCTCGAGTCCCAGCTCGACTCGTTCTCCTCCTAGTGATCCTCGTCAAGAGACTGGAATCCTCCAAGGCAGTCGAGATTCATCTCTTCGACCACGAGAAACCTCAACCGATCGTCCCATACGAACAAGCACCTCAAATGACTCCTCGCCCGTCGGAATCCTCAAGCCAAGTAGGTGTCTATCCCCCATAGAGAGAGGCTGTAAATCAACAGATGCGACATCCAGGTGTCCCATTATTCGTGGAAGGGAGTGGTGACCCAAGCGTAAAACTAAGAACGAAAATAGAGTGCTGTGGAGGTAATAAAAGTCCAGGTGTGCGGGGGGTTATTCGTCCGTTCGGACTGGTCGACACCTGTCGTCCTTGGGGCACTTTTGTCATTGAGAGTCAAAAATTTCAGATACGTCAGAAATCATCCATCATCATCCCGTCTTCGTGAAAGACACCAGCAAGTACTGGTACAAGCCGAATATCTCCCGAGAAGCCGGTGAGTTGATGCTCTTTTTATGGGCCATCTGTGGAACTCTCGAAAGGCTTCAATTATCCCAAAAAGGGTGCGAAAAGGGCCAGCCGTCTGTCATTCCCAAAGGCTTTGCATTTCAGAAGTTTTGATGAATAGAAACATATGGCGATCAATCGATGTGCCTCCAGGCTGACGGGGGCAAAGCTGTGTAAAAAGACACAAGAGATGGGGTCGGAGTGTCGGAAATCTCTTTTTGAGAGGAACCATGCTGCGAGTAAACAATCCTCCCTCTGACCTCAAGGGAACCGATCTGTGTGTTTTGTGCAGTCAATCAGAACCAGATAAACAATAGAGAGACCTTTTCAGCTATTAATATGCTGAGGGACAAACAGCCTGGAACCTTCGTCGTCCGAGATTCCAACAGCTTCCCCGGCGCCTTTGGATTAGCCTTGAAGGTTGCTCAGCCGCCTCCCGGAGTCGCTCCAGGTCAGTTTCCAAATTCAATTGGAGCGCGGGCAGACACTTGAAAGATTTTCTCTTCCGAATTAGACTCTTTCACTCTCTCTTTCTGTTTACTATTTATGTCTTTTGTTCTGGGCCACCCTCCCCCCAAGAGACATCCGGAGTGGAATGAGGGCGAAAGCCATGAATCTCTTATGAATTGCCATGAGGCGTCCAGAGAACAGCTGAATACATTATTCGAGAGTTTTTGGTCGAGGGAGAATCTCTCAATTTGCGACGGGCTGCTGGATACACACATCTCCCGATATATGAGGGCCAATATTCCCTGGAGAGAATGCGTGGTTTTAGGCGATGGAACAGAACTCGTTCGTCATTTTCTAATCGAGCCGTCGCCAAAAGGAGTCAAACTGAAGGGATGTAACAACGAGGTTTTTTCCGCTTTCTTTCTCTTTGAGTTCTCTGCTTTTAGCCTGTTTTTGGATCTCTTTCGGCTCTCGTTTATCAACATTCAATCACCCCATTGGCCCTTCCGACTAAACTTCTTCTCCCCGACTATGATCCTGCCTCCACGCCTGAACATGTCTCAGCCACCCAAGCTCTCTTAGAACAAGGAGCTGGTAAGCTCTTTTCGAAGCAGACGATTCCTTCTCAGCTTGTAACGTGACATTTATCGGCAGCGTTGATGTGGAATCGCTCACCGGAACGGAATGTGTTCGAAGGGCTATTGGACAGGCTGCTGACGATGTCCAACGAGGTCTTTCTCGACCCGTTAGTGTCCATTTCAAGGTAAATTTTGAAGAAAGGAAAAGAAAGAAACTTTTCTCAGGTCTCATCCCAGGGAATCACCCTCACAGACAACACAAGAAAGGTCTTTTTCCGACGGCATTTCACCGTCAATAATGTCATTTTTGCGGGGATGGATCCATCTGATCGAAGGTTTGGCTGATTCTCACTCAGAAAATCTATTCAGGTTCGACAATTATATCGTGTTAGGATACACAGAATCTTGTGTCAATTCGGCGAGAATGTTTGCATTTGTGGCAAGAAAGGTAGGGGGACCTGAATATGCAACTCTTTCCAGCCCTCCTCAATGGAAAATGTCTGCCATGTGTTTGCTGAATTGGAAGCTGAACAGCCCGGAACAGCTGTCATCAACTTTATCAATAAGGTCATGCTGGCCAACCGACGGAATTGAACTCTTTCCCGATGATTCTTTTAGCCATTTTCATTCATGTTGCTCAATTTGACTGCTCCCTCAGTTGGAAATAATTCAGTTAAACTTCTATTTTTCTGCCTTTTTAAGTGTCTTCAGAAAGAGATATTGACCCGATGTGACTCTTAGTCGAGACCTTTATCTTCAGTACTTGTATATTGGGACAAAAAGTACTAATAAATTTATTTTATTCCAGTGGTTCGTTTCAATGGGAGAATTGAAGGTTAAAAAAACTGATGAGATCGACCTGAGAATCTTTACTCACACGAGTTTATTTTCACTTTCACCTTCTGTTGTCATTTTCTGTTAAAAGAATAAGATTGAGATAAGAAGAATTCTTCTTTGCATTTTAACAGCATGACAGACGGCCGTGGACAATTCGTCGACGATCTGAAATCAACAAAAGTCGACGTCGAGGTGAAAGTTCGTCCCTTGTCTGGCTATTGGGTCGTTAAGGATCCAGACGTTTCGAGGCAAGACTCTGGGTTAGATCGTCTTCTTTATTTTTTTCAATAATTAGATCCACCGATTCGAAGAGTGGATTCTCGCTGCCTTCGGTCGGTCGGAAAGCCGAAGAGCTGAAATGTATTTGGGAGCGACCTTTGACGAGTTTTTCTCTCTCTTCTGGACCACCGACTTCACCACCAGTTTCGACTCCGCTTCCTGAATGGAAAAATACTCTCGATGTCGTCAAAATGAAGAGATCATTTTGGAATAAGGAGAAAAGTTCCAAGGCTAATTCGATCAACAGCTCTGCCAGCCAATGTAATTGTAAGCCGAGGAGAAGGAGGTCCAAACATCGAAAGCCTCAAGATGAAAATAAAGAAATCGCCAAAGAAATTTTCCCCTCGTCAGTCAAGGAAATCTATTTCAAAGCTCCTGGGGAGGTCAGTTCTAAGGATGTGACTCTCGAAGAAATCAAGGAGAGCGAAGGAATCAAAAAGACAATCAATCTGACGAAACAAACTGCTGATGGTGATGGATCTTTTTGGGAATTCAACTACTGGATCATTTTGGTTGTCTTCTGGCTGGCAATTCTCATCTACCGTAGCATGCTTATCGACGAATAAAACAACTAAACCGAATCGAGTTTTATTTCTTTCCATAATAGCCCATTCCTCTCATTCCATAACCACCGTAGCCGCCTGAAGAATAATTTCAAAAATGAACTTCCAAAACAAACCATAACCGCCATAAGGCATTCCATATCCTCCCATCATCGGATAGCCGCCATAGCCTCCCATCATAGGATAACCACCCATCATTCCTCCACCGAGGAACGAACTAGCCAACATTCCCACTGAATTCTTTTACTTTCGGTTGTCCAACAATTCCTTACGCATTCCTTGGCCAGTGACGGAAATGATAAAAAGAGAGAGAAAACAAAGAATTTGGAGCATTCGGTCGGCATCTTTCCTTCCTATCAAAACGCCTTTTATACCCAAGATTTTTCGCTCTCTTACACTGCGGTTCAACCAAAGTATGAATGATCAGAAATTAAGAAAAATATGTACAGTTTATTAGCTAAATTGCAAATTATTTCTTTCCATAATAGCTGCCGTATCCTCCATAGCCGCCATAACCCATACCGTAGCCGCCTGAAAGATAATTTAAACGAGAGAGAGAGAGAGATCAAACCATAGCCACCGTAAGGCATTCCATATCCTCCCATCATCGGATACCCGCCCATCATTCCTCCACCGAGGAACGAACTAGCCAACATGCCCACTGGAAAGAGATGAACAATCGAAAACTCTCAACGACTTACAAAGCTGACTCTGGGAGAGACTGACAACGAGTAGAAGGAGGAGACAAATGGTGCGAATCATGTTGTTTGGATGATTTGGATCTCGAGAGGCGCCTTTTAAACTCTTCAATGTTTTTGGTTGTGACGTCGAATTCAGCGAGGATCCGTTGGTTGACCCGTTATGACGTCTGACAATTAGATCAAACCAATCTGACCAACTCACATTTCTCTCTTTTTCCATTTTTGTACACAAATGGTCATAAAAACTTGAGAATCTTAAGGTCAACTGAATGGCTTGGTTGGAAAGTAAGAATGATCAACACCAGCTCCCATTTGATTGGTTCGTATCACCCCGTTCGCTCGACGAATTTTACGTCATTCTAGAATGGACTCGAACTAGAGATTGTTTTTTCAAACTGCAACTCTTTTTGTTAAACGGCGTGGCGAAACGAAAACTTTTTAGGAAAGAAAAAAAAACGTATTGTTTACCCTACTGAAATTTAGCAATTGTCTGTATCTGTGAAATTCTTCCAAACTCCCGCTCATCGAAAGGCCAATTTGACCTGGGAAAGGCTTCTCCGGTTTCTTTTTCACAGAAGTCTTATCAATCTTCTTTTTTAAAAAAACTTTATTAAAATTTCTCTGAGAAACTTGGTTGAGATTCGTCCATTCTTCTCTTCTGAAGCTGGTTGATGTTGACCCTGAAACTTCCTTAAGTTCGAATAGATTCTTACATTGAAAGTTCAGCGTTATCAGTTCTTTGAGTGTTATTTGAGCTGCTTTCAGAACCAGCTGGTTCCTGAAAAAGAGTCCTTGATTTCCCCTCGATTTCCTACCAAAGTCCTTCTTTGACTAATAAATTTGCCCAGAGGGGAAGTTGACAGAACGTAGAGACAAGTCCTTCGGAATTTTTTCCCGTAGATACAAAATATAAAGAAATTAGTTGAGCAGTCAAGGTAAGTCAAAAAGTCCCCGATGTAATAAAGAAGAGCAGGGAGTGGGCCGTAGAATTTCTTGGCTCCAATGATCTGGAAGGAAACTTCGTCGAACACTCAAAGTCAAAAAAACCAGTCGAATGACAGAAAGAGAGACGGGAAGGACGGCACAAACGACATTTTTTAAGATAATGATCAAAAGGAGAAGATTGACTCGTAAATCTTTGCTGTAAAGAATTGGTCAAAAAGGAAGAAAGCAACCAACTTTTTCTGACGAGTCTCCTCACTATCGGTGGAACTTGAAGCCAAAAGATGTCTCCTGGAATCGATAAAACGTAAATAGGCCCATCCGTCCACCTTGACTCGAATTCTCTTCGAAGAGCAATTGAGATTTTTGTCGTCAACACCCAGAGTAAAATACTTGGACCAATGGTCAGAAAGAGAAAGTTCAAAGCCACTCGATAAATGAACCAATAGACGTTGTTCTGCAACAAAAAGAATTCAATTTACGCCCAATGATTGGAGTTCTGCCGTTCAAACGACCTACCTCTGCCAATGCTGTATAGGTCAATTGTAGAGCTCCATTGTCCTTTTCGTCGCTGATTTTCACCTAAGAATTTGACTATTTTTTTGGGAGAAAAAACAAACTTCGAATATTTTAGGTAAGGCGAAAATCAAAGCTGCAATCGAGATAATAATGGTAGCCTTTTTGACGCGACTAAAGCGATAAGTTCCGATAAAATAGATAATAACCTTCGAGTTCCTATCACTCGGTGTTTTATAGGATAGCATAGAGCTAGGAAACGGTCGATTGTCAATGCTACAAGGATCTGAAGAATTTTTTTACTAAAAACGAAATGAAAATTTTACCCAAACGGAGCCGTATTGAGCAGCAGAAGTAGTGTAGTGGATGGCCTTATAGATGAAGATATAGCCGTCTGGAAGAGACTCATAAAAAAGACCAAAAAAATACCGAAAGGGAGAGTTCTTCCTGAAAAGAAAATCGGAATTGAATGGAAGAAGACATTCACCAAAACGGCTGTATACCAGGCAGTTAGAGTTATCTGAAAAGTGAAAAAGGAAGGGCTTCGGCTAGAACCAGATAGTAATGAATGGCTGGAGTTTTGCCTTTATCTCCACGACGGAAGATGAAGATGCTGAAGAGGTTTAGACAGACACCGACTATGATGATTCCCAGCGCCACCCAGCTATTTAGAATCTTCGACAAGGCGATGACAACTTGGCGAAAAGAGTCATCTATAGTGCAGTTTGTGGCGTTCATCCTGAAAACGTTTGGAGGAGAAAAATAGCGGCAATCAAATTAGGATTTAGCCTCGTGAATTCAGGGCTTTGGGAAGGCTGGGAATTATTCAAACTGGTGTGGAGCTCTCAAACAAGCATTTGAGTTAATTTACGGGACGTGATTAACTGAGTGAGGAGAGAGAGGAGATGAGAGTCCTGTTGTCATTCCAGGAGGCCAAAAAGACCGACCGACAAGACTTTTGATAGTATCGTCAACCCATTTAGATCGAGTTTCAGATACCTCACAAAGTCAAAGGGAGTTGGTCAAACGCCGAACACTTTTTGGTAATTTGATATGCAAGGAGGGGGAAAGGGAGGCAGAGATTCCTCTAATTGGCTCCCTTACATAGATGCCGTATTTCTTCTGATAGATATCAACCGAGAGCTTCTATTTTCCAACCTCGAAACAATTACAGATATGGCTTACCTTTCCTCCTTAGGAAGTGATACTCACATAGCTCAATGACAGAATATCAGCCTGACAGACGAGGGTTTCGGGTTCAATTCCCGACAAGTACGATAATTCCTTACTCAATTAATCAATACCACAATATGACAGATTATTAAATTCACGGCGGTATTGAAAGACAATACAGCCTCACTCTCGTTTGAGAGTTTTAAAGATTTGCCCGCACGGACAGCCTAAGCCAAAAAGCCGCCCAAAACCCAAGTTCTTTTTTTTTCAAGAAGTTCACCACATGAATTAGAAACTTGAATTTTATTCAATGGTTGATGGAACCATTTTCTAGAGCTCAGTGCTAGAAGGTCAGACATTAATTGGAGAGTCTTGACTATAAGAGACGTCATCAAGGTTGTGTACTGTTTCATTTGTGTTATGTATGAGTGTAGAGAAGAGAGCAAGTTATTATATCACTTTACTTCACAACTATCTAACATACACTGTCTAATCCCAATTGAATTAGACCACATGTCCGGTGGACAAGTCTTGACACAATCTAACAATTTGATTGCCTCTTAAAAGGTGAAGATCTTTCGTACTAAACATTTCAGTTTTCCTACAACAAAATCTAAAAGTAAACAAACCAACCAGTAAGTGGAGCACCGGGAGCTACTCTATTAGTTTTTCAAATAAAAAATAAATTAAATGAAGTGCAAAAGAAAGGAAAAATGCTCAGGTTAAGTATTATGTTACCAGCCCGGTGCCATATACCTCCTGAGCGCTAATAGAGTAGCGCATACCCACTACTCATTAGGCCTGTAATGAAAAAGTGTTTTAAAAAAACTTAGCTTGTCCTCCTCCTGGAAGAGAATCCATTTTACGGAGGGACCAACCCTTTGCGAACCTAGAAGAAAGTGAATTTCTTACTTGATTGGTCCTTAAATCTCTAAACAATAAAAAACCTCAGTCGGAGCATTTACATCCAACCAAGGGCATACAAAGTTCACATTTCTTCTACTGCGTCTTTCTTCGTCATCTCGGGATCTCGTTTCATGCAGATCGTCTCTTTTGCTGTACCTTTCCAGAACTTTTTGCAAGTAAATTATTATACAATATCCTCGAAGATTTCACAAACACATTGATGTTTTTGGAATCATAGCCAGTCCATAGCTCCATCTTCTTATTTTATTGGTTAGATTCCACAGGTCTGTTGGGGATGAGCCATGTGTGATAGTTGAACACGAGCCTACAATTTGTATATTATTCCAAATATCCAGCCTACTTTCACTTTAGAAGGCTAACTTGAGCAGAAGAGAGGTTCAACTCTGAGAACAAGGGCCATGATGGGACTCGGGAATCTCATGGTTTGTCTCTGTCGCTGAAACATTTGTTAACCGGAAGGCCAGTTATATTTTGATTATTTTTTCTATTGGCTCACCTATTTCGTAGCAGGGATTATTAACAGAGATACCATTTTATGTTACGTTAAGGCTGCTAAGTGAAAAGAGAACGATAAAAGAGCGGAAAAGGCGAAATAGTAGACGTACAGGTTAGTTTTACTTTTCCAGAGTTGTGGGAACTGTTGCATATGCGCTAGTGCAGGTCGGCGTCCAGATCATGAATGGCATCGGGCGTGTAACACATCGTGATACTGGACTCGAGTTAGTTTGGCCCTTTGCCTTTTTTAAATAGAAAACTGTCTATATTAGCTTCCGATGCGGTATTTTTTCTCACACTTTTTGGTTTGCGTTTTTATTTGCCTCTTACGATTCAGTTCAGGTAAATGAAGCCAAAGTTCTCTTAGTTTAACAGGTTTATATAACAGGTCAATCGGTTTCCTACAAGAAATCAACGTCTACATTGGTTCGAGGAGACGTTGTTGACAAAATGAGATGAGATAAAGTCCCAGCCGAATTATTCTTTCTTTATTCTAATTGAGTTTCTCGTCTTCTATTTGTTCCTCGTTCTTCTACCAAGAACAGAATAAGTGATGAAGGCTGAAGTATCGAAAACATCGATCCGTCTCTCCATAAACGATTGCCCAGTAAAAATACTCTTTTTAAAGAGAATTCGCTTAGAAAAATCGAAAGAAACAGAAACCTCCTCGATGGAGAGATTGATTGGGCTTCGTGAGACTAGGAGTTCGACACAAGATGAGCCAAAACCAGATGGTCGGTCAAAACTAACGACTGATTGATTGAACAACCAATTGACATTAGAAGAAAGGAATCAATAGCCAACAATAGAAAGAAAAAGAGTTTTTATTAGACACTGAGAGGTCGTAGATTTTGTTAGTCATAGTCCTAATAGTTTTAAAATTCCTCGTTGTTTGAATCCAACTCATTCCGCCATTCAGGGCTATAGAAGTGCTTAAGAAAATCCACGTCATCTCTGAGAAAATCTCGAATAAATTCTGGTCTATCGAATTGAGGAATGATCTCAAAAGCAGATGACAAATCAATTGGGACACAGCGGAAAATGGCATGCATAATAATAATGTAGATGTCACTGATGGAGTCGAGTTGAAAGAAAAAGAGCGAATCAGAGTCATCTTCCTCCTTACAGTGAGCCGTCATAGCCCAAATTCCATTGTTGAGTACAGAAACCCAGAAGTATATTATCAGCTGAAAATCTTCTGTTTAGATTTGGAGATGAGAATCCACCTGTTCTCGATTTGTCATAAAGTAATCTCCCTCACAGATATTGAATCCATCGATGAAAAGACCTTCGTCGAAAAGAAAGTTCATATTATAATAGACATCTTCGGCTTCGATAACAAGCTGAAAATCGTCCACATCCAACTCACCATCCTTCCATTTCTGCAACAAAATTTGTTCACTCTTTCGACGTTTTTACCCGAATAAATCGAGGAACAATTTGTTTGGCATCCTCTCTGGTTATTTCAATCATTCCGCCCTTTTTATCCTTGATCACGTCGAAAAAATCATAAATGCCATCAAACTCGGACAAAAAGCAAGAAAAATTTTCTAATTTCTAAAGAGGCTTTTGAGGCGAATAATAGGAGAAAACGATACTCTGACTATGGGAGAAATAAGGATTTCATCCAATTCGACATAGAGATCCAAATCGAGGAATTTCAATTTCCACTTAGCCATTTCGTTGTTTAAATAGCGAGCAGTGTTTTTGAGATCTGATGTGAGAATTATCGGTTGAACTTCTTTGATAGCCTCGAAAAAATAGCTCAGAGCTTTTTCAAAAACCTCGCTTTGATCTTGAAAATCTTCGGGGAAGGAGTACTGCAAAAAAAGATTTCTTCTTCTTCTGATTTCCAACTCACCAAGATTATTTTATGAAAATTGAATCCAGAAATGGAGGCTCTGAGTCGAGAGATATTTTCTTGAGTCATTTCGATCTCGAGATTCGACTCCCAGCGCATATTCCCATAGTTGACTCCAACGATAGTTCGTTGTTGCCTATCGTGTTCCATGTCGTAGCCATTTACCCAATTATACAATCCTATTGAACTCGTGAGATAAATCTCACTATGGGTTCTTGGATAAATTCCAATGAAATTCCTTTTGTTTTCACAAAAATGATCAAATTCCTTGTTGCATCGACGACTTCGAACATAAGCGACTGGGGCCATCTGAAGAGATTTTTAGCTATGCGGAGAAATATGATTTACCCTTCTGACTATTTGAAGAAGCAAATCCGGCTCAAAATCGTGGATTTGATGAAACATTCTTGGAAAAAACTGGATGAGAATCAAATGGAAATGGAAATGTAGTGTGAAGGAGGAAAAGCCTTGTTGCAAGCGAGGTTACTTGAAAAGCGTTTTTTTGTTTGGTTTCAATCCAGCCTAATTGGTGAACCTTTCCCCCAAATCTCGCGTCTCACCCACTTGAAAAGAAACAGCAGCGTTCTGCTTGGTGCGGTCAGCTGCCACCCTGGAGCTCTTTTCCAGCTTAGCCGCCTCTGTGAAAAAGAGCAACTTGGACGATTTATCGTCTAAACACTAGGCTGTCGTTTCCGAAAAGAATTTATGAAAAGCCATTACTTAGCTGGCAAATGACCCCCTACAGCCAAGGCAGGTGGTTGGAGTTCCTTACTTCCTTACACCCGGAGCCGTCAGCGGTCTCTTTGGTCACTTTGATTAGATGATGGATCAAAAAATAACAAGGTCTTGAAAGAAATGGCAAAGTTTTATTTCTGAAATCTCTTCTGTACATTTGATGATCGTTGTCGTTCATTCGCTGCAACTGGGTGACGAGAGGTCGGAGGCGTGTAACCGAGGAGAATATTCGTGTCCAAACGGCATCCCGAATCCCATCTCCATCTCAGGCCCATATCCCTGTAAACAAGAAGAAATAAACAAGACAGTAACCAGGTGTGTTTTCTGTCACCAAGTCAAGTGGTGGCGCAATTGTTTGTTCTGCGGCTCTTGTGGCCCAAAAGGTCCCTAAGGTGTGTGGTCACAGCTGGCCATCCACCTGCGGCAGCTGGCCCCCAGGCAGTTTTGAGTCAAATTGGAGTAGCCCAGTTATGTAATTGTTCTGAGGCCATCTCGATAAGAGTCTTGTTTATTTGGATCGAACCAGCTGTTTTCCTTGCGAATAAACATACCATCGATGGAACATAGCTCTCCATTGGAGGCCATTGTTGATAATGCTGCTGGATGTCCAACGGAGGTCCCAAGTTGTCGACGTGCGTCGTCGGAGCCGAGGCCACCAGCGGCCCGACTCCCGTTGCCCTTACGTGCGACAAGGCTCTCTCCTGAAAATGAGAGACTGCCGCTGTTATTGTATTCAGAGCCCATCATCTCGCGCAAATTACAGCATTACGGTCACCAGTCTTGGTCTTTGCGTCGGCCGCCCCACAGTACGAATTACCGCATTCTCCCATTACATTCAATTAGTCCGAGCCAGCCGATCTCCCTTCCTTTTTTGGTTGAGGCTTATGTTTGAAGACACTGATACTCGACTCCCTGGGGTGGGCTAATCCTCTAATAGACAGACGACCTCGCCGATTACAACATAAGGAGATGTCAAGGCATCCAATGGCGGATTTGGAGGATTTGTACCTGCCTGTAGCTAATGGCCCATTAGATCATTCTACCGTAGAAAACTGAGACTCTCCTGGCTAAATCTGGGCAAATTGTTGTCTGTTTTCTGGGGGAGGAGGAGGTCATTCTTTTTGTTTCTGTCAAGTGGAGATGTCAAGAAGGTCCTCTCTGAGAGTCTTTGGATGTCTGAAATATGCTGGGGATCATGAAAAGCCCCCGCCCATGGAATAAGTCCTCCCTAGAAAGATCTCGTGCAGCTCATCCGGTGGTGCGCCGGCAGTAAACAGAATCCATATGGCTGGGAGATGCACTTCAAAACCCCGGACAGGACCAGGAGAGCAGCTGCCTGTGTTCACTCGAGCCCTCGAACCCGAAACAGGCGCATGATGACACACATAATTGCTGCCATCTGTCGTCAAGCGCTTAAGGAGGCCATGGGACGGCTGGCAGTAATTTTCTTATGACTTGAAAGACCCCGAAAATTAGATGTGATTGCCCTTAGGCAATCCTCGGCAAGATACTGTAATCTCTACACCAAGGATTTAGCTCATCCGTACGGGATTTGGAGATAAGAGCTTCAGGGCCTGATTTGAGTGGCTGAAATCACGAGAAAAGCACTTTTTTGGTAGAGAATTTCGCAAGTTATTTGGTCTCCTTGGTCCTGTATTACGGTAGTTTTCCAGGACAGAAATCCCGTCGTCGAAAGAGCTAAACAGAAAAATAGCGCCAACGGCGACGAGACGCAGCCGAATCGAATCGCTGATCGAATTAAGAGTGAACGAGTCGCGGCGACGAAAACTAATTACCCGTTACGGTAGAGTTTACGGTACATACGAAACTTTGTTTTTCCTCCGTCTTATATACTACAGTAATGAATGCGCGTATCTCTCACGGTTCAACGAGTGTTTTGTTTTGAATTTCGCGGGCCGGATTTACGCGATGCTGGCACAAACAACGAGGAGGCCAGGAGACGTTTCCGGAGCCAGCTGACGAGACAGCCCAGTGATTTACAAGCGAACTGACCTTCTCCAGATTGTGCTGATAATCCTTCAGTTGCAACTGTCGTTTTTTGTCTTTACAGCGCTTATTCTGGAACCAAACTCTGATCACTCGAGCGTTTAGACCTGAAGAGTGAGATGAAGAGAAAAAGAGAAGGTAGCCTACCAGTCATCTCGACGAGTTGCTCTTTCAAAACGGCGTCTGGTCGGGGATTCATCCCATAGCATTTTTTTAGAATATTCAATTGAGCCTCATTTAGAACGGTTCGAACTCGTGTCGTTTGTTTATCTTTTTTCTTTTTGCTATGTGGAGTTGGATTCCCCGTACTTCCATAAGAGAATCCAGAGGTCGGAGCATCATCCGATTTTGGAGATCTGAGAGGATTCTCTGTGATGGAGAAGCCTATTCTACCTGATGGAGGGACTATTAGCTGGATCCAAGGAGGTCATCGTGCCCGTCTCCCAGACCTCATCTTCGTTAAAAGTCGGAGTTGGAAGGGAAGAGGGCTCGGGCACATTTCCTGACTCACAGTCGTTTTTACAATATAATTGGTCATTTTTCAACTGAAATGGGAGATAAGAAAGATGGAAAAAAATCACCAGAAATTCGTCTCCAACTTGAAGTCTTTTCTCACAGGCGACACAACAGAAGCAATGCGTATGGTAGATGGCATGACGGGCTCTCATAACCAACTCTTCTTTTGTGAAAAATAAACTGCATTTGCCGCATTTTGTTAGAAATAATCTGGAAGGAATACGGTATTTTCTGGAAGAAGAGAGGCGCCGGCGGTGACTTCCGCTGACCGCACATTGCATGACCGGAAGCGGTTACGCAAGTCCGAGTCTCTTATTATTTTGGCGGCGCGTTTTTGACCAGAAAAATGGTCCCTTTGAGATGTTTGGGCGACTCTTCCGCCCAGTCAATGAACAGGGGTCTACTGTGCGCGATTTGCGCAGCCACAAAGGACTCACGAGTTAAAGCAAACAGCCGAATTGGCCGCCTTAGACACCTAAACAGCATCGATCCGTGTAAGGTCATCCCTTATTGTTTTTTCTTACCTTTTAGCCTCAAAAATGACTCCAAAATAATTTTTTCTCAATTTTGAAGGTAAATTTAAATCAGAATGGGCAGAAGAAACCAACCTCTGATAGTCCTCCTTACAAAATGTCCTGCAGTCTTTGACGAAGGTTGTACACGTCTCATCCAACTGTCGCCCACACTCCGAACACTGAAAAAACTTATTTTTGCTTTGAATCTTGAAGAGCCAATTTGTCGTAAAAATTTGATAACAATTTCAAAAGAAGAGTTGGTAGAGAGTGAGTAATCGCGGTCATTTCTGAGGTGTCGAGTTTCTCGCCGTCGCTTCCGTGTGGCCTCGAATCAAAAGAAGCCCAAACAACGCGTGCCCTGCTGTGCCCCGAAATCGAGAGCTCTCCCTGTCCCTTCAGAGTAAAAAGACAATTCAACCAGGTGGTCAGAATACTTGATTGAAGCGCCACGCGATTGGCAAATTTTCATGAATTGCTCACCTTGAGGCAATGGGCGTGAAATTCCATGTTCGGATCAACTCGAAGAATGAAACGATCAGCGATTTCTGGAAAGATTTGCTTTAAAAAAGAGAAGAACGATTCACCTTGTCGACAACTGCTACAGACAGCCATCGGAGCCGATTCTGAAAGAATTTTATGAAGGCGCTGATTTCTCGAGGGAGGAATAGTAGCCGACTCGAGGTAATTCGGCTCCCTCGAACGGCAGTATATCAAGACACCCAGTTAGGGCCTTGATTAGCTCTAGAGGATGACTTTCCATTTCAGGAGCGCTAATGGACACAAAATGAGGACTCTAATTGAAATTTTATGTGATTTTAGAGACTAAAATGACCAGGAGCAAAGAGCCTCTAAATCGATGTAAACACATCCGTCTGGCTCTTCTTCAACTCTCACGAAAATCCTCTATTTTGCAGGCATTTTCCCTGGATCTCGCCCTCTCCATTACAACCGTCGTCCTTGTTGAACTATGAGTTGTGTTCCTTTTTAGGGGTTGTGCCCGTGGGTGTCGCAAGATGAATCATTCGTTCGTCCAGACTGTGAGCAAACTAGTTAGGTAAAGTTTCGAGAACATTTTTTCTGAAAAGAGTGAAAGAGAGTGAGAGAAAGAGGACATTTCCCTCCCTAATTGAGTGCGATTTGCGTCTAACCCAGGACGACCAGGTGTTGTGTCCGGGATCCTATCACCTGGATGGAGGATGGGAATTCTCTTTGGGATTGTGTAGACTCATTGAAATTGGAGAATTGTTTGCCAGGTTAAACCTCCCCTATTCTCCCCGTAACTCACTGATGGGCGGACTCGGCTTCTCTTCTTCGGCATCCCAGATTCCATCGACTGACGGTCCCGGCGGCATCGCGACGTCGAAACGTTCGAAACCGCCACGCATCAGAAGGGAGGAAGCGGCCAGCGTTGCGGAAGACGACGGAGGTCCGAGAACCGTGAGGGCGGAGCGCACTACGACGGACGACCACGCCCCTACCGTAGGAGGAGACAGCCGCCACCCACGGGGGCGCCCTAGGGGTTTTGAGAGGAGGAAAACCAAGGAAACTTCCCATTTGGGATTATATCCGGAGGAATTATCACTTTTCTGGCAACTAACACCTCCCGTCTAAATACCTTCTCTCGCTTTGTTATGGGAAGGGAAGCAAGGGACACCAAGAGAACAAGAGGGAGTCTTCCTTTGAACAATTTATTTGGAAATAGCATATATCTTTCTTCAATGGATTCTCCTTCTATCAGCTTTAAAAATAATAGCTTTGTGACCATAATGAACTCTCTGGAATATATTTTTACCCTTTAAGATTTATTTAAATTCTATTAAAATAGAGTCAATCTGAGTAAGTGGATGGAATAAGACCTCACCCTCAAATCGTTCTAATGCGAATAAGGCTGATCCTTCTCTGAGCTTCTTCGCCCCTCTTTCAGTACAGAAAGAGGTCCATATTGTGTTCAAGTACTAGCTGGACCATCTGTAGCTTGTTTTGGACGGAGCCCGCGCATCTCTCGCGCGAATTCAATCCGTCACGCAACGTACGAGTCCCGTAATGAAATTAGCTAAGCTTGGCTCTTTCGACCAGGTGACCACCTGCGCATCAAATTGGACCTCCTTTTCCCATCCATTCGATCAAGCAGAAACATCGCTCGTCGCATTGACAGCCGTGTACCGTAACCTTGGTCGCGTGGCTGGTCGCACAACACTAATACCGGTCAGTAATTATCTGGTCAGAAACATCTTTCTTTTTTCGGGCAGGGGAGGTCTCAAGCAGGGGGAGCTCTGCTGCCAGCTGACACAGATAAGCTGCGACTGCCATTGTGGATGTGCTGGGAATCTGCTGCTTGCCATGTTTGGCCATGCTTGGGATAGAATTTCGAGGGAATCACGCGAAGCAACTGGATACTTGGAGCAGCCAGGGAGAATAGAAGCCAGATACGTACGGTTTAGCGTCAGCTGGTCCAATAGCTGCTACTTATGGCAGCTCTGACTGACACATGCACAGATTGGAGAAGAAGTCAATTAGCCGACCGAGCATGATTAAAGGACTGACCTTCCGCAGAAGGAACCCTTCTTCTTCCGTTCTAACTAATTGCCGGAAATTTATCTTTCCTTAGTTGTGATCATTGAATTTCTTAAGATTGAAGTCGAGAAAAGAAACCAGTGTTGTACTTTGGCGAGTTGGATGCCCTCAATGTGCTAATATGCCGTGAATATTTCACGATGTCGAGTCTCATTGTGGTCACACATGGCAGATTAGAAGTCTGGATACACAATCATATGTCATAAGGGATTTTCCGTCTAATAAAACGTTTCATTTTTCAATACTTTATCCTTTGTGGACAATGCACAATTTTATCGAATGATCAATTAGCCGGGAAGACGAGTACATACATTGAAGATCAGTAACCGTTAATTGTGGGTCAGATATCGTGGAGTAGCACTGAACTTAGCGTAGCCTTTGATGACCTAAAAAAATATAATAATTATTTTCACTAAATTCACCTTGTTTATAGCCTCTAGGAAATCTTTTTCAGTAGCAACCTTTCTACGAGCACGAATAGCAAACATGCCAGCTTCGGTGCACACGGAACGAATCTCAGCACCTAAAATATTAAATAATGAATTATAACTGAACAATAATAATTCATAAAAGTGAGATTAACTCACCAGTACTGTTAGGGCACAGTCTAGCCAAGAGATCGTAGCGGATATCTCTTTCAACGCTCATCTGTTTTGCATGGATTTTTAGAATATGAGCTCGACCAGCCAAATCAGGTAGAGCAAATTCAATCTTTCTGTCCAAACGTCCAGGTCTCATAAGAGCGGGATCTAATGTATCGGGACGGTTTGTGGCCATAAGCACTTTGATATTTCCACGAGGATCAAATCCGTCCAATTGATTAATTAATTCTAGCATTGTGCGCTGGACTTCATTATCACCTCCCTGTCCATCATCAAATCTGTTAAAATTTCAAAATTTCAAAAGCAAGCCTTACCGAGCCCCTCCTACGGCATCAATTTCATCAAAAAAGATTAGACAAGCTTTTTTAGTTCGAGCCATTTCAAAAAGTTCACGAACCATACGAGCTCCCTCTCCGACATACTTTTGAACCAATTCAGAACCAATTACACGAATAAAACAAGCATCAGTTCTAAAAAAAATAGTTAGCATAAAAAAAAGAATATTTTTAAGACCTGTTAGCTACGGCTCGAGCACAAAGAGTTTTACCAGTACCAGGAGGACCATAAAGAAGAACGCCTTTAGGAGGCTCGATACCGAGGTTTACAAAGCGTTCAGGCTGAAAAAATTAAATAAAGTAAAAAGTAACCATCATACGTGAAGGAGAGGAGTTTCTACAACTTCTCGAAGTTTTTCAATTTGTTCTTTGCATCCTCCAACATCGGCATAGGTAACATCGGGTTTTTCTTCAACTTGCATCATTGTTACAGTAGGATCAATTTTAGCAGGAAGTGGCAAATGAATTTGATACTTATTGCGGTCAACGCCGACGCGCATTCCTTCCTAAACACGCTTCATATGAACATAAAAAAGTTGTTCATTACCTCGATATCGGTGGGAGCGACAGTGTCTGCTAGATCGACAACAAACTTTGCGAACTGTTTTACATTTATCATATAGCGAGGATCTTGGCCTTCAGCGCTGATAATTTTTGTGCAACGAGCCACCTTATTTGAATAGAAAAATTATAAAATAGCAGACAAACCTGAAGAGGCTGTTCTGATTGCATAGCAACTTTATCGCCAGGAATATCCCAAAGGGCAGGTGGAGCCAAGCCAGTGTCGGATTCTTTGACACCTGACAGCTCATTTACCTTAAAATATCAGTATAAACAAACATAAGTAGAAAAACTAACTTTTTTCACACATTCTTCAATGTCATTTTCTAGCTGCTTCAATTGCTCAGCATAAGGACCTTGTCCATAGCGCTTCAAAACGGCAATATCTCCTTCATCAAGCGCTGAAAATAAATACTCCAAACATTTTTGAAAAAAAAATACCTTGAAACTGTTTTTCTTCTTCCTTAGTTCCATCTTTTTTATTTTTACGCATATCATCTCCAAGGTAATCAGGCATTTTAGGATTTTAAAGTGAAAAAGCTCCTGAAACAATTGGTAAAGAGAATAAAAGTATTTAATAAAACAAGTCTAATGAGCAAGAAAGGCACATATCTGCCAGAATAATAAGATTTCTGTAAAAATCAAGTTTTGATGATTATTTGAGTTTTTCCGTCTTTTGCGAGCGGAGTTTACGCTCGCATGCGTTGGAGCGTACATACTGCAATGAAAATGCTGAAGAGCGGAGGAAGATGTAAGCTTCATTTGGAATACAGAATGTTGTTTTGAGCAAAGAAAACAAAATGACTGTTATAAGCATTTCAATGACTCGACAAATGAGGAGCTGACTGACACACATCAGAGACATTAGGCTACAATGGTGAGACTTTTGTTGAAAAAGAACTGAAACACTTTTGTTAATCGCAAATTTAAAAAAGGATGGACTCTAGAATAATTTAAACTCTAAAGCTAAATAGCTTGAAATTTGGATAGCTGAGGGTCTAACTTTTGCAATGCGTTGTTTTTAGCTTTTTTGTTGCAAACTTCTCACCAATTGCATTCATCGATCATTTGAATTTGAACTTTAAATAAAAAGAAGGAAATTCTTGATTATTCTCGACAATATTTATTTCTCCGAAAGTGGCGGTCATTCACTAAGAAGCAAAAAGGTTGTGGGAAAACTGATCGGCTATTGAAGCCATGATAACCTAAAGCCAACGAGTCGTATGTAAACTTCTTATCATTGTATACATAAGTTTTTAGATAAGTTTCATCGTATTTCTTACACAAATCATCAAACAGCTGAATCTCCCCATCAATCAGATGATAACCATCAACCCTTAGAGCCAAAGCCTGAAGTTGCATTTACATGGAAAAGGCAGGTCTCACTGTGATAAAATTAAAATACAAGTTTTGGATCCCTCCGTTTCGAAAACAGACTGTTCGAAGCAAATTGGTCGGTGGATGGGGAGCAAAAAGGTCTTCAACTGTTCCCAGGAGAGTAGTATAAGCCAGACGGCCAACTATTTTCACAGAAAGCTGCAAATATTTCTTTGTTGGTCAATTGGACTCTTGCCTTACAAATAATCATCTTTATAAAACTCCTTGAAAGACACAAAAACGGGAATTTAGTCAACCTAATAGGGAGCCCAAGTTCGCTGTTGTCGAGACTGAAAACTCTCTTTGGATCGAAGTTTTCACTCACTATGGGTCTCTCAGACGTATGATCTCCTTGGCTAGAAATATTAAATTCCGACGACAGTCTCCACAATATATGCGGCGGTTAAACACGTAAGTTGGACGTCAAGCAGAGTTTCTTCCCAGTGTTGAGTCCATATAAATTAGCAAAGAATGAATTAACTTTCTTGAAAATATTACGTCAAAAATGACTTGGAATTCGATTCAAATTGACTGGCTGACGTGGAACTTCAAGGGAATTATGTAGCTCATTTCTAGAATAGCCCTTTTCGATTGATCCTCTTTAACCGAGAATAGATTTAATTTACCTGTTGAAAGAGATGTGACTGTCCGGCTTCTGAGAAAAAATGTTTAAGAAGAAGGGAGCTGTAATCAATAATTTCGACGGCTAGGGTCAACATTTATTGATTTGTAAATGAGAGCTTTTCAATTTTTAAGCTTCGATTAGTCCGAAAACGCTGATGAGACTTTCTAAAGTGTGTCCACCTCTGTCTGTGTGAAGAAATTGAAAAGGGAAAATCAGTTATAGGGCTTGGCTGGCATAAGCCTATATTTTTCGAAAATTGAGTGCTCAATGCAAGCTAGCGAGCACACGAGCCTCCCACAGCCAGCAACCACGATCTGGATGAAATAAATTCTCGTGAAGGAAATCGGGAAAGAAAAGATGGAAAGCTAGAGATCTGAACGGAGAGCCTATGAGAAGAAGGAGAAGCTTCGAAAAAACCCCGATAGCCAAAATTTCAGTCAATTTCATCTATCGAGTCCAGATTTATGACCCCCCAAAAAACAGGTGTCCAGAAATTATGTAACCACTTTATTATCAACTGTTTAATAGCTGGCTTGCCCTCCACTTTTCTGGATAACTTCTATCAAACGACGAGGAAAGGACTCGGAGAGGATCTTGAAAAGTTGAGGATCCAAAGCGTCCCATTCTGGAGTGATAGCGGCTCTTAGGTCATTCGTGTTGGCAAACTGGCATCCATTGGCATAAACTTGTCTCACTAAGTTCTCTTAAAGATTTTCGATAGGGTTGAGATCAGGACTGCACGCCGGCTAGTTCATCACTCTCACGTTCATTGTAGCTAGCCATTGAGATGTGGAAGCGCTCGCGTGAATGAGGGCGTTGTCGTACTGGTAAACGTAGCCAACGCCAGAGGTTGCCAAAAATGGGAGCAGTTTGGCATTCAGGGTAGCCTGGTAATCGGTAGAATTCACTTTTGAAGTTACAAACCAGCCCGACTGTCCCTTCTACACAAAAAGCCGCCCAAAACATGACGCTTCCATCCCAAAACCCTCCTCGAGAAGACTCTGTGCTCCTTACGAAGATCGTGTCAATATAGTCAATTCCTATCTGGCCCGTCTAGGGACCATTTCTTCTCGTCTAACCAGGTTATCCTAAAAACCCAAATGCGAAAACAAATAACCAACTTTTGAAAAATCTGCTTTCCTGGACAAATGATGATGAGCAAAATTGAGTCTTGCTTGAATGTGCGTTAGTGTAAGTCTCGCTACTCGTCAACAGGTTGCCCAAACGAATACTTAGCCTTTGGAGCAGCTACATCTTCACATATCCTTTGAAAGAATTGCAAATTCTGAAGCATTCCGAATCAATGGAACTGAAATCTGTGAAGCAGTGACTGCAGACACTAATAGCTTGCAATTGTCAGATAATGTAAAAATCAGCACCTTCTATAAAAGAGGAGTTGCAGTCATTGCAAATTCGAAGCTTTAATTTTTTGACAAATTTCTGTAAAGTATTTCTACCCCTTATTAGCTTCCCGGCTTTTTTTGTTATTTTTCGTTTTTAATCCGCGCAAAATAACTGACGCTGACCAGATTAATTTAAAAAGTTATTTTGACTCGTTTATGGCTAGGGAAAAATCGTCCATAAGTTCCGGTATTTGTCTCTTTTGAGAGAACCCATTTTAGACTTCGGCATTTCGCCTTCCTATCTCCACTTTGAATTGAGTGATGGTCGAGTGATTAAAATGCCCATCTACGATATTCTCAGAAGGACTCAGATTTCGCCCAATTTGCCAGTCCGTTTGACCGATTATCCGCCCGAAGTTTGTCTTCGAATTTTGCTTTATATTCGCACCGGAAATCATATTTTATTCGAGGGATTGACTCTCCAAGAATTTGGTTTTCTCGTCTATCTGGCTGATCGAATGGGAGTTTTTGGTATAATCGAATCGGTTCAAAAGAAATTGGATGAATTTCAACTCAAAACTGATGCGGATCTATGGGATCTTTTTCAACTCATTAATATTGTTTCAATCATTCCGTCCATTCGACCAGAAAAGGTTTCGATCTTTAATCCTAACGACATAATTTCAGTTGATAGCTAAAGTTTCATTGGAAAGATTTCTTGTTGATTTTGGTCTTTGCTGTCTTTGGCCATCGGGATTGACTCTTCTCTTTGCACATTTATTCCCATCAAATTCGATGCCAGTCAACCAGCAAAAACAACTTTTCCTGGGTCTTCTCGATTGGATCAGCAACCATCAGCCGACTAAATATGACCTTTCGAAAATACTCGAAACTCTGCCGGATTGCCAAGAGATTCGTCAATCGTTTCCCTATCCAGTTTGGGCTACCGTATTCCCAATCGACAAAGATTTGGAAGAAATCTATCTGTGGAGGATTCTCGGCAATAAATATGAGCCAATCTGGAGCCAATGGCTTGAAACCAAGGCAAAAGAAGGAGTCAAGGAGACTACAGAAAATCCGCTTGCTTTTCGAGCAAAATCTCTTCCAGATTCTCTCTTCCAAAAAGGTAAAAATTCTCTTTTGCCTTTGAATTTTTAGCTGTCACAAAGGCGATTCTGAGCAGACGAAGCCGTCAAAATGTTCCTCCACTGCCAGTTCCACTTGCTGTTGGTATTTCATTTGTTTTTATGGAACACATATTGACTTAGAGACTTTGACTCAAAATGAAGAGACTCGTGGAAGAGATCGTTTGAGGAAAAGAGATCTTTTCAAGATTGTATTAAAGACTCCTTTCGTCAAGCTGAGGAACAAATTCAGCAGAAATTAGGATTTATGCGACTCGAACCCGTAAATAGAGCACAAACAAGCAAAATAAACCGTACACAGAGATTAAAGACAACTCTCTTTCTCAACTTCTTCTGATTCTTCTTGAATTTTTCGAAGGACTGAATCTTGTTTTTGAAATCGGGAATCGTTATAATATTCGTGGTCCTTCGATGACCCGGGCTTCTGATTATAATATTCCATTTCCACTCGTTCTAGAAAGTTTTCTTCTTTTTTTAATTCGCCTACCAGTTTTGCCATCGTTGACTACAACTGGAGTGTAGAGAATTGCCTGATGTTCCATTGCTTTCGAATCAGGAACCATATAATTAACGTCTAAGTCAATCGACGTAGGGTTGGACAAGATATCTAAAGGAAGTTTTGGCAGAAGATGATTCTAACTAGGTCTGGACATTGGATCGGTGCGATATCGCTGAGTGACGGAACTTGTCGAAGTCAACCGTCTACCAGCTCTTCCTATCTGAATTATTTCTTCTTCTCAAATGTTTCCTCGTTTTTACCGGCTGTCCCATCAGACTATCGGTGTCCATTGTATCGAAATAAGTCAAAGGATTTTCAACGTTATCCCAACCCTCGGGATCTTCTTCATTCATCAACTCTCTCAATTCCTTCTCTTGGTCTTGGTCGTCATCATGGAACGCCGAGTTCGCCACAGAGCTCTTAATTTTGGCTGCAAAGCTAGAAAGACTCCTACCTCGACCACGTAGCAATTTGGAATCTTACAGAACTCATTGAAACGCTCGTAGAGAACAGCAAAGGTTGGACGAGAATCTGGGTCGACCATCCAGCCTGGGAAAGATTGGTCATCTAGGGGCTTTCTAGAGGAACTCACATTGAAGGATCATTTGATACAATGGAGCCGAGCAATTTTTCGGCGGAAGAAGACGTTTTCCATCGCCAAGATATTCTCGAATCGATTGGGGATCCATTCCCTTATAAGGACTTTCTCCAAACGTCAAAATTTCCCAACAAGTCACTCCATAACTCCAGACATCTGATTGGCTCGTATAGGTGTGGTTGTCCCAGACTTCAGGAGCGATCCATTTGATGGGAACCTTTCCAGTTTCGATTTTGATTTCGCTCTCTCCATAGGCGATGAACTTCGAAAGACCAAAGTCAGTCACTTCCACGTGATTAAAATGCTTTACAAGGACATTTCGAGCAGCCAAATCTCGATGGATCAAATGTCTTTCAGCCAGATATTTCATCGCCTGTTGGTTTTTTTAATACTTCGAAGCAAATTACCGAAGCTATTTGATAGCAATAGATGAGAAGATATTTTCCGGGGAGTTTCTCATTATGAAGACGGAGATAGCTCAGCAGATTTCCGAGGGCTCTCAACGGAGTCACCAATTCGATTCCATCGTCTTTCATACAGATCCCAATGAGCCGCAGAAGATGAAGATGGCGACATTGGGCCATCTTGGCTGCTTCATCCAACATATCCGCCTCCTATTGCAATACTCTTTTGTCTCAAAAAAGATACCTCTTGAGATTTTAATTTTCCAATGGCATTGACCACTTTGATGGCGACTGGGACCTTCTTTCCTGTGGTTCCTTTTGGATACCAAAAGCCCTGAAGAAGGATTTCTTTAAACTTGATTCGTCAACTTACAGCATAAACATCTCCAAATGCGCCACTGCCTAACTTTTTCTCAGTTTTTTGAGCTTCATTTCGAGCAATCAGATGAACCTGAAAATTATTAGTTTCTTCTTCAGGCAGCTCACTCGATTCATATTTGGACGAGCTGAGGTGACTTGAATCTCTTCGGGAATGTCAGCCAGATTCTCGTTGATCACTTTTTCTAGTTTTCGCCTTAATCGACGACATCTATAAATGAAGAAGATAGCAGCCAATATGAAGAATAAAGCGAAAAGACAGCCGAAGGAGATGAGCACCATTTTTTTCCTTTTGGCCAAAGCGTCGATATCTTCCTCGGCACAAATCTTCTTTCCGTTCGAATGTCCTCGGAATGGTTTCTCCGTTGGACAACTTGAGACACAAACCTAGAAGAAATTGTCTTTTTTAGAAACAAATTACGTCAGTTCCATTGATAGTGAGAGAAGCGTAGGCACATTGATGACAATCGGCAGCAGTTGCTCCTTCGCAGCCAGCGTTGTGATCGCAAGCTTCGTTGCAACTGCGACAATGGCCGGTTTCCCCGACCTTTTTGGGTCGAATCTCATAGAAAAACCCTTCGCAACTCTCTCCGCAGGTTCGTTTATCACCAAAGTCGATAACATAATCCTGTGAAAATGACATCATTTGTGGTAAAGAACTACCTTGCAGACACAGCCATTCTCATGGACTCCTCTTCCAGCCGAATTACAAGACTCACAGACATCGTCGCATTCTGAACAATGGACCAACTCTACGCCCTCGACTTTCCGAGAAGAGACGTAATGATGAGTGAGATTGTTGGCTTCACAGACTTGATGTTGAGAGCTTTCAGTGAAAAGACATCTCTCGACTTGATCATTCTCAACCAGGGCATAGCGGCAGGCGTTACAGCCTTCGGAGCCGAGTGTACCCAATGGTCCGGTACATCTAGAGCAAGTTTTCAAAAGGAGAAGGACTAACCCCAGTTCGTAACAACTTTTATGACAAGGGAAGCACTCTCCGCCCAATTCGTATTGTTTGACGGTGCATTCATCCATACAAATCAGACGGTTATTCTCTCGATAAAAGACATTCTTGCAAGTCAAACAATCAGATTTTTTAGGTCCTAAGGCACTTTTTCGGAGTTCGAGAATGAATCAAACCGTTGCATTGGAGACATTGGTCAAAACAGGGCTTGCACTCCTGAGTATCTTCATCTTCGAAATAGCCTTCAGATGGACAGTGGGATACGCAAGTCTCATTCAATTTCCAATTGGCACAACGAACACACATTTCTTTAGATTTTTTTTGTTTTCATGATGAAATAATACTCACCAGGTCCCATCCCCCAACAGCCCTCGATTTCTGAACATTCGGAGTGACAAACTTTTTTTCGTCTTACTGAAGATTTTTGATTAGAGGCAATTGGAAAAGAGTTTACCACAAGTCTTTTCGTCCATATTTGAGGCAATATTAGTGACGGAGGTTCTCGGCACAATAGAAACAGTCCAGTTGACAGTTGTAGCGAAGCAGAGAGAGTGATTATCTCGAATGAAAATGTTCCCAGCCTATTCGGAGCCTTTAAAATGGCGTCAGTATTGTATACCTTGATTCGTTTAAGTTTTTTGAGTCCCAATTCACGGAGATTATCATTTTGGCTCACTACCACAGCATATCTTTCCCTAAATAGCCTTTTTTAGACAACAACTTCCGCGGACTCACGTGTCCAAAGCCCTCCCTTCGATTACTTCCAGGTTCTCCAAGAAATTCAAATTCGTTATGGGATTTATTCCGGCAACCACATAGACATATTCGGACACGATCCTTACACTTTTTAGAATCGACAAATCCGCCACGGTGTATGATGTGTCAGTTCTATTCATATTTTTTTCATTTTTTGGCTGCCTTACCTATTCATAAGAGGACCGGTGATTTTGAGGAATCCATTGATAACTTCGCAGCCTTTGAGAGTCGCAAGGACCTCTCTAGTCAAAGGAACATTGACTTCGCAAGCCTTGGCTGGACATCCTTCTTCTGGACATCTCTCGCAGATCCTCGTGTCTTTGTTGGCGTCGTGATAGAACCCATCTGAACAATGGCGCACACAATTTCCATCTTGGATCAACATATTCACTAAAAAGGAGTTGGGAAAGAAGAGAAGATGAAAACCTGAACACTCCTTGACGCAGTATCGGTCGTCGATATAAGTCCCATTGGGGTTTCGAATGAGTTTTGAATGTTTGCGACTATTAATCATCAACGGAGGACAATTCGTTACACAGGAATTATTCAATTTGAAGTTCTTACAGGCGACACAATCCGTATCCAGCGGACCGGTACAGCCTCCCTCACAGGCCGTGTGGCAACATTTGTATTGTTTCTCAGCCTCGTTGAAAAAACATTGTGGCGCGCTGAGAGTGCTGCCGCATTGTTCAGGACATGGGGTACGGTAGACTGGAGCGAGAGATTTAGCGAAAGACAAAAAAACTTACGATGTTGACAATAAGCGCTAGATTTTCCCCAGCAATGATTCTCCGTGCAGGAGGGATGACACGTGGTGAAGTTGTAGCTGTCACAATCTCGAAAGGCGTCGTGTCCGCCGATAAATCGACTCATATCCATATTCAAGAGCTGAACGAATGAGTCTCAAAGTGAAAGAATAAAACCTCATTCCAATTGACTCGATCCTTCAAATAACAAAGATAAGTGTTGTTTTCGATGAGAACATCGCCGTTGTGGACAGCTGGAAAAATCTTTTGAGTTTCTCATAAGGAAATACTTCGTAATTTTGGCATGTAGATCTCTTTGAGTTGATGGTTTCCGCTGATCATCAAAGCAGCTCCTGTTCGACTGCTAGTATGATCTTCAAAGAGACGATCACCCCAGATTATTTTGAGATTTGGGAACCATAAAAAGTCGAAATCTACGTTGTAAATGAGCAAGTATCCCTTGATCTGAAACATCTGTTTTCAACTAAAAACTGCCGTCGAACCTCCTCGATATGTTGGAAAATCTTCAACTTTTCCGAGAGGCTTCTGTTGTAAATGGTTTCAGAGGTTAGATGAGTAATTTCGAGATTTCCTCTGACTCGAGTGCAGTTTTCATACATCGTTCGAAGATCTTCAATACGATCACTCCCAGCCATTGTTCGACCATTATATGTACCGGAACAAACTTAAAAAAAAGAGATTTCTGGGACTAAAATGGGGGGAAAAGGGATCAACAAAGGAGACAAATATTTGTATCAGAAGAGAACTTACCACATTCCCCGATACCTGTAGCGCATTCGGCTGATCTCCAATGTGAGCCATTGATTTTTGAAATGAGAAAGATTAGAAGGAGAGCTAATGGCTCAGTAGCCATCCAAAATGCGCTCTCTTTTAGTAATTCAGCTAAGAGCTTTCTGAATTAATTTCGTAGCGGTTGAATTTGATTGAAACAGCATGGAGAGGCCGCAGGGCAAATTCAGAGCACGAGGCGGTGCCCAATGAATCACAGACACACACGCGAGTGGAAAGCCTAGACGAGAATCCAAAGAAAAGTGATAAGACTCTCTCCCAACTTCAAAATCAATCCTGTGCAAACTCGTTTTTGCTAGAGGAAAGGACCACGGAAACAGTCCATAACATTTTATGCTCTCTAGACTTATTGACCTGGCAATAAGCCAGCTCGTGACACTAACCGATACAGTCACAGGACTTCTAAGGGGGCTACAGAGGGAATTACCTACTGACCTTTATCGTTATTATGATCCCCTAAAAGTGGTCAAAGCGAATGAAAGATGAACTTACAATCTCGTAATTTGACACTTTCTCCTCTTTTAATTTTCTTCTTGATTTGAGTCTCAGCCATGGCGAGACAAATAGTGGCCAGCAGAAACTGCTGCCATCGCACCATGGAGCGTGTCTGAAGTTTATAATGATATCAAATCAAAACAACACATTTTTTAAACGAGGGAATCGATGGGATCCCAGGGTAGGGAATATTTTGACTGGGTGATCGCTGATTCACCCGGGGCGTCCAAAAGGAACCGTATGGAATGCAAATGAGAAAGGATGAGTGCCGATTGAGGAAAGCCAAGGTCGGCGCCGAGGGGAGTCCACCGGAAGTTTTCGGCAGATCGAATACAAAAGCATCTGTCATCTGGATGAGAGACGTTTGAGAAATTGGCACAGATATCGCGTGAGAACTTGATTAGGAATAAGAAATTGTTGGAAAAGAAAAATAATGGAAATGTCCAAAAAGAGAAATGGCGACAGTAATGGAACTAATGGCCCATGAAATGGCACACGGCTGAAAAGTTCCAAACTTTCGAGAAGTTTTTTGTCAAACCTATTTTGAGAAATAGGGAGAGAAAGATGACGGGAGAAATGAGTTGAAGAAGCAGTCACTTCTAGACTCATCCACCCCCAAGAAAGAGTGTTCTCTCTGTCTCTCTAGCATCTCTTATTCACTCGTCTGACTGCTATTCTCATAACACAAAAAGACCATCCGTAGGTACGCCGGAAAGGGCAAGCCGCCATTTATGGTCAGAGTAGCAATTCAAAAAAGAAGAGAGCGCTGAGAGAGATAGCTTGGTAACTTTAGGACTAACAGAAAAGAGATAAGAGGAGATAGGCCGCAGGCCGTATCAGAGGCTTGCGGATGCCGTCAAAATAAGGTTCTTAATATACAAAATCCGCAATATTTTCCAAATGTTTACGCAAGGTGAAATAACGACTGGCCTTGGGCAACAAACCTGGGACGCAAAAAATAGCCCAGATGGTGGCGCTTCCTTTGGATTCTTCCAGGGACAAAGGAACTATTTGGGATTGTCTCCCATGCCATTCCTGCCAAGCCTTGACATTCGAATACAACCGACTGACATTAGAGGACGGTTACGAGCGGATACGAAACTGTTTATACGAACCACCAAGACTATTGATGAACTGCTGATTCAAATAAGACCAGACTCTAGACGCAATAAAGTGCAAATTTAAAAGAGGAAATCACAAAAGAATCAATTTCGACCCAATTAATTAGATGAGGACACCTGGCCGGACGACCAAAAGGGATTATAAATGACCGAGGCCGAAGAGGCTCGACCACATGTGGTGAAAGAACGAAAAAAAACAAAAAGTTATAGCCAGTCGGGCAATTGGCACAAATCGTAGAGTTTACACTTCTTTTGAGGAGGAAGAGCTAAGCGAAAGAAAGGACCCTTGGCCTCGACCCTTATAATCTTCTCTCATTAGAGCTGGCGGTTGTAAATCGTACCGAGGTGTCACTAATCGGTGCGTTCTCAAGGCGAGGTTAGGTGTAGGCGGCTGAATCACATCAGTTCTAGTTCACTCGATTTCTATATTTGCCAATGTTCGCCATTCATGCAAGTCACTTAGGAGAATAACTGTGTAAACTAAGCTTTTTGTCCATTAGACATATTAAAAACAAATAGTTTCTGTTAAAACTTTATTAAGAGACTTACATGCATTTGTGAAATAAATTTGCATGATCATGACAAGATTTTTCTGTCTGCAGCAGCGTGCCTCGAGCAACCTAAACTGTCTTGTTTATTTTTCTCTTAAAGAAGTCACTTTGTATCCAAAGTAATAAGGGAGGCAAAGTTGTTGAACTTTGTGAGTAAAATAATTCTTTTCAACCTGTACTGTGACTTGAGTCGCTCCAGAATACTTCAAAATTGTAGTTACCTATAAAAATCACAAAATGACCGAATAAGCAAATACTTGTTGTCGAATAGTTTGTTCATTTGCATTCTCCTGAGCCTGGACTCTTATTGTTGCAACATTTACGCCGCTTTTCTGCATCCACATGTGTACATTAGAAAACGATTCGACTCCTTCCACCTGAAGAATACATAAATTAGGCAAATACATACTTCAAGGATTTCAGTCAAATGTTGATTCAAATGCTCCAAATTAGGTATATTTTGGAGTAAGCTACTCATACTTGACGCTAATAGTGGGTAAACTGATCCAAAAATTAACAAAGAGTGGATAAGCGAACAGAGCGGATCTATCCGATCCCATCCAAACCACTAAAACTGTTTTAGTATTTAACTTCACTAATTACCTGAATGAAAATTGTCGAAATAATTACAAAAATGCTTCCTAATGCATCCGTTAGAACATGGAGGAAAACACCTAAATATTCTAGAGAACAAAACTATTGCTTACCTTCCATATTAGCATTTCCATGCGAGTGGCCACTATGACCATGCGAACAATGAGAATGTTCGTCTTTTCCGCTATGAAACACATACATACCAAATAAGTTTACAAAAAGGCCAAGGACAGCAATAAACTAAAAGCTATTATATTATCCAAAGAAGACTCACCAGAAGTTTATCTGTATTCACTTTTGGTGGATCAAAAAGTCTTTCCAGAGCTTCAATTAAGATAAATATGGCAATTACGCACAGAAAAAGAGCATTTATAAACCCGGAAAGCACCTGCAAAGAGTTAGAATAATTTCTTGCAAACCTCTACTCGTGCATAGCCGTAGGTGAACCGTTTACTTGAAGGCCAACGGGACATTACAGCTGCTATTAAGCCCATTACTAAGGCACTACAGTCGAATAACATATGAAATCCATCAGAAATCAGTCCGAGACTGTTTGTCCAAAAGCCATAGAGAAACTCCACGCCTATAAATAGAAATCGAGTAGCAAAATTAATACCACAAAAGCTGAAATTGAGGCAAAGAAAATAGAATATTAGTCGAGAATCTTTGTTGGCCAAAATGTCACGAAGTGTTTCCTAAGAGAAATAGTGCAACCAAATTTAGAAACTACCTTTAAAAAAGTCAATAGTGGCTTATTAGCCTTCTTTAGAAATGCATTCCCTCGAGAAAAAATAGGCATTCCACTATTGCTGAGCCCAACATAAACACGACTGCCATATTTTATCACTGATGGCTCCATAGCATTATCTAAAATCTCAGATACAGGTTTTGTTTTTCGATTAGAATTCAGCGGATTTCTATACCCCAAGAACTAGAAAAGAAACAATAATTTTAAAATATTTATTCTGCTTATAATTACAAAGTAAAAAAGTGTATTTACATATTCTATAAAAATTTACTTTTTGGTTGCTTCGACTTCTTCTGGAAGGAAAGCCGATCCTTCTTCAATGTCGCGGTCAAATCTGTCTCGGCCTCTATGGTGTCTATCCCGATCTCCACGACGTCCATCATGATCTCCACGACGTCCATCATGATCTCCGTGATGTCCATCTCCTCTATTGTCATCGCCATCTTCATCCCATGGGTCTCCACCAAAACCTCTTCCAGATCTTGAGAGCTGGATTTGCATGTTAGAGCTATTTACGTTTACACGTGTAATTTGCGACTGAAATTGGAATATTATAAAGAGTCTTAAAAAAAACTTACGAAGCCATTACAGTTATTCCTTATGAGGAGGTAGGTCAACCCATTGAATTGTTGTCTTGTAGTGATGATGAAGAATCCGCGTCCATCAGTTTGTGACGATCCAAGTGGGATATCAAATTGATTACCTGAAAATTTATATTATAAACAAGTTTAAAAAGCATACCGCGATCCGCAAACCACTCAACTGTCTGCCACACAGCAGGTTGCCTACCACAGAAGACGTTTCCAGAAACTTGTCTTACTCCACCATTTGATCCGCCATTGCTCAGTTGAATTTGCATGTTAAAGGGAGCGAGAAGACTAACATCAAATCGCGATCCTTGACTGGCACCCTATAAGATGAATTAATTTTTATTTGTAACTCACATTGCAGTTATTTCGGATAAAAAGGTATGTATTGGAAGGAGCAGGCTTTTGACTGTTTACTTGAAATCTTCCCTGAGAATCCGTAATAGTTGATCCAAGAAGTGTATCAATTTGTTGGCCTAAACAAGACTTAATACACGAATTATTAAATTTCACCTCGATCCTCCCACCATTCGACTGTCAAAAATGAAGCAGGATTATTGCCACATCTTACTGTGCCGGTTACCTAACAATGAGCAGTTACAATAATGATTCTAATAGCTTACCGTCGTTACGCTATCAGGCCTGAATGCCGGGGCAATGTTTTGTCCGGCAACCAAAGGAAGAATAAGAAGCGCAGCGAACCACATCCTAAAAATAATAGCATTTGGAATTAATTTGAGTAAAAAGGCTGCAAAAGTGCATTCAAAAATTAAAAAAATCTGACTTAAAAAATTCATTTAATGACGTTAGGCCCATAAATGCACAATCTTAGATTAAGTTACGGTACTTTGATTTTAAACTCTTTCGAGACTACCGTTTTTGTTTGCGATAAATCAAAGTTTCAGTTCTTTTTCGCCAAAAGGCCTCATTACCGCTCCTACCGTTCAGCAAAATTTAAAAAAAGTTTACTTTCAAAAAATCAATCTTCCTTATTGGAACAGTTTCTCATCGTTTCCACACTAATTATTCCAGCCCTATCAGCCTTTTGTTACTATAATTTTCAACCCTTTGGCTTGGTTATTGTTCAAATGTTGTATTTTCAGACCAAGCTCTACTCATTTTCCACGCTGTCTTTTTAGAAATTATATATTTTCCTTCGAAACAGATTCCTAGTGTCTCAGGATGAAGGTAATTGAAGAACCAAATTGCTTCAATTCTCGAACGAAAAAAGTCAAATTATTGCCTACAGTCCTCTCCTTCTCTCCATTCATCCAATCTTTCCATCTCAAATATTTTTCTATGAAGGAAGCCGTAAAGAGCCGTGTTGACAGATCTTTTCTTGCTATGCCGTTAAATGTAAATCATCGACGAGACTATAATCGGGTTCGCCAGACAGGGATCAAAGATCGTTTCAGAGAGTCATTTTAATAATCGTACTTCTCCACCTTTTTGGAAGTCCTTTTCCCCTATCAAAGTTATTCATTAAATAGTCCAAAATTTAAGTAAAAATAGTTTTAAAAAACAACAAAAAACACAGGCGTAATCGACTGATCGGGTGGATATCCATAAAAGTTGGAATCGATCGCCGACACAGCTGGTGACCTCGCCCATTGTTTCTAATAATGAGAAAAATCAGACAGGCCGAGTCTTTGAATATTTCCTGTTGACTTCCCTGTCTCCCTCAGTGAGGATTACAAACGTCTATTTAACCTTCGATCATTAGTTTCCCTGTTGGTTGTAACTGATCACGATCTGTTGCTTCTTCTTTCAAGTCAGGTCAAATGACCACACCCATCTTGTAGTTTTCAACTATTTCCTAGACGATTTCGCGTTTCTCTTTGGCGAAAATGTTCGTTCAATGGACAATATGAACTTTCTCTGGAATATTGATTCGATTCGCTAGAACAATGCAACCAAAAAGTGATTCAGATTCGTTTCTCTGAAATTCCAGCGAGATAGTCTCTCTCTCTCTCTCTCTCTCTCGGTCTGTCCTTGTGTGTCTTGAACCGTCTCTGTTTGCAAAACAAGTGTTCCAGTTGGAATGAGATTCGACTACTTCCGCTATGTGCTTCTCATTCTTTGTTTTATATGTCTGGCCAGTATCTTCGCTAATGAGAATGTCGTTACTTTTACATTTATTTGTATGGCAAATGACACTTCCGATGCGATTGTTTCAGAAAATGGAGTCGGTCGTTTTTTTTTTAAAAGAAGCAAATATTTTTAGACTCTAATAGGTCGATATGATTATTCTCAATCAGCCAAAAGTGGCATTTTGATGGCCGTAGCCGTGGGGACAGCCGTCGGTTGCCCAATTATGAGCTGGCTTTATATCCGATTTGGCGCCAGGTGAGTCAACATAAATACACGTACAAGTGAGAAAATGTTTTGTTTTGCCTGGCTAAGTCAAACTTTTAGTTTTTAAACGACGAAAATAATAATCTTGCGAAATATGAAAAAGGGTAAGTTTACAGTTAATCTCCTTGAAAATGAACATTTTTTTTTGTAAAAGCTCCTCAAAAATTCACATTTTCCTTTAGAATCGAGCAAAGTAGAGCATTGCTCTACTTAACGTCTTTCCCTGAAGGGCATTTATTTTTCGACCATTTTGACGGAGTCTATTCGGGAGAGACCTATTTTCAAAGGGATACACTAAATCCAAAATACCGTAATTAGACTCTACAAAAGGGCGAATTTCCCGTCAATTACGCAGCTTCTATTTCTAATCAGACCATGTTTCTTCAAAGATTTCTGGTCCTTCAATATCTGACGTGGTACAGCAAACATTTGACTTATCTTTTGCTGAAAACATTTTCAACCAAAAGAAATAACAAACGTGGCTCAAAATGCTTTTCAAGGAAATAGAAAGAACTTCCTAGGGGAACTTTAATTCAGATGGCCATTTTTCCTGTGTGGAATGATCTCAGCTGTGGCGACAGCTCTCCTTCCAAGTATTGCTTATCTCGGCTTCTATCCACTATTGGCACTTCGCTTCATCCAGGTGGGGGATTTTCTCAAATCCAACCGTTGTAGGGTCTCGCCTATGCAGCCGACTTCGTGGCGATTGGTCAGATTTGTGTCCGTTGGGCTCCTCTTAGCGAGTATGGCTTGTTCTTGGCCGTCTTGACTACATTCAATTCGATCGCTACAGCTATTTCCAATCCAATCACAGCTCAGGTTTTCTCCCAAAATTCAAAAAATCCTTTTGATAGTTATGCGTCTCTTCATGGACTTGGAGGGGTTCTTACTATTCACACGCTGTGTTCGGAGGAATTGTCTTCTTCATTTGGCTCTGGCTCTATCGCGATGATCCTCAACGACATATTTTTGTAAATGACAAAGAAGTCTCAAAAATTCATAAAAACAAATCAGAAGCCCATATTGAATACGACAGTTTTGTCCCTTATTTCGTAGGTTTTCTTTCGAACTAAAATCTCCCCAGGAAATCATTAAAAATCCGATAATAATTGTCGTTTGGATTAACGCCTTTGTGGAAATCACAGCCATCCTCCTTCTTCTCCAATATGCTCCTCAATATTTCTATTACGTTCTCGGCTACGATAAGGTCACCACGGGTCAGTTAGGGAGAGAAATAAACCCAAAACCTTCCAGGTTATCTCTCATCGTTAACTTCGATTTCCCTTGTGCCAATTAAGATTATAATGGGAATCGTCAGTGATAAACTCAAGTGAGAAAAACTTTTCCAAAATGGATCCATTCCAGTTGTGTGAATGAGACCTGGAAGATCCGAATTTATAATACATTTTCTGTTGGAGTGGCAGGTCTCTTCTATGGTCTGATTGGGGCCATTCCGCCGGAGTCTCGAACTCTGGCTATCATCTGCTTCTGTCTTGTCAATGCGATGGTCAGCATGACTCCCGGAGGATTCTACAAGTGTGCCAGTCTGATTTCTCGGTATGTCTCCTCCTCGCCAAAAGATTCTCTTCTAGTCAATATGCTCATTTTGTGTTGGCTACAGTCCAATTTATGAAATGTGCTTCGCTCTTTGTGGCTCCAGGATTGGTCTCACTTTTCGTCCACAAAAATGAGAGTTTTGAAGAATGGCGCTGGGTCTACATCAGCAATGGAATCGGTCTTGTTTTGGTGTGTTTTTGCCAGAAAAAAAAGGAAATATTTTAGGCAAATGTGATATTTTTGTTTTTTGCCACGGACAAACCGGCTCAATTCACGGAAATAACTCGGGAAAACCACAAGAAATGGAAGGTGAACCGAGTTTCTGACAACAGAGATTTCGCCGATACTAGGGTCTAATAAAGATTTAAATTGAGCTCAAACAGGCCACAGGTGAGTATCATCGGCATCAACTAAAAGACACTCTCTATCGCCAGTATATCCAAGGAGAGCCAAAAAAATTAGGAAGAGGATTTCCTGACAATGCGAAGACGTAAACTCCCAGGTTATTGGTGGCAGTTCTAGAGAGATTATTCAAGCAAGGGGGGAAATACCCAGAAATACTTGTTTCATCTATTCTCAAACAACTCTTGATTCGACCTGGTTTTTTAAAATTTGGATCCACTAACTGCAGGAGTGAGTGGTAACACCCATTCTCCCGGATTTGTCTGCTCTTTTCCCCTGATGCTAACTCTTCGCGAATCTAGCTGAATAAGCCAGTTTAAATTCCCATTTGATTGGCTCCTAATCCCTTAACTAAACGAAAACAAAAAATCCTAGGGCTTTTACATCCAGTCGAGGTAAACAAATCTATAACTTAGAGTGAAGAGTTGAAGGAAAGAGAATCATAAGCCATCTTGCTGTTGGACATCTTCTATGAGCATTATTAAGAACATGATTAACTGCCGCGCATTTTCGTTGAGTACACCGAAGTGTCATTTTGGGAGATAAATTAATCAATTTCAGTTCTCTATGATGGTTGTTCTGAGTTTTGGGTGAATGGAGTTTTGATTGTAAATAGAGCTGACTGAAATGATGCATTGTTTAGATTTCTTGAAACTAAGCACTAAGAAATTATCTAATCGAAGATTTAACAAACGAATCAACTGTGGGCTGCCATTTCCGAGGTTCGTTCAAGACATGGGGTAGCCAAGCTCCCAACTTCTTCTTCCAACCAAGAGAATTTAAATGGTTTTCTATGGTAGTTTGAGAGGCATTTAACTTGCCTTCCAGCTAGCAGGTGGATAGTCGATTGCCCTCTCCAAGCAATTTGAGAAACATGGTACCACCAGCTGGGGTCTGATCCTTGTCCCGGTTCATCTTTCAAGGGTTTGTCCTCAGACGAAACTTAGAAGACGATTGGTCACATGTGCTATGTGAAGTAGACTCGGCATAAATACATTGTGGGGAGATCAGTAGATTCTTAAAAATGCAGGGAGTAGATCGTAGCTATTGAGAAACGGTGTAACTCTCGAAAACGATTGCGTTCCATTATTAGCTGGTTGGAATTTTGATATTCCTTCGGCAATCTAAAGTATTCAAATATGGCGAAATAGACTAACTCTAATTTTGCTTCTAATGGCCATGCACATCTAAACTCTCTGATTTGTGTTCTTCTCGAGTCATCGATGTTATAATAATTTATTGAAAGGTGCGACCTTTTGTCAAGATTAATTGTCTGCATAGAACATCTGCCATTTAAATTTCCGGTGATTTCTTTCGCGTGTCGACCATGGTCTCCAATGAATATTTTAATCCCAATCCGTCTCTTTATGTTAATTTGTTGAGGCTTGTTGGACTAATTGGAGGGTTGATCGACATCTTCGGAAATTACTGTATCATCATGAAATCGCCGAAGCAAATGACTCGATTCTACAAATTTCTCAATTTCAACTATCAGTCCCAGTTAGATATTCAGAGGGGGAAAGATGCTTTTCAGATTGATTGTAATGCTTTTCTTTGGTTCTTGGTTCTTCATTCCAGTAGCTATTTCCCCTTACAGAGCCTTCTACGCCCTCGGTCTTTGTTCCCTCTGGAAACTTCCCATCGCCGTCCAATGGATCGTCATGATTTGGCTCATTGCTTGTCGGTTCTCCTTCCTCTTTTAGAATAAAAAGTTTAGCTAGCACAGGGGGCATGCTAGCTCCTTTCTATTACAGAATGGAGAAAGTTTTACCCTCAGCGCATATTCTCAACCATCCAAAAGTCAAACTCTTGTTTTATTCGGCTTTTTTCTTCTATCCTCAATTGGATCCATTGATGTGGTATATCGCCCTCTCTCATTCGGACCAAGAGGAAGTCAAAAAACAAGAAGAAGCTGAACTTAGCGTCTACAACGAAATGCTCTACAGCAATGAGACTTTAGTCTTGGCTTTGGGCACAGATATCTCGGTCCCGATCCAGTTGGCTACTGTGGTTTTATGCGCTGGAGCTGTTCTTGCAGCTCTTTTGATTTTTGTTGGAACTTCTTCGATGACTTTTTGGACTCTCGAAAAACAAAAGGGAGTTATGTCTGAGACGACGAGACAAATGCATAAGAGATTTCTCCAAGCCCTCATCGCCCAGGTATTTCTTCAGTCTCCAAAGAGTCTTTCAGATTTTCACTGTCCTCTTTTTCCTTATGCTTCCCATGATAACCATAGCTCTCATGATGTTCTATCAGTCGCCACGAGCAGGTGATTTGCTTCCCATTTCTTCCAATTTGCTCAGATATAATCAATTATTTAATCATTCTTTTTCTGCTCTCGTCTCCATTTGGGACCCTCACGATGCTCGTCGTCAACAAGCCTTATCGTCAATTTTGTCTTTCTTTTGGTAATTTCTTCCTACAAATAACAAAGCCATTTTTAGTCTTCATCTTCAAAAAAATCCCAACGATGGTCACTCCAGTAGTCAGCACAACTAACCCCAGTTCTGTCTCGGCTATCACAATCCAGAGCAAAAAATCGCTTTTCTCTAAAAAATGAATGATTCATCTGCTGGTTGGAAGAGGAGGCGGAGTCGGGGAATTTCGAAACACCGCCTGGCTATAAAGGCCGGCCAAAAAAGGTCACGAGATTATTTCACCATGGCTGCTCTCTCACTTCTTCGACCTCAAAGATCTCATACTTGGGTATTTTATAGTACAAATTTGTGTCAAATAAGTGTTATACGGGTATAATTAATGATCTCAAAGCTGTGTCATATGTATTTATTTATTATTCTCGTGGTCATTTCTATGAATTATTTGTTCGCAGAAGAAAACGTATTCGAGTAGTATCGAGAAATACATCTATGATCTCAGTCATAATTTACTTGGTAATTCATGCTTTGATAAAATCAGGATATTACAGATTTTCTGCTAGAAATAGGCTGAGAGTCTATAATGAGACATAAATACTGTAGGAGATACGATCTCAATGTCTATATATACGCACAGAGTGTCATTGGGAAACGGGTAGAAATAGTTTAGATAGAAAGTTGTAAAATGGTGAGAAACAAAAAGTTTCCGGCGCTAGTTAAAAGCTTATCTCGTTTCTCCTGATGGCTGATAAAAGACTCTTTCAGCCAGCAGGTTTGATCTTCAACTTTTCATCCTTCTGATTGCAAATAGCCCCAAAAAAGAACTGGTTTAACCACGTGTTTCCTGTTGTTTTACTTCTTCTTCTCCTCGACCATCCGTTTTCGCGCAGTTCTTTCTCTTTTTCAGCGAATGTTCATTCCAGCTTCGACTTTCGGTCCTAAACAGCCACTTACCTTCAATCCCTTCAAAACTGGAGCCACAACTAAAATTGTTCCAGTGAGTTTTTTTCCACAAATTTCAGGAATCTTTCTTTAGAATGGAACTACAGCCAAGACATTTGTTCCGACGATTCGAGAGGAATTCTTTCGGACTGATTTCAAAGTAGTGAGGCTTCAGACCAAAAACTACTGTATCAGCGCCATGTCCGAGTATCAAAACAAGTCATTCGAGGTCAGATGTTTGCTCCTTCTTCAGAGACAGAAATCGCCCCCAAATTGTCCATTTTTCCCCATTTTTAGGAACTTCGATTCGAGGATTATAAAGCCAAAACCACAAAGCCCAAGGCTCCAATTTCTTTTACATTTCGTCCAGCTGAGCCGAAGGAGCCAATTCAAGTGAGTTGGGACTTACCATGAGCAGTTCTTTCAGCCGAAATTTACTTTCCCTCCAGCGAAACCATCAAATAACACAATTGTATTTGATTATCCGCCTCCTTCGACCACGAAACCTCTCGTACCTCAGCCATTTATTTTTGATCCATCTGTCGGAGCACAGAATCCTGTCCAAACTCAACAAAAAGTAAGTTTATTTTGACACTTTCTCATGAAAATATTCCAACCTTTGTTTGATTTTTCCCAATTGCCTAAAGAAGTCCCTAAACAGCCGTCGGATCAGACAACAAATTCTTTAATCCAGCCTGCTCAAACCGCCCAACAACCCGCTCTTCCATTTGTTCTTCCAATTTCTCAGAAAAATCCAGAAATAACTGTTAAAAATCAGGTAAACTCGGCCTCGTTTGATGCCAACCCAAAACTTTCAGCCATTCCCTTCAATGCCATCAGCTGCTAACAACAATTCAACCAATCAGCCAGATTCCCCCTTTAAGGCCCCCATTTTACAAGAATCAAGGGGCCTTTTTGATTTCCCTAAGTCTTCTTCAAAAGCCTCTGAAGCTCAGGTATTTTCTGTATCTCCGTCATAAAAGATATTTCCAGCCAAATCTCACAAACTCAACTTCTGGCGATCCGTCTTTAATAACCAAAAAGTTCAACGATCTTCAATGGAATCCGTCCAAACAAATAGGTGAATAGAGCTCCTCCAATTGATCTTCTTTTAGAAATTGTTCCTTCGCTGACTCAAAGTCTCGATTCTCCCGTGAAAACAACCATGGCTGAGAAAAATTTGGCTGTAAACCCGTATGGGGACAGCCCTCTCCAGGCGCTCGCCACGTCTTTGAAAATTGAAGCAAAAACTTCTGTGGAAAAGTAAAAGCCCTTCCATGCGAAATTATAATTGATTTTAGGCCAATAACTCCTCGATTCCGCGAGAAAATGAACGTTTCACCGAGAGAAGAAAACAAGACCGATTTCCTGTCGATTAGAATCTCTGCTGCTGGAGAAAAAGTCGGTTATTTCGGCTACAAAAATAGAAAAGCTTTAGAAAACTCCTCGTTCTATTCTCAAAAAGCCTTCGATTCCAAAAGATTCAATTCGATATCTGGATATGATCGAACTCAAAGAATCCATGGAAGGCCTTCGATTCAAAAAAAGAGAAACTGATCCTGACGAATTGCCGTCGCTTAGTGTCCTGGAAGATAAGAAAACGAGTCTCATAGAGGAGACAGTTGTTGATAATTCATCATATGTCATTCCTCAATTGTCTGGACTTTCCCCAGCTGGAATCACCATCAACAATGGAGATTATTATTGTGATCCAAGCCTTGAAGAAATGTCCAAAATGGTATGGGATTTTATCAAAAGAGTGAAGACCATTTCAGATCCAAGATGGAGAAGTCTATCTTCCAAATGGACTGATTGTTGGCCATAAATCTTACGGAAATGTCTATTGGCCAGGACCTCTTTTCCTCAGAGATATTGCGCTAGATGAGGTGGGTCTTCCTCCTGTTATTTCTCATATATTTAGGTGATAATCTTCCGTCACAAGGAGATTGTTGTCTATCCAGATGAGTTGACAAAGCCTCTGATCGGCGAGGAATTGAATCGACCAGCCGAAATCACTCTGGATGGTGTTTGGCATATAAACAAAGAGACCAAGGAGGTCATCAAAGACACCGTTCTTCTGACGAACATTGGATGGAGAGATCGACTCGAAAGAATTACTCTCAGAATGGGAGCCAGCTTCAAAGACTATCGACCAGTCACAGGCAGTTGGGTCTTTCAAGTTGAGAATTTCGGAGAACCGAAGGTAAACGAAGAAATCGCCGCTGTCAATTGATTGTACATTTTTGTAATAAAATTCTAATAATCAATTCTGAGAATTTGGGGAAAATAGGCAGATTTATAATTATTTATTTGATGAAATCTTTCAATTTGACGAGGAATGTTTCTACAATTGCCGGTGAGTTTCGGACTTCTTCGATGGTTTCCATGATCTCCTTCGGGTTGGAATATCTCAAAAGCGTCGCAAAACAAGCCGAGAGAAATCTGAATTATTCTTCCGAGAGAAAAAAGTCGAGAACCTTGGATGCATTTGAACGGTTAAAGCAGCCGGGAGGAGATAATGGAGGGAATCGCCGGCGACAAGTCGAGAGGTTGGACCACTTGGAGAACAAATCCATTGGCCCAAACTCGGACACAAATATCGATCAGACAGCTGGAAGCTTTTTTTGAAGAAAATAAGAGCTAAAAAACCTGGATGAGGGCAAGACAGCTTTCGGCTGATTTGACTCGAGTGCATTCATCTCGACAGCCAGCCAGCCAATGGAGAAATTTCGTGAAATCTTCGCTCGAGCAGTGTTCGGCCATCTGATTAAACTGAAAAACTCGTTGTTTGGAAGTTTTTTCCACCATATCCGCCGAGAACATCGCCTAAAACATTTTCAAGAAAAAAACAGCCAAATAAAACCTGGAAATATCCGCTACTTTTACAAGCGTCGGTGAGTTTTATGAAGGCCAAAAGTCGTCCGTCCTCCTCGAATCTGAGATAATTGTCGACTTCTTCAGGATTTGGATCTTCCGTTGAGACTTTGCATTCGACCATTTCAGAGGGAACGAAGCACGCATCGATGTCCAACATTTCTCTGATTTTTCCCAACGGAACCAACGATGAAAAAGCGGCGATTATTTGGGCACAAAGTGGCGGCTAAATGTGAGATTGAAGTTAAAAAAGAGCATAGTTACCCCGCCAGAATAGGTGGATTCCATGGCAATTTGCTCGAAATCTTCTCGAAGAAGGAGTTCTTTCAATGAATCGATGAGAATATTTATAGCTACTTTATGAGCATTCGAATGACCTCTCTCGAATTTCGATCGATTTCTGAAACCAACATGGTAAAATCTTTTTTCAGCCTACCTGTCAGTGAGCATGACTTTAGCGATGGCACCTTGTGTCTGCGAATCGAGATTGTCAATCCTTTTCGTGATGAACGAATGACCGAAATCACTGTCGACATGCTGAGAGAACTCTCTGAGAATGTCTTTTCCAAATCCAGCGCATTTCTCACATCGAACGCATCGTCTCGCATTTCGATTCAGTCGACACGGTGCATCGCAGAGTTTGTTCAAAACTCGGATATGGAAGTCCATATCGAGGAGTTTATTCATTCCAATGCGATAGCCGGCAATTCGACGAAGAGCCCTGGCAAATCGGAAATCAGGTCTCGGAGCCAAGGCGATATAATCCAAAATGGCGGCAACAAGATCGACTCGAATCAGATTCGGGAGGTTTGTATCGATTTGCGTCTGCCAGGAGATTAGCCATAGCTCACTGTCGACAATGGCTCGTTGGACTCGACCGACATCAGAAAGACCGCTGGAGTCGGCGTCCCAAGGAGATCCACTCCGCTCGACTGAAGTCGTCGCGACACTTCCGAGATTACTCGAATAAACGGGCGAACCAGCTCCGCTTGAAGGAGGACTCAGATTGGCTGAGCTTCCAATTGAACGACCTGGCGATGGAGAATTCGACATTGCATGGGCGAAAAAGTCTTTGTGAAGTTGCTCTGGATGCTCTTTTTCAGCTGATCTCCGTCGAATATTCGATTCTATTTCCATCAGCAAAGGACTATCCGCCCGGAAGAGATCGTCATCAGTTCGGATTGACGGCTTACATGGGGAGGCGTTCTCTTCAACAAAACGCTGAACATCTCGGACTACCGTATTGACAAAGTCCTTGCTATTAGCCAAATGAGCGATTCCAGCCGTATCGTGAATGAAGTGTTTAAAAGATTGGACAAGAGCCATCTTCTCCGGGTTTTGACAGTCCGATGAAAATCTTTCCACAAGCACATCCAGGGCTCCTGATGTCCTCAATGAAGCTCGTCCCCAAGCATCCTAAACTTCTACTTGAGATTTTCCGATAAATTAGCAACCTGAGCAAAAGTCGAAAGAAAAGAACAACCAGACGCCGTGTGATAGGTGGCATCCTCAGCTATCTTTTGGATGGCTCCTTTCTCTCCAAATCTGAAAGCTTTCTCTCCGCAGTCTCTATCTCAAAAGGTCATCAACTGATTAGACTGACAGCTGCTGTCAAATTTAATCGAAGAAAACAAAGTCATAAAACGTACTTGTCTCGAATATCCGAGGAAGAGCTGCAGAGACGGACAACCAATTTCTGGACGATCTCCTTTCCAGCGAAGAAATAGTTCAGAAGGGTCTCAGCACAATCGCTGCAAAAAACAGTTTGGAAATGACCTCGAAAGTCGAATGAACTCATCTATTTTCACGTAGAGAAAGAAAAGATTCAAGGTCAAAAAGGATATCTGCCAAACAAGAATGGTTTTGTTTTTCTTTTTCTCCCTCTCTCTTTCTCCGTCTGTTTCCAGAACGGTCGTTTGGCGGTTTCGAAAGGATCCCCCAAACATATTAATTTCGACATTTGAACAGCTCAACATCCTCTTTTTTTCTGACCGTTATCGTTTGCTGCCAATCCAAGCGAGCGAGCGGGCGGGCGGTCACATGTGTGCCCCCATATAAAGAGCGAGAGAGCGCTCAAAGCGGCCATTCAAAAGCCTTACCTTCCAGCTATTTGTCGTCCAACTTCATGAGCATATCGTTTGCACATCGTCAGGAGGATGGTGATCGCTTCATCCGTAATTTTCCCTGTTTTTATTGTCAACAATTTGCCGAGATAGTAGGCTCCATTTGCTGCCAAAACCACCTGAAAAAGTTCAGTATTTCCTCTATCGTTCTCTTTATCAGCTCATCAAAGCTTAATTTTCCCAAAAACAAGAGCTTCTTATCATAGCTAAACCGCAAACAAATTCGATAAGAATCATGCGCTCTCTGAACAAAACAGATAGTGAACCGCCCCTTACTCTCTCTCTTTCACTCGCCCCTGCCATTCGAACGCCGGCCTTGTTCGACTGTTTGTGTGCCGGCCTCACATGACCATGGGGCCTCGTCTCTCTGCGTCTGGGCTCTTCTCTCCTCCTCTGACTCTCCGTCTATTTCCACGTAAACATCAGCTGATTTTTTCTTCTTTCTAGAGAAATTTCTCTCTCAATCAGTTTGCTCAACTCGTTCTCAGAGAGATTTCCCGCCAGAGTCCCCTCTCTCTCCCTCTAAAAAAAAACGACAGCTGGGTAAATAAGCTATTTGTTTTTGGACATTCTATCTCATCACCTGGCCTCACAGCACAATAGAATTTTCAGATTGTGATCGATCGATAGAAGAAGATGGAGCAAGAACTCAAAGCCGGACATCTACCAGCCGAGCGTGTTGGAGGACGTCGAGTCATCAACAAAAAGGAGAGAAAATCCTCTGAGAATGAGAGAACCAACTCCGAGAGCTCTGGCGAAGACGCTTTAGCTCAAATCGAGCGGGATTCTCAGCTCATGGCTCAGGTAAAAGAGGTACATACCACTCGTTTTCGACTGCTAGTGGATAGTACATTTTTCCCCCTTTTTCATAATTTCTATCCTCAGATCAACGAGCATTAAGTTTTTTCAGGTGGAACACAGCTATCCAACAGCGGCAGTGAAGGCAAAGCACGAGAAGCCATTACCAACTCATCAGAATAATCACAATACTCAGCCAGCCCCGTCTCACGTACGCTCGACCAATCAGGTCTTTCAGCCAAGAAGATTCAACAATTAGAATCTGTTAGTTCTCTCAACTAGCGTACTCTCTGGACTACTGTAGAAATGGCTTTTCTGATTTTGTATATAATTCTACTTTTGGTGTATATATCTTTAATATTCTCTCGTGAAGGTTACGGTGGATCGTCCCCGATGTGTGAGGATACCGGTTAAAATAATCTGGGTGGAGGCCCCCCTCCCCCTCCAAAAAAATGATCTAGTATTTTATCACTTGGCTTCTTTTTTCTGGTAATAAATCTCTTGTAGTTTCTCTTTTTTAAAAATGGCAAAAAGACTTACTCGAAGAAATGAGGAAGAGATGAGCTTTTGGATGCAACGAAGTGCTTGGACGACCGATTGGCGATTCTCCGTCACCAGGAATTTACAAATTTGTTCAACTAGATTCGGATTCGTAGCTATGTGCAGGGCTGCTTCCTGAAATTTTGTCTATTTTTAAACAAATTTCGAGGTGCAAAAATAGAAGAAAAAGTTCTCTGATTCTTTGAGAAATTGGCCGAGTCAATCTCATAAATGACCAACCTTATGAGCGCTCATATTGGCCAGCAGACGGATCAACGAGTATTTGCATTCGGTCGAGGCTGATGGCGATTCGGCTATTTTCACTGAAATCTTGATTATTTCAAGAAGAAGCCGAACCAGCGATGGCATTCAGTCGGATATGAGGCTGTTTCATCTCGAGACAAGCCAGAGTGGAATAATAACAGCAATTGGCGATGATCGAGATGACGTCTTTAAGTTCGGGAGGGAAGATCGAACTGGAAATTGGGAAAGACGTTGGAAGAAAAATTTACCCAGGCTTATCTAAGTCGACAGATCGTTTGAGGAGGATTTCGACGACAAGCGGGAAGATCCGACTCCCCGACTCCATGACTAATCTGACCGAGTCTTTGTTTGTAATTTGCTTTTTGAGGTCCTGGACAGCTTTGAGACGAATTTGGTCATCGTCGCTCCTCAAACCGTCTCGATTCACCTCGATTGCCTCAAGATTTGCAGACTGAGAAGACGCGGATGAGATGTTGCTACTTGGCGATCCATCGTTGTCCAATTTTTTTCGTTTTGCTTCCATTTCTGAAGTTAATAATTCCTCCTTATTCCCCTCAAATCTTATTAGAGTAAAATCTCAGCTTCCATTCAAATGCGAAATTAAAAGCAACCTTTTTACGATCAAACTTCACTCAGCTTTGTGAAAATGTTAGTTTTTTTTCCTAATTTTAATTTTTATATTGTTTTTAAAAACAGACAACTAAACTGAGTATTCCGTTACTCTGATATAGAGGTTTCGCGGCCAATTTTATACAAAAATGGACCTTTTGTTTGTAACAGTTTTATTGATGGGTTTTAACGCGCTACTAGCATTCAATAACGGCTAGAAGTGATAAAAAGAAATTAAATTCTCATTCTTTCGACTCTCACAATAGGATAAAAATGGACCTCGTCGCGAAAACCTCTTCGGAATACGGTGTTTAGTCGTCTTTTTGACTCGAAATCTCTGAATGAGCTTCTTTCTTCCCTAATGACTCTTATCTTTCAATAGAATGACTTTTTTTGGGTAAATTTTCCTCAGTTTTTCTCTCCTTTTTCGCCTCCTTTGTCTGTCTTTTGATCTCAACAATGATCCCATTATCAGTTATAATAATACGAATCGAAGCTTCTCCGAGCGACCTTATTTCGCGTCATTTTCCCGAGAAAAATCCGCTTTTAGTTCTACCAGTCGGCTGATATCTACAGAATGAAATATAATCTACGGCAAAACATCATCCGAAGGCAATTGTTCTCGGACGACGAACTTGAGGAGAAGATATTTTTGTGAGTTTCATTTTTTAGCACATGAAATGCGCCAAGTGCCGGAGGACACGTAAAGGGGGTCATTCGGTTGAAACGGCGGGATAATTGGACTGTTTAAACTCACTTTTAATTGAAAATTTCTGGACTCTGAATGGAAGATGGTTTGAACCAAATGATAAGAGATTTTTCAGCTGATTAATAAGAACTTTGAGATTTCAAAATTGGAATTTTTAAACTGGAAGAAATGGAAAACTGCTTAGTATTCCCTTTTCATACCTCATTATTCCCTTTTAGAGTAAAGGACTTGGCGACCAGAGTGAATCGATTTATTGACGACGGGGGGAGGCCGGGGGGTTTGCTCGGGTCACCCGAGAGAGGCGCGCTTTCGGTGTATTTCCCGTTCTAATGTCTCCTCCTCGCCCGTGCTCTCTCGCTATTAGACGCACCATTCTCCATTGGACCGGCGCTATCTCTCCTATTTCAAATTTTCATTATTTTTTCTACTTTTTCTTACATTCAAATCCTCATAATTTGCCGGCTATTCGCTCTCTTTGAGTCGGGAGATCTTCCCAAACATTCAAAATAGGAGATTCTTGCAGTCAGTCGCATGGTTTTTATTGATTTATGTGCCTATAGCTACCGAGTGACCCACGCTAAAGCCCGTCGACCCCAAATGACCACTATATACGCTCTCAACAATTAAAACTGACCCCTTTTCAGACTGTTTCCCATGTAAAATTATCATCAAACTCAAGTTTTCGGCGTTATTTTGACGTAGCCATAGGTGGCCAAAACTTTATCAATTTAGGTTTTTATTTTTCTTCGGAACTTTTATTCCCCTCTTATTACCGATTCATCCACCTTTTATTTCCACTCAAATTGGCCATTAAATTTTGGTCAAAAATGAGATTTTAAGGTCCTTTTTGGGACTAAATCTCCTCAAAAAATATCTCCTTTTTTCGCGCCAAATCTATCGCTGACCGATTCCCCAAATGATTCCCTTTTATTTTTTCGGATTTCAAGGAGTTTTGGAATTTCGAAATAACATTGGATCTTTATAAAATTAGAAGAAAACTTCAGGCCAAGAATGAGTACCAAGAGGAAACGCCCTATAGAGGAGGTAGAAAACTCCCAGCCGGAAACTCCTGGTACTCCGGCTGTCAAGAAAAAAAAGGGCCGAATGTCGAAAGACGAAAAAATTAAAGCCCGAGCTGAGGTTTGTTACATTTCCCCTCCTTTGATTCTCGTCTTTTCTAGTTGAAAAAGGCCCGAGGAGTTTTGGAGGTTCTTCGGAAGAATCGAGGCGAAACTCGAGATGTCACAGAACATTTTATGAGGACTCCTTCCAGACGGTTAGACACTTTGCTTTTCGTTTTTGACCTCGAAATATATTCAGAACAGACCCTCAATATTATAAAACAGTCAAATCGCCGATTGATTTGACTCGAATACAACAGAAAATCAACTCTGAAGAGTACCGTACCTTTGAGGAATTTTGCGAAGATGTCGAACTTCTTGTCGAAAATTCCAAATCTTATTATAAGGTGGGAGAACAGCCAAAATCTAACAAGGAGAATTCAGGAAAACTCGGAGGAACATAACGACGCTTTAACTCTTTTTAATATTTATAAAGAAGCCAAAGAAAGAGTCGAGAAGGGTCTTCCCTTCTCCGACGACGAGGAAGACGATGCCAGTATTGCAGCCTCAAGTGTTGACCACGGCCAGTGAGTCACTCTCCCTCTTTTTTAATTCTTCTCTAGCTCAATCTCATCCGGTCGAGTTTCTCGTCTTTCCAACGCATCCGAAGAGAGTATTGAATCCATTTGGGTTGATGATATCATTTGTGGCATCTTGGAGCTCACAGACAAATCGGGCCGACTTCTTTCTCCACCTTTTCGAGTCCTCCAACCTAAAGAGGTTCGTTTTTTTGGTCTATTTTGAGAGAGCTGTCATTTGCAGGAATTCCCTATATATTATGAGAAAATAAAGAATCCAATCGACCTGAAAAAAATCGCTCAAAAGGGTCGAAACGGCGAATATCGGTTTATGAGTGAAGTCGAGGCGGATGTTCGTCTTCTTTGTAAAAATGCTCAACAGTTTTCTGGGAAGACCTCCGAAATCTATAAGGATGCGGCAGCAATTGTCGAATATTTCAAGGAGAAGAGCGATCAAGTCATGGAGAAAGGAGTCCACAATCGAAGGTTTTTTCCTCTTTTTTATAATCTAATATTCATCATTATGTCAGGAAAGAGAAAATCACAGCAGCTGTCGATGCTCTTCTCAAACAAGAGGCCTCCAATGCCGATGTTGATTATAGCGAAGATTCTGAGGAAGATGAAGACATGAAGGATAGCACTGTAAGTCCTTTTTCTATTCTTTCTATTCTCCTTTAAAGGACCCTTTATGGAAATTGTATTGGGCGCTTCGAAATGAGCCGGATCCCAAGACGAAAGGAGCTCTCCTCTCAGACCCATTCGTTGAATTGCCAGCCAAATCCTTCTATCCGGACTATTACGACGACATCAAGACGCCGATGTCCTTCTTCATGATCCACAAGGTTCTCAAGAGAAATGGCTACAAGAGTCTGATGGATATGATGAAGGATTGCATGCAGATCTTCCACAACGCGTGCGAATATAATCTAGAAGGATCGGCCTTCTACACTGCCGCCAAGAAGCTCGAAGCTTTAGCCCTGAAAAAAGTCTCCGAACTCCAACCAACAATAGACCTTTCTGTGAGTTTTTCTCCTCTTTCACAAATAAAAGAAAATATTTAGAGTTTTAATAATAAACAACCGCCGATCCAGATTGTTTCTTCGCCGAAGAGTAAATCGACTCCGAAGACTAAAAAGGTCCAAATTAAATCTGAAGCTGACAGCAGCTCGGATGAGAAGGACTCGTTGAATACTCCCCCTCCTTCGAAAAAGAAATGGACTCCGAGAAAACAAAAACCTATTTCGACTGGAATGACCGCCGAACATTTGGCTGCTCCGGGAAGACCTGGGCGCAAGAGTATGGACGAGTTGATGCTTCGTTATCGACAGAAACTCGTCGTTTTTTGGGATCTTCTCTACAATTTCAAAGTGAGAAAAGGCTGGAATTCCAACGGAAAGAGAGCTTTTAGGAGGGAGATTATTGGCCGATTGGAGCTTTTATGGAACTCCCAAAGCTCAAGGAATATCCCGATTATTATGATGTAATCTCGCGTCCGATTGACATGAAGGAGATCAGAAAAAAGATCGAAAATAATAGAGTAATTTCCTCTTTTTTTTTCTTACCTTCTCCTTCTCTTTTAGTACGAATCATCAACCCAATTGATGGACGATTTCGAGCTGATGTTCAACAATGCGAGGACTTTCAACGATCCCAACTCCCAAATCGCCAACGATGCCTCTCGTCTTCAAACGATGGTCATCACTCAGCACGGAAACACCAAGGACGCTCCGATTGAGAGTCCAGTAGCGCTGAAGGAGAAGTTTGGGTGAGTGAGCACTCTCACGGCCTGAGGACAAAAAGTAGCAAAAAGTAGAAACACTTCGCTTCGTGATCCGAGTGTGGTCTTTCTAGCTCTTCTTTTTCGATTAACTCTCCCTTTTATTTTACCCGTTGTCTAACCCCTAAGCTCTATGTTAATCCTAGTTGGCTGAAAACGAAATTGACGGATGCGAAAAGGAGAAAATCTGACAATGGACTTTCCATCTCAACGCCTTTTTTCACCAACGGCTGCAATGGATCGGACGACGAGTCTTCTAACTCTTCGATTAGGTATAAAAAGCATGGAGTCGGTCGTCGTGCATGAAATCTCTCTACTTTCTCTTGTCCTGGCCACACTTGGCTCACCCTTTGTGTTGCTTTGGTTTTTTGTCGCGGCATTTTTCTTTTGAACTTTTTTTTGTTCAAATTTCTCTTTTTTAGATCTCCAGTCCCTACTCCCATCGTTAAAACTCCCAAAATCAAAGGAGATAACAAGAAAATGGAGGCGATGATCTCTCGGTTTGTCCCTCTCTTCCCCACCTTAATTGAACTCTTTAGTCTCCCTTTGGATCAACAGAGAATGTGGCGTTTATTCAATTCTCTTCGAGATTATAAGGATGAAGACAATCGGAAACTTTCAACTGCCTTCCTACGTCTCCCAACTCGAGAGGAATATCCCGATTATTATGAAGTCATCAAGAAGCCAATGGATATGCAGCGAGTTCAACAGCGGCTCAACGGACAGGGATATGCCTCCTGGATTGATATCGTCGCCGACTTCAGTCTGATGCTTGACAACGCCTGCAAATACAACGAGACTGACAGTCAGATCTATAAGGATGCTGTCTCTCTCCAACGAGTGTTGTTGGAGAAAAAGTTGGAATTAGGAGCCACAGACGACGCGATGCCGAGGGTCCAAGTTGAGATTCGAACCATGTTCACCAGCATTTTCCATGCTGTCTTCAGTAAAAAAGTTTGTTTCCCTCCTTTCCACAAAACAATCTTTGTAGGATCAAAAGGGAAGATGTCGAAGTGATTCTTTCGCCGAACTGCCAGAACTGCTGAAAACGAAGGGAATTCCAATAGATGAGCAGCCTTTTACGTTCGATCAAATCAAAAGGAACATCGATAAATCTCGATACAGACGGTTGGATCGATTCCAAAAGGATTTCTTTGATCTCTTCGAGAAGGCTCGTCAATATTCCCCAGTCGATTCGAGACTCTTCGAAGACGCCGAGGAACTCCACCTGGTCTTCGTTCGAGAACGGGATAACCATTGCAAACAGACGCTCGTCTCGGACGCTTTTACCATCGTCGAAAATGTGAAATTGTTTCGTTTATTTTTAACCATTTTTCTTTTAGAAAGTACGCGAAGAATGTGAGATTTTGAGGAAGCAAAAGCTGAAAAATGCTGATCATAGTCACGAGGAGAGAAGGGAAAGCACCGATGTAATTGAGAAGGAAGAAGGTGAAGTTGATCTTCCTTCTCTAGTCATCGGAGAACACAACTATTCGGTTCCCTGCTATGTCTATGTGGCTAGAACTGACGATAACTCGAGAGGATTACCTCACATCATGCGAATTGAAAGGATATTCCGGTTGGTTCAAAGACTCACAAAAGAAAGCTGGAGAATTCAGAAATGACAGTGGAGACAATATGGTCCATGGCTTTTGGGTTTATCGTCCAAATGAAACTCTCCATCTTCCTAAGCGACGCTTCTACGAGAAAGAAGTTTTCCTCACTCCTTTCCAAGACAACGTTTTGGCCGAAAGACTTCTGGGGAAATGCCAAGTCGTCTTCCTTAAAACCTTCATAAACAATGAGATATTCGACATCGAATCCAAAGATCTCTGGGTTTGTGAATCGAAATATTTGGGAAAACCTCGCTACTTCGCCAAAATTAAAAACTGGGAATATACCGATGAAGACGAAATGTTGCAACATAAGGAACGAGAAAAACCACTGGAATTGACCACCGTACCCAGCTCTTATGTGAAGCACGAGATCGAAATCAATGAAGATGAAGTAAGTCTTTCTTCCCCAGCCCTCTATTCTTCCCTTTCAGCAATCTTCTCAGACTTCTTCGAGCTCTGAAGATGACGATCGTCTTCGCGACAGTGTGATCCTCGATATCGAACGGCATGAAGTCAAATCGAGCCAGGAGCCAGATGCCGACGGCCGAATCTACTTCTCCCAAATGATTACCAAAGCTGGTCGTCATTATGCCTGCGGCGACTTTGTCCTTGTCTTTAACCCTCACAAGGCATATTGCGACGTGATGAGAGTCGACAAATTATGGCGAGAAGCTGGGTGAGTCGTCCAGCTAGCTGAGTAACTCTCTGTGTTCAGTGGAAGTGAATGGTTCAGCGGCGGTTGGTTCGCTCGACCATCGGATGTGGCCCACGATCCTGGGCGAATGTTCTTCGTCAGAGAAGTTTTCGCCGTCTATCAGCCCGACCAAACACGTCGTGTCGACGACATCCAAAACCATTGTGCTGTCCTCACCGTCAAGGAATATATCAAACGTCAGTCTTTTTCTCTTCCCCTAATTGGACCCAAATTTATAGAAAGACCGACCGAAGTTCCGGAATGCGATGTCTTTGTTTGTGAGAATAAAATCGCCGGGAAGCCATTGCCGAAAGATGAATTGTCGTCGATTTTTCCAACCAATTTGAGTCACAAAGAACATGACGAATATCCCGAAGGAGAGTCCCTCCACATCGACACGTGTGTCCTTTTGAAGAAAATGAAGGTAGGCTCGCTGGGAAAGTCGTCGTGGGAACTCTCGAGTGGAAAAAAGAGAAATTTGAAAATTAAACTGAGGTTTATTGGGGCGCTAAATCTGTTGAGCGAGAGAACGCTGCGAGCTGAGAGACGCAGAAAGTCCCAGGAATTATTCCCACAGCGCGGCTGACTGTTTGCCCGATAGGCCATCGATTTACCATAGCGGAGAGAAAGAGTATGGGCGCATAGGAGACTCAGATCTAAAGTGGCAAAGGGAGCGGGACCCAGCACGGAATCCAAAAGAGAGGGACAATGAGGGGCGAAGAGACGCAGAGCGGAGGCACGCCAGAGAGGGAGAGAGCGTCGCGGAGAGACGGAAAAGTCTTGGCGACTCGCCCCAAACCCCCCTGTCGGCTCGATGGGACCTCTCTCTCTCGCTGTCGCAGCGTCGCTGGAACTTGCCGCGACGTGTGCGACTACGTGTTTTGCCCTGCTGCGATTCGCCAGCGAATGCGCTTTCGCCACGCGCGATGCGCCGTTCCCTTGGCCGCTGGCTGCTCCCTTGGAGACCACCAGGAGAAGTATCATCCCGAGAGCGCGTCGCGCGAAAAGTTCGAAGAGGTCAAAGAGCTCCTTTCGTCTTCTTGGTCAAGGCCAACTTTCGAGCATATGGGGGAGGAGTCTTTCAATAATCAGCTCCTCCTCCCCTCCAATACCTTCATTTCCACAGCTAAGCCTAAGTAGATTACGGCTGCAGAGATTCCTCGTTTGATTCGGAGATCGATTCCACCTTTAATTGCGAGGGTAATCCATCCAGGTCCAGCTGGTCTCTTTTTCAATCCGCCCTCCATCCCTCCATTGTTGAACTTAACTCTCTGACCATTCGAATGACGTATTTTGAGGGTTATAAAAGCAGGAAATATTGATCTCTCGGCTTGAATTTCAATATCTATTTTCAGCAATACAAAAACGGCAACCTCGTCGTCGATCCGGAGCTTTTCCTCTTTAAACAGGCTATCGCCATGGAGAAGGTTTGTGTCTGCCTCTGTCCTCAAAGAAATTCCCTTAAGGAGATGTCTCCCCTGTTGAAGAATGATGTGGCTGTGCCTCTAGATCCTCTCGATATGGACATGCTAGATGAAGATACGGATGGGGCCGAGTCTGTAACGAGCAGTAAGGTGAGAGACCTTTCCCAGACGACTTTTTATGAGTTATATTCCAGCCGGAAATGAATAATTGGCTGGCGAATCAGCCCAAATTAACGGCCAAAAGTAAATCTGGCTATATTCTCTTCTCAGCTGAGATTAGGAAACGAATCATGCATGAGAATCCCGAAGCTGGCTTCGGAGAAGTTTCCAAAATAGTTGGAATCGAGGTAGATACCTTCCATTCCCCTTTTACAGTTGGATTTTTAGTGGAAGAAATTGTCGGAAGAACAAAAACGACAATATGAAGTAAGAGCAGAGTTCATAGCTTCAGAAAGGCAGAAACAGGAAGCAGCTCGAGCCGCCTTAAAAGACCAACTCCAGGTCTGTTTGAGTCGTCTAATCGTTCAAAACCATCCAATTAAGCCGGGACAGATTCGAGTTTATCACTGCAAATGGGCCAATTGTGACAGCCAATTTGATCAGGAGAATGGTCTCTACGAGCACATCGTCCAGCACCATACCAGTCAGATCATCAGTTAGTTTTCCTTCGTTTTTTCTTTTGGAAAAAACTCCTTTAGTGGAAAGTGAGAATCAATATGTCTGCATGTGGGTGACATGTTTGAGAAATCGAAAAGAGGGAAAACCTTTTCCTTCGTTGCCCCGACTACATCGTCATATGAAGGAGAAGCATGTGAATAGTTCTGTGAAGAATCTCTATCACAGCCAAGTTGGGAAGAATTTCTACAAACTCCAAACAACTCATGGAGCCAACGGAGAGGTTTGTTTGTTTTTTGGGCGCAGAGAGGAAATAAATTTGTAGAATTTCCAACTTATTCTTGTGCCAAATGCGAAAGGAATAGCTGGAGCTCCAGCCAATCAAAGTCAACATGCTCACCAAACACCACACTTGAATGGCCATCCGACTCCAATCGCCATCAATGGAGATCATCACGGGGCGACTCACAACAGCCAACAGTCGAATGTGGCTGTGCAATATGCTCATCAACAACCCTCATCATCCCACCATCCACCCCCTTCTTCCTCACAACAAGTACCTCAAAGTGAAGCAGGTCGTGTCGTCGTCAAACTGCCGCCTGGAGCCGAGCCCGTCTTCGTCCATATGCCTTCGTCTTTCATGTCTCGACGGGTTCTTCACTCCGAGTCTTATCTGAGGTTTTTCCGCCTCTTTATTTAACAAAAGAGATTCGTTTAGATACATTGAATCACTTTCAAATAATCGCCAAAGATCAGTCAGCCATTGGGAGAGAAATTTGAATACAAACTACCGCAGTATGCAACATCCATCCCAACACCCGAAGAAGAATCTGCCGGTGCATTGGATCAAGGTCAGTCGTTTTAGAAGTCTTTTCTTTTGGGGGGAAATTGCCTCTTCTCAAGGCCATCGCAAAATCGACCCAAATTAATTTCTTTCTTTTCAGCAAGATGCCGTCGGTCGAAACGTGGTGCCAGAAGACGATGTAGTCAAAGCCTTATGGCGTCTGCGAGATCAAATGCTCGAATCGAGTCTGGGCATGGCGATGGAACGAGATTACAACGGCATATTATAACACCTCATTTCCTCTCTTTCTCTCAAAGCATAATGGGTTCTCTCTGGGTACGCTGCTCATTTCTCTTTTTCTGATACTCTCTCTTACTCTTTTCGAGCGCGGTGAATCTTCCTCGTCATATAGGCCAAAAACTGTCCAAATCACATGCCTTATAGCGTTTTTTAATTTATTCTTTTTTGATCTCGAAACCAAGTTTTTTTAGTATTTTTCTCTCTCGGTGGTTACGGCAATGTGAGAGTTTTGTCACATTTTTGTAGCTCTAACTCTAACTCTATCCACTATCTCGATTACGGTGATTGTGCGGTCTCTCCTTCTTCTTTTTCTATTGTACAGGCTGTTTTTTCCCCTTTGCTAATAATTTATGTCTTCCTCTTGTTATTCACCTCGTTTATTGGATGAATATTTCACTTCTTACAATGTCTTTTTCAATAAGGAATGTGAATACAATCGGGGTACAAAAGATTGAAGGGTTATTAGAAAGGGAAAGCTGGTTAGAAGGACAGGAAGGAACCTGCAAATTGACCGGTCTGAACCGACGACTTAGAACAGTTGAACTCGTAAAAGCTTGTGTCTGGGAATGAACAAAAAAAGGAGAAGATTGGTCCATTTTGCGTCTTATTTAGACCACTTTTGATAGGGGATAAATAAGGAGAAAATTAGGAGAAAAAGCCAAGGAAGCGTAGAAGTCATCCTAAAAGAACCCAAAGTAAAAGCAAACCAAAACAGCCAATTCTCTCACAAAGAAAACTCACAAAAGACTACTTCCTTGCGATTTTGTTGTAATGAGTCAAAACATAATGCCGAGCGGGTTCATAGACCTGAAATGATAGTCGAATCAGTCAGCCCTCTCTACCTGATGTCTCATATGAGAAAGCCACGGAGATGCCTCCACAAAATCTCTGCTTTCCTGTCGCTGAAAAGTTCCTTTCCTTTCGAGGTACTTCTTACCTCAAAGATAGCTATAGCCAGCGCCGTGAGCAGCAACAGAACAAGGAAAGACGTGAACAGAGTGTTGGTGACTGTGCGTGAGGTCGTCACCTGGTCCTCGTTCTTCTCTCGCGTAGTTGTTCCATTGGCAGATCCATTCGTCTGAAGCTGCTTCGTCAATCAAAAAGGAGTCAACTCACTTTTCCATTGACTCGAGTTTCTGCTTGTTTTGTAAAGATTGGAGTGCTAGTCATCAAGGGTTCATCCAGATCAGCCATCCTAATTTCTACCGGCTCAGGCTGAAAATATTCTTTTTCTTCTTCTATGGAAGGGTAAAAGTTGAGTGCGAGGAGGGAATCCCTTTTTGAGAGTTAGTTTTGAGGTTAATATTCTAGCCATTATTACTATAAAACAATCACGAACTCCTTTGGCAGACAAACGAAGTGCAAAAAAGACAGAGTTAGAGAGAGAGGATAGTCTTACCGAAGGGGCTGGAGTCCGCTCGTATTTCACCAGATGGACGGTGATGGAGGCCTGAAAACGGAGGAAAAGCTCTCAGACACAGGCCAGGACATTCAAGCGACAGAGAGTGAAAAAGCCGAAAGAAAACTACAAAAAACTACCACAAAAGTGCGAACGAAGGGTTCAATTTTAGATTCACTTACCACATGGCCATCGGCTGATTTGTTTAGATTTTCTGGAGCTGAAAAGGAGGTTGAAGGAAGAGAAACCGGCGATCCAAGAACTGGCGAATTTGTGGCTGTTTCATCGAAAAAAAGCAATGAATTTCCATGTTGGCTCTTTACACTTTTACCTGGAAAAGGGAGATTTGTGGGAGAAAAGTGACCTACTGGACTCCTCATGATGGAGATCTCCGTTAGCGATTTTTGGAACATTATTGTTCTTCTCTTCCTCGTATTTATTAAGCCATGGCTGAGGTTGGCGTGGTTCATGACGTGGAAGCTCATATCGCGAAAAGGAAATCGTCGAAGTGTTCACCATACTGAAAGAATGCGCTGAAGATTAATTCTGTGTGTTTATCAAATAGTCCCTCCTCCTCCCGAATGAATACTCAACTGCCTCGTCTCGTGTTTCAAGAAGGCAAATATAAGGATGTTTCTCACCTAGTAGCTTTGTCTTGTTCTCCGTCTGAAAGTGAGGTTTGGAGCTCATCGCTTTCAATCTCTCTCAGCACTCGTTTGGACGGAAAACGGAATGTTGATCCTCTCGAAATCAATGGAATCCTCGGCTTCGAGAATTTCGGTTTGATCATAATGGCACTTTGCTCATTGAAGAAGGCTTGTTGCGAGAGGATATGATTCCACAAATGCTTGGCGTAATGGCCACTCGGACACAAATACTTTAAGACGTGGCGAGACTTTTTATCCTAAAAGAGTGGCTGAAAAATGAAAGAAGAAAGAACCTTTTCAATCTCTTTGACGACGTCACCATTTTGAACGGAACAATACGATTCGGATGGGATGAGACGAAGCTCCTTCCCGAGATAGTCCACTTTTACTAATTGACTCCAAGGAATGTTGTGGACCTTTTGATGGGCTTGGAAGATAAGAACTCCTCGATGGTTGACTCCGATATAAACATCGGATTGATCTTTCGGATCCTAAATTTTCTTGAGATGATCTGAGAAAAGAAGAAACCTTAATTGAATAAGGGTCGAAGCCATAAGTATCGAGTTCTCCCGCTTTTTGAAGGAAAGTTCTTTCAGCTTCTTCGGTTGTCATTCCCCTAAAATATTGTTTTCGCCTCGTACAAAAGAGAATTGCGTTGTCTTTCCCGCGCGATACCATTAGTCAGAAAACATAAAAAGGAAATGCCGACGATTTAAATCAGAGAAAACGTACTTGAAAGATTTGTGGTATTCGGTGATCTTCTCCTCAGTCCTGGGGGTCTGTTTCAGCAAGAGAGTGTACTGAGAAACGTAATTGTCAGGATGTCTTTCCGAGTCATAATCTCCCAATTGAGCTGAAATTAGTTCTTTTTTTCTAATTTGTAATTAGAGGAAGAGGAAAGCCACGAATTCCCATCGAAATGGGGTCACTCTGATTCAAATTGGCCACCCTGACATCTGCGTGTTTTGAAGGTCGCCATCTGGCACGAGATTGTAATTATGAATTTGGGGGTCTTCGAGAAAGACAAACCTTGGAGGATGAGTCCTCCCAGCTCGGCAGCCTTCTGCTGTGGACAATGCAAACGGCCGTGGATGAGGTCCCTTTGAAGTTGAGCAAAGAGTTGATATCTGGAGAACGTTTGTTCAGCTTTTCTCGTCAATCCATCATGTTTTCTTTGCACCTTTTCGCCACTTGTTCTTTTTCTAACAAAGCATCAATCACGGCCAGATTGATGGCCCTGTACTTTCCGACAGAAGCGCCCTTTTTTGGTGGTCTCTCTTATGGAAAAAACTGGTGATCTTTTGACGTCAATGGAGGGCCAGAGACCCCGTTAGATCCTCTCGATTTTCCATAATCTATTGGACCGGAAAATGGACGCAACAAATGTTCGAACAACTGATTCTCTCTCGCAAACAGCAACATCAAAAAAGACTCACCGGGTTCCTGGCTCGTGGATATGTGTTGGATCAGCGGGATAGTAGCGGAAGCGAAGGAAAAGATTGAGCGATTCGTCTGAAGTCCTATTTTTGGACAGAAATAAACAAAAATACTTTTAAAGTTTTTGGCGATGTGATTGATGGGTTTGGAGAGGTCGACCCAATACTAAAAAAAAATTTTTGTTTCGAATAAACGGAGAAAACCAACTCGATGTTTGTATTGGTCTTGATATCGTAGTCCGAGATAGTCTTTGACTCGAATTCCCCGCAATTCACAGACATAATCCAGGATGCTTTGGGCCGGAAGAGTTCGCTGAAGATAAATTTCTTTTTTTCGTTAACACACTCGGTGTCAATTTGCCCTTAAACGAGGCACTCAACATGCTCCTCTTAACATCATTCCATACGCGGAGAGGGCTGTCCAAGACGATCAATACGCGCACATAAATAGTCGCCGGAGAAAATCTCATGGACAAGACAGCCTCCCTCCGGTAAACAACCAATTATGCCAAGACTAATTGAGAGACAAAATGGAAGCAGAAGTTTTGTTTCGAAAAAAAAGTGAAGAAGAACACGTGTGACGTTTTAGCAAGCGACAAACAAACAGCTAGCGAGATATTTGGGCAAATATTCACTACTATGAGACTTACTTTGAATTCATTGGAGATGAGATCCGAATCGTTCATCAGCTGGACATTGACTTTCATTTCCTTCGGAGACATGAAGCTGTTTCGGGCGGAAAGACGTCCAAAAAGAGACGAAGATGAGGTGTTACTCGGCATTTTTCACGATCTTTTTGTGGCCATTTTGAGGAATTAGGACTAGCCTAAAATGAATCGCTCGCGGGGGTTCCGTGAAGGGAGAAGGCGGGGAGAATGCACAACCACACATGAAAAACACGCCAGCTAAACCCCGCCCATGAGACGGCTGGCAATACACGTACAGAAGAAGCTCCAGCCGGAGAGAGAGAGAATGGGCTATTGAAATCGAATAAAAGGATGGGAAATCTCTGACGTGGATAATGAAGAGAGAGAGAGAGAAAAAAAAAAGACGTTGTGATTATCGAGGCGTGTCAAAAGTCCTCCAGCGGATTAGCACGACGTGGCATAAATTCCCATTGATTCTCCTTCCAAATGGGAACTTACGCCATGAATTGATGTGAAAAGACTACGCAAACAATGTCCTTTTTGGAATTGCCCAGTAAAACGAAAGGATATCTGGAATGAGAAACTGTTGGAGGCCACTAAATCCAGTGTGGCAGTCATAAAATGGTCGAGAGGGGTTTCCAACTACGAAGGCGAGTTCCGATAAGGGAAATCTCTCTGGAGTCTATCAAACCAACATTGAATCATCTTTGTTTGGAGAAGACATGAGGGAATCAGTCACAATAAAAAATGAGGAATGAAAAAAGAAACTTTATCGAGAGAGAGAGAGAGGAACAATATATTTGTGTAGCGGCAAAAGACAAATCGGCCCGTCGAACCGAGACAGATAAGCGGCATTCTGGGACAGTTTCCAGTCAATAGAAAATAACAAAAAGAAGGAAAGAAAAAAAGAGGAAAAGCGAAACTCCAACTCGAACCAAATGTAATTCCAAATGAAGGTCGTCTGGAAAGAGGTCAAAGAAAGAGGGAGATGAACACGCCTACCTGCGCGTTGTTTGTCATTCGACAGCCAGCTCTCGAGTTTCAAAAACCAGTGCCAGTTCCTGAAGTAAGGCCTACAGTACAGTCTACACAACTCCCAGCTCTTCTCCGGCTCATACTCCATAAATAGATGCCAAACTCCAGTCAAAATATTCCAATTCCACAGAAAAAGCATCGGCAGACCTGGAAACCATTTTGTCAAGAAAACCCATCTAGCTAAAGGTAAAGAGAACGCACGAGATGACCGCAGTTTGTCTTTGACAAAAACAATGTTTGGATAATCGTTGGACAACTCACCCATCGTGTGAAAGTCGATCAGCTCGTATTCAGGAATCCGATGGTATAAGTCATCCTCGAATATCGACAAAATATAAGCAAAGGCTATTGATAGACCGACTGTGATCCTAAAATAGGAGTTGAATAAAAGTGGAACCTTACTGGGACGGAATGAACCAAGAAAAGCAAATAAGAATCGCCAGAACAATTTGAGGAAGATCGGTCAGAAGAGCCAAAGTAAAGTCGTCACTTTGAATAATAAAACGACAGACGATTCCGCTTCTGAATTTCCTTTTTTCGCCAAAGAAAAGACCAACCGAGGAACGTATGTCAAAAAGCGATTGTAGCTCTTTCGATCGGAGGTGAAATTGTCAGGATTCTGTTTGATGAGCATCCTCTCCTGGGTTGCTTTCAATATCCTCCAGCCATTCATCTTCGGTATTTCATAATCCGTCACTGAAATTTGTTTTCGTTCAGAAGGTCCTACTGTATAGATTCTTCAGGAAAATATTTTTGGAATGAAGTCGAAATATCTCTTCTTCCAAAGTTCCTCGGCTATGCCAGGTTGTAGAGCATTCCAGCGAGTTGCGAGGAAACGAGCTGATTATTTCGCATCCAATTTCTCCTTTAATTTGGACCGTATGGGAGATCCAAGCCTTCTGAAAACAATTTCGAGTCACAAGTCTCCCAGAGAAATGCCTGAATTCTGTCTTTATTGAAAAGATGAAGGGAAGTCCTCGGTCGCGGAGAAAGTTTTCTTCTTGGTTGGCCTTGTCTTCAATTTGAAATTCTATTTTTAAAAAAAGAGAACAAACGGTCCAATTTGAATAAGAGGCGGGATCCAGATGGAATAATTCGTGGGAAGGACGGCCACATTAACGTCATTCTGATCGACTGCATTCCATTCAATTCGTGGATCAATCCAATTCTCCAAAGTTTATTTGAAAAAAATGAGAATTTAACTGACTAATTTGACGAAGCCATTGTATTTGATTCGAGGATCTCCAGTCCTCGGAACGGCTATATGATAAATGAAAAATACAAAATTAATTTGGAGCTGTTGGCTGTTGGAGGCAAAGGGATGTTGCTGCAAAGGACTCGAATCAAACATGGGAAAATCACCTTAGAATCGTATCCGTTGAGAAGTTTATCGAAGAAATCATGCGGGACGGCGCCTTTTTTGCAAGAAACTAACCCTCCAGCTGTAAATAAGACTAGAAAGGCAAGTCGGAGGATCATCGATGGTCGTAATTTGATCGTTTGTAAACGATCCCAACAAATAAAATAAACTTTTCGAACCTCGGATCCAATTCGCCAGAGGGAACTTCTAGGAGACTCTTTTGCCTTTTTTTTCCACTCAAAAATTCACCAAAGCCTGTTTGCGTCATTCTTATCGAGTGACGTGACGCAATTGTGAAATCTTCTTCACCATTTGGAAACTTCATTCGTACACCTTCTCCGCCACCAATCTGATGTTTCCTCTGAAAATCTCTGAAATTATTGATGACCAAACCAATTAACCTCGACCTGATTCCAGAAGTCCTTCTCTGGCTTATATTTGGCAAGGTTTTGTCCTTTCTTAGTTAGAAAAGTAGTTTTCTTGCAGCTCAGCGCCGTAGCCTACATTCGGCTTTTTCAAAGCTGCAAAAATGTAGCAAATTTCCTCGAATCCCGAAAGAGACTCGTTTCCCTAGAGGTTAAATTGGTTACAACCAATGATGTGAGCTTTCCTTGATTCGAAAGTTTCTTTTAAAGATTGGATCAAATATCCAAGTGATCAACAGCATAAATGATGTATCTTTAATCAAAAATAAACTCAATTTCTTCCGAATCACCGCACAAATCTATGAAATTAGAGTAAGAAATTTATCTCAAAAAGAGCTTTTCTTCCTTACAGTGCAACGATAGTTTTTCGAGTTTTTGCGAATTGGAACTCGTCAAAGATCTTAAATTCAAATGTCTTTCTCTCCGAATTTCTGGAACTCCAACTTCATCTAAAAAGGATATCCTCCGATTTATCGAGGTACTCTTTTTGCCTTCTATCAACTCGAATAGATTATTCGACCTGAAGCTATCATATTCAGAAGCGAAATGCCAAGAAAACAATTCCCTCCTTCCCTTTTTAATAGAGTGAGTGGCTTTCATTTCGGCTTACTGTCTACAGATGAAAATGGTGAATTTCTGGCATTCAAACTACGATAACTCTGAGCTCCTTCAATTCTCTTCGGGGAAAATTATGATTAGAGCTCCTGAAGTAGACTCCGTCGGGGTTAACATCCTTTTGAAGGTATTTTCTGTTTTTTTTTCTTTAAAGAAAATGGCTTCAGCAATGGTACAAAAAAGAAAGGGAAATAGAAATTATCCGCCTATTTGGAACAATGGAACTCGTCCCAGAAAAGGTGATTGAAGATCTTCCCGTCAGTCTTCTATACGATAGAGAATCTCACAAGAATTCAATCATCTACCACCGATACACAACTATGCCCAACTTTGTGAGAGATCAGGCGTTTTATATCCTCTGGAGAGCCGATCGAATCCACGAAAAATTAGTTCTGAGCGTCAAAAAGAACTACGCTTCCATCGAGCCGTGCAACGACCCTGTCGAGTATTTGTTTCAGAGATTTCGCTAATTTTTATGAATAAAGTTTGGACGCAGAGTTGCACGATGTTTAACAAAATGTTTTTCTAACCACGCCGGAGGCACAGACCATTTGTTCTTTATTATCTTAGAGACTTCTTGTATAAATGAACGGTCCACCAATCAATCTTGTTGATCTTCCTGGTGTATTATTCTGGAAAACTGTACAAAAAGTAAGATTTCTTTCTCTTTTGTAGAAAATTATTATAGTTAAGACCAGCTGAATATGTCAAACTGCATCAGACTTGTTCCGGAGTCCATGAGTACTTACTCATCAACAAGAACCTCATTTTTTTGTCGAATCTTCACTTAGAGATTACTGTAAGTCTCTTCCTCTTAGTCTAACAAACAAAACGCTTCAGGCTCCAAATAACATTCAGATCTCCTCGTTTTATTCTCGAAAAAACTTGTCCTATGAGAGGTTTCGAGAGGAATTTCAATGTTTTAGGTTGAACGCTCGCCAATGTGATATGGTATATTCCTTCTCTCTTTTTTTAAGAACAATGATTCAGTCAACTATCATTTCACTGAACACTGAAACTCTACAGCAACTAATTAGAATGGTCGACGAATTGAAACTAACTTGCATGCAACTTGACAATTTAGGAGCTATCATTTCACCTTTGTTCACAACTTTCCTTGAAGTAAATAAAACAAATTTAAATTACTTTTGTTTAGAAAGTCAAGCCAAAAAGATTAAGCCTCTCTGCAGTGAGTCAAAATATCCTTCCTCCTTCAACTTTCGACAATGTAGAGTCCTTTCAAACCAAATATTTCGTTTTCAGATAGAAAGCATATCTTTTTTTGGCGTGACGGATTACGATAATGCTCAACTAGCAGCTATGCCTCAGAGTGAGATAACCATGATTTGTTCCCGGGTAACCAATCAAGGAATCGTCGATTTCATCATGGTAAGATTACTGTAAAAAATATATTTCATATTTCAGCAATGGTTCAATGGAGCTCGTTCTATTCGAAAAGTGGATATCCAGTTTATAGAAATGCTCTCTGTAGCTAATATTGTCACTCATCTGCCTGCTAATCTCCTTTATAATTCGCTGTCTCATCCAGATTCTATACTCAGCCGTTTACCTCAGCTTCCCTTTGACGAGAAGTTACGAGAAAATTCAATTTTTGTTCTTTGGAAGCCAGACGATATTTACAACCAGCTAATTCTTGATATCGGAGAGAGTTCGGTTTTAATTATTGAAGTGGCCGCAAATCCCGTAGATTATATCTTCAACTTACTACTTGACTGGGAATTTTCGGCCATTACTCGTCGTTGTCTAACCTGCGGCCTAGCTCCCGATGAATGTAATTGTAATTATGAGTGATTTCCTAGATAGCTTTGAATAATAGTTTTCATTATCTGGTCTGATTAGTATTTCTTATGTCTTGTTGCAAATAAATGAGTGTTTTTAACGTTAAAGCGAAAAAGTTGATATCTCCAGATGGTTCTGGACAGACTTGTTAAGGAATCTCGAAACAGAATGGCTCGTTCTCAAACAAGTCTGGTTATGGACCTGGTTATGAAACAGAGTTTACGGTATGTAAATTTGATAAGCTAAAACTGAAGAACCGAGGGAGAAATATGGTAGAATAAGAGAGCTGAAGGAAACGATATTATTATTATTAAACAAGGTTGTAAAAGAATGAGATATCTGATAAAATTAGTCCCTCCTGCTCCTTGTTAAGAAACTAATTTCCTGCTCCAGAGCCCATTGGGAGAATCGATGCCTGACCTCTCCACCAAACTGGCTGACAAGTATTTGAGCATTTCTGAACTCTCCATTTTCGCAGTGTCTGATGATGTTGTCTCTGACATCCGAATTTGGCATTAGATGGAAGACAGGATGGAGGCAAATGTTGATGGAAACTTCGCGCTGAAATATTGATAAGTCATAAAGTCATTTGGCCAAAATCTGCCTTCGTAATCATCCCTTCTAGTCAATGAAGAAAGTGAAATGTTCCGAATGATGCGACTTACCGTTTCTGGGGCTTGCACCATCTTAGATGAGTCGAGCTGGCTGAAATGAATGTTCATATCAACGGCCAGACTTTATATAGTGGGAGCGATTGATTAGAAATAAGATAATAGGAAAAAAGATTTATTATCTAAAGTGAGCTTCAGATAAGTGAGACAATGAGAAATGTTCACAAGGAAATGAGATTCTCTAATATGATGAATTCGCTCGGACTGTTGAATGTCTCACTGCGAACAGAACAAGATGCTAAATTTGCAAGGCGATGAGAAGTGAGAAATTGCTTCTTTTCGTCCCTATTTCGTACAGTTAAGGACTAACTAACCACTAGACAAGGAACAACTATTAGAACTGTTTATTAAAAGATTATCCAGTACTCTTAACCGGGAAGTCCTGACAAATTCTAAACAAACTGTTCATCTCTTTTCACTATGCGTTTCTCCTTAACTCGTACAATTAGATTTTTTCAAAACTTTTAAATTTAGTTACGAGTTCGTTTTGATCTTTTTTTGGATGCAAGATAACGCGATGAGAAGACGCAAAGTTATCATGGAATCATCTCATTTGGCCAAAATCTGCCATTCTTCCTTCGTAATCATCTCTTCTTTTGACGGATACACAGATAGCTTGCTGGCTATACACATCAAAGGAAGAATGAAATTGTCTACTGTATGAACAGTGAGATAGATCGACTGTTCGGCCAGAAGTAGGAAAGCTCCTTGGCCAACCAGAGGAAGGTAAAGGAGAGTGATACTTGTCAATGGAAACTGCATTCTGTCTTCATATCAAGCCTAATTTTGTACCTTAGAAATTGGGATTCGAGAGAAAACACTGGTCAAATGAGTCGAGTAGCTCCAAAGAATACGGTAGTCCACATTCTCCAAGAGGCTCTCGATGAGCGAATCGACTTCGTAAAAGTCTTGGAATCGGATTTCCAAACATTCAAGACGGCTTGAATTTGTCTTCCAATTCTAAATGGAAAGTTGATTTTAAAAATTTAGTTTTACTTTGAAAAATCTATTCAAAGAACGATGAAACCATGTGCCTTGTGCTCCTTTCAATACGAACTTCATAATTTTAGACAACAGCTTATCCATTTCTTTGATTTCGTTGGAACCAATCAATTCCAGGACAATTAAACTCTATATTTTTGTTTTTAAGACACGTCAAACCTACTGATAAATTCTCGAAAGAGAAGCAGTTATCTTTATATCTTTCAGGACTTATGGCCATCAAGGAATGTGGTTGGAATAGAGCGACGGTGTCTTTGGCTATTCGCTCAGGGACTGTATCCAAAAATAGGAAGATTTGTTTTATTCTGAGTCGGGCTAGTGATTTCCGCAAAGAAGACCATTCGATTGGAGGACATCCAACAAAATATATAATTTTGGGCCTCAATCCAGTCAATTCCTTTATGTCCCCATAAGGAAGAGTGAAAGTCTTGAGATAATTGGACTTGCGAATAGTAATCTTCAATACTTTTTGTCTTGGACCAAAACGAACTGTGGAAGAATCGAAAGTCAAAGAATCGCATGTGTGATGAACGAAGATGGTCCCTCGATTTCTATCAATATGTTCTGTCATGATTCTACTCGTCGATCTCATCTCAACAAAAGTTTCGATGTTCATCTTTATGCTGCTGATCAATAGAAGGAGAGAACTTACTTTTTCCAAGATTCTGTTGAAACAGGAAGGGAAGTCGCGAACTGACAGCTCATATTCTTCACCCATTTGCGACGCGAAAAACACGAGAAATGATACCGCGATGTCAAACAAAAAAGACCAAAACATTCAGTGCAAAAACTTTATTATTTTCTACCCAGGAGAGTTGCCAGACCTTTAGCCATGGACAGGCCTTTATCAATAAAAGAACCCGAATCCTGAAAGAGCTATTTCTGGCGGGAAGAGAAACTCACCACCATTTTACCGCCATTGCATCGGTCTTCATTCTACAATTCGTCTTTCAGAAAACTAGCAGAGAACTTACTTTACAGCAACAAAAAGTAACGGGTTTTCCAGCGACAGTTTGGTCGAAGCACTGGTCTTCATAAAACTGAAGGTTTTGTGTTTCGAATTCAGAGAGAGAAATAGATAGCTTGTTATCATAGTGAGATACTTTTCTCACCATTCTTCGACTCTTACCTGACATAAGACGGTGTTGCAACCAGCCTTTTGAAGTTTTATAGCAGAGGAGCCCATATGGAGAGTTGCATTGTAGCAGGAGTCGGTAACCTTTCCACATTGTTTAGTCTCTTCGCCTATTGTCGAGCCTACATCGTGATTATCAACGACTCGAGGGAGCTTCACCGTGCATTATGGAGTAGCCTGTATAGCATTCTAAAGCAATAGCTGTAGCGATTAGGCAACTAGTGAAAATAATCGAAGTCGTCATGGCGAATGGACAATGTCGAGAGTACTTTACAACAGCGGCGCTGGTTTTGGTATCACGATCATGCGGAAGTTTATCTTTCTTCTTCAGCCAACTCTTTGTCACTTTATCCTAGCGTAAATTTTTAGTATTCTTGTCATTTTTAGCTTGTGTATTAAGATTTTGTTTCAAAGACTCGTTTATTCTACAAAAGCTCGGAGATACGCAAGTGTCCGTCACGAAAGATTACGGCAAATGACTCATTTTATTTCTACCCAACGTCACTTCTTTCACAATTTCTGATTCATATAGCTCAAGCTCGATCATTCCATACCTCTTTTCTCTTTCTTAGAAGCTCTCTCGCTTTTCAGACTCTGAAGATATAGTTTATATTACTTTGTTTTTCAGTTAATAACTTCTAGCCAAAATGGGACAAGGAGAAAGTTCAATGGCTTTGGATAGTATGTTTTAATTTTACATTTATATTTATTATTTTCAGAGCATCTATTCGAGTTGAAATTTGCTGCTAAACAGCTAGAACGCAGCGCCGCCAACTCAGAAAAGCAGGAAAAGGTAGAAAAGGATAAATTAACTCAAGCAATCAAGGTTAGTTTATATTAAATTACATAACATTATTCTTTTTCAGAAAGGTAATATGGAAGTAGCCAAAATCCATGCTGAAAACGCTATCCGCAAAAAGAATGAAGCTGTAAATTATATTAGAATGGCTGCCCGGATTGATGCAGTCGCTGCTCGAGTTCAATCAGCTGCTACCCAGGTTAGAACTATGCTTTATTATTATTATTTTTACGCTTTAGAGGAGAGTTACTCAAAGCATGGCTGGTGTTGTTAAAGCCATGGAGAGTGCCATGAAGAGCATGAATTTGGAGAAAGTACAGCAATTGATGGATAGGTTTGAACGCGATTTTGAGAACTTGGATGTTCATACAGGTAATTTATTTTTCAAAACTCTTTATTGTTTGATTAAGCTACACTTGAAAAGACCATGGATGGCACAACTGTTCTGAACGCACCTCAACAACAAGTCGATCAGCTAATAGCTGAAGCTGCAGATAAAGCTGGGTAAGTTCCCTTTTAATTAAGCAAAGTAAAAATGAAATTTCAGTATTGAACTTGGCGCTGAGCTGCCTTCCAGCGTACCAACAGCCTTGCCCAGCTCATCTGCAAGCGTCGTTGAAGATAAAGATCTTACAGAGCGACTGGCTGCTCTGAGAAATATGTGATTTCCATGTTGATGTAAATAATGTGCTTGCGAGTAATTACTCTCAAAAATGTAGTATTGCTCACATTGTATGTACCCGATGTATACATTTTTCCTGCACTAGAAAGTGTTATTGGTAAATTTGATAAAGTACTGGTTAAATTTCTATAGTCTTTCTCAAATGGTTTATACCAAAACTTAATTTAGTCTTTAAAAAAATAGTGCAATTTATGCTAAACCAGAAGTAATTCACTGAAATTATGGAAAAAATTGATTAATCTAGCGTTTTTGTTCGATCGTCGGTTCGTACTTTGGACTTTGAGATCACTTGTTTGCTTCTTTCTCCAAAAAGCGTCTAATCTTTTCTTTTCTTTTATAATTAGTAGTTTCAGAATGCGAGTTCTAGTAGGAGTGAAGAGAGTTGTCGACTACGCAGTAAAGGTATTTTTTAAATGCTTATTGATAAGCATAGCTATTATTGTTTTATTTAATTTATAAATTTTTTTTTTTCAGATCCGCGTAAATCCCAATAAAAGTGGAGTTATAACGGACAATGTCCAGCATAGCATGAACCCCTTCGACGAGATCGCATTAGAAGAAGCTGTAAAACTCAAGGAAAAGAAAATTGCTACTGAAGTTGTGGCTTTTTCCCTTGGCAACGCTAAAGCCCAAGAAATTTTGCGAACAGCCTTGGCAAAAGGAGCTGATAAAGCTATTCATGTTGAGGTAAATTTGTATTATTTTATCTTAGATATTAAATAAACTAGGTTCCGGATGCTGATGCTGCTAAACTTGAGCCTCTTCATGTTGCTCAAGTTCTCCAGAAACTGGTTGAAAAAGAAAAATTCGATCTAGTTTTTGTTGGAAAACAGGCCATTGATGATGATGCTGGGCAGACAGGACCACTTCTTGCTGGACTTCTAGATTGGCCTCAAGCTTTATATGCTAGCAAAGTAAGAATTTAATGTTCAAAACGTTTTATTTTTCTTCAGGTTGAAGGTGATTCCAAGCAATTGAAAGTTACCCGTGAAATTGACGGCGGATTAGAGACTATAAATATCAAAGTTCCTGCAGTTTTGTCTGCAGATCTTCGACTTAATGAGCCTCGATATGCAACACTTCCTAACATTATGAAAGCTAAAAAGAAGCCTCTTCAAAAGTTTACTCCCAAGGATCTAGGCGTCGACATTACTCCTCAGACTAAAACACTTGAGGTTTTTAAATATTTAATATTCATAAATTTATTATAGGTTACTGAGCCTCCCGTTAGAAAGGCCGGTGGATTTGTCGCCGATGTTGCTGAGCTTGTGACTAAGCTAAAGGAGAAAGGCTTTGTTAAGACCTAAGCAAATTGATGTAAATTTGTTTTATCGAATTATGGTGTTTTAACATTTTTTGTGTACGGTTGTTAGCAGTAGGGTGATCAAAGTAAATTATTTTATTCATAATTTATGTCTGAAAAACTGGTTCGTCAGAAGTCGATAAAATATCATTCATTGCTTCATATTCCAGGATTCTAGCAACTATGAAGTTTATTCTAACGATTGATAACTGACTAACCTGATTTTGCAATTATACTACCAGCAGTTAAAGAGCCGATTAACAATCCAAAAATACGAACTCCCTGGAAGCGAGGAATAGATAGTCGCTTGATTGTTGGCATGTTTCTATTGTTATCCAGTGCGAACGCGGGGAATCCTGTCAATTTATTGATTTCTTTCTGACAAACATAACGCCTCTTATCACTCTCTTAAAGTGAACTTTGAATTTGAAATTTTTCAGAGATCTCAAAAATGCCTTCAACAATAATCAAATCAGAGACAGCAGGTGAAGAGATGCTGGAGCCAACAGTAAAGGCTGAGGTTTGATAAATATCTTTATTACATGTTTTTAGGTCCTAGATGATCAAGCAGCAGAAGCTGAACTTTTTCGGATCATTCAAACAAATCAAGATGGTATTGAAATGGATTTTTTAAATGCACTAACTCCGGCGTTAACGCCTTTGCAAAAACAAGTAAGTTAATTTATTTATTTCTTGATTTCTTTTCAGATTGCCATTAACAACCTACTTTCTGCGAAGAAACTTGTAATGGTAAAGGAGGGCAGTATCTTAAAACTTAAAGTAAACAGCAGTACACAGCTAGACGGAGTTTCAGAAGAAGAACAAGCGGTTAGTCTCTCTTATCTTTACACATAAGCGCTAAAACAGGTTTATTCCTTGATTGAAGAATCAAAAACGAAAGGAATCTGGATTAAAGAACTTCGCGATAATACTGGACTTGCAGTCTCTCAAATGAGGAAAGTTCTGAAATCTCTAGAAAATAAAAAGCTCATTAAAACAGTGAAGGTCAGTTTTTAAAAAAAATATTTGCCTTTAAGGGCAGTTTCAGGCGGTTAATACCACAAAAAAATGCTATATGCTTTTTAATCTTGAACCGGACACTTCTTTGACTGGCGGAACATTTTACTCTGATCATCAGCTTGATTCAGAATTAATTCACACTTTAATTAGTGTTTGTACTAGCTTTTTACAAGCCAGAAGAAAAAGTGCAGTAGAAACGCATTCTACTGATCCAGTGCTTCAAAAAGAAATGAGCTATGTTAAAACTCAAGAGGTTAGTTTATTTTTATTTCTTAATATTTTCAGGTCGCTACTTATATTACTGAAAAGGGCGTTTTAAATGTCCCAATCAGCTTAGAGGATATTGAGAAAATTCTAGAAGTAGCCATTCTTGACGGCACTATAGAAAGACGAGCTGACGGAAAGGCAAGAAAGGATTTATTTGTAAATAATTATAAATTTAAGGTTCGAGCCACACCGATTCACAACTATATTTCGCCACTTGCTTGTATACCGTGTGGAATTTGCCCAGTGATCAACGACTGCAAGCCCGGCTACGTAATTAGTCCAGAAAAATGCCGATATATGGCCGAGTGGCTACACGGAAAATGAAGACACTGGACTCTTAAATAGTTTGTTGATTTTTATCTTGTTTTACCTTTTTACGGGCAACGAGTGTCTTTATAAAAGTATTTTGACTTTAAAAAACATTTTAACAAATCATTTTTATTTGAATGTAACAGGGACAGAAGTTTATAACTTACAGGGATGATGGGGGGGAAAGGAAATCACACGTAATTTTGGACATTGCTGTGCGCTATAGTTTTTGAATTATGCGCAAAAGGCGGTTCTGATCACAGAAGAAATTTCACAAACCTTTTTTTTGTATATTCTTGGCTAAAAGAAATAAATTATACGCGATTATCGACGCTCTACGCGCTCAATCGGCAAGAGAGAAAGAATACGGTAGGGGCTGGGAAGGGAAATACTGTAATAATGGAATGACTTAGGTTTATTGGATCACAGTGTAGAGTGGCTGAGGGGGCAAAGCCATGGGCATATTTGCCGGTACGTAATGAGTAGGATCCATCGGGATTTTACCCAAATATTGTGGATCTACATGCTCTGACGAGGCGTAGTTTTGAGGAGAGACTATTTGAGTGTAAACAACCTAATTTTATTTTTGTTCGTAAATCTGCAAAATTGCTTACATTCTGTCCAATCTCGTCGCCAACTCCAATTCCACAAGAGAGATTGTAGAGCATCAGCTGTTGAATCTGTCCAGGAAGAAGCATATTTGGAGAGACAGGTGGGGAAGGATAAGGCCAACCGAATCCTGGAACTCCTATCGGCATCGGCATTGGAGGCATCCCTTAAATATTCTTATTATTTCTTCAAAAATGGCTCATTTACCGGGCATGAATGACCTCTGTGGCATCATATGTGGAGGAGGATGAGGAACGACGGGTGCCGATGGCGACATCACAACATTCATGTCATCAGGAGAACATTGGAAAACCTGAAAATGTTTCTTCTTTCTCCGATTCTCTAACCTCAATGTAACGAGTCTTCTTTCCAATGACCATAAACTTATTGTGGCAAGCAGTAGCCGCAGCTAAAGCAGTTTGCTCGTTACTCATTTGGATGAAGCATTCTCCAGAAGGATGTCCCTGACTGTTGAAGACCATATGGACTCCTTGCAGTTGAATGTACCGGGCGTGTTCTCCAAGGAAGCTCAGAACTTGAGCTACTTGAGCCTCATATGGAAGACCACGAAGACGAATGCAATCACGACGATTTCCAGTAGGAGTAGTTGGTTCGGTCGAGCGTTTGACCACCTGGAATCTCTTCTAGTCGAGATAAGAGACACCTCACCTGTTGGACTTCGGCGTTGGTCGAACGGAAAAGTTCAATGTAGCGATTTCCAATGGTGTGACGATGTTTCATCAAAGCACGAAGGCCACTCTCTTCGTCGGCAAATTGAACAAAAGCATCTCCTAGAAGGAATTTGTAAGCTTTTTTGAGAAAACTAACCAGTTGGACGAGAGTCGTTTCGAGTTACGAAAAGAACTTGGTCCATGATTTGACAGCTATTCGGTTCGGCGGCAAAGAAGTCGCGCTGAAAGGTGAGAACTCTAATGACAGAAACTGGTATTTGATAGACTCGAAACGGGGGAAAGTGTCGAAGAGCCCTCAGATAATTGCTCGGGGTGGCAAAATCACCGCCGCTTTGCCTTGATAATGACGGCAATTAGTGTTCGTTTCGTGCGGAATTTCCAATTACCCAAAGGCAAAAGAGAGCGAGGGCGAGCGATATTTTGAGAAAAGTCTTCGATGGGGTCATAACCCTTCCCGTTAAGTGTCCCTCGTGAATGGCAAGCTGGTTTTCGACAGAGATTCCCTACGAAGGAGGACAGCTGGCCAAACCGAAGCTGAACAAATTTCCGTCGCGTTTGCATAGGGAAACACAGAGAGGAGGGGGCGAGGAGCCTCACACGAAACAGACTGAGAATGTCCTTGTTTTTGTCTTTTTTTGTCACATGAGGCGACTCTTTTTTGGCGTAAAAAACCGAACTTCTTATCACAGAACTTGAAGAAAGACCCAAATATTACTGTAGTTTTATTTTCAAGGGAACCTTTCTTCTCTCAAAAAGGTTCAAAACAATCTGATACAATCTCTCCTGTGAGTGTAACTTTCTAACGAAGGAGGAACCCAGAACTCGCAAAAAAACCAGTAAAGTTGATCCCTCGATGATCCGATCGACACTGTTCTCGATCAGAAACCTTTTCCAAAACCTCAACCTATTCGCGGATTACTCGGAGCTAACTGGACCAACGACTGGATTGGCAGGCTATCGGGCTTATCAAAAGAACAAAAATGACAGTCGATCGAGACTTTTTTTCTTAGACAGAGGAATCGCAACAGTTGGCCAGTTGTTCCCTCCGATTTTCTGATGTTGAAGGAAATTTTTCGACAAAAACAAAAGGCTTCGCGGGAAATGAATCAGTTGGAAAATTGATCAATTTTTGTTGTGTATACGGTGGTGTGGCGAAACTGCAATTTGTATGGAAAATGGCCCCAATCTATGAATAACCTTGGCGGAAGTTCCGATCTAACAAGTGCAGGTGTCTGTTGTTTTTTCTTTACACCCAACTGCCACCTGGCCCTATGAGATTTGGGGTGACAAATTTTCCCAGAATGAGTCGTTTCGAAGAAAGGAGAACTCACGATTTGCTGCTCGGTGCAGTCATAGGGAAGACCTCTCATTCGGACAATCATTCCCCCAAGTGAAACAAAGCTGACGGCTTCCGACGAGGATCCTAAAAAGCATTATTATTTTTGTGGCTAGAGTCGGGAAGGAGCCCCGACTGGGGGAAGTGATAAGAGGACGCTGACCCGCCACTGACTGACTTTGAGATCGTCCGTCACTCCTCCTCGAGAAGAAAAAAAGTTTCTTTTCTCTTCCCCCGCTATCGCTCGACTACTAAAATTCCCACATCTTCTATTGTTCGTCTTTTTTTATGTCAAGAGACTTGCAGGCCATTTTTTCTCTTTTGAATGGGGGAGGAGATGAGACAAAATGGCAATAAATGACGAGAATATTCCGCATTGTAAGCGACGGGGCGAATGAAGGCGTGGGTGGGATTGACGTCGGCTACAGTAAGTCAATAACGGTCCTTTTTCGTGGATCTTTTGGAACTTAGAAAGTCTGCTTATCGGAGCCATTGGCACATGTCAAAAATGCTTATCTTCCGCTTCCAGGTGATGATTTCATCCTCACTGAAAAGAGGAGACACACCCTACCTCTTTGGAGCATATGGTCGAGAGGAGAGGGGGGGCGGGCGAGTGTGGTCCGAGAGACACGTAGCAAATGACAATATCGAACCAGTGATCAGCACAGCTGCCGATTTTGGGCAGGGAGAGAGAGAGAGAGAGAGAGGGCGGGCACAGGGATTCAGTGGATTTCTAAAACTTTTAAGAAGAGAGACTGTCTCTCTCCCACTATTGATGGGATTTTGACAAAAGGGCGGTGGAAGAAGACGTGGCGAGGAACAACATACGAGAAGGCTGACTAAATGTTGTAGCAGAGAGAGAAAGAGAGAGAGAGAGAGAGAGAGACTGTTATATATAGTTGCTTCTATACGAACTGGATGGCAAGTAGGCTAATGAGGTTTCTTTTGACGAAGCTAAGGCTCACCATAGATAATTTGCCAAAGAAGGTCGTCCATGTCAATGGCTCGCGACGATCGGTTCCTAGCAACCTCCTTTGAGCGGGGCATTTGGAAGGACGAGAAAGCATTTTAAGGGGGGTGGGGGGAGAATAAAACCTTTGAATTGTCTGGGAATATCACCTTTTATTTTGTTTTCATTGATTCAATTAGCTTTTACTTTTGAAGAGAGGGAGGAGCTCCTCTCTTCATTTTGAGAATAAAAAGAAGGCAGTCCCTCGATTATTGTCAGCTTGAAATTTTCATCAGTCCACGCCCGCCGGCTGACTAAACGTCCTGAGTCAAGACTTTTTTTGAAAATACAGTCAGGAGAATTGAGGAAGATAAGACGACTGTGTGGTTGGAACAAAGTGAAACCGTCACGGGTAATTCGCTTCAAAGTTAAACAAGGAACAGGCGGGTTGAAAACCGTTCCAATCAAAGTGTTTTTTTTTGATTAGGCTGGAGATAGGAAAGATGGCTGGCAGACGCCGTTATCAAAAGAACACAAAGTTTCTATGAAGGGTGGTCGATTTATCCCATCAAAAGATCCCATTTGAGCGTCTGTGTTTAGAGAAAGAAGGAGAGCAGACTCGGCATAATTTGTGCCGTACCAGCTGGGCGAGATAGGCCACTCTTGTTTGTGTTTACCCCATTGTGTCGTTTGATAATGGCCCGAGTGGGATGGCTACAATAGAATTCAAAAACTCACCAGCAGCAACCTGTAGAAATTCCTCGGCCGTTGCTTTGTAAACTTCGATGTACCTGAAAAAAATATTTTGTGAACTTGTTTTGATTTATCGGACAAAACACAAAAAATAAGCATAATCTTTTTAGGAGAAAAACAAACCTGGATAGGAGGAAGTGGCGATGTCTTTTCAACGCCATATCACGCATTTTTACGTTTACAAAACGAACCAAAGCTTCACCATTTCGACGTCCTTCTGCTGAAAGACAAAGGGCAATTCCCCCACTGAAAAAAATCAACTTCTTCGAAAAAAAAGGGGGAATTCTTACGGAGCAATATCGAGCCCAGCGAAAAAATGAGCTACATGACTGTCAGAAGCTTGCCAAGGAAGACCTCGAGCTCGAACGATCACATCTGTGTCAATTTGAGCATCAGGCTCGCTGTAAAGACATCGTTTGTTCCCTCTATCTCTCCCTCTCACCAAACTGCTGCTTCAACTCCGAGCTTGACATCCTGGAGCGCAGCTGCGAGTTGGTCTGCAAATAGGAAACGTAAACAAGTGGTGACAGTCCGAGCAATGCCCGAGGTGTGGTACTTCAACGAAAAATGCCATCTATTGTTGTTCAAGGACTTCCCAAAAAAAACCCCTCTTCTTCCCCCACCTTTAGAGAGGTGTCTTCCCATCGATTTTGTTTGACCTTCGAGATATCGTCTAATCTCAACGACTGTAATTATTGAAGACGCTCGTGGATGCAAACCCCTAGAAGCCGTGACGTGAAGGCGGTCGTGGACACAAAAGGGTCATCCGGGGACCTGTCACCCTTTATTGACACACACTGTAGAGGTGCTCTGTTTGAGCGAACCGCTGCCCCCGACTTCCTGTTAAAAGAACTGTCCTTCTCGAAATTGGAGCCTAATGGAAGAGGTTCTAACTGGACGACCTCCTTCTTGCGCAACTGGACCCTAGATGACCCCGAAAAGCAACCGGTTGCTTCGGAGAGAGTAGCCACAGTAGGCGAAGAAAAAGAGCCTGTGGCCGAGATAATTTTTCGGGTCAAGAGGCTCACAACACGAGTGGTTTTTGACTTTTGGAAAGATGCTTGGTCCCCCTCCACTGAAGAAAAGACGCTGTGAGACTGTTCCTCGCCATTGTTTGAGGTCACGTCAATTGACCGCAGCTGACACCTTGCGCGACCGTTGATCAAAGGAGGACTAATTTGGAGAGATCTCTCAATAGAAAAATCAATCTTCCCCTTTGAATTTTCTAAAACGAAGGCCATCTCTGTTTTTGCGCAAAGGAGAAGAACCGCCGATCGGACAACTTTGGTCGGCCGCTCGAAACTGTGTCATCCTCTCTCTCGAGACACGGTGGCGATGACCCCCAGGAGGGAGAATAATTACCTGAGGTGGCCTTCTCAACTCGCATTTGAATTTGTTCACATTCTTGTTCCATCTCTTCCGGGACGGATGTATCGTCCATCTCTGAGAGATCCACATAGTGGAGGAGAACTTCGGGCACAGCGAGGCCTTCCTTTACAATTTGAGGAAGAACGAATTGACGAAGAGGTTCCGGGGTTGAACAGACCAATTGACATTCTCCCAGACGTCCCAATGCCTACAAAAACTCTTTCCTCTTTTGATACATTAATTATTTTTATAGACTGTACAAACAAAACATCAAATGACGTAGATTTTTGACACGTTTCGTTGGGGAGAACGACCTCAAAAGGAGGAAAAAAAGTGTAAAATTCGAATCAAATTCGGGTGAAGGACACGAGAATTGACCAGCGGCTGATACCATCTACTACTCGATCAACTTTCAATCTTTAAATTTTTGGAAATAGCTGGATAATTCTTTCCTTTTCTTCTACAAAAATATCTTTCTGGAATAAAAGAGGAGGTTTTTGTGTTCTGGATCACTGATCAACAAGCATAAAGTCTTGGTTTTTCTGGCTCTCAAAAGAAGAAGTTTTGGAGATAATTTCTTATTATTTTGGATATCTGACAAAATCTGTGAAGATCTTAGAAAATGAAAGAACGATCGAAGAAGAAGAAAAACAAACCTCAAGAAATGGAGAAATCGGCTCGAGAGGACCACTGAAAGGACGATCCAAAGGTGTTGAAAGAGATCTGAGGGTGGCCCTTGGAGGACTCGTTCGGACCACTAGGGACACCCGAGACATGCCTGAACACAGGACGACAGGAGGGACACCCGGGACGATAGGAGCCGCAGCGGCCTTGGCGAACGAAGGGGCGGGCGGGCCACTGCAAATAGTCCGACTCGCAAACGGCACATACTCAGCTGACCTCACTGGCATCTTAGGTCAATGGGAAGAAGATCTGCTTCTGAAGAATTTGTCGTAAAGAGGAAGATCGATGGCAAGAAAAGGATCGCCGTTCCTGGATGACCTTCTCGTCAGCGAAAACAGTCGTAAAAGCAATTCAAAGTGCCCTTTTATGACATACAAAGTCTCGAGAACAGGTTACAAAAGCATTTTCAAGATTAACATATTCTCTCATATCCCCACGACCAGCTGAGCGTATCAATCGACCAAATCTCTGATTTGACCCCAATTGTTCAGATCGGTATCTCAACCCTTGCTGGATAGAGAGTTGGATTGAAATTTAGCTGATTGGCCCCGGGAAGTTACTGTAGCCAGATTAGACAAGATTAATGAGTTCACCCGGTGTGGAACTTGAAGTAAGGCTTATTCTGCCATTGATAGTTGTCGATTCAACAGACATTGTTGCTCAACATGTCTTTGACGCCTAATCCCGCCGCTGTCTTCGTCCCCGCCGGAGGAGGAAGCGCCACCGTCCAGCTGAGCAACGGAGGAGGAGAGAAGATCGCATTCAAGGTTAAATCCTCGAACAACAACGAGTACCGCATCAATTCCGTCTTCGGATTCATCGAGCCTGGAGGCTCTACTCCCCTAGAGATCACCCGCACCGCTGGTGGAGCCAAGGAGGACAAGCTCGTCATTCTGTTCGCTACTGTTAGTGCTGACGCTCCCGCAGATCCGAAGGCTGCCTTCGAAGCTGTTCAAGCCTCTAATCAGCAGCTCACCATTCCGCTCTCTGCGGCCTAAACATTGGCTATAAAAATGCCAAAATCTGTTCATTTCTTGCTAGACAGTCTTCTTCAAAATTTGGCCGACTTCAGACTCTTTCTCGATTTATCTCGCCAGTGAAGTGGATACGTAAAATCCTGGCGTTCCTGTCCTTCCATTTTTCACTTTTTAAAATTTAAAGAATATTGCCATGAGTCCATATAATGTGAATGTAATGGAATGAAGTTTTCTTTGAAGCTTTATGGAGCATAGGAAAGGACCATCAGCACCCTATTATTTCACCCTGACTCATACGCAGTCAAAAAGGCCCAATGGAAAGGTCATCTGAGGCTTTTTTTTTTATAAAGCCAAGAATTTGAGTTTATTTTTCTGGAGGAATAGAGATTATGTTAAAAAGTAATTTCTGAAAATTGGGAAGATACAGCGAATTTGTAAAAAATAAAAGGATTATAGACAGACTATTGTTGATTTTCTATTGTAATCCGAGGTGAAAGGTAGACAATTCCTTTTCAGGTTTCAGACTACTGTAGTTGTAGTCAAAGGACGAGCTTCCAACAGCCAATATGTTTTTTTTTCGCTCCAATAAGTGAGGTAAACCGAGCCTGAGTGTTGACCATTTTAGAAGTAACTTGGACTGACTATTCGACCTTTTAGACAGTAGGGCTCAAACCTGCTTTTCTCCATCATCTTTCTGCACTTATTCTTAAATTCTCATGCGTCTCGAATCTTGCGACATCGATTAAACAACCAAGCCAATATTTACGATAGCGTTTAGTTAAACTTTAACAACGTTTCGCTTATATCTTCTAAGAAATTCATTTCTATTCGCACCCATAGATTATGCAGTCCTGCCACGAGAATATTCTTACAAACATCTGTAAATTCCTTCCTTTGAGAGACCAATTACGGCTTTCGGAATTGTCGTCATCTTTCCGAAATCTATCATATCAGCCGATTCAGAACAAAAGGCTCGGTCTGTCTGTAGAAGCCGTGAGTTTTTCTATAGTCAAAAAATACAAAATATTTAGTCTGACGAAGACTTTTCTTTCGAGTTAACGCTAGGGGAGGAAGCGGAGGAACATTGCGAATGCCTGATTCTACATGCTATTGGGAATAGTAAAAATTTTCGTTATATTCTCTGCAAGAAGTTCACCTTTTTTGTACCTTTTAGCGAGATAGGAAAGATAAAACAAACTAAAATCTACTTGACTCCCTCGGAATGCCTGGATTTTTCGATTTCTTTTCTTCACAGACTAATGTATTTTTTCTCATTTCAAGAGTATTTCATTGTGAGTGATTCCTATTAAAAATATTAAGAAAGGTTAAGAATTGCAAAAATAAAGCACTCTTGGCAACACTAACCGAATTAGTCACAAAAAAGCATAAAACTTCAGAAAGAGTTTCGACGATATTCGTAGTGAATTCTGCTAATTTTAATAAAGAAAATGAGCTTAATGCTGAAGAATGGATGTTTTTAGAGTCTTTGAAAGGCAAGTTGGATTAGAAAGAAAAATTCAAATATTTTAGGTTTTTTCACTTAGTATTTATGGAGTATCCAAGAAATTGAAAACAAAAGAGATTGAGAGATTTCAGCAACTTTCATGTTTGTATACTGTAGGTTTTACTGCAGAAAGCTTGTTTTGTCAATCAAAATTCCGAGAGTGTGGGAATCTACAGATCTCATGAGATCTACCGAAAAACTCTCGAGCTCTAGTTTGGCGGCACAGCTTTTGGCTCGTGATCCAAATCCTTAGAAATAATATATTTAGGTAAAAAGATTGAAACTGTGGTTCGGAATTTCATCTAATGTCAATCCTGATATAGACATTGGAATTAATAATGAATTCCTGCAGAAACTAATCGATCGAAAAGCTGAAACATTCGAAACCAATTTAATTTCTCATATAACGCCCGAATTTGTTTTGAAATATATCGAGGTAGGTTTTTGAAATGATGAAAAGTAATTTTTAGAACTGTTTGTCTGGCTCTCATGCTCTTAGCAGATTGTCTTTTATTCTTTCTAGACAAATTTCCAAGTCTGATCTTTTACCATTGGGATTTACAGTGAAAGCTGACAGATCCTGTCTTAAAAGAAATATAGTAGTCAAAGATCGGGAGGAGAACAGGCCAGATCGAATTTTCGTCGAGGCGATTAATACTCAAATTAACATTCTAGCTGATTATGCTGTATATAGAAATATGCATTAATGGATCAACCTACCTTGTTTTTCGTATATCCATTTGGCGAAGTTTGTGGCATCCCATTCATAACTTGGCCCAAGATAATCACCCTCCAATTGAATTTCATTGTTTAATGCTTATCTATTCAATGAGCTACATTAAGAAATTGATATCAATTCTATATTTTTTCTACTTTTGCTTATATTTGGTTCTTCTATTCTTCCCTTTTATTGGCTTACAGCAACCATAGTATGTCTTCATTCCAAGTTTGGGAACGAAACTTACAGGGTAAACAAAAAAAACGGTAGTAAACTGATACATTGGAAAGTACTCTTTCTCAAATTTCAAAGTGCCGATCCATTTTCATGGTTTTCCGTCGTTTTACTCACTATTCATATCTTTTACTATAACTGGCTTTATCTTTTTATTTTTTAATTATTATCCACTTTATAGTTCATTTTTAAGATATATGTACACAAGTGATGACTGACGAGAGTTTTGGACCAGCAGTTTGTCGAGTTTGTCTCAGTGGGGAGTCATCTATTCCTTATAATGGCAAAAAAGGAGGAGAGCCATTAATATCACCGTGTGATTGCAAGTAAAGTCTATTTAATTAATTTATTAGGCTTTTAGAGGCTATGCAGGTCTGTTGCATAAAAGTTGTCTAGAGCATTGGTTATACATGTCAAAAACAACCCAATGTGAGATTTGCAAATATCATTTCAAATATGCAACGTAAGTCGCGTTTACTTTTGAATCAATTTTTAAAAGAAAACTCCAATCAGTATGCGATTATTTCCGACAAAGTGGCTGGGATAGTAGAGGAATGAGAAGCCTTCCTGCAGATTTTTTTTCAGTATTTATTTTCACTCCAATTGCACTAGTATTGATATATTATTGTATCAAATCAGGTATACAAGATATTAATGACTCTCGTTTTCCTACAGGAGGTAACCATTTAGAAAATAAAATTAATTTTAGAAAGAATTTTAATAGAAAAAAATTTCAGAAATAATTGCAATGCTCTTAGTCGCTTTTCTTATCTTTACTACAATATTTGTTTGGTATATACTCACAATTATATTCCATGCGCAGCAGTTTTTTGAATGGCAGGAAACACATAAAGTAAGTTTAATCTAGATTCATGTTATTTTTAGCTTGTATATCTAGCTGACCGACAAGAATATGACCGTAGCCGAAATAATAGCATTATCACGAAAATAGCGGTTTAAAATGTTTTTTCTTTACTTAAAGATGTTATAGAAAACATTATGTTGTTATCACGGAATCCAAAATCCGCAGTTTGTAATGCACGCTAGGGAGCTTGAAAGAGCAGCAACGCCATCAGGAAATTCCTCTTATTCGTACTCAAGTTCTATTTCGCCACAATCAACAAGTTCTTTGCCTAATGCTGAACATTCTTCTATTGTTCTCAGCTCGAAAGGTTCGTAACTTAAGCTAATTGATATCTCTTTAAGAAGATTCACTATCTCATTCATCTAACAATCAAGATAATGACTTAATATCAAGCTCTGATGCCCAAATATCGGAAGTAACGCTCATTCAAGAAGATACAGTCACTTTTCACGCGCACGCTCATTCAGTTAGCTAATTATAAGTTAAAATAAAAACAAAACTTTTAGACTCCATTTTCTGAAATCGATCCTGCTCACACTCGAAGAGATTTAGATTTAGAGTTATCTCCAATTGTAGATTATTCACCCCGCTTTCCAAGTCCTTATATTTCATTAAGCTTACGTGAGACCGTTGTTTAACTTTTTAAGGTTTTAACTATCTTTCACATTTATGATTTTAACTCCTGATTTGCATTGTCACGTAACTGTAAATAAAAAAATATAAATACCCCACGGCAGATTTCCAATCAAGAAATTTGTAACAATTTAGGTGAGCGAAGAATTTTTAACCACACAAATTGTCCAAAATCTCTAGGAAAAAAGTTTATTTAAAATAGATTTTCAAAAATTCTGAATACATTTTTTCAATTCTTCCAATTGATTTTCAAGTAAACGTACTCGTTTTTCCTCATTGGTAAATTTAGCACCGGCAATTCGTAGCTTTTCCTTCAACTCGTCAATTTCACGTTCAGCAGTGCGCTTGCGTTTTCTAGCAAATTGTAGCTCTTGCTTGCAACTATCGTATTTATTTACAATCTTCTTTTCATCACTTAAATAGAACCAATAAACTTTTATAAGTATACTTACTTTTCTATATCAGAGGATGGCAGATCCTGGATTAATTCAGAACTGCTATTTTGTACATCTATAAAACATCTTTACTTAATTACTTAATTTACCTTCTGGAATTTCGCTTTTCAAGCATTCTTTTTCCAAAAGTTTACGGAGATTTAAGCTAGAAGAATCTATATTATCAGCGCTCTTAAATAGTATTAGATACCAACAAAGAAAAAAAAACCTCATCTTTGCTTTCAGGTACTGTTTCTTCGAAAACTGGAAATTTTCCTGCAATTTCAGCAAAAAGATTTCCATTAGGAACCGATACAAAAGTCTCTCAAAGAAACACCACTGAACAAGCAAAAAAGAGTCTTACTTTTAATTTCGATGAGAATTTTGATAATACTGTCTCGTATATTACTCATATTTGGCTGAAACAAAATAAGCGGTAGACGATCCTATAAAAATACAGATACTTTTCAAAAAATTACCACATGAAGATTAGCAATCCAACGCTGCAACGAGCGAGGAGTTCGGCTATAACCTTTATTTGCCAACTCTTGGCTAAGTGCGCTATAAAATCTTGACTAAATAAAAAAAAATTAAGGTTTTTGTAAACGTCACCTTTAAATTCCTGCTTACGCTGGTTATTTCTTCGTTACTTTGAGCCATTTTCATAAGGACAATTTTCTGCTCTTCTTCGCAATAATGTTTAGATTTGGCTAATTCGGCTATTATATGAGGACCTAGTTGAACTTCGTCATTTGCTTAAACAAAAAAAGGTTATAAAAACATATAAACGTACTGTTATTTACCGTAGGGAATTTCCATGGAAGAGCGATATTTAGTAATCCAAATGCAAGTGGGGAAAGATCCTCTTTCTGAGCAATTTCTGGTAGCATACCCTTAATTGTTAAAGCAAACTAATAATGACATACTTGACTGAGCATCTGCAAAGCTTTTGTAACCCATTGTCGTACCCATGCACTTGTGCAATTACATCCCATTTTGCGCAGATCATCTGACCATGTATGGCATAGAGTTATCTGAAAACATAATTATCTAAGGCAAAACAACTAACTGGCTTTATATGTTTATCTCGGATGTATGCATAATTCTCAGCAATTTTTCTAAACAAGTATTCCTCAACTCTGGTATCAGTTTGTAATTGTGTCTGGATGGACTCCTCAGCATTATCCATTTAGCACTGAAAAGTTAAAACGGAATTCTTCAAAAGTTATTTTCTCAGCATGGTACATGGTAATAAATAATTTTCCCATTGCAAAGTTGTAGAGCAAATCGAGATTTACAACTTTGCAGAAGATTGAAAATTGTGGAAATAAGCGAAAGTTACCCGAAAAAGTTAGACGACATTTTAACCCCGATTTTTGATTGCTTTCACATGAGCCCCCCTTCTAATAAAAATCAGGTTTGCTACTTCGGTAATTGACAAACATAAAAAATAAAAAATTTCTTGGAAAATAATGAACTTGGGTCTTGGACAAACCTTTAAAACTCTCAAGCGAGAGTGAGGCTGTATTGTCTTTCAATTCCGCAGTGAATTTAATAATCTGTCATATTGTGGTATTGATTAATTGAGCAAGGAATTATCGTACTTGTCGGGAATTGAACCACGAAACCCCCGCCTGTCAGGCTAATATTCTGTCATTGAACTATGTGAGTACCTCCTTCTAAGGCGAAAAGATAAGCCATACCCGTAATTGTTTCGGTTAATAAAAAGAGCTAGGATCAGTCCAATTTAGCCCCAATACTTTTGTCGTATGAATATAATGATCCACTTCATAAATAATCGTATTCATAATGGCCATCCACTCTTCAAATTTAAAAAAAAGTAAATAAAACTTTCCATTCTCTTCCTCTCGCTTGTCCTCCCGTTTTCAGCCGATTTTTGATGAACTTCGAGAAGATAGACCGGAGGAAGTGAAACTTCTTGTGATGGTATTCTCGGTCAGCCTATACGGCGCTACCCGCGTTTATTTTCCCTAAATTAGACTCTTAAATAAAAATATTTTGAAAATTATTCGTTTTTCTTCTAGGGAAGAGGTCTTTTTAATTTCTCGTTGTTTTTTCTCTTTGACCTTTTCAATCTGCTTTCTTGATTTATTTAGATCTTTTCAAAACAAACTTTATTCTGTTCGGAAAAAAAGAATTACAAACTATTCAAATTGACCGCGCGCTGGTACCCATTTAATAAACTTTATATCCTACTTTTCGATTTTTTTTTAAGCAAAACGCTTGTCGTCTTTTTAAATCAGTGCTGTTTCCTATTTCAGTTTATCAATTCTTTATATTTTGATATCTTATTATTATAAAATTATTTTGCTATTTTGTTTAGAAATGGCTATGTCGCCTCCCCAAGAGCGCGTTCGGGTTTCCGTGAGCTATAGACACGTTATGTCTCCTTTTAGAGAGGTGCATTCATTCAATGACCTAATATTTCCTTTTTCAGGAAACAATGCCTGTTGGGGTGACTGCCATGGATATTGAAGATGCGAGCGTGAAGGCAGGGTCAGCAATTAATAATCAAAAGTTAGTTTTGCTACATGTTATGTAAGTTTCATTATTTTTAGAGGAAGTTCTGGCATACAAGCAAAGTTAGATGAGTTTCGTGACTTTGTAAGTAGGACATGTTGCTCATGTGTATCCCGGGTAATTCATATCAAAGCCCTTTAGCATTTTTCAGATGCCTGCAATTTTACTAGTTTTGGCTATTTGCTTAGCTATAGTTCTGCTTTTTGCCTTAATTCCAGCCATCTTTATTCTTACAAATGCAGTGCAAAGTGAAGTGCCACAAGCTCTCGTTTCATCAAAAATTGAAGAAATAAATGTAATCATTATTATTTGAAATTAACCTTATCTGGCTTTAGGCTATACGCACTATACCTAGATTGGTTGCTGATAATGAAACTGATGAAGAAGTGCCAATGGTTCTTGGCATTCCTATTACTTCGCTATATCCTCCTAATATTAGCATGTCTTATGGCTTTGGCTTTATTTGCTATAAGGACCCGTCAATTGTTGTCAGTACATCAAAAAGATGCGATGGTTTTACTGATTGTCCTGATGGATCAGATGAGCAAGGCTGTAAAAGTTGCCAATCATGGGCATCTTGCGAACTAGAAAACGATTATCTAGCTTGCCTACATGGCGGTCATATATGTGACAATATCAAGCATTGCAAGAATGGTTTCGATGAAAAGGAATATTGCCGTTAGTTACTCTTAATTTCAAAATCTTACCTTGATCTATTCAGAGAGTACATGCGATAATGATCAGCACAAATGCAAAAAGGCAAATGGAATCGACATTTGTCTACCTCGAATGGCCGTCTGTGACGGACGTAGAGATTGTGCAGACAATAGCGATGAGGAGCAGTGTAGCGAATGTGCTGGCGGAGCCAAGTTTTGTGCAGTAAAAAATACCTGTATTCCTGCTCAAAACGTCTGTAATGGTGTTCCTGATTGTGATGACTATAGCGATGAGAAGGTTTGTAATATAACTTTTTCCTCAAATTTTTCAGGGTTGCGATCTCAGATCTTGTAACGGCATTGGAAAAGCACTTTGCAAGGCAGATGGAATGTGCATTGAGGAACGTAATATTTGTGATGGGTACGAAGATTGTTCAGACGGAGCTGATGAAGTAAACTGCCCTGGATACTGCAAACTTGAAAGCAATGAACCTGACGAGGTATTAAGATCTAATGGTTTTAATATTGAAATTTTAGATTGATGGAAGCGGAAGCCAATTCTGCTGTAAGCGTGATAATACTTGCCATAATGCTTCTATACGCTGCGACGGAAAAGCCGACTGTTCAGACGGTGAAGATGAAATTGACTGTACTTGTAAAGGTATATAGTCTATATACAGCGTTTAATTAAGGGTGATTGCAGAATGCATGGGTCGACATGCTAATATATCACTCTATATGTGCGGAAACAGTTCTCGCTGTCTTCGTAGAGAAGAAGCATGCTCTCCTTACACAAACTGTCCTAATGCCACTTTTGCTGACAAAGCCTTTTGCGCTATACAACATCTTCGAAGTCTTGAAAGATATGATTCTGTAACAATGCCTCCTGTCTAATACTTTTTATATTTACTTTACGCTTTGTAAGTTTTATGTTCTTAAATAAATGTTTGATTGTATTTAATGATTTGTTAACAAGGCATGTTATATTCGCGCAAAAGCTTTTGGTTGTACTTCAGCTGGCAACTCGGTTCGATATGCAGACTGCGCGGCGGGACCCATATATTAATTTTTATTTTCTTAACGGTTTCCATAATTTTTTACATCTTTTTTTTAAAACAAATCGTATAGAATTTGATATATAGAGACAAAGAAACATTTTTAAAAACACGTCTAAAAGTATCTTGAAAACAAAAAAAGATCCAATGCTGCTAATGTTTTAAGGCATGTTTTTTAAATGTTTCTTTGTCTCTATATATCAAATTCTATATTATTTGTTTAAAAAAAAAGATGTAAAAATTATGGAAACCGTTGGTAAAATAAGAATAAGAGAAAAATTAATATATGGGTGCTGCCACGCGATCCGGTGTGCGGGTTGCACATTGAACCGAGTTGTCAGCTAAAGTACAACCAAACTTTTTCTTATAAAAATCTGGAGGATTGCTTAGGCTCTAATTACTCGTTTTCTACAGAAGCATATGATTGATATGATAGTAAGTATTTATTTTTGCTTCTGGTGTATCTTACAATACACATTTTTTAAATTTTCTGCTGTGCAATTACGTATTGTATTTTAAGAAACGCAACTGCCACTTTCAAAAGCATTTAATTCTCTTGTCATTTCTTCTTCTAAATAACATATTTTTTGCAGAATGGCTCCTCCTAGAGCAGGTGGGACAGGTGCTTTTGAAAGTCAGAAAAATAAAGTACACCGAGGTTAGTTGACTAAATCTTGCTAGTTTATTATCTTTTTAGTACACAAGAAAGGAGGCAAGGCAAAACGTGAAAATGAAGCAAATAAAGTCAAAGGAAACAATGCAAAGGCTTTTACTTTTCGTTCAGCCATTGCTGCTGGCAAAGCTATTAGAAGGTATTTATGACGTACATAGTTAACCCTAATATTTTAAGGGCTGCTGATATTAATGAAAAGAAAAAGCATATTCTAATGATGGATAGAAAACCAGTTTTACCACCTCCAATCATTGTTGCAATTGTTGGACCAAGTAAAGTTGGTAAAACTACACTTTTGAGAGGACTAGTTAAATATTATTTGAAAACTGGCTTTGGAGAGTTGAAAGGTACTGAATTCCTATAAATTTATATTTTTAGGACCGGTAACGATTGTGACAGGAAAACAAAGACGAGTACAATTTATTGAAGTTAAAAATGATATCAATCACATGATAGATGTAGCTAAAGTCGCAGATTTGGTAAGCGAACTTATTATCCTCAGTTTGTCACTTAAAGGTGCTACTTATGGTAGACGCTTCATACGGATTTGAAATGGAAACTTTCGAATTTCTAAATATTTGCCAGGTTCATGGTATGCCTCGGATTATGGGAGTTCTGAATCATCTAGATTTGATTGATGGAATTTCCAAAGTAAATTTTTATTTGCTTTATTATATGCATTAAGGTTAACAAAACTAAAAAAATAATGAAGCATAGATTCTGGACAGAGCTTTATCAAGTAAGTACAGAGATAAATAATTTAAATTAAAACAAAGGGAGCAAAACTTTTTTATTTGTCTGATATGGTACATGACAGCTACAAGAAAAATGAACTTCACAATCTTGTTCGCTTTATTTCTGTAACAAAATTTCGACCTATGGTTTGGAAAGATGCACATCCTTACTTGTTGTGCGATCGATATGAAGACATTACTAAACCAGAGGTATGTGGCCTTTATAGCCAAAGATTCTCTTTCAGATTACTAGAGAAAATCCTCTAGCTGATAGATCACTTTGTTTATACGGATGGGTACACGGCGCTCATTTAAAAAATCATTCGGCTATTCATATTCCGGGAGTTGGAGACTTGCGAATTAAAGATTTGACGAGCTTGCCAGATCCGTGTCCCCTACCAGAAGAGCGCAAAAAACGTGCTTTAAATGAACAGGTTGTTTGATTTTGTTTTTTTTAAATGTAATTTTAGGAGCGTGTAGTTTATGCGCCTTTTTCTGGGCTAGGAGGGATTGTTTTCGATAAAGATGCAATTTATATTGAAGCAAAGGGTGTTCAAAGTTACCAGGTTTTAATTTCTTTTTATTATATTTTAAGTTTTTTTTAGAAAAAAAGAAGCGAATTAGTTGAAGGGTTAGAGAAAGTAAAAACAACACTAGATGAAAAAATGAGTGGAGCCAAACTTCGGCTTTTAGAAAATTCATTACCTGTCGAAATTTCTACAGAGCAAAATAGGAGCATTGATCGATTTGAAGAAGATGACGAATCCGAAGAGGAGGTTTTCAGTTTTTGCTTAATTTTATTGTAACCTATCATTAGATGGACGAAGAGATAGAAGAAGAAGAAGGCATTGAAGAAATGAGTGATATGGAATATGGTGCATCAGATGGTGAAGAGTACTCAGAAAATTACGAAAAATTTAAATTTGAGAGTGATGAGGTTTTTACATTTAAAATAACATTAACTAATTTTTAATATCTAGAGTGATGAAGAATATGAAGAACCGCAAAAAAGAGGACTAAAACTAACCAAGTTTTCTGACGATTGGGATGATCTTTCAAAGAAAGCAACGGAACAATATATTCCAAAGAAACAAACTAGATTGAATTGGGTAAAAATTATTTACACCAATGGTATTTTTTCAAATAAAAGATTTAAAATTAATTTTAGATAATTCTTTTGAGTCAGCTCCTGCACAAGAAAATAGCATTGCTGATGGATTGTTCACTATTCGCAAGCATGCAAAAAGAAATATTTTTGATCAAGAGGATGGTTATTGCTACGAATTGATGGCTTCAACATCGAAAGAGATTCTGAATTGGACAGAAGAAGAATTTCGTGCTTCAATTCAAGACTGCTTTGTAACTGGAAACTGGACCGAAGAAGATCAAGAAGAGAAATTGATCAAAGACGAATTAGAAGAAATTGATGAAGACGATGAAGCTAGCGATGTTGATATGGACGAGGCCGAAGAAGATCAGGATCTTAATGGCAAGGATATAGCAGAGTCTGCTCTACTAAAGGCAGAAAGGGCAGCAAGAGAACGCAGAGCTGAAGAAAAAATTAAACTAAAACAGAAGTTTAACGATGAATATGACGAATCGAGCAAATTCTACAATGACTTAAAGGTTATTATCTAAATTTTAGAACTTTTTTTTTTCAGAATGAAATGACAGAGCAAGCTGAATTGAATAGAAACATATTTGAAGGCATGGATGAAGAAGAGCGAGAGAAAATTGAAGGTTTTCGAGCTGGACGTTATGTCCGCATTGAATTTGATAATATACCCTATGAGTTTGTTGAAAATTTTGACCCATCTGCTCCATATGTTATCGGAGGTCTTCTTACAGGAGAGCAAAATATGGGAGTTGTTCAGGTGCGTTTATTTAATGCTTATTTATGTCAAATCCAGGTACGTATTAAACGACACCGATGGTTTGAAAGAGTATTAAAATCTCGAGATCCACTCATTATTTCTTGTGGATGGCGACGATTTCAAACAATCTCTCTTTATTCAATGCTGGTAAGTTATAGAGTTTTGATTTCAAATCTTTTCAGGATCACAATATGCGTCATCGTTTTCTAAAATATACTCCAGAACATATGCATTGCCATGCCCATTTTTGGGGGCCAATTACCGGCCAAAATACAGGATTTCTAGCTATCCAATCAGTTGCTGATAAAACCGTAAGGAATTTCTTAAAATAAATAACTCTTTACAGCCTGGTTATCGAATCGTTGGTACAGGAGTTGTTTTAAATCTTGAGAAAAATACACAAGTTATGAAAAAACTAAAGCTCGTAGGAACACCGGAGAAAATTTTCAAAAATACAGCCTTTATCAAGGTAATTTGAACAACAGTGATTATAATATTTCTTCTTCAGGGAATGTTTAGTACACAACTAGAAGTTGCAAAGTTTGAAGGCGCTTCAATTAGAACTGTATCAGGTATCAGAGGAGTAGTTAAAAAAGCACTCCGAGAACCTGCTGGAAGCTTCCGCGCTACATTCGAAGATAAAGTACTAATGAGTGGTAAGGATTCCGTAAATTTTTCCATCATTTTTTCAGATATTGTCTTTCTTAGATCCTGGGTTTCTGTTCCAATTCCACATTATTACACTCCAATTATTGACCATTTATTACCAAGTGGAGAAGCTTGGGTTGGGATGAGAACTGTTGGAAAATTACGGTTCGACTTGGGAATAAAGCCAGAGCAGAAGGAAGATTCTTTGTATAAGCCAATTGCTCGTAACAATTTTGAATCAGCCCCACTTGTAGTACCAACTAAGCTGCAAATGCAACTTCCTTTCAAAATGAAGCCAACGTATAATGAGAAAGAAGGAAAAGTGAGTGAATTCGAAAATTTTCAACTTTTTACTGCATTTCAGGAACAAAACAAACTCGTTGCTAAACATACTGCTCTTATCTTAGAACCTGAAGAGGCCAAACGTAAACGAATGCTCGACATGTTGAAAACAATAAATAAGGAGTCAGAAAAGAAACGAATTATAGAAAAAGAGTCTTCTAAAGCTAAAAGGGCAAAAGAGGTCAGAATATAACTAATTATTATTTTAAAAAATCTTTTACAGCAAGCCAAATTCGATGAAAAACGCTCAAAGAACATGAAAGAACGAAAGAAGGAAATCTGCCGTGTTCTAACCAAGCGGGAACAATTTAAGCTTAAAAAGGCATTAGGAAAAGTGACGTCCAGTAGTTAGTTGTTATGTTTTTTGTTGAATCGTTTTTGTTACAATAAAGTTTTATTTGTTAATAAAATGCTGTCTATCCGAGGCACACCCGTTATTATTATTTTTTAAATTTTAGAATCCAAACATATTTTTAGCAGTAATGGCGATTGGTTTGGAATCTTGGTTTTATAACTTTACCCAGTTGTCTAGAAGTGGAAACAGCCCGCAAACACTGGCGGATGTTCCTAGACCATTTATCGAATATGCGTTGTGGGGGATGTTTAAAGGAGCTGAATTGGCAAGTATTGTAGGTAACAATAATTTAATGGCTAGGAGTGGTAATCTACTTTAGGAGGTTGTATTGCCCATCCAATTTACCGGATTTATTTAACAAAAACTTTAAAACCTGAAAAAACAACTCCAAATTCTCATAAGGTAATAAGAGCCGCCTGCAGAAAACTACAGGTTTGTTATTTATAGAACATGTGCAGACTTTTGTAGGGCAGATTCCTTCTTGCCGGACTGTTTTTGGGGCCTTTAGTAGCCACAGTTCATAGCTGCAGTAAGCCTCTAACGCAAGTTCAAGAAATATGCTACAAAATTCGATGTGAAAGAGAGTCGCTAACCATTGTAAGATATTTTGGAATTAATTAATTTTTTTATTAAGGATCGGGCGACTTTAGTTTGCGGATTTGTTGGCTGGTACTGGAAAAGATTCCAAGGCGCTGTTGATGGTATTAATATTGGAATTGCATATGCGCTATTGAATAACAAAGTAAGACATTTTATTTCAGCAAACTAGCTTTTAGTTTATCGAAAAACACACTTCGCCTATGTTGGTTGATATGGTAAAGCCGGAAGAACGTTTTGCTTCAGTTGAAGAAGCTTCTAAAACAAAATCAGAGCTTATAAAATTCTTGCATCAAATGGAAAAAGAGAAATCGTCTAGGTAATTATAATTTCAAATTTATTGTTCAGAATAGGTTTATTGTTTTCTGTTTTGTACAAAAAATCTATTTCAAATCATCTTCTTCTTCGTTTTGAAGCTGGTATACCATCAATTTACCGCTTCGGCCCCCATCAGGGAGATTTTTAAAGACTGGGACGGAGTTTTCTCGGAAACAACCGAAAGGCAACTCGCGAATGACACGAAAACCCATCTAAATTCTCTTCTCTCATATTCAATTGGAGCTTCAATAACCTTTCGAAAAAGCATCTGCGAAGCAACGGCAGTAGCACTCGCTCCTACCCATTGACAACCATTAGTTTTAGCTGACTCAAAAGCGCGTTCCACTAAGCTACGTGCTATTCCTCGGCTGAAAGGCACTAGTTATTATTGGAAGTAAACAAATAGACCCCTGGTAGTCGCTTCTAACACAAAGGACATCGATCTTAAAAATTCGGCTGGGCGAAGTCAACAGTTGAGGCAAATCCTCTTCCAAAGTCTCGATAAAAACTAACAGCTGATTAGCCACGTGCTGGGGATAAGGTCCATTTTGAATGGCTATATCGGAATGAATCAAATTCAGCTGAAAAAGCCTACATTTTCCATAGTCACGATAAGGATCCAAAGGCTGAGGCTCAGAAAGATCACTTTGTAGATCTTTTATGCTATTAAGACAAATTGCAACCAATTCGTCTCCATCGAAAACCAACGTCGAATAGGAATTATGCTCTAATCCTCCGTCTCGCAAATCCCCAAAGAAATCCAAGACGTCCTCTCTAGAAGTTCCTAAATTTTTGGTTCAAATGGAAAGACGGCGGCGGGAGAGACCTAAAGAAGTCGTAATGGGCTCGGTGACACGAAAGTGGTCCAAAAGGAAGTTGTGAACCAGCTGGGCGTGTTCTTTCTGCGTACCCGTCACATACATTACCTCAGCCATCTGCAATTAACTCGTAATTGGTCGGTTGTTTTGGAGAAAATGAGGAAGGAGGCGAAGAGGGTGGAGCCAGTCGATAGATGGCGTTGCCACAATTGCCGGCGGGCCTCCCTCACACACGCGAAGAGGAATATTCAATTGCGGAAAAATGAAGAGGCGTGTCGGAGGTGCACAAAGTGTAAAGTGATGGAGAGAGGGAGGGCCAATTCTCCTTTTATAAAAACGAGATGATTCAACGAGCGAATGTTTCGGATTCCTTCATTCTAAAAACAACAAATATTAAAAGGAAAATGGCATGACTAATTTAGCAAAATCGTGAAATAATCGAGGCGAATAATTGGAGAACAAACAATGAAAATCATCTTTGCAATCAACCGTCTGGCTGCTCACGTAATCCATCAGGGCAAAATCGTGGACGACAGCAAGGCACGAGACTACAAACCCATCAACTATCAGCTGAAAGTTCGTCTTTTCTTCAGTCGAAAAAGCCAACCATTCCTGTATCGGTGAGAGGGGCGAATATTCCTTGCTGTCAGACTGAATTAATTTGAGTCACGAAATTCGGAACAATTTTGTCGTCTTCTATCCTCAACAGACAATCACCGAGTTTGATTTCTTCGACTCGAATTGTATAATGCAGATCGGGTGGGTTATTGGCAATCTGCTCGGACGATGAGATGGCTCTTCGTAAGTTTGATTTTGGCTCCTTTTTCTGTTTGGATCCTGAAGAACCTTATCAAATCGGATTGACGATTAGGTCAATGAAGTTGGTGACGAATCTATCTCTTAACCAGATTCGTCTGGATGGTTGTTTGATTCTTCGTTGGAGTCAAAATCCATTCGTTCATCCTCTTTTCTGTCTGATACCTAACAAGGGAACACTTTTAGTTGGTCCAAGCGTTTCGCAAAATCTTTGATATCATTCGATAGAGAATTAATTTCTAAGTCGTTTTTGACAAAAATTAGCTGCCGAAGAACCAACCTGGCCGAGTAATAGCCCTCCAAAGTTGGGTTTCGCGACAAATCTGGGATAAGGTCGCGTCAAACCACTAGCGACAAGTGAGGTCCTGGCCTAGTGGCAAGCATGCTAGACTATTGCTCTTTTGGTCCCGGGTTCGACCCCCGAGATTTTTTTCCTTTTTATTTTTATTTTTTTCATTTTTTTTGTGTATGTTAGACTTATAAATATGTCAATATTAAAGAAGTGCATAGCGCGAAATGTCCCCAAAAATGATTATTGTTGTTACTGTTACGGCTGTCTTATTAGCTTTAATAAATAATGTACCTCTTTAACATACACAAAAAAAAGTGGAAAAAATAAAAGGGAAAAAGTCTCGGGGGTCGAACCCGGGACCAAAAGGGCAGCGGTCTAGCACACTTACCACTAGGCCAGGACCTCACTTATCGCTAGTGGTCTGACGCGACCTTATCCCAGATTTGTCGCGAAATCAAACTTTGGAGGGCTATTACTCGGCCAGGTTGGTTCTTCGGCAGCTAATTTTTGTCGAAAACGACTTAGAAATTCATTCTCTATCGAATGATATCAAAGATTTTGCGAAACGCTTGGACCAACTAAAAGTGTTCCCTTGTAAGAACCTGACAGATTTCTTCCGTTCTTTCCAAACCCCAAAACTCAAAGAATCGATTTCCTTTTGTTCTATTTTCATCACTTTTGCCTCCCTCTGGGGGAAGCTTTCCAAAATTTGATCAACCACTATTCGCATAGGGTCGGAAGGTATTAGTACCTCAAACTTGGGTAATTAAACCGACGAATAGGCTCCCTCTCGTCCTTTAGTCTCCGCTGGTTGACACAGCTGTACGGAAAGGGCGATGAGGTCTCTCTTCAGCGAGACGCAGACATTCTTCTTTGGGTCTCTTACTCCCCCAATCTTTCTCTGCGAGAGTGTCTGCGTCTCTTAGCGAGAGATTTCCTCGCCCTTTCCGTACAGCTGTGTTAGCCGACGGAGGCAATAAGGCGCGACGGGGCTTAGTCGTCGGTTTAATTACCCAAGTTTGAGGTACTAATACCTTCCGACCCTATGCGAATAGTGGTTGATCAAATTTTGGAAAGCTTCCCTCAGAGGGAGGCAAAAATGATGGGAATAAAAAAGAAAGAACTTGAGGTTTTTTTGAAAAAAAAACTACAAACTTTGGTGTCGGCCGGGAAGCACATATAGTCAGAAGGAGAGGCGAAACTTGAGTAGTACGATCCAGCAGCGGACGGATTATAGGATTCAACTGGAATTGAACCAACAGGCTGAGGAGGCTGTTGAAGTTTTTTAGATTTTTTAAAATCTAAATTGCAATAATTTGCTGAGAAATCGGAACTGGGATGGCTGAAGGCTCCTGACAGGGCATTCGGCCCATCTCGACGTCATAATGAAAGAAACGACCTGGAATTGGAGTAGATTCTGCATTCGAAAGTATCATCGGCCCCCATGACGGTTCGCACATTTCTTAAATAATCGAAATATTGGACAGAATTGTTGGCGGGTCCTTCTCCTCCATAAGCAATTTCTCCACTGTGAAGTGAAGCCGTTCCAAGATCTTACGCTTGGAGAAGTGGCGAATGTGAGCAATACATCAGAGAAGGACTGAAAAGAGACCATTCAGAATAACCAAAGGAGTCTTACGCGGAGCCGCTTTGACCGACAATAAAACCGCCAATCTATTGAGTTTCTTCGTGGGAAAAAACATCTGAAATCGGCTATCATCAATCACGATAGACCACCCGGGGAGAAATATCGTCAATTAGCGCGACACTTTTTTAGAAGATGGAACGAGTCTTTGGAGTTTTATCAAATGGATTTACCACTGTTTGAGGAGAATTTTGAGCGAAAGGTTCACTTCGAATCGGACTCCTCTCATAAATCCATCGCGATATCCCGGGTTGGTGAAATTGCCTTCTTTTCCAAATTTCGATAAAAGAATAATCTTCTGAAGCTGGAGTCCCAGTAGCTAGATTTCATCCGAAACCAGCGGATCTAGCACATCCTAAAATCGTTTCTCCATCAGGCAAAACCTGTCAAAAGTCTTTTATAAAAAAGTGGGAAAACCTCAAGACTGTAGGGGATAGCGGCTGTCCTACAAAAAGCAGGAGATACTCCTTTTGAAAATAAGAAAAATGGGCATGGAAGAGTCAGATGGAAATATGACCACTTCTACGCCACTCCCCCGAGAAAATTCAAGTTTTCGTGGGAGAGTAAAAAGACTTGAGAATAGCGCCATCCATCAAGCATCAATCTGGATATTCCAAAAAAGAAGACAGCGTGAAACGGCTTCTGTCTGCTTCGATGAACTTCTCTTCTCCTCTTGATCTTCGATTAAATCATCGCAAAGGAATGAGAAGAGATATCTTGGCTAGCTGCGTACTATCACTGAAGAAAAGTGTCCTAGTTCGCCGCTCTTTTTTCATAAGATTAGTAATCATCGCGTCTCCATCAGCTTTGTTAAATCAAAAATAGAACGAAAATCCCAATTTTCTTCAGATTACTTTGTTCTACTCAGATGGGGTTTTTTCTCTCCATTAATCTAAGCAAGGTGCACACCAGAAATGAAAAGATCCAGCAGTTTTCGTCTAGGAGATGCCCTTTTTGAGATTGCAAAAAACCAGCTGCCCAAAAAAGTTTATATTTCGTCTAAAAAAACAGCGAGTTGTCTCAAATCTGCTCGAATCTCCAATAAAAAAGTCAAAATGTTCCTTCGACTATCAAAAAAGGATAGTCAGCGTGAGCCGAATTCTTTGGAAGAATGCTCTGACCTTGGCAGCAACGGTTATCTGTCACTTGCGGATCTAACGGAAGCACAAAAAACGGAGCGGATAGTCAGGTACTGGGGTGATGAATTGCTCGCATTAGACAAGCTGGGGATCCAGGGAACTATTCCACCTTTATGACCCCAGTGATCATGCCTAAATTTTAGTGATAAAACGTCATGCCAGAGGGTCGTGTGTTCGATCCCCACCCAGACAAAATTTTTTGCTTTTTTATTTTTATCATATTTCTTAAAGTTTTCAACTTTTATCACAACGACTCAATGGCTTGAGTATGGGCTCCAGTTTGCGGGCTAACAAAGTTTAGCTGATGGTTTACAGTTAAGTGTTTGTATGGTTGTGGAGGTAGGGCGAGGGAATTATATGATCTCTAACAATCCGTGATTATAGTTGTGCCGGATTTAATATATTTAGCAACTAAGGAAAGAAGCGTGAAGCCGTCCCTGCGTTGGGCCACTTGGAAAAAAACACCGATTAGAGTCTCTTTCTATTCCTCCGAAAAGCCAACAGTGACGCTGAAAATGACGTCCCCTGTGATATTTTTCTTTGAAAACACACGTCTCATCTACTTCAACGACAACTCCGGATCCCTCAATCGAAGGCTGCTTGCGATCAAAATAAGCAGCAGTAATCTCACGAAAAGTTTTTTCAAGAAGTGTTACTGTGCTGTGATCGAGTTCGACCTCTCGGGATTTATCGCTTGTTCGGCCATATTCAAAGCACCACAAATAGGAAAGGTGAAAGATTGCCTGACGACCATTCGACAGCCGCGCCTATTGCAGGTGAAGGTTTTTGCATTAAAGTCTGGGCGTATAGGTTGGGCACAATGACTACAGATGACAACTGTTGGAAGTAGATCAAGTTGTCTAAGCCAGTCATCGAAGTCATTAGCTGGGATGTCAACTTTCCGCAAAACGTCTCGCATAGTTAGGTCGCACAGTTCTTACGATCGAAATTGAGCGGCCATTCCATAAATAGTTAGAATTGAATAAAAAGTATTAAAAAATTGAAAACCTTAAGAAATACGATAAAAATAAAAAAGCAAACAATTTTGTCTGGGTGGAGGATCGAACCCACGATCCTCTGGCATGACGTTTTATCACTAAAATTTAGGCATAATCACTGGGGTCCTAAAGGTGGAATAGTTTCCTGAATCCTTCTTGGGAATCTCTCGGCTTGTACACAAAGAACAATTACTCGTTGAATAACGGTGGAAAAGCCAGACATCAATCAAAACGCCATCTTTTTCTCGACTGAGTGTACATACATTTTGCTTTAGTCTTCGAATTATCGCCAAAGAAGTGTTCAGATCCTCTTTGTGCTTCTCTCTGATTGCGTGCTAATCCACAATATCTCGATGCGAGTCACCCAACTGGTTGAATTCCTCCTTGGTTCCACAGCCACAATCCTAAATGTCCTATTGATTCCGATAATTATCTTCAAATCGTCTCAACGCATTGGAAAATACAAATATTTCCTGCTGGCTTATACTTTCAACTCGTGCTATATGACCATCTCGCAGATTTCTTCGCTGCCTGTAGGTTTTTCTCTTTGATTTGACGGGGAAAGGACTCATCTAGACGTGGTTTATTCCACAGAATGGATATTTTTGGATCTCGACGATCGACTTATTTCCGCGATGGATCCAGCAGATTCTCGTGATGTCGTATATTTTGGGCTACGTTTTCAACGCGATTGTTCTCACGTGGAGTTTTATTTTCCGATTAGCCACCATTGAAAAGTAAGTTTCGAAGAATAAAAGAGGCTTTTTTAAAGCGTTCGACCCTGGATTTTATCTCCGCGTTATTTTTCATTTGCCTTGTTTCTGTCGATTATTCTCTCGCTTTATATGCTTGGCTGCTGTCGTCCAATAATGCCGTCGGTTAGAGTTGAGGAGATTTTCCAAGAACAAATATTCAACGCCACTGGGATGAAACTCGAAAACATTGGCTATATCGGAGGAGAGATTACCGTAGCATTTGAATCATCCTCCCACACGTCATTTTCCAGATAAATGGCAGTTTGAATATCGGGATGGTTGTTTGTCTCGGCTCATTTTCGATCTTTGTTGCCACAGCAAGTACAATTTTCCTAATTTGCTGGCATAAAATTGGCTCAAAATTGAGACAGATGAGGACGATCGCCAATACGAATTACAAATTCCAAAGAAAGCTTTTCACCTTATTAACCTTACAGGTACTTGCTCATTTCATATCCAACTTCGAGTTAGACTTGTATGCCGATTTGCTTCAATATCCTTCCAGCCTTTTTCGTCTTTGTCTTGAGCATGGCTAAGGTGGTGTCCCTCAATCCCTTTTAAATCTCTAAGGTTCCGTGCGGAGAGGCGGTCTTGGTTTTTGCGATGGTTCTTAGCTTCGCTCAGATTGTTGATCCTATTTTTACGATTCTTTTCATCGCCGATTACAAAGCCTTTGTTCGACGATGCTTAGCCGAGGTAAAGACATAGGAGAAACAAACTGTTTTAGATCCTCTATTGTGCAAAATTAATTTCAAGTCAAGCTGTGATAACTATTTCTAGCTCACATACATAGTTCTCCACTGCTTCTGCTATCCATTTTCTCCGTTTTAGCCACATTATAAAGACTCCTAGTTTTTAAAAATCTACGTCGCTTTTGTTCTCAGCTAATGTAAAAAAAACCGATTATCAGCCTTATGATAGAAAAAAAAGTTTATTTTTTCAACAAATAACAATTGTAAAAAAAGCCTATTCTAAAACAATCTACTCTTCTTTCTTGGGAACAATACTTGAAAGACCAATTCCTAGAGGAATCGTTTCTACTCCTGTCGAAGCTCGCTCATGTCGCTCACTTGACCAGCCACGTCGAGCATCGCGCGTCCATCTCGGCACAACGTTGTCAGCAAGAAGTCGGATCATAACCTAAAACATTGAATTAATCATTAAAAGCTACTCACATCTTCATGATTCCTGAAAGGATGCTTTCTCCATTCGGCGTCCAAATGTCCTTCAAGATTGGCATAAAATGGGAGAGGTTTTGGCTTTTTCAGAGGATATCGGCCTTCTCCATAGAAATCGTCCAAATTTAGTCGGTCAATGGCCTCTAATTCATCTTCTGTTTTCATTGGTGCCATTATGGGCGAAGCAACTTTTAGAGGCAGAAAGTGTCGATTGGGAGACATTTCTACTACATGAAGTCCTGAAATGAACGACTAACTGGCAATAAAGTGAGGAAACCTTTTCGCTCTGCTAGTTGCTGATGAGTTTCTTGATTAAGAAGACCTGTTACAAAAGCATGCGTTAAAGCCAAATAATTCTTAGTAGACCCTTCTACTTTTACGTAGATATCTTTAATTCCAATGACCTACAAGGAATTAGAAATAATACTAAAATACAGGCGATATTACCTCACAAATCTTTTTGAGCCGTGGGTGACATAAAAGTCCGAAACCTGCTGGTCTTCGCTGAGCAAAAACGCGGGTATTTCGACATTCAGCATAAAAATCTTGATAAATTGTCCTTCCCTCTAGTAATTCAACGAAGAAAAGCTTTCGGGCTGCCATATTCATTCCATTTACAATGGCAGTTGTTGTCCTGTGTATTGGAGCTTTTCCTACCGCATAGCCGGCAAGTCCATTGCCGTTGCCAGTAATTACTAGAGCTGACATTGTATGAACTCGTCCAAAGACTTTTGTCATATTTGCTGTTCGTTTTACCTGAAATATAATAATTTAAATACCATTTACTTTACCTCTAAGCAATACGATTGAAAATCATCAAAATTAGTTTGTTCAACTGGTGGTGGAGCTCCAAGCTTTTGTCCGACTAGTTGGTAACCGCTAAAACCTCTCTCCAGTGGATGAAGTTTTTCGCGATTTCTCTTCTTAGTACCACTAAAATCGTCAATATAGTGTAAGCTACAAAACAAACGTAGTTTTAGCTTCTAGCTCTGTTCTAACTAATCCGAGAGCTGTCTTTTTCTCCTCATCGTTTTGTTCAATAACATTAATTGGTGCAGTTTTTAAACCGCTATCTATAGGTGCATTTAAGCCAGGAAAATTTATTTTTAATGGACCTGTAATTTAACTATAATTTTAATTAAAATTGCTAGTCTTACTTGAGCCAATTTTATAAAAACGATGTAAAGGTCTAACCGGTTGTCTGGTGTTTTTACGGCCTTTCTTCATACCAGATTTTGAAACACTCGTTAGCGTTTTCCATAATTCGCCCTGTGTTCCTAGAATTTTATAGTTTTAAATTTAAATAGAAAAGTCCTACTTCTCATAAAGAAGTTAACCGTATTTGAACGAATTTGTACCCATGGTATCAATGATGACATTTTCGACTAAAATTTGATGCATTATTTTACATATTACAATAGATAATAGCGGCTATCCATAGTGAGATTTATACTACTGAATTTTAAAGTTTATTTGAAGGAGCATATATACATGCAGGCAAAACTACCGGATAGATACAAACATATTTAGGAGGAATCATATTGTAAGTATGTAAGAATCGCAGCAAGAGGTTTAGCCCCACATTTCTTCGGTACGTCCAAACTTATAAACGCAGCTGGCTGCGAAAATGATGAAGTTCGTAAGGAAAAGAGCAACTCCTGGCCAGACAGTATGGTCTCCCGTTCGAAGAACGTAGTCGGAGAAAAGAATCCAAGTAGCAGCAACCAAAGAGGCAAAGCTAATTACAAATGCAGCCATTAGCCAAAGACGAGCCCCTGAAAGTTTTTTCTTTGAGATAATTACTAGATACCTTTTGTTCCAAGCAAGCCTTCGCTAAGGCTTTCTCCTCGGACCTGGCTGTTGGAGATGGCATTAACCATAAACATCGCAATAGTGCTGGATACAGTGATGATGAAGTAAAGGTTAGTCCAATTTTCCTAAATTAATTTCATAATTGGGGAGCAAAACTATGGAATTCAGTCTATCTTCTTGGCCTAAAATAAACCTAAAGGGTCTGTTTTTGCTCTATTAAATCCTAAAATATTTCATTATTTCAAAATAAAAAAAAGGTAAATGACAACTAACCTTTTCATAGACTGCTGCAGTATCAATCATAAGCCACCAAGCGAAGAAAAAGAGTACGCTAGATGCAACAGCAGCAACTCCATTCCGTTTTCCTTCCAGATCGAAGTTGCAATTACAGTGTATATTGTCGAAACACCCAGACATCTAAATCATATATAAAATAAACATGGTTAATGGGATAGATATAAAAATGTAATAACACATTTAAAAGGAAGAAACCGTGAAATTCTTTTTTCATCGCCAGGATTAAATCAACAGTTAAAATATAACAATAACAAAATCTATTCAACTCTATCACAAATCTGATAAAAATCTTTGTCTAAAGGTAGCTATTGTAAGTGAACCGTATAAGGCAAGAGTAAATCACTAACACTTTAACTCGGGAGGCTAGCCTAGGGGACCCTGTGAATACTGAGCAATTTCCAGATATGTTTAGCGGTTACAGCTAGAATTTCCGCAACATTTTTCGAGATCTAATTCTAGAAGCTCCAAATCATCTTCTGGCTTGGTTGTCTTTGGGGGTACATGTCCGTGGAAATGATTTTGACTTTCCCATAATCGAGCATAAAGTCCATTATTTCTTATTAATTCTGCATGCGTTCCCTTTTCTGCTACATGACCATGCTCCAAAACATAAATAATATCAGCGTCAACTATGGTGGCCAGGCGATGTGCTATGAATAAAGAGGTTCTAAAAATGAGTACTGTAGAACTTAAAAATCGTACTTTTTGGTTACAGCTTGCTTTAGTGATTTCATTATATTTGCTTCTGTTAAAGCATCAAGCGATGATGTGGCTTCGTCATATACAACCAACGGAGAATTTTTCAAAATAGCTCGTGCAATTGCTACTCTTTGTTTCTCACCACCAGAAAGCTTTAATCCACGTTCTCCAACGACCGTTTCGTATCCCTGCATAACAATAAAATACGATAAAAATAACAACTAACACTTGGCATTCTTTTTACTGAATGATGCAGATCAGCCATAAGAGATGCGTTCATAACATCTTCATGAGTAGCTGTTGGATCTCCATATGACAAATTGTAATAAATAGAATCGTGGAACAAGACGCATTCCTGTAAAAAAATATACTTTTAATAGCTTTTTTTACTAACCTGAGGAACAATAGAAATATTTTTTCTAAGAGATGATAGAGTGGAATCACGGATATCAACTCCGTTTACTGTGACTGATCCTGAGTCAACATCGTAAAGACGATAAAGAAGTCGAACCAATGTCGATTTACTAAAAAAAAAATGATAATAAAATACAACAAAAGAATCTTACCCTGATCCTGATCCTCCAACAATGGCAACTTTCTTTCCAGATGGAATCTCTAGAGTAAGACCAGAAAGAATATTTTTCTCTGGTAGATATGCAAAATTGACATTGTTAAACTGAAAACTATCTGTATATTCTCATTAATATCCATTTTTACCTTGATTGTTATATCTTCACCCTTAACTGGAATTTCTACAGCATCTGACTTTTCGACAATTTTGGACTTAAGTGTTAACAGTGAAAACATTGTGTTCATATCAACAAGACCTTGCCGCACTTCGCGATAAACAGAGCCTAAAAGGAAGAAGATATTAAAGAAAAATATTTAAAATACCTAGAAAATTTAGTGGAACCGAGAGTTGAAAGAGTAAGGTGTTGGCTAATACTAAATCTCCTACGGTGAAATCACCAGCTGCTATTCTATTTGCGGCCAAATACATTACCCCAATTAATCCAACTGAGAAAATGGCATTTTGAGAGAAATTTAAAAAAGCTAAAGATGAACTTGTTTTCAAAGATGCTAAAAGTAGAATTATTTTTTGTGAAAATAAATGCAAACCGTCGTGATATTTCTTGAGGAATTGATCATATCTATCTGCTTCAAATCTCTCATTATTAAAGTACTAAAAATTAACCTAGAAAAAGTAAAATATTTTCAAACCTTCACTGTTTCATAATTTATTAGAGAATCTATGGCTTTGTTACCCGCATCATTGTCGGCTTGATTCATTTGATGACGAAATTTTGTTCTCCATCTATAAAACATTTAAAAAAATTTGAAAAAACATACTTTGTAATTCCCAATGTAGCGATTCCATACATTCCAATACTGCCCAGAGTCATATAAGCAAACTCGGTACCAAGTGTATTACAGAAAATTGCAGATACCATTCCAATCTCAACTGCCGTTGGTACTATATTGAAAATGAGTGAAGAGAGCACAAAACTCATTCCTCTAGTACCACGATCTACAACAATAATAGATAAATAAAGGAAAAAGTCGTACCAATAGCCTTTGATAAACCTCCTGTTTGTCTATTAAGATGGAAAGATAGATCTAAGCTGTGCAAATGCAAAAAAATATTTCTTGCTATTTTTCTGACAGAATGTTGAGCCACTCTTGCAAAAACTGCATTTCTCAATTCATTAAATAAGGCTGCCGTTGCTCGGGCAATTCCATCTGCAACAATTAATTTTAAAATATTTTGTGCAGGCTAACAGGCAATAATAAGACTGATTCCGACCGTCAAAATGGCATCTCCTGGAGTATCAAGTGTAAGTTTCATAAACTCAGGCGCTTTTCCATTATAATAGTTTATAATATCACGAAAAATAAAAGGAACAGTTACATTCGCAATCTATAATCCTTTTGGAAAAAAAAGAACCTACTTACCTTTGCTCCAACTAAAAGAGAAAATGCCAGAATAACCCTCCTTTTTATTGCCCAGTTTCCTTTAGGCCAAACATATTCCAGTAAACGCCTAATAATATCGTAACCAGTAAGTTTTGCATTAGACTTAAATGTTAATTGGAAGTTTTTTTTAAAAATAAATTTACCGCGATTGGTGCTTGAGTACTCGCACCAGGGTGAAAACATGCCCTAACAGTTACTTTTGAAAGAGTTGCTTTCTAAAAATAGATATTATAATATTTATAGCAAAGGACTTACATTATTTTTGAGTAATCTTCCAAGATCCCGTAGAACGGGCGATTTTAGATTCGAATGTAGATTTCTTAGCTGACTCTAAAACAGAATAAACTATGTAAAAACCTTCACCTACTCTGGTAAAGCATTGTATTGAACCACGCAAAGGATTTAGGAGTCGTGACATAATTTGACTCTAAAAAAGATTTTCTATATGATTGAGCTGCATTGTTATAAGAAAATTATAAGTCTGTTATTTATAAAAAATATTTTATGAGAGTGAGACTGAGGAAATTCAATAATGACAAAAACCCGCATGCGCCCAGATGTAATAAGATATTTTCAGGAAAACGCCACACGATTCTAGTTTTAGTGGATTTATAATATTTTATTGCTAAGCTTACACGGTCAGCTTATGATTCAAGCAATATATTTTCATGTCATAAATATATTGCCGAAATTATGGGCGAGAAGTATTTCTTTGACACATTCAAAGACAAAATTAATATTTTCCGTATCTGTTGCATTAGTGAATTGTACGTAAATTTCCTTAAAAAAAGTTGAAAAGTTGTAAAAGAAAATTTTACCTTGTTCTTATTTGTATTAACACTTTCAAATTGAAGTTTGATATAAGCAGCAGCAGATTCATAAGTATTAGGACCTAATATATATATATATAATGTTTTATAAAATAAACTAGCCTCTATAATCAGGAAAAGCGACACTTAGCGGTGTAGTTGCAATTTTCTTCTTAAATATATCGTCTTTATTGAGGAAGAGAATAATTGGTATGTGTCGGAACAGCTTGTTATTACAAATAGATTGGAAAAGCATCAGAGATTCCGAAAGTCTATTCTAAAATCGAAAATATATTACTAGTAAAAGTAAACTTACAATTTCATCGTCCTCTTCTAACCGCATATCATATTCACTAAGGGCTACGCAGAAGATTATAGCCGTAGCTCCTTCGAATGCACTAACCCACTTTTTTCGTTCAGATCTTTGTCCACCAACGTCGACAATTCTGAATTTGCATTTATACTATAAAGAAAGTTAGATACGTATAATCTAATCCATCATTGTGGAAATGAGTTTCAACCATTCCAGTTGTTTTGGTTCTCACTCTTAAAACATCATTTTGCGTTGGAACATAGTGTGGAAGTGAGATTCGTTCAAGATTATTTAAATAATAAATAGCTGAATCATTTAAATAGTACTCTGAAGACCTAAAAAACCACAATTACGCCTAAATTGCTTGTAATTTGCCTGTTAAAGCATTCTTGTACTCCTTCATCATTCCATATATACTTCATCAATGTTGCAAGCTTTCTCGGAAATTTATCCTAAATAAATGTTTATCATATAGTGCAGCACCGTACTCTATCCAAATTGTTTATAAATTCCTGAAATTCATTCAGCTCTCCTTCAGTAATACGTGCAAATGGAATGTGCAGCTTGTTCATAGCTTTCAAAATCGTATTTAAAGACTGTAAGGAAATTATTAGGCTAAAAAAGACCAACTTGAATTGTATTTGCAAAAACAATCTGCCGCATTGCCTTTCTTTCCTGTTCTCCAAATCCGTTTTCATAGATAATTTTGATTTGCTTCAAAATTGTACTTTTTCCAGATTCTCCAGCACCAAGTAGCAGCAGCTTTACATTCCGTTCTTCGGGTGGGTACTGACTTTCAAACTGGAAAGATGTTCATGTGTAGAATAAAATATATATAAATACCACTTCATTTTTTGCATTCTTAGGTTTAATTTTAGCCTCTTTGAGCTTTCGGCTTCCGACGCATCCCATCTCTGAAAATTAATAGCAAGTGAAACGTCTGTGGAAAAAAGGCGCAAGTTTATTTAAGAATACATAATAAAGGTGCTCCATGAACAAATTCTTCAAATAAAATGTGAAAACATATTTGCTGATAAATATTTTTAAAGAAACGAAAAAGAAAGTAGAAGTATGGCAAGAAATGCAAATTTTTTATACTTATGCTAAACGAATAGTCTTTCAAATTGTTCTTTGAAGTTAAGTACATTTTGAAATAAAATGAGAAACAGAGCAGCGCAAACAAGCTGAAAAGCTCTGTAGAATAATCGCACATCTGATTCAGAATAAAAATCGAGCGACTCTATACTTTCAAAGGGTGCCTCTGTCAAAACAGATTCAGTTCTTTTCTTTGAAGGAATTGTATTAAAAATTTCACTTCTTGCATTCCACTCGTCAAAATTGAACTAAAGTTGAACGAAGAAAATATGGGTGAAAAGAAAAAAGTTTATTTCTTTTCTTGAAAGGAGGCCGAGAGCCGACGAACACCCTCTGGCTTGGTGGTTTTGGTCCAGATGTCCTTTTCCTTCTTCTTCTCGTCGACACACTTCACGTGATAGAAGGCAAAGTAGTGCTTGGCTTCAGTTGGCGGCATGAACTTATTTTGGAACCAAACGCGGATGTTTTGTGAGTCACCGGACTTTATGAATCCAATAGGAGGCTGAACTCGGAAGATCTCGCCCGAGGTGCACTTCACTTTGAAGCTTTGACGGTCAGGGGTCGAATTCTTCACGGTCACATCGCAATAGACCGGCTTCTTGTCACTAGTACAGGGGAAGGCTACGGATTCCGGCATCATTTCCATCTTGAAATCCGGCTCTCCGGGGCGATTCGGCATCGGCTTGACCGTATCGGCTGGCGGTGTACTTTTCGAGGCAGCCATCTTCCTAGGCTGTAGGTTAGTAGCAATGACTGTCCAGCAGGAGATTTAGCCTTTTATATCCATCCCTATTCTGACCGATTTTGACCAAAACATATCTACTTTTACCAGAGGAAAAGAGATCTGAATAGATTGGATTACGATAATTATCCTTCCCAATTGTCCTGGCAGAAATACAAAACTAGAGCTATATTCTTTTCGTAGAAACACACGTGGTTTTTGCAAACGCTATCGGCTGATAACACCTCGGGCTCAGTGCAGCATGCTCTCCCGTCTAATTTGTTTCGCTCTTCTTTTCGGCTTTGCCTCAGCTCAATGTAATATCCCCTGGCCAAACAATACTGACACAAAGACCAATTGGTGGCAATGCGGTGGAGATATAATTTTCACTTCTGTAGCGCCTCAAGACAAGAAAGGAAACTATGAATATCCCATCAATCTGACCATGTAACCATTCTTTTTATATGATTTGAAGAGATAATTGTAGGCCTTTAATTATTATGACTGATGCTAATAATCCAACCAACACCTACACTACTCCCAATCTCAAACAAGATGTAAGTTTAAACCCATCTTTTCTCATTATGAATTTCCAGATTAACGTTTGGTCCTGGGGAAAATTCGACTGCAGTTGGTCATCAGTTCCAACTTTCGGCCTCTTGAAGAATCTCGACGCTTGCACCAATGGGGTAGAATGTCCGATCAAGCCCGGAAAGCAAAAGCTTGGATTCGAATTGGATTTCTCTGATACTCCTCAAATTATTGCTCTCCTTACCAACGACGCTCCATACCAGCTTCAATACATTCTTCACGATACAAAACTAGGACAAGCAGTTTGTCTGATCTTCCAAGCGAGAGCCTATACTCATTAATAAACTGTCAAGTCCGAAGTCCCACTTCTTTTGGTTTTTGTTTCGTTGTTATCTCAACCGGATGACGATAGCACACCGGCTTCAGTCCAGTGCGTATTGAACTTCTCATAGAAAGAGAGTGTAGCTTTGCGGAACCCAAGTAAAATCCTGTTCAAAGGGTGCTGAGATAGGCCGAATTATTGTCGAGCAAATAGAGAAAGTAGTCTCTCCAGAAAATGGCATCTAACTAGAGTTCCGAACTAAAACTAATCGAAACGTTTGATAATACAAAAAGAGAAGAAAGAAGATTCATTGGCTTCATTATCCACCAAGAGCTCACGAGATCTCCCAAGAGTACTCGGATCAACAAAGCCTATAAAAGAAGGGATGAAAAACTCAAGTGTTTTTGGCTATTTGGAGGGAATTTCATCTCGGGTGATGTTTGCCCGCTCCCAGAAACCAAATCTCTCCTTCTCGTTCTTCACTCCTTTCCCCGAAGACCGAGCCATTAGTAATTTCATTGTGGAGTCGACCTCATAGCCGATGCCACTGCGCTTTTTAATTGCTCACGCTTCGGAACACTTAGCTCTCGTTACGTTGACATCTCCTCCTCGTCTTCTCTCTGAGATTCCCTCTTTCCATCTGGGGACATTTCCCATGACATATCACTTTGTAGCTCGGGTGATAAACAACTCTTGGAATAACAATTTCTTTTTGTATTTATTCTAAATGGTTTTAGAGTGTAAAACTGGGAAAACAAATCCAAGCCACAGGTGTCAGTTTTTCCTCTAAAAATATCTTGTTTGTGTACTTTTCTTTGACTGATACTCTCCCTGAGCTCTCCTCGTGGTCCCTAAACTCGATTACCAATGGATCCGCCAAAATCCTTCGAGATAATTGTCTTCTCTGCATAATAATTCAGCATTTAAATAACCGAATAATCGCTCTCTCTCTCTCACCCCCTCGATTCTTTTGTCGTCTCAAAGTTCATTTGGAAAGTCCAAAAAGTTCCACGAGAGACAAAAAGATTTTGTTTGGCTGAATGAACCCCTGAGAGACTTTTGTCTGTCTTTTGATTCATTCGAGAAAATCTCTCTGAAAAACACGAGTCTCATCCCAACGAGGTTAGCCCCCGAGCCTTACATCAACAGGAAATGTCTGATTCGAAATCTCGAATGTGTCGATCAGACTTTACCATCAATTACACACGAGGAGTCATCACACTCCCGATTTCTGACCCCTCACTTTACGAAGTGTTACGCTTACGTTCTCCATTTTCTTCATATTAACCATATTAACGGGATCAATAAAAGCATCCCTCTCTCCCTCTTTTTTGTCTCAAATTCTCTTCTCATTCGCTTTCAGGACGAAATGATCATCTTCTCTGACGAACCGAAAGAATCGAGTAGTCCTCCGACTGTCGAAAGTACTCCTCTTCGACGCAAATCTGCTTATGTAGCTTGTCAAAATGAAGGCAGTCTCATTCGTCGACAGCCATCGCTCCAGGTTGTGACGTGAAGATAAATTGTAGATCTTTCTCTCTAGGTCTCACATTACCCCGCACTGCTGAAAGATGGCGAAGAGGCTCAACAGTCGAGTGTCATCTGGAAGACAATGTGAGTCTTTCATCCTAATCCTCCTAATCTCCCCGGTCTTGTACTTCAATTTCTCCTCTCGTCGCCACTTTTTTGGTTGGGTTCTTTCCCCCTTATTTAACGATTTGAGGCCATAATGAGCAGGACTCCATCAGGAAGTTTTTAGGTTACACAGCTGGGCTTTCTCCCGAAGGAAAAAACCCAAACATGGCATGCCCTTCGACTGCTATTTACCGCTCTTTTCCAATTAAAATAATAGCGGAGGAGCTCTCGTCAACATTTTAACACTGATCACCCCTTCCTCCCCTTCTTCTGTATACTGTGTGACGAAGGGCTTCTGGAAAAAGAAAGATCTCTCCAATTAGGCGTCCCCACGAGCCTGCCCCCTTCATATTCTTCTAACTAATTTCCACGAGATTCTCAATTTTCTCAAAGCCAAAATAGTCTCTGTCCCAATTACGCAAGTTGCGCATTTCCGTCGCATAGATTTCATTCGATGAAAAAGTGTCAAAAATACGTTGTGTTTTCTTTTATCCGATGATTGACAGGCACAGGCGGACTCACGCTTTTGACTCATAATTTGAGGTTTGATCTGCCATTATCGTTTATTTCAAGGAGGATTAAATTCTTTTTTCTGTTGACCAAACAGAATGATCAGATGGGTCTATAAACAATCCTCTCCTTTCGACCTTATTTCAGTCTCTTTGAGTGGCAGCAATATTGCGGGTGGTTGCTCATATAAGACACGTCCTCCCTCCCCTTCCCGTCGATTGTCTGACTCCTAAGATTTTCAGCCACGACACTCCTCCACCGGAAGTTCTTCTCCTGCCACACAGCCCGCCGTCTCTTCGAAGTTCGCGTGAGTTTTTTAAATCCAGGTCAAAAGGGGCCAGAGCCACATGTTACACCCCGAACACGCTTTGATTAATAATGGCGGCCCGTTTGTCGACGAGTCGAGAGAACACGTAGCTCTAATTCCTCCTATTATCTCCTACAGTACAAAATGCAGCGCTCCGGCTCCGTGCCGAGAGATCCATCTTTCGGTCAGTCTCGTCTTTCCGTGTTTGTTGAGTCGTTTTGGTCCAAATGTAACAAGCGTTTATTCAACTGCTCATTCCGGCTGTTTAAATCGACAAAAACGACTTTAGCATGCTCACCATCGCGTCTTCTCCGTCCGCATAGGATGTCGTTCAGCACAGTGGCGAATGCAGTGAATACAACTTTGAAGCAACATCAAGGTGGGCTGGCGAAAACATTTGGGATAAATGTGCCATGAAATGTCCTTTGGTTTACTCAAATCATAAAAAAAGACTGTTTTGAGGGCTCTAGTTATGCTCCAATTCACGCCCCCTCCCCAGAGTCATGTTGCAGGACGGTGTCTCAGTTCTGCCTCTCCCATGTCTGCCACAGAACGCCAACAACTTTGGGATTCCGTGATGAGGAATTCGCTGGATCACATTGGAAGCGTTTCGGCTGAGTCACTCTACAACTCGTGTAATGACTTGGACTCTCGGGTGAGCTTTTTTCGTCCAACAAAACACAATGAATAAATAACGGAATATGGCTGGTCGAAAATGGAAAACAGCTGTCCGGCCAGAACACCTTTTTATTGCTCTTATTCACTTGCAGCTCGTGATACTCGTAGACTATTTTTTGTCATATGACGTCGCATCTGCCCTTTGATTCAATTTCTTAAAAGAATTCTGTACATTTTCTTAGCAATTACCGAGATTAAAAGAGCACAATAAGAGAAAAATTTAGACAATTCCACGGCCCTCTTCAGCCGAAAAACTTCTCGAACCCGATCCTGTAAGTAGCCTCCGTCTAACCAAACTGTTGCTTCGCTTAAAACATCGATGGAGTAGAATATTTTGAGTACATAAATCTAAACTTTTATCGAATTTCGTCGCAAGAAGAGCAACAACAAAGTTGAAAAACGACTAATTTTTCGGGAATTCCTCTTTATACTCCATCGCTGCTGCTTCATCTAACCAATGTGTTTCGTGCTGAACTATCTATAGCTTCTGCCGTTTTGTTTGGCTATCCCTCGTGGTAATTACTAGCTAGCTGCCCAGCAACAAGGCTCTCGTACGGGCCATTTTCAGCTCCAAAATGCATGAATCCCCGTTCTGATTGATCGGCAGGTGGTCTAGAGTGACGTCATCGGCCTTATGTTCCTTTTGGCACCTATAAAATTGAGTCGCAGATCTTCCATGGGTTCTTTGGTTCTTCTCTCTCTCTCCTCTGGTTTCCGCTTTTATTGAAGCCAACAAATCGGCTGGGCCCTTAAACGTGGCCCCTTTAATTCAATTATTCTTCGACGTCCAAATTCTCAAAAATACTCAATTTTCTCTCGCTCCTAATAACGTTTTCTCCTCGGCTCGAAGAGATAAATTTCTCCTGTTTACTATGTGTCGAATTCTGAACACCTGCCTACCAATCTCTCTCGTTCGACGTAGCAATTTGCCTTCCTTCCCTGATGAGTGCCATTCATTTCTCTCTCATTCACAACCCTCTGTCATAAAATTCCTCCTTCCACCTGCCTCATCTATTTGAGGGGATAATGGCCAACGCTCCGGCTGTTCCTTTTCAGACACTCGAGAGACTTCGTTTAGGGCCCTCGTCTCCATCCGTTACCTAATCCTAGCACCTAGATGGCCATTGGAGGTAATGGTTCCTTCATGTAGCCAACAAACATTTCACTAACGTCACTTTATTACATCCCATAGAGGCCAGCTTTATTGCCTACTCAGCTAGCCGATACTGTAGTCCTCTCCCCCACCCTACTCTGCTAAATATTCTGTGAGTTTCAAAAAACGAGAAGGGTCTTCTGCAAGATTTTCGTCGTCTCTTCGCTTATTAGATCCGACCTCGTGGCGAGCACTCGAAAGGCCACTCGCCCTCCAAGATCAGGCTCTAATTCGTCGTGAAGCACCGCCATCATTTTTACCCCCAGTGTATGTGTGCGCTTGTCCCCATCTGAGCCTCTCTTTCGCCTCTTTCAAATTTCCGGCAATTCACAACCAAACCGGTGATCATTGGCCCAAGGGGGCAATTGTTGGCTCGAGATCTCGGTCTCTGGCGGATATTTTAATGCAATTTTCTCGCCTCCCACAACTCGGTTCAATCATCAGGGTCCCTTTTTGACACAAAGAAAAATTTCAAAAAAAGTACATGTTTTGGGACAAACCTCGAGCGCCGGAAATCAGCTCCGAAAGCCGCTCAAAAATCAACTTGGCAGTCCATTTATCAAATCCCGTTGCAACAATTTCCCCATTCCTCTGGATATCTCTCTGTCTATCAAAGGTAAGCCGTATCTCTCAAACAATATTCCTAATTCAAAAAGAAAATTTTATTTTAAATCTAAGAGAATGGTGTGATATCCGCTCGAGAGCAACCTGACAGTCGATCTATCAAATCCCTCTCTTGAAAAAAAACAAGTAAGCCTTAGCCTAAGGGCGAATAGGAAGCAGAAGTACAAGCTTTCTGGTTATTTTGAGCTCCTTTTTGAAGCAAAAACAAGACTAATCCATTGCCCTATGATTCCATTTTGTTTCCCAAAAAATATTTCCTCGCTAATCTTCCACCTCTTTCGCTCCTTCTCAGGAAGTAATTCGCAGCCATCAGCTATTCAACCGTCTCCTTCTTCGACGCCTCCCCCAGTGTTTACCGCCTTTTGGTTTTTCCTCTGTTAATATGCATTTCTAACACTCTCTCAGATGATGAGCTTCGTTATTAAAAGCCCTCACTCCTAACAGCTCGTCTCATCATCATCCTCTTTATATAGAAATTTTTGCAAAAAGAAGGAGAGGATATTGTTTACGAGACTCATTAGCATTGAGATCCTTTCCGACTCATTATGAGCCTTGAATGGACGTCCCAAAATAGCCCTTTTCTGTCAAAAAAATGACGAACATTTTGACCTCTTTAGACCCCCCTTTTATACAAAAATAACTCTCAATTTCCACCACAATTTCCTAGTTATCCTCGGTTGTCATCTTCCTCTCTCCCTCTAATGGATCTAGACAGTACTCTCGAAAAATGAAAAGTGAGTGAGAGAGAGAGGGAGGGAAAGAAATGCCCTCCATTAGCTCCCCAGGACGTTGTCACAGCGCTAATGAGTTTGTTGTAATGCTTGGGATCAGTTCGAAATCTTTTTCGCTTTGAAATGGGAATTGTTTTCAAAATAGACCGTTATAAATCAAGGTCTTGGGTGCACAAATCACAAAAGGCTGTTTTTCACCTGTCCACACCTCCCCTCAGCTAATTCTCCTTTTTCTCTCACAAATGTCTCGCGAAACTCACCTTAGTCTAGACGCTATGGCGCTCAAAACGCCCGTCCTCCAGCACATGTACAGTCTCGACGAAGGATCCAGTAGTGTGAGTTTCTGATGGTCGAATCAAAAAGAAAATCCTAAACGCTATGATCAAAGATTTTCAGTATCGACAACAAAGAAAAAGAAGACCAGGGATAAGTGGTGGCTCGACGGTTCAAATGCGAGGTGACCCATTCGCCTGTGCTGGAGGAAGTGGCTGTTCCTCAGCAGGTTTGTTTTTTCCCAGAAGGATGAGGTTACCGTCTTCGAAAAACAAAAGACTTTTCAGGAATCGCCTCAGGTAGAGGACAACTCGGAGGTCGATCACCCCAATCCTCTTTCGATTCAAATACCGATGTCGCCCAGGTTAGTTGTCGTTGTCGTGGATCGAATCTACACGATTCGGGTCATCTCTCAGTTAGTCAGGTTAGTAGGAAAGAGCTTGTTTTTCTTCTAATAGATAACATTACTAACTCCTCGTTTTCCCACTCTTTTTGTCAGCTATAGACATTAGAAGAAATAACCTGTTCTTACCTCTTATAACCGGACTCTGATCTTTCGTGTACACCAGCATGCCGATGCCTCCCCTTCTAACCTTAAATTATCGTTTTAGATTTCTATGAATTGGATGAGAATGAACGGCCTTGGTCAGGGGGTTCGACCACTGCTGACTGGCAGTCCGAATCCTCCAAAAGTCTCTCACTCATCCTCACATCTTTCAAGAGCTGGATCTCTCAAAAAGATGAATGCTGTAGTGAGCAGTTTGGATGAGAGATTTCCACATACGGGATCTAAATTCGACGTCTCCAACCATCACGAAGGTGAGTCACGAGATCGACCTTCTCAATTAGAGCATTATTGCTTTCGCTCCGCAGTTATTTCCGGTCTAACTAGCGTGTCAATGCTCGTTTTTCACCATTGGCAATTCGAGCTCCAGTCTATTCCTTCAAAGCCAGGTGTCTTTCTTTCTTTCGGCTCTAATTATCTAAAAATAGAAATAAGTTGGACTACTTTTATCGCAAATCAGAAATGAAACCACCTTGCGAGTAAAAAGCCGATAATTAGTTGAGCTCTCTCTCTCTCACTCTCGCTCCGTTTACAAATGTTTTCGTGGTAGAATGTTGACTGGATTCTCTGGAAGTTTTTGGTCTCGATGTCCCAACAAATATGATCCTCGCGTCATTTCGCGATAATTACTAGCTGTATCAAAGTGAGATCCAATTCTCATCTCGTTTCCATGACATCCACTCTGGGGAGAGGACTCCACGCTCTCCTCTCTCGGCTAATAATCTCGTCGGCCATTAGTTGTTCAATCATCCGTGTTGGCTTCCTTCTTCATTCTAATCGATTTAATTCTTCACGTGAGGAGTCTTATCTCAGGAGATCTCTCTTCTATTCCGAGTCTTTGTTAGGTCTTTGTCCACTGGGGAATCTTTTTCGGTTTTGAATTAATTCCTGTCTGGCCCTCTCCACGTAATGCATACGCAATGCCAGCATTAGGCAATTGCTTCCATGAAGGAGAGAGAGAAAAGAAACTTTTTTTGTGTTTTGTCAATTAGACATCATTTTACCCTCTCTTCAAAAATGCATAAAAGAGAACTGAGGGAAAACAGCCCGCCGCTTCGGACACTTTTTGACTCTCTCTGTCACAAATTGTTTTTCCTTTCCATTGTCTACGCTGTCAATAAGCAGATCATCCTCTTTAGATTTCGTTCTAGCTAATTATTGGCCAAGTAAACAATTCCTCTTTCTTCTTCATACCTGAAACCAATCTCTGCTCATTGAACTCCTCACAATCGAAGCCATAACTGAGCCACACGGCTTCCTTCTTTTTCTTTCTCTTTCTCTCTCCATAAAAGATTCTAAGAGAATGGACGTCTTCCCTTCCATCAGTCCAGCCACAACTCCTGAGCCAGATCCAGCCATTCGACGGAGTATCCTTCGAGCACCACATATCACAGCCGTTCCGAAGCAGCTATCATTTGATATCTGTCCTTCACCGGCTCCTTCGGCTAAATCCTCCTGTGTTTCTCGCAGCGACTCATACCATATGTTTGAAAGACCTCGATTACGAGGATCCAAACGAAGAGATCCAGCTCGATATCGTCTTGAGACATTGAAACAGCGATCAAACTCCGAGAGCATGTTTCGAAATGTCCAGCCGTGGATAGAGGTGCCAATCTCAGGAAGAAGGATGAGTATGGCTTATTTACCAAGCCGCGAACAGGCTCTTTTGAGGAAGATTTTGGGCCCTCAAGGGCTGTCGTGGATTGACAAGGACAGAAAGAGATCTCTCGCAGGTAAACATCGTCATTTCATGCTACAAACGTCTGGCAAAAACAGCTTCCGTTGGTTGGGGATGGATTGGCACGCTTGACCAGGAAGAAGAAGGAAACAAAAAAAAGAGATTTCAGAATCTTCACGAAAGTCTGTTTCAATCGCCTATTCGAATGACATCGAGGGACAAAAACATGGCGATGACTCGGAAACTCCGTTGATGTTAGAGAAAGAAGACAACAGGTGAGATCTTTTCTTTCTTCTCTCCCATCTATCCTATCTTTCCCTTTTCTTCAGCAGATATATCTACATTGAAAGGTGAGGGTGTGCGATTTCGCGAGAGAGCAAGAACACGGGAGTTCAGTTTGACTGACTTGTAGTAATTTGCATGGTCTTGGTAGAGTTCACCTTCAGTTGCAATCCGAAATTAAAAGGAAAAAAATTAGAAAATTTTCAGTGGAGGACGACTTATCAAAAGGGAACAACTCCACGAGAAACGACGTCTTATGTGTGACAGAGCCCTCATCTGCTCACTCATTGGGATCTGTAAGTCGTCTTTAAACATTTTCGACTTCTTTTTGTAGTTTTAATGATCTTCGAAAATGAACTCCGAGCAGCAAATGTGATAAACACAGTGAGTTTTCCTTTTTCTTCAAACTTTTTCTTCGCAGGGATCATATAGCAGTTCTGCTTTGAAAAGTCTCAATGTAGTTGTCACGGCAGCGTTGCTCTTTTTTGTCGGATATTTCCATGTGATAGAAGTCCAGGTGATCACTTTTTCTCCTTCAAAAAAACTATTCGAATCTTTAGTTATTTATGAATGCAAACGCTGCTGATGATTGGAGAGTTTCATTGACCACGAGGAGAGTTGCCCAGATTCTTGTCGAAATAGCTGTCTGCAGTCTCTGTCCTCTGCCATTAGAATTCGGCAAATGGGGACGCGATAAAGTCAACGCAAGGGTAATTTTGAAAGAAAAAAAGACAAAGAAAGATCTTTCAGTTCATGTACAATATGAACAGCTATCTATCCATCGCCATGTTTTTGAGGCTTTATTGGCTCTGTCGAGTGATGCTCCTCCATTCCAGGTGTGGCTTTTTCCTCCGTTTTGAAATATTTTCCCCAGGTTATTCACAGACGCAAGTAGCCGAAGTATAGCTGGATTGAATCGAGTAAATTTCAATGCGAGATTCATTCTTAAAACCCTTATGACTCTTTGCCCTGGTACTGTACTCATTGTCTTTACCAGTGGTCTCTGGTTGATAACTGGATGGATTCTTCGAGCTTGTGAAAGGTATTTCCCCTTTTGTCTCATTCATTCCCAAATTAGAGAGTACATTAGTGTGGATAAACGAAAAGATATGGATTATGTGAGTAGCATCTGGCTAGTGGCTATTACTTTCCTGTCTGTTGGATACGGTAAGTAGAGGGGAAGATGAGAAGAAGAACACAATTCAGGAGATATCGTTCCTCAGACAAATTGTGGTCGAACAGCTGCTGTGATCACGGGTATCCTAGGCACATGCACCTCTTCGATGGTTGTGGCTGTTATTGCAAGGAAATTGGAATTGACGAGAGCAGAGAAACATGTACATAACTTTATGATGGATACTCAGTTGACGAAGCAATTGAAACATTCGGCGGCCAATGTCCTCAGAGAGACTTGGCTCATCTATAAGTACAGGAAGAAGGTTGAAAAGCCGGACTATGCAAAGATCCGACAGCATCAAAGGAAGTTTCTGGTCGCCATTTATGAGTGAGTTGGAGGCAGGAAGCAGATCTTTTTTTAGACTCCGAAAAGTGAAAAGAGACCAAAGAAAATTGGCGGAGAATTTAGTTTCTCTCGGGGATATAGCGAAATCCAGCTCGAATACATATGAACTAATCCATGATGTACATTCCACTCAAGAAGGTCTTTCTCTCAGAATTACGGCTATAGAACATCAGCTTTCGGATATATCGAGGTTTGAGTCAAAAGAAAAATAACGAAAAATTTCAGAGAAATCGGCAATTTGGCTGAGTTGATTCGCGGGAGGAGACAAAGTCAAAACAGCGATCAAGACAACACTTCACCGGTCATGATGAGGCATCATCGACGAAAACACGGAGAACTTTTAGAATGATATATTTTACTCTTTTTTTTCTTAATTTACGGGTCCCGGTTTTTCCATTTTTTTTGAGTCCCCCTTTCCCTCATTCACAGGACAATTTGTGATACTCACTGGTGATCGTTCAAATCATATTCTTGGGTTTATAACTTGAATAAAGCATATTGATGTACAAATTTCGAACTAAAAAAGTGATCTTTTGACTTTTCTGGAAGAGCTTCTATTACTACTTCCTGTAGGTTAAACGATACTTTACATTTTTTCAAATCTTCATCGAGAAGTCCTCTCACGGCTGCTAGAACTGTCGTCAGAAAATTGAGACAAACTGCGCAATCCCATTGGCCGTTTCTTGGAAGGGAGTCTATGCGAACTTGCTCAAGCTGAATAATAATTGGTTGAAGAAACAAACGGATCTTACATTTCTTATAATGCCGGTATCATCTCGAAAGCCAACTATTAATTTCTCAATTCCTACCAAAAAAGACTGTACCCACCATTTGAGACTCTTTTGCTTCCAAAAACCTCCTTGGAGAGCCATTCTTTGGGTTTTTACTTCCACATAATCGCCATCTACAAATATTACAAGAACAATGGCTATTACCTGAAGTTATTGCATCGATTTCAGCGCCATAGACGATCCTAATTGGAGGTTGGTTTCTCGGGAAAAGTCGAGTCTTTGAGATAACGGCGAATTCTTCTTTACAACAGACATTGGAGTCAACAGGACACTTTTCAGGATCAGAAGACGCCACATAAGTTTCGAATTTATGACCTATTAATTGATGCCTTTTCTGTTATAAAGATACCCCAATATGTCATTATTTTATCTCTTTCCGTCATGGTTTGTTCTCTCTGGATGGCTTCAGCTGTCTTCTCTTCGCAGAGATAGATTACATCGTGGACTCGAATGGCGGTAAAGCGCCAAGTGTCCTTAGTACAATATGGAGTACAGGCTATCTTCGTTAATAAGCCTCTCCAACAGACAAAATCTGCTTCGTGCCAAGCCTAAAAATGCACTGAGGAATGGTAGATCTAACCTTTTTTGAGGATTGACCAGGATTCAGTGGATTTACGGTATCCATTTCCATCAGCCAATCCAATAGCATATCGATATGTTCTTCGCCTTCCTAATCGAAATGCTATTAATTTTCCTAACTAACTTTTTGTTCGAATTGGTCGTATCCTTTATTCAAATCTACTCCAGATTGTTTGATCCAGTCTTTATACACTAAATTACATACAAATTTCACTTATAGTCCCTACTTACAATATTTGGCATCCACTCTACCGAGTTTCATCTTTCTATTTCTGTCCACCGTGTACTCGCCGATTGCTTCTGGTTTCGGAAAATATGGGAATTTTCCTCTGTAGGAATCTTCATCTATTGAAATCCGTATTCTGTCCATCTTAAATTCTTTGACTATAAAAGGTTAAAGAGAAGATGCGAAACGATAGTCTAATTGATAAATAAGGAGAGATAAACTAATCGATAGAAAGGGCAAACTATATTTATGATAATATTGATGTTAAAAAAAGATTTCCGCATGAAATCTACCGAGCTAACCATCTTTTTTGCCCAATTTTATTCGCCTTTTAAATGTGCACTACGTTTACAACAGTTCCAACTTCTCTTCTCGTTGGTTCACACAACAAATCTTCGACCATTATTTTATTGTTTACTATTTTCTTCAATGAACTAGCTTAATTTTGCTTATTTAGGGTATGCTGCCAACAGCCGTGCGAGCTCTTGCTCGTACTGTTCAGAGGTCTTCTGTAGCGGCCATCTCCACCAGTTCCGTAGAAGCTCAACAGCAGAGTGCTTCTACAGAAAAAACTAAAAAACGTTAGTTCTTTGAGATTAATATTCATCAATATTGATTTTAGCGACTATATGGCTAATAGACGAAAAGAAAAGAGAGCGACTCGCCAATTTTGGAAGATATGCGGCTGAATGTCTTCCCAAATTTGTACAGCAAGTTCAGGTAAAGCTTTTGTGCTAATTTTTCATAATAATTTTAGTTCGCTGCTGGTGATGAACTTGAACTTCTCATTCATCCATCAGGTGTTATTCCCGTGCTCACTTTTTTGAAGGGAAATCACTCATCTCAATTCACTAATTTAACTTTCATTTGTGGAGTCGACGTTCCAACTCGTAAAAACCGTTTTGAGGTTTGATGAATGTTTTATCTTAATTTCGATTTATTTCAGGTTGTTTACTCACTATATTCAATTCGTTTTAATGCACGAATTAGAGTACGCACTTACACCGACGAAATTGCTGCATTGGATTCTGCAACCCCTGTGTTCAAAGGAGCCGATTGGTATTTCATATTTTAGTTGTCCTTTAATTAATTAAAATTTAGGTTTGAGCGTGAAGTCTATGATATGTATGGAGTATGGTTCAACAACCATCCTGATTTAAGACGTATCTTGACAGACTACGGATTTGAAGGACATCCATTTAGAAAAGATTTCCCACTGACTGGCTACAATGAGGTTTCCTAAAGATTTTAAAAAAATACTATCTATTCTTCTAGGTGAGGTATGATCCTGAGCTCAAGCGTGTTGTCTACGAGCCCACCGAGTTGGCTCAAGAGTTCAGAAGATTTGATTTGGAGACGCCATGGGAGACTTTCCCATCCTTCAGGAATGCTTCAATCACTAGTGGTTACGAAAAGATTGTCTAACTCTAGATGTAAAATTTATTTTAGCTTTTATAAATAAGAGATCGACTGTTTTTCTATCACTGGATAATTAGGAATGTATCAATATTACCTCTACTCGCCTACAGGACTCTAATATATACAATCTGTAAATTGGGAAAATTCATTGTTTCCACTCTTCTTCATCATCCAAAAATGGCGCAGGTTCACGATAAGCCTCCGAATGCATTGCTCGACCACTCATCTCCAATAGAGCTTTTGCTTCTGGATCCTAAAGCAAAATATCTACTGAATTTGTCCAGTTACAGCTAACTACTTTATCAATGATAGATTTTGGGCTTCGAATTCTTTCTTCTTCGCCTATAGTCAGGCGCCGCTTTAGCCCAACTCTCCAAACTTCCATATCCCTAATTATTGAAATATTTTGTTAAACAAGATGAGACTAACTTTATTTCAAAGTTTTGACTTCCTGAAAGCCAGCATTTCTCAAAGGAAGAAATGTTTTTGCAAGTAATTCCTGTGCCGTATTCTTCATTTATGAATAGTGGCCAAATATCTGAACTTCCACCAATTCCCTAGAATATTTCAATTGAAATCAAAGCAACTAACTAGTCCATTGGGCAAAGTCTCTTGTTGACAGTTAAGATAAGCATACTGCTCACTTTTTCCGGTTGCAAAGTATACATTTATTATTGGAGCAATTTCAAAAAGGAAGCAAGTAGCATCTCCTCTGTACTGAGGTCCATTAAGAAAACCTAAAGAAACTTATCAAAGATAATGCAGAAACTTGCCATCAGCTGCAAAACATCCAAAAATACGGTCATCTGTGGACCTGATAGCAACAATACAAGGTCCTTCTCCACTAATCCGTTTCTGTAATTGGGAAAAACTTGACCCATGCCGGGCACTAAACAAAAATATTTCTAAAAAAAACGGAGTAGACCAACCTTGAGAAAAGCAAAGTCCACATTGATCTCCTTTCCATTGGAAGATGTGCATTTAATACGGCCAATGAACAAGCTGAGTCTATTATGTGTGATATTCCAGCAAGTTTTGGTAGGAGATCAAATTCAGTGCCTTTCCATAAAGGAGAATAGACATGTCTTATTAATGCCGCAGCAATAGGGCTAAAACTCATTTAAAATAAAAGAAGCCTAAAAATACCACGAAATCAAATAGTTTGAAAGACGACTATCATCTTTCGGAGCATCTTTAGTCAAAAACTCGCGTAATGCATCTCCATTTGATGAATTATGAGATTTAGCGAATATTTTCGCAACTGTTGATAAGATCTGGAAGACAAATCTAGTTTAAATATCTAAATTAAAGTTATACATAAGACACATACATTTATTATAGATCCATGAATTTTTAGAAGGATGGGCGCTGCATCATCGGCATCTCCTCCTAATTTGTTAGCAGCATCAAGGAATGTCTCTTGCTTTAACACATCTTTGGTTGATAGCGCGTTAAAAAATGATTCGGCCAATTCGTTACAATCACTTTTCCATCTCTGAAAGAAAACTTTACTATACAAATAAAAAACTAACCAGGAAATCTTGCTTATTTATCTCACCGAATTTTCCGGATGATTTTGAAAATTGTGCGCGAATATCATCAACTTGCTTGAGATCCAAATTCGGGTAGGAAGTAGAGTTACTCATTTTTGAGTCTCCACCACCCATTGCCCTATACCGTGTGTATTTTGCATAACATGTTCCAAAATAAGCTCCGTAAAACGGATTTGTAACCAACGAACAATCGAAAAACACTCAAAATTCATTCCACGCCTGTACATATGTAAAGACAAATCGTATTATACAGTCGGATATTAATTGTTTGGCTGGTCCAGCTGATTTTGCTGCATCAAATCTATATTTTTCATGTTTAAAAGTAAAGATAAATGTACCAACCAGTAATGTTTTTCTCGAGGTCATCAATGCGTTTGGTCATATCATCAATTCTTCGAATTATTTGATCAGACATGTGCTGGAAACGGTCTTGAGTCTGTTGAAGCACACCTTGGATCTAAAATATTCACATTTACACGGAAATAAGATGAAAATGCGTACCAAAGTTGTGAGCTCAGCAATATTAGTACCATCGGGGATAGGCTCATTTCCTTCGTCCTTAGCAGACATGTTTCTGGAAAATAATAATAAAGTCTTAAATGAAATCTAAGTAAAGAATGTAAATTTCTCTATCGGATATATGAGCCACAACCACTTTACAAACAAATCAATAAACTCCCCTCCTCGGTCCTAAAGCGGGACCTCCTCTAATTCTATGACCAACTTGCTGGTTCTATATCTTTTGAAATCGTCCCATTTTCAGGCTACTTTATCCATTTGCAGTTCATTCGTTGTCACAACTAGTTCATAACTATTTCCTAGTTAGTTATTTATATAACTAAAAACAGTCTGAAAGATACTAAGTTCTGCACGTTATGTAAACAAATCGGCTTCCAACATGCTCACTTGTGGCAACCCTATCCAAATCCTAATTTTTATCAGTTTTCAGAATGGGAGTTGTTACTAATACGTCGTTCTCAAACTTGCAAGCCGTTTCTCAGGAAGATGAACGGATTTGGTTAGTTTTACTTTTAAAGCATTTATATTCGTTCAGGACTAATCTTCTGGCAGAAGTGTCATCAAAAAGTGCCAATGCTCTCCAAGGTGCTGCCGTAATTATTCTAGGTAAATAAATTTAATGTATCGCATCATATATTCAAGGTGATCCTCGAAGTGGAAAATCGTCTCTTTTAATGAAGCTAGTAAAAAATGAGACGTCAAGACCTAGTTCATTTTTGGAATATCATACCTTGAATCTTCAAAACGATTTTCGAGATAGTAGCTATGCATATCAACTTGGAACAGCCGGCTTGGGTTCTTCGGATAATTTAATCTTACCGGTTTGCTAGTTCACTCCCTTTAAATTTTAAATTTAAGGTTTGGACTCTTGATGGTAATGAGTTATTTGCTTCAATGCTACAGTATGCGCTTCCTAAATCTTCACCAGTAAAAGCCGTGACTGTCATTTGCGCCCCAATAAATCATCCAAGTTTGTTGGACTTTTTTCTACTTATAGTTTGCAGCTCTTATGCATTCACTTCGCAGATGGGCTCTAATCATATCGGAACAAGTAAACAAGAAATACGACAAAGATACTATTGCAGAAGCTAAGCAACAACGTAATATAATATATTATTTTTTATTTAATTGATATTTCAGAGGAAAGATATTGGCAGGAATATGTAGAGCCTATGGATTGCTCAATGTCGGCTTCAATGGCGATGGTAGCTGAAGATTCTGGTCTTCTTCCTTTACCTAAAGGAATTCTCACAGACAATTATGGTGTAAATATTGTCATTGTCATTACAAAGTCCGATCTGGGTATTTTTTTTTCTCATAACTTTTTTCTCTTTTCAGGAAATGAATTGACTGATCAGCAAGCTGACCGTCTGCTTGTTCAAATACGACAGCTATGCCTACAGATTGGAGCAGCATTGATCTATACAAGTGCTCATAATTTGAAAAATACTCAGGTACTTTTGTAAAATACAATTTTATATAGCTAATAACTTAGTTGCTCTACAAATATATTGCACACAGAGCTTTTGGTCTTCCATGTGCCCAGCCAGCTCAATTAATAGAACGAGATTCTCTTTTTGTTCCGGCTGGATGGGATAGTGAAGCCAAAATTGATTTAATCAAGGTTTTTTATTTTTGTTATATTCATTTTTATATTTTGAAGGAAGGAATTATTGATGTAGATCTACCGCTTGAACCTACACGAGAAAAGCCAACATTAGTCAGAGAACAGCTCGTTGAAGCTGAAGATGAACAGGAATTCTTAGAAAAACTTCAAGGAAAGGCTGCTCAAACAGGGACTGCTGCCTCAAATGCCGGATTAGGGGCTGCGGCGACACCTATAGCAAAGAAGAATTTAGTTGATGAAGACGATTCTAAGAGTCCTCTAGCTAACTTTTTCTCCAATCTTTTAAAAGTGAGCAAATATAATTTTACAATATTGCTTCTATTTCAGGACAAACCAGGTGGTTCTACTGGTAGGACCTCTTTGGGACCTCAAGATATGCAAGCACAACTAGAGAGAATTTCTAAAGAAGTTTCCAAAGATGCGCCGACCGACTCTTCTGCATAACAATTTCGCTTTGCTCGTTCAGTGAGCTGCTCTTAAATAAAATTACTGTATTTCTCGACTTTTGAACTTTTTTGAACGAACCTCTCTGTTAATTGAACGGACTAGATTTATTTCTACTCGATTTGGTGTGGCAGTAGATTTCCTTTTCCAGGTGATCCGCATCTTCTATCAAATTTCGGTAATTGTCGTCCCTTGTTCGTTTTTAGGAACCTAGGAAAAACAAAAAAAATTTTCCCTAAGGGTGGCAAAATGGTTTCAATAGCTGATGTTTTCCCACAACCTTCTTACTCAATGACCGTCACCCTGGTATTTGAGAAATAAATATTGTTGAGAATCAGCAAGAATTTTCTTCTATGATAAATCTTTTTATTTAAAGTTTTCTCCCCAATCTTTCGAAGTTCCATCAATTTGAACTGAATTCCAAACAAATATCTGCTGATATTTACTGAAAGTGAGATTACATGAGCAATTTGTGACATGATGTGTACAAGTGCTTCACCCGAAGAAGATACAAGACTACCGGAAAGCACAACAACGAAAAAGACTAGAAATTATTTGTCAAAAATCCTCGCCATATCTGCCACAGAGCGTCTGCTATTGGCATTCTCTTCGTCCTCCGCAGTTGGAAGTGTAATTCTTGGCTTTGGTTCTGGCTTGGGTGGGAGAGTTGGCGGAGATAATGGGGGAACTTTTGTTCGAACAGGAAGTGGTGGAGGGGATTCGGGAGGAGCAGAAGGTTCCAATTTCATCGGCGAGTGCGGATCTCTCGGAGAAGAGACTCTTTCTGCTGTCGGCCTCAATTGGACGGAATTTATCAAAGCAACTTCTGGAAGCATCGCTGGTTTGAATCCAACTCTCTCGGATAAAGGAGTCTGAAATAGGCTTCTTTTTTTATAATTGGAGTTTAAACTTTTTTGATTTCCACTTTGACGCTATCTTCACTGTTGATAGATTGAATCTCTTCATCCATTTCAGTGAATTCGAAACTGCGACTCATCGGAGAAGATTCTGAGTCACCACTTCCACCGAGTGGTTTGAGATCTAAAAAAGTCAATCAACTTCTGACTCATTGTTTCTACCTTTTCTGCGTCTTGGACGAGCTTTTTGGAGATGATTCAACTGGGAAATTTTCGGCGGAGAATCAAGACTAATTCCTATGTCTCCTTCCTCAGAATTTGCCTGAGAAAGGACCAAATCTCCAATAATACTTCGAGGACGATGAGATGGCTCACTTGGACTAAATGACTAATGAAAGGGAAAACTTTTCAACTCTACGTCAAAGGAATTCTCGATCCAGATCCCGTTGGAGAGCCAACAGCCGATGAGCAACTATTATTCGCAGCTGAACTCCTCAACAAATATTCACTTCTTTCACAAAGTTCTCTCCATCTCCAATCACTCATCACATTTTTCAAATCTCTTGTCCAAAGTTCTCGCAATTTGTTGGTTGCAAATTTCTCAGCTCTTTGAAGGTCCTGAGAGTAATCAGTCGGCAAAGTGCCCAATCTTACAACCGATTCTTGAACTACCTGAGCGGCCTCCTTTCTCATCTGAATATTTCTTTGCATTTCTAGTCAATTTCAAGACTACCTGATCTACAAATTCATTGATCATTCCTTCCAGCTTTGCAGTGAGAATCTCCTTTCCAGCTGCTATTACAGCATCATCAACGACTTGAGTAACCGATGTGTTCATATCCAAGAGCTGAACAAGATCGAAGAAGAAAAAGAAGAATCTTACACTTTGGAGACCACCATTGAGGGTTCTCTTCTGATTGGCCATTTCAACGACTTCCATCGATCTATTTCTCTCCAAAGCAGCTTCAATCAGGGAAAGCGCTTGTTGACATCGGGCGAATTCATTCTTCGCCTTACATTCCAACACATCGCTCACGGGATACGGTATATTCTTGAGAGTGAAGTTCCTGAAAGAGTCGTCATTTCATCCGACTAGAAAGCTTACGTATTCAAGGCGGTAGCAATGTCGTTGAATCCTTCGACTCCAATCCGATTGTTGTCGAAAGCAACAGAATGAAGAGAGACATTTAGTTGGAGAGCTTTAGACAGGATTCTGGCTCCAAAATTGCCCATATCATTGTGAGAAATATCGAGATGTTTGAGGCTGGTTGTGGCTCCCAAAGTGTTCAACAGAACACTTATGTGACTTCCTAGTTGTGCCTTTGAAAGAATCAACTCCTCAACTGCCTGTAAGATCTTATTTTTCTCCAGAAAATTTTCCCCCAAGATCCCTATCGTTCATTTCAACGGAATGGGCAAATAAGGCAGTCAGAGGAAGGTAAACAGTCGAGAAAGTGACGCCCGTAGCTAACAAACCGGACCCTTCAAAACGAACCGAGTCGTCGCTGTAGAGTTTCACGATGTCCAGAAGGATTCGATTCAGAGCTGTCGTGTGTTGAGTCTTGGTTGATCGACGTAAATTTGTCAGATTAGCTCCGCCCAAATCGACTTTCAAAAGGGTCGACATGTTGCAAAGAGCTGTCAGAACTCCCTAAACGACCTTTTTGGGTCAAAGAGCCGATTCACCTGCATCTCGGTGTCGAGATTGTTGTCTCGGATCGAAATGGATCGACATCTCAATCCAGTCAAGGAGGCTTCAAGGACAGCTCCACAGCCTTTATCACAAGTTCCATCCAAATTCAACTCATAGGGCTTTAATTGTTGATTTGAGGCCAAACCAAGGAGAACGGCTTTGAGCATTTCTCCGTTCAAAAGAGTATTCGAAAAGTTAATTTTTGAGAGATTTACGGCTGCCGAAAAGAATTCTTTCACAGTCTGAAGCCATTATTTTAGAAGAAAAATTCCCACTTGGACATATTCGGCCGGTTTTTTGCCAACTTGACAGCCAGCAAATTGAAGTTGTTCGAGTTGGAGAGCGCCATATTTGAGAGCCGGCCAGAGTTTATCCAAAAGAATGCCGCTTTCTGATAAATCCAAAATACGTAGAGAAGTACAAAGTGAGACGAGATTGGTGAGGGAAGGCACATCATGATGGTTAAGAGAACTCGAACCAATTAAAAGATTTTTTAACCCGTGAATTGAAGCTCCTTTCGATGAGGTTAACCCGCTGAAAAATATTCCAAATTTTAGAGAAATGACTCACTTATAGATACCAGAGCAGAGGAAACTTATGCTTTTTTCAGAAAGACCACAATCGGTTAGATTGATCGAGCGAAGGGACGTCATTTTTGGAAGAACCAAGCATAACTGACCAAAACCTGAGGAAGAGATAGTTGGCTTCCCCTTCTTTCCTACCTTTTTTGTCATCAAGAAGATTTTTCGAGAAGTCGATGAATTGGATGATAGCTGGAGCTTGCGCATGTTGGACAGCAGTGGAGAAGAGAAGAACAAAGTCTCGAGGAAGACCGCAGTTCTTCAGATGATACTCGACTACATGATGGGATCTCCTCACAATGTTGAGGATGGTATCAACCAATTCGGGTGAGACTTTGACTCCATCGACAATCAATCCAGAAAAATAAGAGGAATATTGAAGCACAGCCACGATGGGAAGGAGATCTCTTGGAAGGAGATGCGAGAAATCATCCAATCTCAAGGCTCGAATCTTATTAATTGTATAAATCTTTTCCACATCCTGAAGAAGTTAGAAGAGAAGGCAATGACTTACCCAAGAGACTTCTTCGCGATAAGGGAGGTCGTGGAAATCACACATCGAAGCGTAGGTTCTTCTGAAGGAATGACAAGGCCTCGCCACGACATCGACAGAAATCGAATTGAACTCATCATAAAGGGACGCCGGATTGAATTCCATCAGTGAATTCATTTGAATTCCTGGAAAAGTATTTGAAATCTTCTAAGAGTCTTGCCTATATCGGGATAGTAGTGTTTGATGGCTGTGAGGAGATGAGTGGTCAACGCATGGGGAGTGATGCTCCCATTTCGAAGGGAAAGCCTCTTTGTTCCCGAGCCATCATCAAAAGAGATATGAACCTAAAAGAATCAATTTTGATCAAACGGGGGGAGGACCTCTTCAATGGCGCTGATTCCTTTTATGGAGAGAAGATGGAAACTTCTTTCGATTTTCAATGAGCTCGGAGTTCTTCCCGAAATCAAAAAAACTCGAAATTTCGAGATCACCAGGATCTTCGGCTCATATCTATCGGCTTTGAGTGAGATCTCTCCATGGATGGCTGTTCTACAATCGAAGAATTTATTGCCAAGGAGAGTCGACGGTTTGTCTGGAAGATTCTTCTATGTTTGCCTAATAGCTTTTTTGGTGTTTACGTGGGGTCGCGAAAACGATTATTGTGAAAGAGAGAAGTCATGCGATTTAAGAAGGACTTACTGAGGATAAAGCCACACAACTCGTCGAGAGCGCTCCGGGACAACGACATTCCCTCCTCAGTTGGATTCCATCAACAAGGCCGACGAATGGTCTAGACCTGGAGATTGAGAGTCTCCGTCGTATCAAAGGGGAGCTGGTGGAAGGACAAAAGTACGATTTCAACGGGCAATATGACTAAAACAGGCCGACGGGACGAACGAGTCAACAAGCCAAAAAATTTTTCAAGTGACTAATCTGCGTTCGCGCCAAAATGGCTCGCTTACGCACGTCTACAGTAGGACCAAATTGGTCTGATTCACTCTATTTTTTTGTTTTTAGCCTTCAAAAACAAAGTTTCCAGATGAACTAATAGAATGCCTGTAAGTAGAGGCTTTTCGCGGTTCTTCTCAACTGGGAAACAACCAAAAACTTCGGTTCTTTTCCTTCATTTTGGACAACCGAAGAATGCTTTTTACGCTAGAGAATTCCTCCATAGAGTAGCTGTAGATTTCTATGGATTGCCCAGTCAATTGAGCAGGTAGATTTTTATTTTTTTGTTCCACAACTCTTTCAGTCTAATTCCCTCGTCGTTTTACGTAAAAAAGAAAATCAATCAGTGTGTAGACGAGTACGATCATCAGGAGAAAATAGACGAAATCGTAGCCCGTTTAAGTCGATCAGTCGAGAGTTCTCTTCAACGACTTGTGCCCGAATATGGTCCAATCAGTTGTCATTTCTCTTTTCCTTACGACTCCAACTCTCTAGAACAAGACATTTCCAATATTTCTAGGTGAGATTCCTCGCTTTTCTTCAACAAATCTTTTTAGTCGTGGCACCAATCGCATAATCTTATTTCCTCTCTATGGCCATTTCTCTTGCTCACAGGTTCGTTATTTTGTCTTCCTTTGTCAATCCTATGTATCGTCCATATCAATCATAGAGGATAAACAAATAGCCACAAAAGAGACCAATCAAATATCTAAAATTGCCAGGCTGGACTCTTGCTCAACCGGGCCTCAAGGGCTTTTTTCAACACAACTTCTCCCTCAAAAGTCGGCGGAGAGACAGTTAATTCGACTCGATTTGTTCCGAATAGCGAGATTTCTTTCGAAGTCTCGGCTATCCACAGATGGCACTACCATCCGAGTATATCAGACGTAAGATTTCCTTTTTGTTTTGAGTCTTCTTTAGATGTGGTCGGATCAACTGAACCAAGCCAAAGATACTTTCGATGCTGTGGTCTTCAGCTCTCCCGCTATGGTAAATTTTTGAAAGGGAAAAGAGAAAATATTTAGAGAGGATTTGGTAGGAAAGAATATTCGCACTCTGTTTGGGCAACTTGCGACAAAACGATTCAAAAATTAGACACGAGTGTCCCATGGAGTTTGGGATTCTACAACTCCTGGGGAGAGGCTTGTCTGCCCCTCAAAGAATCCCTCAATTCTCAGGTATTTTCTCGAGTTTTTAGCCTCATAAAGCCCTTCTGAAGATAAAAAGATTGGTTCGAAAAGATCATAGGAGAGTGGCTGTAGTTCCAATAACAGAACTCTTTCCGACCTTCGACACTTTTTCTCTCCTCCCATCCATCGTCTCAAAAGTACGATTTTCCTCTCAAAGAACTCTTTCTCGTAGGAACCAGATGCCTTCGTGGTTTATCCGCCTTCGTCGAGCGAAATCATCGGCCACGGACTAGCCGAGGTCTTGAAGAACCATTTATTAGGCCGGCGAGACGCCCAACTGGATCAGTTTTGTTGTGGCTGCAAGAAGAAGGACTGCGAGTATACCCGGCTCATTTTAGCTAATTAGAAATTGTAATAAGATGTACAGGTCGCGAACGATAATAAAGAGAGAAATTTGAGTCGAATGGAGTAATCGAAGAGATGATTGCCCTCATCGAGAAGATTGTCGCAGTCGCATCATCACCATGCAGCGACCACTCCTCGCTTTGTTCCTTCCTTCTTTCGTGGAGGTTTTTGACAATTCCAACTGGGGGAAAAATCATTTAGGGATTGACCGGGGACGAAGAAATATCCGCTCTCTGGTGTCCAGCAGATCAAGTCGGCAACAAATGTCCCGGTAAGGTCTATTCCCCTCTGTTTTTCTTGGAAACAGTTGAGAGAGAGAGAGACTTTGAAAAAGCTATATGAAAGCGGATTCAGAGCCCTCCTGGTGGTCCTACTATAAGTGTTGTGGTCATCTGCACAAAAGCTGTTGCTCCCACATTCGACTTTGGGTGGGTCGGTTGGCTTTTTCCCCTCAAGCCATTCAGGTGTTGGTGCTGATAATCGCCCTTCCAATCGTCCTTCTAATTCCGGCTATCATCTATTGTCTTCGAAAGGTTTTCTGTCGCGAGGAGACGCCTTCGCGAGCCCCGACTAGACTCGAAATCGGCAAGGATACTGCTCTCTGAAACTAATTTGCTCTCTTGTTTGTCTTTCATTGTATTTGTCATTTCCCCGCTCAATTCTTTTTTTAATAAAATGCAGCACACATTGTTTATTCAGTATTCATTGGAGGAGGCCAGAGCACTTGGAGGCAGCGGTAGTTGGTTGTGGTCGAAGGGATCGTCGACTTCATTCGAGATTTCCGTCTGCTCAGCTCCCGGATTCTTCACGCTTTTTGACATTTGCGATTCATCGACCAATTCTCGAATTTTGACGACTTTCCCCGTGTATTCAGCTAATCTTTTTGGCGTTTCTTCTGGTGGATCAGATCTCGGCTCGGATTTATTCTTTATCTCCTCTTTTGATCCTTTTTTCGATTCCTCTTTCCCCGACGGCAAATAAGGCTCTGACGTTGTTTCCTCGTCAGTCTTTTCGCCCTTACAGCAGGCGGCTAAATTGACAAAAATGAAGAAGTGGAAGAAGATAAGAATCATCGAATGAATTTTGGATCCAACAAATAATCTCTGATAAAAACTGTTTTCCAACTTGTTTGATCAAAACATTCTCTGTTTTCCTCGGAGGGAAATCCGGAAAACAAAAAAGGTTTTGCATAATGTCGGCTTATCTGGGTGTTCCTGCCGCCGTTATCTAAAGAACTTCGAGAGTTTTCTCGACCTCTAGTGGTCTCGATCTTATCTATCTGAGTCTGTAATTAGCCTCTCGAATAGATGGATGAAGGGGGCTGTCTTGGGGAGCTTCCCAATAAACAGTCAGATCCCATTGGGCGGGGCTATTTGTGCATCGTCAGCATTTGGGTCACCGCGGGGCGAAAAGAGCGAGAGAGACGCAGGCCAGGCCTTTACATCACACGCGCTGGCTCTCCTTTCGGGCGATTCTCTCCCTTTTTCACGTCATCTGTGTGGAGGCGGTCGCCAAATAGAGCCAATGTTCCAGCCATTAGCCAACATGAAAACATTCCTTCCTTCCCAATTTCTTTCTCCATTGGTCTTTCAAGTTTTTGATCAAAATATTGACGAAATCCATGTTTTTGATCTGAACTCGTTCCAGAAGGACGAGATGACCAAAGTTCCACAAGAGGAAGTAACACCTGTTAATGTCTTTCGGTTGCTCGCCCTTTGGTCTGTTCAAATAAAAGACTCCTCCCCGATTGATCGCGGCTCCCCCAGATAGAATTTCTCCTAAAAAAAAGTTCGTTGCCTTGACCCTATTGCTTCTAATCTTACGAGAAAAGGTCATCTCTCACCTGTTCCCGAAATCCTCTAAGCGCTATGACCTTTCCTCTCTTTCTCTCCTATCTCATTCGACGTAACCAAAAGAGCTATCACTAGTAGGCGACGAGAGTGGTTCAGCCGTCATGATAAGAAGCCAATATGCCACCCAACTGTCACTCCAAAAATGACAGCACAATCCTTTGCCTCAGATAGCGCCTGTCAATTGGCACCGTTTCCCGTCTGCCGATGGCTGATTTTATCCCAAAATGGATTCAGCTGGCGTGTAGTTCTCGTCCGATTATCCAGCTGGCTCTCGTAAATGATCCGCAACGTGTCGACTGCGAATTCCGTCGAAAACATTTGAATGATCAAACCCGCTGACCTTTCCAGCCATAAAGGAATTGTTTATGAGTAGCCGATAGGTCGCTTCTTGCCATCAATAAGTCCCCCCTTACTCATTCCGAAAAATCTCGAAATGTTTAAAGATAAGAAAATAAAACGACCTCCAACTCATAGCCTCCAACCGTTTTGTGCAACGTGGAGCTATTGCGAAATATACAAGCCTCGCCCCCAGGAGAACGAGTCTTCAGCCAGTCGTTGCAGCTGTAAGATCGTCTTTTTTCATCCGATAAATCTCTGGTCATTATTTGACTCGCCAAAGCCGGTTACCTCTTTTGCTCTTTCGCGTGATTGTTCGCCGTCAAACAACGAGCTCAGGGCCGAGCCGAGAAAAGGTCAGAGCCTGTTTGACCCTTCCCCTCTCGTCTTTCCTCCCCCTCTCTCCCACCCTTTTTTGCAAATCTTCATTTGGGTTAGTATTCTCGCCTTCCTCCCTATCTGCCTATATAATAAATCTCCTTTAAAAAAAGTTTCGAACAATGGAGGATATTTCCCAGTTGTCTGGCCGTTTTGCATTGAGAATTCCCTGATTCTATTGTCACATCCAGCGCTGACAGTATATATATATATATATGGGCCGGCGGCAATCGATATGTCGCCACATCTTCACCGCCAGGCGACGTGTATACAAGTCTCATTTTCATCTTCCACGCTTTTTTTTAAATTAAAAAAAACGCTTTCAGGGGGTAACAGCAACACTTCGGTGTGTCATCATGGACATTATGGATCCACTGATGGTCGATGGAATGAACCATTTCGGCGATTTATATGACCCTGTGCTGGGAGAAGTCAACTCGAATTTTATCCCATCCAATTTCGAGGATTTTGACCTCCAAAATTCGAATTTCTTCGAGTCTGGCGATCTCATCGACAATCTTTTCAATATGGTCGAAGATCAAAAAGAGGATTTCCTAAAACCAATTGGATTCGATATGGAAGACGATCACAGCTATACCAGTCTCTATGCTCCCAGCTCACCCAGTGGATCTCTTAGTTCAACCGGCCGTGGCTCCAGCTCTCCAACCAACACAATCAGCTCTTCTTCGGAAACTTATCAAGACATTCTGGATATTGCTACACAGCAAATTGACTCTCCCATTAGCTCTCCTTCTCCTCAAGATTTCGTCCAACCCAAGGTATTCAAAGAGAAGGAAGGCAATTTCTTTCTCAGATTCGCCAATACCGTCCAGCACCGCAGTCACAAACACGCAAACTGGTCACCAACGGCTCTCGACCCCAACAGACCTTCCGATTCAGTGAGTGGGGTCATGTGGAGGGCGGGGGATCGACCTTGAGAAATCTAATCAGATCGTTGCCCTCTAATTGGGTCAAATTTTGAAGTTTACAAATATCGAAAAGGTCAGCCATCTGGTGGTCGCATTGTGTAAACTCGGAAGAAGTTGACAGCCCGACACGAGGAAGCGCGTAGCCTTCTTTGCACACACCGGTCTCGGGATCGGGGGTCGGATCTGGGTCATAATTGGGGAAGAGAGAGAGAGAGAGAGTGAAAATGCATCTTCAGATTCACTTCGTGGACCGACCAATCCTGCTTCGATCAGTCTCAATGCTCCCTCGTCGATTCTCCATGAAAACGGCCGAGTTGCTCTTCCAACTGGTATCTCCCACTTTCATCTTTTATTCGTTCTTTTCTAGGAGAAAGACCCAGAAAATATCAACAGCTGAATCTGACCGACGAGGAGAAGCGTCTTTGCAAGAAGGAAGGCATCGTCCTTCCAGAATATTATCCTCTGACGAAAGCGGAAGAACGAGATTTGAAGAAAATTCGTCGGAAGATCCGAAACAAGCGTTCAGCCCAGACTAGCAGAAAGAGAAAACAGGTAAGATCTCTTCGTCGTTGATTTCGTCGAAAAATTTCAAACCGGTTTCTCATTTCCTTGGCAGCTTAGAGAGGGGGCCCCCGATCAAAGTTATTTGCGAACGCGCAACACGGTGCCAGGGTCCTCCCGTGTTTGAACGACCGTAGCCGACCGAGATTTGACCCGACTGCCAAACGTGAGACGGGGAAGAGTCTTTTGTCCGTTCAAGGATATTCGTTTTTGTTGGGAGAGAGGACGCCGATGACCGGTGGCCGTTCGGGGGCCTGTTCTCGCCGACGGAGTTCCTTAATGGTTTCCAAGAGATCTCCTTCTCTTTAATAAGAAGAGAAGGGGAATTGTTGCGAGACGAGACAGTTGGCTACTTTTTCCCATGAATATCCACAGCTGTCCTTTTCGCAACAGCTGCGTCTCTTTTTCTAATGAGTCATCCATTTAGCCAAGAGAGAGATAGAGAGAAAGAGAAAAATATTTGCCAATTGTACTGTGTGCTTTTTTGATAGGATGACTTTCCAGGATTACATCGAGCAGTTGGAAGACAGAGTCTCGGACTGTACCCAGGAGAATCAGGAACTCAAAGCTAAGATTGAATTGCTCTCCCGAGAGAATGTCTCCTTCCGTCAACAACTCAGAAAACTCCAATCTGCCTTGGCTAATGTGAGATTTTCCTATCCAAATAAAAATCTGTTCAGAGCACTCGTCGTGGAACTCAAGCTGGAACATGTCTGGCCGTGATGATCCTTTCGATTTGTCTCTTGGTCGCTCCACATTTGAATCCTTTTGTCAAACAAGAGAATATGGGAGAATCTGAAGAAGCTACCTTGGCTTTGGCTCGTCAGACACCCAATCTCAGTGTTCAAGAGATTGCCAAGCGAGCGCCCACCAGTCGCTCACGCACTTTGGCTGAATTCGCAGATGTTACCGGACAACAATGTCCAACCATCAAAAAGGAGATTGATATGCCAACACTGGAAATGATTCCAGCGGCTCGGCGACGAGCCCTTCCAACTCATCCAGAACGAAATGGCCTTGGCATACAAAATCAGAACATCAAAGTCAGTTTTGTCCGCCTTTTTCCCCTCATTCGCCCAATTCTAGGCTCCAATACGCTACGCTTATTCAACGTATGATCCTTTGACATCTTCTGCTCCAAATCATCGACTGGCAAATCTAACTCAGCAAAGGTAATTTCAGTAAGAATCAGATTGATCTGTCAGTTTCAGAGGCGAACAACGGACGACTCAGCAACGCTATTATGTACATTCGATTGGCCAGCCGCTGATGAAGCGCATCAAGACTGAAGCCCTCTAAAACTTGGGATTTCTTCTTTTGGTTTGATCTTTATCGCCTCCTTTCCAACTATTCAGTCATTTATTCTAGTTCTAATAGTGCCAAAAAGGTGACCGTCGCCCAGTTGTTTTCGTCCTCTTCAAGAGGAATCCTTTATTGTTATTTGTTATTCTGTAGGCTGCACTCTGCACCCCCTCTTTCGGGTTTTTTCACTTTTCCCCTTTGCGGCGGTTTGCATGTGCGTCCGTTGTAGGGTTTTAACCCTCTCTGCCTATCCCCTATTCTATCCCAAAAATTGTAAATAAAATCTTTACTTTCTCTCTAGATTTGACTAGAAAATCTTAGACTACTTGGTGATCAAACTGACTCCACTCATTTCATCTGGCTTAGGCAAGCCCATGATGTCCAAGACGGTGGGAGCGACATCACAAAGAGCTGGAGCGCGATCTTCCAGTTTTTTGAAAAGGAATTTGTCGGAACTGCAAGTGAAAGGAACGGGATAGCAGGTGTGAGCCGTATGTTTTGAGCCATCTGGAGCCTTCATCTTCTCGGCATTTCCATGATCAGCCGTCACCATCATCACATATCCTAAAAGGAGGTTCGAAAAAAAAAACAATTCGAACCGTGCTTTTGACAAGCCTCATAGATCCGACCGATCGCGATGTCAGTTGCTTCACAAGCCTTGATAGCCGCTTCGTAGATTCCAGAATGGCCGACCATATCGGGAGGAGCGAAGTTGCACATAATGAAAGGATGCTTCCCGAGTTGAACTTGTTCGACCATTTTATCGCCGACTCCCTCGGAAGACATTTCAGGCATCAGGTCGTAGGTCGCTACCTAAACAGCCGAATATTCTATGACCGGAAAGGGACCACAACAACTTGTGATCTTTGCGCACAATATTTTGAAAGGCTCGAATATCTTACTTTTGGACTTGGAACCAAACTGCGTTCCTCGTTCTCAAATTGTTTCTCAAGTCCTCCGTTGAAGAAGAAGGTGACGTGGGCGTACTTCTCCGTCTCAGCACAATGGAATTGAGAGACTCCCTGGGTAGCCAGCCATTCGGCCAAAACATTTCGGTTACTCAAAGGAGGGAAGAGAGAAGGGAACGGGAATTGAGCATTGTATTGAGTCATTCCGATCACTTGAACATTCGAGGGATGCTTGTTCTTCGAATTACAATCCTTATATCTTTCCATTCCCATCACCTAATATTTATAGAATTGGAAAAAGAAAGAAATTACCTCAGAAATCTCTCTCATTCGATCAGCTCTGTAGTCGAAGAAGATCAAAGTGTCGCTATCTTTGACTCTTCTCTCATCTCCTCCGAAAACAATCGGCTTCAAAAACTCATCAGTCTCTCCAGCTGCATATCTCTCTTGAACTTTCTCAACTGCCTTCTCCTCTGTGCATTCCTCTCCTTCTCCAGCAATCATAGCATCATATGCAATGCAGATTCTTTCCCATCTCTTGTCTCGATCCATGGCATAATATCTATCGACATGCTTTGTTTTCAGAGATTCAACTACCTTCCAACAATTGTGGCAAGTTTTCCGGCTCCTTCTTTATTCAAAAAGTCCAGAGATTGTTGGAGGAATCCAGCTCCACTGGTAGGAGAAGTATCCCTTCCATCTCCGTAAAAATGTAGAAAAACTTGAGGAACTTGTAATTCCTTGGCAGCTCGAAGCAGAGCAAACATATGATCTGAAGAAGTGAAAAGAGCAAAGAGAAACGCCCTACCAATGTGCGAATGAACTCCTCCATCTGAAACTAAGCCGGCGAAATGAAGACGGCCATTTCCCTTTTTGGCTCTCTCACAAGCTGCGATGAGATTTTCATTTTTCACCTGAGAAAAGACTAAACAGTAATAAAAAGAAGCTTACGAGGGTATTATTTTTGAGAGAAAGATTGATTCGGACAATGTCCTGATAGACAGGACGTCCAGCTCCGATGTTCAAATGTCCAACCTAAATAGTCTTTTTCTTTGAAATTAGTTAAAATCACCTCCGAGTTTCCCATAAGTCCTTCGGGAAGACCAACATGTAGTCCATGGGCCTCAATTTGAGTCCAATTTCCTGAAAGAAATTAGTATTCTAAAAGGCACTTTGTCCTACCAGAGCAGAGTTTATCCATAACTGGGGTATTAGCGGCAAGAATGGCATTTCCGTATTCTTCGGAAGTAATTCCCCATCCATCGATTACAATTAGGCAGACTTTATTCTCTATTTTCCCGTTGTTAGCCATTGGTTCCTACTGAAAAGGGTAGGTTAGGAAAGGGGAGAAAAGTGCGACCGTTCGCGCAGAAATCAATAGTTTCAAAACAATTTCCGAAAACACTTTTTGTAAGTAAGACTTGTTGATATTTAGAGCAGTTTTACTCGAAATGTGAGGGAGTTTTTCAAACAACAAAAGCTAAAATTATAATTAGAACCTCGCTTTCCAACATGCATTTCACTTTGGAAAATTCAGCTATAATTGACATGCTAAACGTGTGGAAATGAGTGTAAATTTTATGCGTCTGATACGTGAGGAAGAGCAAGTCGCAGTCGAGAGGTGCATCAAAATAAGATAGAAAAGACGGCTGCCCCGCGAGTGGCAATCAATGCGGGTTGTAGAGTCCAGTAGATTTTGGAGCTGTTCTTTGCTTCCGCGTTTTAGAAAACAACCGTCTGACGATCACAGCTCGTGTTTTCAATTGTAGCGTGTAAATAGGAGGAAAACATCTCGTCAAAAAATACGAGAACCTTCGGTGATGCAAACTACGGATGGCCCTGTTAGATTGTGAAAGTATGAAACAAAATTCACACCAAGTCTTTATTTACAACGCTTCCAGGAAGATGCCTAAATAACGAGGAGGTCAAATCCAATCGAATCAATAATTGAAGCCAATGGAAATTTTTTTAATACATTGAAAGATCTATAGATGAACGAATCGGGACCTAGTAGTACATATAAAAACATATAGAAATTTAGTTTGAAGCAACGCCATACCCTAGAATCGGCTGCACTTATAGTACACGCGCTCCAAAATAAGCAAAGAATATTGACCAATTAGAGAGGGTAAAGGCAATTGCAGGCAGAACAGGTAAGAAACCTGCGCCCTGACTATGAGACAAGTAAACACCACAGAAGAATTGACTATCTGGGAGTTGAGGAAAGCCAGACAGAAACCGAGAAAAACCTAGAGGCTATGGCGGTAAACCTCCACGATCACAGTGACTAAAAACCCGCTGAACACAGCCCCTACTGCTGAGCAGAAAGGAACTATGACTCAGCCTAGGGGAGAGGAAAATATACATAAAATTGCCGGAAAATATGAAAGGAACCGTTTAATGGAAGGTTCAATAAGGCTCAGAGCCTTTGAATCTTATCCGAGACGACGACCGGGTTGTTTTTACGAATCTCTTCACGCTCCATGGTCTTGTAGTCGAAAGAGCAATTGTGAGCTTTATCATAACGATGTTCTGCACAGTAGAGACCTCCACAACGGCAGGTGAAACCTAAGGAAGGACATGTTAAAGTTTTTATTGAAATACTCACCAGTTAGACCCACTTTCTTTTTACACATCAAACATCTATTAGCTTTTTTGGCTGAAGACGCGGCATCAGCAATAGGATTTTCGACGGTAGGCCTAAATGAATAATTAGAGTACAGATATATTTTCTAGTACTAATTTTAATCTTTAAATCAATAGGAAATGTGAAATTGTAAGACAACTTACGAAGGTGATGCCTGACTGGCAATAGCTTCCTCGCTTTCTAATTTAGCTGTAACTTCAGAAGACGCTAATGCAGCTTGGGCACAAGTTTGAGGGTTTTCAGTGGGGTGCACCAAATCGGCAGCTGTTGTTGAGGAAGAAGCAATCGGTACGGCTACCGGTACTAAAAATAATTGTTGATGATTAAGAACTAGGAAGGTAATTGTCTGAAATTAAAAACAAAGATAAAATATGAACCTGTAGGGGAAAGACGGGTAGCATCTTGTTCTCTTTTGATGTGATCTTTATAGCACTTTGAACAAAGTCCTTCATTGGCTGGGGATCCGAAAAATCCACATCCAGAGCGGCACAATGTGGTGGTAGTTTGTTGCTGCTGCTGTTGATTCTCCATCGGTTTCTCTATAAAATAAAGAAATAAATTAATTTATAAAAAAAAAAATAACAGCTGATGTAAATAAGACGAATAAAAATAAATGAAATAGGATGGAAAACACTAATTGACGGAATACTGGGTGGGGATCGTAAAATACGACGAAGAAACGAGTGTAACCTGTCCCCTAGCCGCCCCGCGTCCGCGTTCCGAATCAATACGCTGCGCACACAACGCTCGACAATATATTGATGTCCATGTTTAAATTTCTGTGCTTTCTAACTTTTCAACGCTTCAATGTTACAATAGACACTGCTTATAGACGACAACTATCGATTTTTATAATCTACTTCACGTGAACCGCAAAATGTAAGTACAATTAACTGGATTACACGTACGACGCAAGCAAGTAAATTGGGAAAGCGGAAGGATGGCACAAAGTCATTTTGGGAAGCCTAAAGTGCACAAAGAGAGACTCGGACCAACTCCATGATCCACTGGTCGTGTACTTTACGAACATCAGTTGATGCACCGAATTGTTGGACTGGTCTGTCTGCTCCCAAAATCAATTGACACATGACAATTACTCATCGTAGAGTCGATAAGAGACAATAAAATTGAGAAATATAAAAATAATAGGAAATTTTAAAGTCAAGCGATGAAAGGGAATTTTGACGGAATAACTTTGATAGGACCTTATTCGATTAGAAATCGAATTGAAGTAAAAGCAATACCGTGGTAAGCTCAAAACAAGCTAGCTGTGATAAAAATCGAAAATAAGCGCTTTCGCGATCTGCAATTGGGTCAAATGCTAAAGTTTTATGGTGCAAGCAAGCTGACTAATGAAATGCATAGATCCTTCTAGACACTTTAAAAAAAAATGATGAAATTTCGCGACAAAAAGCACTAATCATAACTTTTTGATATAAGCGAACCGTCTAGCGTAGTTATGAGAGAAAAGGATAAAAAAGGTTAGAACTAGAAAAAATGATCACATCGCCAGGTGCCTGATGATGACAAAGGTTAAAGGACTGGTCGTAGCTCGTGACACATTGCAGTGGGTGTACTGTAGACCTAGAGCGCACATCTGTCGCGACCTCAGCTGTTGACAAACATATTCCCTGGCCTAATACCAGTTTTTCATTTGCTATTTCTCCTGCTCTTTGCCCATAGAATTCGCAGGTTGAGTGAGCATTTTCAAAGGCTTTTTTTCGAAGGAGAAAGAAAAGGACATTTCTCGTACTGAGCTGAGGCGTGCACTGGGGCGGATGTGGGTGGGCCGGCTGGTCTCTAAGGCCCGTCTGGCGTCTAGGAGAGAGGGTATGGCGAAGACCGATTAAAGGCACGGGGGGACTCATAGCGGGAGAAAAGGGAGAGGAAGACCGAAGGGGGACGCAAACAGGGCTGGCAAAACAAAAACAAGGGGAGCAGCGGCAAACAGAAGGAGATTGAAGCATGAGCACAGAGATTAGCCATAGAGGACGAGGCCAACCGGCTATCTTATCTCACAAGGACACGAGGGGCGAGCTCTCGCTATGGCAAGCGAGGACGCACTTGGACCGGACGAACGGGGACTATTTCTGGTGGGAAAGACAAAAAAGAACTAGTTAGTACTGTATCTTTCCTGACAGAATATCCCGGGTCGAGTGGCTGGAGAGTCACGGTAAACATTAGCGAACGAAAGAAGTAAGTAAAGTCCATAAACCAGGAGCGGAAACCGGAACAATCGTTTGAGAGAAAAATAATTTCGAGCGAGCGCACTGCGCCCGACGAAATCGTTTTGTGGCGATACGACTGAAACGAACACAAAAGCGTATGTAGAAGCATCTTTTCCACCATAACACGATCAATATTGAGCAAAAAAATGCAGGAAAACGAGAGGTTTTACAATGGGACCATGTCGATACAATCAGGAAAGGGAATAATCAGCGCGTCGGGTAATTTCTTTCCGCGTAGTGATGAAACCGGCGCTTTCTAGAAATATTTTGGCGTCACATCGCGTGAGTCACACGGGATAAATCGGAAGAAAATGAGAAAATATAAAGAGGAAAGTCATCTAGTATCAAAGAACCAAGGTGAAGCCTCTTTTGTCGTTGTATGTTGTGAGACGGGCTTTGAATCTGAGATTGGACTCTGAGATAATCGGCGAAATTGCGTCATTGAGCTAGATCCTTGTTGAAAAAATGATGAAAATCAGCTGCTGCCCCCGCTAAGTCTAGACTAATCTTCGACAATTTCCTGAGCTGCCTAGGGCGACTCGTTCCTTCGGCTAGCAATTAGGAGACGGCTTCTCTTCTCTCTCTTTCCATCAGCTGCGGGAACCTTTTCCGTCACTGCCCTCGGCAACTGACGACCGGGTCCCATCACGAGGGCATTACATCGTACACAGTCAACAGGTAGGAAGAGAGGACGAACGCAAGTGTCCCCTCCTCTTATCGAAGCAATGAGAACTTATTTTCGAGGCTGACAAAATATGCATTGACTCTCTCAAGGGATAGATACGTCAGAAGAGCGAATGTCCTTCAAATCTTTCCCTTTCTTCTGGCTTTTCGCATAATTATCTGGGAAAGTTCTTTGAAGAAGTTTTCTTATTGAATTCCTCATTGAAGCGAAAGGAAGAGAAAGAAGGAGGGAGGCTTTTCTCGCAAATGAGTGGGGCAGAGACGTGGTAATCTATGTTTGATCATGTATGAAACCGAGCAAATGAATCATTTCCGAAGAAAAGATAGGCTGAGAATTGTATCGTAGTCAAGAAAGAAGGGGAGAGAAAGAGAAAGAGAGTCGTATGACAAGCGGTTAAGATTTTTCTCTTGGGAGATAGCGTTTCTCTTTGACGTAAAAAAGAGGTGAAATGCCATAGGGCGGGGAACGGTTTGCCCTCCAAACATCGGCAGAAGCCGGCGGCAAATACTCTGGGTGATGCTGGTGGGGTGGTGTGGCAGAAGGGGAGAGAGAGGAGAGGGGATCCGGTCGGCTACAGGCACAGTCCGCGTGACCCCTGCCACAACCTGTTTGCCAGGGGAGGGAAAATGGGTGGGGGAGGGGTCTCTCACTGGGACCAAGCAGAACAAGGGACATGAACATCGATCGGACTGGGAGAGAGAGTCCCGTGACTTGGGTCTTTCGTGGGTCCGCTCGACGGGGCGCATGTGACGCCGTCGTATGGACGCGTCAGCACTGATAAACTGGGAGGCTGTTCTAAACCAAAAGAATAAATCCCCCAGACAATCTATAGGGAGAGTCTATGGGCGGGGGATTAGGAAAAATGGAGAGACAGACAGATCCAACTGAGTAAATTTCCGATTTTTTCCCCTGAACGTTGGTGTAAACGCGTCAGAGATGTTCATTGTTTTCAAAAACTGGCCTTTCGTGGGAAAGTCGTTTGACCAGACGAGGAAAGATCTGACTAGAACACGTCGTCAATAATTCGGAGAATCAGGTGAGTGGATCTCATTAGAGTCTTTCTCTCTTTGGTCGGGAACAAACTCGATGGACTCCAACTGGACTGATTCCGTCCTTTTGGAACGACGGCGCACTTCCTTCCTCAAAGAAGCTGACGTGGAGAGGGAATGGAGGGAGACCCGGAAACAGACTAAACAAATCTCACGGGATGATTTATATTCACGGAAATAAAGGAGATTTTTTGTTCTAAATGAACTCCGAGTACTCGAAATAATCCCTGAAACACACGTGATGGCAGACAGAGAGAGAGAGACCCCCATCGACATTGAGGCACTTCCTCGTGGTTGAACAAAGCATCAGGCAGGGTCATGCGAGGCGCACATGATGGCAAACTGGGAGACGAGGGGGAGAAAGACTTTGTTCAAATCCTAGGGAGAATAAAAATTTCGAGAAGAATTTCGCGACTTTACAATCGGCCGACACCGCGGTCAGCTGAGAGATTTTTTACGAGACTTCACGAGGGGCGAGCGGGACTGACTGACTTTACGGGGAGCTGATTTCATGAGAGAGTGGAGGGGAGGCTTTTTCTGATTCAGAGCACTGAGCAAAATACTCCCACGATTCTGCCGATAGCAATGTTTATTCTCATATAACGGGGGATTGGGGACCAGCAGCTCCTTCAACCAACCATGAACTAAATAGAGAAAAATGTTTATAACCGGTTGAATTGCGAAGAGAATATGCCAATTTGACCCGGAAAATTCGCTTGAGAGAGAGTGAGTGACTTCTTCAATAAAAGTCCGGCTTCTCAGCTTTGTTGACGTGATCAATTCGAATTTCCTTCTGCTCCTTCGCCTCCTCAGAGGGGGCGACCTGGAAAGTGACGTATTTGTGTATGTGTCTTGAGTGAGTTGAAAAAAGAAGCTTCCCGGGGAGAGACCATTGAGGGACTGACAGAATTCAATTAGTGCTGTTCTCTCGGTCTCTTTTACGATAACCGTTGTCACGTGAAATTGGCGCTGGCAAATAGACGAAGAGGCCAACTTTTAGTGACGAATGGCAAATATCGCGACGAGACGCTGCTGGGGTAGGAAACTCACTTGTCGAGCTGTTGGCCAGACGGCTGGCTCATCTTTCGCTACAAATACGAATGGAGTCGATGCCAGAACTACCACAACCGCTACGATCTTGAACAGTCTTGACCACTGAAAATATTACTTTCCACTTTTCAAATTTAGCCATGAAGTGGTAAATGTTTTTTCTCTCTCACCTGTTCTGGAGTATTATCTGGACAGGCGAAGTGGATAACGACAGGAAGGAAGAGGACAACGAGGCAAAGGACGAAACTTGCAATCGACATCACAAAATGGACATGTCCTTGGTAAACTCTCGCAGCACATTTTACAGTGCCTACAGCATTGACCCCGCTGAATACAATTGCTGAGGTATAAGCAATTTGGCCGATTGTCACAGAACTCGTCTGAATTCCTCATTACTCGAGGGAACTAAAGCCAATTACCAAACTCATAATCACGAAGCAAATTGCCATTACACCTTGAGATAGAGCCGCAAAGCAAATGAATCGTACTCGATGGGAGACACAAGTCACTTTGTCAGAAAGCGGTCCCAGCATGAATTTGACTAAAGCCGAGAGGATATAAGGTAAAGCAGTTGCGAATCCCGTTGAAGCCACATCCATGCCCAAGACCTTATTCATATATAAAGGGCCATAGAGAAGGAAGCATTGGAATCCGAGTGTTCCACCAACTGTTGATAGCCAAATTCCCCAGACACATGGATCTCTGATGATATAACTGAAGGAAATGCGAAATTGAAAGTATTGAAATTACCTATAAGGGACTCGTTTATCTAGTTGATTGAGATTCTTTCCACGTGAGATTCTCTCGAGTTCGCGAGAGGAAACTGTCCGATGATATTCGGGATTGTCGTGGTAAAAAAGGAAGAAAATGATGAAGACAGCGATGCTGAGAACTCCGTGCACATAATAATCGCCTCTCCAACCCCATGAAGAGTTGCAGAAATAGCCAGAGACAGGCATAGTGAAGATAGAGCAAAACTGGACACTATTTTGGGGTGGAAAAAAAAACGAATACTTGAATATGTGAAGATAAAATGGCAATGTAGCTTCCGCTGCCTTTTTGGGTTGACCATTGTGAGGAAATCTGTCCTGTAGCCGGATAAGAGAGCGAAGTTGGAATGCCCTATCACTCTTTCTTTGAATTTTGTTTGAAAATACTTGAAGGATTCTGGCAAAGAAGACAGCATAGAAGCCAAGATCTACTGCAAAAGGAAAGAGAAGGGTCGCGAACCCTGAGATGAGACAGTATGCGGCACAAGTCGTTCTAAAATACATTATTGGTTCAAAGTGTGTCTACCCCATTCCAAGTTTCTGAACAAAGAAACTCATAGGAAGAGTTCCAATGAGACAGCCAATGGAAATAGCCGAAAATAAGGCATTCTTACTGGCTGAGTCGTTGATCCAATCTGATGACAATTGTATGGAATATTTAACGAAATTTACTGGAACTAGTGCTATTTGCGACGTCTTCCATGCAAATAACAGTGAAGTTGAACGCCAAACTATTACTGAAGGCAAAGGTCAGACACAAATGACTAATTAATAAAATCACATAGCGAGTTCGTCCAAACAAAACCCTAGCACCTTCCTTAGTCTCCATTGGATCTGAATAAGATTTTTTGGAAGAGATATTTTTGTGCGATAGCGGAAATGCAGGACTCTGAGCTTTGTGTAAATCACGCTGATGTGTTTATAGGTCGAGGAGCAACTGACATAAAATAGACAGTTCCGGATTAGTCATTAACATATGGCCGATTACGTCGGCTGAAAATCAAGGTGCATAACCTGATGCAATTCGAAAAAGCCCGCTGCATTGGAAAAGTCTAGAAACATAACAGAAGCTGTGTAAGATAGTGTGATTCAGTTGAGCGTAGAGACAGAGAATGATGAGCAAAAAGTAATACCAGGGTCGGAACACCAAAAAACACGTCAGAATTGTCAGCCGGAGTACTCATTTACATAATACCGACTGCAGTTGATGCTGACTTTTAGAGGTTTCGATGAAAAAGTTGAAATCCGTATCATCACGTGAAGATGTCAATCTCTCAATTTTATGCAACAACTTTTATAATGGCCGTTAGAATTCTTGTGGTCGACCTTCTTACGATCTTCTTCGACTACACTTACAGATTTATGTTCTGTATGAGTGCATTCACAGTGCATTTGTTATTGGAATTTTAATCGTAGATTCTTCTATACATAACGATCTCTTTGGTGTTACTCTTATTTATCTTTATATTTTCAGAATGAATCAATTATTAGCTGCTTCTCGAAGAATTATTATTTCTAAATGCCGTGGATTTTCGACGCATGCTGGCTCGGCGAATTTCCCGGTTATTTACTTGAACAAGCATTCTGGTACAAAGAAGAATTCATTACTTGGACCGTCCGACAATCATTTTCCTTTTCCGGGCGATGTTAGCCATCAAGTGTTATGCAACATCAAGAAACAATCAGTTTTCAAGGAGCCAACTTATTACATACAACAGGGCTCAGAGGACTAATTTATATGTATAATAGATTATCACAATCTTCTTTCTGAAAGAATAAAATGAGATCCTCCTATTTTATTCATTTCGGGTTAAAGGAAAAGCCATTGTTACATTGTATTGCACAACGTTGTGTCTGAAATGCGCTCTATCTCACTGCTGTTTTAAAGTAGCTTTTATTTTCATTAGCTATGGATTTGGAAAATCTCTTGATTTTTAGATGACTGCATTTGAAGAACTTGGAGTTATTCCGCAATTGGGAGAAGCTGTTTCCCTTTTGGGATGGGAGTAAGTCAATTTCATTCTTGTCTTATTTTAGGTTTCCAACTCCAATTCAATGTGATGCTGTCCCAGCAATTCTCGGCGGAGGGGATGTTCTAATTGTAAGTTATTCTTAACTTTATATATAATAATTGCAGGCTGCTGAAACTGGAAGTGGAAAAACAGGAGCGTTTTGTCTCCCTGTTGCTCAGATTGTTTGGGAAAAACGCAAAGAGCAACAACAACCAAATAAACAACAAAAAGAAGGTAAATATTTATTGTTTTTGCATATTTTTTTTAGAAAACAATAACTGGAAATTGAATCTAGCAGACCGTGAACATGGCTTAGCTCTTAGTGGAAACGGATTTTCTTGTGAAAGCCGCGCTCCTAAACAATGGTTTGGTTGTAGAGCAACCGGAGCAGTTCATTCTAAGGGTATTTTGATATTTAACTGTTATAATTTTCAATTTAGGAAAATATTATTTTGAAGCAAAAATTACAAGAGATGGATTGTGTAGAGTTGGTTGGTCTACATCTGATGCCATATTAAATCTTGGTTTGCAGCTATTACATACCTATAATTTTTATTTTAGGAACTGATAATAAAAGTTTTGGATTTGGAGGAACTGGAAAGAAAAGCCACAATAAAAACTTTGAAGATTATGGAACATCATTTACAGGTGGAGATATTTTGGGATGTTACTTAGACCTCGATGCTGGATCTATGTGGTATTTCTTATCTTTTATTTACTTAATTTATCTAAAAAATTAGGTGGTCTAAGAATGGCGAAGAGTTCCCACCAGCTTATAATGTACCGAAACATCTCTACACTTCGCATACTGGTTTGCATCCCGCCGTTCTCCTTCAAAACTCTGCGTTATTACTGAATTTTGGTGACTCGCCATTTGATTTTCCTCCTAAAAATGTACGTTGATATATTTAAACTTGTTATGTTTTCAGGAATTTGTGGGTGTTTCTTCTGCTCCATCAAATTGTATGAAATGGAGATCAGGCAAATCTGAAGAGGCCGCAACGAATACGAGTTCCCCACTTTGCATTATCTTGGAACCTACGAAAGAATTAGTAGAGCAGACCCACAGCAATCTTAAGCTCTTCTCACAAAAACTAGAAGATCCAGCGCTACGGTTAGTGGAAAAGTTTGGAATTTATTTTTTAGATGCATTTCTACAACAGCCTCAACTGATTCAGTAATAAAAGAAATTAAAGCTGGGTGCGATGTTATTACTGGAACAGTACAAAGAATCAAAGATCTAGGATTTCAGGGAGTTTTGCCTCTAAAAGCATTGCGATTTGTTATTATCGATGAAGCTGTATGTCTTAATATTAAAGTCGTTATGTAATTCAGGATCACTTTTTAAATGACAAAGGAGCAGGTGGAAGTGCAAATAACTTGAACAAACTTATGGAAATGCTTCCACTGGTTACTCTAGACGGAGAAAGGATACAAGTCATTGTTTGTTCGGCTACACTTCACAATATGGATGTTACTAGATTTGCAGTATGGTTCTATTTAAATTTATTTTTATTTTTAGGATCGTTTTATGCATTTTCCACAATGGATTGATCTAAAAGGAATGGATAGTGTTTCAGAAAATGTTCATCATGTTGTTTGTCACGTAGATCCCGTGTCGGACAAACAATGGATTCGTGAAAGACCTACAAAAAATAGATTAGAAGTAGAACAACGTTTTAGTCTTTAAAATTTATTTAGGATGACCATGTTCACGATAAAGATCCAATAAAACCCGGAAGCAATGATCCATCAACTCTTTCGTTGGGAACAAAAATTTTGAAAGGAATTTATGTCTTAAAGGTTAATTATTTTCATTGATTCACAAGGTTCTATTAGGCTATTAAAGCTTTAAACATGGATCAGGCAATAATTTTCTGTCGAACAAAGCAACAATGCGATCACATGAAAGACTTTTTAACAAATCATGGTTAGTGTAACGAATTTTAAAAAAAAGACTATTATTTCAGGTCTTTCTGCGCTTTGCTTGCACGGGGATAGAACAGACAACGAAAGAGCAACAGCATTAGAAGATTTTAAAAAGAAGAAAATTGCTTTTTTGATTTGCAGTAATGTTGCAGCCAGAGGTGTTGATGTTGCTGTTGCTTACGGTTTGTAAATTTGTTTTGTTGTAAACATTTTTTCAGTAATTAACGTAACTCTCCCAGATGCAAAAGAAGTCTATGTTCATCGCGTTGGTAGAGTTGGTCGAGCAGATAGGATGGGACTTTCAATTTCCCTTGTATCAACAAAAGAAGAGAAAGTTTGGTATCACAAGTGCTCATCTCGAGGAGTAAATTGCCATAATACACGAGGCATAAAAGAGGGTGGTTGCACAATTTGGTTCGATGAAATAAAAGTGGGTTTACACATAGAAACACTTTATGAGTCCTTTTTCAGATGCTTTCGGAAGTTGAAGAACATATTGGTTCAACGATCAATGTTGTGGATTCAGATTTCCAAATCCCCATTGACGAATTCGATGGAAAAGTTGTTTATGGAACAAGAAGAACCGGAGGTATTTTCTTTATCCTTCACACTTAACTCATTTAGGAGCACAATTTACTGGACATGCTCAGCAAATGGCAACTTCTGTTGCACATTTGGCTGATTTGGAACGCTCTCTTCAATTATCCTACCTATCAGCGGTACGAGAAAACTTTAACAAATCTTTTCTGGTTTTGTAATTCAATAACCCCCAGTGCCTGACGGGTCGTTTGTTAATTGGATATTGTCTATTCAGATTTTCAGTATAGTTGTATAAAATTTCTAGATATTTATCACATTGTTTTCATCTATTCATTGAGACCAACTGCCGCTGCAGTTGCTGCGATTATCTCTCCCTATTCCGTTTGATTGCCGCTGAATATTCCCATAAAAAAGAGTTCGGAATTGCAGATACAAACAACCGTCCATTCACAGCTGTTTTGCATATATTTGGTTTTATGATACTGAATAGGTTGGAAGCCTCATGAGTTCTCGAAGGAGGGCCGCGTGAATAATTGAAGTTCAGAGGGGGAGAGTCCCAATGACGTCCTCAAGACTCCTACTCTTTCGTGTCATTTCCAACTATAATAGTAAGAATATTTTCGGTCAGCTGGCTCTCTCTGGTCGGTGATCGGCCGTCGAGATCACAGCTGCTTTTTACAAATTTGTGCAACATTCCGATCCGGCTTCGATTCCTTCAAAAATCAGATTTGTTTGTCTAAATATTTGCGCCTTTTTTAAGAATAAACTGTTCACGTAGTTTCATACTTTCCAATCCCCAGCACTTTTTCTAAAAGACTTTAAAAAGAAGTCAGACGCTGCCACTTCAAAGTCTGTTCGTTTGACTTTATTTACCGTGTGCACTTGAAATAGCCGGCTATCTTCTCACCTCGAGAAGAACATCTCGTGGGCGTGTTATCCTCCTCCTTGGAAAGCTCTAAGAGACTAAGCACAGCTGACTCCCGGGTGGGTCTCTTCGTGCTCTTTCTTTCTTTTTCGTACAGCTCTTTTTTTCTTCTAGCTCTTTTCCAAATCTTTTACATTTTTCCACCAAGCAAGATTCCTTGAATTCAGTTCGGCGTAATTCCACAAAAAGTGCCGAAATGATTCCGAAGAAGTAGGAAGTCTTTTTCGGCGACTAAAATAGCCGAATAGTTCTGTCACCTGAAGCTATTTCGCGTGGAGATCAGGTGTTCTGAGAAAAACAATCCTCATCTCCTCCTTTCTCTCGTCACCTTCTCTGTCCACTCCACCTAATTGGTTCCCCGGAGCGTTTCCAGATTCGATTCCTCACATTTTGGAGACTCCAGGCTACTTGGCTGATGAGAAACCACCTGTCTTGTCAAAACTCAAAATGATTGAATATCTTTCCTCTCCGTCCAAAGTACTCAAAAACATTTGGACCCAGAAAAGTCTCATTTGAAGGACTTCACGTGGCTTCTTAAAAGTTGTGGTTCTTTGCTCCGAGAGACTTATGTTCTTTTTTCTGGAATCTCATGAATTTGAATGGTTGAAGCAGTTCTCCGCCTGCATATTAAATCAGCTTGGAATTGCCTAATTGTTTCGATCCTTCCTCTTTCTCAAAATGCACTCTTCTCTCCCCTCTGCAACATTGCAATTCCTCCCACGTGGGCGCGAATTGAGTTTGGGCAGTTGGACGCTTCTCTTCAAATTCCATTGTCTTCCTCTTCGCCATGTTCCTCTGGCGTATTCCAGATTCTATGGATTTCGACCCAAATGGTCAGAAATGGCAGTGCTGTTGCTGCCAGCTGCCCACTGGTCTTCAAGCTCTTGGAGCCACGGAGATGCTAATAACGACGGCTATTGCTGTGGGAACAGCGGTCCACATAGCAGGAGATTCTCAGGTTTGAGTTTTTTATTCAAAAAACCTAACTGCAAATAATTGGAGCGTGGGGTTTTTGAATTCAGCCACAAATTACCCTTGAACTACGTAAAAATGACTCAGGCAAATCAGAAAATAATCTTCAGCCACCAAGCGTCTTTGTGGTTTGTCTGATGACTTTAATGGCGGGAATGGCACTAACTTCTGCTCTTTTAATCTATGGAATTCAAAAGCATAAACCGAGGTTCATGTATCCTTCTATTTTTATGAGAGGAGTTCTTATTGTTTTCATCCAGGTATACCCTTCGTGAAAGTTCAACAAAATCCTTAGGTCTTTGGAGTTTCGACAGTTGTTTCGCCTCATACAGAACATGTAAAACCGACGGATTGGCTTGAACACGGAACACCTCCTCCACCTGTAGGCGATCCTAGTTTGTTAGCCTTTGAAGATGATTTAGGCTACTTCTGTGGCTCTTCGTCTGGTTCTCCTTGTGTTTGCGATGCTCTTTTTGACAGTTCTCATAGTCTATATCTGTTATTTGATTGTGAGAGGAACAAATTATGAGAAAGCTTTCGCTCGTCGTAAGGCGCGTCGAGATTCTCTAATCACTGCTGGAATGATTGGTTTGTTTTTTTTCTCTTAGAAACAGGCGGTACGAGACCTGTTACATTGAGGATGATGGATGTGTTTTAAGAAACATTTTCAGATCCGGACTTTGGTTCTCGTAGAGCTTCGAATGCTTAATTCGTATCCAAACTTTCTTGCCTTCCAAGTGCCTATTGAACTCGGGATAAATTATTTGAGATAACATTTGTAGAAGTTTATGCATGAGATCTAGCAAATGACTAGAGAAATCAACTGAACCTATTTGCGATATGACTAGATGTAGCAGTGAAAGAACCGAAGTGTAAACCCAAAAAGCTTAATGAGCACAGTTAGAAGCGGCTAGGTAAAAGGAAGACCCATAATGTGAACAATAGATCCTATGCAAAGATATCCTATAAAGTAAAAGCAGACAACTTTCTCAATTAGTCCCCGACCGACAAAATAGCCGATGAAAGGCATATAACTTGGTACAAATAAGTCGGATAGTTTGACTAGACTTGTTCCTACTGTCATCCATCTAGAAACGACAAGATATGGAAAAAGTGTTGAAGAGAAAAGCATCCTTGTAAGTACCTAAAATATATAAAAACGAAGTTAAATATATTCACCTCAACATTATAATATACTAATGCAGCTGCTCCTAGAATAATAGCATGTAAAGTAAAAGGAATCATTTCTCCCCCATCTACTAAATACTGCATAAAATCTTTTCTGAAGAAAAATATCATTATAGCAAATTTGTACTTACTTTCTAAGATCGTTGCATAGTTGCTTGATTCCGTAAATAATTACCAAAAACGCTGGGACAGCTAACAAAAAGTTAGGTATTTTTTGAATCTCAAACTTTTACATAATATAAAACATAAATAAGAACAACCTGCCAATATCCAAGCCATTTGACATCCCAGTACTTTTCTTGGACATGTCCATAGAAAGCTGGATAAGGAATATTTGAGTAATTACACCATGAAATGTGGGCAACGTCACCGGCAAGAATATCTTCTGGCTTAGTTATATTAAAAATAACATCCGGAATTCTTGAAGTATAATCTAAAGCAAAATGTAGCACATATGAAAAAAAATCATACTTGGATCGCAGAAGATGTTTTGTTGACCCTTTCCATAGACATATACGGGAGCAAAAATGCAAATTAGACCAAAAGTTAGCTGAATTATTAACAAAAACATCTGAATAAAGAATTAATGTTTTCGTAATATAATGTTTTACCTTAGATATTATTGTTATGAAGCCCTTGTGAAAAACAAGCATTCTTGTATTTCCATTTTCTCTCACGAAAAGTGCGTTTAATGTGCAGTAGAATCCAACATAACCAAAATTGATTAAACCATTAGCCCTTGTCAAAGCAGACATTGCAAAACACAGCAGTGAACCGAAGTAGCCGGCCAGGAAATTGTCTTCACTATTCACAATAGATCTAATGCCAAGCAGTGTAATAAAGCAGTAAAACTGAAAAATGAATGTTCTTGACGGAGAACGATCAATTTTATAAATGGAAAGTCCAGAAATGGACCTAAGGCACCGAGAGGTCAACTTGTAAATGTTTAAACGCCTACTTACCGATTCAGAATATGCTGTAGTAAAGAATATAGAAGCTGGATTAATTGCAAACAATATTGAAGCAATTTGTGCTTGCTTTGTTGAGTGTGTGATTACTAGAACGCAATCGTACAAACATTCTGCGGCGCAGTAGAAAAATATCTGAAGCTTTGGGTAAACTTTAATAAAAAATATTCTCACGAAATTGAGGACAACTGCTGTTATTATATGAAGACTTGACACGTGAAGCAATCCTAAGGAAGTCAAAGGAAATCCAAAAAGTGACAAATATCTAAAACACGATGGTTTAAGTTACTATTCTTACCTGACAAACATAGGAAATAGAGGGAAAAATGCCAAACTACGCTCCATATAATAACCATAATGTGCAATATGAAGCATATGAGCTGCATCCCATCTTGTGAATCCTTGTAGACATCTCCTAACGAACCAGTCGAGTCGAGTTGGTTTTTCTAAAATTATATATAATTTTTTAAAAAAAAACCTAATAAATACCAAGAGGAACTCCTTTAAAGGCGTCTGTGCTATAATCTCCTACATTGAAAAATAACTGAACTACAATCAATGTTATTCTGAAAGAAGTGTGTAAGACTGAAACGACTAAAGGCTTACCTAACTGCTATGGTAAACCATATTCGATGCCTTCTTGCTGTTTCATCGCTTGCGTTAAAGAAATTCTGTCGATCTTTTGGATTTCTCTATAAATTTTTAAAATTAATTATGGAGAAAGATGAAGAACCTGGGGAAGATACACAGTCTGCTTGATTGGCTCATTTCGCGCGGGATTGTCCATCGGCCTGTAATGTATATGTGAAAAGATTATTATAATCTTTTTAAGAGTAAATACGATAATGAGCTGTATAATTATCAAAGCAAATATAAATGTAATCCAGCAAGGAGAAAACTCTCAGATAAAATACGTACGAATTCACAGCGTTGAATCTCAAATTTCTTTTTATCAGCACCTTGTCATAGTTTTTTTGCAAACAAACGTGCCATAAAAGCTGTGAGTTCGAATAAATAAAAAAACCCACCACTAAATGACCCACCCAATTAGATCCAAAACAAGATGCCTAAAGATGAACAATAAATTTCCATTAAGGCGCAACGACTCTTTTCCCACACCTCAACTGCTAATTTCCCCATTTGTTGGCTTGCCATCGATTTTTTGGCGAATGTGCGCGCCCTTTGCGCACACAATAGACTGTTCAGAGCTGCGAGTAGAATCTTTATCAAAAACTCTGACAAAATACAGACACTGAATTATTTTGAGCATATTAAGAGCACTTCTACTCGTTCTTCTCCTCGTCATAAACCATGAACAACTTCTGGGCGAGAACAGTCACAGAATCAATGGCCTTTCCAATGAAGGCGGGCTTAGACTTCCATTGGATGAAGACCAAATAGACCGGGATAGCACTCAGCATGATCATCAAGCCAATGAGAGAATCCTTTGGAGCGGCAAGAGAGGGGATGATCACCAAGGCAACACATCCAGCCATAAAGATAGCTGGCCAAATCAAGGAGACTTTGATGGGACGAGGAGCGTCGGCCATTGAACGACGGAAGTAGAAGAGGGCAGCGATGGCTCCAGCAATAGCGATCCAATAAGAAATTTGGATGTATGTGATGAGAGCATAGACATCGCTGGAGGCAAAGAGATACAGAAGGGAAAGAACTCCAGTGAGGATGACAGCCGGGATAGGAGTCCTTGTGTTCTGATTGGTCATCGTGAGAACGGTTGGCATCTGGCCTTCAATGGCTCCAGCGTAGAAGAGACTAAACATGTTTTTTTCGACTATCTTTGGACATACCGAGAGGAGGTATAGATGACTCCATTGGCAGATCCGAAGGTGGAGAGAGCCACACAGACTGGCATAAGGAAGGCCAAAGGACCAAAGACCTTATTGGCGAAAGCCACGGCGACAGCAGGCGATTCTAACATCTCATCCGGAGTCATGACCGTGTAGAAGGCGATCAAAGTCAAGACATGGATGACGGTGCAAAGAGAAATCGAAATGGCGATGGCCAATGGCAGATTCCTAGAGAGTTTTGTAATCTTCGATACGAACGAACCTCTTTGGGTTTTCCAATTCATCAACGATGTAGTTGAGGTAATTCCATCCAGAATAGGCAAAAAGACCAGCGTAGAAGGCGAGAGCAAGTTCCGAGAAATCAGTGGCCGAGTTTTCGAAGATATTTTCGAAAGAATCGCCATACTTGGGATTTCCTTAAGAAGAATTATTCAACAAAAAAATATAATTACCAGAAACGAGGAGGTACAATCCAGTCAGAATAATAAGAGTCAGAGCGAGGACCTTGGCTACCGTGAGGACATCTTGAACCATGGTGGCGGCTTTGACGGACATACAGTTGATGGCGGTGACGAACACTACAAAGATTTGAGAGGAGGAATGGAAGTAGACTTACGAATTAGAATAGCAGCGATCATGGTTGGAGCATTCTCAGGAGGAGGACAACTCGGATAGAAAGGGCGCATGATGTAGATGGCGAAAGTCAAGGCAACGATTGTTACGGTGCAGGGACGGACAACGAAGGCTTCCACCCAGAGTCTCATGAAACCAAGGAATGGTCCAAAAGCCTCCATGATGTAGCGGTATTCACCACCTGACTTGCGAATAAGAGTTCCTAGAAGGATTGAGATGAAAGGGAGAAAACTAACCGAGTTCCGAATAGCAATAAGCTCCAATAGCCGTGAACAAGCCAGAAATAGTCCAAACCAAAAGGGAGAGACCGACAGATCCGGCTTCTGGAAGAAGTTGATTTTGGGAGAAATAAAATGAAAGTACGCTTATGGACTCCAGAAGGAGAGACGAAGATTCCAGATCCAATGATGCAGCCAACACTCATCGTGACAGCATTGAAAAGGGTCAGATTCTTCGGCTTCTCGACTACTTCCTTCTCCGGGCCATCTTTCACCTAAAATATGTTGGTCTTTTTGATCTTTTGAGCACAGTACCAATGGTTGAGCCGCGTCGTTGCTACCCTTCTCGGTCATCGGCAAGTTCCTGAAAGCAAATATTTGAAATCGATGAGCGTAGGCATTGTCTGATGCAAAATTACACAAAGGTGATATTAGAACAAAATTTGGAACTCCCAAATGATTGATTATTTACAATCGAAAAAGTCTGGCCAGAGTCTGGAGAGAGAAAGAGAGTGAGCAGAAAAAAATGGCGCAAATGCCGAGAGACTACCTCAAGTGGTGTCAAATACAGGCTAGAAGAAGTTCGAGAATCGGAAAGTTTTGGACAAATTCCAGGAGAGCCGAGTCACGCGAAACTAGCTTAAAGTTGCAAGGAAATGATCGAGAGCCAATACGAATCGGAGAAAGAAACGCCACTGTGGGAAACAGTGGAGCCAAATAGGCGTACGGCGGATTACACCAGTAGCGAAATCATGAGAAGTATGGTCCAGCTGATACAACAATAGCCCCCAAGCTTGTTGAAAGGAAACCGCAAAAGAGCGAATGAAAATGGTCAAGGGCATCTTAACTGTCCGTGGATCGTTGTGATAATACATTATCATCGATAGGAGTGGGAACCAAGTGGCAAAAGAGAGTGTTGATCTAGCTTTTCACGCGGAGAACTTTTTGAAAACTAAGAAATGACCTTGGTCCAGTCGGCGGCTATTTTGAGTCATAAAGATGTGACTCGCAATTAGTCAGTCTTTTTCCCTCTGATTCTCATGACAAAAGGACGATTCATCAGACGAGTGCGAGTCTGGCAGGAGAGAGGTCAGAGAAAAAAAAATCAAGAGGACAACAAGTACGATTCCTTTGCTCTTTTCGCTCTCTTATCATAAAGATTCCTCTTGTAAGCCGACAGACTTTCCCCATAAAACCATCGTCCAATTGTCACTAATTACAGCAGAAATCTCAGAGGGAGGTCGGCCAACACAAAATTAACTCCGGAAGTCGTAAATTTACACTGTTTTGACCTTCAAAAAGAGTCTAAAATGCGTCTGGAAGAATCTCAATCAAATGCCTATTCAACCGGAAAACTTATTGGATGATCTATTGGCTTTAGAACAAGGGAGGGGAATTACCACGGGAGTCGGCGCAAGGAGGCTGCAGAGAGCATATCATATGAACTTTTACAATGGCCGAAAAGTCTCTTCTGGCCGGAAGGCCAAAGACCTCTCTACTAAACCTACGAAGAAATAACTCATTGTCGAGAGGGAAGGAGACTGGCTGGAGACAGAGTGAGAGAGAGGGCGGCTACAAATCTTTGCGACTGGCACGCTCTCCGAAGTACTTCATAAATTTGGGCTGAGGGCAAGCTCCTCCCCTTTCCGCCTGTAGACGAATAAATTAGTCAGAGCCATGAGTGGGCAGTCTAGACAGAAACATCCGGAATTATGAACGTTTTGAGGAGAAAAGAAGAGTCCGGGAAGACTTTCGACGACAATAAGAGAACTTCGAGCTCCCGTAAAAGGGCAAAAACTCCAATCGAAAGATAGATGCCTTGGGGGTCTAATCACTCAAAAACCTCTCGCCAAGATCATTGAGTCTCTCCAAATCCAAGAGGAATATCCAAAATCCGAGAATAATTCCCTCTTTCTTGGTCTTAAAATCTCTTTTTTTTCTTCTTTCCAAAACAAAATCAAGAGGTTGTGTCTGTTTTGGTTACCCTTATCACCCATATTATCTCCCTTTCTCCATAGGTGCCTGGTACTAATTTCCCTTTCTGCCCATTACTCTCCGTTTTTGCAAATTTCTCTTCTTTTGTTTTTCAAAAAATTTAACAAAACTCCCAATTTTCATTTTATTTTTTTTCTCGTAATCGTATCAATTTAGGTTAAGATACTCCGCCCCTCCTTTTGTCAGAGGTCGACCCTTATCTAGACCCTTGATAATCGCAGTTTATGCCACTGCTCCCATCCCGAGTCGTCGTTTTTTTTTTTGCTCTCTCTCTCTCTCTCTTCCAAGTCACAAAAGCAATCCTTCAGAAAATGGCTGTTTCTAAAATCCGTCAAAACTACCAAACCGAGATTGAGGCTGCTGTAAACAAGCAGATAAACATCGAGCTCTACGCTTCCTACGTCTATCTTTCGATGTCTTCTTACTTCGATCGTGACGATGTTGCCCTCTCTGGAGTGAGATCCTTTAACAACTCTTTTGATATTTGCTAGGCTGCCAAGTGGTTCATGGAGCAGTCGAATGAGGAGCGTCAACACGCCATGGAGCTGATGAAGTACCAAAATGAGAGAGGAGGACGAGTCGTTTTCAACGAGATCAAATCCCCCGAAAAGAACGAATGGGGAAGTCTCCTTGAGGCTCTCGAGGTAGCTTCTATCTTTCGTCTATTTTCTTATTTCCAGGCTGCTCTCACTCTCGAGAAATTCAACAATACCTGTCTTCTCTCCCTCCACGCTAATGCCAGCCAAGCCAATGACCCTCATCTCAGCGACTTTCTTGAGGAGAAATTCCTTGGAGAGCAGGTAAAAGAGGAAGAGAATAGAAATAAGAGAGTTTTAAGGTCGAAGCAATTCATCATTTGGGCAAGATGATCACAAATTTGAAACGAGCTGGTTCAGGATTGGGAGAATTTTTGTTTGATAAGGAACACTTCGGACACTAAATCCCTTTCTGCTTATTGTGTTATCAATAAATGTAACAAGATGTTTCAATAGCGGATTTTTCCCTGAAAGACTCGATTTGTCTATCAATAAACGTGACAAAAAGGAGAAGAAGATAACTAATCTGAGCGATATCTCGATCAGTTTTTATTAACGATTTTCCTCGAGTAGATTCTCCTTGAACTCAGATCGAATGTACGTGGGAATGGCCTCTTTTTTTCCTTCCATTTTCAGATCATAATAGATGGTAGTTTGGAAAAGAGTTGATTCCAGAAGAAGGACCAAAATGTTGTACCAGACGATTCCTTCAACCCAGATGTATTCAATCGGGTAGACAGGAATGAATTCTGAAGACAAATCCTTCCATTCCTCGCTCCATTTCACTTGCAAAAATCGGAGGGCCGCAGCTGATGTGATCCAGCAAATTGCGTGGATGATATTGTTCAAAAAAGTTGAGATTTGGTCCGGAATCTGGTAGGAAGAGGCGATTTTAGCTATTTGAAGAACCAATAGAAAGAGTTCACAAACGAGCAGACAAATCGGTAGAAGAATCAAATACAGTGGCTTCAGCTGACTCGTATAGATGTCTATTTCGTTGACTCGAATGCACCCTTTCAATTTGAAGTCGATGGGATTGGTTGAGTTGAAGGTGGTTTGGATGAGCGACGAATGACAAGCCAGTTGGTCGACGGGAAGATTCTCAGCTTCTTTGAAAGTACAAAGGTCTTTACTTTTGAGGAGAAGTCCCAAGCAGATCGCAGACAGAACCAATTGAATCGTCTTCAATACCAGGACGATACGCATTGTCTGGAAGAGTTGTTTCGAGAGAAGAAGAAGGACCAACTATTCTCGGCGGTCAGTTGAGTCAGTTATGGACTTATTCTTGACAGATTAGGATATTTATTGTGAGAAAGGATTAAAGCGAAAAGAGTCACCAGTTAGAAAAATACCACCATTTTTGATCACAGAAGTTCTCTAGGAAAAGAGATCAAGTTGTCCCTTGGACTCGCGAAGAGTCAATTCCTTCAGTCGATTCACTTCCTCGCAAAGCTTTGAGAAATTTTGACTATTCACTTCTTCTGGAGGAAGGGGGGTTTTTGGAGGAGAAGGAATAGGCGTTCGGGAATTCAAGAGATAAGAGAGAAAAGCATCAAAATCCTCGAATTTGATGTTATCATGTAGTGTTTCCAACGAGCGCAGAGGGGGCCAAAAACGTTTGATTTCTGAATTTTTCTCTAAAAGTCAGAGAGAAACCCTACCAGAAACATTTAAAGCATCTTCCGCCTTGTAAGTTTGAAGACGAGGTTCACTCGAAGAACGAGCAATCACAGCTGTGGATAGTACACACGGTCCAGGAGAGAATTCTTAAAGTCTTTATCAGCCAACCACAAAGGACTTACGAGCACTCGTTTTCTTGTTGTTCTTGTCGACTGATTCCACCGTAAACTTTCCTGTCAGAACATCGGTACTGATGAGACGATTTTGGGCGCCTGAAATGAGGAAGAGTTTCGTGGAGAAAAGAGAGGAATTGGCCCCCATTAGTTCGTTATTTTGAAGCGACTAACTTAGGAGAAAGAGCCACGCGACTCACCAAAACTTTTAGAGAAAAGGAAAGAGTAGAGGGGGAAAACTCACCACTTAAGAGATTTACCGTATGATGTTTAAAACGATAAGGAAAACGAGAGCGTCTAGCTGAAAAAGAGGAGATTAGAATTTACAAACGGGGAACGGTTTTCTTCCAAAAAAGCTAAAATAGGACAGTATGAGGAAGCAGTTAAATGACAAGGCAAGCGATGAAGAAGACGATGACATACATTTCTCGTCGGCTGTTCCATTGGCTTCAATTCGATTGGCTGAAAATTCATGCTGACAGGAAGAAGAAGAAACGCGGGAACAGGGAGCACACATGTTGCTGGAATCAGACTCACTGGTCTCCTTGATCTTGTCCGTTTTCTCCTTTTCCTTCTCTTCCACCTCTTTTATGCAATTCATAGCGCTAAGCGCCTTCTTCGTTTCATCCAAAAGTTCCTTGGCCCATTTACCCCGCGAAGCTCCAACCGTCGCTTGATAATCTTCTTCTCCAATACTAACCTAAACCAAAAACATTTTCCTCCAGTTTCCTTCCACCACCTGGCTTGGACTTTTAGTTACAGCGCCCTCTCGTCTCCAAGGTTCATCTCTCGGTTTATCACCTTCTTCCATAGCCTTTTCTGGTCCCGTGGTGTGTCGCTGTCTCAATTTGCCTTCCTTATCTGCTGAAATTTAGTTGATCCCAAGCAATTAGTGAGAAAATGTTAGTGAACAGTTAAGGCCACAGCAAAGAGGGGACCCAGCCATATGCCGAAATAAAACCAACTATACTGTTTCGCTGTGACTTCATCCAAAGCTACCAAATTGACTGATTCAGCATCATTCAGGTCCTCCATGTGATCATCTGACTCTCCTCCACTTCCATGTTCAGCACTAGAATTACTTCTTAAATAAAAAAGAAAAGGCATTCTCTCACTTTTTGGTAGTAGTCTTCTTCTCTTCAGGAACACTACAAACCGACAATTCGTCGCAGCTGGATTGTTGTCCTGTCGAGAGAGAAATATTCTCAGGAATTTTCCCCTCTCCATTTCCATTCGCATGAGGAGAAGAGCCTCCTTCACGAGAGTGACTCTTCGAAACTGTTTTGCTACAATTTTTCTTTTTTTCTAAAAAACGAAATATAAAACGAACTTGTTCATTCGATTTTCGTAAATTCGTTCCTTTTCAGTGAGGAAACAAGGATAAAGTCCGGGAGAGAAGAGCAATTCGATATGGAATCGACTCTTCTTCTCTCCTTTTGTCTCTTTCATGCTTTCATCAGTCGACTCGTCTCGGCTATCCTCATAGACCATAAGGACAACCTTAACCAAGCTAGATGTTATACAAAAAAAGGAGGAAATACCTGGGTCATGTAATTGAACTCAGTGACTCCACTCAGAAAAGACATTGCTCTCGACCACTTCCTATCGTCCACCGAGCAGAGTCCACCGTAGCGGATGAGGTTCATCAATGTGTGAATGTGACTCTCACTGGTGAAATAAAGTCTCGTTCGAACGTGACGAAGAGGAGTGGCGATTCCTTGGGAAGCTCGGGGATCCAAGCGAGTTGTGTCTTCGCCTTCTTCCTCTCCCATCGTACAGCGATGGAGGTCAGTTCGAATCTTTTTCAACAAGGGAGTACAAACTCTTTGAGCCACAATTATCTTATTCTCCTTTTTGATTCCATATTCCTATTGTTCCTTGAATAGAAAGCAGAGGAAAAGACTACCTGAGGAACGACAATGTCGGCCATATTTTTGACGCACAAATACATTCTTTCCAAATCGTTCTCTTGGCCGGCACAAAGCTCCGGGTTATGTTCCATGTCGTACTGGAAAGAACCTTGAAAATAGTTTTAAAAAATACTTTTATGTTGTCATAAATGTCGGGAATCTTTGAGATATCGTATTCGACATCTCCGTTTTTATTTTTCCTTTTGAATTCTCGAAGTTCTTTCGACCAGCGTCGATGAGCCAAATCCCAGGACTCATTTTGGTAGAGATAATGAGCTAAAAGGGGATATTCTTCTCGGAGGGAAAGAGGCTCACTTGGCCGAGTAATTTTGTGCGAATTGATGACTTCACACATCCTCTGTACGTAGCCAGCTATTTCGTTGCACATCTTTCGAGGATTTTGAATAAATTCCATCGCGTTGGTTATGGAACGAAGCTTATCCGGGTTAAGAGCTTTATAATCCTCAGGTGTCCAATCCCGATCCACCTAGGAAATTTCTTTTAAAATATTCGAAAAAAATACTTGAAGAGTTTGATGGAGGTAAGTCTTAAGTTCCGTTTGGAAGTCTCTGGCATTACAATCGTCATCCAAGAACCCGTCGGTATTGGCTGATTTGACCATTTGCATCAAAATTGGTGTCAACTCTCCCTCTAAGGCCAGCATTCCCTATAATTTCTCGTTTCTTCCATAAAAAGCAAATGAAAAACCTTGGCAAATGCAGCGGCAGTCATTTGAACTCGTCCCTCATCGGAGGCATAAATCTTGAGATCATGGCGATATGTGGAATGGAGGCGGAGAAATCCCAATCCCTTTAGGATTGATAAATACAAAAAAAGAAGAATAAAACCTGAGTATCTTCGGGGGAAGTTTTTCCATCGGTTCGTCGAATTCCAGGATAGAGAGTTCGAAAAAGTTTTCCAAGAGCTTCAGCTTGAAGAGTTCCAGCTGTCGTCAGCTCTCCGCCCCATTTCAAAATGAGCAAAAGAGCCGGAGTCTGAACCAAAAAACACTTTTTTGTCACTAATTTCTGATCTTTTTTTCGATCTCTTAATTTTAGGCAATGTGCTCAACTTTTTTAAAAAGAAAAGTAGCGAACCTTGAGACCGGAATGTTTGTACTCCTTGGGGCAAACGACGAAAGGCCTCATTTCGATATTGTTGTTGGAAGAAGACGAGGATTCCTCCTCATTGCTCTTGCGCTCTTTGCCTTTCAAATACTTCAATTGGACTTTGCGATTGATTCCCGAGAAGTGGCCATACCTGAAAACAGAGGTTCAATCTAGCCGTGAAACATGGACAAAACATACACAGAAACGGACATCCAAAAGCAGAGGGGCACAATTCACTCCGCTTCAACAAAAGAAGAAAGAAACGAATCTTTATTCATGCGATTAGATTCAGAGAGAGAGAGATATCAGTCTACCAGAGAGAAACCCGAAAGGTTAACAGGCGACTCGCGTTTGAGATCGAGAGGAGTCGCCGATCTCTCGCTCAGTTATTGTTACTTTTAAAGAAAAACCCCATGCACAGTCACTCGAAGCAACCGAATCAATCACCAGATCAAGCGATACGCACATTTCAAGGACGGTCCTCATCTGCTCCCATTTCTTGATGGCTTCATCCACCATCTCCAGCTTGTGTTCGACCGTATCGTCGGCGTCCATTTCTTCCGAAGCTTCCAGCTCTTGGAGGATTTTGTTTCTTTCTTCCTGAACAAATCACATGCGAAAATCGCAAAGCCCAACTCACATATTGTTCCGAAAGAATTTGTTTCGCCAATTCCAAAACTTCAGTCAGTTGTTGAGGACGTTTCATCTGAATTTTGATTATGTCTTCCTCCCTCCTCTTCCTCACCTTAATTTCGTTCTTTTTAAATCCGTCATATCGCTTGAACAAATCGAAGAATCTTTCGTCGTGAACGACCACTTTCATCTTTTGTTTGGGAGTTCGATCTCCATGGCGAATGACGGCTATCACACACCTCAACTCCATCAATTTGCCACTGGGAGTTGAGACAAATGGCGGATCATCTAGAAGTCTATTTTAGAGACGAAGGCGGGGAAGAAAACCTCCAAGTCCAAGGTCTAACATCGGCGGATTTGGATAAGAAATTCGGAAGGGAAGAGGCGCCATCACGGTTGCCAATCTTCTTATGATCGTATTCCCAAGGATCTTTGCCGTGTCCTAAGGATTTGTCTAGACTTATGAGAAGTAGATAACCTCATAATATTTAGTGGAAGTTTTGACAAAAGAGAAGCCATTCACATCACAAACATACGATTTTCCATTAGCTCGAAGGAGATCAAAACCGCAGACAGTTTGGCCGAATGCTAGGACAACTCGTCGAGCAATCATCTTTTCCTTATTGCTCAAGATGACGGGATATCGAACTTCCTTTCCATCAGCATCTCTCTCCACTTTTCCATCCAATCCAGGAGCTTTTCTCGCTTCAGCATGGGCATAGAATGGACCCACAGCATAAACCTAGAGAGGAAGATGGATCGATTTCTCACTCGGACAGACCTTGACGTCAGTTCCATCGGCTGGAATGAATTCCTCGTAGATGAAGCTGCCATCTTTGCGGACTTCACTGACTGGCGAATACCAACTGCTTCGATTGTTGATCTAAAGCTCGACTGGTCCTAAGGACACTACCTACGAAGGTGAGGACAGAAAAAAGGAATAAGCACCGGGCAAAAAGAACACACCGTGTTAGAAATTTTAGAAAAGCCCAAGTAAAACTTACATGCCACGCTTTAACAGTTTTTCCTTTAATCGACATGGTGCCCTAAAATGGGAGCCTATACTAGACGAAAAAGAATGCGCCAAGTGTTGGTTATAAGCGAAACACATAAGCGAGAGTTAAGCCCCAAAGAAAAAAGAAGAAACAAACCTTTCGAAAGAGTCTTTGTGAGCCCCCTCCTACGGAACTCGGGTAATAAATGTAAATATTGTGGTCTTCGGCAGAGATCGGCTTCTCCACAAACGGCTTGTTGAAGGTCTTTCCATTCACAATTATTTGATCATTCGTCTCGATTAGCTCCCCATCTAAAAATATTTTTTCCTCCCTCTCTCTTTAATAAACCTGGTTCGTCTGGTTCTCCTCTCATGAGAACTCCGTGATCAGGATGTTCAATTTTCTCTTTGGCCAAAGTTCGAAAAACTTTTCGACGATCCAACTAAAATCAGAAGATGAGACGGAGAAACGAAAAACCAACCAAGTCATATTGACGTTTCAGGTCGTTAATCACATAAGGCCGTCGAAGTTTGACATATTCGATGGCCTGGAAGAACTTTTTCAGGGGAAGAAAAGGAAAAAGACCTTGTGAAGGGGGAAATCAGCTGAGTGGAAGCTGATGAGACAATCACAGAGAGGCCACGATTCGACTGGGTCGTTGATGATAACATTTTCGGGGAAAATGAAATATTCAAGCCACTCCTGAATAATTCGATAAGAAATGTCCAAGAAAAGATGAAAAAGAGCCATGAAGTCTGCGCTTTTTTTGCCCTTATCTCCCCATAAAAATAACCTGATAATATTCGACGATTTTTGACATTATGGCCTTCATTGGCTTGCTGGTTGCCTTTCTGTTCATCGCGCATATTCCGATTTGGATCTGAAAACTTTCAACTGAAACAAAGTTCAGAATCATGATAAAAGTCGGACTGATAAGGGGCTCTTTCTGTTGGAGACAATAGATACAAAAAACTAACTTTTTTCCCTCCTTGTCGCTCCTCCTCGGGTGGAGCCGAGGAGTTCATCGTCGACCTGAACTTTGTCTTTAAAAAGATAAGAAGAAGAAGAAAAAAAATGAAAAAAGCCTTTTGATTTGGAGCGTCTTTGTACGAAAGGAACCATGATAATGACCCGCTATCAAATCGTTCCTTCCTCTCCTGGGAAACAAGATAGGAAGGGCAGAGGAGGAATCCTATGGGAGACCTTGAGATGATGGCAAAAGGTAAACAACGGCGCCAAATGGAGCGGAAGAAGTTTTTTTTTTTTTGAGGGGGAAAAATGTCGTGGAAAGGCTCGCCGAGTTGGCGTGTGACCACCACTATGAGATAACGATTTGTGGAAGGATGACGCGTCTGCCTAAAAAGAATTTTTGAGAACTGGAAAGCCACACCTTTTGTTGTGTTTTAATGTGGAAAAACAAAAGAGAAGTAGAACATATTCATTTTAGTTGGAGACACTTTTCCTAGAAAATGAGGATCTCTTTCAAAAGAATTATATGAGACCAAAATAAGTAGAAAAACACGACGGAGATTTTGTCAAAGAATTCAATTGAGCAGCCCACCCACGTCCCCAGGGAAGAAGTCTCTCCATTCAGCCGGGGAAGACAGTCAGTTAAATCGATTGTGACGACTAAAGGCGCTAATAAAGAGAAGCCTTTTCAGACGTGTGGGGGCGATTATACACTTTGATTCAAATAGATCATTAGTCATATCCGATGAAAAAAAAAGTACCATCGTCTCCGATGATTTTTGGATGACGAAAATGGCCAGTTGCTGGTCTGGTTTTTGACATCTCTGGGTGAACTATGTCACGAGAATGTCTTTACTGTCATTTCCAAGGGACTTCGTGGAAAGATCAACGGTTGTTCCTGGTGCAAAAAAACGTTTTTTGGCCATTTAAGACCAATTTTTAGAAGAAAATCTTTCCTTCCTCTAGAGGGATGAGAGTTCCTAGTACAAAAGAGACTTTTTTTGGGATATTCGACGAGAGAACCGGACAGATTACAGAATGAAAGCCCTCTCGCGGAGTGTAAATGATGCTCTCCACACCCGCAGATTATTCGGCTCAGCACGTGTTGCGCTCATCAAACCTCGCGCTCTCGAGCACTTTTCGGAAGGGAGGAGAAATCTGAGCCGAAAGAACAATGCAGCCATGTGCCTTCTGGCAGAGTGGGTGGAAGTTCTTTTTTGATCAAGACACTATCAGAAAAAAGAGGGGGGGACCTGCTGCTATTGTTCGGGCTGTCTAGACTTTTCTGACCTTTGAGATCTTTTTTGATCAGATTATAAAGGTCCGGCGCAGCAATGCTTATTGTTGCTTCTTTGGACAGAAAATTGTTACAAAACAACAATCTTTTCGACTTTGATTTTCCGATTTTGTTTTCGCTTTGCTGAGGAAAAGACGAGAAAGATATCGAGAAGAAGGGACTTTCCAGACGGAAACAGATCGGTTGCTTCGAGAAAATTCGAATCTTTTTTTTTTCGTCGAAAATAAAAACAACCACGTAGTTCCAAGAAAAGGGAGAAATCGATCCAGCGCCTCAAGCGAAACTGTTTTTGTTGACGGAACGACGGCCGTTGGTTTGAAAAGAAAGTACGTGAAACATTTGAACTGGAGCTTCAACCGCGAAAGCTCTTTTCAGGGAGATGGAAAATACCAGGAAATCATCAAAAGTGTTTTGAATAATTGTGATGTGCTTGAGAGGTTATTCCCGTGACCTCTTCCAAACAGTCCGTCAAACAAACAGCCGACTCTCTCACTCGGCCGCTTTTTTGTAGGAAAAAAAGTGTGAAAAACTCTCATTGGATCAGACTTCTGTTTTCGACCGACAGTTGGCAGTTTGGATGAGAGAAAGATTTCCGGAGAAGAATTGGCTGGAGATGGTTTGAGAGATTCCAACGATGTCCTTGAAATGGAAGACTAAACTGCAAGTTCAATGCAAAATGGCAGTTTCGGATATTAGAAGCTGAAGATTCCTGGACAATCCCTCAGACTCTTCGAATGTTGGATTTTTGAATGAATGGTATCTTCCCAGAGATGTCTTTTAAACGGTTCCTGGATTGAAGAAATGCCTCAAATGTCCTTGAAATTGAAGTCTATAAAGTAAGAAAAAACGTCGCCCATCGGTCATTGCTGACCTTTTCACGGGACAGAGAGATTGCTATCGGTGATTGTGGCTCTTCGATTTCTCCCAAGATATTCTTCTTATCTTCTCTCCAAAGTCCGTTCCGTTTTGCGGCCTCTTTTATAGACTCGTGAATCATTTCCCACTGATCTTATCGACCTTCTTCCCATACCTAAAGGTTACAATCACAGGTTGAGAAAACCAAAGGAAATCTGATAGTCTGTGTCAAAAGGATCCACTCGATGTCTATCTTGGCCATTCAACATCCGCCACTTAGGGGCTCGTCCAATCAGGCAAATACTTACGGATTAAGGTCTCTTCTTTGCTCAACCTTCTGGTCTTTCTTACAAGAACTCTTTTAGACTTTTCGGAGAGAAGACATTCATTGTTTAAGAATTCTCGGACCTTCTATCCCCTCCTCTTTTCCCTCTCAGAGGTCCTCCCCAATTTTCCTTCTTGTCAAACGCCAGGAAGATCCTCCTCTGGTTGATCCAGCTTGCCTTTCTCTTCTGAATTGAACGAACTCCCTCTTTCGGGCAATTGGCGTTTCATCTGTCTGCCTCTGGAAGGCGTGAACGGACACTTTCCCATCTGTTCGAGCTCTTTCTCTCTCGAGGTTGTTGTTTACCACTCGTGCCACCGTTATTCCGTTGCATGTCGTTCTCTTTCTGGTCACTCTCGGCTCCGCCCATTGCCCCCTGTCATTGGTTGGAAAGATGCCAAATCGTCCTCAACCGACGCTGTAGAGTCGCAGTTTCTGGCCTCTCTATCTTCCTTCTGCTCTCTCATCTCGGGGTCATTGCCGGCCAGCGTCCTTTTTGTGGCAGCCTGGTTCTTCTCATGTGCTCCCAGCTGATTGTGTTTCGAGAGTCTCTTTTGTCTGTTTGTCTTTTGTATTTCCGGAACTATCCTCTCCTCTCTCCACACTCCAAGCACTTCTTATCACTAACATTTGAATTTTTGGGTCAACTTCTTATCTCTATTTCTCTCTCTCTTTTCTTTTTTATATTTATTTCTTTCAGCCTTCTTCAACTGGTAGAGCCATCTCCAGTCGGAGTTAAACATCTCCAAAATGGTGAGTCTCACTTCATGATGCTGCTTCCCGTATACGGTAGCTCCTCCCCCTGCTTTTTTCAAAGAAATCCTTTAATATTTTGGAATATTCACAAACTAAGATGTTTCCCATGAACTCCTAAAAGAGATTGAACTATTAGTGTTATGCCCTTGGGATCCAATTAACAGTCCATCGAATCGAAGGTTCTCTCTCACCTTTTTGACTGATCATCCTGACAGAATTGGAGAACGATTGAGATGCGATGGCTATTCGATCTTGTCTGTCATTCCATTATTCATCCTTGAGACAAAAAGTGTGGTATCTTTGGGCTCTCCGCGTCAAGGACACTCTCTCCCCCCGCGTGTACAGTGGCCGTCTGGCGTCTCCAGTTGGCACGCAGCCAAAAAATCGCAGTAACTGGTGGGATCTAATTGACACGGCGGGGAGAGATGCCCTAGCTCTGGGGGTCACGGGGTTGACCCACACGGTGGGGCCGAGACCGGGGGGTAAACAATGAGGACGCGCGAGTGCAACAACAAGGGCTCAACTACCTGAGACATTCCAGGCTCGTTCCAAGTCGCAAGGAAGATCGAAGAGTCAAACAAGAAGCAAATCAAAAGGACGAAAGAGTGCTTCCAAGTCTCCCCATCGTTCCAAAATCACCTCACCCAAGTCTGAGCCAAAACGCGGTCGTTCGGCTAGTCGTGGACGTCCAAGGAAGCATCCCCTTCCCATCCAGAAATCCAAATCGCCTGAGAAGAGATCTAACAGCCCAGCCAAAACACCAGCCAAGAAGACTCCAGCTAAGACTCCAGCCAAGACTCCGGCTAAAACTCCAACTCTCCAACGCTCTGGCAGCAGGTAACCTCCTAACCCTCTCCTTCCTCATCTCCTCTATTCCAGATCTTCCTCTCGTAGCAGAATACAAACCCCCAAAGCACCAACTCCAGCTGCTTCTTTGACTCAAAGATCTTCCCGTAGCGTAGCCTTGACATCTCCATATGTGACTCCGAGATTCTCTCTAACTAAAAGTCCCAAGGCTGCAGCCAAGGTAAGATTCCTCCTTCTCCAATAGGCAAAATCGCCTTTCAGACTGGATTGGGATATTGTCAATCTGTGAGGAATTGTGTGAGATCTACAGCCAGCAACCTGTACAAAGGAACTCGCCAGCGCATCCAAAAGACAGTCAAATATGTCCGAGCCAATCAGCAGGATATCTTCTGGACTTTAGTCATGTTGGCATTCATCGGGCTTTTGTTCTACGTTTTCTATTACAAAGGAACCAAGTTGGATCCAATTTTCAAGTATAGTCGTGACCAATATACCCGAGCTTCTCACTATATTTCCACTCAATATCACGCTCTAAAAGACCAATTTTATAAGAAATAAGACGATCTTTCCCCCTTTTGCTCTACCTACCTCAGGCCATTTAATAATCTCAAAAACTCACTGCCTCTTTAGGAACCTTATTCATGTCTTGTATATAGCGATGTCCGTCTGGGAGTTCACTATTGGAATTGTTGCTTGTCTTTACCCAGTGACGAGGTGGAGCACGGATCTTTTTATTCTCCTTCGTGGAGACACCCCGTCATCCGCTTCCCGTAAAAGCTACTCTCATTTCAGACAATTCCAATTTGAAACCCGAATTCGGCTCCTTTTGATCTTCTCTCGTCCTCGGTTTTGCATTTATTTGTCTATTTAATAATATGTGCTAAACAATAAACTATTCCACGACTTTTATTGAGAAATCACTTGTTCTACTTCTAGAGATTGGGTTAGTCCATCTTGAAAAGATTAAAAAGTGCTTGAAATCCATTTATTCGCCATGTTGAATCGACTGATCGTCCTTTTCTCCATCACTTCTGCAGTCGTCTCGCTAAAATGCTATACGGGCATTAACGCGGAATTTAAGAAATGGGCTGAAGGAGTCAATCCGGATAGCTCCTCTCTCAAAAAAATCATCAAAGACAAACTCTCTTTGCCTCTCATTATGGGAACGGAAGAATGTCCCCCGAATGAAATCTGCTTCATGGCGTAAGTCTCATTGAAGCCAAGAAGATATTGCAGAAGTGGGCTCTACGACATATTTTATATCTCTAAAGTGTTTGCTGAGGAAGAAGATGTCGAGGAGGAGAAGCACAGCACGGGAGCTTATGTGGCCAGTTGTGAGAGCAGAAAGCGATGTGCGGAATTTGTTAGTCGCCTCCTCTTCTTTAAGTTTCAATTTCAGAGAGAAGCAAAAGCCATTCGCAAGAAGGCCATTTGTTGTGACGAAGACGAGTGCAATCTGCCGTACATGAAGGAGGTCAAACTCGAGCATCCCGAGGCGGTTATGAAAGCTGATGTTGTCGAAGTGAGAACAGCTTCTTTTGCCGATGGAAAATATCTTTCTCTCCTTTGGATTACCTTTCTCCTTTAAAATGATAAAACTCTATTCTTCTACCTACAATAGGAGCCTCCACTTCCTCAGTTGTTTTCCTTCGTCATCGCTTCTTGGAATCTAAGCCAAAGACGTAATTACTTCGTATACACCTGCCTCATTTTAAACAGATTTCTGCTGTCTCGAACCATGGATGTTATTTTGAGTGTGATGTGTATAATTAGTGGCGTTTTGAATCTCCTTTTCCTACCGTATATCGTCCTCAATTCCCAACATTGTGTCGGCTCTTTCAAGGCCCTGCTGATCGGCTTCTCAATAAATAATCAACTCGTTTTCTTCTGGGATCAATTCATTCGCCCAGTAGGACCTACTCTCTCCTTTTTAAGTAAATCGCAGAGATATTTTGTCGACAAATATACCGTTTTGGTCTATGCGGCAGGATATGCAACTGAATTCTCCCCAGTCTTCAAGGTTATTTCCATCGTGATCGCTGTCAACTCCTATACCGTACTCCTCTTCAACGAACTTCTTCAATTCTTTTTTCGATTTATAGTCCTATCCAAGTTAGAATAATTTTATCAAATTCTTTACAATTTTTAGACTCTCTTGGGCGAAATATTTGACGTTGAAGAATGTGCTCCTAGCTCAATTGGCGTCGATAATTCTCGTTCATTGTGTCCAATTCCCAATTATTTTTATCCTCCATCCAGACGAAGAAATTTGGAGTTGGATCAACGCCAACACAGTCAAATATCTCAACACTTCCGCCAGGGAAATCTACGGCTTTGCAGTTATGTATCTCGTGAGTTTGAGGGCTTTCAAGGGAAATAAAAAAGACAGAAAGTGAATGAGGACAACTCGAAGTCGATCAGATTGATGGATTGTGCGGGGGTTTGTTTCTTCCTTGCAATCTGTTGCTTCATCACTTCGGCCATCGTCGTCCTCATGTTTCGAATCCATTTTTCTTTGAAACAGGTTGATTTCCATGGAGAAAACAAATAAAAAGTTTAGAATTTGTTATCTCCACACTCCAAGACTCTTCATTTGGTTATCTTCCACATGCTGGTAGTCCAATTTCTTATTCCTTTGATCCTTCAAACTCCAGTTCTTTTTATGTTCATCTCACCATTCATCGCGCCCTTCTATTCGTAAATTCGGAATTAAAGGGAGAATCAGCTTTAGAGAACTTGATTTCTTGACCTACCTGATAATGGCAGCTCCGATGATTGAGCCTCTAATTGTCGTTTATTTCCTTTCTTCCCATCGGCTCAAAAGAAGTTGTCGACGTCGGCTGAAACACAGCATCACATAGTCTCCACTACATAATATCGGCATATCTCAGGAAGACAAAAGCACAAACTGAACAAATAAAGTGAAAGTTTTTAAAGAAAGTGGAGAATGGAAGTTCATCTTCGCTCTTTTAGACTTAGACTCTGCTTGTTTCTTTGATTCCTCTCCCACCATAAAGGATATATAAGTCGAAGGAGAAAGAGTGAATCATCGCTTCTTTCTCCTCGCTCATTTAAGCAAATTAATACTCGGCCTTCTTTAAAAGGATCGAAGTCGAAAACAAAAACTTCTGATGATTCTCTTTTTGTCTCTAAAAAATTATAAAAGTTTCCTTCTCTTGAGAGGACTCTGACGCTGCTTTTCTCAGCCATTTTCCCAAGGAGAACTGGTCGTCTCGGTGTATTGACCATAATCGCCGGTGTTGTCTTCGAGAGATATCTTTCCAGCTTTTTCTCATCTCTGCCTTTCAGACAAAATGTACACTCTGCTGCATTACCTCACCTTCGATCCAAATGTGAGTGGGATTTCCAAAGTCTTTAGTTCAAAAGATCAAAAAGGAATTTAAAATCAAAAGTTGCAGAAATTCGACAACGAGACGGTGCTCCGAATAGCGTATGACCATTCATTTGCTTTGCCTTTTGAACGAGATTTCGATATGTTCTTTTGGAGACAACATTGGGTATCAAAGTGGCATTTGAGTCTCCCAGTTGGTTTGCTCTACTTGGCTTTAATCTATGTTGGTTTTTTTTTTTTGGAGAAACTTAAGAATCAAAATTTAGTCTTTGGTTTATCTGATGCGGGATAGGAAGCCGTTTGAGTTGAAGCCTCTTTTGATCCTCTGGAACGGTGGATTAGCCATTTTCAGCATCTTGGGAATGATTCGAATGTGGGAGGAATGGTTCGCGATTCTTTTCAACCACGGCATCTACACTTCGATCTGCTACATTTATGAGACTCACAGTGTCTCGGCCCATTGGTTTGTCTTTTTAAAATTCCAGCTTGGTTTTTGAACTCAAGGATTTTTTAATTACAATCATTTTCAAAATTGTAGCCTTTGATCTGCTCTACAATATCGAAGAACATTGCAAATTTTAAAAATAGACTCAAACGGCGAAAACTCATAAACAAGTTGGATATTTAAAGAAAAATTATTCAGGTATTTGCTCTTCTCCTTATCCAAATTGGTCGAGTTGGGAGACACCGTCTTGCTGGCGCTGCGCAAGCGGCCACTCTCGTTGCTGCACTGCTATCACCATATGTCAGTTCTGATAATCACCGTGCAATCCGGAGCTGAACAGCTCGGTCCCGGACGCTGGTTTATGTGTATGAATTTCGGGGCTCACGCCGTGATGTACACGTACTACACGCTGGTGAGTTGTGGCTGGCGCTTCCCCAAATGGCTCTCGGCTTCTGTGACTACAATCCAGATCGCCCAACTCCTCACTGGCGTCGTCCTCAGCTGCACTCTCCTCCTCATCAAGACCTCCACGTAGGTTGCGACCGTAGCCCGAGCAGTCTGAAATTGTAGAGAATGGCCATGTCAGCAGTCGTGGCTCAATCTGGGCATTTGCTTCTTCATCTACATCTCCTATTCGGCCCTTTTCCTCCAATTCTTCCAGAACGCCTATCTCAAAAAGACCAACAAGATGGATTAATAAATGTGTTAATAATTCTACTTTTATTCCATTTGATTGCTGTATTTTTTGAGTTTATATTTTGTTGTACAAAACAAAAAGACCCGAGATGAGAGAACAATTATGTCTTTGAATTGAGTGAAAAAGGTAGAAGTTGAACTCGTTGTTTCACCAAGTAGATTCCAGAAGAAAACCGGTTGAAAGGGAGAGAGAGAGAGAGGGAGGAATGCCATAGAAGAGGGAAATTTCAGCTGAAAGGAAACAACTTAATTCAGGCAATTACATCTATTCAATCAACATGCAACTGACATCACAACCCAAAGGTTTTAGCCGAAAAAATGGACCAACTCCAGAATCCCATCAGGTTGATGGCAAGAATGGCAGGGAAGAGTTTAAATGTCTTAAACTCCTCGTTCTTTGGATTCAAGAGAAGATCATTTTTAAGCAAAACAAAGAATATTTGGGATGGGAGGAAAACTTCATCACAAAGAGAATCGACAGTCTGGTCATCCTGGCCATCTCCCGTTGCTTGGGAGTAGCTTAGGCTCTTTTTGGACGACATTTTAATCAAATATTCTTTGGAATCAGTCAGAAAGCTCTTAAATTTTACGCTTCAAAACTCAATGGATCTCTTTATTTTTTCGCAGAAATTAGCGACAATTATCGCTCGAAAGTCGGCTGATCCATATTGCGCTGCTTTCCATTGAATTCCAACGGAGTCATAATAGATGGCCTCTACCGTTTAGCTAAATGTACCTAACAAGGACGAAGGAGACGATTCTCCTTGGAGCCGGGCGACCCAGACGCAACACCAGGAAGATTTGCCTTTAGACTATTTGATTCAGCTATAAATGGAAGCTTAGATTGCTGAGATTGAGGATGAAGTACCGGCAGCTTGTTGAGCCATCATTCCGGCCGGAAAAAACTGCTGTCTTTGTTGTTGTTGTTTTTGTTGCTCCAGCTGCTGCTGTTGTTGTAGGAGTTGGAATTGTTGCATATTTAGTCCAGTAGTTATGAATTGTGGAGGAGCTGATCTCATCTGCTGTTGGACGAAAGGAGTTTGAGCTTGCAAAGGCTGCAAAGCTTCTGCCAGAGTCTGCGGTTGTTCAGTCGCTCTTTGTCCCTCCATCGCCATCCGCATTTGGGCAGCCACCTGTTGAACAGAGTGAGCTGACATTTGATGAACTCTTTGAGCTCGTTGAACTGAAATTTGATGAGCTCTTGGAGCAGATTGAATCGGAGGAGCAACACTCCTCTGGAACATCATGTGCTGAGCTAATTGCTCGGGAGTCATTTGGATGAACATTGTCTGGGCGGGAGCGTTCATCTGAGGCACACGGCGTGGGATGTGGGTCGTCTGTTGAGCCATTTGATGAACTATTGGTTGTGGATTCCTCTGAGCCATCTGTTGAGCTGTCATATTCTGAGCAGCCATCCGCTGTAGCTGCTGGAGCGGCTCTTGTGCATTCATCTGCTGGAGATTTATCTGTCTCCTAGCCAGTTGGTCAGCATTCATTTGATTGATCCGTCTCTTCTGGGCTTGCATAGCTCTGTGATGAACTGCTTCTTGCGTTTTCCGCTGCTCTAATTTCTTCTGTTCGAGAGCATTATACCAAATGGCTTTCAATCGTTCCTCGAGTTGTTCGGCTCGTTCTCTTTCTTCTCTTTCTCGAGTCTCACGAAAGGCGATGTCATGAAGACGAAGCAGCACTTGAGTTTCTTCTTCAGTTTCTTCTTCCGAATCAACGTATTCGGTTGGAGCTGGAAGTCCCGATGGAACTGGGACTCCATTATCCATACATCGATAATACAAAACTCGTCCATCTTCCATATACTCCGGAATTATTTGAACATGCTGATTCGCGGCGGGAAAATGTTCCCGAACCATATTCTGTAAGCTGAACGATCTTCTCCAACAAATTCCTTACTAGAGCTGTTACGACTCCTGGAGGATGGAAGAGTCCTCCTTTTGCGGTTGGAGACACTTTCGTGCATCTCTTCTTCTTTGTGTTATACGCCTAAAGCCATCTGGCAAGATCAAACCAACTCACTTTGGTCACTTTGCTCGGAAGATTTGTAGCTGGAGTTTTATCATACTCAGACGGTGGAAGAGGAGGAAGTGGAGGAATCACAAATGACCGAGACGTCATCTGCAAGTCTATCGTTGAGGCAAGAAGAACTTTTTTTTAAAGAAGATAGGCAGATAGTGTTCTTTGGAAGATAACGTTCCCTATGATCAAGACGACTCTCTTTCTATCTTGTCTCGCCGTCCTAGACGGCAGAAAAAAGGTAGCTAATCCAAATCGACTCTCGCGAGCGATAATAGTGAGACTGTCTGCTCGAAAACGGTCGATAAGAGGCGGAGCATCTTTTTAGTACAAGAGATGTCTCTGTGAACAAACGATGAGGTCGCGAGACCTTTGTCTGTCTTTCCGATTAGATTCGAATCTGACGGAGATGCGATTGGTGTGGGCGGAGCTTAGTTTGGAGTGTGAGCCTCTAAAAAGAATTCGAAGACCCGAAATTGGAAGCGAATTGTTATCAAAAACCCTCGCCACAATTCGATTTTAATTTGTTGAGACTTCGAGACGAACGCGAAGTGTTGTGACAATTGTCTTACCTTTGAAGCTGAATACAAAGTGCGACGAGGGGCTAAGTGGGGGCGAGTAGGCAGCTGGGCCGACTGGGCAGAATTAGACATATTGATCGGGGCAAGAGACGGGGAGTTTAATCCTAAAAGTACACACAAACATCCTCGTTGATTCACTGAGAGACTCCCCGCACTATTTGCCTTACTCGGTCCAAAATATTCACTCGGATGAGTCGAAACAAACATTCGAACTGCTTTGATGGCTGTAGCACATCGATCGCCGAATAAACAAGAAGTCACTCAGAGATGCGAGAGTGTGTTGTACACAAGAGGGGGAATGGCGAAAGAGTAAAGGAAACGAGAGGGATCGAGGCCGACTAGTCGAATCGACAAGGCTACGCGAAACGAAGAGAGGCCCAAGATGTTTTGACAGCTGCGAGAGGGCGGACGAGCGAATGCGAAAGGCCGGATTAACGACAGGATTTTTACAATGAGAGTGACGTCACATCATGAGACAAGGTCATTCCCCCTCGTAAACAACTCGTTTTAGGACAGTTAGTCTGGACTGCGGATTTTGGAGTCAAGGTCAACGTGAAGACACGTGATAACCAGACAAGGGAGAACAGCTGAGTGCGATGAGTCTTTGAGATCTAATCTGAATATGAATCTGTTTGGCGTGATTTTCACGTGAATGCGGATATTTATTATTTTATGAGGAATGAGATCGTTGGGAAAAGGCTGAGCTAGGTAAGAGCAGAGCTGATGGGGTGAAGATCTTTTTTCGAATATTTTTATTTGTAAAAAGTAGAAGCCAAGCTGGCAGAAGGCAATTAATATCGTAAATCCAGCCACGAATAAAAATTGAGAACTTTGTTATTTCCGGATCCTGTAGTATAAAATAGCCGACGTAAACAAGAATCTGTCGAATTGAATAGGAGGCAAGGAGAAAAACAAACCGAATAAACAGAAACAACGGATGTACTAAGGGAGAAGCCGACATTCGTCCAAAATAGATTGACTTCTGCTGAGGAAGCGCTGATCAGACTGGAATTATACAAAACAATCAGACTGACGGATGTCGTAAAGATAATAACCACAAGACAAATAACACTAATTATGGCAGTCATCAGGACAAATGGAATCTAAAATCTCTCTTTTTTCTTTCAGTGTTCCATACATGTGGCCATCCGTCAATATAATTTAGCATAAGGCGATTTGGAGAACCAAAAGTGATCCGAGCTCCCCAGTTGTAGAGATAGAAAGAGAAAAACACAGAACCCACAAGAATTCCTCCAATTATTTGTATATTATATTTCTTCCAAATCTGAAATTCTTCTCAGGTCTTTCCATCACTTTTGCCTCCCTCTGGGGGAGGCTTTCCAAAATTTGATCAACCACTATTCGCATAGGGTCGGAAGGTATTAGTACCTCAAACTTGGGTAATTAAACCGACGAATAGGCTCCCTCTCGTCCTTTAGTCTCCGCTGGTTGACACAGCTGTACGGAAAGGGCGATGAGGTCTCTCTTCAGCGAGACGCAGACATTCTTCTTTGGGTCTCTTACTCCCCCAATCTTTCTCTGCGAGAGTGTCTGCGTCTCTTAGCGAGAGATTTCCTCGCCCTTTCCGTACAGCTGTGTTAGCCGACGGAGGCAATAAGGCGCGACGGGGCTTAGTCGTCGGTTTAATTACCCAAGTTTGAGGTACTAATACCTTCCGACCCTATGCGAATAGTGGTTGATCAAATTTTGGAAAGCTTCCCCCAGAGGGAGGCAAAAATGATGAACATAGAATAAAACGAAGTCGATTCCTTGAGTTTTGGGGTATGGAAAGAACGGAAGAAATCTGCCAGGTTCTTCTTATGTATCAGACAGAAAAGAGGATGGACGAATTGGAGTTGAACGATTGGATTTTGACTCCAACTTCACCGAGGAAATCTCCCTTCGAAGAGACATAGAGATGTCTGGCTTACCCGCGTTGCGGAAAGAGGGAATAGGACGACGGTCATTCGATTGAAAGAGATGATCATAACTGTGAATATTTGGATGGAAATTGGAATATAATAAGCTAGGATTATGGGCTTGAGAATCAACGATCTCTCCGAATAAGCTGGATATAAGAAAGGACATAACAGCTAAACTGTTCTATTCTAAAAAGGAAGATTTGACTCACCGGGTTGGGGATGACCCTTTGGATTATAAAAATCGAAATCCAAAGGAGAATATTCTGTGGAAAAACTATCTGATTTTTCTAATAGACTCACAGAAATAGAAAGAAGAATGAATTGATAAAAGAAAGGATGGTGAAAGACACTTTTCTTGTAGATTGTAAAAACGAGATGGAGGTAGAGACAAATCGAAAGAGTACCGTAACAAAGGGCAAACAGAGCAGAGAAATTCTCGAAAAATGTTCCAAAATCATCGCAAGTTGTGTTCATCTGAATCCTTTGATTATCCTCTTTTAAAAAACTGACCTTAGAATTGAGGAGAAAAGGGTTGGGCGTTTGTGTCATTTTGATAAAAATGAGATGAAATTCTCTCAACCGAGAAATTGATGAAAGCAGATCGAAGATAAATTTCAAAGGGTAATCTGTCTGTGTACTTTTGAGACTCGAGATCGAAGAGGAAGCGATAAATAAACTTTATTGAAAACAAAGGAATTAATCCATCTTGTTGGTCTTTTTGAGATAGGCGTTCTGGAAGAATTGGAGGAAAAGGGCCGAATAGGAGATGTAGATGAAGAAGCAAATGCCCAGATTGAGCCACGACTGCTGACATGGCCATTCTCTACAATTTCAGACTGCTCGGGCTACGGTCGCAACCTACGTGGAGGTCTTGATGAGGAGGAGAGTGCAGCTGAGGACGACGCCAGTGAGGAGTTGGGCGATCTGGATTGTAGTCACAGAAGCCGAGAGCCATTTGGGGAAGCGCCAGCCACAACTCACCAGCGTGTAGTACGTGTACATCACGGCGTGAGCCCCGAAATTCATACACATAAACCAGCGTCCGGGACCGAGCTGTTCAGCTCCGGATTGCACGGTGATTATCAGAACTGACATATGGTGATAGCAGTGCAGCAACGAGAGTGGCCGCTTGCGCAGCGCCAGCAAGACGGTGTCTCCCAGCTCGACCAATTTGGATAAGGAGAAGTACAAACCTAAAAGACTGAATGATCAAAAAGAAGAGAAACGAACCAATGAGCATCAATACTATAGGTTTCATAAATATAGCAAAGAGAAGTGTAGATTCCATGATTGAAGATGGTCGAAAACCACTCCTTCCAGGTTCGAATCGTCTCATAAATACTGAAAATGGCCAGTCCGCCATTCCACAAATTCAATGGATATTTCAATTTGAAAGGCTTACGATTCCGCATGAAATTAGCCAGACTCTGAGAGCTCACTGTAGCCAATAAGAGGAAAAGACTCACATAGACGACGACGAGATAAAAGACGCCAAAAAGCACTGCATTATTCCAATTTGCAATGTATTTGAAGCGAACTTCGTGCATATCGCGATCCTTCTCCCACGGCTAGGCATAGGCGTACTCGTATGGCACGCGGAGTACAGTCTCGTTGTCAAATTTCTATATTTCCTAATTAATCAAAGAAAAATTAACTAACACTTGGATCGTGATAGAGGGCGTCAAGGAGAGCAGCCATTTCCAAGGAAATCACCTTTAATTGTTTGTTCCTCGATGAATAAGAAGGCTGATCTTTGTTTCGACAAGTCAGAATGAATTTATTAAGGAGGAAATTAACACAACAAGAGAGGTATTTGATCAGGTTCTCTAGGCCAAAGAAGCCACTGAAATCTTTGGATTTTTCGACCGAATTGTGGCTCGAATTTGGGTGTTTGTAGCCACAAGAAGCCAGGCTGGAATGAGACAATTCAAGTCGTAAACCCATCCACGAAATTCCAAAATATTCCGACTGATTTCTGTGTTGACATTCGAATAGAGAAAGATATAAATCATAACCTAAAGCCTTTGTTAAACGAAGAAAAAAAAACAGCAAAATACCATATAGAAGGAGAGGACGGCAGTGGCGAGAGAGAGTCCGAGATTTGTCCAAAAGAGATTTACTTCGGCTATCTTCGTCCGGGTCACATTTGATTTGTACAGAAAATAGAAACCAATACAAGTCGATGTAATTATCACAAAAAGACAGAGAAGACTGATGATTGCCGTCATTCCCGCTAAAGGAATCTACAAAAAGATGGGGGAGGAGTGAAGACTCACGTGTGGCCAGCCATCGACGAAAGAGACCCCAAGCGAATCGCCTACAAAATCAATCCGAGCAGTCCATCCATAGACATAAAAGGAGAAAACAAACGAAGTCAAAAGGATCAACGAAATGGTTTGAGGAATCGAATTCGCCCAAAATTGGGTAGCAGCCATGGGAGAAATAATGACACTCAATCGATTCAACGAGATGATTATAATGGTGAATATTTGGATCGAGACTGGGATATAATAGGCCCAAAGCAAAGGCTTCAATGCATTCGAATTGTACGCAAAACGAGGATACAAGTTGTCACAGAATAGCTGAAATAGATGTTTTTTTGGAGGAAAGACTTACGCTGTGAGGGATGATCCTTTGTTGGATGAAGATGACCAGCCAAAGAATTATATTCTAAAGAATATAGAGAAAAGAAGAGACTTACAGAAATAGAGAGAAGAATGAATTGGAAGAAGAAAGGATGATGGAATAAAGGCTTTTTGAGGATCAGAAGAATGAGGAAAATGTAGAGGCCAATCGAGATGGAACCATAAATCGAAGAAAGAAGAATCTCCCAATTAGATGAGGGAAGTTGATCAGCGCAGGACATATTCGGCATGATCAGACTGGTACTCATTCTTTTTTGATTGTTGGGAGGCAATCGAGAAGTAATTCAGTTTGATTCTATTAGATGGAGAGGGAGTTGCATGACAAATACCATTTCAAAGATGATTTCAACCGCTTGATTGGAGCCATTCTAAAACCTACGTCCTCTTGTTTGGTCGAAGTTGTGACTTTGTGAGTCAAGGAAGACCAAAGCAAAACAATCCCGAGGATCTACGGAGAAAACCAAAAAAGTCTCATCACTGTTGATTGAATTCCTTCCTTTTATATATTCTAAGAAGAAGAAAAAACGTCAACAAATTTCATTTTGAACATTCAGAAATAGTTGGATGATATGCCTTCGATCAGAGGTTCTTTCGGAGATTCCATCAAGGCCATCGAAAGTTAGAAAGGAATTACAACGACGAGGAGAGGTCACGCAATTATGATGTGCAACCGGTGTCTGGTTAATCGGTTGGTGGAGACAAGCCATATTCACACGACGACACGCTAATCCAATCAAGTTTTCTTTGAATCGCTCAGTCATTGGCAAGGAAGGATCACTCTAGCAGATCTCTCTCTATCTCTTTCTCTTGCTCAGATTTCTCCGACTCTCCTGGAAATCTTGTATCCCACCGCCCATTAGATTGTTTTTATTGGACCATCTGGCTCCCCAGTGCCAGTCGCAAATTCCTCTGATTTCATAGGGTCGCGACCGGTTCATCTCTCGTCTCTAATTATTCCCGGTTTGTCTCCCTATCACCTCTTCTGATTTATGTCCAGCTAATCCTTTGTCTTTATAATAAAGTGGACAGCTGTCTCCCCGGCTCGAGTAACCACCACAAAAACATAGTCGCAGGTGAGAGAACCCTTTTAAACTTGTTGTGTCACTCACTATACTCTTCTTCTCTTTCTTTTCTCCATTCGTATAGTCTACTTCCTCACTCGATTAGATTTTTCTTCTGAAAATTCCAAGAAAAAACTAGGACTGTCGATGAGATGATATTTTGCGATAGTCGAAAATCTACCAATTTCACCAAACTAATTTCAAGCGAGAAAGATCATAAATGCTACCAAGTTTTGGCTGTGCTTTAGCCGGCGACTCGCTTCGATATACCTGTCGTGTCGGGATACTTTCTTTTCGACACGTTCCTCTAGCCATCTATCGATGGTTTCTATCTGTTTTTCTAGCAGCATATTCCTAACTGCAGCATTATCTAACAAGGGCATACAGTATTACCACTGCCTATGCCATAGCTCGCCCGTGATGTTCTTGTTGAAGAGAGAGTTTCTTGTAGATCTTTCTGAGGCGTCTCTGCTTAGTCAGAAGAAGTCCTAAGAGTTCTGTGCACTTTCTCGAAACTCAATCCGTATTCGACATCACCGTGTTGAACAAGCTGTCGACTCGACATCAATCAACTTAGCCATTTCTGCGTTGTGTAATCCGAAAGGGAGAGTGACCAGTCGAATTTTTTCCGACACCTCGGCCATGGCTACTTTATGCGACGGGTTGAATCCCAAAATCTCGTGATTTTTCCTGACTAAATCAATGTTTCAACAGGCGTTCCGCTCAAGATGTTGGCGCACTTTTCTTTTTTTAGAGGGGCGCGTCTCCTCTCCAAAAATCCTTCCATCTCAAACTAATTTTTGAAATTTCAGCGAACGAATCTCTTAGACGAGCCGACCGAGCTGAGCAGCAGAGGTAAGATGCTGTTCTATTTATTTGAACGGCTAATAGACGACCAAACTTTTCCAAGTGCTTACCCACCTCTCACCTGACTCTCCACAGCCCTCACATTCCCTGGGACATCCAACAATCTGGGCTGAAGGCTAGTACAAAATCGTTTTTTTTTGGTTAGCGTTCTTTTCTCGAGTTGGCGATTACACTGGACTGTTTTGCGAGCAGTGGCACCTGACGCGAGGAATCGCCGCCGGGATCTGCTTTGATCACGATTGCGTAATGTCACTCCATTAGCCTCATAAATGTCCTTTCTTTCCTCCCTCTGTCAAACTCTTTCCCACCTTTTCTTTGAAATTTTTTTTGAAACTTTTTTTTCTAACTTTCCATATAAGGTCAAGATGCAGATCATCTCCTTCTATCTCCCAAAGACAGACAAACGAAAAAAAGCGTCTCTTTTGGAGATACCAGTTGACAGGCTGTAACTTCCATGCAATCATTACACAAATCCTCCGGAGCATCAGATTTCTTCTAGAACCTGATTCGCTTTGTTAGTCGTTAAACTTTCTAACTAAACTTCAGCTTAATGGATTTTGTTCTTTGACTATCAGTCGAGATCCTTTTGTTTGTCCACAATTACTACTCGATCCTTTTGTCCGCCGCTATATTTCCGGCTTATTCTTCGAGAAAAAAACTTCGAGAAAGATCCAACTGGCAGCAGACGCTTCTCGTTTTTGTCAGAAAGAGCGGTGCCTTTTCCCACTTTCTGGAACCAAATCTATCGACCTCTTGGAGAAGCGGATTTATTTGTTCTATTCGAAGAGCTCGACAGCCTCAACTTGTCACTTAATCGATCCCCTTAGCTGGTCACACCAGGTGTTCTCAGAAAAGACAAAAATCGAGACTCTCCTCCGGGAGCGACCACATGTTTCGTGAATCGATGGCTCTGTTCCTCGTCGCCCACTTTGCCACCCTCGATCAACTTCTAATTATAAAACATCTGCATCTGATCAGCCGATTTTCGTCCTTTAAATTTTGTACTTTTCCCATTAGACCCAAAGGAATTTCTTTTCTTTGAGCACTTCTTATGAAAAGTTTACAGAAATTATTAATATTTCTGCTCAAAGAATTTCTCAAGTTTTTCTTTCTTTTGACTCAAGGGTGAAGAGGGAGTATCAGCTGCCAGTCACAAGCGTCCCCACCTATGTGTGTCATTTTTGTTGCCTTCGCCAAGATCGAATCTTCAGGCAGCTCAACTGAGTTTTTGAACCAAAAGAAGAAAAGAAGACATGAGTACCGGCCATTACCATCGAAGGTTTGCCCTTTTGTGTTTCAAAAACAAATCCATTCAGATGGTCATCGAGTGCGACTGGAAGAACAACACCCACGTCGTTCTCGACTCTTTCTAGTGCCATCGAGCCGAGTACCTATGGAACGAGGTTTTGTTTGTTTCCGAGCCGACAAAAAGAACTTCAGTTGGAATTCGGTGAGATGGAATAAGCCGACTCCGGGATATCGAAGTCAGTCGTCTTCCATCGCGGCGAGGTTTGAGAAGCCCTCTTATTCGTCTCCTTCGCCAGCCAGAACTTCTACTTACCGTACTAATTACGGCAATGATGCTGCCAAAACGGCTGCAGATCTAGCCAGGTTTGGACTTGAGGACTTTGAATGAAAGAGAACTCACAGCTTGGGTCCCTCGGTTAGTAGCAGAGCCTCTCGTTTCGATTCGACAGTCCGAGATACCAAGGAAAAGTATCGAAATGAAGCCAGAGAACTTATCAACAAATGGACGAGTCGGGAAAGGGCCCCGGGTGAGTCGCATTTCAAAGGTTTGGATCAATGGATTCAGGCTACTTTTCACAACACTTCGAACCTCATAAACTCTATGGTAATTCACCAGTAGAATAGAGTCTTTTTTAGTTGATTAGATTCCATTTTCCTTCTTTTTAAAAAAATTTAATCCAACTCCTTTCAGCTGAGAATTCCTACACTCGGAAACCCTATGAAACAACTTCCTCTTATCTTTCAAAGAATAGCGATTATCGTAAGATTTTGAGAGTTTTTCCAATAAAAGTAGCTTCAGCCTATCGGAAATCAAGCTCAATGACGCCGACGAGGAGTACGGTGCCGGCTGTAACGAGATATTCGTCGTTGGATAGAAGTGGACATCTTCTCTCACCTTCTCCAACTCCAATCATGTCGTAAGTTTTACGATTTCTTCTAGAAGAAAAGGGGCTGAGTCAGTTCGAGACAAAGAGCTGAAGAGCGTTTGTTTCCGATCCATTCAACCTGTTGTAGGTGGTCCTTTTCTTCGCCTTATTTAGCGTAAGTTTCCTCGAGTGTTCCTCCATCTTTTGTTGTTTAATTTCCTCCTCTAACTGGGCTAAATGGGATTTATTTCTTCTAAAGAAAAAAAGAAAATTTCAGAACAACTCCAAAATTCGAAAGGCCCTGGCGCCAACGGATGGCCGAATCGTCGAGAATACGAGCGATTCACGGAGATGAAGTGAGTGCCTCCTACACAGCTGCCCGAGCTCGAGCAGCCTCCTCTCGCGCTTCGTCACGTCGCGGTAGCCTTTCTCAGGCAAGCGGTGATGAACTCGAGAGCAGTCTCGTCCAACTTCGTAGCTATTTAAACCATAGCGGGGTGCGTCTTCAGTTTTTAATCCGCTCTCTAACCCCTCGGCTTCAATTTCTCAGTTCTTTTAATCTCTCTTACAGTATCCTTCGAGAGATTCGTCCTCAATTTACGGTCCAAGCTCAAGGTTTTCCACATCGGGTATCAGTCGAAAAGAGGAGCCAAGCAAGTACATGTCCAGGTCTCCTTTTATCTTTGCATCCTCCTAAACAAATTCTCAGAAGTTATTCTCCTGTGAGATCTCCTCACGATTTATTCAAAAACGCCTCAAGTTCGGTCGTAGTGACATCTTTGGATCGACCTTCCCTTGACAGGTAGATTTCCCATCATTGAATCAGTAAAAGATTTTATTTAGACAATCACGGCCATCCAGTCGAGAATCGCTGACAAGAGATGATAGCAAGGAGCGACAACATGTGTCTTCAGCCCCAAGGAATCCAACCATTCGGGAGTCAAGTCGAGAAAGAGAATTGGATCGAAAGAGGACGAGGAGTAGTAAAGAACGAAGTGAGTTGTTGTACATGTGGGTCGGGTGGCCTTCAAAATCCATAAAACCACTAACTTCCAGCTGCCCGTCGCAATTCGAGACAACGCAGTCAACAGTTGGAGAGTTCTTCTTCTGACGAGGAGATGGACGTCCGGGAGGACTCTAGGAGACGGCGACGACGCAAGAAGACCGACAGTGATGGTAAGTTTTTTCTTTTATTTTTTGTCATTCTAAAAATGGAGCTATCGAATAACTTTAGGAACGACTCTCCCGCCCAGCTCGAGTTCAACAGCAATAGTAAGTATTTATCCGTGGGAAGGGAGTGTCAGTCGTTTTCTGCTTTACACCTCGAAACTCTCCTCTTCCAATTATTTAGCCGACCCAGCTGACCACAAATTTTAGGCGAATCTGGCCACGATGGTCTCCTCTATCTACGATACGAGCAAGGAGGATTTGGGGTGAGAGAGCTTTTGACATTTGCCGACGTAATGTGTCTTTTTCAGCTGCCACCCTGGTTCAGGCGCATCTGCACGGCCAGGTGTGTCATTTTTAGTCCGTCTCTTTTGAAACTATTTTTGGCGAGAGATAGTCAGCCATGAGAAATACTCTCTTTTTCCATTGAAAACTGATTGCAGGAGGATCAACAGGCGGCACTTGTTTGTTGGTCAACGCGAGTGAAGACGATTTCCAGAGTTGTGCGGGATCGGCAAGTCACATGCTTCGAGAAAGAATGATTCATTTTTTAGCTGCCATCGCCATCAGCCATGGGACAGAAAGTGAGTCGATCAGGGAGCGCCACGAAACTTCGAAAGACCCCATCCAAAACACAGATCATCAGTTGGTTTCTCTTGAATTTCCCTCGACAAAAAACCAGAATCTCCTTCGGTGGTTGAAGTGCCGGGGATTTCTCGATCAAGTTCCAAAGCTTCGATGGGACCTCTTTCGCCGCTTGGACCTCTTTCTCCTCCCCTTCTTTCAGAGTCGATTTCAGCCTTAGCTGAGTCTATCTCCCTCAATATGGTTTGTTTTTCCTCCAGCCTCTATGCATGAATTTAGTTTCTTTTTTAACCCTAGATATTTCAGTCTAACTCAATCGAAGACCTTGACGATCTCTTTTTCGACAGCGAGGTAAGATCTTTCCTAACAGTTTGAATCCTAACTCTCCCTCTTGTACCATAAATGTTGATTGACATGTCTAGGACCCGGCTTCCTCTGTCCAGGGAGATGAGTCCCAGCAATACAGTGCAGTGGCTCACTTCAAGCCCTATAAGGTTTTGTCCTCCTTTGTTTCAAAACCTTCTCTCGTTCAGCCAAAGGTTAAGCGAATCGCCCCGGTGCCGGGACTTTGGAATTCCAAAGGAGACGAGCAAGTCATCAGTAAGAATAAGAGTTTTATCAAGTGAGTCATTCGCTTTGTCTTTTTATTTTCAAATTTAGAGAAGAAGAAAATCTGACGACATTCAAGATCTGGAAAGTCAAGAAGTCTCACGAAAAAGTGACAAAAAGAGTCAAGGCGCCGATAAAGAAAAAAGAAGAAAAAAAGGAGAAAAAAGAACAAAAAATAACTCAGGATTCTCCCATCAAAAAATTGGTAAAATTTCCTTTCACATTCACAGACAAATTTCAGTTTTTGGGGAAAAAAAAATCAACCAAGACGGAGGACGAAGAGATCAAACCTGCTCCCCCAAAAGAAGATAATGTAACTGTAGGTTTTATCCAATAAGAGAAGAAAAAAGTCGCTCAGATTTCTGCCAATTTCACAGCAAAACGAGCTTCGACATCTTCGGCTTCGATTGTGCTCAGAGAGAAGAGAAGGTACTGGTCCAGATCCAAACATTGACACGTTTTTGCCGTGTACAACGGGCTCTTCACGCACGCTCCGACCAGTCGATTATTGTTTCTTCTGTTTGTCCCTTTCGCCTCTTCTAGCTTGTTTCATCCTTTATCTTTCAGAGTCGATCTTCCTCCCAAAAAACTCAAAGCCATCCGAAAGCCTGTCGAGGTCAAAACAGACAAAGTCATCCAAAAACGGGCCATCGCCTTCTCCGCCCAAAAGATCTTCAAGATCAAAACGTAACTCCCACTCCCACTGCTTATCGTAGAATTATAGGAAGAACAAGGCTTCGTTGAAGTGCAAATCTCCGCGGAATGTTTCGACGCAATTGACGAAAGAAATCAAATCAAAAGAACTATCGAAGGGCGCCCAGGTTTGTGTTGGAATCAATCGGCGCCTCGTTTTGTTGCTTTTCGTGGGGACGGTTTTTTTGCTCGTCAAATTGTGTAATGCGAGAAAAGTAGCTCACAGCTGAGGATGTTGTCGCCTCCTCAGTTGCCACAACACATTTACCATGAGAAAGAAGGAACGATGTTCCCTCGAGATTCCTTCTTTCCTCAAGTGTATCTACGAGGTATCCTTTTCTGGCCATTTCCCTTCATTTGCAGGTCATCGTCGATCGGCCACAACGCAACGTCAACGCAGCTCGAGTCAAATTGAGGTGTCGTCAGCCCGAGAAGCGAATTTCCATGTGAATCAGAGCCATTTCCTCCTTTTTACTAGCTCCTTCCAGGCCGACTCAAGCCGAATTGGAAAAGAGTGGCGAAGATCTCTCACTCGAATTCGAAAAAGCTCGACTGAAGGCCTTCGCTGAAGAGACGCCAAGACGCTCGATGTCCAGGGAATCCCAGTCGAGAGCAGCTGAATTGCTGGATGAAATGCGCTTTACTGAACCTGCCATGGAGTGGCGACGGGTTTGTTTTTTTTGTCTCTCGTGGGTGGATTGGCTTTTTCTGTCAAAGACGCCGGTTGTTACCCGACACGACTGGGCTCAAACAAAAAGTTCTATCGAGTGCCTACTGCCAAGAAGTGCATTAAACCACTTACCCATCTTTTTTCTGTTAATCATAAAAGGAGGATAATATGATATTCAAATAGCAACTGTGCGTGTTTCCGGGAGTCGTCCGTCAGTCAGATCGGAGACGCTGTAACACGTGCCGAGCAGCCTTTACTACGAATGCCACATTGGCTCGTGTCCCTCATCTAAAACTTACATTTTGCAGAGAGACAGCGGCGATCAGCTCGTTCTTCCCGATAAGTCCATCCTCGAGGAATACGTCCGCAGGTTTTGTTTCTTTTCTTTTGGGGTTGGGATCTCTTTTGTTTTGCTTCTAATTGCCCATAAAATTTTTAAAAAAAAAAGAGGAAAACGACCAAATCAACCTGTTATCCGAAGGCATCAAACGAGTAGTACAACGGACAAATGAGCATCATAATCTCGCGACGCCTGGCCAGTTACAACGCGGCTTGAATTTCGACCAAACGGCCACTAAATTGGCCTGTTTACTACATTTCCTACGCTGTTCCGAACGCTTTTTTCAGGAAAAGAGGCCGATTGGAAAGACTCCATTCGGAACCGATTCGTGATGATCTAAGTGTGACAACGTGCGATTCGCCGTGCCCGTCAACCACATCTGAACTTATCCCAGCTTGTGCGGTTCGAGTCCACGGCGCATCGCCTCTCCTCCCAGTCATAACAGCTCCTTCTCGGTGTAGTACCATCGAGACTCCGACGCCGATGTTGGATTCAATCCAGACGCTTTCTTTCAACAATTTCAATTCAACTCCGCAAGGATTCCTTAGGTTTCTTTTTATCCAAAAATAACTAACTTTGGTTTAGAAACAATTCGGCCAAATTGCAATGCTCTCGACCGATAGCCTTCGACGCTCCGAAAACGCCTTTCGAAGAAAGACTCCAACAGCAGGCGAATGCCATCCGAAGGGCCAGCCACAGCTCTCAACAGTCGGATCTGGAGGTAGGATCTGGAAACAGGATCGTTTTCCGTTGAATTTGCTCACGCGCCATTATCACTTGTTCATACAGCTCGGCCGGCTGTGGGGGCATTTTGATTCGCGGTCTTTGTTTCATTTTCTAACCTTGTGGTTTCGGTCGAGAGACCCTACCTTATGGCTTCCAAGCAGGCACAAAGGTTTCGTGGAACGCGTTTTCGAGAAGAAAAGCCTCTTGAAAGCCTCCTGGAACCGGACGTCAAGCTATTACATTGGCACTTTTTAGAGGGCGAAGAGAATGTGTTCGGGTCTGCCATCTCCCCTTCCCTGGTCATTAAGCTCTTGTGCGACCATGTTTATCTAAGCTTGGCTCCGCTCTCTCTCTCTCTTTTTCCACTGGAAAGTCCACTTTCAGATGCGTGAGCCTTCACCCCGTCGTGGCTCTGAAGCTCCGTCTATTTCTTCAGCGTTTACTGCTGCTGTGGCTGAAAAGGCCGTCCAACCCAGACACGAGAGGTTCTTTCTTCTCTTTTCCCACTCACTCGCTTCAGATATGCTGCTCATATTCCGGTGAATCGTGGAGAAACGAGTGGAAGACAAAGCTCAGCGAGTGTGGATAGTACTCAAAGGTTTGTTTTTCTTCCAATCAAATCGATGGCTTTGTCCTAAGCCTCCCGCCGCTAATGATAAACAGAAACTGCCCGTGTTTTGAGCAACTGCGTTTGTCCAAAATAGTAGTGAGGGTGTTCGCCATGGAAAAGAGCGGGTCATTTATAAAGATTGGTAGACGCCCGGGTCGGTGTAATGAAAGAGCCAACTGTCCCCATTCACTCCGGACGTGACTCCACGACTCGACATTTCGCGGCTTTTTTAACAACTTTCAAACCGTCGCAACACCTCAGTGCATGACCGAACTCCCCTCTGGATTGGCTCTCGTCACTTTTCTTCTCATGTACTATTCCACTAGACTTTGTCGTTCTCTCCCTCGCAACGGGTGAGTTTCTCAGGGGTCTTCTCGAGAAGCTGTTTTGAGCGCTGTTTAGTCCCGATCCCTCATCCAGACACCCAAGTTGACTAGATCGATGACTAGATTTACCCGCGAGGCCAATGTTGTTCGCAACGTTTATGACAGCTCACATGCCGCTGTCACCTGGCTGTTGAGAGAGAGTCGGCTGATTCTCAGAAAGATTCTTAGAACTTAAAAACTCTTTTCTGATGGGAAATCTTTCCAGCGGGGCATTGGATCAGGCGACCAAACAGCTGGATCAAGTCATCGACCAGGCTCGACATCGCCATCACGCACATCGGAGCAAATTCAAAGAGGCCATCGACTATTTGGATCAGATATTCGAAGATCTTAAAAAAGAATGTGATGTGGTGAGTCGGCTGGCTGACTGACACAAGAATTCTTCCAGACTGGCGAGGATAAAAACAACAATTCGGAGGCCAACACCGCCACTGTCCATTTCACTCCTAGAGAGCCCAAGTAGGTTTCTTTTTTTAAATCAAAGGCGATGTCTCACAAACATTCCCGTTAGTTGTCTCAGTCAGTCGTCATATTTGCGTGGTCAGTTTTAAGCGAAAAAAAGAATGATCGATTGAGTCTTCCCTCTCCCTCCTTCGTAATGGTCAAAGTGTAAAAGCGAGCCCAGGCGTTCGTCTTTCGAACCTATACTTTTCTTAATAATTCAGACGAGCCACCGTCCAGCAGGCCGTTCCTCTCAAAACCAACTCCCTTCCTGATCGAGCCCAACGACACAACAAAGTCATCGCTCCTGTGAGTCGATTTTTTTTAATCATTGCTGGATTTTTAAGACAGCCCCATCGCCGGTGGAAGTGACTCTTCCAAAGAAAAAGATTTCGGATTCCACAGCTCCAGAAGTAGCCGTCACGGAGACGATCGTTCTCCCGAAGAAAACCGACAAACTGGATTTCACAAGAAGGTTCAAAAGACAGATGTTTATTTATCTCCATGCTTTCCAGATGGCTTCAGGACGATCTCTCCTCTCTGGCACAACAACCGTCCGGCCCTGTTATGTTCTCCGATACGGTATCTTTTATATCAACAAACCAGAGCTATTTCTAGTGTATGTACACGGATGCGGATGAGCACTCGTTGGGAAGTTGCTCGGCCGAAGTGGCTGCAATTAACGCCAACCGAAAGGGAGAGAAGACCAAAAAGAGCAATACAGCTCCAATCCCGGTGAAAGTTCCTCAGCCGACTCCCATTCGGCCACAACCTCAGCGTCTCCAACCGACGTTTGCCATTCCTGGTAGCAGCAACGGGTTGGTTCTATCTTGTCTGGTGGAAATCTGCAATCTTTAGAACTCGACATTTCCCAGTGGAATTCGACGGTTTGCAGCGAGTTGCCTCATTTGATCACGTTCATGCTCCTCCTCGAGAAAACTCTTGGAGAGCCGGCTCTCAGGTAATTGATAGCCTTTAACCCCAGTTTATGATTTCCTGGAAAGTTGTGTAATCCAATGACGCCGACTCACAGACGGCGGCCCTTTGCACTTGTGATAATAGAAAGACTTTCAGGAGCCATATCAGACACTGGGCTCAGTCAGATCCGACATGGATCGGCCATCTCCATCTGCTTTTCAAAATGTTTCGGCTTTTTCTCAACGAGGCAATATGCGAGGATCATTGAGATCCCTTCAAAATGTCGACATGTTGCACAAAATGACTCCTCCAAGAGATCCAACCCTTGCGATTGATGCTCTTGTAGCTGAATTGGAGCTAAATACTGAACAACCGACGAGCACAGCCGACAAGAGGAGATCTTTTCCAACTTCGTTAAGAGCTGAACAACAGCACGAACATGTACGGCGAGGGTCGGAAAGACACAATTCGAGAGGACGTAATGGATATGGAAAACTGGCTGGCTATCAGGAATTCTCTGGCCAGGCTCGCCATAATCGGCAACAACGTTCTTTGGACGAGGCTGCCAATATGCTGCAACATGTTGTGGGAGATCTGGGAGCGATCCAGCAACGACAAAGGAAGCCTTTGAGTGAGAGAGGTCAGGGAAAAGAAAAGGAATCTTTCAGCCCAACAAACCTCGTTGACTCACAATGCGTTGCTGCAGAATCCGTTCGAGACGATCAACCAGGAGAAGATCAGTCCCAGTCGGGTTGAAGCGATGCACAACATGTTTGAGCGTGGAGCAGGTTCGTTCTTTCGGCCGAATATCTTTTTGTTTTGGCCATTTCAGATCTCTAAACAACCGGCCAACTTTCCCAAAACTACGAGTAAAAAGGTCTGAGTGCTGCTCATACTCAGCTTTGCACGCACTCTCAGTTTTCACGTTTAGTTCTTTGATGCCTAATATCTCTAGCGAAGTTTTTGCTAAGTTGGCTGGTTGCGACTCACACTCCGCCTGGGATAACTGATTTTCAGCTTCTTGGCGATCTCCCCAGCCCTACCAGCAGCCAGTTCCTCAGCCATACAAACCTCCAAAAGATGAAGAATGTTATTACGATTTGGCTGATTATGCCGTCAAAGCTTATAAGGCTAGACAACAGTTTTAAAAATAATAACAAGAAATTTAGAGAGTTTCGCCTCCCCGTCAAGTCCAAACAGTTCGACAATCGCCTCTGACTTCGTCCCAAGAATTCACTCCGGCCTATCCTTTGACCAATCCGCCACAACATCCCCCAGGTCGAAATGGATCAGCCAATTCCTCAACAAATGGCGGCTATTACTCTTCGAATAGCTCAACTGCCGGTCCATCTCATCCCGTCCATCCAACCCATCGAAGTTCTTTGATCGGCCGACAATCGTTGATTTCTTCAAGAGGACCCTCAATGGATGAGGATGACGATGGATTTTATGATAATATTGGCGTGGTAAATTCGAAATCTTGACTTTGAATTTATTTTTTATTCAGTTTGACGATCGCCGCTTCTCGCGTGGCTCGGAGATGGATGTAGCTTCGATTTCCTCCCGTCCACCCACTGGAGGAAATCAGAAGCAAAATAGGATTGGATCTTTCCTCCGAAAAATTGGCGGGTCCAGCCGACCTCCAGGCAGCGCGGCTTCTCTCATCTCTCTGAATAAGGTCAATCCTTCATTTTAATTCGAAATAAAGATTCAGGTGGCTCAAGAAGCTCCGATCAGATCGGGTAATTTGATGAAAAGCAACAGTCTCTCGACGGAACCTTGGAAGAAGCAAGTTCTTCAACAAAGCATGCCAAATCAACGTGAGAGAGGAAAAATAAAAGAAAACAAAGAGTCTTTCAGAAAGCAAAGGAGGATTGGGACAAAGATTAAAGAATTCTCTTTTCGGATCAAAGAAACGGCTGAATGGCTGACCTCAGAGCTTCGTTCAAAAATGTCAAAAAGATCGGCCATCGATCTTGCCAAAAATTCTTTTATTGTGATGTGTCTGCTCCCTGTTATACCTGTAGATGTGGAGAATAAAAATATTTATGTTGGAATCTTCGAAGTGGGGCATCAAAGGGGTTCTCGAGGGCCCAAAACTGTCCATTACTATCTCTTGGGATACCAAGCAAGCTGATATTTTTAGCAGCAAAATAGAGACACTTGAACTCAAATATCGGAGTCTTTTGTTGCACCTGTCGAAAGATTCGAATCTGATGTCAAATGAATGTTTCGACCCGGATCGCATGTGATCCTTTCGAAACGACCAATGGCTCTATCTATTTTTATTGTTTTATTGTTCTATCAGTTCTGGGCGTTATTGTCAATCCCTTCGTCTTATTTTGTATCATCTTTCGATCAAAAAAGGCGATGAATCGCTATCGCTGGTACTTGTTGTGGCATCAAGTTGCGACTATTATAAGTGATTTTGGTGTAGGACATCAGCTGACTAAAGATGGATTTTCAGTTAGATTTTCTGAGTAGACCTGTGATTTTCTTGCCATTTCCAATCGGCTTTCCAGAAGGAATTCTAAGAGGAATTATGCCCACAGATTGGTTGTCTGCCTGCTGCCTTGGAATGGTTCATCTATCGCAGGCGTCACTCGTTCATCTATTTGTCTTTCGCTACTTGGCAGCTCATGGAATCAACCATTTCCCGTGGAATTATAAGCTTTTCTTGGCCTTTATCTATATTTTAAGTGGGCTTCCTTCAGTTGGAATGATGAAAGCTGCCATAGGAACTTCTCAAATTCTCTTCAATCTTTCACAGGTTTTTCGAAAAACTTTTTATTCGCAATCTTCAGAAGTATACTTGCATCCTGCCAGAATTCATAAATATCCCTGGATTTGGTGCTTTTGATAATGTTATGACAGCCTATTTGGTAGTGATTCCCTTCGGTATTTTTGCCTTCACTTCGGTCACTTCGGTTAACATCCTCATCGTCAAGACTCGGGCTGTCCTTCGCACGTCTTCGATGTCAAAGAAGACCTTAGAGATGCAGCATCGTTTCCTCTTTCAACTTTTCCTCCAAGCTTTTATCCCTCTAATTATCTCGCTCATTCCCATCCTTACCTTCGGAATTATTATCAGTTGGACTATCTTTGGTTATGAATGTGAGCTACATTTTATGATCAAAATCGTTCAGTTTTGGGAAAATGGATATTGATGAGTCTGTCTGTCTTCAGCACTTCTGGAGGCCTGGTCTTGATCATCATGAATCCGACTTATCATTCAATTTTCACTCATCCTCTCTCAAAGATTCATAAGCCGGTTATTAGAAACTTTAGAATTGTTTCCGTCATCACAGCCAGTTCATAAAGGCGTTCTCCTCGACTTTCCACAAGTTTTGGGGAAGCGTCTATCAGAAGAAAGTATTCGAATTGTTTTTGTTTAAAAAGGAAAGAAGCTTTTATTCTGTGCTTTTTTGAGCTCTTGAAATTTCCAAAACACCTGTGCATAAAATACTGCGAACTCAACATTTCTGATTTCATTTAGAATCTATGAGTTGACTGAATTTATTAAGAATTGTACCCGCTTATTATGCGATGGGGAGAGATCTTTCCACAATACTTACAGACAAAAAAATTGGTCAAAAAACTGAAGAAGACAGAGTATCAAAGTAAAGTAAAGAGGTAAGGAGGAAGCTGCCTTGGGAGGAAGACAATCATAAAAGACAATATCCGTGACATTCTGAAACGGAACCAGTTCTTTTCTACCCTGGATGTAATGATAATGAAGTGGGAAAACACGCTGGAAGTCCGATTGAGCCAAACGAGCCATTTGCAACAGTTGGTCGTCTCCTAAACTTTTATTTCCTTTCTCCCTCTTTCCCCTACCAGTCATGACGAGATCAAAGACACAAGCATCAAAGAAGGAATCCACCACTCCGGCTGATCGACATCTCTCTAGGCTCTTTTTGTTTGGAAATTATGGGGAAAACCTTCAGCCATTTTGGTGGAATGTTGGAGTTTTTGATTATAGCAAGAGGAAAACATTTTAGGAACAGTTAGCGCCTTTTCGACGGAAACAACCGACTTCGGTCGACATCCATCCCAACACAGCTGGTCTTGGAGAGATGAGGCTGCTCCAAGAACGAATTCTGGTCCTCGCACAGCCACACTCAAATATTCTCCGACTCTTCTTATGTGAATTGACGAATCCACATAGCGCAGATTTAATTCGATATAGCCTTCTTCGTGTTTGATTATCTGAAGATTATGCTATTTTTCGAGGAGGAAATAGAAACCTCAATGGATTTTCGATTTCCATTGGCATTCACATGGGTTAAGCCATCATCAAAACTAATTGGAAGATCGTCCGATGACGCCAAATAGACGTTTTGTCGAGTGCAATTATGCTTCCTGATGATGACTGTGACCTGGAAGCGATAATCTCCTTTGTTTGATAAAGTACTTGTCCTTTCCACCCCGAGTTCATTTCGATGATTGGCAGACGCCTCGGCGCCCGGGGGCGGGTGGACCAGTTTTTTGTCAAAGAAGAAGAACGGTTTATGATACCTTATCCACAAAAGAAGTGAAGCTGGAGACATTGTTGTGGCGAGAGCTGACTTGGACCAAAAAATATCTGAATATTTTGTCATTTTTTTAAATGCTTGTTCTACCTATTCTCTAATAAAGGACGAGCTCCAATTTCGGAACAAGTCTGGAATGTCCCATCGAAACGTCGGACGTGAGGATCTCCAAAAAGAGAACAATATCGGACGGACCGCTGACCAGCCGATGGGACAAAATGACATCTACTTTTTGGTCTTTTTTGAAGCCAAAAGTTTACCTATTCTCGTGACTTTTTCTTTGTTCTACAGCCTCACAACGATAGTCTCGATATTGGCGTTTCATGAGATATTGGATTGAGTGGAATTTCAGATTTCCATGACAAAAACGAACTGTATCTGAGAGGCATTGGAGATAAGTGTGGAGAACCTAGAAGAAGTTTTACTCCAACAGACAAAGAGATCAACCTGACAATATCTTTCGCTTCGTCCTTCGGTCAGAAATTCGTATTCCTTGGTGCGAGAAAACCATTGGGAACAATCTTCTACTCGACAATAGGCTGCGTCCGTCAAACAAATTGTAAGACAGAGCGCAGTCAAAGTTGGAAGCAGCATCAACTTGGCATCCTTTTGTCGGGATGCGTAGCTGAAATTCAAAGATGGTGCCGAGAAGTCTAAAGAGACCACGGTGGAGATTTATGTCTGTTGAAATTCGAAGAAGAATAATGTTCTCGGACAGACATCTGGTCCCCTCACCCGGAAACCATTATCATAAAAAGGCAAAGAGAGCTCATAAATCAACAGCCACACGGTAAGTGGAGCTGGAAGGACAGTTCTCTCGCTCTCGCCAGTCGGTAAAACTGAAAGAAGCCGGGTGTGTTAATTGGCGGCGACGTGTGCAGTCGACTGGAAGGCGGCACGCGGGGAACGCGAAAGAGAGAAAAGGACCTTACAGTACATCCGATTTTCGGCGGATTTGAGGATTTCCCTCTTTCATTAACGACGCTTTTTATATGGAACGGGAAGGATTACTGTAATACTTCAACAAAAACAAAATTTGGTCAGCTGAAACCTTTGTTTTTGCAGCCAATTGGTGGAAGGAGAAAGGGATACTGTAATGAATGGGGACTGGGGAAGACGGAGGAGACAAAACAGAGCCATACGAGGTGAGCGCTAGACTTTATGGCTCGTCAGGTGTCAAGATAATGGCTGCCATAAAGAGCATTCCTTTTCTGATAGAGTGCGGGACCGTGTCCCATTTTCTGGCATTTAGTGCCAATTTGACACCTGTCGCTTTCTTCACAATCGGCTTCTTTGACGGTCGGCGACGGCAAATGAGCCGCCGGTAGAAGATGAAACGGACGAAAAGTAGTTAGATGAATTGTTTCCTCCCCATTTGAGTCTTTCTCTTCATCTTGTCTCAGATGGATCTCCCGCGCACAAATAAAACTTTCCTCTCCTTTTGGGATAAGATCTCCGTCTGCCGACTGTCACCATGATTATCCAGGATTCTAAATTGACTCCTTGTGGAATGCTTCCGTTCTCATACATCGAACTACGGTGCATGACGGATGGCTGCGCGACTTGGGAGAGACGGGGCACGTCAGCAGAAGGGACATCTCGATGTATCAGGCGGCTGATAGGAGCGGATTCGAACATGATGGATCACTTGCAAATAGAGTCCGTTAGGACTGCGAAACCGAACAGGTGCCCTACTGTTCGGAACAGTCGATGGGGAAGAAAGAGACTGTCCATCGGAGAGGCTTTTTGTGTTCTAATCTCTGGATTTATTGCTATCTAGCCTATACCAGTTCTTCTTCTTGTTTGTGTTTCGTTCCTTTGGGGTTTGGTGGATTGTTTGGTGTTGGGAGAAGGGGAGAAAAAAATGCGATCCAACTAATGGGAAATTATGAATAAAAAATAGGTGATAAGTGAGCGCAATCGATCCAAGGCGACGGCTGGCACACGGTCGGGCTGCTGATAAGCAAGTCTGTTTGAACAGGCGAGGGACACGCGCAACGGGAGAGCCTCCTCACTGTCTCGAGAAATTAACAGCACTTTATCAAATCGAGAAAGAGAAGGTTTTGCGTCAGCGATTGCGTGGGAAAGCCTGGATTGGGACATAAAAAAGACAAATAGATGGGGGAAGTCTCTTCTCTTTTTTGGTCTCTCAACATTTTGTTTGTTGTCTCTCTCTCTTTCTCTCTGGATACCGTAATCTGACCTCGATTGGACTATTTGTGGGAAGAGTGTGGATGAAATACGGTAAAAGGGAAACTTGAGAAGAACTCGAAACTGTTATTTTTAGATAGCAAATTGACTCGTGACGGAGAGGCAAAAGGAGCACTCCAAACTTCTTTTTAGAATCAAATGGTGAGCAAATTAACAAAAGGCTCCAGTAGAAAGAGAGGATTTCTGAAAGAAGAATCTTTTGTGTACTCTGTCCGAACACACCCGTTTTTACGGCCTCTCGAATGGAATGTTAGAAAAACAAAATTATCAGAGACTTCGATAACTTTCAAGCTGCTCTTATCTCCCCTTTTGGCTTGGGAAGAGGAGAAGGAAAAGTGAGAAAGTGAAAGGGAAAAAAGATGATCGAGTGGTCAAACACGTCACACGAAGACATCGAAGATCACATTCAAAAATAAGCAGAAATAAAGCCAAGGTTAGGGGTTACAGTATGCCTGCTGAATGACCGGTTGGGGTCGGACAACGAGGCGCCAACCAAATGGGAGGAGACAAGGACACCTGTGGGCCACCGTTTGAGCTCAATTTGAATCTTTATTAGATCTTACAAGGGAATGCTCTGAGGACACTATGCGATCTCAGGAAACGGCATATGCCATTCGATAGAACTTGAAAAGCACTCCCAGTAACCACTCTCCGAATTTCCAGAACGACTCCCCAACATCTCTAAAAATCCCCCGAAAGTGGACGACTCGCAGACTTTTTTACGCCTCCGGAATACCCCGCGTTGTTTGACCCTAACTCCAAGTGGAGTCGTGGAGTGGTGCGATTGCTGTATGTCATTAGTCTTTTACCTATTTTAGGGTGCGGGTTCGTTCCCTGATCGACTTCTTTTTTTTCTTTGATTCACACTTTTTTAAAGTTTTTTAGCTACCTCGATTGAGTTGATTTTCTTGTTGTGTTGTTTGTGTTTCTAATTTTTAGAATTGTGTCTTCAGCAAATGTCTGCAGCTGACCTTATTGCCTCATTAGCTATTGGCTTTCCTAATGGAATGCCCCGTATCCTTGATAAGAGAGCTCTTCAGCTCTACGAAGCCATCAAGAGCCTACTCGTGGATCACGAAAATGGGAGTATTGAGGTCGAAGAAGAAGAAGTAATAGTCCCGGACATGGTTTGTGACGTTTTCGATCCGGATCAAGACATCTACGACGACTACTGTCAAACATTGGAAGAGGGTGATTGTGATGACTTCAAAAAGATTAGGTGTGTACAAGCTTTGCTCCTTTATGTTAGGGTATAGATTTTCTGGTCTACACGGCGACGGAGAATTAATAAGTCCTGTAAGAGTACAGGCAGCTTTGGAATATTATCGTGCCGCCCAGAAAGGATCAAGATCTTTGTCTAGCATGCATACAATATTTTCTTTTGTGAGAAATGATATGGATAGGAGGACGTTGATCAAATTTGAGAGAGAAGGTTAGTGTTGCTTAATTAGCAAAAACTCTCTAGGACTCGATGCTGTCTTCTACAGGAAAACGGCTTTAATGCACTTATCTAATTTGTTGTACGAATGGACAATGGAAAAGCTTCAAACCGGTCACACTCTTCACGACAAAGAGCTACAAAAGACCACCATTGACCTCAACGAGGAAAAAGGTACATTGGCTCCAGAATTTAAGGTCTCGATCTCATGGATTAGAAAATTCAAAGAGGTTTTTGCTAACACTTTTGTCAAGGCAGGATGCTTCAGGCAAACAGACTATGCTCTCGAAAAATAATGAAATTTGTTTCCACAAAGTCTCTGAAAAATCGCGAAGAAGCAGAGAAAGAAGCTAAACTTTTTGCCGACAGCGTTTAGGTAATTTCTTTTTAAAAAATAGTCAATTTTTAGGACTTGATAAAGCGAAAACGAATCCCACTTTCATGCGTGTTCAATGCTGATCAGTCAGCCCTTTTAAAAGAACTACATGGGAATAGATCGTTAGCATTTTGTGGAGAAAAAACGGTCGAGAGATTAGTGACTTCCGTCAGCGCCACCACTCACTCTTCAACTGTCATGCCAATGGTCTTTCTTGATGGAAGTGTCCATCCGATTCTATTCGTCGTTCTTCAATTGCCATCTAAACAACCGATTCCGGCATATTATAAGGCCAGTAATTTATATGTAACTTTCAACAGTTCACATATCATGACCAAGGACTTGATGATTGAATGGTACCGAGAATTGGTTGAGCCGTTTATCGACAAAAATGCTTTGATGATCGTCGATTCCTGGTCGCCATTTACTGATCACGCATCTCTTCATGAAGTGGCAAGTAGAGGGAAGGAACTTGAAATTTGGAATATTCCAGCTGGTGCTACAGGAATAATTCAACCACTCGATGTGGGGTATTTCACCTATTTCAAGAACTTTGTTAGAAGAATTGTTTCTCATGTAACATTGTATGATACTTACCATAAAGTTTATAACAGAGATAATCATCTCAAGATTATATCAGTTGCTCACAACCAATTCTGTAATCCCCGCTTTAAGGATTTCGCATTGTACGCCTGGTTCAAAGGCACATTTCTTCCTAATAGACCACCAACTTTTGAGACCCCGGTCACTATGTGCTTTCCTCCATTTGTCTCGTCGAAAAAATGTGACGAAATTAACTGTACGAAAAGTTATTTTTGCATTTGTTCCTACTGTAGTTGTTTTTTGTGCTTTGACCACTTTGTTATGTCAAACCACATCCACTAGTCTGCGCCATTTATCGCAAAGTTCAATAAATTTGTATTGATCAACTCAATCGAGGTAGCTAAAAAACTTCAAAAAAAGAAAAGTCGATCAGGAAACGAACCCGCACTCTAAAATAGGTAAAAGACTAATGACATACAGCAATCGCACCACTCCACGGCTCCACTTGGAGTTAGGGTCAAACAACGCGGGGTATTCCGGAGGCGTAAAAAAGTCTGCGAGTCGTCCACTTTCGGGGGATTTTTAGAGATGTTGGGGAGTCGTTCTGGAAATTCGGAGAGTGGTTACTGGGAGTGCTTTTCAAGTTCTATCGAATGGTATATGCCGTTTCCTGAGATCGCATAGTGTCCTCAGAGCATTCCCTTGCGAGGATTTCTGTTTCTATTTTTGATGACCCACCCCCTAGCCTTTATTCTTTTTTTGGTGTGGAGGCTTGTTTGAAACCCTTCTCTCTCCCGCCTAAGGCTCAAGGAAAGTCGCCCAGTTTGAAGTTCAAGCCTATTGCATTCACAGTGCAACTTCTCTGTGCTCACTCGACCCGGGTTTCTATGAATGACCGGTACTTCAGGGTGGCTTTGAGCCGATCTGGGTATCCTGTCATGGGGAAATCGTCGGTAAAAAAAGAAAGATGGCATCCATATCTCTCCCACATACGAGCCAACTAGTCACTTTGGATGAGTCCACAGCCTCCATTGTGTCCCAGCCATGGGGAATGACTGCAGCAGAAAGTGGAACCAACTCCTCTTTTGAGAAAACGGCGAACCACAAATGTTGTGCCACGCGGCCAGGAATTTTACCAAAGCAGACGGCATGGAAGCCGTTGAGCAGGTTCGATGTCTTGCTTTGGTAAAACATCTGGAGATGTATATCTGGCGGCTTTTAGTCGTTTCTACAAGCTGGGACCGTTATTTCCACCCTCTACGGGTTAAGGGCTAGCAGGTGTTGTGGTAGGTTCGGATTTAGACCATTTCATGACTCTTCACTACTGACTATGCAAGGAAAGAGCCCTTTCACTTATGCTTCGGCCAGTGTTAGGGCAGGTTGTCGAGTCGCCTCTCTGAACTCCTGAAAAAGGGTACATTTTTATTCCCCTGTCGCTTTGGAGGCTTTTGGGTGATACTCTGATAATTTGGCACAATAATCAAAGGCGGAGAAGGGAATGGAGAGGGCAAAAAAAATAATTAGGCTGATCCTAAAAAGTCCAAAAGACCCTTCAATCGACGATTTCTTTCTTGACTTGATATTCCAAGGACTCTCATGGAGGTTCTGTTGACGCGGGCAGGAAGTAAACTACCGGTTGATTCGATGTGATCATAGAAAAGGGCGATGAGGAAAAGTAGAACTTCACGCTGTTTCGAATAGTCATGGACGGGAGTTGAGAAGAGGGAAGATTAGGCCTTCACACGGGGTTAAAATGTCGTCTAACTTTCGCTTATTTCCACAATTTTTAGTCTTCTGCAAACTTATAGATCTCGACTTGTTCTACAACTTTGCAGAACATCGAAAATAACGAAAACAATTGTCAAACTCTAAAAAATGCTTTACTTCTTCTTTTGAGGGTTTGTCTTTAGCTGACTTTCCTGTCTTGTGAGCTTTTGAAAAGTTGCAGATCCAAAAATTATTCCTGAAAGGGGCGTTACTTATCCTTATAATCTTGAAAAAAAATCCTCAGACAGGAGGGCTATTTGTGGTCGAAGTTAAGAGGAAGGCAGAAGGAACCTCGGTAGCTAGGCGCTCCGCCTTGCCCTATGAAAAATTCAGTTAGACTGATACTGGTTATATAGAAAAAAATTTTCTTGACAAAAATGGGTAAATTGGTGAAAGATGGAAGAATTCTCGGAGGCAGGGAGATTACAGTAAAGTCTATACTGAATTTGCAAATTTTCTTCTCGATAGTTTCTAGCTTCAATTCATCAGCTCAAATGACTCAAGGAAAGACAATGCTGGATGGAGCTCACTTAAACCATCGCTCAGCTTTTAACAGGGAAATCTAAACGAATTAGGGAAGATGCACACGACAACTGATTGGCTCCATGGAATCGTAAGGAGAAGGAATATGCTGCGACTCCGATCATTTCCATGGACAATCCATCAAGGGCAGACTGGCTGTGACTCCAAGTACATCTATGCGTTTGCGAAATTTGCCATCTCTGAGGATACTTTATAAAAAATTATTTGCAAGAAGTCTCGGAGATGTCCAACATCTGCAAATCTTCAAGTATTGCCCCGTTTGTGAAATGATCGATTTTCTTAAAATGTACTTTCAGGAAATCTAAATGAAGCTGGAGAAGAAGATGGAAAGGAATGAACTGGCTACGTTTTTGTCCCTCACTTTTTACTCCAAGGACTCGAAGATGTCCAGCAGTCTCGCCTCAATAGAAACGAGGACAACAAACAAAAGCAACCTGTGATCGATTTCGCTAAGAATCATTGAGTTTAGAACACTCACAAGGTTAGCTTATTAATTCATTTGGAGACGCTTCCAATCATGGCTAACAAGAGTTAGGCCGATGAATAGAATTCAGAAAAATCAAGAAGTTAAGAAATGAGATGAGGTAATTTTGTAAGCTATTACTCTCCCGCCTATTTAGTACAGTATACCACAATCAAAGGCCATATCATCTCAGTCGAATCTATTTGCAGTCAATTAATTAATAGATCATCAACAACTCAACTCAAGGAGAATACAAATCAGAGAGTTTAGATGTTCTATTTGGTAGATGCCAGGACGACCAGTCGAATCACGCTCGGATTGGCCGCCTATTTATAGCAGAGTTCTCAAGGCCCGGGTCCTATAAACCCTACAGATCAAGAAGCACCTCTTCATCTCAATTTCTTGTAAATTTTACTTTCTATATTAAAATAATGTTGGGAATCGATTTTTCGTATTATCTTAGTCCTAGAAAGTCCATTAAAATGGCGGGGGAGAACACAAATCAGAGTTTAGTCATGGGCAAACAGAGCCCGTTGATAAGAGTCATTCCTAGGATGAAACTGGCTGAAATCCCCGAAATTCTTCTTCTAAAAACCATCAAAAAGGCCAGTTTCCTCTCCAATCTTCGACTAATTTTTTAGATGTCTGCGAAAGATTTTATTCGTTTTCTCCAAACAAACAAACAAATGCTTGAGTATTGCCGATTGATTCAAAATGAGATTCATCTCTTCATTTTACAAATCGAGCTTAAAGTGCGATCCCATTCTATTTTAAGACTCTTTTTTAGATTAATCGAGAAGGTGAAACAAAACTTTTAATGTCATTTTCTGAACAAAAAGTTCTCAAAGAAGTCGAAATTGACAAAGATTGGAGGCCTTTTCGACTCAAATCCAACAACCTCTATGTGGTAAGAGCGCCATTTCTTTTTCTAAAAGTTTTGAATTTCCAGTCGGCTTATTTTCATCTCGAAAAGCCAATAGAAATCGAGGATTTTAAACTGATCGAATTGTTCAAAATAACCTGTAATCATCTCTATAATTACGGTAATTTTCACCAAGATTCTCCTCTTCATCGATATTTCATCGAGGTTTTCTGCCCTAACTTTCAAATTTTTTTTAGAGAACTCAACCCTCAACATCCTTTTATAACCAAAATCCCGTTTCAAAAGACGTTTTTCCCTCATCTCTTCTCCAAAATGTTTGAAATTATAAGCCACAAAAAAAGGAGCTAATTTTTCAGCTGGCCCATTTCCAAGTCAATGTCAACTACGTGGATGAGGATCTTTTATCGATCAAATGCGACTTCTTTAGGCTTCAGAAAATGCGCTGCTCAACGTGGGCGATCAGACAACTCATTAAAGTAGATTTTGCTTTTGGATAACTTTAAAAAAAATTTAAGGAATGGCTAGCAGGAGAAAGAGAATTTAAAGAGATTTCTATCATAACATCACTGCCTATTTCATTGGAAGAATTGGAGTTTGAGCTGCCTCTGCATCTCCTCCACAATGCCGCATACCACGAGCTGTCGATTGTTAGTCGGATTCCATTAGACGATTTGACTTATATCAATCCGGGGTTAATCAGAAGCTATACTCACTATGTGCTTATCGACCCGAAAGATCTCTCCAGGAAATGTTTCGTTAAGACTCGAGCCAATCAAAGCATCGAAATTTATGGATGCGAGGATCCTTTCAAACTCTTCATCGACCACTATGTTGTGGATAGTCTCTTTCTGAAGCATTTCGGTTATTGTCGTCATTGTAATCAGAATGATTCATTGTGTAAATGTGATTAAAGAGATCAATTGAAGCGTTGGAAGAAGAGAACGAAGAGAATAATTCCGCCAATTTCGATGAATCTATTGACAATCCAAAGCGTCTTCTGGCCAAAAATAGTGAAGATTGATATAAACTAATTTTTCAAAGGGAAAACAAACGTCGCATAAAATGGACCGATAATGTAGATGAGATCCTCAAAGCAGACAAAAGCTTCTTGAAGAATATTCTGATGGTTACGGTGTTTTGGAAAATAGGAAATTACCTGATTGATGGGGCCCAAGATACGACTGTAGCTGCTGTCGAGGGCGATTTGAGCCATGGGAAGCCCGATCCCGGTCTGGATGGCTGCCATTATAAGGAAATGATTCGGAAATCCAGCTGAGGCAGGCTCACACCAGGAATATTTGATTGGATCACAACCGGCCGTCGTTGTTTCTGAGAATTATGAGCAGGTGAAAGGAGAAATACGATTATAGGGAACTAGCTGATGAGAAAAGACTGAGAATGGATAGGTGATGAGATACATGGAGAGGGAGATCAACAGAGATATTCCAAAGAGGAGCACAGGCGAAAATTTAAAGGCAATAAGAAGAGAAAGGAGCAGACCGATCGGTGAGCGATGTAAACATAAAAGCGGAGCAAATCAAGAGGGCGAGGATTCCAACGGCGGCCGAAGAAACTGAGTTGGCTTGGATGGCTTCCTCCCCACTGTAGCCAAAAACAATTATCAGCAGAGAAGTTGTTAGTCTGAAATCTGTCTGAAAGGGGAGAATATTGAAATACGCCATGAGGGTGACGACGAAGAGATTGACTATTACTCGCAGAATCCGACAGATTCCAATGGATGTCTAGGCGAGACTCATTCGGGGGATGGAAAGGATTTTTTTCGACCAGTAGGAGGCATGAAAAGGAGGTTTCTTCTGATCATTGCTATTTGAAAAAAAAACAATTATTTGATGGAAGATCAGCGAGGAAACGAAGAATCAGAACAATTGAAACAATGTTAGGAAAGAAGGCTAACCAGACTGGAGCAGAATAAATGTGGAATCGAAGGCTCGGAAGGATTTCAACGCCAGGATAGGAGATCGACAAGAAGAGAAGTTGAAAAACTGAAACATCTTTTGCCCTTGCTATTTAAAATGGCGGCAGAGGCAGATGACAGAATTGACTCATCGGCTATGACAAAGAGCCAGCTGTGCACGTGTTTGTCTTTTTTCGACTACCCGAAGACAGTTGTAATTCGAAAATATCTAAACGGACCCGGACCGATCACAACAGCTATCCAATTGGCTAAAACAAGAGCTGCGTAGGCTCGTGGACGGTCCCCTTTTGATGAAATTACCACCATATAGACGCGGAGAATCGTCGATGCACCTGGGAATTTTTGATTCCTTGAGCAAACTAAAGATACTCGTGGCTATGTCGAAGAAGAAACAACAGCCTCCCATGATGAAACGACGATTTGAGGAGGGGAAATATTCGATTGAAAGGTAGACCAAACAGGTGAAAAAAGAAAGGAAACGGTCAAAAACTAACGGCGATCTGAGAGGTCTTTTTAACTTGTTTATGGCTGAAAAACGACCTGATCAGTTTGGTTTTATAGACCCAAAAGGAGAAAAAGAGGGCGAAAGAAGCATGACCAAAACAACCCACAGAAGACACCGTTCCGTAAAATTCTGCTGTAGCTTTTGGATCCATCTGCAACTTTTCTCCAAACAAACAAGACGAAAACCTGGACTAAATAGGCGAACTCTGAGAAACCCAGAACGGTATTTTTAACACTTGTGAGACAGGCGATCAAGCCGACAATTCCGACGGCTTTCCATAGTGTTCTTTAGGCTTTGGAAGGAGACGGTGGCTCTGAAGGATTCAACTGACAAAAGACAGAAATTTATCATTTTGGGGTAGCTCCTCCATAAGAAAAGAGGGGAATGGATAGGATGGGGCGAGACAGCGTGCAGCACCGTCATCGACACAGATGTGAACAGCCTGCGTTTTTCTCACCAACAACTTGCAGAAACAATAAGTTTAATCTAGTTGAAGGATAATTTGTAGATGGATTTCCAAAGTGGAGCGTGGCTCGTACTGGTTTCAACTGATTGCGTGTTGTAAGAGTTGCTGACTGCTAGACAGTTATAAGACCTACTGACTAAAAATGTATCATTTTTTCTGTAAAAAAAGTAGAAATTAATCTCATTTTTTGATGAGAATTTTTAAATTTTAAAGTCCTCTATTTAATTTTTTCCCTTTAAATACCCAAATATGCAAATTTTATGAAGTTTTGAGAGAAAAAGTACTGAATCAGAAAACTAGTCCGCCGAGACTTGTTAGATAGTCTCTCTCATGCCAGTCAAGAACCTTATTTTGGGTTACTGTAAGGTTACTGTGACGACACACCTTTTTCCTGCGCGGGCTTTTTCTGAATAATTTTTTTGTTACATTTCTTTTTTTAAATGTTTGCTTCTTATTCAAAAAAAAGTAAACGAAAATAATAATTAAAAAATAAAAGCATCAATAAAAATAATGAAAAAAGAGATGGAAACTATAAACTTATATAAGAAACGATACCGTAGTCCGCACACCAAATTCAAGTCGTACACATATCATACACAAATCGCTCATTTTTACACTTTGCTTTGTATAGATCTCACCTATCTTAAATTTTTATACTTTTTTATATATTGCATAGTAAATAGCGCATTGAAATTAATAAAATAAGATAGATATGAAAAAGGTGCCTGACTGTCCCTTTGACTCAAAGGCTTTGAGTGAGTATCTCCTTTACAAATTTCAAAACAACCAGGGATCATAAACAAGTTCATTTCTTGAGAGACTCTCTTGTTCTAACTATTATTTTATGAAGAGTTTTGATAGTTAGAGTCTTCCTGAAGAAGTTTTTCTTCTAAAATATTGAAGGATTTCCTTCCTGAAAATTCAAAAAAGTAGAACGTTTTTTGAGTGACAACCAACACATTTCTCTGCCACAACAGCTCTGCCCGCGAAAGTGTGTGCGATATGATATTTTACACCCCTTCGTCCATCGCTCAGCTCAAGATGATTTGCGACTACCACGCACCTGTTTCCACTGATGGCCAAATCTGGCCGGTGGTCTATTCAATTAGAGCAGCGCAGAAGGAGTCTTTTCCACTCGCCAAACTCCTCTCGTCTAGACGTCCAAAAAAGATTCAAAGCAGATGGAAATTGTCAATTTATAGTCATAAAATCTTGTGCGCCTCCCTCAGCCCATTGAGCTCGCCTCTCACTTAATGACAAGAGTGCTTTGACACGAAAATGTGCCACGCTAATTGTCTTACTCATCCAACTTTTTCTTCCTCTTTTTCTTCCTTCATTCCCCATCAATTTCTACAGCAATGATCGCCTACTGTAAGATTTCGCGATGAAGAGAATCCTTACCTTACTTACTGCTCAAGTAGACTCTTGTGTGACCCCTTCGTCGATAGCCGGGGCAGAGTGGCGAATCTAATAACCTGACGAGAATGCGCCGCTGCCGCTCAATTCTTCCCGATTTACATTCATTCTTTGTGTTGGAATTGAAGACTTCAATCGTTTGTCCCATTGACTTGGTCGTCTCATCATTTTCTCACGAGAAAGAGAATTGACTCCGACTATCAAAGATCTCTCTCGAGACCGTAATCTCTTTCAGAAAAGATTCCATGGATGTCTTCAAAGAAACGTTTTTTGATGTCTATGATCTCATCTGGGCGGAATTAGCTCACTCTTTAAGTCTGCAAATCTTTAGAATAAAAAAGGAAAAAAGTTGAAAAAAAGACGTTGTGACAGCATCATTCGACGTCAATTACTGCGGCCATTTCAGTCTAATTGCGGCACGCCAAAGGCGCTGTCGAACCACACCTGCGAAACGACTTTTTTCCGTTTCGACTGGCCCAGTTGCTCTTTTGTTTTGGTCCTCCTTGGACGTAATTTTGACGGGTTCTTTGAACATTTCAACAGGGGCACTTTTTGACTATTCGACTGGAAAAAAACTCTTCTATTTGAACTTTTAGTCGCCAAAAGTCATCTGATTATGGCTCGAGTTCCCGTGGTTGGTCCTGTCGAAGAGCAGTCTTATCCAGTCCTCAAAAGAAGTCTGCTCTCGGCAGTTTCAACGCCATGAATAATTGAACCAGCCTGAAGCCCTTTCACTCCGTTTATAATCTTCAAGACAATAGATTGTTTTGCCTCCCTCCCAGGTAACTTTTCCAGGATTCGATCTCAATTTCCTCTTTGGACTCTAGTGTATTTGCACAGACGTATTGAGATTCCGCGATTCTCTCTCTCTCTCTCCCTCGTTCATTTGCTTTATTTTTATCTTTCAAAGTCTCCTCTTTTTATCTCTCTAATCCATTAATGCTACCGTAGCCTGGGAAGTCGCATGTTTTTATCGTCGGATGGGGATAATGTTTCCATAGGCAACATAAGCAGGATGCCGTTTCTCTCTTCTGCCGATTCATTTTCGCACAAAACGAAAAGTCTCTGATTGAGGTGACGTGTTACCGGAGGAAACGCGATGCACACGACGAGAGCTCTCCGATTTCAGCCACTTCCGCAGCTTTGACCAGCTTTTTAGTCCTTTAAACCTCCCCTTACGAATCGATGTTGTCTGGGATCGTTGATCACCTAAAGTCTCTATGAGATTTGACTCGAGTCTAAGCAGATGAGACAGAGAAGAACCCTGGAAAGGTCGGCTGGGGTTTTGCAAGTGACAGCTCAGTCTGACAGCCGCTTTAACATTTGTCCTTACTCGAGGATCTTTTGCTTCCCGGAACTTCTGTGTTTTGTTTCTCCCCGCCACAGAAAGAGTGTTCCTTCCCTTAAAAAGCTGTCGCAACCATGGCTACACTGACTCGACGTTCTTGACGCCACACTCTTCCCAGAATGGCTTTTTTGAATGAAAAATGAAAAGAGAAATCCGATCCTTGACATGGTTGTCCACTTGTCGCACTTGTTGCCTCGTAGTTTGTCAGTTTTGTTATCTTTTCTGCCAAACGAGTCACAAATCGGCCCATTTCGGCTAGGAATTACCTCCGCGTCAATCGAGGTAAGAGCTCCCCTCGGGCCACTATTATTACCATCGAATCTAGATCGGGTTTCTCCCCAATATTTCCAACTTGCTTTTCATTTAGTTCCATCATCATCGAGCCCACTCCAATTCTAAAATATTTTGAGATTTTTGGATTTCTCGTCTTGAAGTTCTTCCGGTTCCCTTCCCACATAACTCCATCCATTTAGAGCAGAAAAAAACCTTTTTGTCCATGTTTTCTGGCCGTTTCTTCCAAACAATCGAAAACGCGAAAAACTGGTGAAAAATTCAAGCGCCTAATCGGCTGAAGAAGAGCCTCGTGTCGCCGGCGATAGTCGTTCTTTTGTCCATCCTTCTCTCTGACGTAGCTGCTTTGGCTACTTTTAAGTCAAAAAGAAATAGAAAATATTTCACACACGAGCGACTTTGTTTTGCTCTGCGGCCGCATTGGAAATGCTGATAGATGCATTCATTTGTGTCCAGGTAGGCTGTCTCTCTTTCTCTCTCTCTCTCTCTAATTCCGTCGATTTCCTCTCTCTCTCTTCCTTATTTTTGGAGGAATTTCAAAGGAATACTCATGTTTTTTCCTTCCTTCCTTTCTCTCCCTCTCTCTAGCCCTAATCCGAATAATATCTGGCTTCCTCACTTCGTCACAAATCCCGTGAATGGCAATTTTCCGGGGGCGCCGCCCCAATAAGCCATTAGTTATACTCTCTCTCTCCCTACCTGGTACCTCTCTTTGACTCTCTTTTGTTGCTTTTAGCAAATCGTTCCAGATGACCCTCGGGGCCAGCTAAGTCCTTCCAATGCATCTAGCGGCTTTTCTGCTGCTCTTATCACCCGTCCTTGTGGCTTCAGCCAAGAGAAAGCTAAAAGAACAGGTTCCTCTCCTTCTTTTTTAAACCAAATCTGTTTAGGAAATCATCCAACGAGTGCTCAAGGACTACGATTGGCGAGTACGACCTCGCGGCTTGAATGCATCATGGCCGGGTGAGGATGAGAGAGAGATGTAATTGGAGTAATTAGAGGCGCGAAAACAGACACTTCTTTTGCCATCTGGCTAATTAAAAAGTTTCCAGATACTGGCGGTCCCGTCATGGTCACCGTCAACATTTATCTTCGATCTATATCAAAAATCGACGATGTCAACATGGAATACTCAGCTCAATTTACCTTTCGAGAGGAGTGGGTCGACGCACGGTTAGCTTATGAGCGTTACGAGGATGAGAACACCGAAGTAATTTGGTTATTCTCCCTTCCAATCTATATGCTCTTAGGTGCCGCCGTTTGTCGTTTTGGCTACCAGTGAAAATGCAGACCAATCTCAGCAAATCTGGATGCCAGATACATTTTTTCAAAATGAGAAGTGAGTTTGACTTTTTGACTCCTCAGCTCTCCTTTTCAGAGAAGCTCGTCGTCATTTGATCGACAAACCAAATGTGTTGATTCGAATTCATAAGGACGGCTCGATTCTTTATTCAGTCCGTCTCTCACTCGTTTTGTCTTGTCCAATGTCCTTGGAATTCTATCCGTTGGATCGACAAAATTGCCTCATCGACTTGGCTTCCTGTGAGTCTTTCTAATGCATTTCCTCCTTATTTTTCCGCTTCATTTCATATGCTTCTTAGAAGAAAAAAAAACCTCTTTTAGATGCTTATACAACACAAGACATCAAATACGAATGGAAAGCGACGAATCCAGTCCAACAAAAAGATGGACTTCGGCAATCTTTGCCTTCTTTCGAGCTGCAAGACGTCGTCACAGCTTACTGTACTTCTAAAACAAATACTGGTTGGTCCTTTTTTTCTGCTTTTCCCTCCTTCCGTGGTCCAGTCCGTCTCTTGTTCAGGCGAATATTCATGTCTTCGCACGCAGATGGTCCTCCGTCGAGAGTTCTCCTACTATCTCCTCCAGGTGTGCCGCCTTTTGTCTGTCCATCCCTGTCCTCTCTCGTTACAGTTATATATCCCGTCCTTCATGTTGGTTATTGTCAGTTGGGTCAGTTTTTGGCTCGATAAAGACAGTGTTCCGGCTCGTGTCACGCTAGGTTGGCTTTTCTTATTTTGTGTGCTTATGTGTTATTTTAAGGAGTAACCACGTTGCTTACAATGACAACACAGGCAGGACTTTTCAGGGAGTAAAATCGTTGTAATTTTAGAGCTCTGGAATCAACGCCAAACTCCCTCCCGTCAGCTATACTAAGGCATGCTATTTCTACCTCTTTTTGGGCTCTTTTCTGCCCTTTTTCCTTTTAGAATCTAATCCAATTGAAATAGGCGATTGATGTGTGGATTGGTGTATGTCTGGCCTTCATCTTCGGAGCTTTATTAGAGTTTGCTTTGGTCAATTATGCAGCTCGTAAAGACATGACTACCTCTGCTCGAATGCTCCAATTGCCACACGACGGATACCGTCCTCTTCAGGGCTCTCAGCCACGAAGTAGTTGGTTTTGTCGACTCTTTGTTCGTCGTTATAAAGAACGCTCGAAGAGAATCGACGTCGTCTCTCGTGTGGTATGTTTTGTCCTTTGTCCAAACAAAACAAAATGTCCTAGGTCTTTCCAATCGGATATACCTGCTTTAACGGTTTGCTCCCTAATGTGCTTTCTAATCTTGTTTCTAGTCCTGTATTGGGCCGTCTACCTTATGTGAATTCTCTTCGTGGCCTTATCGCCGTTTTTGTCGGTAATGTCTCATCCGTTTTTTTGTCCTTTTGTACTTAGTCAAAATCATAAAATGATTAGAAAGAGGCCTATAATTCCAGGCGAATACAGCTGTGCTCGGGTAAAGCTCCTTCTTCGCAGGGAATACAGGTCTGTTTATTGCCAAGAAAGGAAAGAAAGTAAATTCAGTTATTATCTCATTCAACTCTACATTCCATGTATAATGTTAGTCGTGGTTTCATGGGTGAGCATCTAACTGGCCCAGGAAAAGATATAATTTAGGTATCTTTTTGGCTGGATAAAGATGCCGTCCCAGCTCGTGTTTCATTAGGTTTGTCTGCCTCCCACTTACAAATACAAGTCTTCTAGGAGTAACTACTTTGCTCACTATGACAACTCAAGCCAGTGGTATCAATAGTAAACTACCTCCTGTATCGTATATAAAAGCTGTTGGCTTTAATTATTTCCTTATTTCATCACATTTTAAGGTTGATGTTTGGATTGGAGTATGTATGGCCTTTATTTTTGGTGCTCTTTTAGAATATGGCTAGTTTATATTCTAATTTTTCGAAGAATTATTTCCAGCTGTCGTTAATTATTATGGTCGAATGGAGTTCTTAAAAAAGAACAAGAAGACTCGTATAGACGACTGCGTTTGTCCATCAGACCGCCAGAATTTACGACTCGATTTGTCGAATTATCGAAAAAGAGGCTGTGGATGGTTCAGAAAACTATTAGATACCTTAGGTAGAGGTACCGAGCTATCCAGAAGAGTCGACTTAGTTTCAAGACTCGTGTTTCCCACATCATTCGGTTCTTTCTTGAGTGAGTTATAAAAAGAGATGATGCATGTTTCAGTCTTCTATTATTTTGTCTACGTGAAAGGCGCAGAGGTGGCTGGCCAAGGATAACTAACTATATTCCCTCATGATCACTTTTCGCAGCTCAAGATTTCTATGTCATGTAACGTTTATTCAATAAACATATAATAATGTAGAAACTCTAACAAATTTTGAATATTACATATGAACCGATAGCCTTGAGAGATCTGGTGGACCATCTAAAAGGGCATTATGTGCCGTCTTAAAGGCTTCTCGAATCTTTTCATAGTAGAAACCTTTTACCACACATCTAATTGATATCGTTTGAAATTTCGAGAAAAAAAGATCACCTTGCTGTGTTGATGTTATCAAATGGCTCCTCGATGAAAATGTAATACTTATTGTTTACACCGCGCTCAATTTCGTTTCTAAACAATTTTTTTTTTAATCTAAAAAAACAGATAAAACCTCGAAAATTTTGCTCCTTTTCGAATTGAAATAGCATAATTGGCGAAGTCAAATGCATGGTAATAATGAAAAAAACCCATGAGTAAATCACCAATCGGCATGCAATTAGCTAGCGTTTCTGAAGACATTAAGTTAGTTAACAGCTAAAACTAACCAGGTAAACCCTCAAGTTCTCTAAACAATTCTAAGTCCTCTAGCGGTGTGTGCATGTTGAATAGTGCTGGCATGAGATATTGAAGATTTGGAAGAACAGCAGGCTGCACTCCACATTGTAGATAATGTAATACGAGTAAAATGAGGGAATAACTATTCATGTTATTAGAATTATAGAAACAAAAAACCTGTTAAATGTTCCAGTCATTGCATCAGAGATTTCATTACGAATAGCCCAATGTTTAACCAATAAGCACAAGGCAGGAAAACGTTGATCAATTCTACAAAAAAAATGACTTGCTAATTAATTTTTAAAATTACCTCGAATAATAGTGAATTAGATGAGAGTTGTAGACACCGGCCACATTATTAATATTAATATCCAAATCTAGCTCTTCATACGGTTTACAGAGATCGACTTTTATTATGGGAACCTGAAAGAAAATAACGATTTTTAATCTATTTACCTTAGCAGCGCCAATAACCTCCGATCTTCGAATGAGTTTCTTCATTGCAGGCTTATTTTTAAAACTATTTTGCATTTTTCTTAAATATCGTAAGCATTTCCTATAAAAAGAAATATATTAAATTATTTAAGCTACCCACGTTCTTTCTATTTGATACGGAGCATTTGCATCGAGATCGGGTATAACTAAGCAAAGGTCCATATCAGAATTAAAACTTCCGCATCCGTTTACTGTTGATCCGACAGCCCAGAGGTTTACGTGCTGATTTTCATAGAACAGCTAGAAATGATGCGAATCTAAAATTTGCAAATTCCTTACATTACGAAACTCTTCAAGAAGCATATTTCGAACATTCATTTTCCATTCAAAAATTTGTGATGTCTAAAGATAATATATTTATAAATTAGACATACCTGGCCATTACTTTTATAATGCTGCCAAATCGCTCTGTCCAGATTTGAACATTCTTCTGGATATCTAAAACTTGAATTAATAATATCGTATAAATATACCTGTTGCGTAATTCTGCAATATAAGCCAAGTGTTTTTTAGAACCTGAAAAAGTTACTCCCGATAAGACTTTTTCAAATCCAGGTGAAACAACGGGACTTGAGTCACACCAAACACGGAAGCTATCTACACTTGTTAAAAGTTCAGTTGAACATGATGATAAACTTGCATTTTCTGATAATTGTCTAAACATATCCAATAAGTGAGCTCAAAAATCTTACCTATCAGGATCTGACTTGACCTCTTCTCCCATATTTTCAGTATATCTTATAACTTTTCTCTGTGGTTCTTGTTGTGTTCCGAATGTTGCTTTTCTTTTTTTTCTTCCGTTTTTCTTTGACATAACTAGCTAAATGTACAAACATTATTAGAGACATAGACGAGATGTGTGTAAGAGTGAAGTAGAGAAAGAAATTCGTTCAACTCTGATGTAATAAATCAAATAACTACAGATATATAGATCATAGCTTTCTTAAACTTTTAAAATAAAGGTAGTGAAATTTATCGAAGGCAATTTTCAGAACCAAATTAATGAGATCGAAACTAGAATAAACTTTTATATAAATAAAAAACACTTAATTGTAAAATCTATAAAATATAGAATAGTTTACGTTTCACGAGAAAGCTAAAGGACTTTTGCAAGAAGAGCACATTTACTTCAAATTGAAGTAAAAGTTCCATTTTTTGTTTTGTTTCACAAACATAGGCTAACTTTCTCCGACTTTAACCCTATTTACATGTACAAGCTAAAAGCACTCGTACGAGGTTGATCGTTTGACTAGCTGAGACCCATAAAAACTCATAATTAACCTCTATTCTCCGCGATAGACTGGAAATATATGGGTACGTACAACATCTTTTTTTATAACTAAAACATTGGCAATCCTGATCATTCAAGTCATTTTGAAACCGTTTTGTTTAGATATATGGCTAGTTTTTCAAAACAGTTGTTGCCCAATCTTATTCGCAATCTGATGTAATCTGCCTCAATCTACGGTCTATAAATAAATCAAGTTCTCTCTTCATAACTTTTTGCAACTTTTGAATGAAAAATAATTTTCAGAACAATGGCAGACAATGCAGCAGTATCGCATCTAAGTGAAGAGGTTAATGAGCGAAAGAACCTGATCCTTCGCAATTTACAGGTAGGGGTTGTCTCTTTGTAACTTTCCAATGTATTACTTTTAGGAATATTTAGGCATTGACAAATTAGAGAAGCAACTCAGTACCGAAGGCAAAGTTCCCCATGTTTACTGGGGAACAGCTACTACAGGAAAGCCACATGTCGGTTATTTAGTACCAATGCAGAAAATTGCCGACTTTTTAAAAGCAGGACTTAAAGTTAGTTTCAAACACCTCTTGCTTATTTGGTAAATTAAGGTAACAATTCTGTTCGCTGATCTCCATGCATTTTTGGACAATATGAAAAGCACCTGGGAGCTGCTGGAAAACCGTGTGATTTACTATGAAAATGTGATCAAAAATTTATTGAAAAGCTTGGAAATTCCAATCGACAAGCTACATTTTGTTAGAGGAACTTCATACCAACTGAGCAAGTAAGTAACTTTTTTATTCATCTTAACTTTATACTTCAGAGAATATACTTTTGATTTATTACGGCTTTGTAATCAAGTTTCACAAAGAGATGCCCTAAAAGCCGGGGCTGAAGTTGTAAAACAAGTAGAATCTCCCTTGGTTTCTGGTCTCCTCTATCCACTCCTTCAAGCACTTGATGAGCAATACCTCAAAGTAGATGGCCAGTTTGGAGGCGTTGATCAACGTAAAATTTTCATCCTGGCAGAAGAACAGCTGCCAAAGCTAAAACTAGGAAAACGATGGCATCTTATGAATCCAATGGTACCAGGATTAACTGGCGGAAAAATGAGCAGGTTATATTTGTGATCTCATTAAATTTATCACTTTTATTTAGTTCGGAAGCAGATTCTAAAATTGACCTTCTTGATAAACCCCAAGTAATTGACAGCAAAATAGACGGTGCAGCTTGCCCAAAACAAGTTGAAGATAACGGAGTATTATCGTTCCTTAAAAATGTCGTACTTCCTATTAAAGGCGAAGTTAAAATTTCACAGAAGTAAGCCAGTTATTAATTTAAGACATTTTTCAGTAATTACAATGATTTTGACAAAATTGTTGCTGACTTCATGGCTGATAAGATAGGGGAAGCAAATTTAAAGGAGACTGTAAAGGATTTTCTTTTACAATTGCTCAAAGGCGTATTTGAAAACAAATTTTCTTATTATAATTTTTTAGGTACAACAACTGTGCAAGAATGAAGTGGTGGAAGAAGCTATTAAAAAAGGATATCAAGATGTACCAGAAAGAAAGGTTATAAAGGCAGCGCAGGATAATATTGAATTGGTTGAAAAACAGATGAAAGATTTAAAAATAATTCGACAAGGTTGTTTGGTAATATTTTTGAGTATTTTGTAAAATTAATTTGTTAAGGTTCTCGATTCTGATTACTCAGTTCAAAAGGCACTTTCTGAAGATCGTCCAATTAAATTGGCCTTTCCAATTCACCCCAAAGGAAAATACCATCTAGGATTTATTTCAGGATTAATAAAATTCAAAGTGAGTTGTTTCTTTTTCTGATGACAATTAGATTAGGATTTGGCTGCCGCAGGTGTTAATTTCCGCGGAACTGTTTTGATCTCGGATATGGAAGCATTTTTGGATGATGAAAAAGTACCATGGAATGCGAGAGAAGCACGATCTGAATATTTCAAGCTTATTACTGATGCATTTATCAAAGCTATGAATCTTGAAGACAAAGTAGAAACGGTCATTGCCTCTTCTCTTGAAGGATATTTTAACAGGTTTTTTTTTCTACGTTTTTAAATTTATTTTTTAACTCTTTCAGCGAATATGTTCTTGATATGTACAAAATGAGTTGTGCTATAACAAAATCAGAAACAACCTTAGGTTCCGGAAATGCTTTAGGAGGATGCCTTGTTCCCATAATTTATGCATTAAATTTAAAACTATTTAATGCTGATGCCATAATAGTAGGACAAGATCCAGATGCAAAGCAGACGGCCGAAGTTGCTAGAAAAGTTAGTTTCTTTTTTATTACAACCATCACTTTTTATCTTTAGCTGTTTACAAAAATTGGCCATATAGTTCCTACGCATATTTCTGTACCCTGTATTCCGGGATGTAATGGATTGAAAATGAGCTGCTCTGCACCTGATTTTCATCTAGACCCACTTGAAACGCAGAAGCAACTAAAAACAAAAATTGCTAGAACATTCTGTGAGCCACAAAATTTGAAGGATAATACCGTTATGAAGCTTGTCCAAAAAGTTATTTTCAAACTTCTAGACGGAAAACGTTAGTTGATACAATATTCTTTAAAATATGTTGTTTCAGCCCTTGAAATTAGTCGATCCAAAGAAAATGGAGGAGACCTTTCTATTGGCTGTTTTGAACTTTTGGAGCATGAATTTCTTGTAGGTTCCAATCCAACTTTCCCGCTTCATCCCGCTGATTTAAAAGCAGCTGTTGTTAGCAATATCAATGGGTTAGTTTTAATTGTATCAGTAATTAAATACTTTGCAGACTTTTTGAAAAAGTTCGAGCCGAAGTCGCCCCGGCTCAACAGAAACTCCAAGCAGCCGCATTTCCAACAAACAAGACGGGAAAGAAAAAGTAAGTCCACAATCAACGTTTATTCCTCTGCTTATTGTTACCTTCCCTAAAAATAGTTATTTAATTAAAATTGTTTTTGTTGGAATTTTGCGGTGGCCAGTAATAAATTATATAAGTTTTTGTCCATTTGTAATTGACGTTTATTACGGGATTTGAGGGTAAGATCGATGTTTTGTTCTGCATGGAGCCTTCGAGTAGACGGCAATGATCCCAAGAATGATAATACAAACAATCGCTAACAAGGTGCAGCCAAGAAGAGTAGCTCTGAAACGCAGTTAGCAAAGAACAAAACCTTACTGAAGTAGAAGTTGGAGTTTTCGATTCTCATTTCCCTCACTCAAAATATCGCTGAGAAGACTTTCCCAAATCTCTTTTCCATTATCTGGTAGAAGCTCTGAAAAGGCTCTTTGTTTGTCCATTGTGGGTACAAATCCCGGCTCTTGTTTGTACGATCATCTACACGTTTCATTGAGAACCCTATTGAAAAACGAAAGCGGGTAAACACAAAGCGAGAATCTACGATTGAAATGCTCAACTTGGAAAGACTGGGGTCTTACAGTATGTGACAGTCAGATTATCCTAAATTAGAAGAAAACACATAAAAGAGTTGTGAAAATAAACGAACCGAACATTCCGCCTCAATCCGCGCTGTTCTACGATTGTGAGCTTTTCGGCCGGTCAATCGAGCCGACTGGACCACAGGGCGGTGTCAATCGCGGAGGCTTGGCACTTCACACAATGCTGCCAGGACGCTTTCCGGAACCGGATAAATCCGTTAGAACATCTAAGCAAAAAACAACAGCGAAGATTATCATTGCTTGCAATATTTCTGCAAACAGATCTTGTGTGACAGTTCCAATCGAGTTGATTCTGTCTTTCTTTAAGAATCTACAGTTCCCTTGAGGATCTCTTCTATAAAGGGAAAGTCTTAGGATACGATACGAATAAACAGAAAGTAGTTTATTGGCTCTTATCGAAAAAGGATTTGTTTGGGGCATAGTAAAAGCCGCCATCGACGCATTTGTAGTAGAGGTCCAATTCTGGGATTTGCTTAATTTCTCCTACTTTGAATTTGACTTCATCGGATGTCCCAGGTGCCAAAATACTGAAATTCGTTGTTGGTCGACAAAGTTTTTCTTACCATCCGACACTCCGAAGACTAATGTTGTTGTCGGTTCTGAGACAAAGATATTGGATCGAATAGTCGTCATCGGAATAATATTTGTCATAAGTTGCATTGACGGCGAAGAAGTTTCCTTCGATTTTACAGCCTCAAGCAGAAAATAGTTAAACCTCGAGGGGAAGAAAACCCGCGATTGCAATGCCACCATCCTCGCTACACAAATAACGGAAGCCAACGATGGAGTTGTTTTTGGCGGCGTCAGATTCGAAAGTACTTCCAATGGGGACAGCATAACCCGAAATTAGACAGCCTAAAGCCTTTTAGAAATTCGCTAAAGGAATTCTACCTGCTACGGGGCCAGTCAAACGATTTCCGAATTTTTTGCAGCTGTAATAGCGTCCCTCCTTTTCTTGTTTTTTGAAGCTGAACTTCTTGTTTTCAAAATTATAAAAAAAGGGCCTACAATTGTCCGAGAGTGCAGTCTTTCGTGTCGGCTACTAGGGCAACTTTTGAATCCGGGAATACTCCTTGAGATGAGACAGCATCCACGAAAATAAAGAAGAAAAGCAGCATGTTGACTCCTCTTCACCGAATTGAACGGTATTTATATCACTCACAAGGCTGTAAAGTTGGGAAAATGTGGGCGGGACGTCTATCGTTTTAACGGAGAATAGAGCAAAGCTCGTCCTGTATAATAATTTTGATAGAAATATACCATCGTAGCCACGATTTGTGTGGATTCTTCTGGTTTTTATTATTTCCATTATTCTGTCAAGTTGTAGAGAAAGTTAAGAGCTACAAGTTTGTAGAACATGGAGGATTGCGAAAACAAGTAGAAAATTCATTGGGGGGAGACTCCCCATATAGAAGAAATACAGTAATCGACTAAAGCCATCTTCGAGCAAATTCAAGGCAAGAGAGACACATTGTATTTTCAACAATAGATTTTTTATTCTGAAACGTCCATTGTTTGATCTTCATTCTCAGACTACCGTCGCCTACGCCCATTTAAGAGTGAGATTTTCCTTTATAAAAGATTCGGTTTCTTTGAAAATACAATGATACATCTTAATGTAATCTCAGTCATTTTTGGACTCATTTTGGGTTTCGAGTTTCCTGTAATGAATGAGCGGAATTGCACGGCTGGACAAAAGTAGCAATCAGTTGTTGGCTTTTAGAAGAAATAATTCAGATTCATAACTAAGAAGAGTGGTCTTTTTGTCTATGATTGTGTCAAGTTTGGCCATTTGACTCGAAGTCGATTCGCAGTTTGCATCATCAGAAACAAATTGACTAAGTGTAGTGCAACTTATCGAAATATCAGTTCTCAAGGAGATGGAGTCCTGTATAAGTGCTTCTACGATGGTCTTACAAAATATCTTTGCGCTGTGCGTAAGTTTATCGAAAAACAAATCAAATCTCCTAGATTGCATTGTGAATAACACAGAAGTTGCTGTTGGTTCCTCAGCCAGATCCTATGATTCTAAAAATGACTTTGGCTATCTAATTTTGTGTAAAGAAGAGAACAAAATGGCCTATATTGAGCGTGGAGAATGCTATCTGGCCCTTGAAACTTCCGATGAAATCACAATCAAAATTAACGAAACAAAATATGTCGAGGTATTGCAGCGCGCCTGTAAATGTTCCATTGATTTGGGAATCGTTTGCACTGAAACTCTCGCAAATTAATAAAAAGTTTAATCAGGCAATTAATGCTTATGAGTCTTCATGTGTCTATGGAGGTTTCCAGATTGCGTGAATCTCATTGAACACAACGGACAACCATAAGGCTTCTGACCTAGAATGTTCTCTCTTTCATCATCAGCTTCTGCGCTCACCTGTATGAGTTCGAAGATGTTTCGTCAAAGTGCTACTATCCGTAAAGGCTTTATCGCAATGCTTGCACGGATAAGGTCTTTCTCCAGAATGAGTCCTAAAGCATTATTTTATTAGACGCTTTTAAATGTCCTCTTAATATCTGAGATCGATCTCGATCTCCCTGTGTCCTGAACGACCAATTAGGATAAGCGGTTCAGCCTATAATGGCTATCTGAGCACACCTGTCGCAGGGAGGCTCTAAGGATTAGACGAAACCAATTCTGATAGAACTAACCGTCTATGAGTGACAAGTGAAGAGCTTTGAGAAAAAGGACGATTACAAACAGGACATTCGAACGGCTTCTCCCCAGTATGAACTCGATTGTGGGCAGTTAGATTGGCTGCTTGAGAGAAGGCTTTTCCACATATCTAACGAATATTTTGCTAAAGGAAGAGTCCAATACCTGACACCTGAAGGGCTTACTAACGACAGATTCGATTGGTTGAACGATGCGAGGCTTGGATTCCGGTAGACCTACATAATGATTTGGAACTGGCTCAATTTGTTGCCAAGGAGCTGGACGCCATTCTGCCGAGTTTGATGCAGCTGGTCGCCATCCGTTGTAGGCCCTGTAAGTGTGAATCCTTTGGGTTTTATGTCTTCCAGAGGCTCTAGAGGGAAGACATATGACCTAATATCCTGGCCTGGCTTCCTTTCAACTTACAGGGTCTCAGGGTGGGTGATATGGTCAGTTGGTTGTGGGATTCCGTAAAAGTCGCCACTCCAGCCAATAGAAGGAGCCAAAGGAGTTGGCTGATATGTGGGCTCGAAAAATTCCCGATCATAGGGATATGCCATGGAGGAGAGATGTCAAGAAACGCTACTGTAGTCAAGGGAGGGGCTTCCCTAATCCGAAACCCTAGGCAATCATGGCTGGGCTGTCATCATCCGAGGATTAGGCTGGAACGTCTAATATACGCATTTTTCAATAATTTAAAATTTATTTATCATTTACCCATAAAGGGACTCTAAACTCGTATACTTAAAAATATGATACAAACACCATTCGAGGATGAGAATCACGATCTAGTTGTAGAATTTCTTGCCGGACTTTGCGTGATCCAAAAGAAGCTGACAAGGAGCAAATTGCTCTCGGGCATAGGCATCAGCATATTTGTTCATCTTGTCGACTAGTTTGTTAGCACCATAGAGGTCAACGAAACGGAAAGGACCTCCCCAGAATGGAGGGAAGCCGATACCAAACACCGAAGCAATATCTCCATCAGACTAAATAAAAAAGCATATAGAAGAGAAAAACTAGAAACAAACGGGTCCAGAGATAACTCCTTCTTCGAGACAAATTACAGCCTCATTGATAAATCTAGAAATGAGACGAAGCTGTCTGTCTTCGGTTGAGGCACAGCTTGCAACTGGCTCCTTCTTGTATTTGGTTAAAAGCTTAACAGCATCCTCGTTAACCTTCTTGCTTCCCTTTTTGCCATCTCCGTAGTCATAAATACCTTTAAAAACGTGCTAAAATGATTTAAAGAGCAAACCTTTTCCTGTCTTTCGTCCTTTATAGCCAGCTTTTACCAAATCAGACAACAGATTTCCATCAACTCCACCAGCACGAGGTCCAAGAGCACCACTCAAGAAAACACCAACGTGTTCGGCGACGTCAAGTCCCACCTGAATAAGATTAAAAATAAATGACATGCCCACCTCGTCAGCAAGAGTTGCGGCTCCAACGGGAAATCCGAAGTTCTTTGTAATTTTGTCGATCTCAGGAGCAGAAACACCTTCTTGGAAAAGACGGAAGATTTCAGACATCATCGGATGGAGACAGCGAACTACGAAAAATCCAGGACAATCCTTTACAACAACAACCATTTTGCCTTGTTTCAGCCCTAAAGCGGCAGCTCTGGCCAAAGTATCTTTGCTGGTTTGCTCGGTGACAATAATTTCAAGCAGTTGCATTTTGTCCACGGGAGAGAAATAATGCATTCCAATGATATTCTCTGGACGAGCAGAAGCTTTAGCAATATCCTTGATAGGAAGAGCAGAAGTGTTGGTAGCAACAACAGTATTTGGTCCAACAACACTTTCAATTTGCTTGATTACTTTGTGCTTTAAGGCAAGATCTTCAAAAACTGCTTCAATTACGACATCGGTATTTTTTATAACATTGTAATCCAATGAAGTAATGAGGTTTGTCAAAATTCTAAAATAAAGAAAAAAAAGTAATTGACAGCAGTTAGCCAACCTTTCTTTATCAAGTTTGTTGATCTTTTTCTTCTTTTCCTGAGTGCTCAGAACTGTAGCAATTTGATTACGCCCTCTTTCTAAGCCGGCTTCATTTGCATCCAAAAGAGCGCATTTCACTCCTTTATCTACAGTCACATTAGCTATTCCGGCGCCCATAAGCCCAGCACCAATTACAGCTACCTCACTTAATTAAAAATGTGAACAAAACTTAAAGAAAAATTACTTTACAGGGGCTGCCTTTCCGTACTTATTTTTCTTTGCATCTGTTGATCCTTCAAAAAGTCCGATCAAAGCTTTGCTAGCATTAGTTTGTGAAAGTTCACCAAATGCTTTGCTTTCCGCAGCATAGCCAGCGGAAGATCCATCTAGTACACCTGTTCGGATAACATCGAGGATCTTCAATGGAGCAGGATAATTACCAGCTGTCATTTTCATAATCTATACCAGGACATTTAGAAAAGAAAAAGCTAAACTAACCTTATCTTTGGCCATTTTTAGCACTACATTGTCAAGAACAAGACGGTTTCTCATAATAGTATCCGTAATTTTCTCAATTTTTGATTTGTCTCGTACAACTTTTAGAGATCCATCGGCTAGCTTTCGTGCGGTTTCAACAGCTACTTTTTCCAAGTATCTGAAGTGAAATAATAAGATTAAAAGGTCAAATGTAAAATTACTTGTGAGTAGTTTCTTGCGAAGAAGATAATCCGTGACCAAGAGGCTCAACTACTTGGTCAACAAGGCCAATTTTCTTTGCTTTTTTGGCTGCCAAATTTTTTCCAGTTAGCGTCATATCCAATGAATTTTGCAAAGATACCAGTTTAGGCAGTCTTTGTGTACCTCCGGCTCCTGGTAAAAGACCCAACATTACTTCGGGAAGTGCCAGTTTTGTTTTGCTATCATTTACAGCAATACGATAGTGGCATGCAAGAGCCAATTCAAGTCCACCTCCCATACAACTTCCCATAATTCCAGCAACAACAGGCTTCTTAAATTTCTCCAAACGCTCAAATTGTAATTGTCCATTTCTAAGAAATAAAATTGAAACTATTGCGAAAACCTGGCAAGGGTAGAGGCTTCTTCTGCAGATTTGCATTTTTTCAACATATTGACATCGGCACCAGCAACAAAACTTCCAGGTTTTCCAGATAGCAAAACAACTGCCTTTACACTATCATCCCGTTCAATCTATATAAGAAAAAATATAGATAAAAATATAACTGTAATTTACCTGATCGACTACTTTGAGAAGATCTTCGGATACTTTGTCGTTTAGCACATTTTGTGAAGCGCCGGGGATATCAATTCGGCAAATAGCCACATCATTCTGTCGCTCCAAGGAAACAGTTGATCCTGTAGATTGCTCTGAAAGAATTGGCTATAAAAACTTTAAAAAATTTCTGAAAGAGGTAAAATAAGTTTGGTTAGAACGTTATAAAAATATTACCTCTAACAGCAGGCGCAGACATAAGTCTGAGCTGAGGAAGGAGTATGGATCTTCCTTGGGCGAGGCGTGACAGCATACCCTGCAAAATAGATGCCAATTTTTTTTTTAAAGTAGGGAAATAGAACAGTAAAGATGCCGAGTGTAGTAGAATTAATTTTTGCGCCAGCTAACGATTTGAAAACAAATAAGCAGCACTTTGCTGTAAACATAATACAAAGGGTCTTACACATTACACATCAACCATGGCATAATTTAGAAAACTATATATTGTGATCTGAAATGTACTATAATAAAATGACTGAAAGAACACTTTTGACGTCCAAGGAACGAAAACATGCGGATAAGAGAAGAGAGCCGCCCATAGGTCCAAAGTACGCATTTCCAGGCAAACTTCGTCCTCTGGTCAAAGTCCGTATTGAAAAGTTTGAATTTAGCTAACCGAGCACCAAATTATACGAATTACCACCTGACACCGCCTGTTAGAAGAAGAAAAATCAAGAAGTGAAAATCTTTATGAGTGAAGGTTCTGTACATTTGTAGGGTTTTACGCGTAAATTATAAATATATAGTAACGTTCAATCTATTAAATTATTCTTTGCGAATGATTACAGTTATTGCAGACAAGATGCAGACCGTCGTTTGTTACTGGATCTGGCATTGCGGAGCAGCTGAAAGATAGAAAGTTATCTCTCTGTTATAACGAACAACCTTCTATTTCCGTGTATTTGGAAACATTCTAAAAGGCGTGCTGCTAGTACAGATTGGGTTGGAATAAAATTATTCTTAAATTGAAATTCGAATCCGCATTTCTGTAACAACTTTATATTGAAGTTCGTCATCAAATAGACCTCGCAGCGGCATCCCGTATTATCAACTCTCATCGGATTCAATTTGCACGCAGGACAAAAAGCATCGGGTTCAAGATGAGCAGCTAGCGATTCTTCTTCTTGTGCCAATTGAGCTTCATATTCCTCAAATTCTCGTTGAACTTCTTCCATAAGCTCTTCAAGCATGATCATTTGTTCATCAAAACTAGCACCATACATTTCTTCAGCTACCTTTAAACAAGTAAATATAAAACTAAGCATTTTTTTTTACCGTTTCCCGTAGTATGTTCTTCTCAGCCTGGTCAAAATTCAGATTTCTTCGGCTATTCTGACGCTCAGATCGGGTTTCCCTGATTCTTTCTAAGCATTTCTAAAAGAGAAATGGTTGAGAGAATCATATTTACTTTTCGAAGTGAATCCCGAAAATTGGCTGGAGAACGGCCTGCATTTTTGTACTGTTCAAGCCGAGATGGTGATGCCATCATTTTGTAACTTTAAATAATCTAAACGTTAAAAGAAAATGAATTCTTAGTATCAAGCGTTGATTGTAGACGAAAGAGGCGATAAAAAAGTAAATTAAAACTAATTTACTAAACAAAACAAGTACACGCTTAATCAATTGCAGATTACTGGCTGAAGATTCTTAGTTGAAGATTCAAATCACATGAGTCAAACTGTTTGTTAAATACACGTGCTGGCAAGCAAAACTTCTTTAAGAGGATGTGACCAGTGTGTAGATGAGCCTGAAAAAATATTGATACTCAGTAATCAGAACCAGCTTACGCATATAGATAATAGAAGAATGAAATTAGGTAGAAGGCAAGTTTTGCCCAGCTAACACGAAGCGCACCGGCCAACTGGTCACGATTGAGGATAGTAGTTGGATCATAGATTCCTGGTCCAGACATTATGGGCCTTCTCATGTATGTGACAACATGGTAGATGGCAAGAGGTAGATTCATTAAAGTAGCAATCATTTGAGCCGATAATATAAATAATAGCGTAAAGACTATGTGAATGACATATTCTGGCAGGATTAACTACATATTTGATTAAAATTAAGGAAAAAAGTAACTAACCTGGTTTAGATTACGGCATTGCTCAATCGGATTCTTGTAATCCGTTTTCAACTCATCGATGCAAATTACCTAAAACAGGATGTCGAGGAAAAAACTTGGCATACTGTGTAAATTGCAAAGAAAATGCAGAAGGCAACGGCAATCAATGCAATGAGATACGCCAAAGCTGCAAATGTAAACGCCATTCCACTAGATGCTGATGTATAAGCTGAAATAAATGTTAATTTATTCAGAAGAAAACTTTTTACATACAGAGGTTTCTGAAATGAAAGGGTGAAAGCATCGCCGGGAAAGATCAATACTCTCCCCCGGCAGCTGCATTTGGGTATCATTTATATAAAAAACAATTGGATCAAGTAAATGTCGGCAATTTAGAAAACCAAGTAAAGAACTGAAGAAAAAAAGAGCTTGTTAAAAAATTTATCCAGTAAAATGGGACAATTGAGGCCAAATATTAAAAAGTAGACCCTTTAGTTAATATAAAATGCAAGACCGTACGGGATTGCTACGCCATTCTAGGATGAAGGCTCAATAAAATTGGCTCTGTAAAACAGGCGGAGCTTCTTCGTCGTCATCGTGTTGTTCATCTTCATATTCCTCGTGCTGTTCATTGTCTTCGTGCGTTTCCTCCAAAACAGAATCCATATGTAGCTCCTGAAAGTGTTTTGTTTTGGGTAAAGGATGAAGAAACCTCTTCGTGTATTTCTTCATGTCCATCCACAATGACTTGTTCATCAGTCATATCAATCTCCTCCTCGATAATAACATCTTCTATATCATCATAATCCTCATGTCTTTGATGATCAATGACGGGCTCCAAAATGGGAGGTCCTTGCTCACTTTCAGAATTTTGCTTTTCGCGCTTCATTTTTATCAGATTTGAAGTTGAAGGTCGCGAATAGTCCGTTTCCGCATATGTAACTTCATTTCCTTCTTCAAGCAAAGCCAAGACTTCATCATAATTTAGCTCAATGACGACCCCTTCATCGTCAATGTCTCTTACTATCAGAGGATGGTACTCCTCCTCCTAAAAGTATTATTTTTGTTGAGAGGAAAAACCTCTTCAGCTAGGTATTTGCCACTATCAGCAGGAAGTGGAAGCGGGACATAGTCAAATCTTTTCCAGACTCCAAGACTTGGAATAAAACGAAGTCCTGATTTAAAAAAGTGGTCCTTGCAAAGATAGTGTCTTCCCACAACATTTAGTCGATTAAAAAGTCTTTCTTTCAACTAAAGAAAAATTTCTGGTTAAAAGAGAACACAAACCAATTCGTCTCTCGTAAGAGCCTCTACCCAAAAACGTCTAGTTTCCACGTCGAATGGGACTGGTATCATCTTTTCCCCCATTTCTTTTCGATCACATTGCAAGCATTGAATTTCAATGTTTCGAACAAGTTTCCGTTCGGCAATTACCGAATAGGGATCCTAAAAGGCATTGTTGAGAATTAACGGATATCACCGAAATCTGTTCAGGAATATGACTCTTACAGATCCGACAAGGATGCAAGCAGAGTTGTTCCACTCCTTTCTTCATCAAGGTTTTATCTCCAATAAACAATTCTACCAAGAGAACTCTTTCATATTGAGCCCCTGGTGATCGAATGTCTACTAGCTCCTCATGTTCTTTCCATTGGTCGCATAAAGGACATTTAATGTGTCCCCAGATGCCCCGAGGTGTTAGATCATACTCTGGTAATCCCTGAAACAGAACTTTGCTCTTTTAGGACAAATTACAAACCAATGGAAGAGGAAGAGATGCATCATTGAATTCAACACAATCTTCTTTCTCGAGAAAACAATCGCTCTTGAAATGATAAACACAGAGTCGATACCGGGTCGGCTTCTCACGAGTTAGTCGTGTTTTTAGCTAAAAAATTTTTTGGAACAGTCATTTTTGGAGCAGTCACTTACCCATTTCCATCTCTTATCATTGGCTTTGTTAACAGTTGGCATGCTGACTAATTGTCCGAGCCACAACAAACGCTCTCTTCTGTCTCGAGGAAAAGGCAGTAGTAAATTTGGATCTGCCAAGTCTTGATCACAGAGAATACAGTAAGTATGCAACCAATCGTGATATCTTTCTTGGAGATTCTGCCACATTTATTTCTTGCTATAAAATAGGAAAATACCTTGAGCTCCATATGACTTTGACAGACATTGAGGGAATGAATAGTGGGAATATATTCATCGCTCATTACTGCATTTCGTCTTGTTTTCCAGAGTTCTGTAAAACGAGCTTCCGTGTCTCTCGCGAAGTTCATCAATTCCATCCATCTAAGATGTTTCGGTCTACATTCATCTCGTTAAAGCTAACCCAGCGTAAAACTTACTCATCATAAGGCCAAGTCCTTGGACGGTACTCTCTCATGCTCCTATCACTCGCAAAAACTCTATTACACATATGACAAAATCTTGTAGAATGAGGCTCGATCTTTGTATTTGGAAGCGACTAAAATAACAACTTTTTCTTTACAAAAGTATTCCTACCTTGTCCGGCTTCTCCTGCATATCATACTCATCATCGCTGTCATCAGAATAGTCTGGATCGGCCTCGATTACTCGAGATGGCCCAGCTACCAAATGTGATTCGGCTTGTTCAACAAGTGGTGCTTCCATCATATATTCAGTCAATGGCTCTTCTGGATTTTCTGAACAATTGCTTGTTCATCTGACTGACTCAAGCAAACCACCTTCTCCTTCCCCTTCCAAATTTTGGCCTTCGTATTGGTATTGACCGTAATCTCCATAATAGTTGGCATAAGTAGTTTGACGAGTCTTTTGAGCCATATAACGATAGTCCTAATTCTGGGCTATTTTGAGGAGAAGAACAAACCTTTCTGGTATAAATTTCTTCATCTCGACGACGAGTTTCGATTGTTCTCGATAAAATTGTATCACCATGGTTAACCATATAGATTCGTTGTCCTTTCTTGTCTTCGAGTGTCAACTAAATGTCTTTTTATGACTTTTAGGAGTCTAATTACATGGGGATTGGGAATAGCATCCTTCCTCAGCTTCCATTCGCCATACTGATTGATTTCAAAGTCGGCATCGCTAAAATGGAAATCACAAAGAAATTTGCTGTCTCCATTTTTTAGTCGTTCTTGTAACATTCTGAAAAATAAGTTAGTTTTCTCTGGAGAGTTACAATTTCATGTTGTTATCGAGTTCCCCAGTTAGAGCGTTGATCCATTTGTAGCGACGACTTCTCGTTCTTATAAAAGGGATCATGTTTTTCAGGATATTTTTGCTGTCGCAATAGACACATTCCAATTCCAAAGTATCAAAGTCGAAAGCTTCATCTTCCGGTAGAATTGCATCTTGAGAAATCATCTGCAGGATTCATTGAAAGGCAGAAAGAAGAAAACAAACATCTGTTGCATCAATTCGCTTATCGATGGGAAGGATTTCTCGATTTTTATGATTTTCTGATCCGACTCGAAAATGCTGAGAACAAATTTCTCCACAATGAGTTGCGTCGCTAAACGCTTCGCGACTCCACAGTTCAGCAGATCGTTCTATGTCGAGGTTCAATCGAAGGATCCAAATCCTTCGAAGCTAAATTATTTCTGTTTTAAGGATTTAATTTCGATTTACTCGGTGTTCACTGGGTAGACTTCTCAATCGGCCGTGAACCTTCTTTCTACACACTTGGCAATACTTAAAAACGTCGTTACGTTTTACATACTCTTGATTTTTATAGCGGTCGTAGTATCTAAAATATCCATAGACTCTTTTCATTCGGTATACCTTTGACGCGATCCATCTGGATTATCAGGCAACGGATTGCGTTTTCTTGTACTCCGAGCTACTTTTCTAAAAGCCTATTTTTATTCCAGGTAGGACTCACTTAGTTACTTGGAACCTTAGCGATTCATCCATTTGTCTCTCTTCAAGAGAGTCTTCAATGTCAATATCTTGTTCGATTAATTCATCACGACGGTAATCTGGATCCACCGACTGAAAAAGGGTTTTATAAGGAATCCAACGAAACCTCTATATTTAATGGCGCATCACATGCGCGAACAATGGTATGGACATTGTTTTTGATGTAATGATGGGCTCCCTGATATTCATCTTCAATCAAGTCCAAGTGGTCCTGCTCGATCTTTCTCTTTTTCGATGAAGATCCACCATCCGATTTTCGTGGCATTGGATGACGTATCTAGAAGATTGAAAAAGTCCGGAAAATCGATAATGTACGTGATAGTGTTGTTGGGACTCGGGAATAGAAAGCGAAGGTAAAACTAACCGAGAATGTTTTTCATTGTTTTTGAAGTTTAGATAGACGTAATTGACTCCCCACATATGCCTTTAGCTTATCAAAAAGGGTTAAAGGATTGTTCAATTTTAAAGGTTGGGGAGACCCCCTCCTTTAAATGTTTAGCGAATAATGCTCCGTTTGTAAATTAAAAGAGCGCGAATATCCCCGGGGCAAATATTTTATTTGGTTTTTCTATTTAAAAGTTAAAGCGAATTGACAAATAAAAGGAAAAAGGCTACTAGACGACATATTTTGCTTATAGATTAGCCCAGCGTGCACGACGTTTACAAGGGCGCAAATAGAGGGAGGTTTAAAATTTCACAATTACTTTCGCTAGCACAAAATGGATCAACTTGAAAAAGAATGGAAAGAAGGATGTAAGTTTTTAAACCCAAGAGAGAACCCATTTGTAGCCTTAAAGCTTTATCCACATCAATTTGAAGGAGTCGAATACATGGAAAAATGGCTAGAAAATGGCCATGGAGGCATAAATGCAATGGATATGGGTCTGGGGAAAACTTGTCAGGTTTTTAGGGCATCTCAACTCACATCAATCTAATTGTTAAGACTGTAGTCCTCCTTTCTCGGCTTTCTTCTAAACAACAAGGACCTTTTTTGATATTGGCTCCATTATCAGTCTGCAACCATTGGGCTGAAGAGCTCAGTAGGTCTAATTGAAGTGTAACAAAGAATAATATAAGAGTTCCAGATTCAGCATGGGTACTCTCGATCCAATCAAGTTCACAGGCTATGAAGTGGAGAGACAGAAAATGCTTCAAGAGGATATCAAACCCAATAACGTGTTCATAACAGCACCCCATGTGAGTCTTTTTCTTCAACAATGAAGGCAAAAAATATTTAGATTTTCATAAAAGAGTCTACGATTGAATATCTGAAGAAGCAGCAAAAGAGACTGCCATTCACCTTAGTCGCTATTGATGAAGCTCAATGTGTCAAAAATCAGAATACCCAGCTGGCCAAAAGTATCCGAGAAACTACAAACAATACAGTATCTTTATTTGTCATTTACTTTCATCATTTTCAGAATACAAAATTCATCCTTTTGACCGGGACTCCCATCCAAAACGATCTCTCCGAATTGTACAGTCTATTGAGCTTCGCCGATTCTAACGAGTTCCCTATCTCGGGCGTTGATTTCTTTGTTAAAAAGTATACGGATCAAACCAAATTGGAAAATCTAAAAGAAACTCTTTCGAAATATATGATCCGTCGGACGAAGGATGAAGTTTTCTCGAAAGAAATGGAGAAATGCGAGCAGGTCGTTCTCTACCATGGCGTCTCTCAAATCCAAAAACAACTCTACAAAAATATCATTTCAAAAAATTCGGGTTTGACTTCTTTTTTCATCTAGGAAATTAAGTTTTTAGAGGCTTTCCAAGACAAAAATAATGTGAAATTGACTAATATCCTGATGCAGTTGAGGAAATGTGTCATCCATCCCTATATGTTTCAAGGTTCCTCTTTCTGTTGCTATAAAAATCTTTTAGGAATCGAGCCAGAGCCTTTCGAAGAAGGAGAGCATCTCGTAGAAGCCAGTGGAAAGATCCAAGTGTTGGATCGTCTTTTGAAATACTGTAGATCTCATGGTCATCGATGCTTGCTATTCTCACAATTCATCGGAGCTTTGGATATCGTCGAAGATTTCCTAAGAATGCGAAGTGAGTCTCTCTAAATCAGCCCCAAAATATCCTAAGAGTGGTCATACGAACGTCTCGATGGGACGTGTAGAGCCGAGGAAAGAACGGAGAAAATCTCTTATTTTCAACAGTCCAAAGAAGCTCCTTTTTGCTTCCTTCTCTCAACCAAAGCTGGTGGAGTTGGACTCACTCTCACGGCGGCAGATACTGTAATCTTTTTGGATTCTGACTGGAACCCTCAAAATGATCTCCAAGCGATGGCCAGATGTCATCGAATTGGACAAACCAAGTAAATGTCTCAAGATAACAATACCCTTTAGAACTGTCCGAGTTATTCGACTGGTGGCTAGGTATACGGTAGATCAATATATTGTGGCCAAAGCTAGAGACAAACTCAAGCTGACTGATGACATAATGGACACAAATGGTATTTTAGTTTATTTTGTTTTAAAAAAATCTAATTTAGATTCTCAATTACAAGCTGCTGATGTTGTTGAAGTTCTTCGGAACCAATTCGGTCTGCTAATGGAAGCTGAAACTGAAAAATTCAAATGCGTAGGCTGATTCTTCTTTCTTTAAATGAGTTTCAGTCTGACAAAGAGCTAGAATCTCTTGTTGGGAAAACTGTTGGAAATGAATGGCAATCCTTGGAGAAAGTAAACTTCTAAAATAGAAAAGATAGAAAGAATTTTTTAGAATGTTTTATTGAATCCAGACGAATGTGATGTCCAAGATGTGGATAAGAACGATTACTGTACATTTGAAGGAGTCTCCTATAGAACTGGAAAAGCAGAAGAATGGGACAGATTGATGGAAGAGTCGACAGTAGAAAACAAAGAAAATAAGAAGAGAAAACGGGAATATCGTCAGATGAAAGATGAATCAATGTCCCCACCAAGGAAGAGAAAACGACAAACGAAGGAAGAAATTTGGGCGAAGAAAGGCTACAAGTCGACCAATTTGAAAGAACCCGAAGTGGATGAAGAAGATGATGAAAACCAGGTAAGACAAATTATAAGACAAAGACCGGATTTAGGATGATGCTCCATTGAAATATGTCTTCGGAGATGTCACCAAACTTGGCAAATATGCCACTGGAAAAGATTTGATTTTGCACTCCGTAGATGATGGAGGTTTTAGTCGTTCCAAAATCTGGCGGAACTTAAATTTTAGGAGAATTCGGAACTGGTGGAGTTTTTAATGCGATCAGATCACTCGACTCTGGGATAGCTGAATCCTATGAGAAGGCTGGAAAGATGAAAGATCTTCTGATAAAAGATGCCCATCTTTGTCCTGTAGCATCCAGTTCTAATTCTCAACTTCAAGTCGCTCTTCTTGTAGCTCAAAGCAGCAAAAATAGAAGTAATTTTAGTGATTTTTGCATACAATTTGCTTCAGGAGTGATGAAGCCAGAAACCTTGGAGAGTTGTCTGCGCAGAGTGAGTCATTTCGCAAAGCACGAAGGCTATACCATCCATACACCCCGGCTCGGGAAAGGATGCGATATCTCGTGGTATATGGTAATTCTATTTTTGAAAAAAGTCTCTTCAATAATTTAGATTGATCGACTTTTGAAGAAACATTTTAGCTTGAGAGGGATCAATTGCTTTGTTTATTACCACCCTCCAAACAGACGGTCTCAATCTCCCCTGTCAGATGAAGAGATGGAATGTAATCAGCAAGAGGAAACGAAAGAACCTGAAAAAGAGAAAATACCTGAGAAAAAAGTCGAAGGTTCTTTGCAAAAAAAGGCGAAAACTCCCTCGCCAACTAAGTCAGGACGGCCTAAACGCCGAAGATTGATAGTTGAACGTTAGTTGATTAAGAAAAGCTGATATTCGTCGGATTTTAGCAGAGAAATCAAAAATTGAGGAAACGATAGATGATGAAGAAAATGAAGACGAGGAGAGTGAAGAGTCATCGGGTGAAAGTAGTGCCAGTGAAAATAATTGGTCAGATTCTGAAGAAGAGTCTGAAGAAGACGACGAAGAGGAGGAATTAGATGACGAAGAGAAAGAAGATGAGGAAGGTAAGAAGAATATACAAAGCATCTATTTTTCAGAACTATCTGTGGATGGCCTCGCTAGCCTGGCGAAACCTAGGAATTTTTATATCCCAAAGATGGGAATCAAGAAAAACCTAGTAGTGAATATGGTAGAATCTGAGGAAGAGGATCAGGCTGGACCTTCAATGAAAACAGTCATTGAAGAAAGTCAAAAGAAAAAAGAAACTCCTAATTTACACCAGCAGATATTTGGAGGCTGGAAAATTAAAGAAAATCCTTTATTCAGTAGGTTTCTCATTTGGAAATTATTCAATGATTAGAAGTGAACTCGCGATACAGCTACACCGAAATAGTGCCAGCAGTTTCTTTTCTAAAAGGACACACGTTCTACTTATTTGATCTAGATGTAGATGCAAAAAAGAAGCTAAGGTGGGCAAGAGCTCAAAGGAAAACAAGGTAGATTTATTTAGACAAATTGTGTTTGATCACGATGGAGATATTTCGAATGTCTGTTCATCCTGCACAATTGCTGTAGCTCCTGATTCGATCATAGAAGATGATGAAAAAATGGAACAATTCACGTATCTTTGAATCTCAATAAGAAAAAAATACCATTTTTAGAAGCCAATTCGATCCAGATTGCCTGATTGTTCGAGAAGATTTCCTACAGAATGCTTCATATGCCGAGTCTTTGAATGATCTACCGTTTTTTGTTCTATAAATTTCATGTCAAATAAAAATAACTAGGTCAAAGTTTATGATATTTTATTTTTAGCGGTTGATTATATTTGCTGGTACAAGAACATTTAAGAGTGTCTTATAACTATAGCAATGCATACGTTTTCTGTTTCATTCCACAACGCGATCTCTAGATTTTTTTGCAAATCTATTGTACAAGTTACTATTTGCAGAAATGGCTCCATCTTCTGCTGCTGAAACCTCTGGAGCTAGTTCACCACGAGTTGTATACTCCGCCTCTGTTGCTGGTAAGAAGGCATGTTGTTTTTCAACTTGTTTAGGTATAACAAACGCTTTTATTTGTACCTACTATCAGATTCTTTCTGAAGATCCAAAAAGCACTTGTAAATTTTACGGAAATGATTCTACTCTTGTACTCAATTTTGAAACAAAAAGCCAGGGACAAGAGGTACTTATATTATTCATATAATAATACTATTTTTTTAAAAATAGATGATTGGTCGTATGATAGAAAAAATGATGAAGGAAGAGAATACAACTCGCATCAGAATTCATAAAGTCAGGGTTGGTGCAAGAGTTATATATATTTTGTTTTTTTTTATATTTAAGGGTTGCGAAAATGATGATAGAAAGTCTATTTCAATTCTTGCTTTTGGAGAAATTGGTGACCGTCGCTTTGGTCAACATTTCATGTTGGTAGCCCAAGGAGTGAAGAGTTACTATGTTCAGAATAGCATTTTTATGTTCCTTGACCTTGCATTCATTTGTAGGGATATGGAATTCAATAGATCTTCCGAGAATTTGTCTGTGGCTGCATTATCCAGCATCACAATCTAAATTAAACTTCAAATATATTGTCGAATTGACAAAGTCAGACAATAAAGTTAATATACCCATTTATTTATTAATAGCATGGAAGTTAGTATGCATTAATTATCCCTAGTTTCGGCGCTTTAAATTTTTTTTAGATGTCTATCGAACATCCCATTGACCTTTCTTATTATATTGAAGAAAACCAATTGGGTAGTTTTATTGGAAGAAAAGGTTATAATATTAAGACAGTGGAAAAGAAATTTAAGGTAATTGCTATTTAATCTAAACTTATTTAGGTTCTAATTAAAATTGAGGATAAGCTGATACTAAAAGTTATAGGAGTTCCAAAGGCAGTAGAATTAGCAAAAGTTGAAATACACTTGCATGCTCTGTCCATTTTAAACAAAGCAGAAAGGCATAAATTTATTATTCCAACAAAAATGGTTGGATATTTGATTGGTATGGTTTATTTAGCTAATAATTATGCCTATTTTTTTTAAGGAAAAAACGGCCAAAAAATTAATGGTATTAAAAATGATAGTGGTGCAAAAATTAACATTGAACATGATCAAACTCAACAATTTACAGAGGTTGAAATATCTGGTAAGTTAACTATTTTTTGTTTGTTAATTATTACAATTGACTGTATTAAGGGACATATTCGGCCATTCTTTCTGCTACCGGTATGGTCAAAAATAGATTAGACTCACTTGAGCACTATTTTACTCCATATGACCGAGCTGATAAAAAAGAGTTCTATGAGAATTGGGATGAAGTTATTTACGAGGAATAAGAATTTATACTATTTCCGCATCTAAATAAACGATTAATACTAAAATTGTGTGATAAAGGACACAACAACGTTTACAACACCCAAAGTAATTATTTGGACTGAAACCTTGGCTATTTGGCAGATGGATCGTATACGTGGCAAATTTTCCATGTTTTTTTGTTCACGCCAAAGGCTGTCTCATTACTAACATTTCTAGATTAGAGATTATTATTTTTCTTCTTTCAGATCTCAATAATGATTCGAGGAATCGATCCTATTTGGCAAGCTTTACTAGCTGGATGCTTTACGTGGGGAGTTACTGCTCTTGGAGCGGCACTTGTTTTTGTAATGAAGCAGCAGAATAAGAAATTGCTAGGTAATATATCTTTCTGATTTACCTTTAAATAATTTAGATGGTAGCTTAGGATTCGCAGCAGGAGTTATGACAGCAGCATCTTTTTGGTCTCTGTTAGCCCCGGCGATCGATTTCGCGGAAAATGATTATGGAAAGTGGGCTTTTATTCCAGTCGCCATAGGATTTGCACTTGGAGCAGCCTTTGTAGGAATGACTGATCGCCTTTTACCAACGTAAACTTATTTTAACTATTAATTTTAGTTTTAGGTGCGTATTAGGTGAAGCCTCAGTCATTGATATGCTGGCTCCTTGTCGAGCAGAAACAGAACTATCTTTGATGTCTAATGATCGTGACTCTTCCACAGCTGCACGGTATGCTAATTCAGATTCCGGGTACAACTTACGTCAAAGAACTACCAAGACTAGGTGAGCAGCCCATCCGGAGCGAGAATTATTTTTTTGGGGTCGGTGTTTGACAAAACCTAACGCACTATTGTGACTTGTTGCTTTGCACACCTCAGTTTCATCTGTGTTTCCATCTATGTCGTTTCCAAATATTTCCCCAAATTTTCTCGTTCCGGAAGCTGGTTGCTCTGTTGCATGTCCTTGTCTAAAATACAGTCTCAAGTATATGCATCATAATATTCCAGGCCGGTTTCGGAGGATCGTGAAATTGGAGATGATGTAATTATTGAAAACCATAAAGTAACTCCACCTTTGCATAATATCGATGATGACTACAAAACCTCGTGGAGGAGAATTATTTTACTTATTTTAGCAGTTACAATGCATAATATTCCAGAAGTAAGCTGATTTTTTTTTCCAAACTCTGTTGTAGGGTCTTGCAGTTGGAGTTGGATTTGCTTCTGCCGGAGAAGCAGAGCATGCAACTTTCGAAACAGCATTTAACCTTGCCATCGGGATAGGCCTCCAAAATTTCCCAGAAGGACTTGCTGTGTCACTCCCATTAGCTGCTTTCGGACATTCCAAATTTAAGGTTAGTTTTGTTTTATTTATTATTTTTATATTTATAGGCTTTTTGGTACGGTCAACTATCTGGAATGGTTGAACCTGTAGCTGCTTTGCTTGGGGCATTTGCAGTAATGTTGATGAAACCAATTCTACCATATGCGTTGGCTTTTGCGGCTGGCGCCATGATCTTTGTCGTTTTTGACGACATAATACCCGAGGCGCAAGGAAATGGCAATGGAAAATTAGCATCATTTTGTAGTATGTGCGGCTTTATTGTTATGATGTGTATGGATGTAGGGTTAGGGTAAGCTTTTTAACCACTTTTACTTATTTATTTGCTATAACACTATAGCTTTGAGCTATTTTATCCAAATGTGTTACATTTTATTTATAAAACGTGTACTCCTCTATGAGGAATTTTATCGGGATCCAGATGGGTTTTAATTATATTTTTTTGGCAATTTCGTAGCTGTGATGATGTATGTAGAATGAGAGAATAATATAATATTATAATAAATATGTTTAAGTTTCCGATTTCATATTATCTATGTTTGAGCTCTTAATATTTCTAACTATCGACTTTTATATACGTTTTTTATTTGCAGATGAACTTGTCAAGAATAGCTAAATTTCCACGAAGAACTTATCTCGATTTAGATTTTGCACGTCACATGCCAAAAGATTATGTAGAACGGGTAAAAAGGACTGTGCCGAAGAAAATTTATTCCGGAAGGTTAGTATTGTTATTTTGCCAGAGCTTTTTTTTTAAGATTTGGTGCTCCTGATATTACCCGCTGGGCTCTGCATCCAGACGATTACGTTCCAAAAAATGAGCGTCCATGGGAAAATAATATTTATCAAGAAAATCTCGACCGTTCAAATAAATATCAAGCCAGCAAAATAAATAATAAATTCTTTGAGCTACGCAGGCCAAAAAGTAATATAATTTCCGCTGAAGAATGGATCTTTTACCCTGGTGATCAAGTTCAAGTTGGTTTTTTTTTTTTATTATTTTCAAAATATTAATTTCGTTTTAGGTAATGGTTGGAAAAGATAAAGGAAGGCAAGGAACTGTACTTCGCGTTTCTAAAGAAACAAATGAAATTTTTGTTGACGGTCTACATACAAAACTAGAAGAAGAACAAAAGGGTTCAGAAAAAATGGGACTTGACAGAACTCTCCGGTTTGTTCTTATGCGAAACCTTTTTATTTAACTATTTTTCAGTTGGAAAGAACAGCCACTTCGCGTTGACAAGCAACAAGTTATGTTAGTTGATCCTAACGACAGCAATCCGTGCACAGCAGAGTAAAAAATATTTTTTAAATAGTTTAATCACTTTTAGATGGATATTAAATACAGTCGGAACTGAATATATTCGAATTTCAAAGACATCAGGCTATGAAATACCGCTTCCTAGTCAGGCGAAAGTTACCTATGATTATTTTGCTCCTGAGAAATACATAGGTGTGAATAATTTTGTATCAAAATTTTAATTGTTTTCAGAAGTTGAAGCCAAGGACACTCCTACGAAGCTAGTTCTTGAACGCACATATGTGCCGAAGTTATGTTCATTTGAGGAAGAAATAATGGAGAGTATGGGAATAGTGGAAGAACGAGTTGCTAAGCCAACATATTGGTATTGATCTCCTCAAATCCTCATTTTAGCTCGATTGTTAGAAATAAATACTTTATTACAGAACGCGCTTTCGATCTATACTTACAGAACCCGGAACTGAGCAATAGCAATCACAGACTTATTTTACATGACTGACAAGGCAAGAAGAGAAGTATAATTAATGTGGAGGTAAATTGTCAGACTTTTGCTTACTCTCTTGGGCTTCAGTACTCGTTTCTTGACTAGGAGGCGGGTCAGTTGTTATCGATGGACCAGAATCAATCGGTACAACAGTAATTAATCCATATTGATCAGCGTATTGAATAGGTTCACAAAACCTGAGAAACTGAATTAATCGTCAGTTGTTCCTTCAAACCTATCGCTCTCGAGTGTGATGATATACTGACACAAACTTGGTTCTTCAATAGTCAAAGTCACAGTACCCAAAATGGGTTGAGCTGGTTTGCATCTAATTCTTACTTCGACACTCCTGAATTTGTTTTGTTTATGGGAGGAAAATTTAAACTTTACCTATGGGCTTTGATTTCATGGCAAATATCTCCAGAGGTGTAAATGTGAGATACTTGCATCACTCGGTCATTGAACTAAAAACATTTTGATTAGGGAGAGGGTAAAACTTGTCGAGTCTTTCCCAAAAGGAGTCAGTTCAAATGGTAAAACAATATGGCTTTAACTCTTTTTTGAGGATTCCTCATACCTCTTTTGGCTGTCTTAGTTCGCGATTCTCATCAACCCAGGCTTTGTGGATATTTTCATCAAATCGGCCCAAAAGATGTTCAGCCATACGCTTTTCTCCTTCATAATGCACTTGTTTAATCTGAAATTTCTTTTATATTTCTGAGGGGAAGGCTAACCATTTTTCCATAAGTAATTTCAAAATGCCACCAGCCGTTGTTAGCTTCGATACTATCTTTTCCTGTTAAAAGGATGTCGACAGTTTCGTGGTAGATCTGTTCGCTTGGGAAAGGACTGGGTAAGTCCCTGAACAAACCTCGTATAAAAACTAAAGGAACTTACCATCCTTTCCTCCTTTCACCAATGATTTTCATTGTTTTTGACGGCTCCGTGACGAATTCTTTCATCAAATCCTTCACAGCATCTCTCAGTGCTTGAGTGTCATCTTCGTTGAAGAATTTTATAATATACTCCTGAAATTTATGTTTTTGTTGAGGAAAGAATTACGCTTTTGAATGTATTTTCATGAGATTTATCCATAGCTTCGACCGATTTCGGTTTGGCGGTAGCCTCTGTATTCATGTTGTAGCAATGAATTTGCTTCTTCTTCTTTGGTTTTGACTTATAAGCTGGGTGATTACAGAGTTTATTCGTCATTATGACGACCTCATACTTACAAGACGAAATCTCGTTATAAGATGCGAAATAATGTTTGTGATCCTGTAATTGGCATAAACTTCTCGGTCAGATCCTTACTTCGCTACAAACATACAGAACATCGGTTGTTCTGGGACCATTGATCAATTCACAATGTGTTCCTTGAGTGTAGGAGACATTATAATAAGCGAGTTCTTCATTACCAAAGAATCGTTTTGGTGGATTCATTTGTTCTTTTTTGGTGGAACCCTGGAAGATAGTAGAATAAATCTGTGAACGATTGCTTACGACAGAGACATAGTCCTGTTTGAAGTTGCCCAAATAGAATTCAAGTCGTTTTTTGGTTCCTTTATCCTCATGGAATTGGAGGAGATATCGGCCGTGACAGAGCTCATACCACCAATAGGCGTCTTGCTTGTAGCTACAAAGCTTTTCCTTATTAAAAGTCGAAATCAGTTCAGCTGGGGATTGACCAAGATAGACATCTGTTGGAGCTATTTTCTAGAGAAGAGTCAAAGGAGCCATAAAGAGTCTTACTTCTTCCACAGTTTCTGGCAATTGACACACAAAGTGCTCATTTTCAGTCGAAGTTATCGACACATAGTCCTTATTATTGGGAATATCAGTTAGCTTGATAAGTTCCTCTGGATTTGGGGCATCATCCAGATTTTGATAGGTGATTGCGTGATGGATACTGTCATCAATATAGGTTGATTCAGTCCTCCAAAATGCTATTCCAAGTAGAAAAATTATTCGTAAAATCATCTGTAAATCGGCTGATTGGAAAGGAGATCGATCGATTAGAAGGTTTATTTGGTCAAGAGTTAAAGGAAATTTACAAAGGATAATGCAACGTTGAGCATTTCGACGGCCAACTGCGTACTCAGCCAATAATACCGTCTGTGACACGCGTCGTTTTCTTTTAAATTTTTATTTTTTTATTGGAGATGCGATTCCAAAAAAATGTATTGGATCAAAGAGAGTTCCCAAATCATCTGGTTTTTTGGAAATATTCCATAATTCCTTCCAAAAAAGTTTTTCAGATGCTTCTGTAAAGAACGACGATCAAGCGGGTCTATCAGTTAGTCAGAGGAATGCTAGCCCACGATCTTCTTAAAAAAGATGATCGGACTTTTACTCCAACCTCATCGTCGAGGTTCCCCCTTTTTTCCTCCTCCTTCATTCAAGAATTCAGGTCCGCATCATACTTTGGAATCCTAATCTTAACAAAATTATTGCGATGTATCGGCATATTTTTCATCGATATATTGGCTAAGACCACACATATCATCAGTCTGTTATGGTTTTTAAAATCTATGTGAGTCTTTCTCTTCTTTTAGCTTCACAGTTTCAGTTCTGCGTTAATTTTATTTCCTATTCAAAAGCCTTTATCTAATGGTAAAAGTATAAGAAAACCCTTGGTAAGAAATGCTTCCAAACATCCTCAGATCTTTAGTTCATTCGCATTTGTCATCTTTCGTTTGTAAACTGCCTAATTGAGGTGCTCTGGTTCTATGGAATCACCTTCTGTGGTCCATTAAGGTAAGGGACTTTTCTTCTTCCCAGCATTTTCAGATCTGTTCTTGTTTTCGAACTAAATCCTTCTTTAATTCTAGTAGCAGTAGCCTCGATATTCAAGGTAAGATTCTGATTTTATCCCCCCTCTAAAAATGAATGAAGGGTTCCTCCACTCCAGCCAAAAGCAGAGGATTCGTTTTGTTGTTGATTGGATTCGTCTCTCTTATGCTGATGGATCGAGATCAAACGATCACTGATAGCCATGGTTTGATTCTTGTCTTCTCTGTGGAAAGCACTTTTAGCCGATGCTCATGGCCATCACAGTGGATTGCATTTCCTCCGACATTTGATTGATATGGTCGGTTTTGGAGATCATCAAGGAGGTGTTCTTATTCTTTTCTTAGCGCTCGTCCTCAGAATAGGTGAGTTCCATTCAAATTGAGTTATTTTCCAGGTTATGACTCGTCTTTCCGCCATTTGGCTGTAGAAATAGGAGGTCCAAAACGTCTGTTTTCCCTTGTAACCGCCTTCTCTGCCTGTATTCTCCTTCCCTTCGCCGTCTTGGCTGCCGTCTTCGGTGCTCCAATCCAATATCCAATGGGATATAGCGAGTTTATTCCCATCCTCGCAGTTACCGCCGTCTTCGTAATGGTTCTCGACTTTTACGCTGAAAGTGTCTGTTTCCAAGTAAGAACCCCAAGATTCTTTCAAAAACCAAGCTTAGCATGTGGCTGATCCAGTTATGGCAGCTGCTCGTTGGTCGCCCATCACCATGTTCTCTTGTGCTCTTGGATTGGCCTACATGTGGTATAGGTAGGGCTCTACTCTCTTACTTTCAAAGAATTCCTTCAGCAATCAAAATAAGGTAGAACACGCAATAACTAATGGCGTCTTGGTCACGGTAGTCTCCTTCATTCTGGCCTCAATCTCTTTGACTTCCTCGGTGACAAAACAACGGGGAGGCGGCGTTTATGTTGGAATCGACAATAGTGGAATGCCTCTTTTCACCTATGGAGAAGCCTTCCTTCAAAAGACCAGTCGATCTCTTTTAGCCTTTTTCAAGGTATTTTCTACGAGAAGAGAAAACGAGATCTTTTCAGGAAACTCTTCGCGACATTTTGGCCAATAAGGACTCTCGAAGGATTTTTTATTTCCTTTGTCTCAACTTCAGCTTCTGTGGGGTCGAATTCCTCTATGGATTCTGGACAAACAGTCTCGGATTGATTTCCGATGGATTCCATATGCTTTTCGATTGTAGTGCTCTCGTGATGGGGCTAGTCGCTTCTGTGATGTCCCGCTGGCCTCCCAGTAAGCATTTCACCTATGGATATGGCCGAGTAGAGGTTTGGTCACCTTCCCTATTCTTTTGAATACCAAGGTTAAGGTCCTTTCTGGCTTTATTAATGCTCTTTTCCTTTGTGTAATCGCCGTTTTCATTCTCATCGAAGCCCTAGAACGTCTCTTCGATCCTCCAAATGTAAACACCGACAAACTTTTGGTGATTTTTCCTCTTTTCTAATAACAATAGCTCCAGTTCATTGCTGTGTCTGGTCTCTTAGTCAATTTGTTTGGAATGTACTCATTTCACAGCGGGGAAGATGGTCACGGACATGGTCATTCGCATGGAGGACACGGACATTCTCATGGAGGAGGCCATGGTCATTCCCATAATGCCAACATGGAAGGAGTCTTCCTCCACGTTTTGGCCGATGCTTTGGGCAGTGTTTTTGTCATTATCTCGACTCTCCTCATCCAAGTAATTTCTCTATCTTTCTCTAGAGAACTTTTCAGTGGTTCGGATGGCGATGGGTTGATCCCTTCTGTTCTCTCATTCTTTCTTTGTTGATCCTTGGATCTGTCTATCCCCTTTTGATGTCCAGTGTAAGCACTTTGCTTCAAGATATTCCCGATCAAGACGAATTGGATCATCATCTGGCTGAAGTCCTAGAAGTATTTAGACTTTTTTAAAATAGAAATGAGCCTGTTTTCCAGGTGGAAGGAGTGGAATCCTTTTCGAATGTCCACATGTGGGTGCAAAAGAGCGACATGAATGTGACTTCGATCAGAGTCCAAGCTCAATCGAATGCTAATGGACAGGCCATTCGACACAAAGTGGCAGCAATTCTAAAGGCGGCTGGATCAGCGTTGGCTACAGTCCAAGTGGAAAAGGACTATTTCTCTCATAAAATCCAACAACTTTGTCCATCTTATCACTTCGGCCATAAGGTTGCTCGAGGAACAATGATGCGCTCAGAAAAATCTCATGGTCATTCACATGACGGAGATCACCATGGCCATTCGCATGGAGGAGATCATCACGGACATTCACACGGAAATGGCAGTTGTGGAGGAGATGGTGGAGATGTGCATCATGGACATTCCCACGATGGAAATCAGCACGGTCATTCTCACTAAACTCGCATCTCTCTTTTAACCTATTCACTTCTAGTCGATGGTTCTATCTGGGTTACGGTTTGTTTGTTTTTTCTCTGTTGAATTTTCTCTGGTTTCTGTAGGATCTGTGATACATAGATGTATTTAAAATATTTATTAAATTCTGATTCTTTTAGTATCAATTCTAAACATTCTTCTAATAAAATATACCTGAATGACGGAAAGACAAAACGTCGAGATGCAGAAAAGAGTCGAATACAACTGAATCGACGAGGCATTCGCCTCCTGCATTGCTTCATCTCTCAACGAGATCTGAAACAACATTTTCCTAACAACTGGAAAAGGCTTTATGGGGACTCTAGCCTTTTTGAATATACAATATATCCCAATTGTCTCACTATGAGGGACAATGCTCTATCGAAATCAGGGTTTTTTGGACAAATGAGAAAGGAGTGTGAGAGAGAGAGAGAGAGAACTTCGAGGATTCGGAGGTTCTTTATGTTTTTTCAGGCCTCAGAAATGATCTTCGATGGTGTTCCCAAGAGCCCAAAACAGTCTATTATTGAATACTAACTAAAAGCTCTTCACTGTCATTGAGGCAATCGAGATACCAAAATTTTGTCCTTTTATCCTACTTTCTAGAGCCAGAAAGAAGACGATCAAAAGCTTCCTACCTGATTATAGAACTTGATAGAATAGAGAATATTGTAGAGATATTGGAACATTTTAGTGATTGTCTCCTTGATATTCGAGTTCATTTGATGTTTGTCCAAATATTCTTGAAATGATTTCTCCACTTTTCCGGGATGATGAAAATACGAGTTGAAAGAGATTCGAATTGGCCGAGGCGCAAAGAAGCAGACCTCGTAATCGCCTGTGAAAAGTCATAACAGCTGGGAAAAGCTCTACCGCTTTCGGTTGTATTATGAGACAATTTCGCCTCTCCGTCACCATTCGCCCACTCGGAAAATTCAGCGCTGGGAGAAGTCAATCTCATCTGGAGAGGGAAGCGAGATTTCAGAGCTGGATATGGCTGGAAATCGATTTCTTGAATAAAAACTAGAAAAAGCTCACAGAAACACTGATTCTATAAATCATGCCTTCCTCCAAATTCTCGTAGAAGCATGTCATTCTGAAGATTTTATTTTGAATTATTATCTCACTTGGACTCAATATTAAAAATCATTTGTCTTCCAACTTGAGATTCCACTCCAAGACTCGATCTCGTAGTAAAAGCATCCAATCGCTCCAATGAGCCCAAGAAAAGCGCCAAAAGTATTAACATCACGGCTGAAATAAAGAGATAATGCTACGGCAAGAGAGGATTATTGGGCCGATTCGAATCGATTCTCGTATATTGCTGACGAAGCCTTTCGTGTATTCATTCGGGCACGATGAATGTGATACATTTTTGGGGGAAAAGGAATAATTACGATTAGATGCTTTAACGTCAAAGAGGCGATAAGTGTTTTCTTATCTTTCTTACGTGGCCTCTGGATCTTGAACAAATAGAGCACTCTCATGGTCAATTTGTTTATTCTTTAAATCAAACTTCTCCTACAAACTGCGTGATAAAGAAATTGGCTACATTGTTGGTTAAGAATATATGAAGAGTAGAAGTAACCGTTGCCATAGAGAGCTCCACATTGGTATTTGTTCAAATTACCACTCGGCTGATGTGGAGCAAAGTCGTTGTAGTCGTAGGCCGAGCCATCAGACCAAGTCCATTTTTGACTTTGATAGCGGAGTCCAATGTGGATCAAATTTCCAGGAATTGTGATCAAATTCGTCACAAAGCGAGCCTCTTCCCGACTGTGAATCGAGGTCAAGTGGGCCTTTTGTTTGCGACAATAATTCTCGGCTTGTTGCCATTGCATCGACACATGGCTGACCTAAAATTCTAATTTTAATTTGAACAAAAAGACTCTTCTACCAAATAACAGGAACACGTTTTTTGGAAGAAATTGTAGCCGAGAGGACAGGGATTGTTGAAAGGAGTGTCTGAAGTCGTCTCATTGATAGAATCACTTCAAATAACTCACTCTTGTAAGGACAATTCGACGGTTTCAAAGTTGTAATCGGAACTGTCACATTGGCGAAGACAACTGTTGTAGGTGTAGTTGGCTCTGGAGTTTTTACTTCCTTTGTTGTAGTTGGTTTCTCGGGAAGAGGAGTGCTCTCTGCAGGTAGTTGTGTTGTCGCTTCCTCTGGCTGCTCTGTCTTTACTTCCACAGTCGTTGGTGCTTCCGTCTTCACTTCTGTGGGAGCGACTGTCTCTGGGCTCTGAGTAGAAGGAGCATCAGTTTTGACTTCTTCTGTCACAGGTTGGTTGGTAATTGGAGCTTCTGTCTTTGGTTCTTCTGTAGAGAGAACTTCTGGCTTTTCAGTAGTCACTTCGACTGGAGCATCAGTCTTAACTTCTGTAGGAGCGACGGTCTCTGGCTCAACTGGGCTCTGGGTAGAAGGAGCGTCAGTTTTGACTTCTTCTGGCTGATTGGTGCTAGGAGTCTTCGGTTCCTCTGTTGATGGAGCTTCTGGTTTTTCAGTAGTTTGTTCGACTGGAGCATCAGTCTTGACTTCCGTTGGAGCTATTGTTTCAGGCTCGATTGGACTGAAAGTAGAGGGAGCATCAGTTTTGACTTTTTCTGTTACGGGCTGGCTGGTAATTGGAGCTTCTGTCTTTGGTTCTTCTGTAGAGGGAACTTCTGGCTTTTCTGTAGTTGATTCGGCTGGAGCATCAGTTTTAGTTTCTGTAGGAGCGACTGTTTCTGGCTCGATCGGACCTGAAGTAGAAGGAGCATCAGTTTTGACTTCTTCTGGCTGATTGGTGCTAGGAGAATCCGTCCTTGATTCCTCTGTTGATGGAGCTTTTGGTTTTTCAGTAGTCACTTCGACTGGAGCATCAGTTTTAACTTCTGTAGGAGCGACGGTCTCTGGCTCAACTGGGCTCTGGGTAGAAGGAGCGTCAGTTTTGACTTCTTCTGGCTGATTGGTGCTAGGAGAATCCGTCCTTGATTCCTCTGTTGATGGAGCTTCTGGTTTTTCAGTAGTTTGTTCGACTGGAGCACCAGTCTTGGCTTTTACAGTAGTTGGTGCATCAGTCTTGACTTCTGTGGGAGCGATTGTTTCAGGTTCAACTGGGCTCTGGGTTGAGGGAGCGTCTGTCTTCAATTCAGCCGTGGCTTCCGTAGTTTGCTCGATTGGGACGACTGTTTCAGAGGGAGCACTTGTTTCGGGCTCAATTGGGTTTTGAGTTGAAGGAGCGTCAGTTTTTACTGTAATTGGAGCTTCCGTTTTCACTTCCGTGGGAGCGACAGTTTCTGGTACAATAGTAATAGGAATCACAGTTGAAGGAGACTTTGGACTATCTGTTTGAATTGAAGATACGATGCTCGGCGGTTGTGGAGCGTCAGTTTTTGGAGAATCAGTCAGTGGCGATTTGGTAGAGGCTGGTTCAACAGGTTTTTCAGTTTCAGGTTCTTTTGGGGTAGTTTCCTCTTGTGGATCATTTGTCACTGGCTGAGAATTTTCGGCTGTAGTTGTTCCGAGTTGTTCCGGCAGATCAGTTGCAGGGTCATCTTGCTTCAAAGTCATTAAAGCTTCCGTTGTTGTTGGCTTGACAGGTCGGACAGTGGACTCAGGATTGACTGTAGATGAAACAGATTCTTTTGTCGTTGGCTCTTCCGTAGAAGTTTTTGGGAGCTCCGTAGGCTTCCCTGTGACAACAGTTGTTGGCTCTTCATGTGTGGTAGATTTCTCAGTCGTAGTTGGTTGTGGAACGGTAGTAGTAGGCTTTTCAGGAGCAACAGTATTTGGAGGCTGAGTAGCCGGGGTTACTGTGGAAGGAGGCGGCTGATATTTGCAGAAGAATCGAAGATTTGTGGAGCAATCCTCAGTGAACCAATAGCTGTCTGTGTTCATCTTGACACAATCTCCTTGTTTTTTATTCGGCTGCCCTAAACAATCTCGTCATGTTGGCGCAACCCTTGATAAGAGCCTTCCGGCCTCTACCGTACCTTGTGCCCAGTTTGTGTAATTGAGCAAATGCCCTTCGGTAGAAATGGCTCGATTAAAGATAGTCAGTCGAGCTCCCAGCCAAGTCCAATCTACTTTTTTACCTGAAGGAATTACAAATGTAATTGACAAAAACTCACTTTCTACATAATGAGAGAACATTGTATTTTCGAGAGAATCCAGAGGAGTCACGACCTCTCCTCCCATAACCTTACAAATGGCCAATGCTGCTGTCCAAGATGTCGAGAGATGGACCACCGAATAACATCTGGAATTTTATTTAAGAAGGAGACAGGAAACTGACTGTCCATCCAACGGATTGTAGACATCGGGAAAAGGGCACTTCGAAGCCGAACCAGCGGCTATTAGGGAAATTAAGCAGATCGAGGAGAGCAGTTTCATTCTGAAAATTTTGTAACTTTAAAACATCTAAATCTGAAGAAAAGTTTAAAAACAAAGACTGAATGTCTAGGCCTCGAATCAGTGCATTAAGTAGGGGACGTTATCAGATGCGATATGGGGGTCGTTTTGTGATATTCGGACCTCTGGGGGAAATGCTGACGTCCTCTTTGACGACAGAAGTCATTTACGACGGAAACTCCTTAAGCGTGGGAGCTACGGGTGTTTTGTCCTTATATGACCACACCCTTGAATCATTCAAATCATCTCTCAGTGATCAGAAGAAGAACACTGATGTGTCTAAGTACACGGAAATTAGATTCTCGTCAGATCGGTCAGATTGGACTAGTAGATTCAATTTCCGTCAGTCTTTATTTGTTTGTGAGATTCATTCTTTGTCTGATAATTCCCAGACTATTCTTTATAATTGTTCCTCTTCACTACTTTCCTTCTCTGGGAGGTCATCGTGCAGAAAATGAATAGGCCTCGTTTGCCTCTGTCTTTTTGAACCCATGTCAATCGAAGTTAGTGGGAGTTCCTCTTCAGACGACTCACGTGAACATTCCAGTTATCTCCCTGATAGCGTTGAGAGCCAAGAACATTTCAAAAACAATCTTTCCCGGATATTACGATAAGCAGGAAGACGGTAACTTCGTGTGGGCTGGAATGCCATAAACCTGAGGACTTTCATCTTCTCCTTGGATAATTGTCCAATTCAGTCTCACACCCTGCAAAACTGTTGCAAATATCCTCATTCACCCCTGCAACCTCTGTGAGTGAAAGTGCTCGATGATACTTGCTTCTGCAAAGTCTAGCCTATCATTTAGATAATTATTCGATACAGAGGTCTCGTGACTCTCTCCTTTCCGAGACTCTCCGCTCAGACCTCTCCCAGATCCTTTCTTTCCCAATTTTCTTCACGAGGATTTCTTGCATCTCAATCGTGGTCCTTGGCTGCGGACAGCTCGTGTGCTCGCTGTATTGAGCACTCAATTTCCGAAAAATAACTGATTTTCCCTTTCCATTTATTAATATTCTCATTCCCATCCAGAATTACGTCTCTGGTACGAGAAAAGGACTTGCTTATAGCTGATTAAAAATCGCGTGGCTGCCGTAAAAAGCTCCGAGAAACCATCTGCTTTTATGGGTTTGGAAGGAGAGCGACAGCTGATATTTCTGAATGCATAGTTTGTTGTCTTTGGACTACGGCGTCTTTGCCAATCTTTTCAGATAAATTCTTTAAAAATAACTCTTTTTTCAACTCTCCATCGAAGAGTCTCGAGGCCTACAAATATCCCAATTTTTTAAAATGAACAACACCCATTTAAATCCAATCTAACGGTTTGCTTTATATTCAATACCAAATGAAGAAAGGACTATCCACCTACTGTAATCGTTCTTTTTTGGGGTCCCCCGTAAATCGGTTTAGCTCGTTGCCAAGCAAAATGATGCTTTTCAAAATAGCCTTTTCTTAGAAAATTCTCCAGATTGAAAAAGAGTCTTGATTTACCTCTCCCTCCCATTATTCGACACGTACATTTAAGTTGGAATATTCAATTAGAACGAACACCTGATTTTGAACAACACTTTGACCTTCCATCTATAAATTATTTTCGTAGTATTTGTGACTAATAAGTTGGAATATCTGCCCCCAAATGGAATTATACCAACTGGCGTCATAAGTTTGCTGCGAAATTGTATTAGACCACCGCTTGCACAATTGCTTCCTTTTCCTACAAACTATATAGAGCTCCTCCTCGTGATTCGTCGATTAGCCAATTTCCTTTCGATCTCCTCTTCATTCCAGGGATGATCACGGTCTATGATATCGAAATTCCAAAGGAGTTTAAAACGCTGCATATTCTTCTATTAATCTTCGAATTGATTCTCATTATTCCTGGAGTTTTTTTGGTTATTTCGTTCGGTAAGAAGTTATGCCTTTTTTACTCCAACTCTTCAGGATATGTTATGTTCTTTCGATCTCCACAATTCCACGCTCATATTCATATCATAATAGCCTTCATTTACTTCGCCTATTTTATAGTCACAATCTCTCGACTCATCCTCATAATTGTCTATTTTGCTGAGAGCAAAATGAGTTTTGGTATTTCGGTCGCTCGACCTCGAATCTCTTTTTGTCAGAGGTGACTGTATCGGACTTCCGAACAGTTCTTTTGGATGCGATCCGATCGGCGGCTGCTTCTTCGATTCTTCTGTTAATCCCTGCAATGACTCTTGAGAGATGTCTGGCCACAATTCGTCTGAAGACTTACGAGAAGGAGCGACATTATGTTTTTCTTTTCTCCTGTCTCATTTTGTTCAGCTTCTGCTGTGGCCTAAATGCATTCCTAATCGTCAGCGGTTTGTGTTTTGATCCGAATTGAAAGAAGTTTACAGTAGGAGTTCCTCTCTTCGCGTTCATTTGTTTTGGACTCTCTTGGCTTTTATTCAATCTGCTTGCCTTCTCTCGTCTCGTAAAATGGTGCCAAAAGGAGTACGATCTTCAAATGAAACTCTCCGTCGCTCCTCTTACTGTTAGGTATTGATGGCCCTGTCCATTCTCAAAATCAAGACGTTAAGATTCCAATTATCAGAAAATGTTCGAGTTGGGAAGATTCTTCTAGCCACTTTGAGAGTTCTTTGTATTGGTGTTGGTTTGGCTCTAATTCTGGTTCTTTTGGTCATTTTGGTTCGGACATTGGTCTCAATAAAGAAAGAATCTTCAGATAACTCGTCCCTATAATATCCATTGGGCGACCTTGTTGATCTACCATATTTTCGAGATGGAAATAGCTTTCGCTGCAGTCTTGGTAGCTCTAACAATCATAAACTCTGATAAGAAATGGTCGAGTGAATTCTCCAAGCTTCTCCTCCGATTGACGCCTTGTAGGAAGAAGAGAATCGAAGACGTCAAACGTATTTCTTTCTTTTCGATCATAATTGCAATCTTTCAGAGACGAGCGTCTTCTCCTTGGCTGGATCTCAACTAGTCTTCACACAGGAGGTCGAAGGCACAACCTACTTCGACAACCTACGGTCACAATGGCGATAAACTTTCAATATCCACCTCTCTCATTTACTCAACCGGTTGGATGTGATGTGGCCACTGCTATTTGTAGTGCCGAGTGTCGTTTCTCAAATCCCAATTGAAACATATTTCTGCGGCGTTGACTCTGCCTCCAAATGGACTTCTCTCCTTCTCACCGCCAATTGTGATCAACTCGGAAGTCAGTTTTCTTCCTTTCTCTCAAATCGCTTTTTCAGTTAACAAGTAAGTTGGAGACTCCTCGCTATCTACAGTAAGATGAGAGAGTAAATAGAAATTACAGCTGCTGTTTCCTCCACGATCAGTGCTATTCGAGCTGCGCCCTGCCTCAATCGATGTGTGATGTGCAATTCTGTGGATGTCTCTCCTCTCTGCCAGCCGATCTTTATTGTCGAAACTTTGTGATAGCCGGTCATTGTAATTTAGTCCAATGGCTGGGCCACAACTATATTTGTCCGCCAATGGCTCAGCCACTTCTCGGGTAAATAAAGATGGATCCGATCAAGTCGTCAAACTTGCCCTTATCTGTTTTCTAGTTGTTCTCATCTATCTCATCCAACATGTTGCTCTGTCGGTCTGCTGTTTGGAACCAGTGGTGGGCGGGTCTTCCCCGGGCCGTCGGTGGGTCTCCACCATCACTTTCCGCCTGTCTCTGCCATGTTGCTGTCCCTCCTCCTCTTCGTTCTGCCGTTAATTTCTTCCAAATCTATTTCAATTCCCGGCGAGTCTCTCTGCTCTTTCGAGGTCAGTTCTATCTCCATCTCCTTTCATCCAAACCAAAGAAAGGAGACTATTCCCTCTCGTGGTATTACGATGATCTCTCTTCGGATGTCGTCTTTAAACTTTCGGCCAAATCGAATCTTTCCAATTTCTGGACAGGAGTTCTTCTAGGCGACGACACGAAGCCCGTAAGAGTTGCCCATTTAGCATAGACTTCGTCTAGACTGATGCCATTGGTGTTTTTGTTCGTTCTGAACAGATCGGATTGACCGACGCTCACGTCTCTGAGGATGGAATTTTGGCCGATAATTTGACCGATGTTCAATCGCTTTCTTTTGATCTTACAGTTTGTTTCCCCTTTTGATCCAACATGCAATCATTTCAGGAAGACAAACTAACGGCGGAGTTCGCGAGACCATTGACGCCTCAAGACAAGACCGATGCGGATCTTGCTCGCTGTGTGGTCAGTTCTTTTCCTAAAATCCTATGTAAATATTTTGCAAAAAAAATGTTTGAAGAAAAGAGAGATGAACATTCGAACTTGACCCAAAGGCGATAATAGATTAGACGGATTGTTGTTCTCTTTCGGCTACCAGTCTTATCATTCGGACATCTCATCCGCAAAAAGAATTCGAGGGAAAGTCTCTATTGTCTTTTGGCAGAACCAGTAGAGATGAACCTTCACGCGTATCATCTCGTAAAATCGCCCGGTCCGGTTGCTAATAGTAATGTGCTGGTGGACTTCCAGTTCTAAGCTAAAAAGAACTTCACGGATCCGATACGCTTGAAAAACTTGGGGTTGATGCCGTGTCCGTCGGCAAATTGGATCCAGAGGTTAAGAAAACAGGAAGAATTTCCCTTTCCAGACATTTTTCTTCCCAATCCAGCCAGCTGAAATCAAAACGGGAGAGGCGATCGAGATCCCCCAGCAGATGGAATCCAAGCGCATTTGTGATCTGGTTGATAGCTGTCTTCAACGAGATCAAGCTGGTGAGTTCTTTTTGCTCCTTCCGGAGTTTTTGGGAGAAGAGAGTGAGAGAGCTGGACACACTCCACGTATCACCCTGTTTATCCAAGGAGAGCTGGCTTTCTCGCCTCCGCCAAGTGACTGGCCGATCGCTCCAGAACACCGGAAAATTTGAGCGACTTAAGGGCCATTTTGCACGAAGCTTTTCGAGAAACCTTTGACCTTGTGGGAATCAAAAAGTTGTCGAGTCTCGTCAGTTCCACTGTTTTGAACTTCCGGTTGGAGCAATTAAGGGCGAGAAGCAACCTTCTGAAGCGGTCCTTGACTCGAAGACGGCCGGTTTGCCGGAGGAAGAATCAGCTGTGTCCGAGGCTTTCAAGTGTTTTCTTTTGACCTCCGCGCGCGCGAAACACTTCCTGAAACAGGGACTTTTGATATTTATAAAATAACTTCAGCTGTGGTCAAAAGAGAGGAGAAGACGGTCTGCGAATACAAGAAGGACAAGCAGACGAGTGTGAGCTGGCATCTGGAAAATGGCCATTATGTTTTTGCCTTCGACCATGCCGTCAAAAAGGGTAAATGGTGGAGTTCAATCGGCGCCGGAGAATCTATGCAGGTAGGTAATTAATCTAGTTTTTAGCCTTGGCCTTGCGGGTTAATTCCCATGAGCTTTTTCCCTCTCGACCTTCGCGGATTCGGCACCCGGTTTGGTTGGCGGCGACCTCTTCTTCCTTGACGGAAATTTGCCAATTCGAGGGATTTTTGCCATGATCATTCCGATTGATCCACACCGGCTAAGCCTCTTATGTCCTTCAAATCGATGCGATCAAAAAAGGGAACAAAATTATTTGCAGGAGATGAGTATGGCTGTAGCTTTTGAGGACAACGGCAAGGTCAAAACAGTCGGAGGATTCACCAGCACCGACTACAAATTGCCAGAAAAAGACGACAAAAACAGTCATCAAGTCAAGTTAATCGTAGGCTTTCCTTCCCAACTCCAATCAGCAATTCAGACGAGTAATGTGAAGAATGGAAAAGCTCATTTTGAGTTTTCGGTCAATGAAGATTTCATAAATGAAAAGATCATTGACGGCTGTGTGACCCTCCAAATTGCCGTAAATTCCGGCCAATTTGGTGCCAACAATAAGATTCAAAAACATCAAGTCCGAGTCATTTGAAGAGCCTTGAAGAATCGTTTTTTCAGACTCTTCCAACGGCTGTTCCAGTTTGTGCCATCGAGCAGTGCTCCAAAGAGGAGAAAACCACTAAAAGTCTGACGAATTTCAATTGACCTTCAACTTTTCAGATCCAAAAACCGCCGTCGAACATCAAGAGCCTCCAGTGAGCGAAAACCAATTGAACCGAGATGGAAATGCAGAACAATCGGTGGTTGATGTCCAGCCCGATATCCCCAAGGAATCCATCATCGACAGCAAACCCGACTCAGCCGGTACTTCGTTGGAATACTTTGAATCCAAAAAAAGCTTTAGCTGAATCAATCGTCGATGCCAGGCCAGGAATCCCAGCTGAATCCATCGTCGATCTTCATGATACAAAAGAGCCAACAGGCCCTCCAGCCAACCCCCAACTCCAAGGAGGTTTTCTTTTTTTCTCAAATCAGCTAATCAAATCTCCATAGATGCGCCTGGATCAGTTGTTGATGTTCAAACTCCCCAACAAATCCCAGCTGAATCTGTGGTTGATGTCCATCCAATTCAGCCAGGTATCTCTTTTCTTCAATCCATTCTCATCCATCTTCAGCTGAAAGTATCGTCGACGTCAATCAGCCAGGACAAGGTATAGTTTCTACTAGCCTACTCACACTTCCTTTCCTATCTTGCACTTTTCAGTTCCAAAACACACAATTGTTGATGTGAAAACACTTCCCTCAAACAAACGTTAGTAATTTCTCTCCTTTTCTCTTAAAAGTCTAAATTAAAATGCTTCCAGATGGTCATATTGTGGATGCAAATGTTGCTAAAAATGAGACAGGTGAGAGATTTTTTTTGTAATAAAAAAAGGTCTATTTAAAGGAGAATTCAACAACGACCAAGGAGCTTCTGGAAAACTTGTTGATGTCCGACCTCCAGAGAGTTTGTCTTCTTTTTTTAGAAATGCCTGATTCAACCCTTCAGACACAAATGAGACCATTGTGGACTTCAGAGAAGTTACTCAGAAACCAGAAGGTTAGGAACATTTTGGAGAAAAAAGAAGAAAATATTCCAGATTTGGAACATATTGTGGATTTCCAAGAAAAGAGAGAAGACGATACCCAATTGACCAATGGAACTGCTCAGATCGATGGAAATCTCGAGGAAATTGTCAAAGGAAAAGGCAAAACAACCAAAAAGCCGAAGAAGATGAGCTCCAAGCCGAAAGGAACCAAAAAGCCTGAAGCTGTTCCATCCGAATCAATCGTCGACTTCCGAGAAGAGCCAACTCTTGAAGGAAGTGGAGAACTTTTTGAAGGGTCCGGCGAGAATACCACTAATGAAACTGTAGGGATCTCCTTTGACCCTCTACAGATGAAACTTTCAGAGTGTTGGAGAAAATGCGGATCAAGGAGAAAATTCAGTTCTGACTGATCTGGATGCCAGCAATGAAACCAGCCATTCCCGTCCACCAATCGTCAATGTCGATGGAGCTGTTGATCCCAAAGGTTAGAAGAGCTCTCAAACCCAACAGAACCCAGGAACCACCTTCACTCCTCCCGTGACAGTCCCTCAACTCCATGTCGGCGATGCTCCAGCATCTACTTTGGCTGTTGCTCCAAATCAGCCAGCTGCCGCCGCTCCCTCTGAGAATACCCTCGCCACAGGTTCTGCTTTTCCATCAGAATGACTCCTTTTTCAGTTGCCAATTCCAATTCGACAGCCACTCCTCTCCAACAGACGACTCCTTCAAATGTCGCCCTTGTACCCAAAGGTGAGGCAGAAAGAAAGTCAAAAAATGGGTTCAGTTTGTGCCAATCCGACGGATCTCCGAATCTGTGATGGATATTTCGCTGATTACCTTGGGAAAGTTCAAGAATGGTCTTTTAAACACAAGCACACTGTGGAGCAATCGATGTGGAAGGTGAGCGTTTTTTTGTGTTTAAAGCACGAATTTAGGCTTGTCGATTGTTGAGTCAGGTGAAACACGTTCCTTCAATGTGCTGCAACAGATACAAAAAGGAATGTGATCCCTACTCCCGACAGTATTTGGCCTAATTTTCCTTCAAAACGTGTCCATCCCCCAGAACTGCTTTAACCCTTTACTAATTTATTTGAAGCAATGCGATAATTATTGTTGTCAAACAAATAAACCTTTCATTGGATCCATCGATGAGCCCTTTTAGCCAAGAAGGAAAGTTCAGAGATTTGGAGCAAATTGCCTCCCCAATGCTTCGATTGAATCTCCTTTTGTGTCAAACGTCGAATAATTCCGGGTTCTGGGGAGTACGGTACTGGAGTGGCGTAGATCAGAACAGTCTAAAAAGTCTCCAAAGAGAGGAGGAGCAGAACCTTTCCATTTGGAGTCTTGGTTTTGCACATCAAATCTCCACGGAAAGTATTTTTGCTAGCAAAATCGCCGGTATGCGCCATCACAACTTCGAAAGAAGTGTCGAAATGTTTTTGGACAAGTTCCTGAACTCCCCGTAAACAAAAGAAATGATCGAATTACGATACTGGGAGATTGTATCGCAGCCACTCACAATGATCTTTTCAACAACTTTTTGGAGGTCAATTCGAGCCAGAAGACGCTCCATCAAAGGATTCTTAAAGGCTCCTCCCATGAAGGCAAACAACTGCTGAGAGCAGCATTTATAGCCTGGAAGAGTCGAAAATCCAGAAAGTCCATACCGTGCTCATTGGTGAAACAACCTTTGGCAGCTTGGGTTATGTTTCGGAGAGTACTCACATCATTATGAATTCTGTTTCGGAGATTTGAACCAAACCCTCCTTGTTGTCCAATAAATGATCCTGGAAAGATTCTCTTAGAAGAGGAAGACCAAAATACCTTGATTGTTACCTAAGAGATGCATTCGTTTGCGAAGGCGTTCTTGGATCATATTGGCGACAGATCCAGGCGGCGGAGGGAAAGGAAAAGGAAATTGTCGTTTGCTTCGATTCTAAGGGAATCTACATCCCAAAAAGGAGTTACCTCTTCTTGGACTGTGGATGCGAAGACTAATGAGAAAAGAAAGAAGAAAATAAACATTTCAAAGAGAGATCAGAGGAAGAAGAAGAACTTTATATTCAGACGAAAATGAATGACAAGGAGGGACGAGTTCGCGAATTTTAGATCTTATCGACACTCAAATTAGTGACGGCCAGAGTGAAGTCGCCGAGGAGGTTTCTGGACCTATCTGATCGAGAAAATATTTCTTTAGAAAATGACATAGCCCTCATTATAATTCTTTTGGGAGCTACGTTACTTCTAGTTGCGAGATTATTTTTGTTAAATCTTGTGGAAAAAATGTTTGAAGCTTCCATCCTTCTTTGTTTCAAGAAAATGGACAGCTCTCGTGTTGTTCTCCTTCAACTTCTTTTGGCGACTCTTTTAACTAGAGGCGATAAGGAATGGACGGAGATTAGCAAAGTGAACAATAAAAGCTTTAAATCGATTGATATTGTCTACTACTCAAAGGTTTATTTCTTCTTATTTTGTAGGCAACTTTCAGGATTACAAATTTGAGACAGAAGGATCGAATTTGCTTATGATGCCGATTCGTCTTGGCGGAATCGCGTTGATTATTCTCCAAATGGTTGCTTTTATGCATATCGTTCTTCATCTTTATGTTTGGACTGAATGGAATGAATTGGGAGATGACACCGAAATGATTGAATTGATAGCTCTGGAAAAAGATAAAAGATCAAGGGATAGGAAAAAAAGGGCTGAAAGAAGGAGAAGACGGCGACGACGAAGGGCAGCCAGATTGTTGTCAAGAAAAGGGCCAAAAGGCAATAAGCAATCTTATCCAACCTACAGCAAAGAGCACTTGGTTTCAGTAAAAGACGACTTTGATGAAAAAAATTCTGAAGCTCAAACTCAATATGAATCTTATGAAAAAGTTAGAGGACGACCAAATCAATCGACTCGTCTTCCTCGTGCAAAAAAAGGCCACCAGCAAGATTTTTTGAAAGCACAAGAAGAATTTTTGGATGAAGAAGATGAAGAAGAAGCCAAATTTCTAAAAGAACAAAATGAGTTGCGAGGCGCCAAAGATGGCGGTGATATCTACAAGTCGCTCGCTGATTCTGAAAGTAACGATGAAGAAAAGCCGGTCACGGCTAAATATCGAGAGCTTACAATGAAGAGAGAACCCAGAGAGCCAGTCGACGAGATGGTTACGGCCAACCTTCCAAAAGCTTCACCTCCGGGTAGAAAGGGCCCATCGACAAAGAAAAGCTGAAAAGCATAGAACCAGTCGAACAAATCATTTTTTGACTTCTCCTTTATTTAAGCCTGGATCGTTCTCCAATTTGCTGTCTTTTATCGTTTCCCCCAGCTGAAAAATAAGCCAAGGTTCCCTCCAATTAGAATCTCCCTCGTTTTCGTAAAAGCGTCTGTAATGGCCATCCATTACGCCTTTCACATCGTAATGACTTCTACCGTACGCCCAATAAACGCGGAAAAATGGCTTTTAAGTCCATTATACAGCCACCCACGGAGGTCGTAAAATCGGAAAATAGCTTGTAAATAATTCGAATATTAAAGCTATGGCTCCTCGCTTTAATTTCAGCTTCTTCTACTCCAATTTCATTCAAAATGTGGTCTTTTATACTCCTACTATTGGCCATTCTTCCATTTTCCTATGAAAAACTTATGAATATTGCGGATGTGATGGATTCAATTGATCTTCTTTCCACTCATTTGGATCCAATTGGCTATGCAGAAACCAATGAATTTCGAGAGGAACAGACTCGGATAATTTATAAAGTTTATATCTTTTTTTATAAGAGAAATACTCGAAAATTCAGGATTTCGATGACCAATTGACCCAATTTTTCGTGGAGTTGAGTCACATTAAGGGGATCTTGTGTTATTATATCGAAGATAGCGACCAGCCTCCTTCCGACAAACTCATGGCTCTACCTGAGATTGAATTGTAATTTACAGACTTAGAATAAAATTAGAAATATTTAGAAAAATAAAAGAAATTACGAGAGCTTTTGATTTCCTTGTGAATTTCTATGGTGAAGCTAAAAGAACTAAAACTTTGAGGAGAATTGTTGTGGTGAGTTTTCGATGGGAAACATGGAGACAACAATTTCCAGGAGGCTCATCGTTTAGTCGAAGAAATTTTCGAGTGTATTCAGTCGTTGAAAGGACAAATCAGACTGGCGCTCAAGAGCAATATCGTACTCCCATTACGGACTGTTATGAAGCAACTCGGGAGACATGGCCCTCTCAGAAGATTTCTTTATTCAGTCAAAATGTAGACTTTTGTGTTTGTTTTTAAGATTGTCATATAATAGTTTTATCTTTTTTAAAAATTTCTCTTCGTTATTTGGGAATTAAATACAGCTCGTGTTGATAAGAGAGGACCAAAATGGCTGATATTCCGCCTCGTGAAAACTCCCCCTCCTCCAATCGAGCGTTTTGGGGAATGGATTATTCGTGAAGTAAGATCTCTTGGTTTCACCACAACACAAAGATCCAGTTAGTCCCGGCAGAAGAAAAGTTTCTTCACTTCCTTCGAAACCAAAATGAAGGCCCTGGTCAGCTATTGAAAAGAAATCAGATGGAAAACGAGATCATTCCCCGGTAAATCAACTCATTGATTTTAACCATAAAATTACAGACGAGAATGAAGCAACTCGGAAGACATGACCCCCTATTTCTTTACGTTTTCCTTATAAAAGTTCTCATTAAAATAAATATTTCTTTCTAAAATGTTTCGAAATAACTGCGTTATCTTTCGCTGAATTTCTTTCCGTTGTTTATGAAAAGTTCACGTTGATAAGATAGGATCAAAATGGCTGATATTCCGCCTCGTGAAAACTCTCCCCCTCCTCCAATCAAGCGTCTTGGGGAATGGATTATTCGTGAAGTAAGTATCTCTTGGTTTCACCACAACACAAAGATCCAGTTAGTCCCGGCAGGAGAAAAATTTCTTCACTTCCTTCGAAGCCAAAATGAAGGCCCTGGTCAGCTATTGGAAGTGAAGCCAATAGAAGTCAAAAAAGAAATGACGGAATTTTTCGATTGTAACCTTCCCCAAATCGAACAGTCTTCTGTTAATATAGGAGATCAGATTGCTTCTACTAATCTGTCTAACGTTCACCATGCCAAATCATCGGACTACGGAGACGTCGTTTTCAAAATATTCGTTTCCTCAAGTGAGCACCAAGAGTACAACCAAAGAGAATTGAAATATGCTATGCTAGTAGGCGAATTATAAATGTAAAAACAAAACCCAGAGACATCCCAACATCGTTCAAGCATTGGCTGTTGTTCTCAGCGACAACAAAATACCCAACGGGTTCCTCATGGAGTTTATGTCCCATTCGTTAGCCGATGGCAAGTTGCTTTAGAAGATTTTTATTCTAAGCTCAGTGATCATCAAGCCAGAATTTCAATATTCCATTCCACAAGTTCTGGATTGGATGCTGAAGGTATGCACGGCCTTACTCTTTCTCCACAATTTGAAAATTATTCATCGAGATGTGAAACCATCCAAGTTTGTTTTGAGCTTCTTTGAAGAAAAAAACTAATTTCAGTATTATGGTTGAAGCAGACAAATCGGGATTTATTTTTAAGGTCAAGCTGACTGATCTTGGAATAGCTGGGTCGATCTACCAGAACCCTAATGTCAAACATACATGGTGGGGTGGATCTTTTATATTTTGAGTTTTTCACATTTGTAGTATCTCTGCTACGACTCTATATCAAGCAAAAGAGATAAAAGATGGGCATTACGATGAGAAAGTCGATGTCTACAGTACTGGAGTTACGATTTGGCAGCTCATTCATCGAGAAGTAGAGGAAACTCAATTTTCTAAGGGCTCAGAATCTAATCCTTACTTTGCTGAGGATTGTCCGGTTGAAATCAAGAATCTTATCAATGAGTAAGGATTTGAACGAATTTGAATGAGCGTTTAGATGTTGTTGTGTGAAGGAGGATCGGCTGAGTATTGAGCAACTCATCGATAGATTGAAGACGCTGATCGGCGAATATAAAAAAGAGACGAGGAGAGATTAGAAGGCGACGGATCCCCGGAAAGACAGAAAAAAGTTTTCTCCAAAAATATTCTTCTCACCCCGTTTGAAGAGCAAAACAAATAAAGTGTGTGGGCGTCTCCCCTCGTCTCCTTGCTTTCTTTCCTTCCAGCTCAACCTCTAATCCCCTCGTTTCCATCAGGGCTTACGACGTCCTTTTAGCGTCTCGTGTATCGTCTTTCGTCTGTGTGTGAAATTGGAAAGATTCGACCCCTTCGAGCCGGTCGTATGGCCTCTCTTCCCGCATTCTACCTAATTATATCATCGATCCACTTTTCCCGGGGGACACAGAAGAGAGGACAAACACCTCCATCAGAGATAGCAGGAGTGAGCTGGATTGATGGCCCTCAAGAAACTTTGGCCTCTTTTCTCATGTTAATCCCTCTCGTTGCCAAAAACTTCTTCGAGAAACTTTTTCGATGCTTTGGCTACAAAACTTTTAGGTTTTTTGATCCTCCCACTCCCACTGACAATTTCCGATTGAACCTTTTCCCTCAAATTAATCATGTTTCCTGTCTGCTTTCGACTTTTCTGATTAGCTTTCCAAGAAATCCTCATCAAGAGGCATTTTCGAGTTCGTTTTTTCCCTTCGTTCTCAATATCAAATCAGCGGTTTTCTGTTCACTGTGGCTATACGATGAACGAGAAAGTTCCACTTGTTTTTGATTAATTCGCCTTGAAAATAAATCAGCGGATTGTATCATGTACGAGTCATTTCTCAAAATATCTTTCTAATCCTCAGGGAAAGTTTTGGTGATTTTCGACTTTCCCACCACAAGAGAAGCCCTCAGCTGAGAGGCCCCACTTCCAAAAGGATTCTTTCACCCGATGACTAACCCCCTCCTTTGGAAGAACAAAAAAGTTTTCACAACTCATTGATCTCGCTGGCTTTGGATTCTTTTCCGACTCTCAAGGGCACTTTGAGTTTTTGGTTGAAGAAAATGGTTTTTGGCCACGACAAGAAGTACTCTGAGTGACTTTCCCATCGTGCTTTTCTGCTTTGTTATTCTGCCTCCCCCATTGCTGTCATAAGGGCTCAACGAGCTCACAAATGACATTATTTGAGAGTAATGAGAGGATCCCGTCACCCCTACCGTATCTCTCTCTCCGGAAATATAGTGAGTCAATCTCTTTTTCGAGCGGCTACTTCCGGTCTATTGCGACTAGTAATAGGCGTTGCTTCGAGTTATTTTTTTGTGGTTAGCCGAGAGAAAGTGAAATGATTAATCTTTGACAGCTGAACTTATTAATAAAAGAGTACGGATTGCGTCGAATATATTTTGGGATCTCTCTCTTTCTACCAGAAAAAAAACGATTATTTTGGCTGATGACTTCCTGGAGTCAAAACAAATTCTTTTCTCTATTCGAAGCAGAGTCTTCACGTCATAATTGCACCTAGAAAGCCATACGCAATTGGGCTTCCTTCTCACCAAATGACATCAAATAGAAATCTTTTGGCTGTGAGTTCCCCTCTCTCTCTCGTTTTCGACGGGTTTCCTAGAAACTATAGAGACTGGAAGTTCTCATTCCGGCGAAGGAATGTTTTGAAATGCATGTCGGAGCTTTTTGGATTTCCGGTTGCCACTCTACGATATCAATCTTATCAAGCCAATTTACACACCTGCCCTGAAATTAGCGGCTCTGAAATAGAATACCGGCGTCCGTTGAACAAACAAAAAGAAAGTTTGCAAGTGGGGGAGAGAGAGGGAATGAATCAGCCGAGAGAGGATTTGTGCTGCTCTATCTTCCCTTTTTTTCTCCCTGCTCTTTTTGCTCTCATCGAGCCGCCTAATCAAGCTTGGGTAAATGGATATTTTGAAGACAGTGTTTGCCAAAGAGGAGAGGCCAAAATGAAGGTCGTCTCTCTCCCTCAGACGCCTACTCAGCTTACGGCTATTGGCTCTCTCTGGACACAAAAGGACACTTTCAGCTTCACGGCTCGATGATTTCGGGACACAACAGGTTATACGGGGAACGCTATATTCCCCCTCTCTCTCTTTCTCTATTTGGTTCCAATCTCTCCTGAGGGAAAACTTTAGATTTCTATTTAGTAGAAACTATTACAGTACCCGTTTTGATTACGGCAAAAACACAATAGGCTGCTTATTTCTCTTTGAACTTTTAGAGAGTTTCTCTTTTGAAAACTATAGTAAGAATCTTTTTATTCTGTTTAAAGACTGCCTAATATCGTCCTGTTGAGCTTCAAAGGGAAGTGCGAGGGTTCTTACAAAGAAATAACTACAGTAGCCCACTGCGGGGTAACCAAGAAGACGCTCAAAAACGTGACAGGATATTGTTGGAAGATTTTGACGTAACCCCGACGTGCCTATTTGCAAGAATATTCAAATCTTTTGCTTCGAATTTCACGGAAACCTCATTGGCCATTCCACGGCAGTTCCATCTACTTTTTATGACTCCGCCTCCCCTCTCTCTCTCCATCTCTTTCTCTCTCTCCTTTGTTACTTTTTTGGTCTCATCTATATGCTAAGAGTCTTCTCCCTCTCCTTGATCTGACCACCATCTCGACCAATTGTGTCACGGGTAATCATTCGCGCCTCTCTCAGCCGCAAATTAGCCAATTAGACGCGCGAGAGAGCAGCTGTTCCTCGGCTGGCTTGGCCCTACATGTCACCATGGTGACCAGCGCTAACTGGATTGAGACGCAGAGAAGCAGAGGGGAGGGATCGATGGGCCGCAGCTGCCTGAGCGGCCCAGCATCTGATGCCAGCCGCCCACGCCGGGCTCTTGATCCAGGCCAACTGGCTAATTTTGCTCTAAATCTGTACAATTTTTCCTATTTTTCTCTCTTGCTCTACTCCTCTACTCCGATCTCTTCTTAGAAGGAGAGTCTTAGATTAATTAGATCAAAGGAAACGACTAATTAGACTCCTTCTTCCACGGTTTTCAGTAGCAATTAGGCGAAAAGTCAGCCTGGAAAATAATTACTCGTCTTCAGGACCCCCAACTGACAGCCACTTTCAGTCAAAATAAGCCATTGTTCTGAAGCTTATTTACCTATTAATTGCATAGTTCAATGAGCCAGAATGAGAGTTTTTGAATCCATTTGGATGTCTTGAAGCGAAAGATCCTCTTCTCGAGGGAAAAACATTCAAACAAGCTGACGTCGCCGTAGCCCCTCGATGATCTCCCGCTTTGGTATCCATGGTGTTCGCCACCGCCATTCCTCTCTCGCTCTCCTCTCTTCACTTGACGATCCGTGCCACCGGGAACCGTTTCTATTTGAGTTCGTCTCGTATTTCGAGTACAATTTGACGCGCCACCATTCAACTTCCACCACCGCCTACACTTTCAACTCTTCTTCAAAAATTTAGAACAAAGACCAGATGTCTTTTCTATTCAATTGTTTTGCCGATCTTGATGTTTTCGGTTCTAAAAATGCAAATGAGGCCGCTGGGGAGCACTTTCCGGCTTCAACACGAACCAATTTCCTCAAAAAAAGAACTCTCTCGACTCCTCACTTCCCAATTAAGTGTTCCTCTCTCTTAATAAAAACGAAGCGAGAGAACTACCAAACGACGAGGAGAAGTTTTGTTGGTAGCTGGGGAGCGCATAGCACGAGAGAGAACTCGTTTGGCGCCCAGTTGCCTAATCTGCCTCCCAAAATATTCTCGAATTGTCGGTCGCGTGTGTGTCGACTCGCTCTCTCACCCTCCTTCTTCTGACTGCTCGTGCCTTCTCGTTCCTTCGTTTTCTCAGGGCTCCACCGCCAGCCGGCCGAGGGGCTCCGTCAATTCAGCCGAGGGGGCGCCAGCCTTATTAGGCATGCGGCAGCGTGTAGAATCGATGAGCATGCAACACAAACAGCGCGCTCGCGGATATGCCTCGCAAGCAGGCAGCCGGGGGGGACCACCCAAAGGGCCATGGATTGAACGGGGGTTGGAGAGCGAGAGGCGAAGAGAGAGAGGGGCTCAATCGATTCCAGCCACTCACGGGCTCAGCTTTCATAAGGTTTTTCCGGTCAAAAGCGCTTACAAATTTACAGCTAGCATTTAGATTCCTCTTTTCACGGTTCAACACGCTTCCTCTTCATCTCTCTCCCTCCCCCCTCTCTCATCCATTGAATCTGTAATTGACCGTGAAAATCTTAAATTTACCATGAAGAGTCAGTTTAAAAGAGAGAGTCAGTCATTTTACTTTTTGACCATGCTGGTGAGCTGGCCAAACGAAACTTGAGAAGAGCGACACAACCTGTGCGTTTTGACGCAGATTCTCCCCCTTTCTCTCTAATAATAGTTCATTTTGTCCTCTAGCTGGCTCAATCTCTGACGCAGAGAGAACCCTATTCGGGTGCCGAGTACTGGCCATTAATAGCAAATGAAGTCGCCTAATCCGACAAATTAACGGCCCTTGATTGGACCCGGGGAGCTGACCTAGCTGTCGGTTGTTCTCGTCTTCTTCCTCCTCACAAACCACAGCTGTTTTCGATAGCTGATAGGCTGTTGGCTGGCTGGAGAGTGAATCAATCCAGCTGGTCTCTATTCTTGGAAAATTTCTTTATCGAGACGATAAGAGACTCCCTATTCCGGTCAGATGAGGCGAAGAGGCGTAGTTTACGGCCTTCTAAACATTTTTCTCTTCGAGCTTTTCTTTGCTCCCAAAACAAAGCTTTTTGGCTGTGTGGTTTCCCTCAAAAAACATTCCGATTATTTTATCAGCGAGGCCTTTAATCTAAACGCAAAACGATCGATGTTTTCTCTTCTCAAGAATTTTTAGTCGAAAAAATCGAGAGTCTTGCCGACGACAGTCAGTTTCGCATCGATTCATCAAATTTGAGCCAATTTGTCCTGTGTCCCCCCTCGTCCTGCCCGCCATGTCTCTCTATATATAACTCTTTCTCTCTCTCGCTCACTCTCATCCTTAAATCACACAATCAATCAGATCCTTGCTTGTGATTGATTCTCTGAGAAATTAGAGTCGTTTTCAGAGCTTGCTGTTGTGTTTGAGTGGCGCTCGCAGCGCGGTTCTCAGCATGGGGTGCACGATGTCCCAGGAGGAGCGGGCCGCGCTTGAAAGGTATTAAAAACAGTAATTATTATTAATGGAGCCCAGGTCGCGCATGATCGAGAAAAACCTTAAAGAAGATGGAATGCAAGCCGCTAAGGATATCAAACTCCTTCTTCTCGGAGCTGGAGAGTCTGGAAAGTCTACAATTGTCAAGCAGATGAAGTGAGTCTTTCTCCGCACTTTCTTTTTCCTCCTCTTGAGATTGAGACAAGAAAATAATTTCAGAATTATCCACGAATCGGGTTTCACGGCAGAGGACTACAAACAGTATAAGCCGGTCGTCTACAGCAACACCGTCCAGTCTCTGGTGGCCATTCTACGAGCTATGACGAATCTGTCGGTGGCTTTCGGCTCGCCGGATCGAGAGGTGAGGAATAAGTTTAAAGTTTACGAGTGTGCCGAGGGTGTTCAAAAGCTTTTAATGGGATGACAAGGCGGATTATTGTTATGAGAGAGAATGGCCGAGCGCAGAGAGACGGAGAGAGAGAATGTCGACGAGGAGATGAACTCGAAGAAATATGTTGAAAGAACAGGCGATTCGCAGAGACTCAGACGGATCAATTGCGAGAGAGAGAGGGAGGGAGAGCAGCCATCTGGCGGCCAATTCCAGGGCAGATTAACCGAGTCAAATACAATTTCAACGGGGGAGACATTCCGCACTTTTTTGAGGAAAACAACAACATTTATCACCTCATTGAGCAGGGGCCTTACTTGGGAATCCTTTTGAAGAACTTTCATGTTTATAAAGCATAATGCGACACTCGTAAATTTCTGATTTTTCTGGAGGAACTCGATCCGATTAAAATCAAGATATAAAGAAAAATTTTGCAGGTTGATGCCAAGCTCGTAATGGATGTTGTTGCCCGAATGGAGGATACTGAGCCTTTCTCAGAAGAGCTTCTGTCTGCGATGAAGAGACTTTGGGCCGATTCAGGTGTTCAGGAGTGTTTCGCTCGATCCAACGAATATCAACTCAATGATTCTGCCAAATAGTATGTTCTTTTGAGTCTTTCTGAACCTAGATAATTTCAGTTTCTTGGATGATTTGGAACGATTAGGTGAGGCGAATTACCAGCCAACAGAGCAAGATATTCTTCGAACTCGTGTGAAAACGACGGGAATTGTCGAGGTCCATTTCACCTTCAAAAATCTTAATTTCAAGTCGGTTTTCGCAATGCATTTTCAATTTGTTTTAGACTCTTCGACGTCGGAGGACAAAGGTCGGAACGAAAGAAGTGGATTCACTGTTTCGAGGATGTAACCGCCATCATCTTCTGCGTCGCCATGTCCGAATATGACCAAGTTCTTCATGAAGATGAGACTACGGTAACTCGACAAGCAAGTGAACAGAAGATCAAAACATTTAGAACCGAATGCACGAGTCTTTGAAGTTGTTTGACTCGATCTGCAACAACAAATGGTTCACCGATACTTCAATCATTCTCTTCTTAAATAAGAAGGATCTCTTCGAGGAGAAGATCAAGAAGAGTCCGTTGACAATTTGCTTCCCCGAGTATTCAGGCGAGTTATTTGATACCAATTAGAGAGGAAACTCATTAGCAGAACAGAAATAGAAAGAGGTTCAGAAAGTGGATCTTTGAGAATCTAACCTTTTTCAGGAAGACAGGATTATCACGAGGCTTCTGCTTACATTCAAGCACAATTCGAAGCGAAGAACAAGTCAGCCAATAAGGTATCGCTGAAATCTAAAAAAAGTAAAGACCAATTTCAGGAGATCTATTGCCACATGACTTGTGCGACAGACACGACGAACATTCAATTCGTCTTTGACGCTGTGACAGACGTAATCATCGCCAATAATCTTCGTGGCTGTGGCCTCTATTAGACTCCTTTAGTCCATTTTTGGCTCTTTTTTGGGGGCGCTTCCCGTGATGATCTGTTAATAATATTTATTATGTCTGCGCACTCTCTTTTTTGTCTCTCTCATCATCTCCCTTGTTCTCTCTCTCTCTCTGTCGCTCTCGAGTATTTTCTGTATCTATGATATCCATCCCTGGCACAATACTTCTAAGGCAAGCTAGTCCCGAGTCCAGCTCTCTTTATTACTGACATTTTAGTCCACAAAAAAAACTATGACGCATTTTTAATTGGACTATTCCGTCGAGAAATCGTGTTATCACGTCATTGTATTACTAATTTTATTGAATAAAGTTTGTTTTGCGAATCGATTGGAAGCGAGTAAAAGAGGTTTCCATAGAGAGCCAAATGAAAAAGAAAGAAGACTTTAGAAGTTTGTTTTTTCGAAGAAAATCGGGAGCCATGTCAATAATTTATCGAATCAAGCTTGTTTTGCCAGCTTCGCTAAACTAAAGGGGGGCAAAGAGAATTTGAAAAATCGGTCCGCATAAAAGTTGATTGTGCTGCTTTTTATTATTCGAATCCGGGCTCATCTTTGATCAATTCAAGAGACCGAGTATTTTTGGCGTTATAATCGATTTCATCCTGGTTCTCCGGCACTTTTGGCCTCGAATCAGCTGGCGGTGGACGATAGCTCTTCTGGCTCTTAATTGACTTCTCTCCAATCTTCTTCTCCGATCGCTTTTTGATAGTATCGTCAGTCGGCGGTCCGAGCTTCTCGTAAGTTACCATGTCGGGCTCTTTCTCCGGCTTATTGGGATTATTATGCAAAGTCGTGACAGCATTCGTATTTTCCAATTGCTTACCCTTCTTGTTTGGACTCGGCTCTTTTAGCGTCTTTTTCTCGGATTTTTTAACGGTTGCATGGTTAAAAAAACCGGTCTCTTCTTCTTTCTTCTCTTCCGGCTTCTCTTCTGCATCATTTTTCACCGTACTATCCTTTCTTTCGTTTATTTTCGAATCCTTTTTTTTGGAGGTTGGAGCTGTCGTTGTCGTCGTCGTTTTCTTCTCCCTATTCGAAGTCTTTGATGGTTTGGTAGGAGGGTTGATTGCCTCATCCGAGACACGCTTCTTCTTTCCTTTGGTGGAGCACTGCGTCAGGAAGACTGGAACAGCTGCTAGCAGCAGAAGAGCAAAAAACAGCATCCTTCAGCGGCTGTTTCCAATGAAATAAACGGCCATCTTAGACAGTTTTTGTCAAACTTTTATCCTATTTCATTTTAAAAGATCTAATATTCGTGATACAATTTTGATTGAAAGCCCTCTTCGTTGTTTTCGCCATTTGTTTTGATAAGCCTCGAACAACGAACATCCGACTGCTGATAGGCCCTTTCTTTCACTTGTAAAGTCTTCCTCATTGCTTTTTTTTCCCACCAAATATAAATTATTCTTAATTGAGGATGCTTTATCCAATGAAGATGATTGTGTTGAAGAATCCCAGCTTTATTTTGCTTTTTTTCCATTACTTTTATTATTTTTTATTGATGTTTTAAAGTCAAAGAATTTAAAAGAGGCATAATAAACTAGAAAGACTTTGTTAAAGGGCTGGAAAGATTGCACGCTCTGTTCCGTATCCTGACGTCATCGTGCGGGAGTTCTTAAAATCGATTGCCTCTATTCGTTAATATCCAACCGGTTATGCTCTTTGTTCATTTGCTTTGCATTAATGAGGAAAATATGACAATCAATTAATCAATCTAATCAAGTGCTATAGAAGGAAATATAAAGTTTGAGAAAATTGAAAGGTTAAATTTATAGCCACCACATCCTGCGCGTTTTACAATTATCTTTTCCTATTTTGAATCACGTAACTTGCTATGTTTTAACGCTTTTATTTTTTAGGTATATGGCCGCAGCTGATCCACTCGTTCAGGAAGACGAAGTAGACATTGCACAGCTTCGAATGGCCAACTACAGTGGCGAAGTGGATGTGGGTGGAGACAGCTCTCCATTTGGTGCTTCAAGTACGTTTACTGCAATTTTTCTTTCATATTTTATTTAGCCTCGGGTTTGAATCGACGATCCAGCAGATATAAAGATAACGAATGTATTACTCAGATAGAACCTATTATTCTTATGCAAAAATGGACTGTGAGTTTCTAAAATGATAGATTTACTGACAATTTAGATATCAAATTTTACCACTTTACTTAAGCTATCCCCTCCTGGAAATTGCCTGAGAAGTACAGTTTTTCGGTTGGTTTATTATAGTGATTACATTGTTTTCTTACTTGCAGAGATATTGCGCAGCCTGAAGCTTGCTGGCAGTTATGCTTATATCCTGGTGGAAAGCGCGAAGAAAACATGAATCATGTTTCTCTATTTTTAAAGATGTCTGCAACAACTCCAAATAAAGAAGTAATTATACATTTAAGTTCTTAATTACATTTATTTCTAGGTTTGTGTCAAAGCAGAATACAGATTCCATTTCCTTGATGAACAAGACAAGCCCCGCTTTAGCAATGTGAATATTGGTGACTTTCATGCAAAGCCTCCTAAAGGTGGTCATAGCTGGGGGTTACGCAATATACCGAGACAGAAGGCAAGTATTTTTAATTAAAAATTAAAAGTTTTTCTAATTTTAGGTTATGAACTGCATAAGAGCCGATAATTCATTGGTTATACAATGCGTAATAGAATTAATTCCAAATGGCGACCGTGTACCTTGCAAGCGAGTCGGAGTTCACAATTCGCCTATTGCTGAGATGGCATGTGTTCCTCGTTGTCATATCAAAAATGGTAATTTTATTCATAAACATATTTTTGTCTTTTCAGAGATAGCCTTATTGAAATCTGGCTATAATACGGATATTGAAATAATTGCCGGAGAAAACAAAATAAAGATTCCTGTACATAAGTTCAAACTTGTCGCCCATTCTGATGTTTTTAAAGTTATGCTTGAACATAAAGAAATGAAAGAATCAAAAGTGAGTGTGATTTCAGTTTAAATTTTAAACTTTTAGGAAAATGAAATTGTTATTCCCGATTTCACTTCGAAAGCCATTGAGGCTATGATGGAATTTATTTATGCAGGAACAATTTCTAGTGATGAAATGACAAATGAAGTAAAAATAGTAATGTTTATATAGCATCCTTTAGGAACTTACGGAACTCATGCAACTCGCTGATAAGTATAATATAATGTCATTGAAGTCTTTGAGCGAGACCGAATTGATTACCAAGTAAGTCAAGCTCAATTCTTTACATTTAATACTTTGTTCAGAGTCACGTCCAAGAATGTTGTCGAATGTTTGCTTTATGCCGATCGTTTTAATGCTTGCGCTCTTTTTGAACGATGTCTTCATGTGGTAAGTTTTTTTTAAATATCTAAGTCATGTAAACTGTAGATGATTCTTCACAAAACTGCTGTTTTGGAATCAACTCCTTGGCAAGAACTTAAAAGTCATTCTCCTCGTCTTGCTAATATTGTATTAGAACAGTTAATCCAAGCAGAGCAATCAACTCCTCCTCTTAAACGCTCTCGTATCTAGTCCAAATTGCAAATAATCTCCCTTCCAACTGTGATCCCTAGGCTTGTTTCATATTTTTGATATACCCTACTTCTGCCGGTGCCTTATTGCACTATTCTTTCAATACAATACCAGTTGCTAAGTTCTGTGATTGTTACAACGTCTGAACTATCCTATTCTCAATCTTTCCTTTTCAGCTAGCCATGGTCTAAGATTTCTATTCATTAGCTATTTTTTGAGGTTGATCCTCCCACTCGGTTATGATTTCTGCACATTTTTAAGTGCCTTTATTTCCGATTACCCTAGGTCTCGTCAAAAAATGTGACACTCAATGTCCTTCGAGCCTTTTAATTCATACAAATAAATTTTCAAGATATTGTAAAGATGTTATTTATATGTTTAATGCAATTAATTTATGTCATGCTTTTTTAAAATTTAGTTTTAATAAGTAACTTTGTAAATCCAGAAAAAAATCAAGATGGGGCGAATGGACGTAGGAATGATGCGCTATCTCGAAGGAGAACATTTTAGAGTATTAATTGCGGTACGTATATTTTTTTACTTCTTTATGAAACCGTTTAGGTAGAAATGGGCATGAAGAACCATGAAATTGTCCCGCTCCCTCTCATTTCGGCAATTGCTGGGATTCATAGAGGCGCTGTGGCCAAAACGCTCTCAGATCTCGGTAAACATTCACTTGTTGCATTCGAACGAAGCAAAACATGTAAGTCTCTATAATTACTTCTTTTGAATGACATTTTAGTTGATGGATATCGACTGACTGTTTTGGGATATGATTATCTTGCCTTGAAGACACTTTGCTCCAGAAATGTTGTAGGAAGTGTTGGAAATAAAATTGGAGTCGGAAAAGAATCGGATGTCTATGTTGGTGGAGATCCAGATCTTAAAGTTAGTTGCCGCTATTGTTTATTAACCTTTACAGGATTTATGTCTAAAATTCCATCGCTTAGGACGCACTTCTTTTCGTAAAATTAAAGAAAAACGTGATTATCACAAGAAAAGAAAGAGTGCTTCTTGGCTATATTTAAGCCGTCTAGCTGCAGCTAAAGAATTTGCTTTTTTAAAAGCTCTTCACGACCGAAAATTTCCCGTCCCAAGGCCGGTAGATGTCTGTCGTCATCTCGTAGTTATGGGTCTTATTGAAGGCAAAACCCTTTGTCATATACAAGAACTCAGTGATCCGAGTGCTCTTTATGAAAAGTAAATTTTATTACGTTTATATTAACCAAAATTATAGATTAATGTGCCTTATTGTTAAATTGGGTAGACATGGACTCATTCATGGAGATTTTAATGAATTTAACTTAATGCTGCTTGAGGTATATTATTAACAATAACTATTCAAAAAGTTTTAGGATGAAAGTGTCGTAATGATTGATTTCCCTCAAATGGTCTCTACAGATCACCCAAATGCTGAATATTATTTTAATCGAGATGTTGATTGCATTAAAACACTTTTCAAGTAAGAAAAATCTTCATTTAACTAGTTTATTTATTTCAGAAGAAAGTTTAATTTTGAATCTGAAGAATATCCAAAGTTCAGCGACGTTTCTAGAAAATATACTCTAGATTTAGAATTAGAGGCATCAGGCTTCACTAAAAAGATGCAACTCGATTTAAATAGAGTAAAAAAACGTTATTTTCTATTTTAATTTTTTTAGGCTTATGATGAAGGAAATTTTCTTGCACATACAGAAGCAGAAGAACAATCTAGTGAAGAAAGTAATCAAGAAGAAGATGACTCTACAGAAGAAGAATCTGATGAAGACTCTGTCATTGAAGAGGTAGATGAAGATATTGACACCGAAGAAATTGAACAACAAAAGCGTGATCAAGCCGAACAGGTGAGAGGATCTTGTTTTTTAAAAATAATTTTCAGGCAAAACGACTAGGAAAATCAGATAGATTTTCAAATTGGCTCGAAGAAGCGACTTCGCAAGTCGATAAACTAACCCTTGAAGTTGAAAATGACTGTCCCTTGCTGCTACATCCAAAAGAAGTTGAACGAGAAGCTGAATTGAAAAAGTACTTCCTTCAATTTTACAATAATCTTATTGTCTTTAGAGATCGGGAAGAATATATACGCAAACGAGAAGAGGCAGATCAAATTGACGAAGAAAATGCTGATGATATTCCCAATGATGCAGAGGTTTGAATTTTTTTTTGTCAAAATTACCCATATTTCAGGACCAAGAATACCAAAAAAGGATACGTAAAACCGGAACCAAATCTGTAGTTTCAACATCCTCAACAATTCCTATGGAAGAAATAAAACGAAGAGTTGCCCTTGAAGCTTTTCGTAATAAAGAAAAAGTTAGCTACTTTCTTCCTCTGTATAAAATTATTCTTTTAGACAAAATTAAAGGTAAAAGGAAAACAATCTGCCGTTCGCCGAGGTCGTAAAGACAATTCCAACATTATCAAAGAGTACGCTGGCTGGATATAGAGAGCCGTCAATCATTTTCCCCGCTGTTGTTCTTACAGATTATAAGATTAGTGTTGGCAGAAGACTTCCATTGTTATCAAATTGTTCCTCATTGTTTTAGGCCGTTGTCTTATTGTTGATTTTTCAATAAGTTTGTTATTTTTTATTGGCCTTTTTCATTGCTTTCGGGAGCTTAACCATCCTCTACTCTCTTCTTGATCAACTTTGAAACAGTAAATTTTAGCCGAACACATCAGGATGTCGACCGTCCATCCCAATGTGAGTTTATCGATATAGTTGCGCCATAAATCAATTGACCTCAAAAATGAAAGTGCATGCGAGACACACGTGCACATTTCATTGACAAGCGAGAGACGAGTTACTTGTCGCTGATAAAGAGACCCTTCGCTTTTTTTGTCTTTTTTGTTTGTTCCATATTCTGAGTATTTCCAGATGGCTCAAGCACAGGCTGAGATCCCCGATAGTTTCGAACTTCCCGTTCAAGCTTTTGATATTCCTCGTTGTTATGAAGGCGATCTTTCGGCCGTTGTAATTCCCGAAGGTCTGGTTAAAGATCGAGTCCGTCGTCTGGCCAAAGGTAAATTCAAAAAAGAACAAGAATATATAGACATTCAGACATCCATGAAGTGATTGGAAATGAAGAACTTTCCCTACTTTGTGTTCTCAAAGGATCCTACAAATTCTTTACTCTTTTGGTTTCTTTTTTCCCCCAATAATTTCTCACTGAATTTCTTCAGGTAGATGAGCTTTCTAATGCGAGATGGTCGTGCCCCAAGCCTTTGACTGTCGATTTCATTAGAGCCAAGAGTTACGAAGACACTGAGAGCACTGGCACTTTGAAGATCATCGGGCTCTCGAATCTCGAGGAATTGAGGGGTAAAAATGTTTTGGTAAGTCGAACTTCCAATTGCTGTAATTTTCACAGCTGGTTGATGATATCGTCGATTCGGGATTGACGATGCAGCGTCTTCTTCACACCCTCAAGGAATATGGTGAGTTGTTACTATTAAAGAAAAAAATGTTTTAGGAGTGAAAAAGACCTGGACGGCGCTTTTACTTTCAAAACGAGTTCCGAGAAAAATTGAGGTTCCAGAGGATTTTGTTGCCTTCACTATTCCAGGTAAATTTTCTTCAAAACTGGACAATTCGGTTTCTGGGTCCCTCTTTTGAAGTTTTTTTGAGAGAAAAAAATATTTCAGACAAGTTCATCGTCGGTTTTGGCTTGGACTATAATAACAAGTTCCGTGATTTGAACCATATCTGCGTTATGAGTCCTTCTGGCATCGAAAAGTATAAGAATCAGTAATCTCTCGCTACTACTTGATAAATGTTCTATTTGTGTATCGGCTATTTTTGGGGGTAAATGGGTTTGAGATGTGGGATGACTCTTCAAGCTATTTATGATCAAGATGACTAACCAACTTAATTCGCCTCTCTTCTGATAAATGATCTTTCTCGATAAATCATCAACTCTTCAATTGGTAGACTTCTAGCCCGAACATTGAACCCCGATTTACCTGAAAAGTAAATGATCCTGTTCCCTTTCAAGTCTCTCTTTGTGTCCACCGGCGTGACACTTCAGTCGAGTCGAATCGGACAAGTCATGTTTCTAGTTATTTTTTCGTTCATTCTCCTCCTTCCAAATGGTTTGTTTCTGAGAATTCATTAATAATTTCTCCAGCTGATGGCGTCCAATGCATGTTGTGTGACACATTCCAAGGATATTGTGATATAGAAGGAACTACCTGCGTTGGTTCATTGTGTGCAAGTCGGATAGCTACTCTCGACCGTAAGTTGTAAAAACAAGAAAAAGAGCACCTCTTTAGAAGGTCTGGTTAGAGTTCAAAAGCTCTGCGTTCCAACGGATACCCCAATAGGATGCCGCCAAGCCATTTTATGGCAAGGAATCCAAGGAAGAGAATGCGTCTGCGAGGGCCACATGTGCAATTCGACAGCTAATTTATCTTTGCTTTTCATCTTATTTATTCTATTGATATGAAATTCTAATAGATTTAAGCGGCTATTTCGGTGACCCGATTCTATGAGATCTTTGTTGATTATTGTAGCTTATTTCTTAGATTATTTTTCTCCAGGTCCTTCTTCAGGCGCTCCATTCAATAGACTCTGGATCAAATCTCCCGCATTCTCTTGGATTTCAGCTGTCGCTCCCGTACTCTGAATTATTTTATTATTTTTGACATTATGCTTACAATGCTCTAGCCGTTCAATATAAAAAAAGGATTTGAATCTCCAAAAGTTATGAAAACATTGCTTTTCCAATTAGACAGTAAGAATTATTAACCTGTTGTTTCCATTCAACCCGTTCAAGGGCTTCGTCGTCACCTGAACTCTCCGTTCCATTTGAAAAGAGTGTCCCGTGTCGCATTCTCGCCTAAAGCCCTTCATTTCCACTGGAGTCCATTAACGGCTAACCGCGCTCTCAGCCAAGGTAATTTCGAACTCCATTTTCCTAATTTTCAACTCCAAAAGACGCTCTTGTTTCAATGCGACTCGCAGCTGAGCTTCAAGAAGCTTCTCTTGGATTTTAGCCAAACGTCCTTGTGGATCGTGGAAGATCTGGCTGGAAGGCGATGCTTCGAATTCTTCCCCATTTTCAAAGGTTGTTTCGTGGTTTGGTTCACTAGCTGATGGACTGCTTATGTCGTGAGTTTCAGAAGAGGAACTCGCTCTGCAATTCGACTCATTTTCATCTCGAACGCGGCCTACGCGTCGCCATTCATCTTCGCAATTTTCTTTTTCTTCGGTCCCTCCCATTGGGTTTGAAGATGACTTTCCAAAACATTCTGAGCCATCACCGACATATTGTCCACTTCTGTGACTTCACCAGCAACAGACGAAGCACCTCGTTTTCGATCTGATGATGTGATTGTTGCAGCCAATAAAAACAAACTACTTTGAGTGTCGGGAGTCTCGTGGAGTTCTTCGACCAAAGCGTCCATAACATTTCGAAGCCATGGTTCAACAAAGACTTTCTTTCTCTTCTTTCCGCCGTCGTCAACTCCTTTCTCTCGCTGAAATCATAAATTTTTCCAAGTTGAGCCGAGTTATAATTAGCCATAATGACCTACATTTACCTCTTTGATAATGAGTTTGTGTCCCAATTTGCGAATATCGGCTATCCTCTGTTTTACCTGAGCTGAGGTGCGATGAGCAAAGCCCAATTTAGTCAGTTCAACGGCAAATTGACAAGCGAATCGTTCCTAAGAGATTAATGGTCTTCCTGGGAGGGCAGATCTCAAACCTGGGAAGTTTCACCATTTCCGTTTTTATCGCCGACTACGACTCGGGATTTTGCGTGATATTGAATCTTATTCGTAAGATACAATTCCGAGAGAAGACGGTTCTCCGGTACTGAAATCAAGTTCTAATTATCTTTAGGGACCAAGTCTTAATTAGTCAGTTTCCGGATAATACGAACTATACAAAAGTCCAAACTAGAGAGATAGAGAGAGAGAGAGTGCGGTTTGATCATTGTTTACAAATTTCCGGAGTTTACTTGGCAAGGAACAGCAATGATTCAGGAAATGTTTCTTGATTCGATTCATGTTTACAACTCTCTTTTTTCGGATTTACAGCGGTATCAAAGAAATGGATCCAATCTCTTTGAGGGAGGGAGTTGAACCCAACCTGTGAAGGGAATGGAGTTCGGCTTAGCTCCTGGCTTCCGTTGGGTATTGTGCTCTTCAATCTCCTCTTCTACTGTATCCATCTACAAGCTTGAAACTCTTGGTTGACAAGAAAGAGGAAAGGGTGGGAGAGAGAGGGGAGTGGCAGTGTCGAGAGGCAAAGAGGCTCCCACCGGGTGGTGGACAGGAGAAGTTCGATAACGAGAGCGGAGCGGCGGGAGAGTGTTTAGCAGAGCGGCGTGGGATGGCATGGGCGCTGAGGGTTCGCCGGGCCTTCCCGGCCAGCGCATGGGCTCTATAGATTTTTCCTTGCACGGGGAGTGTTCAAGGCATTCGGGTGGCACACCCTCTTCCCTGGGTACAATCAAAATGAAACTGGTGACCGGACCAAATCAGTCATCCCACTGCCCAATGACTCAACTAGCAGTCTAGGAGATGATTCGTGCCGAGTTGAGAGAAAAAGTGATGCTGATGAGTAGTCCGACTGGGAAAGAGGGAAACTCGAAAGAAGGAATAAAGACTGCGAGGGGAAGTTTCACTCCTATCTGGAACGATAAGAACGGGAAGAGAGCACTGGGAGGTGGGAGGATATTGGAGGAGATGAGTAGAGGGAGAGAGTGTTCTAAAAATACTTCTCCTTTTCAACAGCAGTAGTATTATTGGAAAACTTTTTGAGGAAAAGCCGAGAAGAGAATGACTGGCGTGCTCGTGTCTAAACGTAGACATAAAAAGAAAACTGCTACGGCTCTCGCGAGACTAACATATAATTACGTGGTAGCTGTAAATCATGGAGAGGCGAATTGGACGGTTAAAGTGAAGTTTCAAGTCTCCGAAAAATAACGAAGAAAGGCGATAAAATAGGCAATCAAACGGTCTCGGTTGATCAAAGCAAACATTTGTGCCGGCCACGGCGGATCAACGCCGAGCGCTCCCGCTAGAGGGAGGTTTTCCCAGCTGTCAACACACTCCACGGGTAGAAAAATGAGTTGAAAATTGTTTGGAAACAGTGCAAGTATACCAAAAGATGGCATAATAAAACACCTCATCGAACCTATAGATTTCTCATCATTGTTGTGTTTCATCTTCTATTTACTTATTATGATGTCTCATCCACGACAAATAAAAGCTGCTTTGTTTTCTATTCAGTTGCTTGTATAAAAAGGCTTTAAAAACTAAGAAAATAATAAAACTAAAAAATGTGTGAAAGCTATATTGGTTTTTTACTATACATCCATAAGTCAGCAAGTATTTCGCTCTCTGTAAGTGCACTGATTTGGTTTTAAAGAGCATTTTTTGAGATCTAAAAGCACGTACATTGATAGCTAACTAGAAGGACGACATAAACCTTGGCTTTGCCAGAATTGTTTATTTATTTTTCGTTGTTGCTCTTCATTATTTATTATTTGCGATATTTACTTTTTTGTTACTTATAGTTCTATTTCTCTAGTTGATGCTATAACTTTCAGATACTTAAACTCTATGTTAAACGAAATAGACCGCCGTGTGCTAAACGCGGTCTTTCCGGACTTTGCCGAATCTTTTGATTCACATGAAGCTGCAATTTTTATGGAAATGAGCTGTATTTTCTCACCGGACGAAGCTAGAAAAATTGAAGACAAGGTTGGCCGTATGATTTTTAGTTATTTTGTTTTTAGAAAAGCAGTCTGCCAGCACTTCGTGAATTCTATCGAATTTATAGCAGAAAAGCTGATAATCTATGTCATTTGGAAAACTACTTAAAACGCCAACTTCAATACAATCTTATTGCATCGTTGAATAACGTTAGATGTTATAAAGATTCATTTGATGATAATAGATGTCGCATCCGGCGTCATATTAGTCGTGAAGAGCGCCATCGAATTATGGTCAAAGGACAAGTAAGTTTGATTAAGCTTTATTTTTTAGGTAGTTGTATTCTGCTCGTTACTGTGTAATAACCGCCACTGTAAGGTATCTGTTCAGGTTCCATTTCCTCGAAAGTTTGTTAACCGCTCTTTTAATGTTGGACGTATCGCTGAATCTTTGAGATCAAAAGAGGAGTTTGACCACGGATTTTTTGTAGTTCTTCATGGCTTGGCAGGAGTTGGAAAAAGTGCATTGGCTTCTTACGTTTTGGCAGAAACCGATTTAATTGGGACGTAAGCAATTTTATTTAGCATGAATTGATATCTAGGCATTTTGACAATGTATGCTTTCTGACAGACAGCCGGAATAACACTAAGGATGTAAAAATTCTTTTCTATGACTTGCTTGTAATGCTTCGTGATGATTTAATCTCACCTCCTCCTATTGATATTTCAGAAACTACTCTCCGCAAACTGGTAAACTTCTTTTTCATATTCTATATTATTTAATTTTAGATAATTGACGCATTATTTGACCATCCTAATTTACTAGTTGTAATCGACGATGTTACTTCTATTGAAACTGTACAAGAAGCGGAGAGACTTGGAGTAAGACATACCTTGTCTATTTATATATATATATTCTTCAGCTTCGTGTTTTAGCAACAACTCGCGATCGTACCATTTTTGATGCAGTTGAGAACGTAGATGTACTGACAATTGACGGTTTCCGCCTTGAAGAAACCAAAGATTATATGAGCAAATGTGGCATAAAATCCGAGGAAGGATGCTTTAAGGTTTGCTTAACTGTTTTTTAATACAAAACTATAGGCTTCAATTGCCGTTTCTCGTGCCCATGAAGTGACTAGTGGAAATCCAGCACTTCTAGGAAAAATGGCTAAACTTGCTCGCGGCAGTCATTCAACGTTTGTCGAAAAATTGGCTTTATATTAGCTATAATTTAGGCTTAATAATCTTGCTAATATGGTTGCATCTAATGGAATATCTTGCATCGAATGTACATCCTCGTACAGATTCAAAAATCTTCATGGAACTTTTTCCGATTCTGTCCAGAAATTGCTAGAAGTCGAAATGAACGCCCTTGCTTGCGCCGTAGCGCTTCCTCCAGATCAATGGATTCCTATTGAGGTTTGGGAATTGATTATTCCTATCGATGTTTGTGAAACGGGCGATGTGCATGATGAAGTTTGTTCCTTGATATTATTAAGGTTCTTTTTTAGTTAAGAAAATTGCTACGTATGCTCCACGATAATGGTGGATGGATTGCTGAATCTCCTGATAGAGAAGCATACAAAATTTCAACTATTGTCAGTAACTATCTAAAAGAAACAGTTGACAAAGATACTGTAAAGGTATATGAATCTTTTTTTATTTACATTAATCTAGGAATGTTACTCTTGCCTTGAGGCAAGCTTCAATAGTTTTAGAGCCAATAGTAGCTCTCGTGATGAGCGGCAAGATGCCCTCACTGCCTTTTTTAATACCAATTCTACATTTTATAGTAGATCTAAATAATTTTGAATATCATTGTAGCTGATATTTCAATACCTTTTTTAATATGCTGCTACAAACCTCTTGATCTGTAAAATCCCTCTCCTTCCCTGCTTGTTTGCATGCTCATTTTAACCGTTTGTTCTACGATTCACTGTTCTACGGCTTTTAAAATTATGTGTGTAAATCATTTCCCCTCTCAACCACGAGATTTTATATTTATTGATTTTAAATAATTGCCTTTTGTACAAAATGTACAGTATGTTTGTTAGACTTTTAGGCATAATAATAAAAATGTTATTTTAGAGTTTATCTCTTATTATCTCGGTGAATTATTAACCATATTTGATACTAATTATTATGATTTATTTGAACTTCGTTTTCAGGTATGCCGAGATTAAATCGGACACTACCCTCTATGCAAAGAGTCTTTATTGTGTGCGACGATGAGGTTTACTACCTTATAAACAAATGTTTCAATATGTATTTAGAATGAAAACATCCAGGTCCAACTGTTCGAAACTATGTTGGAACAACCACTAATTGCTCAATTTAATGTAAGTAATCATTATTAATAATATATATTGATATAGGACTATACAATAAGCGAAAGTTTTAAGTCGCCTGTTAAGAAGCAAAAAAAGAAGGCTCCTAGGTTAGAGACATGCCTTCATAAAAAGAATATAACCAAACAATATTTGACTCCAGAGGAAGAGCTAATAACGTTAAAAGCAAGAAAGGAAACACTTAAAGAATACGTATGTAAATTTTTTTCTTGAATATAATTCTAGAGCTCTTCAAGTGTGAAGATGTAATGAATTTGACATTAGAGTATGAAATAGATGGAGAACCTGCATATCTTGACGAAGTTTGTGACTAGGTTTGCGTTCATTACTTATTTAGAATGGAAGATTAGTAAGCGAAACAGAATATAAGAAATTAAAGGCTAAACAGCAGGAGCCTTATTTACTAGAACTTGAAGAAATTGACAGGAAGATAAAAGTTTTATCAAAGAAAGAAAGTGAAATCAGTAATAAAATAGAAAGGCCTGTTCAAATTGAAAAAGACCTCTTCACCATTCTTCTCAGTGCAACTTCTCAAGGTAATGTTATTACCTGGAATGAGTTAGAAATTGCACATGTGAAGAAAATTGGTGAAGGGGTCTACGGAGAAGTTTATGGATGTATGTATAAAAAACAGGCTTGTGCGGCAAAGGTGCTTTTTTACTATTTTTTATAATTTTAATTTAGATTATCCCATTTAATTGCAATATTTTTCGAAATACAAATAAATTCAATGGAGAAACTCTTTGGGAACCTGAAGAAATTCTACCAGAGGTTAGAACATTTTTGCAATGCAGTGTAATGCATGTTTTAGGTCGTTCTGACGAATCAGCTTTCAACACTAAACACGTCAACTGACGAATATAGAACTCCAAATTTTATTAAACTGTTAGGATCTCATGTTGTGAAAGGCAAGTATTATCAATATCAATTATGTATTACTTCAGGCAATTACCCCCAAATATTGACTAAAGCTTGGGATGATTTTGATAAATCTAAGACTTCAGAAAACAACAAGCCTTATGAATATTCAGCAGAAAATCAACATTATCTAGTTCTTTGTCTTGCCCTAGGTGGTTTTGATTTGGAACAATACAATGTAAGGCAAAGACAAGTCCAATTAAAACTATTTTTAGCTAAAAAATGAAGCACAGTGTATTAGTATTTTGCTACAAGTTGCTTTATCATTATTAATTGCCGAAGACAAATTCGAGTTCGAACACAGAGATCTACACTGTAGCAATGTGCTAATAGAGGACTTCAATGGAAAGTTAAGGTATTTTATATTCGTTATCTTGCTATGTCCTGCTTTTTAGCTATCGATATGAAGACAAAGATATTGAATTAGATAGCCATGGAGTTAAGGCAAATATAATCGATTATACGCTTAGTAGACTAAAGACAGATGGAACAACTTTTTACCGTGATTTGGAGAATGATGTGGAACTTTTTCAAGGTGAAGGTGATTATCAATTTGAAATATATAGAATGATGCAGAAAGAAAACAGGTAAGTTCTTGGCATAATTTTATTTACATATAACTTAGAGGTGATTGGTCTACATTCACGAAGAAAACAAACATCTTCTGGCTGCATTATTTAGCCGACTTTATGATAAATCGAAAGGAATTAAAAGAAAAACTTACAAACCCAAGAAAAAAAGTATAGTTTTTCAATTAATTAGTTTTCCTAGATATTAAGGCAATTTCTAGACAAGTTATTGACGACTAACTGCATTGAGAAGCTTGTCTTTGGAGAATCTTTTAAACCGTTGTTCAGCAAGTATATGTTTCAAAACACTTAGTTATTATTATTCGGGCTTTTATCGCAATAAAATTATTCAAAGATTTCAGTTTTCAATAGAAATTTTAGGGCGCTATATCTTTCAGAATAACGCTAATCAGTGGATTAATGCGATATTTAATCCTACTTGTGGTTTTTCATGTTTGTAAAGCTGTTCTTAACAGGTCTCTCTCTCACTTTTGCCTCAACAAAATCTCTACAAAGCACTTCTTGTAAGATCTTTCACAATTTATACGCTTCATGTCAGGTCGAGGGACGTTAAAAGAAATTGAAAATCTTTCGGTTTGTGGGGATAAGGTCGAGGTAGAATATGATGAAGATGTATTAGCCGAAGTAGATTGGAGCCAGGCGAACCAAAATAAATTGGATAAATGGCTCGCAAATAAGAAACGGATAAAGGGTTTTAGAATTAAAGTGAAGAATTCAGACCTAAAACATTTCAAAGCACTTTTATTGCAGGAATATGGTATAGTTTTTTTTAAATTAAAAATCCTTTTTTAGATAAACCACTACAACTGGAAGGAAATTCTAAGCTCCAGTCGGTGGAGTTGAGCTCATTATTTAATGGAACTGAACTAATTTTGAAAAATAATTTCAAATTGACAAAGCTTGCCCTACCAAACGCAACAACAACAACAAAATATTCAATAGAAGACTGTCCCAGCCTGGATAGGGATTCATTAGACGGCTTAAAAATTGCTAAAGGGGGTGAATGTTCCTTTCCTTCTACGTCGCCAGTCAAGGAAACAATTGACTTGAATTATTGTAAATTTGTCACAGGAGATTTATTTTTTGCCAAGGGAGCAACAGGAGGAGCTATCAATTTCACGGTTGATGTGAGAAACTGCATCCATATGATCGAAACAAACGTCTCAACATTGTCCTTTCTTACTGTAGAAAAGGAGAAATCAACTTGCGATAAGCATGGCTAGTTTTTTTCTTTTTGATAATTCCGTCTTCAGAGATAAAAAATAATGAATGGTTGTGCGATGACAATTTGGAGAAGCAGCTCAAATGCAACGAGAATTGCGGTACGATTGAGGACGACTGTCAACGGGTTTGTCGGACTCTCCAGGAGCGAAAGCAGAAGAAATGTTGGGTTTTTCGTGACGAAATCAAATTAGGAAACAAACGAAATCGTGATTTTGAGGCAGATCTTGGATTCAAAGAAATCGAAGGCACAATTGATCTTCACAACGCTTATTTAAGAAATTTGGATTTTTTGAAAAGTGTTGAAGTCGTCACAACCAAGGAACTCCCACTACAGATTATCAATTGTCGTCATTTAAGATCGATTGAATTGCCCAATTTAAAGAAAATAACTAGTCCGAGTGCGATAAAAATCAAATTCCAAGGGAACCGATATAAAATGCCGATTAAGGAAGTCGAATTGTCAGCTCTTCCTCCTCTTTTTAAACAAAAATTGCATTCAGATTGAAGAGACAATTGGGATTAACGGACCAAGAAGTCGACATCGAGGTGTCCGGGCCTCCAACAGAAGACCCAGAAGATTCTACAGATTATTACCCCGACCCAATCGAACTTCTCAAAACTACCAAAGCGATGACAACATTTCCAATGGCAAATACAACGATATCTCTAGTTGAGAGTGCTCCCCATTTGAGTGAAGAAAATGGAATGGAGGATGAGGGCGAGCTAAGTAAAGGGAGTAAGTTTATTAAGATCAAGGGACTCTTTTAGCGATTGGAATTATTGTGGGAAGTGCGTTGTTCGGTGGACTGCTTTTGGTCGGTCTTCTGCTTTATATTTATGTCATCAAACCGAGGATAAGAAGGGAAAAGAAGCCCGACAAATCGATGGATATTTCCAAGAAAGAAGAAGCAACAGAGAATAGAGGGCAAGAAACTTCTAAAGAGAAGAAGGAGTTAAAAATTTCTAAGAAAGAGAAACAATTGGCAGAAACAAGGGAAGAAACTTCTAAGGAGAAGACTTCCAGAGTAGAGGAGTCATCGACCACACAACAGGCCTAAAAGAAAGAATTCAGAATCAAATAAAAATAAATGTCCAATTTTTTCACTAATCAGCAATTGGCTTCCTAGTAATATGTTTATCAGCTTGAATTTGTCTTCGGCGAAAAGCAATCATCCGACCAAGAAAAAGTCGCCTAAAGGTCAAATACTTTCGACTAATTTGCATGAGCTCGCAATTTAGAAGCAAAGATCTAAATTTCTCAAACTTTCAATTCTTTGTCTTGCACCTTCTTCTATCCACTAGTTATAGCCAGCTTTTTAATTCAGAAATTAACTTTTTACTATAGAAGATTTATTGGGTTATAGAGAATTTATTTTTTGATTGTTTTATCATCTCTTGTTTTACATGACTTATAATTTATTTAAGCATGCTGAAAAGTATTCCGGTTAAACCGCTGAAAGAGCATTATGAAGGCAAATGGATACATTACGATACCGTCGTATCTGACTTTATCGAACGACTACACTCGCGTTTAACAGGTATGTTTAACTAATTCAATTGAAGTTTCAGTATTTGCTATTTTGCTTTCGATTGCAATTTTGTCAATTTATCTTCACGGAGAGCCGATTTCTTGTGTTCTGCCAGCAGAATTTGATAGTAAGTCGTAGTTGATTTGTCTTTTTATTAAATATTTTAAGAAATAAATGGATGGAGGGAATATGTTCATAGCTATTGTCTGGTCAGAGGAACTTACCGATTTGAAAATCATTTTGACCACGATGTGCCAGATGCATCAAAGTATGTTTCATATTACCAGGTTAGGAATATTTTCTCATCGCTTCTTAATCTTTACTTAGTGGGTGCCATTATTTCTTGCGTTCCAAATGGCATGCTTTGCTTTTCCAACAATTGCCTGGGCGTGGATGCAGAATTCATTCGGTAAAATAAAACATATAACCTAATCAAACAGTTTATAGGGCTTGGAATTGAATACATTATTACAGCACTACACAATGCCATCAAAGAACCAAAGGCAAACAAGCAAAATGCAATCATACATCAAAATAGCTTATGGATTTATTGCTATTTCCACTATCGCACAAAAAATAAGGTAATACTCATAGTTATTTTAAGCATTTATTTTAGAGAGGATGGGTCTCTACTCTATGGCAATTTCCTTCTCTCTTCATGATTTCATATTGCGCTTACAAAGGAATAATTCTCTTGAATGTAGTTAGTCAATTCTTTATCTTATGTTCTTTTATCAACGGTAACCCGCTATGGGGATTTCATGTAAGTTATCTTTATAATTCTACAAATTGCCGCAGGAGCTGGGAAAAGCTTTTGAGAGTAAATTTCCTTCATTGCAAAACGCCAGAAGTTCAGACATTTATCCAACAGAAACCAATTTCCCAAAAGAAGTAAGATGTCATTTTTCTAATTTATTCCATGTAAGTTGATTTAAGTACCTTCCATTATTTAGAATGGCGTTTTCCAAATACACAACGTTCAGTGTCTTTTAACTATCAATTATCTGCACGAAAAATTATTCCTTGCTCTCTATTTTTGGTACCTTGTGGTTAGTTACAGTAATTTTATCAGTTATTACCTAAACTTAAGCTGGCTTTTATTACACTCATAAGCATAGCTAATTTTACGTTTTCTTGGGTAACAAAGAGATTTAAAAAAGAACTTGTTTCCAGAATATTAATGGTTTGTTATATATAATATACATGTAAAACATATTTCTAGACAGAAAATAATACATTTTCTAAAAGGCAGTTTGAAGAAAATGCTAAAAAATTTGTCAATGATGTAAGATAATAGCCCACAAATTAGAAAATATTTTTTAGTTCCTCGGATCCGATGGAATTCTACTTTTTCATTTTATCCGTGGATGTGTTGGTTCAGCAATGTCTTCTTTTCTCCTAAATAAGGTAATACTAATCGATATTAATTTTCGCTTTTGCAGGTTTGGGATGAATATAATAAAGGACTTGGCATCAATTCCGCCGAAAAGCAAGAAGATAAGAACATTGACACAAAAGAACTTTAAAGGGTTAGATTAATTTAATTTTTGTTTCTATTAATTTTAGAGAATAATTATTTATTTTACAATTTGGAAACGTTTGTTACTTTCATAATGGAATAGCTAAAAGAATAAAGCATAAATGCTCAAGTGCTTTTATTCTATCATTTTGGACCTCCAAGCATATCGCAACCTCTTTAGGGTGACGTGCAATTTTATCCGATACGTCGGAAGGACTCATTCGTTCTCTATGTCGCCTGCTAATTTGCCTGGATGTCGGAAAGAGGCGGAGAAAATGATTGGTTTGGACCTCAAGCATACGCATTTCAACTCTTAGAAATACGCTTTCTTTTAAGAAATGTACGAAAAAAAAACATTTGGTATATCTATGCATAGGTTAATTAAATAACTTTAATGACTTACTGCTTCAAAAGATTTCGAAAGCAAAGTCTCGTTTATCTTTATTTTTGCATTTGTTTACCGGAACCATGTTTACCTTTCTTCTAGTCTGGCGGTGAGAATCTCGGTCAACTCCCTCTGCGTCTCTGTTACTGACCATTCACTCGTCCCGGGTGGCTGCACTAGTGCTATTATTTGCATATTCAAAACAATTTTCATCTCTTTTCTCTTATTTTTCAATTATTTTCTATAAATATTTTAGCTCAATTTCCTAATATTTTTGTTTCAGATGAGGTAGGCAGAAAAAACTGCCAAAAATATCGTCATGGCATGGCTAATCTTTGATGGAATAAGTGTCCTTTTTGCTTTTACGCTTTCTGTTTTAGTAAGTTGTCTGTTTCTATGTTGAAATCTTTTTCAGATAGTAATTTTGCTTAGTATTTTTGCTCATCGACAGACAACACGACTGAGAAATAATAACGCAAGAAATAAACCAAATATTAGTTTATCATTTTCAAAGTAAGATCTTTTTATTTTTTAAATTGTTTTTCAGAAGAACAGCCAGATCTGTAGCTGATCAATTGGAGAAAGTGAGAAATTTCCGAAATTCCTATCAGCCGAGACTTACTGAATGTACAACAATCGCTCAACGTAATTTCTTTTATTTTATTTGTTAAGCATACTCCTTTTAGATTCTGATAAACCTTATGTTAATCGTATGATAGCTGTCGACGAAATAACTATGGAAATAGGTGCGTTTCTATTTTTAGTCGAAAAAAGCATAAATTATTTGTAGATTCACAGCTTTCGCGAATCGATGAGCAATATGCTAGGCTTCCCGGAGAAGAAACTTATACATATTTAAGCAGGTTTCACTTCAGTTTATCTCTTTACTCGTTTAGGCTGAGAACTAAAATTGATACTTTACCAGCCAGTTTATGCAATAGAATTGCTTTCCTTCATCACTCAGCAAGATTCACTCCACAGAAATTTGACCTACAACATCTCATGGAAATAAGGTCTCTTCTCAATCAGTTTGTTAAAATGTAAGCATAGTTTTTCGCTCATATCTTGTCTTTAGCCTTAATAATCAAGTCCCATCGCCCGGTAATACTACTCTTCTTACAGTAAGAAGTGGTTTTCCTTCATCTAGCCGAAGAAGTGGTCGAACTAGGTTTGGAGGCAGTGATGGTGAGTTCAAAGTCTAAAAATGTAACCATCCTACTCATCATCATGATTCAGTTAAAAATGACAGTATAATTGTATCATAACGCCCACCGACCTCTAACTTTTTAGATTCCGACTCGTCGGATGACTCAGAAGGTTTAGCTAGTGTTGTTCTCGAATGTTCTCTGTTGCTTCCGGGCGTTTTAATTTGTGCCGTCATTCAATACGCTCTTATGTCTTGCCATTTTTAGTGCACGCTGGTCACATTTCGCGTTCGTTAGAAAATTCTGTTTTTCCACCGAATGTGCATGCCTCAAGGGCGCTAATATTTGAGTTATTTCTGTTCTTTCAGGTGGCCGCTTACTTGCGAACACCGTAGCTGAGGAACGCGTGGCTTTATTGCCATCGGGTAGCCAGGAGACTCCATCGCGTCGCAGGCGTCAAAGCGATACTAACCAGCCTCTTCTAAATTAAGTAAGTCAGTTTTGCTTTATAACTCCATTTCTTTGGCTGCTTTTTCGGATAATCGTCTATTAGTTATTTTACACAAGTCATTTCTAAATTATCAAAAACATTAATCGTGATTTCAGATAGTTACGACTCTCAGAAGACATTCTAGTCCCGTCTATCTAGTCAATAATTGCTCAGAGTTTTCACTTATTTAACGTGTTATTTACGGGTAACAAAGATTTTATTTGGGTGCTATTATGTCTATTTTCTGGGTTATTCCCCGTTGGTCTCTCGCTTCTTATTACATACGTATATTTTGTGTAGCAAAAGACTTTTAGATCACAGATCTGGGTAAAGGATTTAGCGGATGTCAGGCCCGCGAAATCCGGCTAGAAACCGCGAATTCTACGAGAAGCAAATGACTGAAATGGAAGGCCCAAAGGCGATTACGGTTAGTAATCCTCACCAGTAGGGGGTGGGAGCAAAGTACTCCGGTTTCCTTCCTGACCAAAATATAAGAAAATCGGAAAGAGTAGTTCATGGGAAACATTTCCTGTCGCACTTGTCAGTTGCAGGGTCCGCCCAACAACGGGAACGTGACGACTGCGCCACCAGCCGGTTCAGCCAAGAAGACCAGCGAATCGGCTCTCTCGGAGCTTCCTACGTCCATTCCAGCCGCTCGTCCTCCATTAAATGTCCCGGAGGCTAAGCCCTCCACCACAACGACGACCTCCATGCCGTCGACAACTTCTACACAGCCACCCCGTAGGGCAACAGGTTCAACAAATCAGTTTTCAGTGGTTGGGATGTTTCGCGATGTCTGGGATGGCGTCAGAGGGATGCTGGGAATAAAAAAACCGAATTGTCTAAATGGAGGAAAGCCGAAATCAAACGGAGGAACTTGTGATTGTCCCAAGTATTTCAATGGGACTTCTTGCGAGAAAAAACAATGTCTAAATGGCGGTTCACTTCAAAAAGTCACCACGGGTCCTATCACTTATGAATGCCAGTAAGTCGGCTCATTCTACAGTATCCTCCTAGATGTCCAAATCCTCATTTTATGGAAGGAGCTCATTGTGAGAAGATCCGCTGTGCCAATGATGCCATCTTGCTGACCCAACCAAACGGAACTTGGCATTGCGATTGTTCTCAGAAAATGTTCTATAAAGGCGTCTTTTGCGAGGTATAATCCGCCTAAAAAGCAACAAATTTTCAGAAATTCTCACCACCAATGGGTATTGCCATTCCATTGATTATCGCCCTTGTTTTTCTGCTATGTTGTGGTCTTTGTCGCATCGACTGGTGTCCCCGAAAACGTTCATCAGATCGTCGCCGTGACGGCGGCGGACGTTCTTCTCGAAGTCAACAGAATCAACCAAATCGCCGTCGTCCTCAATCTCGAAATGTCGATCGAGCCAGAGCCATAGCGCAGCCAGTCCATCAAAGCCCAGCTCAGGTTGGTAGTCTATTCGACTCTATTCGATTTCCCCCAGGAATTCCTTCTGCCCGGTGAGCGGGCTCTATGTACTCGCAATCCGGTGGCCTTTCCCAGCAATGGAAATCCCTACATCATTCGTCTGGACACAATTCCGACCTTCAATCCCAACATGATCGGTTCGGTTCTTCTTGTTTTCCTCTAATTGTTCTCTTAAGGCGGCGTTGATCCGTCTGTCGTCGCCAGCTCCAGTTCTCTCAAACCGATCGATCCCCCTCCCTCCTATGAACAGGCTGTACAAGCTCCTCCAATGCCTGATCCTCCAAGATATTCTGAACGAGTCGAGGGTCCTCCTCTGCAGACTGTAAGTAGCCACAGCACCAAAAAAAAGCAATTTCAGATGCAACAGCCGCCTCCGCCAAATCGCGATCCTCCCCAGCCGCCATCCTATTAGCTTTTCGCATTGTACAACTTTGTACAAAAAACTTTGCCTACGAGTCTGAGCCTTGAGTTGCCGAAACGACAGAGTATTTTCATATCGTTTGTGTCCATAATTCCCTATTAGCTTTAAGTCGTCTTTCTTTCCTTTTCGGCCAGTTGTGTAGTTCAGGGAAAAGCCAAGATCTGATAGAGTGCAAGCCAAAAAAATTTTGTTTTAAACGTTTTATTACCAAAGAATAAACCGTGAAAAAAAACCCCGAAATGCAATATACCCGTAAGAGAGAAATCACAGACAAAGGGATATCACTTCTAAGCTTTTACTTCCTGCATCATTTGCTCCTTCGCTTCTTCTTCTTTGACTGGCGCAGCTGTAGACGGCGAAAGAACTGTCGACGTCGAAGGCAATTTGGTTGATTTGATCTCCGCCTCAGAGCCATTGACAGTCTTCTCATCGCGAGCTACCTTATGCTTATCGATGTGCTTGTTCAATTCCTCCACAATCTCCTCTTGTTTTTTGATCAATTTCACTTGTTCCTCGTGTTGCTCTTTCATTTCAGAAATGAGTCGAGCCGCCTCTTTTTGATCTCCTTTGGCCGCCATGTCAGCTATATCGTCCAGTTTGGCAGAAATATTCAAATTCGTGTCGAGAACCTTTTCTTCCAATTTCTCGAGATTTTTCAAAGCCGGCTCGTCCACCATAGAATCCTTGGGAATTGGCTGGAAATTCAAAAATCAGAGAAGAAATGGATAGAAACCTTTTCAACAGTCGTGCTTCTCCGCTCAGAATTGAGTGTCGCCCATGTGCTAGCCAAAAGAATGAAGATTCCAACGACAAGACAAGCTTTCGCCACTGGGATGTACTGATGATTTTTGCTTTTGGCAATACAAATGAAGAGAATAGACGGGATGATTGTGGAGACCATCGAGCCGATCAGAGAGCCCGTTAGACCCAAAATAAACTCAACTGCAAATAGAAGAATTCGAAAAAAAGAAGAAATTCGAACCGTTGGGAATGACCAAAGCTACCATGAGATTCGAGACAATTATAACGAATGTAAGCACGTGAAATGTTGATCTTTCAATCACAGCTGTTGGGAGTTCACATCCACTCTGGGAGAGATTAAATTAGAAATGAGAGAAAATTACTGGTCGAAGGACGAGATTGAAGAGGGCAGAACGAGCTGGGAAGAGCATTAGAGGGATGGAAACAGCTATACTCAGCATGAAGGCTAATTTGAGCATTTGAGTGAACCAAGAAGATTCTGAAACTATGAAGGGACTTGCGATTTGTGCAGAGGACATACGCAATTCGACCAAAACATCTCCATGGAGGGCCTTGGAGTAGAAAGCCACATAACCGAAAATACCAACAGCTGCGTACCTGGGAATATGAAAAAAGAAGGAAAGTGAACTCACATGGCAGAGCAAAAATTAACAGCATAGGAGACGATCGAATCAACGCGAAATGATGTGGGATTTTTGATACAATCAATGACACAAAATAGTTGAGTTTGGCACGACATCGCCATACAAACGATGGGCAAACTGAACTGAATTACGCTCAAGATGGAAAGCGACTCACCAAGTCAGGAAGCCAGAAGGACGCCACCAAATCACGCTGACACTCCATTTGCCTTCCCAGATGACGGGGACGGCTTCGACAATCTGAATCGATTTTGAAGGAAGGGCCTTGTCTGACCATTCGAATGACAAAGACGGCATAAAAAACGATGGCCAGTGAAGAGACCACGGAGAATTTCTCGAGATCGTTGATGAAAGACAAGGGAAATATCACAAAAAGAGTCACCAGGACCTGGAAGAGATTGAGAGGAAGAAGGGAAGAACTCGCCATCACAAGGTAACGAAGTTTATCAGTTGGAGCTTCGAGATCGAGGTAATCGGCGACGACGTGGGGACCAATATCGCCAATGACTACGAGAAAGGCGATGATGGATGAGACGAGAAAAAAGAGCAGACAGAGCTCGATGAATCGTCGGCCAGTTGGACCAAGAGCTGCCAGAGCTAATGCCTCATAGCTTCGTTTTCTGGGGCGAAAGTTGGAAAAAAAAGGAGACTAACTTGGCCATGAAAGAAGCTTTGAAAAGGAAATAACAAGTCCATTTGGTGAGGACAGAGCAGAATCCGATCATCAGAACTGCTAGGAGAATTCCGCATTGTTGGAAGACGAAAGGCATCGCCAAAACTGAGACTCCAACGATACAATTTGCCAGATTGAAGATATGTGGAGTTGGGTTAAAGGAGCCATGTGGCTGCGAAGATTTGACATCTCCCGTCTCTGGATCCGACGAGTCCTCTACTTCCGAATCTGAAATAAGTTTCCGAGGTGGAAAGAAGCAACCAACTCGTTAAGTCCACAGACATACTAACCAAGGTAAAAAGGATTTAAATATTAAGGTATTCGACAGGAAAGAATGTTTTGAAAGAACTGCGATTACCGTGTGTGGACTCTCGAAGGACATCGCGTCGAGAAAGAAGAGACTCCGTATCTTGGTCGTCATTCTTCTTCATACCTGAACCATAGAAATCTCTCAATTTATCAAGATATTTCATGCTTGAGACAGAAAAAGAAGAAAAATACCAAGAGATTCGTTGATTTATATAGCCGTATTATGTATTGTTTAGCACACCAAGTAGCACCAAATTGGCAAGCGCAAAATGAGGAATCTAGGGAGTTATAGGCAGATATATATACAAGAGGTTATAATTGTCGTTGAAGGGGGCCAAAATATTGCGAGAGAATCTCCTCAACATCAGACTTTTCGTAATAGGAAGAGAGGATAACTTCCATCTGAAAAATCAAACTACTTTTAAAGAGGAAATTAGATACTTTTTGCTGGAGAATGTCGATTTCCTTCGAGAGATCGTCTCTTTTCCGAATGTCCATCGCGAAATTATTAACTTTCCACGTTAGAAAACGAAGATCTTTCATAATCTGAATCAGCCCTTATCAGTCTAAAAAGAACCGACTAGTTTGTAAATATTTTGGTCGTGGAAGAGACATTCGACGAAGAAGGCGTCCTTCATCGGGAAAAAAGTTTCATTTCCTATGGAAATTGGAGAAAAAATTGTCTCCAACGAGGGATTTGAACAATTCAAAAGATTCTAAAAAAGACTTCCTTTAAATTCTGGATTTTTACTACCTTCGCTTGTCTATTGGTCTCAGATAAAGACCTTAAAACATCGTCCAAATAGAAAGAATTCATGACGAGCGAGGGAATTGATATCGGCAGCAACTCAGAAAGAGGTAAACGATGTTTGAATCTCTGCCAGCCCGTCATCATAATCCCTTGGACTTTGCCCTCCAAATCAGCGGAGAACTTCTTGTATAATTCCACGTAGGATTTATGATTTTGAAGGTAGCGATCGATGGACACAAAGGCTTGACTCTGGCCGTTGGCTCCTTTGAAAGCACTGGCGAACCAGATTTTCGGAAAAATTCGACCGAGTCGAGCGAAAAGACCTTCTGGGAAGTAATCTCTCTTGAGAACATCCGTTGCGTAGCCCCAAACTACAGGAGTTATCAATGAGCCTAGAAGATATTCTCTTTTGGAGAAAAAAATACCCAATTTCATGGCTTTGAGATCTTCGATGAGAGTCGTCGCGAACATGTCATTCCAAGCAAAAACCTCGACAAATCCAAGGCCTTTACAGACCTTTGCCACCCTGAGTCTCTTATTTTCAAAAGAAACCAAAAGAACCTCGCGATATGTCGAATTTTGAGTTGTTCCAAAGCCCTCAGGTGGTCGTTTCCCATCTTCTTCAACTCTTTTCGACAACGAGCATCCTCTCCCACATGATAGACTTCATCCGACCCGATGTGGATCCTTCTGACAGAGGGATGAGCAGCTTTGACTTGACTGATCATCTCTCTGATCAAATCTAAGGAACCTGGATCGGAGACACAAATTGAATCATCCTATTTACTTGATTTTAAATATTAGGAAAGAAACCTCGAAGAGATTCTCCCGAAGTTCGGAGAATTCCTGATGTTTGAGGACGAATTCCATGTGGCCAAAGGTTTGAATAAGAGGGACAATCTCGAGTCCATTCTCTACAGCTAATCGGTTGATTACCGCAATATCTCCAAGGGAATAATGGCTTCTTTTTCGAGAAATCTTAACCTTTTTCTCTTTCAAAAAGAAAATCAAACTACATTTCGAAGTCTTTCCGAATAAGGAAAGGAATCCTCATATTCGAGGAGAAGTCCTTTTATTCCGAGCGATGAAAGGAAGGGAAAAAACCACTCATAATAGGTGATTTTTGGCGGAGCACCTTTTAAATCGAGATGAATTATTTTCTTTAATAATTAGTTAACAATGATAAAAAGAGAAAATACCTCTGGAAAAGGGATATTTCCCCCGGGGCCATTGGTCAATTTATTGATGGAATGACTATCTTTTGAAGAGGCATTTCCAAAAGAAGAATAAACCAAGAAGATTGTGAGAACAATCGATGCAACAGCGATTGTTCTATAGCCCTGGTGGCGGGCTATCGACGTCCTTCCACTCATACATGCGTTCCTGAATCTGAGGGATCTTTTCAAACTGACAAAACACTGAGACAAATTTTTCGGAAATCCAGAGAGATAGATAGAAAAAAAGAAGGAAAGGCAGTTCTCTTATTATGCACCAATGCACTTATTATCACAGTTGAAACCGTAGACTGATAAATACAAAGAAAGATTTTGTACAAAGACTAGTCGAAAAGTTTTGAGAATTTCTGTTTGAGGCCCTCCTTCTTCTCTTCACGTATCGAGTTTTGACTCGCTCCCAGAACACGGATCTGTTTGCCGCTGGTTCGATGGAAAGAAACCAGCGGAGAGCCCGGAAGGACATCCGCTCCTTCAGGCCAAACTCCTTCCAGACTTCGAGGCTAAAAGAGGAAGATGAAAAGTAGGGAAAACTCACTCCAACTGTCACGCAACTGTAGACCGAAACGGAGGGGTACGGCAGGAAACCGGCTGTACAGGGCACCACACTGAAGACTATTTGTCCCAGTCCAGATTCTTTCACTTGTAGGACTGGAACAATGGGATTTGATTGAGAGATCCTCCTACCTTTGGCTCTTTCGTTCAGAGTCCACAACTTGGCATCTGCATCCAAGACGATGTACAGCAACTCGACGGTGTGTTTCAACGACCTCAGGGAAACCACGAGATCACAAGGAGAATCAGCTCGACAAAGCTGGGCTCCAGGCTGTTGGGAGAGCATTTGTGTGCAGATTTCATAGAGAACTGAACGAACTCTCATCTCGAGATCCATTGAGAAATTGAATTCTCGAGATTGTTGGGGAGAATCCTCTTTCTGAATCAGAAGTCTTTTTAGGAAGAAAGACGAACATACCAATGGTTTGACTCGATAATCAAAGAAGAGCTTGTGCTGGATTGGAACATCTCCGTCGAGCGGCAGAAGAAATACTAGATTCGTCACAGTGCTTGGAGTCAATTCCTAAAGGATTTTTTTTTAGAAAAAAACAAAACAAAAAGAAACCTGGAGATCTGGATTGAGAAGTTTAGCCAAACTCGGTGGTTTTCCATCCGTCTCGGCTATTTCTAATCTGGCCGATTCCAAGACGACAGTCCATTCGCTGGCCAATGTGCGACTAATTTCGACTTCCAAAAGATTTTGTGTTTCGAGTTGGGAAGTCTTATTTGAAGTCACAAAGAGAGGCACAAAGGGTAATTCGATCATCCAAGTCCGATCTTCCCATTCGATTTGGAACTGAATTTGTTGATTCGAGAGGAGAGGATCATACTTTGACTCGTTTGACCGAATGACTGTCCGTCATATTATCCATTCGAACATAAACAGGAATGGAGAGTTTTGTATTTTCTCCATGGCTCAAGGAGCGGACGGAGAAGTAGGCCTTTTGATTCCAACTGAGCGATGAATCTTGGAATTCGATAAACTCCTCCCCTCCCGGACAAACGAATAGCTTTGTTTCTTCGAGATTACATCCAGCTTCTAACGAAATTTCGACGACTTGGACCAATCCGGCCAAATAATCTAAAACTGCGAAGGGAATAAAGCCTCAAACCATTTCCATCTTCTATCCAAACTTTGTGTGGATTGGCTCCAATAAAGACCAAAGGAAGTTCCTTCTTCGTTTTGAGATTCTCGAATTTGGCTATGATTCCTCCGAGTAAAACCATTTCCAAACTGTCGATGATGAAACATCCTTTCTTTTTGACTTCGCCCACAAAGCTCTACAAAAAATAATAAATCTTCACGGAACTCACAAGAATATTCTTTCCAGATTTCAGTTGTCCTTCCTTCAAAGTGAGGAATATTTCCGGTTTTGAGGGAGAATTTTCGGGCGATAAACTCCCTCGAAGTCGATTGAAATTACTATAAATTATCCGAGAGACTTGTTCGACTTCCTGTGAAATGCTATTAAAGGAGAAGAAGCCGCTTACATTGTAGGAAACTTCGAAGGAGGGACTTTCTTTTCGAGTCAAAATGGTATAATCGATGGCTTTTAGTTTGAGCGAGCAGTCTGTGAAGGACAACGCCGTCGGGAAGAAATTCTCCACTTCGATTTCTAAAAGGATTTATAAGAAATAGAAAAAAATCTACCAATTGTGAGATTCTCCAATGGGAGATGAACCATTTCTGGCCACCGTTTTAACTCAATCTCAAAGAGATTCATTCCCTTCGGTGTGATATTTTCCAATCTAAACATATTTCAAACTTCAATAATTAAAATTACGAGATATTTTTGTCCAAATTAGAAGCCAGTTGGATGAATTTCTCGGCCTCCGACTCTCCAAGAAGTGTTAAAAGAAGAAGATATGAGAGGATTCTCTCTCGATCTCTTCCTTCTGAGAGTTGAGGAAGTATTTCTTTGATCATTGAGACGACCAAAGGAAAACGACATTTATCCTCCAAAAGACGTGAGAGATAGCGGAGTTTGTAGGGCAAAGCTAGTTCAATCTTCCCATTTAAGCTGAAGAAAAAATTAAAACAAAAAGAGAAAAATTTCACCTCAACCATTGAGCAAATTTCCAGCCGATAAAAGTGGAAATTCTTGGGCGACCACTTTGAACCAAAATACTCGATGAAGTGTCATGAATTTTTTGTAATTGAACAGCAAAAATGGAAGGATCTTTGAGAGCATCGATGAGGATACTTCCATCCTCTAGTTTACTCCTTTCCAACCAAGGAATTAGATCAGAATCTGGGGGTAAACTATCCTCACAGAGTGACATAATCTACTATCATTGGATGACTGGGTTGAATGACTCACTGCATTGAAGCGCTCCGTGTGGAGATGACATAATTGGGAAGTGGCAGCTGTAATTGTTGTTGGATCAGATAGCAATCCACAGATATTGAGGGCATCTCCCACAAGGAAAATAGTCCAACAAGCCAATCGAGACAACGGGATAGCGAATCCAAGGAGCTTTGTGTGGTCTGCGACGGCTATTTGACAATGCTGGGTGTATTTGAGAAGGAGAGCTGCAAAGTCAACTCGAATTGATGGACCTGTCCCTTTTGATCTGAAGAGAGACTTTTTTTTAGAAGAGAGATCTACCGAGATCTTTGATAATACATATGGAGGGAGAGGACGATTTGCTGACAGAGAAGACTATGACGAACATCCATATAGCTGGCGATTTGAAGTTGAAGGCCAGTTGAAATCATTCTTCTGATTGTCGGACAAATTGGACTTTCCAATTTGCGAAATTTTGTGATCCAAAATGGCTCTCTATCTTTAAGAAATTGAATAGAATTAAGAATAAGTTCGAACTTGGATCACTGGCAGCTTCGAGAGTAATCATCGAGATGAATCGATCCAACTCATCGAACATCGAGAGGGAGTGCTCGACAGCTCCCAGGCTCCAGAAGAATCGAGCAAAATCAACAACCAGTTGGAAATACTCGATGAAATTCCAATTCTCATCTCGATATTGGTCCTTTTTGGCTGCTATTCGATTCTCCCAAGCTTGAGCTACAACATCCAACTGCTGGAGGACACAGCCTTGGACTCCTTGGACTAAAGAAGAGAAAGAGCCATGTTCCACCGACTCTGAGACTTCGATGATTCTGGAAGAAATAAGAAGAAAAAAAAACGAATCATACCTGATTTGATATTTGCTGAAATCGCTTTTGATTTTATCCATCAGAGGAGATCGACTCTTTTTCTCTTTGGCCTTCGTCGAATCCACCACAATCAGCCATTGGACATCCGCCATCGAACTGACATGGGCGAACCATTCTGAGATCTGATGTCGAATCGCCGATTTATATTCATCCACCGACTGGAAGCCATTTTCATTGGGAAAAGGAAACTACCGAACAATTGATGAAGTAGATGTGAAGGATGGCAGATCCTTTGAAGTCGGGAGCCGAGGAATTCCAACAAAGTCGATCCTCGTATGGGACAAATCTCAAAGAGAAGTTCAACCGAAATGGAAAGGTTTTGGTTCCTCTGAAGAGTTGGGTTTCTAATTTCCAAAAAGATAAAAACCTTTTCCAAGTGAGAGGATTTTGATTGAATTGACTGGAAAGAGCATGCTTATAGACGCCAAATGCAGAATCTTCTCCTTTACCTGGAAGCCATTTCTCTGATCAAATGGAGGACTTACACGAGACTGTGATGGGTTGGAGTTTATGAGATCGAAGGACAGTGGCTAGATCTGACGTCCATTTTCCTTCCATTAGTTCATGCTAGCTGCAAAAAGGATGGATTGTTTTGTAATTTGATACAAACAAATCAAAGGGAGAAGAACTAAACAATCTGGATTCGGTCAATCGAGGGATGGAGGAGTTTTGGACAATAAGACCAAAAAAAGTGCCTAAATGACTTGAAGTTTGTGTGTCGAGAGCGCGAAAATGCGCGTGTAGTCCAGACTAAACAATATCCGGAACAGCTGTGATTTACTCCTTTTTTGACTCAATTAAATTCTCCTTCAGTTTCAGATGGAAATCATCGTAGAATATCCAAATTCGGTAGAACCTTCGACTTCTGAAATCCCAAGCAGCTCTGGCACTTCGCCCCACCATCACATTGTATTTTTCTTCTTTTTACAATTCGACAAATTCCTTTCAAGAGCACATCACATTCCCGAGTTCTTCTAACTCAACTAGCTGCCCTTCGAGCTGAGGAAAAACTCTGCGATGTCGTCCTGATCGTCGAAGATTCTCGGATCTTAGCCCATCGAGCCGTCCTTGCCGCTTGGTCCAACTATTTCACCGTAAGGCCCTCCCATCTTCTTTTTATTCTTTTAGATGATGTTTACCTCGGAAATGGTCGAAAGTCGCCAATGTAAGTAGCCCTTTTGAACGAAAAAAAAAAAACGATTTTCTAGACGAAGTTCAAATGCACGATGTGGACAGCGCGATCCTCGAAGCTCTCGTCAACTTTTGTTATTCTGGAGAAATCACAATTACTGAGACGAACGTCCAGCTCCTTCTTCCAGCTGCTTGTCTTCTTCAAATATGCGAGATTCAAGTTTGATTTTTGCTGAAGCAAAAAAAGGATTTGATTTAGGAAGTCTGTTGTGAATTCCTCAAACAACAATTGGATCCAACGAATTGCCTGGGAATTAGAGCCTTCGCCGATACTCACGCCTGTAGAGAATTGCTCAAATCAGCCGATAGATACACATTGCAGAATTTTGCGGTTGGTTTTTTATTTTCCAAAAATTTGTCTCAGGGAGTTGTTTATACAGAAGAGTTTTTGATGCTGCCGTTGAACCAGCTGGTGGATATCATTTCCAGCGAGGATCTCAACGTTCGATCCGAGGAATTGGTTTGAATCCTCTCTTTTTGAACAAATTATTTAGGTTTTCAATGCCGCCATCCAATGGATTCGATACGACCTTCCAAAACGACGACAATATTTGGCTCGAGTGAGTCTCTTTCTTTCCTTTTCTCTAAACTTCTCAAGGTATTGGAGCACGTTCGTCTTCCTCTGTGTCAGCCCAAATTCATTGTGACTACTGTGAGTGAAGAAGCTCTAATTAAAGGAGATCAAGAGAGTCGAGACCTTGTTGACGAAGCCAAGGTAGATCCTTTGAAGTGGAGAGAACAACTTGCAGAATTATCTCCTTCTTCCAACAGAACGACCCAACTATCAAGGACCCAGAACTCGCCCTCGAAAGCCTGTCAGATGGAAAGAATATCTTTACGCCGGTAGGTATCTCTACCAGAAAAGATAAACGCCATTCCAGTTGGTGGTTGGTGCAGCGGAGATGCGATAGCCTCGGTGGAGACGCTGGATCCAAATAAAAACATCCCCGTCTGGACTTGTGTAGCTCCGATGAGTAAAAGACGTTGTGGAGTTGGGGTATCCGTCGTCGATAATCTTCTTTATGCCGTTGGAGGACACGACGGAACATGTTATTTGAATAGCGTTGAGAGGTATCTCTTCAGGAGAAGAAGAAGAAAAAGTTAAGATATGATCCGGCTACGAACCAATGGCAGACTGATGTGGCTCCAACTTCGACTCCAAGGACTTCTGTAGGAGTCGCTGTTCTCAATGGATTACTATATGTTTGTTTATTTTTCGACATTCTTAGAGACTCTTTCCAGGCAGTTGGTGGCCAAGATGGGAACAGTTGTTTGAATGTCGTCGAGTGGTATGATTTCGAGTCAAACAAAGAAAAAACACTTTTCAGCTATGATTCTCGAACGAATGAATGGTCAAAAGTGCCTCCAATGAGTACTCGTCGTCTTGGAGTTTCAGTCTCTGTTCTCAATGGATTCCTATACGCCGTGGGTGGCTCAGATGGTCAGAATCCATTGAGTACCGTAGAGAGGTAGAGTCGATGGGATTCTGTAGATACTGTCGGTTAGATATGATCCAAGAGCCGGGCGATGGGAGACAGTTCGAGCGATGTCGACACGAAGAAAGCATCTTGGAACGTGTACATACGATGGCCATCTATATGCAGTAGGAGGCCGCGACGACTGTTCGGAATTGAGTTCAGCCGAGAAGTAAGACGAGGATTGAATTCTCAAAAATCTCCTAGGTACAATCCATTTACGAATGAATGGACTCCAGTGGTTGCGATGAATAAACGCCGTTCTGGGGTTGGATTGGCTGTGGTTGATGATAGATTATACGCCGTTGGAGGCTTCGACGGACAGACTTATTTGAAAGATGTCGAGGTTTTTGACAAGGAATTCAACAGCTGGAAATATCATGGCTCTATGAATTATAGGTTTGTGAAGATTTTTAAACTGAAAGAGATGATTTAGAAGATTGGGAGGAGGTGTTGGGGTCATTCGAGCTTCAATTTCGACGGATTCTTCTCCAGCCGATAATCGAGTCAAACCACCTCCAGGACTCATTTAGATTACGTGTAAAGATCGGGTTCTTTCAGTGCATTATACTTAGAGATGGATGAGATTAATAAAGTGTTCATAGCTTTTGTTTTCTCGATCGAATCATCCAAGCAAATAATCGTCAACTGAGATCACTCGAATTAATTTTGAATACAATTGGATTCAGTCAGAATATTCTTCAATAGAGAGACAAAAGACTATTCGGGAGCATTGTTCAGTTATATGAAGATCTAATTATAAGTTTGATACGGGTCCTGTATACGCCATTTTGACGTATCGCATTTATCGAAGAGAGAAAACAACTGAGTGTTTCAGAGTCGGCTGATTCAAGGATTCAGGATGTTAATGTGATTATCAGATTAATGAGGACAATGGAGAGAATACGTGGCGAATAAAAGTTTATCACAGCATCATATAAGTAGGTTCTCACTCCTTCCTTTTCCAAATGAGATTCACACAAATTGTTGAATTGATTTCTGGCTCCACAGCCACCGTGCTGAATTTACTTCTGATTCCAATCATCTTGACAAAGTCTTCGGTTCGAATTGGCCGATACAAATATTTCCTTTTGGCTTATACCATCAACGCCTGTTACCTCACGACATCTCAATTCACTGCTCTCCCAGTGAGTTCATTTGATTTTCTATTAGAGAAGAGATCAGACTTGGTACATTCCACACAACGGATATTTCTTCATTTCGACAGTCGACCTCCTGCCCCGATGGATCCAACAAATACAAGTGATGTCCTTCGTTTCCAGCTATACCTTCAATGTATTTTATTCTCTTTTCTTCTCCATTTCCCTTGCAGGCTATTATTCTAACTTGGAGCTTTTTGTATCGACTGGCTATTATAGAAAAGTTTGTTTTCTCAACACCTTTTCTCAAAGCCTTTCAGCACTCGACCGTGGATTTTAACGCGTAGATATTTCCCCATCGCTTTGGTTTTTTCCATTCTCTTGGCTTTATATATGATTGGAAGTTGCAAGTCGATTATGCCATCGGAAGAGACTGATCGAATCTTTCTTGACGAAATATTCAATGCGACTGGGATCAAACCTGAAAATGTCGGCTATATTGGCGGCGAAATCACAGTAATCCGCAACAAAGAGCTTTCAAAAAGGTTTTAGATAAACGGCGAAGTGAATATCGGAATGGCGATTTGTCTTGGTTCTTATAGTCTTTTTGTCTTCTCAGCTTGTACAATTTTCCTCGTGTGTTGGCATAAAATCGGGTCAAAACTACGCGATCTTCGCAATATGGCGAGTATTCATTACAAATTCCAGTACAAACTCTACGTTCTTCTGACTCTTCAGGTTCTAATTTTGGTCCCTTTCTTAGCCAAATTACAGACAACAATGCCGATTGTTTTCAATATTTTTCCAGCTTTTATTGTTTTTGTTTTGAGTTTGGCCAAAGTTCCCTGTGGAGAGGTCATTCTCATCTGCGCCATGGTGGTCAGTTTCTCCCTTCTTTTCTTTTGGGCTGACTGGTTATTTTAGGTGTCTTTTGCCCAAATTGTCGATCCGATCTTTACGGTTTGTCTCATCGCCGACTATCAGGAGGTCGTTCTCCTTGGGTTCAGAAAGGCTAGTTGTTGTCGTCGTTTTTAAAGAATAAATTGCAGAGTTGCCGAGTATTTGGGATTCACAGCTCTGTGGTTACAATCCCAATGGAATCAACGACAGTGAGGATGAACTGAATAAATTGTTTTGGCTTGTTCACGCCCTTCGACATTTAGAATGACCATTGCGGCCGTCAAAGCTGACCCTCGGCTCGTATCAGTCCTTTTTCTCTTCCGACTGATAACCCTTTTGCCATCGATTTCGGTCATCTCGAAAGGACAGTTCTCTCGGTGGCTTTTGGAGGAGAAAGGTCGTTGACGCAACCCCTCGCATCATCTTACTGTCTTTGTTTTCCAAAGCAATTATCCCCCATGTTTGGCATAAAAGTACGTGATGTCAATTGAGACAATTATTTGAAGAGTGTAGGCATCTTGCCGGCATCGAAGCGTCTTAGCTTTGTTTGTATAACCTGTGGGGCGGGATAGGTCAGCCAGTGGCCGACGACAACTGCCTCCTTATGGCCATATTAGCACACAATTAGGCCATTCTTTCTCAGCCTCTTCACCACCAGATGTTCTTTTTATTCAGGGATTTTTTTTGGAGAAGATTAGTTTCTGAGAGATTGAGAAGCTCCGGAAAATGTTTGCCAGACAATTAAGTCGGTCAACAGTTTCGTTTATTTTCTAAGAGGCTTTTGACCCTCCAAATGATTGATGTACTCGTTAGCCTATCACTTGTTTCCCAGCATCCATTAAAGCCCTCGACGCGACTTATCTGATGACTTTGACCTTTCCGACCGACCGCCATCCCGATCCGTAAGATTTATGTTGCCAGAACTGTACTCCTCTCAGCCTCCAACTTCCGTTCCTCATCCCATCTCGTCTCTTCTTAATCCTCCTTTTTTGGCCATCAATCAATTATCTAAAAAGAGCGCGAATGGAACAGATGGTCAGAGGCTCCAAAAAAGATTCTTTCTTCGCGTAAACATGAACGTTAGTATTATTGTCTCTCTCATCATCCGCCGCGGACGCCTTTTGACTGTCTCCCCGTTTTGAACTGATTCATCTCCCAGCCCCGTGGAGACACTTTATTACGTTCCTCCCTCTAACGGCTCTTTTCTCTTTTCTTCAAAACTTTTAGGCCAAAATGAGGCCACCGGAGCTTTTGCTCTGGCTGGTCGTTTGCCTCGTTTCGGCTCAAGAAGAATTTCAAAGTTATCAAGAATTTATTAGCACAGAAAGCGGTAGAGTCGCTCTTTTCCAAATAATCCAAAAATCTCAGAACGAGGTCTCTTCCCATCCATTTTCAATTTAGCGACAAATTCTCTGATCACCTCCTCGGCCACTTGTGGTCAATCTCGTCGAGAAGAGTACTGTAAGCTGGTCGAACATGTCCTTTTGAGAGCTTTCTCTCATCAGAAGTAAGTCTTTCGTTCTGCAGAAATAGGCCTACAGTACGCCGCAATGTGATGTTTGCGATGCAAATGATGTCCATCGCCGTCATCCAGTCGAATATGCGATTGATGGAACGAGAAAGTGGTGGCAATCGCCCTCGTTGGCTCAGGGATTGGACAAAGAGAAAGTGAACATCACTCTCGACATGAGACAAGTGAGTAGATCGACCTCGTGTCTGACCTTTTATGGGGACACCGTAATGGCAATGTTGACTGAGTGAGCCCATAACAGGACGACTAAGCATACAACTTGACGGGGGACTCTTCTCACAAGCCGACTAAAGGAATTCTTCTAGGAATATCAAGTGGCTTATGTTGTCATCAAAATGGGAATCTCGCCTCGACCGGGAACTTGGGTCTTGGAGAAGTCGCTCGATGGAACCACTTGGGAGCCATGGCAGTATTATGCAACTTCAGATGCCGAGTGTATGAGACAATTTGGAGTTCCAGCCACCACTGGAGTTCCTCGTTTCACCCGCGATGATGAGGTTCTTTCCACTTTTTTTTTTGGGGATAACTCGAATTCCAGGTGATCTGCACTTCAGAATACAGCAAATTGACTCCTTTGGAGAATGGAGAGATCCATACTTCACTGGTCAATGGACGACCCGGAGCAGAACAGCCTTCGATTGAACTCCAGAAGTTTACTCGAGCGCGTTTCATTCGAATCCGGCTGATTTCTCCAAAAACTTTGAATGCGGACTTGATGATTATCAACAAGCAATCGAATCGAATTGACAAATCCGTCACAATGAGATATTTCTATTCGATCATGGACATTTCCATTGGAGGTTAGGCCCCTCCTCGTTCAAAAAGATCTTTCTTCAGGTCAATGTATCTGCTATGGTCATGCCGAGAGTTGTCCCAGTGATCCCAGCGATGGAGTGAGTCTCTCTCCCTGTTTTTTTCTAATAAAATCTCCTAGCAATTCAAATGTGAATGTCGCCATAATACCTGTGGAGAGAGTTGCAACAAATGCTGTCCTCTGTTCAACCAACTCCCATGGAAACCAGGAAACCACGATCATCCCAATGTCTGTCAACGTAGGTTTCTTTTCTTGCCTCTAAAAGATCCTTCAGAATGCCAATGTTTCAATCATGCGGATAATTGTGTTTATGACGAGGAATTGGATCGAAATAAATGGTCGATTACTCCAGAAGGAGTCTACGAAGGAGGAGGCAGATGTGTCGAATGTCGTCACGACACCGAAGGATTCAACTGCGAGCGATGTAAAGACGGATATTATCGTCCGAGTGGACTCTCCCATTATCGAGAGGATGCTTGTCGAACCTGCGATTGTGATTCGGTTGGCTCGATGAGCACCATTTGTGTGAAAGACGACCAAACGGCTGGACCCGGACAGCATCCTGGAGATTGTATTTGTAAGCCAGGATTTGGAGGAAGACGATGCGACCGTTGTGCCAGAGGATTCAGAAACCATCCAACGTGTGAACCTTGTCCTTGCAATCAAGCCGGATCTATCAACTTCGACACCTGCGAAGGAACGAAGTGAGTTGAGGGGATTTCGGTTGGAAAAAGAGCCAGCTGGCTAGACATCTGTATTGGAAAAAAGCCATGATTTTCAGCTGTCAATGTAAGACAAACGTCGAGGGATTGTATTGCGATCGTTGTAAGGCTGGAACTATCCATCTCAACGCTAACAATCCTCAAGGATGCCAGCCTTGCTTCTGCTTCGGTCTCTCCAATAATTGCACTCAAGTCGATTGGTCCAAGGCTGTGGTAAGCAGAGAAGAATCTCTCTTAAAAATTCTCTTCTAGATTTCCAATAATGTCGGTTGGAATTTGACTGATTTGAGCGGAGGAAAAGACGTAAAGCCAGAGACTGAGAATGGAGAAGTCCTTCTCTTCAACGCCAATCAAAACAAAGACAGATCTCTCTACTACTGGAAGGCGCCCGACAGCTTTAGTGGCAATATGGTAACTCCTCTACTTTTTATGAAAAAGCTTCCTTTAGTTGAATTCATATGGAGGAAATCTCCACTATTTCGTATATTACGTGCCGATGGAACAAGGAGCCGCCGTTCCTGTGGCTGACTTGATCTTAGAAGGAAATGGAATCAAACTCGAATATTACTCACGGATGGAATTCTTCCCTCGAGAGAATATGACTGTTCAAATCCCCATCATGGAGGGCAATGGCTGGTATAACGGAGCTTCGAGGACTCCTGCCGACAAGGCCGACATGATGAGAGTTCTGGCCGATGTCCACAAGTTCATGGTCAGAGCTATGTATCAACAACATCAACTCCAGAGCTCGTAAGTTTTGATCAACGACTTTTCATCGAAATGTTAGAATCTTCGCGTTGACTTTGGATACAGCGGTTCCAACACCTGAAAGGGATGTTGACGATGAAGAGGATCTCCTCCATCCAGCTCTGATAGACACCTCCATGAGAGGAGTCGAAGTCTGCTCCTGTCCTGAATTCACCGCTGGAAACAGCTGCGAGGTGAGACGGTCCAAAAGAAGATAACAAATTGTAGTCGTGTATCTCTGGCTATCGACGAGTTAACAATCAGCTGTACGGAGGAAGATGCGAGAAGTGTAACTGTCAAGGACACAGCGAGGAGTGCGATCCATTCACTGGACATTGCCTCAATTGCAAGGTTGGTTCTCGTTCTCCTTCGAGCAGTCTTTCAGCACAACACAACCGGCTCTCGCTGTGAGCTCTGTCTCCCCGGTCATTATGGAAATCCATCAATTGAAGGAGAAGCTGGCTCCTGTCGTCCCTGCGAATGCCCCAGTCTGGAGAATAACCGCTCTCCCGAATGCATTCTCTCCCAACTCATCGTCATGGGCAATGCCGCAGCTCAAGAAGACGCCTATGTCTGTACAGCCTGTGAACGAGGCTACGAAGGAAACAAATGCGAGACTTGTGCTGACGGCTTCTTCGGAGATCCAGAGGCCGAGAACGGAACTTGTACGGAATGCTCTTGCAATGGAAATATCGATGTGATGGCCATCGGAAACTGCGATCGAGAGACTGGAAAATGTCTGAAATGTATTGGCGACACAACTGGCGATCAGTGCGAAGTCTGCAAGGAAAATCACTGGGGAAGTGCTCTCCAACACACCTGCAAAGCGTGTAATTGCCACCACGTCGGCTCAGTCCTTCAGCAGTGTAACAACGAAAATGGAGAGTGTGAATGCAAGGAGAATTACATCGGAAAGCAATGTGATCGCTGCATGGATGGTCACGGAGATGTGGACAACGGCTGTCCCTCCTGTGAGTGTGACTCGGTCGGATCGACTGGAATCTCTTGCGATGCCGTCAGTGGCCAATGCTCCTGCAAACAAGGCGTCTTCGGCAAAAAATGTGACCAATGCCGACCCAGCTATTTCAATTTCACCAATAATGGCTGTCAATTCTGCCATTGCAACACCTATGGATCAGAGGAAGATGGAAAGTGCGATTCGATCACTGGAAAATGCGAGTGTCGAGAGAATGTTGATGGAAAAATGTGCGAGAAATGTGTCGTCGGCTATTTCAATATTTCTAGTGGAGAAGGCTGTGAAGTAAATTCTTTTTTAATAACGAAAAAATACAAATTTTCTAGCCATGTGACTGCGATGTGACTGGATCGGATGGAACTTCTTGCGACCTCGTGACTGGTCAATGCATCTGTAAGCCTGGAGTGACTGGCTTGAAATGCGACAAATGTATGCCAAATCACTATGGAATGGACGACGAAGGCTGCACCGAATGCCAGCCATGTCCAGCCCCAGGACAAGTAGGATCTCTTCTTTGAATCTAAAAAGGTCCTTTTAGGTCTGTGATCCAGAGTCCGGAGCTTGTGTGTGTCCAGCTAATACAGTCGGCGAAATGTGTGAGAATTGCACTGAAAACGCTTGGGATTATCATCCTCTGAATGGATGTAAGCTCTGTGATTGTTCAGATATCGGAAGTCTCAACGGCAAGTGCCATTCCAGAAATGGCCAGGTATTTCGATTTGTTGAAAGCGAAAAACTCCTTTAGTGCGAATGCAAAGAGGGATATGTTGGTCTGAAATGCGATAGATGTACGCATGGCTTCTTCAATTTCCCCCAGTGTGAGCCATGCAATTGCATTCCGGCTGGGACTGATCCCAAACAGTGCAAGGATGGATTGTGTCTTTGCAACGAGCAGGGAGAGTGTCCTTGCAAGAAGAATGTCGAAGGAAATAAGTGCAATAAGCCGAAGAATGGCACTTTCACCATCGAGACTCATGTGGCTCATGGAGCCCACAGCTGCTTCTGTTTTGGACGGTTGGTACTTTCCTTAGATTGGATAAAATAGAATTCAGAACGGAAGAATGTCGGCAATCCAGCTTGGTTTGGCAACAAGTCTATGCGGAGGACAGGAAGGCGGTCTTCAACGAGCCTTGGGAATATTATACCAAGAAGCACAACCTCCATATTTTGAAGGATTTCCCAACCACATTCAACAGCTATCCCACCGATGCGACTCCTCTTTATTGGTCTCTTCCTGCTACTTTCTTGGGCGACAAATTGACTTCTTACAATGGATTTCTTCGATTCAGAGTAACTCTTTTTTCTCTCTCTCTCGAAACAAAGAAAATTCAGATTTGGAATTTGGATAATCGTCGGGGATATGAGGGGGTTCGTCCGGATCAACAATATTTCCGATATTTTCCTCAAGTTGTTTTGGTTGGAAATAATCGAATCGAATTGGAGCATATTCCACCGGAATCACCCAAAGACGATGGCAAATACAAGATTCGACTGCATGAAAGCGAATGGCGACTCCGACAATCTCCGGAGATCCAGCTCAGTCGAAAGACGATGATGATTGCCCTCCAAAATGTCCAAGGAGTCTACATCCGAGGATCCTACAACTATCCAGCCAGAGGCGACGGCATCCAACTCCAAGAAGTCAGCATTGATGTCGGAGTTCCAAAGAGTGAGATCTCGTTGGGAACACTGGCGCTTGGAGTGGAAGAATGTCTCAATTGTCCCCAAGGATATAGCGGCTTGTCGTGTCAGAACCCAGCAGATGAATACTGCAGGAAGAGACATCGAGACTACCTCAATCTCCCCGATGATTTGGCTCTAATTGGCTGGTCCGAGCCTTGTCAATGCAACGGCCATTCGACCAAATGCAACCCGGAGACTTGTCTCTGCTCTGATTGCCAGCACAACACCCATGGAGAGTTCTGCGAGAAATGTAAAAGCGGCTATATCGGAGATGCCCGTGAAGGAGGTCCCAACGCCTGTACAAAATGTGCCTGTCCTTTGGAGGAAAACAGCTTCAGCGACACTTGCATGGCCGTTCCTTATGGGCGAGGATATGTCTGCAACGCTTGCAAGAGAGGCTATACTGGCCAATATTGTGAAAATTGTGTTGCTGGATTCTTCGGGATTCCCGATCGAGCAGGCGGATTTTGCGAAGAGTGTAGCTGCCATCCGGATGGAAGTCTCCATGGCAAATGTGATCCAATAACTGGCCATTGCGAATGTCGACCAGGAGTGACTGGAAGAGATTGCAGCCGATGTCAGGAGAGACATGCCTTCATTGGAGGAGTTTGTACTTCTTGCGATCAGGGCTGCTACAAACCTTTGATGACGATGATCGACGATTTGGAGGAGGTCTTGGCTCTTCAGGATTTCAGCAAACTCAAGCCGATCCCATGGAAACGACTCAATCGAGCCAAAAATAGCACGGAGGTTATAATGCATTTTGTGACTGGATTGAGTGGAGGAAAGGAAGGACTCGCAGCTGTGGATAGTCAATATGCTCGAGATGCCTTCACTGTCATCGAAGGAGCCCGATTCCAACAGGATCGAATGAATAAAGGAGCCAATTCTGTCCAGCAATTCACCAAACTGCTCGATGATTTGGTCAAAAACTCACAGAATATCTATGCAAAGAGCTTTAACACAACTCAATTCTTGAAGCATTTCCATACTTATGGAGGAAGCTCCGTTGGAGGAGCTACTCTCGACTCTTGGGTCATGGAGGCCAGCGCCCATTATAACGCCAGTTTGGAGAGAGGAGAATATATCGAGAAGAGGAGGAATCGGGCGGAACAAGAGTTGAAGAAGAGTGAGGACTTGTTGAAGAAAGTTTTGGCCAACAAACTGAATGACACAACCTTTGAGATTTTGAAGAAGAGGGTTGATGAGTTCGAGGAGTGGCTGGAGGAATATCGAGCAACAATCCATGACACAGCCAAGAAGGATACAGCCGACGCTGAGAGGATGAGTGCTTTGGTCAGCAAGAGAGTCGATCGCTACAAGGAGGTCGCTCGTCAAGTCGAGCAGATGAAAGCTGAAGCTGAGGACACTTTGACCACCGCGAAAGACTCTGTCGAATTGGCGAAAGGACAAGAGCTTTTAAATCTTTTTGATGATGCCAAGGCTATAAACTCGAGTTTGGAAGAGGCTACCATTCTTTCGGAGAAATGCAATAATCTCACTCAACTCTATGCCCAATCCATTGATGAATACGACGAAGTTTATGCCCAGCCAGCTGCCAAACACGCCGAACAGCTGCAGCGAGAAGCCGATCGGCTGAAGAGTGCTTTCCAGAGCACAAAAGTTGAGACAGAGAACCCGATCAAAGCCTCCCAAGCTTATGAACAAATCGTTGATGCGTTGAGGAATGCTTCTCACGCTGCTGCCAAGGCTCTAGCTGCTGCAAATGACGCCCATTTGGATGTGGATCCAGCTAAGGAGAGCAGCCAATTGGCTGAACTTGTAAAAACCAAGAATCAATCGAAACAGCTGGAAGAGGAGGCCACTTCGATATCCAAGGAATGGGAAAATGCCAACCTCGATGAACAGAAAAAGGAACTCGACGATCGATTGGCCACAGTCAACGATTTGAACATCGCGATGACCAAGAGAAATGATGGATTGAGGTCTCAATGGGCCAAATTCGACGATTACTATGACCGAGTGAACGGACTCCAAGGATTGGCTCGTGATGCAGATGGTAAGGCTGAAGGAGCAAAGAAGAAGGCGACTGAACTCCAACAGCAAGTCCAAGAAATCGAAGAGGAAACAACCAAACTGGAGAACAGCACAAGACAGGGGATTAAAGAGGAAATCGAGAAGGCGAAAGAGGTTCGACTGAGTTTGGAGAAGGCGACCAGTGCTATGAATAAAATGAAAGGAATGAGCAGTTCGAATCGAGTCAGAGCTGAGGAACTTCAAAAGCAATTGAGTCAACTGAAGGATCGAATCAACGAAGCCCGAGAAAAAGCCCAACAGGTAGAAAGTCTAATGATCAATTCGAAACATTTTAATTCTAGATTCGTCTCTCAGTTCGAGGACACGATCGTGGAAATTGTCGTCGTTCATTCATCTCTCCGGCTCATCCCTCTCCAGTCAATCAGTTCAATATCCGCTACAGACCGCAGAAAACTGTTCCCGATTCGACTGTTTTTATCACAAAAACTCAAGCCAGAAGGACACAACCGTCCGAATTTATTGCTCTTGAGGTGAGTCTAGACGGCACTTTTTGGAATATCAATTCAGGTTCGAGACAAGCGAGCTGTCGTCCATTGGAAGATTGGAAATGGTGGCAAACAGATGGCTACCAACAGCTATCCAATCAACTATATTCTTCCAACTGGTCGATCCAATTGGTATCATTTCGACATCGAGAGAATGGGAGATTCCGTCAATCTCACAGTTGCTCTCAAGGAAAGTCTGGGCGGCGAAGGTATCCTCTCTTTCTTTTTTATCTCACCAAAAGATTCAGGTTATCGTCTACGGGAAGATGCAGTGAGTGTTGTGGTTGGAAAGAAGGGAGGCGAAGGAGATGTCGTCTTCAATACTCTCCCGGGAGAAACTACAATATCCTTTGGATGTGAACCATCTGAAGCAGAAGAAATGGGTCTCGTCACGGAGCAATTCCACGGAACCATTGGAGGTCTTCGAGTCGACGAGAATTCCGTTCCTCTTTGGGACTTTTTCCATTCTTCCGGCGATTGCGATGGAGATGTTGCCCCTCCTCAGCCAGTCGTCAGAGGTCATATGTTCAGGTTTGTTGGCATGAAGTCTCTCAAAAAGAATATTCAGAGATGGATTCGCCCTCGTAAGCATGGGAGTAGCGGAGAGGACGATGAGTGCCATCACAATTGTCTTCAATGCTTATTCTCCGACTGGATTACTCTACTTCCGAGGAAGTCAAGAGTCTGGCGATTTCCTCGCTGTTTATCTCGAAGAAGGCCATGTTGTCTTCAAGGTTTTTTTATCGTTTCTGAGCTTAAATGAGGACATTTTAGATTAATTTGGGAGGGTCAGCTGTGGCGGAGATCAAATCGAAAATGGTCTATAACGATGGAAGAGAACACACGATCAAGGCGATTCGAAACGACGGTGGAATCCATCTCCAAGTCGATAGTGATGCTGACCGATTCTCGACGACTATTCCTGGCGAGAACACTGCTCTCAACATTGAGCATGATGAGCATATGGTCGGAGGAGTCCCCACTGGATTTAATGTCCAGAAATTCGCTGTTCATAACATCGCCTGGAAGGGCTTCTTTGGCTGTATTCTTTCGGTCAAACCATCTCAAGTCTCGGAATTGGCGTTGGAACAAGCCACTCGTTGGCAGAGACGGGAGCCGGGATGCAAATTCAGCCATTCGAGGTTGGAGCCAACTGATAGGGTTGTTGGCTTCGCCAAGGCTGGATACCTTTTGACTCAAGGAGTCCAAGTCAACAACAATTCGACTTTCGCCTTCACTTTCCGAACCAAAGAGGAAAACGGGACTCTCATCTTCCAATCGAGCAAGTTGTCGGCGTTCCGAAGGAAACAAAGAGACTCCGATCAAAATGGAAAAGGCTATATGGCCTTCTATCTCTTCCGAGGATTCTTGGTTCTTCACTTCGGAAAAGACGCTCAATCGAGGAAGGATGTCGTCACAATTCGATCTCAGACTGGCTACAGCGATGGCCTAATGCATTCTGTCTATATGATCAGAAATGGCAAAAAGGTTCTTTTGAGAGTCGATGATAAAGACGTTGGAGATGGAATTCTCGACGATGAATCGACCGTTGGAACAGCTAGCTCGCAGATGTTTTTGGGAGGATTCCCTAAGAGATCGAAGCCGTCCAACTCGGAAATTCCTTCAACTTCTCCTCTCATCGGCTGTATCTCTGATATCTATCTCGACTATCAGTGAGCTCAGTTCTCTTTTCTCGAGCCTATTTTTCAGGAGAATTGCTTTAATCCCAGAAGATCATCAAGCCCAAATAGGAGTCTGTCCATCCGCCAGTGGAGTCTCTCACATCCTCATTGGTAACTTTCTGCTGTTTTGAACAGATCTAAAAATTGACATAGATGATCCACTAGATGGAGATAGCCGGGGAGCGCATATCAAGGATTCGCGAATTGTTCACGCGATGGATAAAGATTTCTACGGTACTTTTGAGCACAGCATGAACACTAAATTCTCACTAAATTGCACTCTAACACTGTCTTGCATGATTTCTGTTTTTAGGAATCAAAAATCAAACGATATGATTTATTTTTCAGAACTCCAGCCATTTGCTCCGGAAAAGCCAACCCGGCCTGAATTGGATCGAGTGAGTTCTTTTTATTCGACTATTCACAAGCTCAGCTTCAGTGTGGAAATGGCTATTCTTCCTCAGTTAGAGATGGGTCGGATGCTGTTCGATTTGGAATCTCAAAGAGTTCCCATAGTCGAGTCAATTTCGTCGATAATTATCCCAATATGACTGAGTAAGAAATCTCAAATCTAACAGAGGAATTGTCTTCAGATTCACTGTTTCGATGACTCTTCGAACAGAAAAAGACACTGGAATGGTCTGGGTTTGGGCCAATTACAAGAACTACACTCGCTATATCTATCTCAACATCATCGACGGCTATCCGACTCTTGAAGTCAAAGGACATCGACAGCCGAAGATCTTGAAACATACGGAGAGACGCCTCAACGACGGCTATTGGCATGAGCTTGCGATCATCAAGAAGGACAGAGAACTCTCGATGAAAGTGGACGAGTTGTCGCCAGTTCTGATGACCGATTGTCCAGCTCCAAAAGTGATGAAGAGAAGGATGTACATCGGAGGAGTCATCTCGAAGCATCGAACTCAATTCGGATTGGACATCCCTGGCTTCGACGGATGTATTCGAGATCTCAAAGTCAACGGAAAAACGCAAACGCTGGAGGGAGAATTCACTCGAGATGTGGTCCCTTGTGCTAAGCCCAGCAAAGGAATGTATGTCCATGAAGGAGGATTCGCTGTTTTTGATGGACTTCAAAAGATTCTTAAAGCCGGATCAAAGTTGGACATCGCCTTCGAATGGAGACAAGTCACCAGCGAGGGAACTCTTCTCGCTCTGCTGACCAATTCCAAACCAGAAGATGCCAGGATCACCGTAGAAGTCAACCAAGATAAAGTAAGTCTATTTTTAATTTAGAAATAAAAGTTTTAGATCATGGTGACGATCATCCACGCAGCCACAGGTCTTGAGATTCGAGATGCTCTGCCTGGATTGAAGCCCTTCTGCGACTCCCAATGGCACTCCCTCCATCTGCTGATTTCTGAGAAAATAATGAAATTGACGATTGACGGAGAGAAGAATGAGTTGCCGTTGGATGTGATGAGCAGCCAAGCCCATCAGCTCTTCCTCAATCTCCCCATCAATATTGCTGGAGTCTCAGGTGCGTTTCCAGCAGAAAAGAAAGAGAGAGTTTTAGCCCCAGTCGCTGACAAATTGAATATGACGTCGATGGTCGGCTGCTATCGAGAACTCAAACTATCCGGCCAATCGAAATACTTCGAAAAAGCGACGAAGAACAACAAAGTGATCGTAGATGGCTGTCCTTTCAATTGATCCCGAGTGTTTCAACCCGAAATAAAGGGTTTTTCTATATGATTTACTTTAATTAAGTGAGACTAAAATACAAGTTTTTGGTTTGAAAAAGTTAGCGAGGCACGGCCTGGAGGATGTATTTACAAAATTAAAATGTACAAAGTCATATACACCTATTGGGAAGTGGAATCATAGAGAGTAACTTGAGAAACAAAGTTGTTATCCATGACTTCGATGACTAGCTGATCGATACCGTAGAAATACGTCGAACTGAATGGATCGTTTGGTCCTCTTTTTCGAGAAATAACGGGCTTTGGCGGGTCGTCTGTCGCCAGATCCTGGCACATAAAGATGTGGTTCACGTCGGGATACTGAAAACGTATAGTCAAAAGGACAATGGTTAATCATCGGCCAGCTGGATGGACGTCTCAAATTTACAAATTAGTTATTCAAAAACGGCGTCGATTATGCTAATCAACAGACTGTACGAAACAGACCTTTGTCTCGTTGGTAATTGAGAAATTCTCCGACTCCAGCTTGATATCAAAGAAGCATCGTGAGTAGCTGAAAATTCAGAGAAAATATGGTATTTTGTCCCAGAGAGAGATCAGTTCATTCCCGTGGTGAGTCCTTTTTTCCCGCCGCCCTCGAACAAAATAAAGCTTATTTCACGCTTGTTCAGATTGCTTGACAGGTGCCCGAAATTCCTCGCAGATGACTGCAGCCAAATGAAAACAGCTGGTAGCCCCTTTGAGGAGTTTCACTTGAGTCACTGCTGCCTGAGACCCCCCGAGACAAAGACATCAGCCTATAATCGGATTTCCAGGCGCATCGCTCATGTGCCGGCATTTACAACACCCAAAAGGCGCCGACACGGACGGATTGTCAGATTAGGCTCCAGCTCCCTGATGAGGCGTTCCTCCCCACAACTAATTGAACTCACATTCCGAAGTTATAATGGCCAGGCATGTTGGTATGAAGGACGAATTTGATGGCCTTCTTCGTGTGGAAATTGAAGAGAACATCCTGAAATGTTTGTATATATCGACGATCGTATTCCAGGTTGACATGAGATCCTCTCGACTTCCGGAATCCTCTCTCAACCCTAAGTAGCCATAATTAGACTAATCGTTCCCCCTCTAATTTCAGCAAACATCCATCTCTCCCAAGGAATCCTCCCAACAGGCATTTAGACAAACAAAAGACACAAAAAGGTATGCGATTTCGGCCAGGTGTTCGTATCCATGTCAAGTGTCCTGTCAGGTGTGTGGAAGCAAGCCGCCAACCTAGTCTTCCACCATCTGGTGCATCTGACCTCAAATCCCGACAACTTCTTTCCTAATGTGGGAGGCCAGTCGGCGAAGCTTTTTCGGCTCATATTAATGGAAACAAGCCCGGGTCACAAGACGCAATTTGAGGAAGAGATTATTCTCTCACGCTATGTCGAAAATTAATACGGGAGATGGTCCAAGTAGTCATTATTTGCGGCTCTCTTTGTCCCATTCAAAACTGCCGGATCACCTGTTGAATTATTGACTCTGTAGTTGGATTGTTCTCTCTCGCACAAAATGAAAGATTCTTCTGAACTAGTAGTTCCAATTGATCCGACGAACTATTCAGAGCAACCGTCCGCGACAATATTAGCCGGCAGCCTCAAACGAACCGGAATGGGTAATTATCTTTCCGTCTGGATGCGTTTCCAAGAGGAATTCTTCTTGACCACCAGCTGACTGAGGTTTGAACTGGATCGAGCTCACAATTAGCCCAACGAGTGTTTATTCTCCGGTCATTAGAAGCGCCTCCCGGTGGCCCTCTAATCAGCCGTCAATCAACACGCCTCTCACAAACATGGCGGTATTGGTTTGAACTGGTTCGGGCTCTCTTTTTCCTCCAATTAGTTTGGCTCAGAGTGGGATTACCTGGCCTCTCCTCGGAGCCTCCTGGCCACCCCAGTTGATTAATTAACGGAGATAATCTCCCGGTGACATGGGCTGCGCGTCCAGGTGATTTATAGCCGGCTCTCCCTCACTCTCGGACATTTGTTTTGCATAATGTGCAAAGCTAATCCATCGAAATTAATTCTACTACGGTCATTAGGAGAACGGAAGTCACACATCTGACAGGCAAACAGCTGTGTTTTGTCGTCTTTGAGGTCAACCGGAGACTACCTGGGCGGTGGCTCTTTATGTCTCTCTCTCGTGATGGCGAGGCGATGAGGTGAGAACACAACAATAAACCAAAAGTTATTGTCTCCTTTCATGTCAAGGGCGCAACTCCAAAGGCGAGAGTCAGTCGAGATCTCTTGTCGCGATAAGGGAAGATAGAATCGCTTTTGAGCTACAAGCTGCCAATTAGACTCAACACGTTGTGTGCTTAATCGAGCGACCACCTGGAGCCATCGAGAGACCAATCGGCCATGATTTCTTGACCCATTCTTTTGACTACCATATGTCAGCCAGATATTAGGACAAGACCGATTACCTCAATTAACAGAATTGAATCTCAATTACCTGGCTTATATAATTCGCCCTCTCAAGAGGGTCATCTCTTGAGAATCTCTAACTCCAATTCCCATGGCGTTTGTCCAAAGGATTTGGTCGGACATTGCTTATTAGTCTCTTGTCGAAACAGAAGGAGCGAGGGGAAAAAGTTCTCTCTCTTTGGGTTATGAAGCACTCAAGACTCCTCCAGATGGCACTTGGAATGGTTCATCAACTTTATTGCTTTCGCATGTGCCTCTTAGAATGAACTCCTGCTTATAAAACAGTCCGAGAATTCCCACATTAATTCTGCCTGCCTCATCTCCAGCTGGGGGTGTCCCTAATCTGTGCCACCGGTGGTCCCTCGTCGTCCCCAGCCACGCCCCTTTTTGGTCCGCCCTCCCGGAACATTCTTCCCGGCATTGGCCCCGCCATGCAAATACTAATTTTGCTATTATTTTGTCTCCTTCTTCAATTGCTCTCAGCCGCTAGCAATTGTCCTAAAGAGTGCGAATGCGACTCTCTCCCGCCGTCCAACGCCTCCTGGGCGGTCTATTGTAATCACGGAGGAATAAATGACAGCCGTTTTGGGGAGATCATCGCCCGCCTGCCGCCGACCATTCGCTCTCTTACGATCGAAGCTCCGGACTATCGAGTCAAGAATCGCTTCCGATGGAATGACAATCTCAACCGATTTTCCCAGCTCAAACAGCTTCGACTCATCAATTGTGGCCTTCCCTCGATGTCTCGAAGCACTCGACTACCAAATCTCGAGTTATTAGACCTCCGAGGAAATTCCATCGAACATGCGACGATGGGAAATTTCGGCGGATTGCCCAATTTGAAGTTTTTGGATTTGAGTCGAAATAGTCTTTCGATTCTTCCAACTGGCGTCTTCACCTATTTGAAGAATCTCCATGGTCTTTCGCTTTCTCACAACAATATTACTGAGCTCTCAAGTAATCTTCTTCGCGGATTGAGAACTCTCAAAGCTCTCCATTTGGATGGAAACCATATTCCCGTCAAACAGGTTTCAGTCATCCGCTTTTAAAGAATCTTTTAGGTGAATGATCTTTTCTCGGATGTGCCTCAATTGGAAGAATTATATCTCAATCATTGTCAACTCCGCTCTCTAGTCAATCTGACACTTGCGAATGTTCCAAGCCTAAGGAAGATCGGATTGGCTGGCAATGAATTGAAATCCGTTCCGACAAAAGAACTCCAGGTTCTGCCTTATTTGACATCAGTCGATCTCTCTCATAATTCCATCCCCGAGGTAGTCGTTTTGAGTCAAAAACCAAAAACAATTCAGATGGCTAGCTGCGCATTTTGCGGCAACAACATCACACGGTTGGACTTGTCACACAATTTGCTCGGATTGGCAAAGGAGCCTTTCCACCCGGACGCTTTTCGGAATTGTCCACTTCGGGAGCTCGATTTATCATTCAACCATATGAACGAGTTTAACTCCAAATGGCTCAATTGGGCTCAGGAGAAGCTACAAGATTTGAGACTTTCTGGAAATTCTATTGAAGGTTTGTTTGGTCTTCGCTCTTTGTTAAGGAAGCTTTTAGGATTCTATCCCGAGTTGACAGAAACTCTTCCAAATTTGAGGAAACTCCATATGGCTTATAATGTGATCGATCAATTACCGATGCTCTTCCCTCCTCAATATTATCACTTGGAATTCTTCAACATTTCTGGCAATTTGCTCAACGCTCTCCCGGAGAATATTCCTCTAACTCTTCCAAATCTCAAAGATCTCGATATCAGCCACAATCGATTCCAAATTCTGACTCAAGTCGGTCTCGAATTCATCAACAAACTCGAAAAAGTATCTTTCTGTTCCTCTTTGAATGACTCTTCCAGGTCTGGCTCCAAGGAAATCCTTGGGATTGTAGCTGTGCCGTGCAATTCCTTCAAAGTCATTTGAAGGATCGACATGCTTTCCGTCATTTATTGAACTATCACGATGTTCAATGCAATGAGCCGGCTCTCGTCAAAGGAGTTCAAGTCTCCGCCGTAGTTGGAGTGAGTTTGACTCTTTGAAATCAGACTGAATCGCCCTTCCAGATGAATGATTGTGCCGTGTTGTTCGGAGCTCGTTATGGTCTCTCTCAAACCTCGGAGTTGGTCATCATCTTCGCAGCTCTTCTCCTGGCTTGTTCGTTGCTAACTCTCCTCCTCGTTTGTGCTTATTGCATGCGTGAGAGACAATACAAGGGCTCCTATGTGACGAGAGAGCATTCCCGAACTCCATTGACTATGATCCAACATTTAAGTGGAAGTACCTCCAATTCATCGGGAGCGAGTGAGCCTTTAACTCCTCCGTTGCCCCCACCGCCTCCAAAAGTTACAGCTGCTGCTTATTTCGGAATTTAGAAGCTTTTTTTGTACAAAAAATCTATAAATAGCTCAAAGCAATCCCGTCCGATCATTCCTTCGTTCAAAACGGTGTCAAAATTCTGGTCAAATTCTTCGTTTTGTAAATAAATATTATATTTCTTCTTCCTCGAAACGATTCGAATAATTCAATTGGAAGCTCAATCTTAGCTGGCTTGCATTGCAAATCGCGACAAAGTGAGCCGCGCATGTTCCATTCATAATTGAGTATTGTCGAGATGTGGCAGGTGACAGTATGAAATCCATCTGGTGGGGAGCCTCATTCAAGCCAACTGAGTCACTCTGTTTCATCACAAAATCTCTAATTCCTTCGATTCGAAGAGAGTGTTCCGTTTCTGCCATGGGGGTCATAATTGGAACAAGAGGGTTAATGACTAATTCCATGGGTTCATCTGTCTTCACACCCAGTGGCCAGCGGACAATACCTTCCTTTGGCAATACCACCTGCGCAAGAGCAGATTCAATTATTCTCCTATCTCGTCTCGTAGGGATTGTATTATCCTACGAATCGGCCCATTGAAATTACCTTCGCAAAAATAAACTATGGGGTGTGAGGGTGATAAATGTCCGACCGGCTGCTGCTGTATTAAAAAGAAGCCAGCGTTATAAATGACTTCTTAATGGGAGAGCGATCGAGAGGCCAGCAGTTGTAAATCACGGACTATATGGATGAATACGGCTGTCTCTCTGGGGGCAAATCCTGCCAGGTCATACTAATCGGCTAGGACTTTTCCTCATGATACTATTTCCTCTGTCTCTTACATTTTTGATGTTCTTCAACGCTAAAGAGGAGATCAAGAGCTACAATTCTATAGAAAAAGCTCTTATTCTCTTGGTTAATTTGAGCTAATAAAAGAAGAATTGCCCCTAGTAGTACAGCTAGTTTCTTTCACAGTTTTTCTACTTCAAAATGCTCCTTTGAGCTCTTCAAAACAGCGATGAATCAAAGATGTCAATAGAAATTAGAAACTGCGCCCCTTCCTCCGCTCGGAGGCCACAATGTTGCGTAGGACAACTCCCGAAGGAACGATTATTCTATGAGTTAAATGCGCGGCAACCCATTCGTCGAGATACCAGAGTGGCTTATAATTCCCTCGATTGGCTAATAAGGGATCTAAAAGACTCACCAATCCCATGGTGAAATAGTTGAAGAAGAAATGCGGCTCGTTTTGGATGATCTCGCGATTGTCTCCTCGATGAATCGACATTTTATCTTCGTGTTTGTAGAAGACTTTGTTGGGAGCTCCAAGAGCAGCCAAAACCATCTGAATGGGAATAAATGGTGGAAAAGAGGCAAAACTGACTCCAACATCGTCGCCAAATCGAAGTTCTTTCTTGAGATCAACGAGCTCAAAGCCATCACCCTGATTCTTGTTGTCACTTTCTCCTAAAAGTTTCATTTCCTCCCTCCTCTTTCCTACCCTGAGTTGTGAAATCAACCTCAATTCCAAGCAGTTTTCCATCTTTTATTGAGGCTGTCACAAAATTTGTTCTATTTTGTCCGCAATAGCTAGCGATTGGAACCTCCACTTGTCTAAACGGGAACTTTTCCCTACTTATTAGAATCATACTCGTTGTTTTGTCCTTTGAAAATCGACATCTTTGAGAGTTTTGGTTGAGCTTCAAATTTCAAAGAAAGGAGAGAAGAGAAGCCGGGCTGAAATGTCGCTATTGCAACGGAGATTGGATGTCTTACTGTAACTTTAGCATTGCCACTGCTCGGAAACCAAAGGGAAAGACCCGGCCAACTTTGAACAAAAAGCTTATGTTTTTCATCATAAGCTCCCGGCTTCGTTGAGCCAAAGTGCTGATCAACATTGTCGAGTTCGACCTCCTCACCCGGCTGGGAAAAGATTTTGTCTCTAAAATAAAACTGGAAAACGAAGGTGAAAGAGACTCACTTGTATTTGAGGGTAACTACAGCGAAATTCTCCAAATCAACATGTTTTAGAAGCTGATGGAAGGGGTCAAAGAAGAGTCGAATTCCTACTTTGTCGATAAAAATACAGATATCTCTTGTATATGGGTTCTATAAGGGACTTGGTAGAAGAATGAAGGTCGATTTACCTTTTTAGAGAAGTTCAATTGAACTGATGGGAAAATACGGACATTCTGATCCAACATGGTCAGGATGTGGTTTAATGGGAGTCCTAAGTCGAATTGTACATACTCGTTTCTCACACCGACATTGGGAATGACCTGAAACATTTTTTTTTGTTTTCATTTTCGACTTCCTTCAGCCATCCAACGGCAAAAGGGCCGAATCTTTACCTCGAACGTCATCGCATCGCTGCAGGCGATATGGCCGGTTGAGGAACGAGCGGATTTCATTTATTTTTCTGAAAATATTTTTTTTCGATTCTTAGAAAACGCACGAGAGACTAAAGGAGAGAAAAAGAATGCGAGTCTATCGATTTATTTGAGATACAGAGGGTTTTATGAATAGACCATTATCGTTGGAGGAATCAGAATAAACATATAGCTTTTATTTGTTATATTATTATGAATTTGTCTTTATTTTTGTTTTTCTACGAGAGAATAAGCCTAAAAGTTGGTAAAGAAGGAAAATAAAAATCGATGAACAACATAATTGCTGTCGGGAAAAACAAGAGGTTTTCGCTCTTATTCTGTGGTAGAAAATTATTTTAATTTGAGTTATTTCTGGAGGAGTCATGCCTAGACAGAGATCAATTTTTGATTGAGGAATGAGCTGTTTTGAGGACGCCAGAGTGGCCTGGGTGCAGACATAATGGCGGATAGCTCACGTGATGGAAAACGCGCTCCGTCGTCTCCTCTGCTGCTTGTCATACGACCGTGTACATCGGCCGCTTAGAACTTATTGAGAAGTGGAACGTGTTAGGAAATCGTACGATAAGCGAGGAGAAATTAATAAAACAATTTCGATTTATTTTCTGTAACAAAAAGGAGTACAAAAATGTTGATACATGAAAAAAAAGTATGGTTTACGTTTTAAAACGTTGAGGCTTCACATGTTGTAAGCATTATTGAATGTGCTGGCCTTTGATTCAGCATCATTATTAGCCTGACTTCCTTGCTGAAAGATTAGCGGTAAGAGAGTTTTTCCTACAACAACCTGGCTCTGTCCGTACTGGAGATTGTAAGCCGTTTGATGGATTTTGAAACCGTAGAGCCTGAAAAATGCGATAAATATCTCTTATCAGCTACGTAATAGCAAATAAAATAATCAATAAAACATACTTGGGAACGAATTGAGTGATTGGCTTCTTAGGACGAATTTCTGGATGAACGAAGAACAGCATATGGGGGAAGCCAGTGCCAAAATAGCTCCCGTCTGTATGCTGATGGCGAGATGAACGAGGAACAAATCTATAAAAATTTGCTTAAATTATTTTAAGAAAAAACTAACACGTCACAGCAGCGAGGACAGTACAGTTTTACCATAGCTTCTCCTGGAACATCAGACAATCCAATTGGCAACATAGCCTGGTTTTCGCAATAGACACGTGGACATACACCAAAATCTTGGTCGCGCCACTTGTCAACCATCTATAATTAATTTTAAAACATGCAAAAATTATAAAAACCTGTGAAATTCCTCTGTTAGTGAGAATGTAGCGAGCATGGATTAATCCATATAGCATTTCAGCGGCCTGTTCTACGAGATCTGTATTAGTGGGATTGTCTTCGAGATCATCTTCTGAAACGGTTGCTAAAAGAAACTGTGATAATATCGATTTATTGCTTAAATGTTTTGGAAAGAAAGACAACAACTAGAAATAATACTAACCTGGCTCCAAATCTAATATCATGTCAAGAGCCTGACGATATTTTGGGACTTGCTCATTTAGCCCAGTTAAATTGAATCGATCCTGAATGTATTCCTCATCTACCTTAAAATTTAAAATGTAAACAGAAAAATAGCTAGACTAACTTCACAAAAAAATTCATTGCCACGTAGGCCACAGAACCAAGTAATCCAACTAACTTCTTCGGAGCTGCTCATTTCTTCTCCTTCCGATGTTGGTTCTGACTCTTCGCTTTGGTCTGTACCCGATTCAGCCTGTGATAAATGCATTATAAGATTGATATGATCTACAAGCAAATCCAAAAGCAATTCAAAAGAAAAGAAAGCGAAAATATTATTTATATTTTGTCTTCAATTTTTGTATAAAATTTATTACCGTAGAAGACCGCGGAAGCTCTCTCCAACGAGCGGCTGCCGTGGCGACTGGCCGAGCGTAAGCTAAAAAGAAAAAAACATTAGAAGGAAGTTTCCGAGACTTGGAATTAGTGAGGAAAGAGCAACAAATTGACGATGATGATTAACACGGAGGGGATGCTTAAAGCTATTCCATGTGTAAATATTAAAATCATCGGTTGAATACATGATTTCCACCGTTTCTTACGAATTAACATTAGTTCATAAAGCCAACAACACTGAAATAGAGAATGTCACGGTATTATCCTAAAAATGGCCATAGATGGATCTCGTTTGCATCAGCTCCAAACCCAGAAAATAGCGGGAAAACGGACAGAAAAAGAAGGTAAGCCAATTATCAAACCCGGAAAACTAACTTCTCATTAGTATTTTGTTACAAAAAGTTAGTGGTTAGTGGCGAACAATCGGCGGAGCAATCAATGGGGCCGTCGAGACGAAAATGGTTTTAGCGCAGGTGTCTAACAGTAGAGCGTGGAAACTATAAAAAGACCTGCCTTTTTTAAAATTTAATTTAACGTATGAATAATATTTCTCATAAAAATTAAATCATTCGAAATAGACGAAACGAAGAGACATTGGGTGAACTTCTTCAGCAAAATCGCATACCTAGAAGTAGGGAAAGCACGATTCCCTTGGAGAGAAGATTACTGTATTATATTAGTTTAGACAGTTCTCGAGAGTGGACAGGATCCGGCTTGAGGGCACAAGGGGAGGGCCGCGTTGTAATATTTGTTTAAAGCTCCGGCCTCGAAGGATTCGTTCCGTTCAGCTCAGGAGCTATTCCGTCTTCCGCCTAGCTTTTCTTCTTTTTTTCTCTCTATCAAAACATCCGTTTTTAAATATGGTACCATCAACTGAAAATGTTCCGCCTCCATCAGCAGATGAAATCTCCTCAATTCATGCGAGGATTAAAGTAAGAAAACGGACCGAAACCTCTCAAAAATTGTTCCTCCAGATATTTGAAAACCCCTTCTCTTATCAGGTGAATAACCCTCGAGTTGAACAATATTGTTCCCACTGTATGCGACCGCCCAAAGGAGATGAAAAATTGCTCAAGTGCGCTGGGTAATTTTGTCCTTTTTACCCCAAGGAAAATGGTCATTTAGATGCGATTTCGTACGGTATTGCTCGAAGGATTGCCAGCGTTTGGCTTGGAAAGTTCATCGACCAGAATGTCGAAGACTCAAGGCGGTCTTCCCGAATCTTCCATTGACCGAAGTCCTTTTTCTCTCGAAAATCATCGATAAAGTCGTGTTTTTGGATGAATTTGGAGACAAATTCAACTGGGAATCGGAGAGAAAATTTTCATCTCTTGTCGACCACAAGGAGGAGATCAGGTGAGAGGAATTAGAAGTTTAAAGAGAGAAATATTCAGAGAGGACAAGCCAAAAATGGATCATTTCGAGAAAATTTTCACAAAAATGACGAATTTTCGAAAAGAGGAGATGATTTCGAAGGTAGAAAACAAAAAGAGAAAACAAACAAAATCTTTTATTAGGAAAAATTCTTCGACATTTTCTGCAAAGCTTCCATCAATTCTCACAGTATCCACACAAACGCCGGCGTAGAAATTGGAATGGCTCTCGATCTCGGTTCGTTTATTTCTCTCTAAGCTCTCGACTAGAAGGAACCTCTTTTAGGTGTCTCGAAGTATAATCATTCGTGTAGACCAACTTGTTCAATGGTCTTCGACGGATTCAGGTTCGTAGCGAAAATGGAAAATAAGCGAGTAAAACAGAGTTTGTCTTCGTCCTTTAGTCCCAGGAGTGGATGCTGATAGCCTCGAAGAATCTTTCATCTCTTATATCGACGTTGGAAGGAGCAAATACACCAGAAGGAAGGATCTCAAAGTTGGAAGAAAAGAGTCCAATTTATTTGTGATTCAGATGAGATGGTATTTCGACTGCGAATGTACTCGCTGTAGCGACCCCCAAGATGATATTCTTACTTCAATCAAATGCATAAACAAGGACTGCGACAATGCCTTGGTAAAACAGGAGATAAGGCTTCAAAAGAAGAGTTTTAGATTACTTCAGAAACTGAAGAAGCCTGTAGTATTGGCTGTAATAAGTGTGGAAAAGTGACTGATGAAAGCCGAGTAAAAGCTGCTCAAGAGTTGATGCTTTCTCTTCCAGCCACTTTCGATCCACAATGTCCAGCTGAAGAAGTGAGTTCCTTTCAAACAAAAAGTCTTTTCAGCTACAAGAATATCTCCAAAGGGCGGAGTTGGTCCTCCATCCTAGCAATGTTTATGTGGCTCGTTTACGAACCGCTTTGCTCCATGTCAGTGGCCAACTCACAATTGCCAATCTCGGAATGATGCATAAACAAATCTACGAAAACTACAAATTGTATGCGATTTGGCTGAGAGGAATAAGCTTCCAGATGTTTCCCCAAGGCTGATCGCCATGTTGGCTACCAACTGCTGCACATAGTGAAAGCTCTTCTGGAAAAAGGAATGAGAGATGATGCTCTTCCCTACGTCTTCGATGCGATGAATATTTTCGAAGTTTGCTTCGGACTCGACCATCCTTATTACCTTCAAATCCTCGCTTTATGGACTTACATCGAGAAGAGGGTTTGCCCCCTTTTTATCCAAATTAGAAGAGATTAAGATACCAAAAACTGACGAGGAGTTGATAAATTTGACAAATTTCACGGATAATCGTCCCGTCGATATTGTGGCTCTTTTGGAGAAGGCCAATCTCCTCCCAAATACGCCAGCTCTAGCTGCAGCTCATTAGTCTCACTTTTCAACCCGTTGTTATGGAGTCTTTCGAGATTCCAATTTATTATTTTTTTGGCATAAATATCTACACGTAAAAATGAGAACTTTGACTAGAAAATGCAATACTGACTAGTGAGAGAGAGAGTTGCACAGCAACCAATTCATATTTACAGTTATTCTCCGAGGTCACGCTGCCGGCAGATGTCCTTTTTCGGAGTAGATTTCTTTGGTCTTTCTTTTGTTGGGCAAGTGAATTTTGTTTTAAGAATGGCCTTCAAGAGATGTTGTCCCATCTCTTTCAACTCCTTTATCCCAATCTATAAGCTCTCTTTTTAAGTCTTAAACTTCTAACCTGGAATCCTCTATAGGCACCTGTCTCGAAGCCACAATAAGTGCTTTCCATCGTATAGGATCGAACTATTCCAAATTGTCTCCAAAGGGCCACTCGAGCTGAAGATTCTTTCCCTCGAGTTACATTGAATTGACAATTTTTGAAGGAAAATGATGGAGCGATCTGAAATGTTTTAATTTTGGATAAATCTGCCCAACCTCATCCAAAATTTCTGGAAGAGTCATGAATTCATAATTGTGGGTGATCATTTTGTCCGAATTACGGTAGGATTCTTCAGGATTATTCCCAAAAACAAAGACATTCGACCGCCTCGAATGACCATGAAGATCCACAAAAATGTAAGGAGTTCGCTCCAAAACATCGCAAATATATTGGATGATTCCCTTTGCATGAAATATTTCTGGATGAAGAATTGAACTCGGCTTATTCCAAACTCTAAATAATTTCTCTTTCTTGCTTTGCGTTGAGTACCGATTCAAATCAACTCCAGCTAGGGAACAGCGATGGCTTCCATTGATGACTCCATCCGGGTTGAGCATCGGAATCAATTTGATCACAAATATTGACAGAAGATCATCATTCTCCAAGCTAGGCTTCGACAAGAGTTGCTCCAATATTCCTAGACGAGTCTAATAGACAAAGGAGGGAGACAAACCATGCATCATCCAACTGGCATTACTCTCTCCAGGATGGACTCTAGCTGAGATGACGATGACTTGTCTTGAGGAAATCTCATTAGCTGATCCAGATCCAGTTACAGTTAGCATATTTATTGGATTCCCTCCAACGCTGACGCCAATAACATCATTTCTACAGTATATTTCTGGCTGAAGACGGGAAAGACATCGATCCAATGTTGTCTAAATGTTTTTTTGCTTTTAAAGGCTCTACAAACCTTCAAAAAGGAATGAGTATAGGGAAAATGATAGGCCAAGTAGCAAATATCCCCGTCATTTCGGAATGTAATATGGAAACGAATCGAATAAAAATGCCGTTTTTTGTTCTTTTCAGAATCCTCCTCTTCCGGTCCTGATGTATAAAGATTCCGGTAATAACAGACTCCATCTCCAGCTCGAATCCACCCAGGACGGCCACTCATCGCATCTCGAACGCTATACAGCACGGGTTGCATTCCTAGATATTTGTGTTTTTTTGTATAAAAAAAACTGGGGAACCTTTTGAGAACATGGAAGTCGATTTCAGACAATTCACAATCTCGAAAGTGTATTCGACTCCGGCTCGAATATTGGACACTTCAAAGTAAAACCATTGATAGTGATGGCCGACTTGATTTACGTCTGGACTCAGAACCAATTCGTAATGATTTTGAGCCACCTGGAAAGGATGGATATTCTTCAAAACTCTTTACCTGAGTGGCTCTCCTCAAATTGCCTGATTCGAAACGACTTTCAAAAAGAAGATGATGGGTCGAATCGTCAACAGTTCCAACCCTAAATTGCATTTTTTGTTAAATTTTGCCTTTTTACCTTGCTACATCATTGCAACCCAGTGGATGGATTGGAATTTTGCTTCTCATGGCTCCACAATTCGAGAATATCTCATCCATATCGTAGACGATCTTCTTGTGAAAAGTCAAATTTGATCGACATTTCGCCAAGTGTTGGACTACCATTTCTCTGAATTTCCTTGATAAAAAGCGAAAGATACTGTCCTACTTCATGCTGTCTTTATTCAAACAGAGTGGCTGTTTTGGATGGTCCACATCTGGGTTTCCGAGATCTGAATAAGCGACTTTCACGAAGGGGATCACAGAGGAGGTTGTTTGAATATTTTTGAAAAGAGTGTCCTCATAGCCGGTCCATGGACTAGGCGAGGATCGACTCGAACTCTGACGCATTTCAACAAAAAATGGATCATATTCCGCCAGCTCGGTAGATTTCAGTCTCGAATGAGAAATCTGGAAGAAGTTGTTTAGAAGAATGTTCGTCTCTTACCGTTCTAGTTCTTCCAGTATCTTCTTCTTTCTCCTCTTCTGCTTCGGATTTCATCATTCGAGCGTCGTCTATCGACAGAAAGACTTCATCTTCCTCATCCATCCCGTCATCATCTATTAATTATTCCAGAAGAATTGGAGGAAATCCTACCGCTGCTTACAGTATCCTCTTGTTGTTTTTTGGCTGGAGATGGGGTTGGAGTTGGTCCGCCTTTTCCATGAGGAGACTTCGAAAAAGATCTTAAATTTCAACTTTATTTCAAGAAAAACTCTCTACCCTGGACAGAAAATGGACAAGATTGAGTCCTCGTAACTTCTAAATTTAATTTCCATGAAGAGGAACAAAAGAAAGAAACAAAAAGAAAGCCACGAGTGCTGCCCGAAACTGAGACCCAGAGAACAGAAAAATTACCGTCTTTTTGGACTCGACTGTCTGGGAAGAGGACATCGAATGGGGAATTCCTTGTCAGCCAAAGGGAATTGCTCCAGAGGAAGACAACGAAGACAAAGGGCGCATAGTGAATCCTGGAAAGATTCGAGCTCATTGAGGTCAACAGAAAGATAACAGGAAACTCACAAAGAAACATTCCATCCAGCCAAAACAAAGGAATCGAGTGAGGAAACGAGGTTCCGCAAATCGAATCATATGTCCCTTTTAGGACTCTTTTGAGAACCCATAAAAGACCAAAAATCCCCTTTTCTAACCTGCAATTGTCGCGTAGAATTGGAGTTATTTTCCTCTGCCAGTTGGCCCAAAATCTTTTCACTCATAGCAACGGCTCCCTCCGCGATCAACTCCTCTTTTGCTTTCTCTATAAATTGCTCTTCAACTCAGCGCTTATATCTCACTATTATTAGCTAGGAGACGTAGAAGAGCCACCGTAACCAAGCAGATCTCGGTAGCCACAGATTCGGTGAACTCTCGCTCTCCAGATCTGTGCAACTCGGCTCGAGCGGTCAATATCCGGTTAAGGACAAAGAGAACACGAGAGACGAGTCCCTCTTGGATGAGTTGGATCCTGGTTTTTCCTGGAAAACAGATATTTAAAACGGGGAGAGAGTGTAGTTTGTAAAAGCTGAACCATTGGGCGACTGGCTTTGTTTACTTTCAACTTTTTTCGGCCAGTTGAGAGGATGTTCCGCCAGAGATCAATCAAAAGATAAAACAAATCTCCTAATTGTTCGTTGAAGGAGGGAAATAGCAATGGGATTAAACTACAAACTGAGCGCCTCAAGGGACCTCAAAAAACCTCTAGCCCAAGCTCTAACTCAAGAAAAACATTAAATGAGAACAATTTTGGTCTAGAATTGAGGGAAAAGGGGGAGAGCGGGGGAGACTCGCTTAATGGTCGGAAGAACTGAATAAGATATCAGCAGCTAATTAGAGAGCTTTAGCCTCTGATCAAGTCCCTCTTAGAGTCGGGACTGTTAAAAGCCTACGCGAAAAGGGTAAATAGGGTCTAGCTCTATGAGAAAAAGTGACCCGCATGGCAGTTCTAAAAGCCTAAACACCAGCTGACGCGGCCAAAGGTCTTCTTTTTTTAAGGCTCTATCACCTGAAGGGAGCGAATGCACTTGGCTGATGAATTACGACACTAAAAGAAGTTGGAAGGAGAGCCCATTCATTACGTATGAGAGTGCAATTCGGCACGTATTCTGACTAGAAGAGGATTACGGTAGGAATTGAACAAGCAAAAAGGTGGCGACTGTTTTTGGAGAAAATAGAGTGGGAGGAATGAGCCCACTCAAAACGGATTGGCTCTTTTACGGTAAGTTTAAACGGAAGAAATACGTCAACACATCGGTTTGTTTTCAAAAATATGCAAAAAAGAGCTCATTAAGGGAGATATGATTGAAGCTATAGGAGGGATGGGAGAGATTCAAAACAGAGAGTCTTTTTCTGCAAAGGACGCCTGATTTCAGAGCGATTATCTTGATTTCCGATGTGGTTGGAGATCAAGCGTAAATCCAAAAAGGAGTCTCTCTTTCAACGAGGCGTACACAGGAAGCTGGGGGACATGGAACCTTTGTCAATAGGGACGGCTGCCACCTGTGGGCAGTCGTGATATCTGAGCGAAAAAACCTCGAGGCACAGCTGGCAAATGATGAGTTCTGGCTTATGACAAATGACTCACGGTTCTTTGAGATAAAATAGAGGATTTCGGTGAAACGAGCAAGACGAAGCAATTCGAGGTCCTTCGTTCCTTCAGTGTAATCCAATCCTGCCAGAATCATAACTTTCTTGACGAGAATTTGAGGAAAATCTTTTTGTCGTCCAGCCAATTGGCCATTCCTCGCTGAAAGTCAGATTTGATCGCAACATTTGTCTACAAGAAGGTCTCTCAAAAACTGAGAAATCAAAGGATAGGCTCGCAAACAGAACTAACCCGAGACAGTTGATCGACAAAGCAATCTGAGGAGAGTTGGAGAATCTCCCATTGGGTTATTATTTGTTATTTGGGCACAAAGTTGTTGAATCAAGCCGCCAACTCGAATTTTCAAAGTTAAACGGTTATCTGGAAATATTTTTACGTATTCTGCCCTTCGGAGATCTGACCTTTTGTCCCTAAAGACAAGAGCAGCGAGGCAATGTTGTCGGTTGCAGCCTCAGCCAAGGGGGATACGGTATTGGCATAACGGAATCGCGATCGAAGTGCCCGAATTATCGAAGAACATGAGTCAAGTTTAATTAGACGGCGATGTCGCTTGGCGGCTGCTGAACTTTCCGCTGTAACAGAGAAAAATAAACAGACTTTTGCTGGTGCTGCTGTCCGCTATGAGTAAAGAAGCAACTCTACATAGAATTATTATTGCCAAGTCATCTTCAGCAAGCTGAAATGTTTTCTGTTTGAAGGGTAAAGCTACAATAGGGTTTAGAAAGGAATCTGACCTCAATTGCCTTGAAAAGTCTTATGCTATCCTCCTCTTCTGTTTTATTCTTTCTTTTTAGCCTTACGGTCGACCCATAATGTTGAATTAAAGATTTCAGATCGTCTGAACGACTGAGAACATCTTCCAGTCTGATTATTTTGTTCTTCCAAATATAGATGATCTTACCGAGTCGCTGCGGCTCGTTGCTCTTGCTGTTTTCCAGAAATGCAATACTCTATGAGAGACTGTGTAGCTGAGAGAATTCTGAATTTATTTTGTCGAGACGATGCTTTTTTTTACCCAGTAGAGGTACCTGGCTGGCTGGCATTATCCATAAATATTTCCTATTGAGATCTGTTCTAGAAGAGTTAATGCTAGTGAGCTATTGAGATATCTAATTAGAATTACTTCCTTTGGTTTTAAGCTTGAAAAAGCGTAAAGTTTATTATCTGAAAAAAATTAATACGACAATTACTCGAGATTCGTCTACACTGGGCGACTAAAATGAAGCTAGTGATGTCATCTATAAACCGTAGCTGCCTCCTGCCTGAAAATAGATTTTAATAGTAATTAACCGCGCGAAATCCAAATTAGGCTTGTAAAAACAAATTGCTTTATGCTAGGCGCATTTGGTAGCCATGGTTACCACAATGTATTCAAACAGGTGCGACTGAATAAGTGAAGGTTTACATCGATCAGCCACGGAAATATGTCCCAAAAGTCGTCATGCTATACGTTTCCGCCTTAGTTTCGACCGAAGATTGAAAAAGTGTTAGATGCTCATTTAAGCGTAGCAAAGCGTTCTCGCAAAAAAAAAAATTGCAGAAAGGAAATAACCTGAAGTAAAATGTTTTTAAAAAAGACTTACATTTATAGCGTCGCATTCCTCCTGACTGATTAGTTGACGCTGAAATTGACGAGGAAGACTGGATTCTGGAATTCCCTGGCCTCGTGGAATTTTTCCAACTGGTCCTATTGAGCTAGCTTTCGCCCCAGCAAGGGGAGCAGAAGCAACATTTCCGGAAATAGGAATCGAAGGCATTGGTCCGCTGAAAAACATGTTTTACTACGTTAAAACATAAATATGTTTACGAGTAAAATAGAAATTCTATTTTAACATGCTTGATTTATATGCTGAAAATAGTTTGAAAACACAAACCTGACAAAATTTGGGCGAGGCAATCGTGCCCCAACAAATTTGATCAGAGGAATTCTAGCAGCAACCTGAAAATACATTTTTCTACATAACTTACGGAAGGTTAATTATTTTATTTAGTGAGTCTAACCTTTTTATCTGAAATATTTTCCAAAGTATATCTTTTTGCCAATTATTTAGTAAAATAAATAGCCAAACTAACTTGTATCACAATAGTGGTATGCATTTCTCTAGATGGAGGCGTCGGTTGCACTGGCGGAGTTACAAGCGGTTTGAGAGAAGACGTTGATATAGAGGGTGCTGTTTTAGGGGCTGCTTGAATACTAGTGGCTGATTTGAATCCCAAAATTGAGAATAGCCTATCTAGCCAAGTCCACCTGGCAAAAAACCTGAAAAATGCTAACTTTAACAGTTAGTATACGTTATAAACGACAGGTGGAAAGCATTCTAGATTCTGGAATCGTTAGAAAAACGACGATTAAACTTTTCAAGCGTGTAACTTAGGAAATAGCACTAATTCACTAGAACAACACTCAAAATATAGCAAAATATTACGCGATATTGCCAAATTGTCGCACAGAAGTTCTCCTCATCGTTCGTTAACTAAAATTAGATAACTCCACTCGTTTTAAATGAGATGAATTAAGGAAAAACAGAGGAGAACCGAGATGTAAGAGAGCCGATTGTAACATGAAAAATACGCATATAGACGTCAGGCGGTGCGATTTCTTTTAAACTCAGATCTGCGCCTTCTCAATAACATTTATTAAAGACAAAATATGATAGAAATTCAATAAAAAATATGAAAACAAAGAGAAAATATGAGGCCAATTGATCAAAAGAAGAGTTACGGTTGTGTGAGAAAAAATGTATCTGCGTCTCGCTGAAGAGAGACCTTATCGCCCTTTCCGTACAGCTGTGTCAACCAGCGGAGACTAAAGGACGAAAGGGAACCTATTCGTCGGTTTAATTACCCAAGTTTGAGGTACTAATACCTTCCGACCCTATGCGAATAGTGGTTGATCAAATTTTGGAAAGCCTCCCCCAGAGGGAGGGAACAATTGAGAGTAGAAATGGAAAAAACTATGGTAATGTTGTGTTTGGGTTCTACTCGTGGTAAAACTACACCCTACATGCAATACAAATAGAGACAAAACTTGCGAAGTAATTTTTAATATTTTTTGGATGTTAATTTTTGCTCCTCGCATTCGGGTCAGGACTTCTTGCCTCCATCGCGACCAAAGCCTTCTTCAACTCCTCCTGCTGCTTCTCAGTCAATGATGTCTTTTCGAACTTCGGTTGAAGAGTTGTAAACCAAATGTCGAGATCTTTTCCGACATGCATCACAGATCCACAATTACCGTCCAATCCACAATAGTTGGGAGCGGAAAAGAGAGTTAGAAGGCGATCGTTGAATTGCCACAGATGTCCTCGAGAAGTGAGTTCGTGAGCCCGACAGACGAAGTCCAAATCGAGAGCAGAGCAGACCTTCCCAACCGAGGCATCATTAAAAAGAACCGAACAGGCTCGTTGCTTATTGTATTGGAATCCGCCGGGATCACAGCAGGAATCATTGGTTGGATCCGACCACATGAGATCTTGAGCCAATCCATCGTCACATTCTTTTGGTGTTTTTGGCTTTTGTAATTGACGCAAAGCTTCCCAAGTCATTCCAGGCGAGATTCCGCCATGCATGCAGAGAATTCGCTCGGAGATGACAGCACTGAGAGGCAGTTCATTGAAGACATCATTGAATTTCCTCCAAAGGTCTGTCGATCGTTTTCGACGCATTTCCTCATGAAAACCGTAGATCCTATTCATTTTGGCACATTCGTGATTGCCACGAAGAAGGAAAAGCCGAGTCGGATAGAGGATCTTATAGCAAAGGAGGTAGGTCATCACTTCGAAACACTTCTTCCCTCGATCCACATAATCTCCCAACATCAAAATTCGAGTCTCTGGCGGATAGCCCACAAGGGAGAGCAATCTAAAATCTCTTCTAACAAAAAAGAAACAAACTTGAGCAAATCAGAGAGTTGGCCATGAATATCACCGAAGACTACAACAGGAGCACTGATGTCCAAAAGGGCCGGCTCAGGAGCCAATAGATTCTTGGATTTTTCCAATATCTCATTGATTTCGTCGTCTTCTATTCCACACAAATGACCCTGCTTTTTGATAACGTTGATGGCCCGTTTGCAAATCGCAGTGATCTGAAGTAGACGAACGGTCAAGCAGAAAATACAACTGACGTTATTTTCATCAGTAGAGTTAGTAGAAGTCATTTCGTCTCCCAGAGAGAGAGAGAGAAATTAACTGTTATAAATTCGATTTTTTTAATCCAATGCTTATTTTAAAGCTTCTAGAATAATCCATTAGTTCCAAACGTGAAAACTGGACGCCAAAAAGAGAAAATCCCATTAGAATCTAATAGTTGTTGGGTTGGAAAGAGTCCCGTTTTGAGTTTGACGAGTTCGAGCTCACAGGGAAGTTTTCTGCAGCTCGTAAGCCTCTCTGACACGGCGCGCACGCCCTTTCACTTTCGCGACGCCCCGCTCCCTGTTTGTTCTGTTTGAGGGTGGAGAGAGGAGCCTTGAGAACAATTGATTCTCGCCTAGTGACCGCCGTGCTGACCATCCCGGACCGTCTTGATTTTTGTATCTCTTTTATCACACATTGACTCGCCTTTCCCCTCCGACGACGACTGGTTTCTTCCATATCCGACAAGCGTGACATTTACGTAACCGCCGATGATTTATGAGATTCGAGAACATTTTCATTAGTCAAAGAAAAGACCAGTTCCTACCCAAGTAGCGACCCTTCACCTTGTCCTTCGTTTGATTTGTGGTAGTACAGTCTGACTCATGTTGGATGCTTAAAGGCATTCCATGATTGATTACCAAAGCAACAGTTTGGATAAAAACAGCGTCTGGTTCTCTTCCAACCTTCGACGAATCTTTATAATCTTTTTGAAAGATTGCCCTCCTCACAGTCTTGATCTCCTGACCGGGAATTCGAAATGTTTGCTCGAAATTTGCCTCTCAAAAGGGAGACCAGAGTTCAATGGACAGAGCCAAAAGAGTTTTGGCGTATTTGCGGCTTACTCTCTAGATGCCCAAACTAGCTGTGTCCCCCCAGACCGGTCTGCCTCTCTCCTTCAGGCGGTGCTGCCCCAACAAGCCCCAGCCTGCCGTCCACGATCCCCGTGTCGATCCACCTTTTCCTACCGCTGACACCTTTCGCTTATTTTAGCTTAAGATCGATCGAAACGGGTCCATGATCTCTTCTCTTTCGCCGTTTCTCCTCGTCTTCTTCATCCTAGGAGCTCAAGCAAAGTGTGAAGCTCATCAACCTACTGTAATTGAATTATCTTTAGGACTTTTACTGTCTACCGTATTCGACCGCAATCCAAAGATGAAATCGACTATCTTCGAAACATTTATATGAAGGATGTCAAGGTTGTTCTTTTATTTTTTCTGATTCTTTCCATTTTTCAGTTAGATTTTTGGAAATCACCCTCAGAATTGGGGAAAGAAGTCCACGTAATGATGGATGAATCCAACTCGAAGAAATTCCTTCCAGCTTTAGATCAACGTAACATAAGCCATACAGTGATGATTGCAGACGTTGAAAAGTGAGTTTATTTTCTCTTTTCGTCCTTGGATTTGGATCGGAAATCCAAGCGCACACACTAGCTAAAAGCTTCCCTTTCGGGCTAGATGGAACGAGAATCGTCGATCAGGCAACTTTTACCCGAACGAATTAGTCCTGATCTATGTCTTTCGATCACGTCTTACAACAAAGAGAAACCAAAAAATTTCAGAGTGATCGTCTCGCAACAAGAAAAAAGAAAAAAAGTTGGTGAGACACTTCGTCTGCGAGATTGGAGAGAAGGAAAGGTCCAATTCAATCTGGCTCAATATCACTCCTTTGCCGATGTGATCAACTATCTCAATGCGTTGGCTATTACATATCCGGAACGAGTTTCTGTCCAACCGATTGGTACAACTCACGAAGGCAGACAGATTCCTCTGATCAAGGTAAGTGAATGAACGGGAGTCAACACGTGGTGGTCAGTCAAACAAAAAGAACAAATAGCCGAAGCACGCGATGAATATTTCAGATCACGAATAAACGACTGGGTGGAACTAAAAAAGGAGTTTGGATTGATGGTGGAATCCATGCCCGTGAATGGGTGTCTCCTGCTGTCGTACTGTACTTCATTCATCAGGTTATTTGCTCGTCACTTTTTGCTCTCCTGTCTGTCTTTTGTTTACATCGCTCGGAAAGGAAGAAAAACTTCTTTTTTTTAGCTCGTGACTCAATACGACAATGACGCACAAATCCGACGTTTTGTTGATCAACTCGAATGGTATATTGTTCCTTTATTAAATCCGGATGGCTACGAATATTCTCGTAGCAGTAGTGATCCGGAAATCCGACTTTGGAGGAAGAATCGCTCGCCTCCCAAGTGCATCCAGCAGAATACTGGTTTGATTGAATCTATTGTCCTATTATGAGGGCTACAGGCTTATTCCAACCGCCGACGACAACTTGTTGCCAGGGAGTTGATCTCAATCGAAATTTCGACTGGTTCTTTGGACAAGTTGGCTCTTCGACTGATCCTTGCTCTGAAATCTATCAAGGAGCTTATGCCTTCTCGGAGCCTGAGACTGCCGCTGTCAGAGATTTCCTTTCAAACCATAAAGTCCACACATTCCTCACATTCCATTCGTATTCTCAAATTTTAATGTATCCTTTTGGCCATCAAGTTCGAACTTATTCTAATGATTTGAATGATTTGGTGAGTATATTTAAAAACAATTTAAAAAGAATACATTTAGAGATCAACTGCTTTGACAGCAGCTCAATCGTTGAGGAGACTTTTCGGTACAAATTACAGAGTTGGAACAGGAGCTGATACACTTTGTAAGAGACTTTGAAGAAAAAAAAGAAAATAATTTTCCAGACCCAGCTTCTGGAGGCAGCGAGGATTGGGCCAAGGGAAAAGCTCACGTCAAATATTCGTTCCTTTTTGAGTTGAGGCCTGAAGAGCAAGTATGGGATGGCTTCCTTTTAGCTGAGAATCAGGTAGATTGAGATTTTATCAGAAGTAACTTTCTGACAGATTATGCCCACTTCAAGAGAAACATGGGAAGCTGTAAAAACAATTGCTGCCCAAACGTTGACACTTCAAACACTCCAAGCCGCTCGAGCTCCTCCTCGAACTTGTGCTGATAGAGATGCTCTTTGTCCCAGCTGGGTAACTTTTTTCAGTCAACTCTAACAAACAAAAAGTTTAGGCGCAAGGTGGTGCTTGTGACACCTGGCCTGATATGAAATTGCGATGTCCTCGATCTTGTGGCGTCTGTTTCTGAGAAAATAACTTATTAGAATTGTTGCTTTAATTCTCAATCCTGCTCTGACATTGTGAGCAAAGGTCTCTGTAGACGTTCTCACATATCGCTGACTAGTCGTGTGCCTTTTGTCACCGATGACTTCAACCGGGTCCAATAAAATTTTCAAATCTTTTTTTAAAATAAAGAGCAACTTGTTGAAACGTATCGAGTACGATGGCCAATTCTCCCAAGCAACCCCACAGAAATATGCACTGTCTAGAGAAATTTTATTGTACAAGCGTGACTAAATTAAAACGGTGAAAAATGTTCAAAAAGGAAAAGTTTGAAAGAACTAGCGTTTGCTGGGTGGACTAAAGCGAACCGAGAAACCGCTAAGAAATTTAATTTGGGCACTTCGACGATCCTCTTCAACAGAGGGTATCATTTCCGCTGCTGATACGTATTGGCTCCCCTCCAAAGGTATCGTCTCGTTGAGCTGAATTTTCAAATTAGCTAAAAATAAAACAATTTACACTATTATTGGATTCTTCTTGGCCTCTTGGTATCTCCTTTTGTTCGGCGTCTATATTAGGTGTAGAATTCTCTTCAAAAACTCCATTTTTACTTTTATTGGAAGCTAAAGAAGCTTTACGGTCAAGACTTTTTAATGATTCTGGTTGTAGAAGTTTAACTTCTTTTTCAATGATCATAATATCAGAATCATTACTTGCAATTGAAGTTCTATCTACATTAATAGGAGCTTCTGGCTCTAAAAACAATTCGGTTAAATCAATTTTAAATCTACCGTCTTCTTTGTCTTCTCTTTGGCGAATAGAGTCAAACATATGAGGATCAAGTCCCGGAACATCTTCGTCTACCTGGTTAAACAGGTTGACCATATTTTCTAGGAGCCTTTGAGAGACATTTTGTGGAGCGTTCTGAATATTTGTTATGAATTCATTATTCCTTACTTGCTTTCCAGGAAAGGATGGGATATTTTCAGTGTCAAAACCACTAGAGTCAGGAATAGTAGATGGGCCTTGTGTCTCATTAGCATGAAGTTCGGCTAAAGCAACAAATTGAAATAAATAATCCAACTGACTATGCTCATCGACTACTTTAGTAGAGGAGAACCTTGGGTTAAAATCATTTTGTTCTACGATTGAGTCGATTTGTTCACTTGCCGGATGCTGACAGACGCTCAAATTTTGGCCTTCCTGTTGAATACTCTTAACTAGCAAAACAAATACTAACTTCGTAGGCTGGTGGTGACCTAGGAGGAGTAGCTGGTTCGTATTCCTCAGGGATCTCATACTCGGCACCCATTTCTGTGTCGCACAGGCAGCAGCATAGATACTCTAAAATAAATAAGCACATTTCATATTTAATTTCAAGACTCACTCTTAATGTGTTCCATGGTTCTTGAAGTCATTCAAATGGTGAAAGACTGAAAATAAAACTGTTAGTTTGATAATAGAGAAGAGAAAACAAACAAAATAGATACGACAATTCCTAAATGAAATCCAATAATGTAGGCTAAAAAAATAGGAGAAAAGTGTTCTGAACATATTTCTACAGTATATTCGTTTGCGAAATTAAAATTTTTAAACTTTATTGAGAGGTCTACTTTTCAACTACAAAAGAAGGCATCGGTTGTCTTTTTAAATCAGTCTTCCTCGGAAGAGATTCTTCAATTCATGTGTCAGGCAGTCATGACGAAAAGAGACTCGAATATCTGGCACTAAATTATTTGTTTCAAACCAATCAACGGTCAACAAACCATTCGTACAGCGAATATCGTTTCCAAGAACGCCCTCTTCTTTGTAGTATCCTCCCAGCCAGTAACATTTCAATTTTTCTTCAAATCCTGATTGAAGTACCGAATTACGAGCCAATTCACACATATCACATGAACTCAATTTCCATACCTACTCGGCTTATCTTTTATAGTTTCTAATCAAACCTGGGCGGCAATCGAATATTCTTCCATGAGAGCCTCTCTTGTATAATGGAATTGAAGAGGATCGTCAGTCGAAAGGGAGACATTGAGTCCTTTTTGAAGGTATTCAGGAAGAGGATTTCTTTGGTAGCTGATGAAAAGGGAATCTATTACTTGTCGTTTCAGATAAAAATAGACGTACTGTTGGAAAGAGGCGACATAGCTATGCCCATTTGTGATAAATAGAAGAGGTATTGAAGGACAGGAACCTGAAAAAAGAGGATACCTTTAACTACGCAGAAATACAAACCTTGCGAAGGAGAATTCCGTGAGAAATGCTTTCACTGGTCATATAGGCGGCCAAAAGATGATTTACATGTCCAGCCTCTCCACAATGCGGCCTCAGAGCAAAAGTGTTGAATCCTCGCATTCGACGAAAGCCGTTCAACGAACAGATATTCGAGTATAAATAGAAAAGATAATAATTGTACGGTGGATTTTCCTGGTCCTTATAATCCTGCGGAAGAGGTGTTGAGCGATCAAATTGGACAAATTCATGCTTGGACTCATCGTCAACCGAATCGAACCCACTTACATGAGCCAGAAAACGACAGAGTTCAGGATGACTTTTCGGATCATTGGTGACTTCGAATAGTGGCGTAAAAAGATTCTCCAAAATCTCGTCGAAATTCTTGACCATATTTTTGGCTCGATAAATGTCATAAAGTCGAGGAAATTGTACCATCCAGCGCACATTTCGACTCCAAACATCATGATCAATAGCCCATTTTGCCAACTTATCCCATTCATCTCTTGTACGTCCATAAACGCTCAATCTCATTTCCGTATGTTGATACTTGCTGTCTTCGAGGTCCGTAAAAACCTCCTTCAACAGCTCGGCGAAATAACGACCCTTCACATAGTTGTCCGTCTTGAGGAAAGTCTCTCGAAGACTCGAATCTCCAATCGGATTATATCTGAATTCTTCTTGAAAACCGGTGAAAGTACTAACTTGGCGTTAAAACGATCAAAACGATGGAATGTGTTTCTAAAAAGAGAAGAGATAAAAAGGAATGAATTGTCAAAACCTATCAGCATGAACGTCCAGCATATCGACACTCAAGTCCTCAGCTGTGATTCCAAGCTGTCGGAAGATGTCTTTGAGAGTCATTTTGACTCCGTCTTTTTCCATCACAATAGCCTCCCCTTCTTTTTTCAGCTTCTTTTTTATAAATCTAACCAAATGCTTTTGGTTCATCGAGCTGGCCGCATGAATATGCGTATCGACTTTTCGAACATTGTAGAAATCCTTATGGCTGGTCATTTTCTGCTCGTGGAGTTCTCTCAACTCATTCATCAACACATGGAGACTGAATTTGTGCTGAAGAAGCGACAATCTCCGATAACAGAATGATTTTCTAAAGTGTTTTGGTTTAGAAGACTAATAAAAAATACTGACAAAGGTCCATCAACAACCATTTGTCCAAGACGCTCCTGGTCCGAAAGAAATTTGTCCTTATTGACGAGAGATTTCTTCAACTCTTCCGGAACTTCTCTCGTATGCGGATCGACTACTTCAATAACGCCATTTCTTCGCACCAACTGATAGTCTTTTTTAAATTAAAAAAAAGAAATACCCTATAGATTTTTTGGAAGACTGGAAGAGCCTGCTTCTTGCCCCAATGATCCTCGATCGGTGGTGGAGGATGGTAGTCAAGTTGACTATTCATTCTCTCTTCTGTTTTGATGAATTTATCCGGCAAATTAGAAGGGTATTTCCCCGAGAGGAAATATTTCGTCGTGAGAGGCAGATTGCCCGGTGTCCCAAGTCGTTCTATATATTCTTCGCGAATCTTCAAAGCCTCGACCAACTGTTGCGAAGCTCTTCTCAAATCCTCATGTGGCACCTGATAATTTTCCTTGAAAAGAGATGAAAAATACCTCCGAAAGTTCCTCGCCATCGATGACAATTCGTTGATAAATAGTCTGACCGCCATCTTTGAAAATGAAGGAAGAAGGATTATTTCCAAACAAATTGATAAGAGGAGGAGCGTGTTTCTTCGGACTCGATATGCTCTCATGTACCATATCCAATGGCTGATCTTGTGGATCCGAATAGCTGCTGGAAGACGCATTTTGAGCCAAAGAGTTCGTTTCGTTAGGCTTGGCTGACATCAACAGACTGGCTCGCAGATTGTCGGACAAATGCTGATCACGAAGAGCTGCATTTGCATCGATGACATCGATGTACGGTGGAGTTCTCATGACGACAGGCGAGGTTCTCGGCGATCCAACGAAATCTTCAGTTTCTTTTCTTCGACGTGGACTCGGAGAATACGAATGAGATCTCGGTGTTCGATCGATCGATGGCTTCTCTTCGACTTTCCAAAGTTCTTCATCTGGACTGTAGCTGCAAGGACTTATGATCATTCCACCAGACGGAGTAAACGTAGAGCCAACTCCAACCATCTGAGCATCCCGATCCAGGCGATCGTTTTGTTGTGTTTCAGTGGCCTCTAAAGCACGACCAACTTCATCTGTTGAAGGAGTCCCATCGACTTGCTGCAACCACATCTTGAAAATATTTTCCAAACACTTTTTGGCAGCAACAAGTTGACTAGTAGCTATAAAAAACAACAAAAAAACTGACTTTGTTTTTCTTTTTCTCGCCGTTCTCCATGGCAACAGACATTGATGGTTGGGGTTGATGAAAATGAATTCATTCTTACTAATTTTAATCTTTCCGAATATTGACAATTCTCGACTAAAACAACGTTACAAAGTTTTATGACCCTCAAATGACACATTAACTATCTCGTGAACTTATAATCACTGAAGAAAATCATGAAGAAGGCGTACCCAAGAGTGAATCCGATCAGAAGGAACCTCAAGATTGAACGCGTTCTCCATCGCTGTTGAGTTCTTTCACCACGTGTCTGTAACTCGTTTCTTCTAGCCTCCAACATATTGTATTCGGCCACATATCCTCCAAGAAAAAGGGCCTCCGACTCGGCTTGGAAAACTTCAACCCGGTGGTTGTTCAGTCGAATAATGAGGATCTCCTGACAAGACTCTGGCTTCCATAGACTGAAGAGATGCTCCGGATCTCCCGTCATCATCTCTGGGAAGCGGTTAAGAGGGATGTCGTGAATGAGACTATCGATGTGTAGAGCCGGCGTCCATATTGGATTGGCATGAAGATCTTTTAAAACGGCGGCAAAACTCCTGGTTCCAATAGAATTATCGAATTCCAAATCGAAAACGGAGATTTTCCTTTGGCCATTTCTCCATTGCTGAAATGTCCTTTCTATAATTTTGGGATAAATTTGCCTTGATAAACCGGTTGATGCCCTGAGCTGTGATGGAATCGCTTCGCAGAAAGAGATTTTCACCTTTGAGTCGAATCAATTGGTCGTCATCAATATCGCAACCGGGAGCGTTTAAATCCACCTGAATAGTTGATTCTCTTTTGGCTTTAAAAACTTTTTGAATTGTCTCCATGTCGAAGAAAGGTCTTTGGAGAAAAACTTGGATGTCGAAGAGCTTTGCGCCCACCAATTTCAGCAACACATCGAGTTCATGAGGCTGGCATATTACATTCTGCTCGCAGCGGAACTTCTCGCATCTCACTTCTTTTAGCGCGAACGATTTTAATAGATTTTTGACTAGCGCCGGATGGAGTGGCCGCTATAAATTACTATAATTAATTGAGAGTCTGTGAACCTGGATGACAATCGAACGAGCCAAGACACGCACATTTTGACTCAACGACTTGAATGAGATTCTCTTTTCCCGTCCGATTTCGTAATCATGCTTATCCAACCAGATTCCTCTCTAAATTCACAAAATTCATTTCACTGAATAACTTACTCCGTTTACAAAAATCTGGGCGAAATGCACGCTAATCTTGAGTTTTTCATTATCACAAATCGCCTTGATGCTACGACAAGTTTCGTGCATTCGACCGAAATCGTCGTAGTCCATTTTGAGAAGGATTCGCTTCATAAAATGAGGATCTTCGAAGATATTTTCTTCGTCACTCATTTTGGCTTTTATGGGAGAGAACTTGAAGTAGAAATAGACAAAAAATAATGGGAAAATACCTGGCTGAAGACATGCGAAAATGTGATGAAGCTGTCGGTTTTGATTCAAGGCTTTGAAGTGAATAATATATGCGAATCAAACGAGTGGGATGTGCTGCGAGACTGACTGCGGCTTGAATGTTGCTAGGCTCCGCGTTGACAACCTTGACTGAACTGCCGCTCTACGAATTCTATATTCTACTGTGGAAATGAGAAGATCGAGAGGTGAGTGGGTATTTCGAAGCAGCTGAGGGGGATAAGCAAGGCCTCTGAATGCCATTTCATGGATGATAGATCTCTTTCTCGCTCTCTCCCTCTCTCTTGTTAGTACAATGAGAAGGAGAACGTGCGAACTCAGGGAATCAATCAGAGACAGCGTCCAATTAACGAGAAATTGAATTGGACAAGAACGTCTGGAAGCCTAATGAAGAAACAAAAAAGTCGTAGGGGCGTCTCTGCTGGGTAATCAGCCTGAATGCTCAAACTAAAAAGCGTCATTTGAGAGTGCTGTTCTCACTAGGCAGATCGAAAGAGGGGGAGGGAGAGATGAAAAGTCTTCAGACTCAAAGACTTCATATATTTTTGCTATTTTTCTAAACGTTCTTTCATAACCCTCGCTTTTTTGATCCAACTTAGTTGTTTGTTTTTGTTTATCAAAGAGTTGTTTATTCTTTAGCACGTCGTCATCCCTACGCAGTTGCGTACGGCACAATCAATCAGAGCCAGCGCCATGTTGGTCGTCTTCTTTGTAATCATTTTCACCTGTATTTTTATAAGTTGCCTGTTTTAATAAATTGAGGATTTATATTTTAGCATCAAAACCGTAAAAAAAAACAAAATCAAAGAGACTTCAAAGTTATTGTTTTGTCAAAGTTTGGATATTAAAAAAATGCTATGGCGCTTTTCTTTCAGTTTTCTATCTTTTTCTAACAAATCGTTTTCAGAATGATTCGACTAGCTCACAGATCTCTCCTTATTTTACGAGGAGCCGACGCTATGCCTTTGATGCAAGGTCTAATCACTAATGACGTAAGGTTGCACAATAGATACTCTTTGATTATTTCGCTATTTACAGACTATTAGAATCTGGAAATGCCGTTGCTGCCTTTCTTCTTAATATTAAAGGCCGTATAATTGAAGATCTAATCTTATGGAAGCGACAAGATGAGTTATTGGTAGAATGCAGCACAAGTTCTCGCGATGATTTGAAGAAAACTCTGGAAAAATATCGGCTACGAAAGAAAGTGAGTATACCTAAATATTTTTTAAAAATCCAATTAAATTTCAGATTGAAATAGTTAATTCCGAAGAGTCAGTAACATATTCAGCAGAAAAAGGCGATATTAAAGATCCACGACTTGCTTCACTGGGATATAGATCTTATGGAAGAGATGGAACAGGTTTTATAGATTTATTTCAAAATTTTTCCTTTTAGAAAATATTAACTTATATCAGAATAAAAGAAGAGAACTTGGCATCGCTGAAGGTTCAGAAGAGATAGCAGGACTTCTTCCTTTTCAGGTTGGATAATTTTTGAACCTTTTATTTTAGAATTTAGTGCAATGGCGACTTGCTAAATATGATTTCTCTTGATAAAGGATGTTATATTGGTCAGGAGTTAACAGCAAGGACTGCACACACTGGAGTTATTAGAAAACGCATTTTTCCCTTTAAATATGACGAAAATGGAGAGTTAGATAGCTTTGTACTCGACAATAGTGAGAAAAAAGCCGGACAAGTCAGTTAGACTGTTTTTATTACAAAATTACTTTAGATAATATCCTATGGTGACGGAATTGGGTTAGCTCTTCTTCCTGTTAATTCAATAAGTGCCGAAAAGCCATTATTTTCCAAGAAAACGCAAATTCATCCTCAAAAACCATCATGGTTCCTTGAAACGGCATTCACAAAATCAAATTAATAATAGTATCTATTTAGGATTAGTATCGGTTTGTATTTTAATAATTAGCTTTTAGAAAATAAGCATTTTACTCATTATATGTTTGTCTTTAATTCGAGGTTTATTCCATTTTTATCATTTGCTCGTTTATTTTTTTGACACTTTTCAAGATGTCCAGCAAACATTTGCGACGTCTACTGGAAGAAAAGGACAAATTGGACAAAGCGGCTGAAGAAGATAAGGGAAGTTCGGAAGAGGAAGAAGTGGGCAGCACTGTCAATCGATTTGCCCTTTTTGGTAAGTAAATATCCAATCAGGGAAAATATTTTGATAAAGATGATAATGGATCAGATAAAAATGACACCGATAACAATGATTCCGAGCCTGAGGAAAATCCTGTGGAACAAGTTGAATCTAAATCGAGCAATAAGAGAAACAAAAAGAAGAAAAAAAAGGAGAAGAGCAAGTCGATTGATGAATCTGTTGACGACATGATGCGTCGATTGGTCTTGGTGATTATTTTAGCCAATACTATAGATATAATCAAAGCAAAAATATGTACAAAAAATCGGCTTACAGGAGCAAATGCTGATGCGAAAAAATGAGCGAGTTTTCGATTTCGCAGTAATGAAAGACGTGTTCAAAGTAGATCCTAAGGTAAGTCCATATAGAATCAGAAAAAAAATATTTTAAAGAAGTTCGACTTCCGCAACGAACTAATGGGTCTTCTTGGCAGAACTTTAAAGGCAAGTTTGTGGAGTATTTTCTTCTAAAAAAAATCAATCAGAATCCCATGACCCATCCAAAATTCCGAAATCATCGACCAAAAAGGTTACATGGAAGAATTCTGAAATTTAACTCCAATTGGCCTCCAATAAAAAGTATTGGTACGTTTCCCAAAAAAGGGCTCATCAAGAAGGGTCTTAGGACTGACAATGGAACCTGTTAATGAGGAGAATACTGAATTCCGATTTTCTTTCGGACGATATTATGCAGCTTTGGAGCGAATGGGCATTCTAGGAGAGCGCTCACTGGATATTGAAGTGGCTAAAGACGTAAGTTTAAAAGATGTGTTCCTCGTTTTATTTTGAGCGGGTTCTCGCTAGACAGAAACTTCTTCGTTCTTCTTCTCTTCCATAGTTGGAGCATATTCCGATTGAGTCGACCTCATGAGCCAATAAGAAGTGGCCTCTTTCTTTGGGATCTCTTCCATCTTCTTTTCGGGCTCCCAAGCATATTGAGACAACAGCGGTTTTTTGAGGAGATTCGTCACAGCATTTGTGAACCAGCAGTTTTTAGGACGAAGTTCCTCGATGAGACTCATCTGAGAGCCGATTTCACAGGCACTTCCAAGATCTTTCTTGAATGGCATCTCGATCAAGGCTTTTCCAGGCAAATCGATGATCGTTTCATAGGCTGAGAAGTGAGGACTGACCCGAATATTCAAAGCGAAAGCTTTCTGACTTTTCATCTCAAATCCTTCAGTCAACAACCATTTAGAAGCTTCTTGATGATCTAGGGGAAATTGCTTCACAAATCCAGCGATGGTGTGTTCAACATTCTTCAGATATTTCAGTTTGATGACATCGAAATCCACATAGATGTGAGCCATTTGTCTCGGATTCAAACGGAGAAATTCCTCGTTCATTTTGATCGCATAATCGTTTTTCGGGCTGACAATCAATTTCACCAGAATCGTCGTTTTCCAAAGTGCGTTGCGAAGACAAATTCGACGGCGACAAGTTCCCGTTGCGTTAGCTGGAACATTCAATTCGGAAGGCGTCAAAAAGTTCCTAAAAAAGATCTCGATGGCAAAAGAGAAAGCTTACAATGCCATTAGAAGAATCAAAGATGCAAAATGAGCCACTTATGAATTCCATCAAGCTTTCCCAGACTTCTTTAATCTTAACTGGTTAAATTCTGATAATTTGTTAGGCACATATTGAGGAAAAGACTGACAAAACAATAAATTTTTCAGATCATCAAGACAGAGCATTGGCATTTGCACTCTCTCCTCCTTTTGGCGATTTCAACCTTTATTGGGGAAGATGTCACCGTTTCGATGGATTTTCTAGGCATTTTCCCCTTTGTTCTAATAAGACAATCATTCCAGAGAGAGGAATTTATTTCTGTCAACACACATGGAATACACTCTACGATTATACTTCGCTGGAGCACCGAATCCCATATAAATACTACGAGAATAGAATCTATTATCTCCTTCTCCACAGATATATGCTCCTCTGTATCCACAAAAGCTGCTTCGATACGGCTCTTAATTACGCCAAACTCATTTGTACTTTGGATATTACTGGTAAGGGAAAACTGAAAAAGAAAGACAAAGGCATTTCCAGCTGATCCTCTTGCTATGTTTTTGGTTTTAGATACGATCGCTATCAAAGCGAAGAAATATGATTGGTTAGTCAAATAAAAATAAAAATCTGATTTTAGGTTTGATTCCCTCCTAGAAGCTTATTCGGTAAGTCTCGCCGTTTTTCTGATTCCCCCTTTAGGTCAACCGAAAGATGAGTCTCTTGCCTAACTTCGCTTATTCCAAAGCTATGGTTGCCTTCCTACGAGCTGAAACCGACAAAGAGCGCAAGGAATCGAGCAAATTGGTAATAAAGTTGTAGAAAAAGAAAAAAGAAGTTTTCAGCTCCAAGAAGCGATCAAGAAGTTTCCAGGAGTTGTAAATCATTTAATTAATGTCCTTGGAATTCGAGTCGACTACAGTCTAAATACGAATGGCCTCATGAATGATATGGCCTTTTACAAGCAAATCCTTTTCTTTCTTTCTTCAGCTTCATTTCAGGGAGACTGAAGGATTCCAATTGGTGGCCAAAATTTATGTGAAACAATCGAAGGATCTCTGGGAACAACCACAAACGCTGCTGTGGTTGGAGAAAGCCACTCGAGTTGTCTGTAATGAATCCAGAAGACAGGATAGTGAAACGGGTCGCTTTATGATTGAATGGAGAGAAAGGTGCAGTTTATATCCAAATCTGAGAAAATAGATTCAGACGTCTAAAGAGTTTTGTCGGAGTAGCCGAGGAGGTAAGGAGACTGGGGATTCTCTTGGATTTGGTTAAAAATGATCCTTCGACTTTGACTGATCCTGCTCCTCCAGATGGACAATCGAATGAGTCAGTTTAATTTCTATTTTTATCCATATTTTTTTAGTTATTTGATGGATTCAATTCGCGAAGAAGCGCTACGCTCTGAGCCAACGGTTCCCGAAGGCTTTTTTGCTTCATTTTTGAACTCGATTCTTCCCAACTACGACCCAGTGAGTTGTCGTTGCCTTTTGGAGACAAAAAAACGATTCAGTCTGTTCCTTTGATTGATAGAATCCAGCAAGCTGTGGGCATATATTCACAAATGAACTTTTACATTGGGCGGGATATATTTGGAATCCGACGCTTTATGCCGAGAGATCCAAATCAAGAGATTCCCCAACTTGTGTTTGGTGGCGATGGCATTATTCTTCGAGAAGTAAGACCAAATGACAACCAGGAAAGTGAAGAAGAAGAAGAGGAAGAAGAAGAAGAAAGAGATGATAATTGATACTGGGATTGATTGATTTTATTGAATAAAGGCACATTTGACATTTCTACTTTACCCGGGAAAAGCTTGGAGAAATCTCCAGAAATCACAATTGTTTTTGGTCGATCTCCGATTCACTAGGGATATTGCTTCTCATCGGAAAATAATTGCGAAGGCTTGATCATCTCAAAAAGGAATATCAGCGTTCCCATGGCTGTTATGTAAAGAGCGAGGCAGAACATCCATTCCGTTCTGAAATATCCTCCGATTAGGATATCACGATTAGGACATGACGCCGATAATGAATAACGAGAAATGTCTCACGAAAGGTCTCTTTTTTTTTAATGAGCCATGTTGATTTAGCAAGGAAACGTCTTGGAAGTGGATGACAATTTTCTCAAAAAGTTATTTTAAGATGTCAAATTGAGACTTCCATTTTTAGAAAAAAAAAGATCTCGCGTGCGACATCGGCTGTATCAGCTTGAATAATGAGCGACAAGACTCACTTGGATAACGTGACTCCTACGACCTCGGCCCGAATCGCCTTGGCTTCCTCCTCGGTGATACCTGGAATTTGTCAGCTGGAAGGGAAGTGCGAAACGGGGAGATGTCTCAATGGCTTCATAAATATACGTTGCTCGGCAAAGTGCTCGGTAAACAGCACATTACGCAAGAAGGATCCAACCCTCTTGTAATTCTTCGCTTTTAGGTTTAATTTCCGTCTATTTTCGACTTGAATCAATTGAAAAATAAAGAGAGAAGTGGTTAATTTTCGAAGAAAAAAAGGTTTTTGGAGTGGAAATCAAACAATGAAATTTGGATCAAAAAGTCCACCAAGGAGGATATCTCGTTGCACTTGGACAAATAGACTTTTGCAAATGGACTCACACCGACTGGACATTCGACTGAATTCTCGATTGTTATCACGACAGACATAGGAGACCGAAGCTGCCCACGTTGGCATGTTGGAATGGGTCTCCCGAATGGACAATCGGGGCCCCGACTCATCGCCCTTAGAAACGAAGACTTCGGGCCAGAATTTGTGCCATTTAGGAGGAAGACGACCCCCGGATGTTGTAATCAAAGATTTGACGACCTACCAGGAGTTGGCAGCCAAAGCATTATGGGAACAGATGTTCCAACTGGAGAAGAAAAGAGAAGGGGGGAATGGCAGTCCCTTAGACTCAATTAGGCCATTTGGAGCAAAAGGAATTTGTCTGGGGGACGGTTGATGTCAACGCGGCTCATTCCAAAGAGTAACTTTTCCAGAAATTCCAATTATCTCCTTGAAAACATTACAAAACAACAGGAGAAACTACGAAACTTCCTTCTTCCTTCTTAGGAACTATTTTTGTTTTGATGAGCTATCTCCGATTGCTTTGAGAGTTTTCCCACCCAGTCGGGGCAGATTGTTTTTTAGAGGAAAGAGCATGGGAAATTGACTGAAAAATTGCTGGATCTTGTGAGAAACTTTTATTTCACAACTTGATTGAAAGACACAGACCCTGTGGATCCTCTTTTCAAGGGATATTCCTGGAAGGAGCGCTTTCATTCTAGAACGAAAAAGATAATCAGGTAGTGCATTTTGCTAACAAATATAGAGCCGAGCAAAGCTAATTGTGGAAGCCATTTGAGGAAACTGACCACCGACAGTTCGCCTGGAGTTGAACATGGTGAGAGCGGTGCCGAAGGACGGCTTGTCCCTCTCCTCTCAGAGACTCCGCCCATTGGCGAGACTCTTCCCGAGGTGCTGAGAGGAGACTTCGGCCATCATCTTGTCAAACTAATTGTTGAGAATGGCATCGTTCAAAAACAAGCAATTTACTCTCTTTCGGAGATTTCCTCGCTACAGTTCTCTCTAAAATCTATCTCAGCCAACTAATAGTCTTGGAGAATTTGATCTCGAAAAGTAAGGCGATGGCGTAATCGCTCGGATTAACACCCGTCGGCCAACACCGCCGAGACACCGGAAGGAGGAGAATTAAATCGAGGAGAGTTGGGAACACAGTTCGACACATTTCTCTGCAGACTAATTCTTCGAGTCAGCAGGGGTGATCACACAAGTCGTTAACACTCCTCGATGAAGTTTATTGACTCTCCACTTGACCCTGTTTTGAGTAAACCAAAAAGTTCCTCTCAAGAAAAAAATGGGGCATTTTTTGATCGATCGATTGGTCTGATTATCTGGGGAAGCCAAAATGCAAAATTTATCTGCTTACAGTTGAAAGAGCACATTGGATAAGAGCATCAGCCACTCCATTTCCGTTTGGAAAAGTTTCTCCCTAAATTTTGTTTGTTTTTCTTTTTGATTTCTAACAATTTGAGCTATTAGGTTGGCGACTAATTTCTGGAACATTTTTCAATATTTTATTTCCAAGCTGTTTATTCTCTTGTATTTAGTTTTCAATAACTGACGTACCCTCCGTCGGTATCCACGACATGTTGCCAACGTTCAGACAATTTGTAGATTCCCTCTCTGTAGAAGCCTGGAGATTTGCGATCAAAGAATGACTGAAGGTCCATTTTGAGGTCGTCTTCATCAAGGAAGTGGCGTCCTTCCAGATTATGAGCCAAAGACCGAAAGAGGTGGTAGTCAGACGGAGCAATGTCAGGGCTATACGGTGGATGGGGAAGAGCCGTCCAGCCGAGACTGCGCGGCTTCATATGGGTCAACTTCGCGACATGTGGGCGCGTATTGTCATGCAAGAAGAAGACTTTCCTCTGTATCCCTCTCAGCTTAGTTGCCACTCGATCCAACTGTTCACAGTATATCTCAGCATTGATAGTGGAACCATATGGCAGCAGCTCCCAATGTACAACTCCCTTGACATTCCACCAGCAACACAACATGATCTTCTTGGACTCCGGTCGAGGTATTGGGACTCCCTTCTCTCCTGGCTTGAGCCATTGCCGCTTGCGCGAGTAGTTGACGTAAAAGACCCACTTCTCGTCTCCTGTTACCACATAGTCCAGCCAGTCAGATCCATAATGGGAAGTGAGGAGAGTGTTGCAGATGTCAGACCTCATCCGCAGCTGGTGAACGGTCAGAGCGTGAGGAATCCAGATGGCGTATCTCCAGGCGTATCCAAGCGAATGAAGATGGTTTTCGATAGCCCTGTGGGAGCATTGGAATCCTTCTGCTAAACACCGGGTTGTCTGACGAGGATCCTGTTCAATGGATTCTTTAAGGCGATCTTCATTGAAGGTCAATGGAGGTCCAGTATGGGGTTCATCTTCAAGGGAAAAGTTTCCGGATGTGAAGCGTTGGAACCATCTGTGCACCGTAGAATTAGAGACTGTTCCATCACCCATCAGCATGTTGATCCTCGTGGCTGCTTCTCTCACAGACGAGCCAAGACGAAACTCGTAAAGAATGATCGATCTCAGGCCTTCACGAGATAGACGTAGAGCACGACCAACAGCAGCCATCCTGGGGGGACGACAGTGGTAGAATATAAAGCACTTGGCATAGATTAATAATCTATAGTATTGGGCTAACAGGTCAACTAAATAAATTATTAGAGCTTTATCTCCAAAGTGTCCCAGAAATTAGTCGCCAACCTAATACTTTATGGGCATAATCATTGGCGATTTCTCTTGTTTTTCGACTCCTCCAAATGCCAAAACAAGCTCTTTTACCCTTTCGGAATCTCCTTCCAATTTGAATTTCCTCTTTATTAGGTCTTGTAATTCCTTGGAACCTCGAGCCGCTAAAATTACCGGAGCTGTAGCCAATCCTGAAAACATTTTTTCTAAAAACAATCTTCTACCTCGTTTAAAATCCATCGAAACTTCTTTCCCTAAACTTTTGAGGAAAGAAGAAAAATCCAAACTGTCATCTATGAGTTGATAGGCCATTCCGAGGCTTTTTCCGTATACCGTTGCTCTTTTATGAATCTCCAAATTGCCGCCTGAAATGGAGATAGGATGAAGGAGGGAGCTAACTAGCCAGAATCGACACAGAAAGACAGCTATTCGCAAACCAGCTGGCTGTCTTTTTGTAGGTTTTGCTCAAATAAACAGCCATTTGATCCTCCAATGTCCCCTCAGCCTCACAGAATTGCATTAATTCCCCCTAAAACTCTTCGATTTATAGACAATAATCAACTACCACAGAAAGTCCCTCAAAAAGATCTGTCATTATGGAGATGATTCTCGGCTTCCCAGTCAAGCAAAGGATCTGATAAGCACGAGAAAGTAAATAATCTTCAATCAAGATAACCTAAAGAATTTTCAAATAGAAGATATTACCGTTCCATCTCCATAAACGGCATTATGGAAAGGTGATCCTCTTCGAGTCAAAGCTCCATCAATCACATCGTCATGTATAAAGGAGGTTTGATGAATCATCTTACTGAATATGGCTATACGATATTGGTCGATGCAGATCGGTTCCAGTCCGAATTCGTCTATTGAATTGTTGATTTTTCGTCTTACTTCTTTTTGCGTCGCTTTGTGGTCGATTGATTACAGGCATTTGCCATTAGAAGAGTCACAATTGGAGTGAACATTTTCCCTCCCTGAGAATATTTCTCAATTAAAACGAGGACTACCTGATCGAATGAATATCGCGCTATCTGCTCGATTTCTCTGAATATTTTTGCCTCATTTGAAGAGGTTGTAGGACTTTTTATTTGCAATTGACTGATCATGTCGTTCTACATTTTTTTGGCTAACATTTCGAGAAAAAACCTTCATTTTCTCCATGGTTTCAGTCACAAAGAATGGCAGCATTTTCAAGTTGAAAGACAAATGAGATCTGGAACACTGTAGATAGACAAAAGAAGCAAATCTTTTGATTGTTGGAATGACTATTTTGGCAGCTGGCATTTATCTAAAAAGAATTAGGAAGAAGTCAAAATGAAAGGAATGATTCGTGACATAAGTCTGATGAGGCTAGAGTGGAAGAAACTAATTTATTCCTTAGAGTTCCGATTTACGAGTGTCGGTGACCTCAGTCAGAACCCAGGTTCCTGCGATGCACCGTAAAATTCCAGTATAAGTTCCACTCTCAACTCCTTTGTTGAAGACTGCATTCATAGTTCCAGCAACCGAGAATTTTCCGAGTCCCAGAAGCTTAACGGAAGAAACGGTGAAATCGAAAACTAGACGGAAAATATATTATGCCGATGATTTTTCCAACTGCGTTTCTAGAAAAAAAGACTTTTTACACGATGAAACGAACAGTAAATCTCGATGCCATCTGAAAGGAATATTAACCTTATTAATGAAACAAGCCAGATAGCAAGAATTGTCTAAACAGCGTGTTTATAACAATAGAACAAATAATCTCATATATAACAAATCTAAAAAAACTCTCAAGAAGTTCTCAAAAGAAGAGCAAAATACATACAAAATGATTTTTATCGGCAAAAATGTCAGCTTAACGAGGAAGATTAGCACCACCAGAGTCAACAAGATAGATACAGGGCAGATGAGTTTCTCTTTAAATACAATATTAACAATCTGCTAAAATACCTTAAGCTTATTTGTGGATCTTGGTATGATGGTCTCGCTCATTTTTTGAGTCAAAAAACGCTCCACAGGTGCTATTAGGTATGTAAAAAAGTTTCCGCCCTTTTTTAAGCTAAATTGAGTCTTTATTGAAAAAAAATCAACGCAGATACATCAATCAAAGTATTGGCCATCGTTGGCTATAACTTTTTCCCATCTTTCTGGGAGAAGACGGATGCCGCGGCGGTAGAAAGCCTCGTCCTTCGACTCGATCCATTCCTTCACCCATTTTTCGATATCTTCGAACGATTGGAAACGCTGCTCAGAAAGCCCGTGGGACATCGACCGAAACAAATGGTAGTCTGATAGAGCACAGTCTGGTGAATAAGCCGCATGGGGTAGCACATCCCAGCGAAGTGCTTCAAGAGTTTCCTTGACGGCTTTTGTGACGTGTGGACGAGCATTGTCATGCAGCAAAATGACTTTGTGCTGTCTTGTCTCGTATTCCGGCCGTTTCTGGTGCAATGCTCTGCTCAAACGAATTATTTGCTCTCTGTAGAGATCGCCTGTGATTGTCTGACCTTGTTTCAGCAGCTCATAATGGATTACACCCTTCTGGTCCCACCAGATACAGAGCATTGCCTTCTTCTCATGGATATTGCGCTTTGGTGTTGATTATGATGGTTGGCCACGGTCGTAAATGGTTTTTCAGCGCTTCGGATTATTGAAATAGATCCACTTTTCGTCTCCAGTAACGATACGATGCAGAAATCCCTTCCTCTTTTGTTTGTAAAGCAGCATTTCACAGATGGTTTTTCTTCTTTCGATGTCTCGTTCTTTCAGTTCGTATGGTACCCATCTGCCTTCCTTATAAAGCTTTCCCATGGCTTTGAGACGCTTGGAAATGTTGGATCTATCAATATTTAAATATTTGGCAAGCTGTTCCTGTATCTGGCATGGATCTTCATCGATTAATGATTGAAGTTCGTTGTCTTCAAGCACTTTTGGCCTTCCACTGCGTTGATTGTCTCCAACATCGAAATCACCACTATTGAAGCGTCGAAACCATTCTTTGCATATTGTTTCTGATGGAGTATGCTCACCATAAGCTTCCATGAGCATTCTACGAGATTCGGCAGCAGTTTTTTTCAAATTGAAGCAGAAAAGAAGTGCTTCGCGCAAATGATATTTTTTCGGCTCAAAAGTTGACATGATTATCGCTGTAAAGCACAGCGATGTTGATGCCAATCAAAACAAATATGTACTGAATATTATTGACAGATGTCAACCAACAAAATTAAGCAGGATTTACAAGCATTTACAAAGATAACTAACTATTATAACTACTTATCGCTAGAGGACGGAAACTTTTTCACATACCCAATACAACTGAATATGACCTAAAGTGTTACTATTAAAAAATGCAACTTACCTGATGCTCCTTACTATAATGCACATTGCGCTTTTGATCCGAGTTAAACTCCACTCCACATTGCCCGCATTTGAAAGAAGTCTAACCTTAAAATTGGTATTTAAAAAAGCTACTTACCTGATGAGCTACTCTATAATGGTACGCACGCTTCGTGGTCGTGTTAACACATCCGCGACAATGTCCACATATATGTGCGGACGAGTGAATTTTGGCAACAATTGTTGTTATTAATGTTTTTTTTTCAAATTCATAAAGTACAGTAATAAATCAATTTAAAGTTTGTGTCGGCAGAGAAATAAACAACTTTATTGAAACTTTTAACAACCACACTTCTTAGTGTTAAAACATGATAAACAAACATATTTTTCGCAACTGGAACAGCGCGTATTGACTCTAGTAACTTTGCTCTTGGCAATACCTCTTCCCAAACTGTTACTCAGCTTTTGTAGCAGCCTGAACAATTCTTCTGAACTCTCCCCCGACTCGAAGATAAATTTTTCTAAGATTCTTCTTTTATGGTTCTTGATTACTCTTCTATCCTCCCCGTCCAACAAATATTCAATCACATCTTCTTTGAATTGCAAAAGAGGAATTTTTTGGATCTTCTTACAGTACAATACCCATGCATTGACCAAAGACATCTGCAAAATGCTGTGGAAGAAAACTCTCAAGTACCATTTACTTGTTCTCCTAATAAAAGGATAGTAAGGAGCCATTTGGTTTGAGGTGTCGACAAATAGCATAGAGGTGTTATAATCCTTGATTAATTCGGGCACTCCTTTGTCGTCCCTTGTTGCTCCGTGACATGTGGATGTGCAAAAGACAGGTCGCCTATCGTACCATTGAATCACTGTAATATCATCCCTGGACTGCATCGCTGCCATTTCGCCACGCGCCAACTTCTTTTTGGTAACACCTGGAGGAAATCCTTGTCGGTTCTTCCGGAAAGTGCCTACGAAATCCGTTTTTCGATCCAATAACTTCCGGGTAAGTGCCATGAAAGAATACCAGTTGTCGCAGAATAGCCGCCGTCCAGAGTCCAGCAGGCCATCCATGAGCCTCATAACCACAGTCTCACTAACAGTTCTAGTTTTATCATTCAGCTTCCCAGAATAGATTTCTGCCTTGTAAGTATACCCTCCCTTGACGCAGACCTTGAAAAGTTTAACACCAAACTTATGCTTCTTATTTGGGATGTACTGTTTGAATGCCAGTCTTCCTCTGAATAGAACGATAGATTCATCAATTGCAATATTCCGTTCTGGAACAATAGACGTACAAGCCACATTATTGAAGTTATCCAACAGTGATCTGATCTTGAATAGACGGTCAGATTTGTCCAACTCCTCATTGTTACAGAAATGTAAGCTGCCAAGTAAGGTTTCGAACCTGTCTCTTGGCATAATCGACAGACACATGTTAGCATACATCCTTTTGGTGGACCAGTAGTGACGCAGTGTTGGCAGTCTGACATTTCCCATATATAAACAAAGGCCAATAAATTTCATCAATTCATCTGGATTTGTATGCGTGAAAACTTCATGCTTCGAGGATCCATATCGGTTGGTTTCCTTGCTGATTTCGGCAAGTAAGTCATCATTGAAGAACAGGCGGAAAAAATCGGAAGGCTTATCTCCATCAAAGTCATCAGTTTCAAGTATAGCTTCCATAATAAGCGGCTCTAGATTTTCTACTGTCGTTGACCATCCAGCATCATCAAAAATACGCTCATCTGGTTCCTCTTCATTTTCGAATTCCTCGTCTTCATCAAGGACAAGCACTCTGTCCAGAGCCGATTCGGGGTCGTCCAATTCCGCGTCACTATCAAGTAATAATTCTCCAAATCTTTTGTCCAGAATGTCTTTTTTGTGTAAAATTAGTTATGGCATTAAAAAGAAACAAAAACACAAGAAATCGATTAAAAACAATTTAAAAAATTTATGATCAAGTCAATGCGGCCAGCCTAAATTCAAATCTGCAGCGCAGTGTGATAGTCAGTTTGGTCGCCAGATTTTGATACAGACTATAAAAGTTGCGCCTTTACACAAGGGTCCAAGCATTGATGTTGGTGAACTGATTGATTTTTTAATTTCTATTTGTAAACTAACGCATATATGCCTGTAGCCTTTCTTGGCACCTCGAACAACTTCTTCCTCGTAGAATTTCAGTACATCTAAATGATTAATCTAGTCAGAAGGAAGGAAATTCACTTGGAGCTCCAGAATAGACAGTCTCTTTGTCGTCAATATTGGCCGTATAAGTGGCATCTTTGTCATACCACTAGACTCATTTGTGAACAAGAAGAAGGACTTACGACGATAGCTTTGGCAGCATTTCCAGTCAGAACATCGTCCAAACTACTTCGAGCCAGATTAGAAAAGAGATTCAAAGCAGCAGTTAGCGTGATATCGGCTACATTTGAGACGACTCCTGTGGCTCTGTTGGCAAGTCCCCCAACAGCTCCATCCAGCATAAGCAGAAGCTGTGAAAAGAAGGACGATTCCGATGGTCCGTTTGGTCAGAAACATTCTTGGAGGCAACAAGTAAAGAGTCCTTTTCTACTCCCTCGTTACACTTTTGCTGCTTTTTTCAAAGTCTTTTCCTAATTTGTGGAACCTGCAACGGAGATCAAAATCTTACATTTAAAGCGACTTGTCACTCTTTCGATGTCAACCGTTGCTTTGATAACGAGATCTCTATGAGAAAACAAGTTCTGTTCATTTTGGCAGAAGTTTCGCCTAAAAAGACATGACTCGCTCTTTCTCTGGAAAGAAAACAATTGGTTCAAAATGAGAAAGTGTTTTCGAAGAGTAACTCAGCTCCAACCAGTCAGGTTTACTCACATTTTCCGTGAAAGCGCTTCCCTATATATGCCTACAGGGGAGCGATTAGAATCCATTCAACTATGTTGGGTCTCGCCCTGTTCGTTTCCCTTTTCGGACTCGGCCTAGCAGATGGTGGTTGTCCTCGTGGCTTTAGTCTCTTTACTAATACCAAGTATTTCTTTCCACAATAGCTAACTCCTTTAGATGTTTCTATTTTTCATCCGATGCAGAAAATTACTCGATCACTGAAGCGATGAAAGAATGTTGGAAAAAGGGAGCAATTCTCGGCAGTATTGCCTCAACAGAGGAATTTTATTTCGTTCGGAAGTTGAATACCAAGGGAGTAAAATGTTGGGTCGGACTTTTGGCAGTCAATGCCACCACTCCATATATTTGGATGGATAATGGAAGTGAACTCAACTCTACTTTCGCCGAAGCTTCTGGCGACAGTTTTCCATTTGTGCTAAACGCAAACAATTTGGAGTTTGTTTTTGGTTTTAATAAGAAAAAAGGGTGAATTCAGATCAGAAGATAGCGCCTTGAAACATGCCTTTGTCTGTTCAGTTCCCCATTCCCCACCTTTGGCAAAAGCCGACAGCATGCTCTGGATCCTCTCGACTGTACTGGCCATCGTGTCGGCTCTTCTCATTTTGTTGATTATCGTCGGAATAATTTTTTATTTCAAGTCAAGACGCCAATAAACATATCACTTCACAAGTATCTTCAGGAGATAGAAATGTTTATACAAATCTCTAGACAATTTAGACCCAAGTGGCATTGGCGAATCCGATACGAGAGTTGGTGAAATCGAAAATCGAATAGAAGCGTCCGATGAAGACATCTCCAAGGATCCAGAAAGGACCATCAGGTGGAGGGATATCCAAGGGAGTGAAGCCCAAAATACACATCTAAAAGGAGAATACTGCTTTTCCGAATGGACTTACAATCTGGCCGTTGTTGTTGACTCGAATGACATAGTCTTTTCCGGAAAGGACATAGTCAGTTCCAGCGATGGTGATCGTCACAGCTGGAAGGTAGGGCTGTAAAAGAGAATTAAAAATACGGCAAAGAGCCTACCGTGTTCTTACAATTAACTTCGAATTCTCCACCTCCAATGGGGAATCCTCCGATTTGCTTAATAATCTGAACTCGACTCGTGGATAAAACTAAAAATTTTTAAAAACACCTTAAGGATCGGTTCAGTTGGTCCAGTGATAAGAGAGGTTCCAGTATCTACAATAGCATCGGTTTGATTAGTCGTTATGATCCCATTGATTGTGACAGAATCCAAACTGATTCGCCAATAGTCCTTGGTCTTGATTGGAGCGTAAGTGATTGGTCCCTGGATAATATGCGATTGGAAAGCGGAAGGGAACAACTGACATTGTAATGGGCTGAGTCAGTGCCACAGAGAGTCATTTCTCCGCCGAGTGCGTTATGATTCAAGTCGCGGTTCATCCAGAAGGCGAAAAGTTTCTGTTGGCAAGTCGATTTAGCAAAGATTTGATCCATCGGTTGAGGGAGGTTGTCGACAGAAATCGAGTCATAGGCCATTCCAAGAATGCCATCAAAGCCTTCGAAAAGGAATCCCGGCTCAGTCAAGGCTCCAGCAAATCCTTGATTATTGTCGGTACAGTAGTCGGGATTGGGGAAAGATCCGAACTAAAGATCTCCATCTCAGAGGAAAGGAAGAGACTTACACAATACTTATCGTGATAAACTGTGCCATTAAGATCGCCCGATCCATAGAAGATTTGGAAGTATTCGCCGGTGTGATTGCAGGTTGTTGACATGGAGCAATTGTACTGTAATCCGGCAATAAACCCCAAAGGAAATAAAGAAACCTGATTGTGGAAGCGACAAGCAAGACTGTTCCATTTGCAGGTGGAATCAGGTACCCAAAAAAGTGCAAATTATTTCTGCCCTTGGACTAGCTATTACCCACAAATTGCTGCTTCCCGTGTCGAATAACAATTGGAAATATTGAGCGGGAGTTCCGATCATTCCGACTCCAATGTATTCCGCGTCGCCTCCATTAATCAACGGCTCGTTATAGTACAAGTTCGAGACGACATTATGCCTTTTGGCGAGTCGTTGTTGAGCTGCTCTGAGGTAAGAAATCGGAATGGCATCTCTCTTCTTCGGGAGTAACTCAATCCTATGAATCGGATGAATTGAATGAAAAAGAGGCTACCTGGCCAAGCCGGATGGTTCTGGAAGGGTGAAGGAAAGAGCTCCGAAGGCTAAAAGGAAAAGAAAAGAGAGTCGGGCAAGCATGGCGACTGCTCTCAGCCTTATCTCAACCGAAAGATAGTGGTTTTATCGAAAGCCTTTACGCGGATCTCTCGTTAACTTTTTTATTTTTACTTTTCTCGGTAGCCTTTTTTCTTCAGGAATATTCAAACCAAAACAATTTTATCAAGAGAGAGAATTTCTGCTAATTTAAACCAATAGAGAGGGAAGAAGGAAGAGAACAAAAAAAAGGCCATTGGAAGACACACAGACGAAGCTTTTGATCAAAATAATCAACAAAAGTTGTATGTTGTTTAATCGTAATCAAATTGTGCGTTGATCTAACCATCTTCTTTGAGATAAGGCTCTGACACGTGGGTGATGATATCTACAAAATAGATCTGCAACACTTTGGCAAACTCACAACTTCAAGATTTGATTTTGTGGATGGCGGTGACGGTTGTCCTTCCCTGGCAACAACAGCGAAAGGCTCCTCTTCTCGCCTCGGCCACCGTAATCAACAGGATAATTGGATTAAGCAAATGAAACAAAGTTATGTAATATTCAAGCTGGAAAAGGGATAGCTTTTTAGATTCTAAACGAACCGCTTTATTGAAGAGGAAGTCGTAGATCTGATCGGACCAAAAAATCCGCTCGAAAATTAGTTGAGCACCCATTTCCAAGTCGAATGAAGCGTGGAGAAAAGAGGCAAAATAGCTCAATAGAATATAAATGAAGAGCGGTTTCGACGAATTTTTTGAAAGAAAGATCATCAAGATGAGAACAGCTCCTCCGATGATATAGAAGAACACGAGGATGATTGAATATTGCGCCGGCAGCTGAATTCTTTTTTGCGAAAGTCAAAAGATCTCACGTGATCCATGTCGTCGGATAAGAGGCCTGTTTTACCCTCGAGATCAAAGGAGAAAATAAAAACCGAATAATAAGTTCGAAAGTAGAGGATGACCACATGGAGGAAGATCAACAGCAAATAAATCGAAACTTTCCATCCTGCGAAAATCTAAGAACTTTTTTTGTTATAAAAGTGATGGAATAAACCTTGTTGAATGAGAAACGAGTGCGACAAGTGGCGACATATTCCATGATTAAAACCAGGATATTTCCACAGATATGAAGTGGAAAACAAGTGTCTTTTATGAGGGGAAAAACACAAAAACATTTCAAGAATATCTGTGGAATTCGCCCATAGAAATCAACATCAATGTTGAGGGTAATCACATCCGAAATCTCTTTCGAAATAAAGAAAATCAAATCAATTACACCTGGAATTCTTCCATACAAAAAGCCAAAAGAACAAACCAATAAAAATAATTACTTTGAGGGTTCCTTTGAGTTTGATTTTCGATATGGCGAGAGATAGAATGACGAAGAAATTGAACAAAAAAATGATATAAATACAACATCGATAGACGAGGAATTTCCCGAAATTATTCAAATAACTCGAACTCCATTCAGCCGATAAGACTCGGACAGCTTCAGCAAAGGTGAGCTTCGTCATTTGTGAGAGACTTTCAGCTGCTAGAAGCAATCAAAAGAATATTTATGAATCTTGGAACAACAGAAATTCTCAACAACTACGACTTCCTTGTGTTCAACTTCCTTTTACACGGCTGCAGGACTTCTTCTCTGGCCGCTTTGTTGAGTCCAATCAGTATAAATGGATTCATAGAGTGTAGAACATAAAGGTAAACATCGTGCTAAACACTTGTATCAGATGGAGATCCTGCTTACGAGGGGGCCATTCAGCAAGATTTTAAAACTTTTTGGCAAAGAAATAATCAGTTGGATAGCGTAGATCAGATGGATGGAGGAGAAAATATGATAGAAAAGGATGATAAAAGCCAAACTCTGGATTCTAAATTTTCGAAGGAAAAAAGACTTATTTTGTGATGTTTCTTCAAAGGAGAATCCGAGGAGGATGACTTCAAAAGTCGAAAGATAAGAAATGGCGAAATTATAAAATAAAGAAGATAAATAGCCGAGAGGACATATTCACAGATCTAGATCCTCGTATTTCTTTCAAAAGCAATCGAACCCAATTTTTCGAATCAGAAGTTAGAATATCTACGCGTTTACTGGTGGAGATTTTCTTAACAATCCATTGGCCATACGGGTAGAACGCAATTATTAAAAGGACAACAGCCCCCGTCAGAATATAAAGAAATGTTTTTTGTTTTGTCCAAAACTGAAGAATGCAATTCCTTTTCAACAAAAAAACCTTCTTGTGATGGGAGGGCCAACAGATGGCCATATATTGGGAGAGAATGGTCAAGATGTTTCCCCAAATGTGGAGAGAAAAGCAAGTATCTCGGAGAAGCGGAATAGCATAAAGGAGCTTCATATCCGATTGCGACATAGCCCATCCATAGATGTTAGTCAGATAAATTACGCTATATTGACTGGTTAGGAAGTAGAGGAGATCGACAAGTCCTGGAATCTCATTTGACATATCAGACAGAAGCTACCGGTGAAAGTGAAGATGTTGAAGAAGGAGTCGGAGATGAGAGTTTGTTTGGAGATTGCGACGAGGAGAATAATATAGAGATAGAAGAAGACGCTGGAATAGGAGAAGATCGCGAAGAGGAGATATTTCCCTCTGAGATCTGTCAAATAATCTAAGAGTCTGATGGACATTGAAGTCGAGTCAATCAGACAACCACCTGGTAAGGACAAGCCATTATTTTTTATTTTATTATCGTACACGTAAAAGCGAGCAATCTGATTCAGTTGGTGAGGGATGTTTTCATCCCTTTGAGTCAAGCAAAAGTTAAGCTGCCTTGGCTGTTCGAAATCCTCATTAATCAGACTGGCCAGGTGTCGACGACCCTCCTCTGTCTCACAGTTGCAACAACACACTCATCATGGACACAACCCCCTATCTCGAAATGGTTAACCAAACGACGATCATTGACTCCATCAATGGAATTAGCTCCAAAATTGAGAATATCAAAGGGATTCAAGTGAGTTGTTTTTGAAGGAAGAGGAAAGGCTCAGATCTCTCTTGGCTCTAAGAAAAATCAAATTGAAGAATACCATAGAATGTTGGATCAAAATCCGGAATTCTATTCTCAAATGGAATATCTTCAAAGAGAATTTATGGTCGAGACTTCGGAAATCTCTCGAGTCATCGAGGAAACTATCGTCCTGATCAACAACGCTTGCGACCAAATTACCATATTCCAGGTTTATTTCTTTTTCTGGTAATAGTAGTTGGTTTTTAAAGAAAACTTTATTGGATGTTGATTTGGTTAGCTGGAAAACCCAACAAAAACATTTACGACGATTGGGAAAAGAACTCGAAAAAAAGGATAACTATTTCGATAACATTCAACTTTCGTAAGTTTTTTTGGAGACAACATGAAAGATGTTTAGATTCGAGTTTTTTGTGGATCGCCACCAAGAATTGTCACAACACTTGAGCGAACTTATGGGAATTATTTATCCCGGTTGGTTGTGAAATAGATCTTTTCCCTTCTCAACCAAACTGACTGAAAAGGGCAAATATATTGTTAGACTACAGTCTCGACAGAAAAACCTTACTAACACATGAATGGATCTGATTATAGGAAACAACCAAATGTACAGTTGCCTCGACAATATTGGACATCAACTTGAGGCTCTATTACAGAGACTCATCTCGGAGTCAATCATTGTTTACATTCAGCCTGAGCCAGTTCTAAAGAAGAGTTCTAAGTTTGAATCGAAGGTAATTCTCTTCTCTTTTAATCTGAAGATTTTAGATTCGCTTTTTGTTGGAAAAACGACTGGGCATTTGGGAGAAGTTGGCCAATCTCTCGGTTAAAATTATAATGTTGACAGATGAGGATGCGAGGAAAGTCACTCAAGGGACGATTTCATCAACAAACATGTTGGCTTTTCTTTTTTAAACAATGTGTTTAGAGCTTCGGCTGGAAGATTTTCTCAGACAGTCGAAAAGGTTAAAAAAGATAAAGACGGCCACTTTGAAGCTCACTTTACCGAATCAGTTTGTCACCTTTATAATTACAGTAATCAACTTAGAAACTATTAGAGATTAACCATCGAAATCAGAAAGACGGTAAGGAAGGTAAGACGATTGCTGCGAGATCAATCTATACCTTCCTTTTTGTTCTTGAGCCCATAACGGTTCAAAGCATTTGGACGGTACGCCAACTTCTTTTGGACTAAACTCTCTGAATTTCAGTTCAATCTTTGGACCCTTTCGATGCCCTTTACAGTATCCGTCCATTGTTCTCAGGAGTGTGCCGCGTATGGAGCCATCTTTTGGGAAAATGCTTCTCCAGAAATCTTCTGGGGACCTGTTAGAGAGCACAACATTCATTGGGATCAGATGAAAGAGTTGCTTCGCTACGAGTTCAAGTTTGTTGATATTTTTTAAAACAAATAAATTTAGACGCTATACTGGCGCAAATCGCTTATTAAGCGATGAAGATTTGGATTTTTTGAAGAAAAAACTACAGATTGGGTCAGATCCGATCACTTTCAGTCAATTCATGAGAGAATCCGAAATGGCCTTCTCCTTTTGGGATTGGTTCTTTGCCGTCATGTATCTCGTCAAACACAATCTGCTTGTCTTCTGGGACAATGGTTTGAGCAAAAAGAAGAAAGAAATGTTTCAGATTGGTGTAAGGGATTTATCTCGAGAGAGCGAGCCACATATCTTGTGGAAAATCATCCAGATTTCACATTTCTTTTGCGATTTAGCGACTCCCAGCTGGGGGCCATCAGCATCTGCTTTGCCTACTTTGAAAACAATCAAAAAGGTAGTTCTCCCTGGAAATAATTCCTTCTTATTCAGTTGTCCACCACATGTCGCCATTCACTCGAAACGATCTTGTTAATTTCTCGTTGGGTGAACGAATCAAAATGTGGGAAAAGGATATTCCCTACATCAAGTAGGACCTCCCAAAACTGAATTCTCCTTTAGATTTCTTTATCCAAATGTTAGAAGAGAACTTATTTATGAAACTATTGCGGATAGAATTCAGCCTGTGGAGAGTCCCGGCTACATCAAAAGAACTCTCCAAATGATTTTGGATTTCAGTTATCGTCGCTGATTTATTCATTTCCCATCATTCGCTTGTATAAAAACGCACATTAAATTAATTTTCTTCGTCTAGACGACTCATCCACGGCTTTTAACAATGCGATGAAAAGATTCTTTATCAATTTAGCCGTTGACTTGGGAAGCTTGTCTTTCTTGTTGTTCTAATCTGTGTGGAAATTAAACGATTTTATGCCCAAATATCTCCCTATTAGTTGACTCAAAAGAGAGTTATTTCTAGCTTTATCGATCTATCCCTTTGAAATATCTATTATGAGCAATGACACTAGACGAGCAAGAGACTAAACCCCAAATAGTTAGATATTCACATATCGAGAGGAAGATTGTTTTGATGTTGATGGCTGCATATTGGCGTAGAAAGGATCTGGAAGAAATTCGACTTCTTGAGTATCGTTCGAATTCTCTTCAATCGAAACGACTCTTGGCCCGATTCGGGGCATCTGGTAGCCATCAAAAGAGGAAATTTGGCGATTTTTCTTCGAACGAAGTACTGCGAGTTGATTTTGGGTTTCCCGTTCTTCTTGGATACTGGCTCGAACTGATTTAATAAACTGAAGGTAAATATTTCGAAGATTCCGTTGGAAACTCTTACGACTCGTGAGCTTTGGCTTAGATGATCTTGCAAAAGACGAACTGCCTCTTCAAACGAAGGTCTTTCAGTTGGAATCTCTTTCCAACACCTATCCATAAAATCATATCTGAATTGATTTCTCCAATTCTGACTCGACTCGTACATTTGATTGTGGAGATGAGGAGGTCTTCTATTCCTATAGCCACCAGGAGGATTGTCATTTGGATTGCCAGGAACCATTTCTTGGACTTGGTCGTCCGACAAATTTTGATAGGGCAACTGGCCAAAGGTGAAGATTTCGAAAAGAACAATTCCAAACGACCACATATCAGACTGAACAGTGGCTCTCTCGCCTGGAAGCCAAGCTTCGGGAGCCAGCCATCTGATCGGCAGAGGATAATGACTTTTTAGTCTGAAGAGTCTATAATTCCGTGGATGGCTACGGTACTTGTAATATTCTTTTTCGACAATATTTCTGGCCATTCCAAAGTCTGAAACTTTGCAAACTCCTGACGATGTGAGGAGAACATTTCGAGCAGCCAAATCGCGATGAACACACTAAAGAATTGATTGGATTTAGAGAGAAAACATACTTTGATTGTTGAAAGATAGCTCATGCCACAGGCTATCTGCCAGGCATAAGAGAGCAAATGCGAAGTTGTCAAAACCTTCGACGTTCGATCGAAGAACGACGGATTCAATTGCTCATATTCCAATACAGTAGCCGTCTGTGTTTTTCTATTCAAAATCCAGAAAGACAACCAACTTCGATTCGTTGATTTGGATTCCAATAGCCCGGTTGAGTCTTTCGTGCAATCATGCTTTCGATCGTCTCATTTGTGTATTGATGATGCACATTCTGACTGTTATTTTTCAGAAAAGTATGGAGATCTGTGTTGTCACATTTCTCAACAATCACGGATAGATTCCTAAAGAATTTTTTCTCTTAAAAAAGTATCAAACTGGCTGGATGTGATTGCTCCAACGAGAGTCACAATGTTGGGATGTTGGCCGACTGCACACATGATTTTCAGCTCATCGTATAGCATCTTCCAAGCGGCTTCTTCGATTTCATTCGACTTGTTTGGTTCTATTGTTATCGTTTTTGGATTTCGAGAGAGATTTGCCTTTGACTGCTACGAAGATTTTATTGCCAGATATATTGAGGATTCCTTCAGTTACCGTACCATAATGACCTCCTCCCAACTGAATCGTTTAGTTGAAATCTTTTTTTTAATAGAATTGAGTATAACTTTTCGGATGATTTCAAGACTCACTTGCTGTTTTAGATATAAATCCTTGGGATCAACTTCAAATTCCTCGCGATATTCGAGTTTGCCCAAAGTCTCGTGGAGATAGTTGTCCCCCTCGATGATCGGATATTCGCAGTCCCATGGAAGCCTGAATCAGACTTATTGTCGGTCGGGTTGCCATGAAACAGTCAAAGCAATGGACCTACCTGTCTGGGATGCTTCTGCTTCGTCTTCTTTCCTTTGATATTCTCCAACAAAAAGCTGCTGTAGCGAAAAAAATTAGTAAGAGAAGGGCGATGAGACCAATCAAAAGGAATAACCAGTACTCCATGAAAAAGTCAACTAATTGAGATCTATTCTCAGCCTCGATCTCGAATTGAGACACCATCACGGCGGCTGGCCGAATAGAAAGACTAATGTTTTAGAGCTCTTGTCACCTGTGAAAACCACACACTTTCAAAACAGCAGGTGGCGAGCCTTTTTAGAACACCACTCACCTCGACAGTTGGCTTTGGGCTCTTTCAACTGACAAATGTGTCTGAGTTAGTCGCCACTTTGATTTATGCCTTTCGTCTTACTCTACTTAACCACTAAACGCATAGTTTTTCTTTCTCAACTCGGTCAGTCAGCGTTTAATTTATCCAAGTCTTATGCCAACATTAGGTGTGACTTTCTCTTTTTATCTGTCAGCAGCTGACAGGTCCATCCTTATCGCCGGGGGAAGCTTCGAACATTAATCGGAAAGTGTAATATTAGTTTGAAAGAGAGGCCCTCGAAGTTCCTCCGACAGTCTGCGGGAACAGCCGGATTCGAGGGAAGAGAGATTTAGATAGCTTTCAGTTTCTCCCAGCCAGTCAAACCAAATGGAAGGACTAATGACTCAAAATTATATTTCTCTTTCCAGAAGAAGGGATCTTTCTATGTAGGAATTTCTCATCAATCAAAGGGGAACAGCTGACTGCAGTAATACTTTGTTTTCTTTTTAAAATCAAAAGTCAATATCTTTTCTCCACTCCTCTTACGAAACTTTGGAGTACCGGTGACCCTCAATGAGAGACGAAAGCGAGAAGTTAATGGCCCTCATACCTCAATCCGACAGCCCTATTGTCGTTCGGGAATTCAACCGGGTTATATTTCTCGGAGGCTTCCATTGAAAATCTTTTAAGATTGGTTACTCTATAAAAGTTGCATGCTCTCTGAAAGTCTTAGTACCCTCTTCGTTGAAGAATAATGTTTTCAGAAAGATAATGACCCTGAGGAGGAGATCAGAGTCATAAGAAGTGCGCAGAATGACCTTTCCTGCTGGAGATTTTCACCTAATCTGACTCTCCGACCACAAAATGGCCATTTTTGGGCTTTCAATTTTTCCCAAAATCAGAAAAAGATTCCACATTTGCGTTATTCTGCTCTGTCTCTGCATCCTCTTCGTTTTATGGACCAAACCCTCTCCACAATATTCGGTAAATTTCCTCCATTAGAAAAGAGAAGTTCAGTTTCCATCCCCTATATTTGGCCCTTCTTCCCACAAGCCCCGAGTTCAATTAAGAGTTTTCAACGAAAGACCAAGTTGTCCCCCAATCTACGGCAAAATCGTTGTTTTCATAATGTACCGTCAGGATTCTTTGAATCAGTAAGTTTTTTTCTCGGAAATCGAGAGGTCAGGGACAACAAAATGTCTCCTTTTCTTTCTTCCTCCCATCCTTTCAGAGGTTTTTATGGGGTTGCGATGGAATCGGTCAAATGTTACTTCAAAGGGAGAGATTACCAAGTCGAATATGTCGACATAGATGAGCACCCACTTGTCAAACAATACTGCAGTCATCATCAACAAGTAGACTCATTTTTGGGGAAAAGTATATTTTGCTCCAGCTATTCTTCAAGAAACATTGCGCAGCTGCGGAATTCCTCAAAATGGGAGACTGGCTGATGGTTTTGGATGCGGACACTGGCGTTGTAAATCCTCATCATTGTATAGAGGTATTCAAGGAAGATTTCTCGATTTTCGATTAAGGAATGGATCGACGATCGAGTAAATTTGATCTTTTATGAGCGATTCTTCAACTGGGAAATTGCCGCCGGAAATTACTTGGTGTGCTGAAATCTTAATAATGCTAGGCTTTAGGCTCGGAATAGTCGCTTTTCATATGATTTTCTGAAGAGATGGGCGAATTGGGAATTCCATCAGCCTCCAAACTTTAACGGCGCTGACAATGGCTGTCTACAGATCCATATCCTCCAAACGGTTCAGCCCGATGCCAATCAAGAAATTGAAAATTGTGATACAATTTGGAGGAATGCGACGGGTTATTCCAGTTATATGGCCTATGTTGTTTGTGTTAAATTAGCTTTAGGTTTGATTTCTTTTTTTGAAACAAACAGACGCTTTCAGGGGCAAATAAACTTTGGCCAGGGAAGCTGCGAATCTATAGGAGGGCCCACGGCTGGGTTCGAGATGGATTTTTGACGAGCGATCGATGGGGTCCTTCGGATTTTATGCTTCACGGATGGAAGAGAAGCAACATCTCTGAGGCTGGATGGGACAGCCCTTTCACTGTATGAGACCTCTTCTGCGAGAATTCGGGTTTCTAGGCCAATCCAAATTCTACAAATTGTGGTCGAGGAGATGAGGGATGGCAATGGAGAAAAGAAAAAATCACAACGGATGCTGAAATCCGAAAACTTTTGGCTGGATTTGAGACTTCAGCTGGGAATACGTTTCCAAACGAGGCGCGTCTTATACCATATCTACAGTATCCCGATGTTAGGAAATGTTATCCTCACTGTGATGACGCAACTGATAATTTATTTTGAAGTATTTTTATCTTTTTGCGGGTTATAAATATTTCTCTGGGGTTTCTCCTTCTTTTTCGCGATTGTTAGGGACTTCGGTAGTCAATCCTGAAATAGCCGTCAGCCGATCCCAGATTCTAAAAATATCCAAAATAGAAGACTGAGATTCGAGCGAAAACATTCGACCCATTTCACTCAATCAAAGTCGCTAAATTGCACGAATTTGGGCTGTCATTTTGATTACATGAAAGATTACAAATGAGTCTAAAACTGATGGGTATGGACGAGAATATTTCTGATGACTATTCGATGTTTATGCGGGCGATGGGGGAAGTTGCTATGGACAATTCCATGACCCTCAATCGCCTCTTTCGGAGGAGAGTTTCGGAGGCCGACTATTGATGAATCACGGCTACCTCGTCCTCACAGTCTATGCTGTACTCTCTGTTCTGGCGATTTATTATCTATCAAATACAGTCCAATCCTCATCTAGTCCTAATCAAGCTATAATAGATCTGCTAGATGTCGTCTTTGAAAATACGACTGTTTTCTCGTCAGAAGCAGCTGAGAATTTACCCAAAAGAGGACAAATTTTCTGTTGGGTAATGACCGCTGAAAAGTATTACGCCACTCGAGTAGGTTGAAGCGTTGACTTTAAAGCTTTAGATTCCTGGAATTAATTCAACTTGGCTGAAACGATGCGATAATGGTCAATTTTTTGTGAAAAGAGATCTCAACGACAGCTCAATTCCTTTTTCGACAGTCTTCGATGGAATGGACGATGACTACGGTAGATTATACGATAAATCTCTTGCGGCTTTTTATTACGCCTATTATGGCATTTCCTCCAAATTTGACTGGTATTTCAAGGTTTGTTTTCTTGGAATCTTGAGAGAGTTTTAGGTCGACGATGATACTTATGTGGTGATGGAGCATCTCAGGGAATTTCTTTCCAAATTTGATCCAACTCTTCCATATTATCTCGGTTATCAATGGAACTCCTATGTTGGTCTTTTATTCTCTTTTGTTGGAAGAAATAGGGGTTCAGGGGGTTTACCATGGAGGCGGCCCTGGCTATCTCCTCTCAAATGCGGCCATTAAAATCCTCGTGGAAAACGCCTATGCGAATCGGACACTTTGTCCTTTCAATCAATTTGAAGACGTCGGAATTGGACAGCAAGTTTTAGCCTATTCTGGGTTTATTCTCCTTCAGATGTCTTGCTAAACTCGGCATTCAAGCGACTTTTATCCCAGAAGCGCAGAAACGGTTTATTCCAATTCCGGCCAATTTCCAAAAGACCATTTTGGATCCAGAATTGATTAGTCTCCACTACCAGTCGCCAGAGGAAATGAAGAAAATTGACACTTTACTTTATCGAGTCAAAAGCCCTAAACTTAGTCGATTCTTCCGAGAAATGTCTAGCCTTATTTGAGTTAAATACACTTTTCTGCACAAGTTCCTTAAAGAAAGCCGAAAAGAGATAAAGATGTACGAATAGCCGGTCAATGTTTTTTTATGGGACCTCATCTAGGTCAGCAACAGATTTTTGCGAGATGGCAATCAGCTCTTCTTTCGATTTATTCTTTTCTCATGGATGCATTGCGTCCAAAAACTCAGCTGATTTGTCTAATTGGTTAGTTCTTTTCAAACCTTTCTTGATTTTTTAGCAGTTATTATAGTTCTCTGTCTTCTTCTGTTGGTTGAAAATGAACCAAAAATGAAACTTATTGAGACAAATTACTCGATGATCCATCCAATCTTATCTTTCTTTCCCCATAGAATAGGATTCATTTCTTCGAATTATAAAACTGGAATAATCGAAGGATTGGGTAATTTTTAACAAAATCTCTTCTATCAAAAATCCAGGAAATCAGTTGTTTGAATTGATCTCAGTCGTAGGTATAGCCCGATCGCTCAATCGGTTTCCATATCTTAAGATGAGCGATACTGAGATGGTTCAAAAGATGAAGGATATCCACTTCATCTTTCCTCATCTAGAAGAGCAATTCCGAATTATCTATTGGAATGTGAGAGATTCAAATTCTCGTTAATTTAACTATAGATAGAAGAGAGATCTATTGATTTCAATCACGGAAAATGTTGTGTCTACGATAATCCGGAGAGACTTCGTCTGCTTAAAGATGACTACATCCAGCTCGATGGAGACTTCTTTCAAGTACGCATAGCTCGACATTTGGCAATAGATTCAGAGCTACAAATATTTTGACTACATGAGAGATTCGGTTCGCGATTGGCTTCTTCCCAATGAAACTATCCAACAACAAGTAGACCAACTTCTTCCTTCATCTCACAGAAATAATTTCTTGTGGGTTGTCTCTGCCTCTCAGTGATCCAACTTGTTATCAAAATGTGAAATATTTCATAACTTTGGATCTTTTGTTGGGGGAAATCAAAGGCTGAGAAGATTATGAAAGCAAGTGGACGAGGGCAGATTTCTGTTAGAGAGAATCGAGTATTTTAACAAAGTTTGTTCCAGAATCTGCGTCCACAGCCGGAGAAAAGACTTCACAAATGATTGGCTACACGATCCAACCGAGGCGGATTTCGCTAAAAATGGCTTGGCCTTTCTGATGGAGAGATGCTAGTTTCCAACTTTTGAGTTTTCATTTAAAACTTCAGATAATCAGACAGGGAAAAAAATTGCTGGAGTCGTTTTGGGAGATGATCCAACGTGGGAAAAAGAGACTTTTTCTGGTATTTTTCTCTCCAATAAATCTTTCTTCTTTAGAAGTTGAAAATGTTTTTATTATGGATGAAAGTACTCCGGTTCAAGATTTGACCTTTTCGAGAAAATATTGCGACGTCGTATTGATAACCGGTAGAAGTTCATTCAATAATCTCATTGAATTCCCAGCTTCATCCTCAACTTTTGGCTTTTTCTTGGGCTATTTGTCGAAGAACTTTGACGTCTATTACAGAGATATCAAAACAACTGACGATTCGGTTCAAAAGCAAATGAAAGAGGAGGACTTCTACCCGCCAAGTTGGAGAAAAATCGCACAAATTAATGGACTAATCAAGGAGATAAACTAACTATTTATTTTCTAAAAACTAGCAAACAATAAAGATTTGAAAAAAGTAACTACTCGTGCGTTGATCTAACCCATAGAATACCCGTAAAATAATCGTAGATTATCAATATTAATAGTGAAATAAATATAATTCTAAGTGCAATAGATATCTATGAAAAGCGCTCTGGGGATTCCAAGTATAAAAATAATTCAGTTGGTGGGACTTTCGAACTGGCTGAGCTGGTCGAGGAGCTCCCAAAAGGATTTGATTGTATCTAGCAATGGTTGAGCAATACTTGGCGGCCTGAAAGAGTCAATACTCGACTGGGAGAACGACTCACTTTGAAACCAAAGGCCAATCCACTCCAGATTCGAGGACAATATTTCTTGAATTTTTGTGTGGAATATCGTCTTCGATGATAGCAGACCTCTGTCTGACACCAACGGCAGATATTTTGAATGGTGTAATATTCGTCTTCAGTCAGGAAGGATAGGACATATTCTGCTTCGGAAGCATAGCCAGTGACCTAAAGAGTTTCAGTTTTTGGAAGTTCGAATTACCGCAAAGTGGCCGTTACTCAGACAAAGAATCCTTATTTTTCCGATGTCGTCAGATCTCCAAATGGCGTACATATGCATAGGATCTCCCGTCTGCATCGGATAGAAATCTTCAATCTTCAGCTTTCTAATGATACTTTCGGTGTGGAGATCAGGTGTCCAAATGGGATTGGCATCGATTCCTTCCAAAATCATTTGGAAATTTCGAGTATTGAAAGAAGAATCGAAATCGATATCAATCGAACTGAATTCCCTTTCACCTCGCTTCCATTGCTACAAAGCAGTTTTATAAAAAAAAATTTTTAAAAGTAAATCACTCTGAGAAATCGATTGAGTCCTTTCGCTGTGACAAAGTCGTTGGTTATAGTCATACACTCAAGTTTGACGTTCAGGAACTCCTCATCAGTCATTCCACACGACTCGAAAAAGATCGATTCGACGGTTTCGAAGATTTTTTGGTCGAAAAATTGACGAGGAATGAACTGCTTGCAATGGATATATTTGACCTTCAACGCCTAACAAAAATAGATTTTCCGAATAATTTTGGCTCACTTTGACCAATCTTTCGAGATCCTTTGGCTCGAAGATGATATGCTCGGTGAGATAGAGGGAATGAGTAGTTGTTTTGTTCTTTTCGAAGAGTTTAGATACAGCTTGGATACGCGATCCCGATGCTCGACACTAAACTTTTCTATTTTTTTCTCTGGGAAAAGCTCACGTTTATCGAGACGGAACTTGTGTCTATCCTCGCTGCACTCGCCGTCGCCACGTGCCATCGCACATGGGGGAAATAGCGGCTATCATAGAAGCCGTAATTCATAAAGAGTTTGACTGTTTTCTGAAGATTTACCAATAAAAATTAATTTGAAAAAACCTTATTGACATTGACGGAGGGAGCATAAATGTCCAACTTGAAATTGGTAGAATTACAGGCGTTGGCAGTGAACAAGGAGGTTTCCTCCATTTGGATATAATCTTGAAATTCCAATTTGTTCATGATTCGATCGAAGATATTCTGGGGAAGAGAAGCCAAATCCAACGGCCCATCGTCTGTTTTCTAAATTTTATTTTGTTTGTTGGGAGATATGGAACTTACAGTCTCTGGGTTCTTTTGGACATCAACGTCCTCGTCAGCCGGATAAGAGATGAAGCTTCCCATCTGAGAAAAAGATTTTTTTTAGGACTCAAAAAAGAGAAGAAGGGCTGAGGCTCGAAGGAAACAGGTGAATAACCCGCTAGCAGCTGGGCGGGCGTCCGAATGCAATGTTGTCACACATTTCAAAAGCGAAAAGTCCCCCGTTCAACGAGAGAGAGAGAGAGGCGAATGCGTCACCAGGCAACAAAATAACCAATGACGCCAGGTTTTTGCCATTTTTCTCCCGTATTCAATTCTGAAAATTTGCGAAATTGCCTCCATCATTTCCTGAGAAAATGTAATCTTGATTGAAATGACTGAATAAGCGGTCAACAGTCAAGCACAATTACAACTAAAATATCCAGTCAGACGGGCTTTTAAAAGGAAATATACAGAGAGAGTCGATGAGAATATCTAAAAGAACTTTTCTCCTCAGCCTGAAAGAGTTGACTCTCCTTCCTCCGAGTATAATTCCTTTATCTTCCCTTGTCAATTGGCTATAAGAATTAGAAAAAACGCGATAAACATGCGTGACTGAGCTGTTGATAATGATTTTCAGACTCGCCTTCTTCTTTCCTGCGATTTTCAACCAGAAAAATGCCAAAAGCTATAAATAAAAAAAATGTTTTAATCAATCTCTCATCAGTTCCAATCCACTTGATCCAGCGAATTCTTCAATTGGTAAGAATTTTGAACTCGTTTTCAATTTCGAACTTGCAGATGCCATCTCATGTTTTTATCAGAATCCAAAGAACTTGTAAAGTTCTTTATCGGATCTGTCATCTCAAGAGCAAAATCTCAATTATGGACATGACAGGCATTAATTTCCGCTGCATTCCGCCTATAAATGAACGTCGCGATCGTCTTCGAACTGTCTTGGCTTGGCCAGGAGTTAATATCAACACCTGTTGCTGGAGAAAAGATCATCAAATTGCTAGCAAAACCGTGAGGGACATGTTGCCTTTCCGCGTTTTCAGCAAATCAATGACCGTCAACGTACGATTTTCCAATTCTTCACTTAATTTTCCAGACTCCTTTGTCTCCACTCGTGGCTCAAACGATCCTCACAATAGCCAGAGAACAGAAAATAAAAGTCAATAACTTTGCAGTTTACCGTGTCATCTCATGCTCAGCCGATCAGCTGCAGCTCATATTCAAAGTAAACAAAAAAATCTCAATCTTCCACTACATTTAGACTATTCATCCTGAGTTTGTTACGATTACAAGCGAATTTTCGAAATATGATTATCCGCCTGAGATATTTGAATCAGTCAGCTCAGTCTCTCAATCAAATAATTCCTCTTTTTCAGGTTCCTAGATTCCAAGTTTATAAGAGTGATTACGCCACGAGAGATATTCTCAGAGTGAAACATGAAGAATTTGAATCTTCTTGTATTGAAATGGAAAGTAGAGGACTGAACCGATTCTTAAAGGTGAGTTCCTATTGGAAGAGAAAAAAAAAGGAATTTAGGAATGGCTGAATGGGCAGAGAAAGATCAAAAGAGTGACATTTTATAATCTCGACTTAGAATTGAATATCGAAGAAGCATTAGAGGGCCTTCCAGCCAGTCTCTTTTATGACCTCAATAACCACCAAAATTCGATTATTCGACTACTTCCTCCCGAAACTTTCTCGGCTCATTACTTCTCTTACAATGTTACAAAAGCCGTTTTCTATGTTTTGATCAAATCTGGCAACATAATGGATACTCTCCTTTTTGAAACGTATTCATCGAATTCTAATGGCACTCTTACTGTCACCATCGCCCAATGCGTCAATCCAGTTCAGGAGTTTTATTCTAGGCTTGGAGTCAACTATCGAGAAAAAGTGGAAGAACTTGAAGCAGAATTAAGGAAAAAAGAACGCGAGGGTCATCAGTGATATCGAGTGGGAAAAGATCAACTTTCTTTCGTGGTCAACAACTTCAATTTGATACAGCCTGTTAGGAAGAGACGCAAAGTGAAAAGATATTAGCAGTTTGTTTTAGGATTTGTCAATAGTTCCCGCTTAGGATTACTGGATAATCTTTTAATAAACAGTTCTAATAGTTGTTCCTTGTCTAGTGGTTAGTTAGTCCTTAACTCAGCCTGCTGGCCCTTCGTTGTCTTTTTGAAATAAATCTTTTTCTTTCGTTTTACAGAGAGATTTTTTTTACAAAACAAGAGAGAGAAAGAGAGAAATAGTGGTTTGCACAGAGACCACTACGTCACAGCCAAACAACGCAAAATTGCACCACCATTTGGGAACATTTAGCCGTCTTTCTCTACTGAAAATACTATTTGACAGATGGGTATTTTTTTGCTGGATGGAATTCCTGATCATCTCTTGGAATCCATCGTGAGAAAGGCGAGTCCATGTGAAAGTAAATCCGACAAAAAAGAAAGTTTAGATGACGATTGCTGAATTCATTCGCCTACGAAGAACTTGCAAATTCTTTTTAGAAATGTGCTCTTCCATGAGAAATGCAATCAGTTTGGATGAAAAATGCACTTTTAGCATACAAAGAGTAAGCCCATTTATCCTATGGTTTCTTCTTTTAACCGACCCATAGAGAGAAATCCATATGAGAACTTTTAGAAATATGTTTCGACATGTATTCGACTGAGCTTTGGCTTACAAAAGGGAAAATATCTCAAGGTGACATCCTCCCTGGCGAGGAGTCTGATTGAATATCTCAAGCCATTCCGTCATAAGTACAAATCAATTCGAATGAGTGTAAGAGTATTCGATCGATCAAACAGATTTAGCATATCCATGGCTTATGTGTTCTTGAGCTCTTAGTGATAATAGCTAGAGAATTGACGATCCGGACAGATCAGCTCAACATTTATAATGTCTCAAGTATCGCAGATAAAGGAAATGAATTGAAAGAGTTCGTCGAGGTTTATTGTTGAGCCGACTCTAAAAGAACCATTTAGCTGCTCCAACCAAGGACAATTACGCTAATTGTCTATCCGTCACGTATCATCCTCGGAGCTTTCTTTCCAACTTCTATCTTCCAGGGGGTTAGCAAGCATTTTGGAATAAAATCCATTTGTTTAGGCTGAAAAGCTACGAATTGCAATAATTGATTATGGAGATAGAGAATTGTTGCAAGTGAAGCAGAAGTATCTAAATATTAAAACAACGGAAGTGACCGATCGAGGGATCAATCAATTCCTCCGAGTTTGTTTTTTTCCGTTAGTTTTTCTGAATTTCTAGGAATGGATCCACGGAGACAGAGGAATTAAGTCCGTAAAAATCCAAACGGAACAAGATCTTTCCGTTGATGGAATCCTTCTTGGACTTCCAGGTGTCAATCTGCTGTATGACTCAGACAGCCACAACAATTCTCTCATTGGTTCTTTGGATCAAGGATGCTTATCCCAGACGCTACGAGAAAGTTCTTTCTACATTTTGATCAAACCAGTTGAGATTTTTCACCAATTTCTTCTCCGAATTGGGCGAAAAAACGTAGAAATTTTGGAAATTTCCCGGCCAATTCAAGCCATTTTCTATCATTTGGAAAAAAAACAGTATTCAGCGGTAAACGGAGGCCAAACCCAGGAAATTTGTGAAGATTGTTATGAAATTTTGGATAATTTCCATAATGATGCCTGTTGGTCTTGATTTTCTATAATTCGAAAATAACTTTATTAATCAGTTTTTCGCGTATCGACGACATCTTTCAAGAGATATTGGCCTCCGACTTTGGTCAAAACGACAGTATATTTGCCGGTTTCACTTCCACCTTCCTTAACGACTTTTACATCTCCACCTGTTTTGATGGTTCCACTTTCAGTTGAAACCAAATTAACCGTGAATTCCACGGTTTTAACTCCCCTTGTCACCTCGCTTTCGTAGAATTTTTGCACATCTGATGAATAGATAAAAAGAGCTAAGAACTGACTGTCTTTCCCGCTGTAAGTGTCGGTTTTTCCGTCCAATGTGAATGTATAGGTTGCGTCTTGAGCAAAGACCTAGAGAGTCTTTTTTTCTACTATTAAAAATAACCTTGACGGCTTGGGATGGATTGCCTCCAAGGAAGTTTTTAACGACGTGTCCTCCCAGAGAAGTGAAAAGCTTCTGAACAATATCGGTCACTTTTCCGACGGCATCAGTGACGAGTCCACTGGCAGTGTTGAGCGTATTTCCAGCTGCATCGACGACGAGATCTCCTGCATTCACAACGGCTCCAGTTGCTCCATTCAGAGTTTTTGTCGCTCCAGAAATGATGCCATCTCCACCACCTAGAAGGCCTCCTCCGCCAAGCAGACCAGCGAAGGTGGGAGAAAAAAGGAGAAGCAAAACTCCAATTGTTCGCATTATGAACACATCTTTGAGAGGTCTTTGCCCTTTTATTGGGGCGAACTTTTTGTCTTTTTGAAGGCTGATGAACCGTGACAACCATTGCCAGATCATGTGTTCTTCCAGCAGAAAAAGTCTGATGGTTTGGTGGAAAATTTAATTAGACCATCCCACAAAAGTATGTATCCCGAATGACGACAATACGAATGAGGCATCTACTGTTATTTTGAGTTTCAAGAGGGAATAAAGCAAAAAAAAAATCGTCGCAATAGGTTCGCTAGTAAGGTGCTTCAATTAGAGATAATACGGCAAATTTAGCTGTTCGTGCTTAGTCAAGTTGTCACAAAATTTTATCCATTTTTAAAATTAAATTAAAGAAACTTTCTCTGCCTGGATGGACAAATTCATCTATTCTCTAGTCTTTTGGCATCTGATCGGCTCGGTCATTTCGTGCGGCTATAAGGTTCGATTCCATCTTCTCAGATTTATCAAGTTCCAGCCTCCAAATGAGAGTACAATTATTAGAGTTGAAACGTTCCACGAGTGGAAAACAAGGCGGCTCAACTCCGACATGAAGACCCATCTTCATCGAATTTGAATACGATGATCAGGAACTTGGGGTATTTGACGCTGTCGACAAGCGAGACATCACAAAGTTCGCGATGAAGGCTGTTTACAAATACTACAAGTACATAAAAGTCTCGAAATTGGGTAAATCTACCACAGTACACTGTGGTTCTAGAAATAAGCCCATTGAATTGGCAGAAAACGCCGATTTTTTGCTCTTTGTGACTGGGTTTAGCTCATGTGATGGCGAGGTATTATACTCGTAAAATAGTGGCCGTTCATAATTAGTGAGAGCTTTGTTCAAAACTTCCATGAGTTTTAGTTCTAGTGAAGTTAGATTAATGGATGACCCGGCGTTTTATTCATCGCCCTCTAGCTGGAATTTGAAAGCGCGTGGTCGACCTCTTAGCGGATAGTTGACAATTTGCACAAAACAATTCAAGCAACAAAAAAAACGAGCTGATGATGACGATTCTTCACAAAATCGGACATTCTCTTGTCTTCTCTCCGGAGCTCTATAAAGATTATCACGATCGCTCAAGTAATAAGTTCTACAATAAAAATCAAATCAATTTTGCGCCTAAAAGCATCCCGAAAGGCTGTAAAGATGAGTAATGTTTATATGAGATCCCGGGAGTTGTACAGAAATTCACACGTTAATGGGACCACCTGACTGGCACAACTCCTTGAGATGTCTATACACTGGTAACACCGAGTGCCAAAAGAGAAGCTCAGAACCACTTTGGCTGTCCGAAACTTGTAGGAGTTGAATTGGAAAACAAAGGCTCATCTGGAAATGCCTTTTCTCACGTTGAGAAGCGAGTCTACGAACACGACACGATGACTTCCACAAGGGCCAAAGTCAATGCCTTCAGCAAGACCACTTTGTCCTTTTTTGAGGATTCTGGATAGTATCAGGTCAATTACAGCAATGCTGATCCAATGATTTATGGAAAAGGCATAGGATGTGACTTTGCTCAGAAGTCATGTCTAGTTTCACAGGTTTATCTATTATGCTCCAAGAGTACTCAGGAGAGGTTAACTTACTTTTTTGGCTGGTTTTTAAACGATTTTTAGATGCTCAGCAGATAATACAGCCGTTGAGAAGTGCAATAGCCAATCTTATAGTCCAGATGAGCCTATTCCCGATAAATATCAATATTTCAATGAGCCCAACAATGGACAGAATTTGAATGGCTTATAGTCTGTATCAAAATCTGGCGATCAAACTGACTATCACACTGCACTGCAGATTTGAATTTAGGCTGGCCGCATTGGCTTGATCATAAATTTTTAAAATTGTTTTTAATCGATTTCTTGTGTTTTTGTTTCTTTTTAATGCCATAACTAATTTTACACAAGAAATCGATTTAAAAAAATGAAAAAATAAAAGTAGTATTAAATTTTTTTAAAATTTATGATAAAGCCAATGCGGCCAGCCTAAATTCAAATCTGCAGTGCAGTGTGATAGTCAGTTTGATCGCCAGATTTTGATACAGACTATAGCATCAGCTGACTATTGTCCCTTCTATGCCATTTACGAAGAGGAAGCAAGAAATACGAACTGTACTAGACCCAACTGGGATTATGAATCAGTTATTAGGATTCAAACTGGAGGGAGTGGAAGCAATGCTCAGAAGTTGAAATCTGAGAGAGGATGTCAACAAATTTATTCGAGCTCTTCGAGATGCTTCAAGCTGATCGAACAGCCGAAGATGAAGTGAACAAATGGAGCTGCGAAATCTGTGATGACATTGGGCACAACTCACGGCTGCTTTGAGCATAAATGTCACGATAATAGTCTTTGGATCAAGACGGCCTCCTCCAAATTCTATCGATGCTATTATGTCAACCAGAAGATTTACATCAATGAGAGGATTCAAAAAGAAAAGGCGAATACAATCTTCACAATTATCTGTCCTCCTTGTGCCACTTTCTGTGGAACTCAAAATTGCAAGAGCATGAAAAGTCAAGCACCGGAAAGAGTTGGAGATGAGGGTAAAAAAACCCAGTCGATTCTAGATGAAGGCAACGGAGTCGGATGGCAATCGCTGTCAATATTCTCAATCTTGTTGATAAATTTCTACTAAAGTCAATCGCTTCTTTTATTTGTCCCCAACCCAGGGGGCATTGGCACACTTCCTGTCTCTCTTCTTGCCTGTTTGCGGTTCAGCCTTTTGCCCCCGGCTTCGTCGACTATGCATCTCGTCGTCGTCTTGTCGTCGTCGTGACGTCCTAAGACCATTTGTAGTTCATTTTCTCTCCAATAGCTCACAGATCTTTTCTCTTCGAATCCATTAATTTAATGTTTACTTTCCTTCACTCCCATTACTCTCTCTCTCTCCCTTTTGCTTCCTCTCCTTTTAAGGCGTACGGTCTTCTTTTTTAATTGACTTGGCTTCTCTACTTCCCTCAGGGTTCAATTCACACGTGGAGAGACGGTTTATTTAGAGGATTAAAACCGTGGGAACCGGGTTCGATCTTCGAATTATCGAGAGTTCTCCTTCTCTTTTTGATTCCCCTCTCTCTTCCAAAATAATCCCAAATGACGTGATTCGTACCAGGGAGGAGACGAGGTAACGGTCACTTACTGATCCCATGTTTACCAGGCAATTACAGTATACTTCTCACGTGTATTTCATCCAAAAAAAAACTTGAAATGGTGTGTTTCCAAAGAGAGCTTTGTACCGTAAAAACATTTGTCTGACTGTAACTTGAACCCTTTCTCTGATCATTCATCACTTCCTTTAATGGCTACCAATCCATCATATTTCCACTATTTTTATCGCTGATGTCATTCGTTGGATTTTTGCAGAGAAAATCTGAGTATTCTTTGATCAAAGACCCGTACTAACCCCGTTAAAGACTCGTAAAAGTGGCTATTGTTGGCATGACATCATGGCTCTCCCAAAACGGGTAATATACCAGTTCTCGCGCACGTGAATCCTTCTCTTCCGCCTTTGGCTAACCATTTCGTTAGATTTGTATTTTTATTTGAATCCAATTGGAAGAGGCTGACCTTTGGAGAAACGGGTTCAATGATGGACTCACTTTTGTGTCTCACAACGCCCCCTGGTGCTGCTTTTGTCTCGCAGTTTAACAGCATGACTTTTATAAAAATGTCTGAAATTTTTATGGGTTCGATCGATGGAGATTTGAACGATGGTCGTGTGGGCTTTGGTACGCGCAGTCCATCATCCAACGGTGGAAAGATGGGTTCAAACTTCTTCCTAAGAATGTTTTTTTGAAGAGCATTTTCACTCCATTTTTGGTATTTTTGGCAAACTTTTTGTTTGAATTTTGAGAAAATCATCGTTTTTTTCGTCTAGAAGATCTGACGAATGCAGTTGTCCCCAAACGTTTAATGTTTGGTACAAAATTTCTTCTAAGATTTAGAAAATAAAATCTGTTTTTGTGTATTTCAAAAGAAATTTCCAGGAATGGCGGTTTTCTGTCCCCAAAACTAACCCGCCCCAATCCATCAAAGTTCCTATCGTAAACAGTCTCTTTCCCTTTCGATTCCCCCCCTTTTTCCCTCTCTCTTGTGAATAAAAGCCTTGTCCTTGACTCAGTCACTTTGACCCTCTAATCCTCTGTGACAAAGCTCTTTCGGAAGTTTTTCTCGTTGACCTTTTGGATATATGTGACAATCGATTAGAATCTGGTTTGCCAATCGAAGTCTCCAAAATGGCCAACGGGATCTTCCTCTGTCCACTCGCCATTACAATTTCTCTCTTCTGAGTTTCTTTTTTGTTTCTTTTGACCTTCAGCTCTCCGATCAAACCAATCCGTCAAAACCATATCCAGCCCCCAGACAACAATATTTTTCGTCTTTTGTATTCTCACGTCGATATTTTTCAGGCGGCTTTTTTTCTCTAAAAAGTTGGATCTTTGCTCAAAGTTGGTTCCGCTCGGGTATTATTCATGAGTATTCTCCATGATACCTCTCGTCTCCTTTGAGCTCTTTCGCCACAGCATTCCTTAGAAAGTCGTCTAGAGATGAAAGAAACTCGATCGAATTTCAATGTCCAATCTGACCAAGAATCCATTACAGTCATTTGCTGCGAAAACTACAAAGACGCGTCACTCCGAGAACCCATAACCTTGAGACCTGATACTGATGCCGGTCTTGTTCTGGGGTCGGGGGAACTTTCTTTTCTCGTTTTCCTAAATATCGACTTTTGTTTGAGAAATACTTGTTATTTTTCTCAAGGAGGGTCTCCATACTCCAAGGAATTTTTAATTGCCTTCTCTTTTTCCTGATTCCAAAAAAAACTTCCTAAATCTCTTTGGCTGATTCGCGTTAATGGCTGAAGCGAAAAGTGACATTGGAGATGATGTCACTCCTGCGATTTATTGCCGAATGAGAGTCTCGTTTTCAGTTCTCATCAGTCGCCTGGACCCCATGTGGATGATATGACTTTAAGTGAGTGACAAAAATGGGATGGGCAGAGCTACAGGTTCCAGCTGATTGCTCCTTGTCCTCTTCGTGTAAAATCGACAACAACACAACCACCAGTTCCAGAACAAAAGGTTCTTTTTTAGACTTTTTTGCGCTTAAGCGTATAAGCCAGAGAGAAAGCTTCCAAAAACAAAAGGTTTCAGTTTGTCCCGAAATCGACCTCGAAAAAGGTCATAAAGTATGCCACAAATTCTGGCGACGAAAAGACCGAATCAAACCGACAACTGCTCAGAGCATAGATGAGATTAGACAGGTAAGTCAATCTCTCTTCCTTCCCAATTCCTCTGCAGGAAGTTGGTCGCTCCTTCGTAGAACATAGATTATCTCTTGAACAATTGAAGGATGTCTATCCAGACTCATTCATTTTCCCGGAATTGCCTGAGAGAAGTGATGGATTGAGTTCAGAAGAAGCCAGGTTTTTTTGGTCATTTCCAATAAACTGATGCTTTATAGCAAACGGCTACGAGATGGAGGAATGAATTTTATTCCTTCGCCTAAAGATGGCACTTGGATCGCCATGTTAAAAGAACAATTTCACTATAAATTTTGGCTTTTATTATCAGGTTTCCATCTCACTTTCTTACGTAATTCGTATTTTAGGAGCTGCAATATTGTCCATAATAACTTATACAATCCATAGGGCGAATGGCCAAAACGAGCCGTTGAATCTTTATTGTGCCATTATCCTGATCTTCGTAGTTGTTTCGATGAGTTTTCTCTCTGTTTGGCAAGAACGAAAGGCCAACCATATCACTCAAGGATTCAAGAAGTTACTTCCTTCACGAGCTGTGGTCATTCGAGATTGCGAAGAGAAAGAAGTCAACACGGAAGAGCTTGTAGTTGGAGATTTAGTGTTTTTGAAATCTGGATCCCACGTCCCAGCTGATTTAAGGATTCTTCAAACGAATGGTCTTTCAATCGAAGCCTCCGGCGTCAGAGGTATTTCACGCGAAGAAAAAAGCCAAAAGGAGTTTTAGGGAAAAGCAGTCAATTCGAGGCTTCAGTTGACGCCGTGCCTGAGCATGTCTCAGTCTTTCAATCGAAAAATGTCGCATTTAAAGGCTCCTATTGCGTTGAAGGAGATGGCATTGGTCTGGTTATTCGCACTGGAAAGTTCACAGTTTTGGGTGGAATCGCCCCCTATCACCACAATATCCCGGCTCCAAGAGGAAAACTCCAGACGGAACTCGAAGCTTTTGCTAATTTCATTTCGATTCTCGCCGTTTGTATGGCACTGGGAGTCTTCCTTGTCGGCTGTATTGTCGCCAGGTTTTTTCTCCTTTTGTTGTCTTCAACCCAACCCTTAGATTTGAAAATATTTTGGATCATTTTGTGGTTGGATTTCTGGTTATTATCGTGGCCAATGTGCCCCAGGGATTGCCGGCTACCGTAATGTCTCAACTGCGTATTATTGCGCGTCGAATGGCATCCAAAAATATTTATATCAAAAAACTCGAACTCATCGGTATCTTTAACCAACAAAATAAAGTAAAAACCTTTTTTTTCAGATGAACTCGGCGCAGCTACTGGTAAGTCTCTACTCATCTTATCACGCTTGATTCATTTCCTCTAGTCATTACAGTAGTATTTTACAGTAATCTGCGCGGACAAGTCTGGCACCCTGACAATGAACAACACTGTGGTCACAGATTTATGGTTCAACGAGAAACTGGTTTCCGGTTTGTGAAATGACAACTATGGGAGTATCTTTCCTCAGGTCTTGGTGTTGATCAGAAACATCCTCATCTGAGAGCCATGAGGAATGCCATCAAATCGGGCGATCGACTTGAAGATCCTCTTCCAGATATCTTAACTGGTTAGATCTGTCCAAGACAAAGACTACAGTAATATTGCAGTGATGTCTGTCTGTAATCGAGCTCAATTTGAATGTCAAAGACGCTCAATGAGACGAGTTTCGACGCTTCGAGCTCTTCAGAAAAGTGCCAGTGAAGCCCAGCTTTCCGGTCCTTGTAAGAAGAAATTCACTGTTGTGTAGGACCTTTTCCTAGTCTTTTCGATGAACATTTACAGGGACACTCGAACTGGCCAAGTCTCCGAGAGGGGTAGAGGCAACCTCGGCTCAATGGCTGATCTGCAGTCGATGGCCAGCGACAATCGACAGGAATCGAGTCGTATGTTTTGGATCGAACCACCACAAAAGGCGATTATTCCAGCAACTCACAGCCAAAGAAAAAATAAAAAGAACGAGATCTTCGGTACACCCAGCGACGTAGCCTTGGTCAAATATGTGGAGCAGAACGCATCCGTCGAAGGGATCAGACAACGATATCACGTGGGAGAAAGGGGGCCATTTGGATGAAAGAAGGGTTTCAGACAGTCTATGAGATTCCTTTCAACTCGATCAGAAGATCTCAGCTGATGATTTGTCGTTGTTTGATCGATCTGGCTGGACAAGATTCAGAGAAGCTGCCAGCTCCGGGACAGGACGAAGCTCGCTTTGTATTGATGATGAAAGGAGCTCCAGAGGTCATTTTGAATCGATGCAAGACCCATCGTCTTGGAAAGGAACTTCAGGAGATCGACGACTCCTTCAGGAATCTTTGCCAAGTATTTTGATTCCAAAGAAAAGCAAAAAATGATTTTAGAAAGCTTGGGAAGCTCTGGGAAACGAAGGAAGACGAGTCATCGCTTTTGCTCAGAGACATTTCAACGCCAATATCAAGACGAAATTCTCAGCCGATGGCAAGAATTGGCCCGATGATTTGGTTTTCCTCGGAATGGTTGGAATCATGGATCCACCAAGACCAGAAACTGCTGATGCGATTAAACAATGCAAGGAGGCAGGGATCAAAGTGTTCATGATCACGGGAGACCATCCGACTACAGCCAATGCTTTGGCCAATCAAATTGGTCTCACTGGGGGATACACTGAGACCAACGGAAAGGTTTTTTTTTCTCTCAGACACAAAAAGAGCAATGTAGAATGGATCGAAGAAGGAGAGAATCAAGGATTGGACCGTGGTAACGGGAGATCAGCTTCTTGGTTTTACCCAAGGCAATTGGGACAAACTCCTCGTCCACAAATATATCGTCTTTGCCCGGACCAATCAGGAACAAAAGCTGTTGATTGTAAGAGAAGTTCAAAGGAGAGGAGAAACGGTGGCAGTGACGGGTGGAGGAGCTAATGACGCCCCAGCCCTGGCTCAAGCCAATGTTGGAATCGCCATGGGTCTCAAAGGAGCTGACATAGCCAAGCAAACGGCTGATATTGTCCTTTTGGATGATAATTTCGCCTCGATTGTCTTGGGAATCGAAGAAGGACGCCTTCTTTTCGACAATCTCCGTCTCTCGTTGGCTTACACTTTTGCCCATTTGTGGCCAGAAATATTCCCAATTATGATGTCGTTTGCCCTCGGAATGCCTCTTGGATTGACTCCTCTTCAGATTCTTTCTGTTGATTTAGCTTCTGAAATGCCACCCGCCGTATCTCTTGCCTATGAGCAGCCGGAACAAGACATTATGCACACAAAACCAAGGAAGAAAGACGCCAGACTTTTGTCGAAAGGTCTTTTGGCTTATTCGTATCTCTTCGCTGGTACGGCTATTACCATTGGCTGTGTGATCGCCTACCTCTCAGTCTACTGGTATCATTCGATCTCCTTTTCCGACCTTCTTTTCACTCAAGAGCATTATTGGAAGGTTTGTTTCTCTCCTATTGGCGTAGTCCATCCTTCAGCTTGGAGCAGCCAATTTCACAACAGCAAGTGGTCTTGTCTTTGACGACCAACAGCAAATGTACATAAAAGGCCAAGCAGCAGCGGCCTGGCAGATCACTTTGGTCATGTCCCAGGTGTTTCATATCTATAATTGCACCACAAGAAGAGTCTCGATTTTCCGACACGGAGTCACCAATGTTCTTTGTGTTTTTGCCGTCCTGATTGAGGTAGCTCTTTTTCACCTGTTAAGCAAAATTTTATTTTTTGTACCTGTCTCCCAGATGGTACGAGCAACTCACAAACAAAAAGCATTTTGGTCTTAAAACTGAGATTTAGGTGCTCCTGTTGATCGCATTTATGTATACTCCATTCTTCCAATACATGATGGGAATCCATACCCCGCCTGTACACGTCTGGCTGATTGGTCCTCTTGTTGGTCTTTATCTTCTTCTTTTCAACGAAACTCGCAAGTACCTCATCCGAAATTTCAAGAAAAACAAGCTTATTTCCCTCATCAAATGGTAACCGGTGATATAATTGCTACTACGTGTTTGAATGACTCCCCGTGTACATTCGTGTATTTGAAGCTTTCAGTTTAGAAGACGAGAGAAGTAAATATATTGATTTCTCTGTCTCTGAAGCCTATTCTATGGACAATTCTACAAAGTTGTATCACTCGGTTAGACGAGCATTTTGACCAATAAAGGCTTTGTAGGAGAAGTTCAGAACTATTCCCAATCATCTAATCATAATTATTCGAGAAAACATATTTCCTCACCCTCGCCGTACAGTTGCGACAACCAGCGAAGACTAAGGGGCGAGAGGGAGTCTATTTGTCGGTTTAATTACCCAAGTTTGAGGTACTAATACCTTCCGACCCTATGCGAATAGTGGTTGTTCAAATTTTGGAAAGCCTCCCCAAAGGGAGGCAAAAATGATAAAAAAAACCCTTTGAGTTGGGTTGAAAAGAGTCTTTCTTGATTTGAACGAGTATATTTTATTATAAGATTGAAGGAGTTCTGGTCTTTTTCTTTTATCTCTACGCATGGGAAGCACGTAGATAAGTCGGATCATATAAGAGAGCTTTCAAATGGGTCAATCCTTGTCTCGTTAAGTTTGTTCTCATCAACCTGAATCTGATAAATATCTGGGAAATTGAGCTTTTTTGGATGACGTTGTGGGCTGGGCTATTTTCTTACTAATCAGGTGACTCTCCTAGCATACTGTAGACAAGTCTGATCTCTCATTTGATCTCATCTTGCCTGACTACAGAACAAGCCAGATTTCCAAGAGATTCCGTTGAGTTAAAGTGCCTCCCATCGTTCACAAAACTTTCTCTTCAACTTGATAACTTTTTTGAATCAGCTCTCTCTAGTTTGATCCTACTGTATTAATAATTTCGACTCTCAAAAGTATTAAAATTCCATCAATTTCTAAAGTTAAATGTTATTTCAGCTGTCAAATCTCTGTACTAATTGAACCGATTCAGCCCCTCAGAGAGCCACAGATTCTTTTCAGCTGTTTTTCCGAAATTAGTTCTCATCAAGTTTGCATAGACAGATTTCTCCATCAAAAGAAACCAAATAATTCAATCCCTCTATGATCTCTTGCAATTCCTTCTAATCAGACTTTTTAGATCCAAGTCTTGTTTTCCGATTTTTTTCCCTCTCTCTCTCGAAGTTGTTCTGTTGTCTGATCTCTTCAGATGGACGAGAAGGTGAATTCCGTTCTCCTATTTCCCATAGCCTTTTCTCCCTTCAATGTGTTTCAACTTTTATATGTATATCACGCTCATGGACAAGTGTTGCGTCTTGACGCCGGAATCCATAAAAGCTTTGTTGATTCGCTTGTTTAGATGACTCTCTGCTATGGCTATGAGATAAATCTCGTCGATTTCTTGCCAAAAGTCTCATCGCAAATTCATATTTTTTGGCCAATGTATGCCCTTTACTTCATTGAGATTTGCTTCCTGTTGGTGGATATTTTCTTGGCTATTTTCCTCCTCAAATTACTTTTTATAACCATCGTCTGGCACAAAAATCTGACGTATGTGATGTCCCTGCTTGTCATCATCCAGATCCCGGCCCATTTCGGACGAATTATTTTCATTTATTACGCAGTGGTCAATCAGTTTCGAACAGGTGAACTGACCAGCTTGCAAGACGAAAATTTGAATTGAAGATTACTGTGATGGTGTCCTCATTGTAGCTTCCTGTTCGCAGATGATGTACGCCTTTGTGATGGCCCACGCCTCCGGAGGATTTTTAATCGAACGACTCTTTGCTCTCTACCATCTCAAGGTACCTTTTTCTCAAATTGTCGTGATCGCTAAATTGGAGTAGCCAGCTTTCTTTGAAATAATTCCCTCCCTATCCCCATTTTTTTTCATCAAATCAACAAAGTAAACGCTTTGCACTTTGAAACTAAACTCACCTGTCCCGGTCAAACAGATCGAGGGAAAGCTCTTTTTCAGGATTATGAAAGAAAGAGTCGTCGCTATATTTCAGCGATGATAGTTTTGTTCATTCTGATAGTTGGAGCCTATTTCGTCTATTTGAATACCGTCAGAAAAGCTCTCGAATTCTTCGCTCTTTATGTCGTCGGTATTGTACTCACCAATATTTTGGTTCGTCCCTTTCTATTTTTAATACGAGTTCAGCTCTTTTTTGTCATAATCCTCTGGAATAAGAAACTGATATTTCGAGTTTCTTTGTCCGCCAATCCGAAGGACTATTCGTTGAATAAGAGATTCCAATTGGCTGAGAACATCCGAGTACTTCATGTGAGATTCTTCTCAAGAAAACAAGCCCATTTTAGTTGTGTAAAAACGCGGCAATAGTGGCTACAGCCTGGATTACGGTGGTTTGTGGCGTTTTGATTTATATGGACACATTTGGCTGGAATCCATATGGTCTGATGGTCTTCGAATTGTTTAAAAGCAGTGGTCCATTGGGCGTCATGATTACTGTGATGTGGAGTATGCCGAAGTGGAAGGAAGAGACGATGAATCTGATTTTGAGACGAAAAGAACGAAAAATTTACGCTCAAAAGTCGCGGATAAATGAGACGGAGCTTTATTTCAACCAATTGAAAGACGCCTGGAATGCCCCTAAACAATAAATTTGTCTTTCTCATCTTCAAGAGTTTATTTGTAGAGAATAGAAAAACTCTTTGTTTATTTTCCTCTCTCCCGTAATCCAATTTCAAGTAACGCCCTGCTCAATTATTCAAGTGCCTTCCAACTTCCCTCCAACTAATCGAGTTCTCCAGTGGCTGCAATAACACGTGGCGACGGTTACCTGGGACACGTCGGGCGCCGCCTCTCTCATTAACCCGTCTATGGAGCCGTCAACCTCGTCTTCTGATTCTTCTCCCAAACTCTCTCATCAAACTCTTCGTTCTGTCAATAAGAACGACATCAAAAAGGTTCTTTCTGCTTCTTCGACTGACAATTTCCAGGTTTTATTGAGTCCTTACCACGCAGAGATCGACTATTGCGACGGAAAACAAGAAATTATTTCTATCCCACCGGCTTATGATTCCTCCTATATTGGCTGGTAATTATCCCTCTTTTTTCCAATTTCCTCCAGGGCCTTCAACAGTGTCAGCTATTATACGGGCTATTCGAGTCCCCCAGTGAGTGGCCGATCAGCTGATTACCGGAAGGCGCTGAACGATTTGCGAGACGAGTTCATCGCTGCTTGTCTTGTCTGCTCCAAAGAAACCTTCAAAACTCTTGAAATTCTCCCGGTGAGTTTGAGCAGCAGCTTCCCCCTCCAAGTTGAGTCTCAGAAAGCCATCTCTGCAAACGCTTTTCGAGGAGTCGAAGTCAATCTAGAACTCATTATCTTCTCCTTGGAAGAGATTGGTCAGTTCAGTTTATTTTTTCAGGATCTCTTTCAGACGAAGACTTCACTCTTGACGATTGTGAATTTCCTCGAAGTGCCATCAAACAAAAAGCTCCAAAGGCGTATCAAGCAGTTCGCCTGCGGACAGATCAAGTTGTTTTCCATGATGTTTTATTGGATCCATTGAAGTTGGAACGACTTCTCTGGCCGTCTGGCTTAATCTTTTTGAATGTCGAACTCTACGAGAGCACTTCTTCCTTCTTCCACGACTTCTTTCGGGTAGAACTTCGACTAATAGGTGTAAACAAGTTTTTAGAATTTTATAATTCTGGCTCGACATGCTCGTTTCATCAAGGCCGACTTCAAAATAACAGAAGAGAATCACGGCACGACCTTCAAGAATTGCACTAAGGGAATTGAACAGGAATTGGGTACTTTCTTCTTAAAAAAATCAAATAGAAGAGTTTTCAGAGAAATGCGGCGTTCATTTCGTCGATCTTTTCGATAAAGTAGCACGAGTCTCCGTCGAATCGGCTGTAACTGATAAAATTCGGCTGGTTTTGCTCCAGGCGCCCACTTGCGACATGATTCGAATTCGAATGCCAATCAAGTGAGAAGCGAGAGAGAGACAAAGTACAATTGTTGCAGGGATATTGAACAACATCTGACGCCAGCGGAACTCTTTGTAGAAGACAATTACGATCGCTCCGTCTATTGGCCAACGACGGCTGAAGAATGACGTTTTTATGTTGCAAAATAAATAATTCTTTTCTGAGAACTTTTCCCGATAAGTGAAATAAAACAGAAAGAGAGAGAGAGAGAGAGAGAGAGGTTGCATCAGACAGCCAAGCGCACTGGTCACTTTTCATCATGCTATCTGTTTGCGAAGGAAGGCGTTGGCCTTTGGCAGTTCCCGATAGTGTCTTTAATCCATTCTCTGAGAGGAGATTTCTCTACTTTTTTGTGACTTTGAACTTTGTGTTTTGTCTATCCTATCGTCGTTGTTTTTTTTTTCGATTTCTCACGTTTTCTCCAGTTTTTTAGTACAAAAAATGGTGGCAGATGGAGGTCATGAAGAGGAAGATGATTTTGTAGTAACTCCATGGGACGTCTCGGCTTCTTCGGCTAAAGGAGTTGATTATGACAAACTTATCAGTTCGTTTTACGCCCTCCTCCATGACCTCGATTCCAGAAAAGTTTGGCTGTCGGAAAATGACTCAAGATTTGGTGACTCGATTCGAACAAGTCACTGGCCACAAAGCTCATCCGATGCTTAGGAGAGGAATGGTCTTTGCTCATCGGTAATTTCTGTTTTGATAATTGGATTTTGGTTGATAGAGATCTCCATACAATTCTCGATAGGAAAGAACAAGGAAAGCCATTCTTTTTGTATACTGGAAGAGGTCCGTCCTCGGGTAGTCTCCATTTGGGTCATTTGGTTCCCCTCTTCTTCACTCGTTGGCTTCAAGAAGTATTGGATGTTCCATTGATTATTCAGGTAGATATTTGGTTTGAAATTTTAATTGAATTCTTTCCAGATGACGGATGATGAGAAGGTTCTTTGGAAAGACATAACTATAGAGGAATCGAAGCAAATGACCAAAGCCAATATGAAGGATATTATCGCTGTCGGCTATCAGAAAGACAAAACTTTTATGTTCACTGATCTCAACTATATGTGGTAAATGGCCCTTCTATTTTCAAGTCCACATTTCAGTCCTCCTTTCTATGAAAACATCTTGAAGATCTGGAAATGTGTGAACACGAATCAAGCCAAATCTATTTTTGGCTTTATCCCGGAGGATTGCATGGGAAAGGCTGCCTTTCCAGCCATAGAAGCGGCTCCCTGTTTCTCTTCGTCTTTTCCTCACATCTTCAACGGAAAGAAGGATATTCCCTGCCTGATTCCCTGCGCAATCGATCAGGTTTGTCTGTTTAATTCAGAAAATAAACAAAAGAGTCTAGGATCCATATTTCCGAATGACGAGAGATGTTGCTCCAAGATTGAAATATCCCAAACCATCTCTCATCTTCAACACTTTCCTTCCAGCTCTCCAAGGAGCCCAAACCAAAATGGCAGCCAGTGATCCAAACAGCTGTATCTACATTGATGACACTCCCAAAGCCATCAAAAACAAGGTAAATCCCTTCTTTTAGTAGATGAGAGAGCTGTAGATTAACAAATACGCTTATTCGGGTGGACAACCGACTGTGGAAGAACATCGAGAAAAGGGGGGAGACTGTGACGTCGACACAAGTTTTCAATTTCTACGATTCTTTTTGGAGGATGACGAGGAATTGGAGAGAATCCGAGTAGTAAGTCGAATTGTCATTTTTATAGCCAAAATCATAGGCTTATTCAACTGGAAAGATGCTGACAGGAGAATTGAAAGCAAAAGCTGTCGACGTCGTCACGAAGCTCATTCTCGAAGTCCAAGAAAGGAGAGCTAAAGTGACCGACGAGTTGTTGGAAGAGTTCACTGAGATCAGAAAACTCGTCTATTCTTATTGATCTCTCGTTATTAAAAGGGAAATAAAAAGTTGCTCTGACCTGAGAAAGTCCTCCCAGTGTAAACACCGGACATCGGCCGGTCGTTGTCCATGTGACACTGCTTTATTGCCGCCGCGACCTGGGATAGGAGTCGGCCGTTCCATTCTTCCACCCAAAAGGAATGTCGTCAAAGGGGAAAATTGCCATTATTGGAAGGTTTTCTCCCCATTTTTTCCTTTAATTTCATTTATTCAGTGGATTAATCGGCTCTTGTTGGGCTACCCTTTTTGCCAGTTCTGGCTACTCTGTTTGTCTTTATGATATCAATGAGATTTCTCTTCGTTCGGCTCGAGTTGGAATCGAAGAGAAACTGAAGACTTTGGAGAAACAAGGACTCCTCCGAGGAAATATCTCCGCTTTTGAGGCTTTGGGACTGATCTCTTCCACAATCGATCTCAACGAAGCTTTAGAAAATGCCATTTATGCTCAGGTTTGGTTTTTTTTTGTTCTTCAATCTTCCCTCCAGGAATCCGCATTGGAGACTGTCGAATTCAAACAAAAGATCTTCCAACAGATGGATGAGGCAGCTCCTCCCAATTGTATTCTTGCGAGCAGCACTTCCACCATTCCTCCCAGCAAATTCACAGAAGGTCTCCAACACAGGCAGGAGTCTCTTTCATTTCTTACGAGCCCTTTCAGAGCTCGATGTCTGGTGGCTCATCCAGTCAATCCCCCTCTATATCTCCGCTTGGTGGAAGTCATTCCAGCTCCTTGGACCTCTTCAGAACATGTTCAAAACGCAATAAATATCCTAAAAGATATCGGCCAGGTAGGGTCAGTAATCGCCTAATCTCCAATTTCGCTCACAGGAACCCGTAAAATTGAACAAAGAAGTTGTTGGTTTTGCTGTGAATCGTCTCCAATTCGCCCTGATTGCCGAGGCCTGGAGACTCGTAGCAGAAGGCGTCTTATCAGTCGAAGATGTTGATAAAGTTGGTTTCCTTTGGCCAAACAAAAGAGGTCAATCCAGGTCATGAGCGCCGGTCTCGGCCCTCGATATGCCTTCTATGGGCCATTTGAGACAATGCATCTGAATGCTAATGGGATAGCCGACTACAGTACTCGCTATTCAGCCGGTCTGAGGAATGTTTTGGCCGATTTCGGATCAAATCCAAGCTTCAATGAGTCGGAAGTCGTCGGAAAGTTGGAAAAGACTCTGAACGAGGCATATCCACTCGACAAAATGGTTCAACATCAACAGGAAAGAGTCAATCGACTCGCCGAATTGGAGAAAATCAAAAACAAGTAGAAATTCTATGATATTTATGAACTTTTTAACTTACTGTTGAAAGGGGGAGAGAAAAGTCTTGTCAAGTCTCGGATCTTCTTTGAAAAAGATAAAAACAGAGCATTCTTTGGTCCGAGCGATCATGTCGTTCTCGAGCCTTCTCAAAGCCCGAATGACGGCCAACAAAAAACTCGAAAAATTTCGTTTAGCCGTGGAGAATTGTCGGAGGTCTGTCTCATTTCTTCTTCTTTTTCACAAATTCAGGAAAAAAATCGGCGAAGAGCTAGAATTAACGCGTTGCCAGCGAGTAAAGCGCTCCTTTTCCTGGCTTTGTCCCACTTTTGATCCCAAATTGAGTCCTTTAAACTGGTACCAGCGAACCTTCTTCAAAGGCACATTGTAGGTGTCCCTTTCCTTTTCTAATTTCCTCAGTGAAAATGCGATCTTCCGTCTGATACGAAACGTGGTGATAGTGGAACTCTTCGGCTTGTTGGTGTACTTCGTGATGGCGTTCAAATACGTAAAAGATCCCAGTGAAGCCGGAGTAGTCGTTTCTCTCGGAGTTCACATACCTCTGATGGTTATGTTGGTCTTTCCCGTGGTGATGAATTACTTCATGTTGAGCGTCTATCGAATGATGTCTTCCAAAATCAAAACTCTTCTCATCATCGTCATTATCTCCATTGCTTTTGAGGTATCCCCCTCGTCTTCTTCAATCCCTTCAGGTTCCAGCGATGAATGCTTTGACAAATCTCCATCGAGTAGCCCAAGGAGTGGCTTGTGTCCAGATGGATGTCTCAGAATCGGCATCTGCTGTCGATGAAAATATTGCCAAACGAGGCGAAATGGGTCTCGAGTTGCTCCAAAATCTCGTTCGAAAACTGGCCAAACCGATGAATTATTTCAAAGGAATGATGAGGAAACTCGACACAAAAGTCACCAAAGTTGTCGAAGTTGTTCGTGAGCATTGGGCTGAGCTCTCTGATCTGACCAACAAATGCAAACGAGCTATGAGAGGACCTTATCTTGTTGTTAGTTTTATTCGTTTGTACATCTACGGGATAATGGTAGAATTGAGAAGAGGCTCTTCCAAAGGGGGACAAGAGCATCCTCTTCTCAAGAAAATGTGATCTAACATTACGAAAAAATCGCTTTTCCTCATGGAGATGGCGCTTGGATCCGTCATTAGTGACCATGCATCATCAGCATAACTCTGCATTTTTTGTTTTAAAAGAGAGCAAAGAAGCCCACTTGAAAATCCGCGAGGTCACGTTCAGTATCGATTCGACAACGTCGTATTTCAAATAGAATGTCGTCAATAAGCATAAAAGTGACAATGGTGAGGGCTGCCGAAAGGATGAAAAACGCAGCAAGAACATGTTTTTCAACAGTTCGCCACTGAAATCTCAAGTCAATTATGAAATAAAAACGAACCATTCGAAGAAAACTGTTCCACCCGTCGTCTTGTTAAACGTGAAGAAGAACGGGTTGACCGTAAAGGTCGTGCCCTCTTCTTTCCCAACGAGGCTACAAATGATAACGTAACAAGTGAAACCGGAAACTTTTTTGGCAGTTTAAGTGCCGCCTTTATGAAGTTTTCGGTCAGACAGAGTTTTAGCTATTGAGAGGCGTTCCAAAACTGAACTTTGGTCTATCCTATTGTCTTCAAAAACTGCAGTAATTTTAGGATTGAAGATCAAAAAGTGGGAAATCGCGCTTTAATTTTTTGACTTAATTTTTGAAGTATTCTGAAAGTAGAGTGTAATAGAGGAAGGAATTTGGCCAACTGGCCTCTTATCACTCGATAAGGAGTCAAAAATATCAAACGGCCTTTTTAGCAGATTTTTAATCAAGAAATACAGTAGCCTTGCAGTGTCTCAACAAATTCTACGAGGCCTATCTGTTTTGCACCCGACAGGAGATCTTTCTCGGCTTGGATTTGTGCAGCTCAGTCCAACGAGCCAACAAGATCTGCGATATGGGCAAGAGCGCCGGCGACAGTGTTTGCCAATTTCCGCAAAATGTGAAGAATGGAATCGCCGAGTCAGCAGTCCCCTACTTCAAGAAGTCCTGGTCAGACGTCAAAGAAAAGGTCAAAAACGCTCATTTCTTCAAGATTGAGGCCGTCCAAACCGTCTTTGAGAAGGGGAAATGGATCAAAAAAGAAATCAAAAACCTGGCGACTTTGAATCTTCGAATCGAGGAAAAACACCAAAAAACCTCTAACATCAAAACTCTCCGAGAGGTTTTTTTTTTTCCAGAAAAAGGAAAACTTCCTTTTAGAATCTGAAAAAGACATTGGACAATATGATCGAGACTTATAAGAGTGTGATTCGCCTCATCTCGAACACCATCCATTGGATTTTTATCCCCACCACTCTCTTCTATCCTTTCTTTACGGTAAGAGAACAGAACTTCTAAAAGAAAGGAAAAATAGACTGGTTGGTTCGTCTACAAATACAATTACCGAGATAATTACCGTAATACCTTCCTGACGAGCGAATTAGATAAGATCGACAGCGATTGCGCGATGAAGGGCCACAGCCGAGTGATGCCGTTGAACCGAGAAGAAAAAGACAAATATGTGAAACGAATGCGCTGGAAGATGACAGCCAAAGAGAAGCGAAAGTTCTTATTGAATCTCGGTCTCTCAATCACAGCCGTCTTCTGGCCGGCAGTCCTCGTCTTTCTCGATCTCATGACTTACATCATCATCTCAGCTGTCCACGATGTTTTCGAGAGGACGACCGTCGAATTCCCGGCTCATTATGAGCTGAAAGTGGCGACAAATAGTTCTGGAGGAGATCTTTTGAATGTTCTTCTCGAGACATTTTCGCCCATTACAAATGGAATCCAGGAGAGGGAACAGCGATGGAGAAATTGCTTCAAAGAGCCCAATCCACCCAACGGAGATGCCATTCTTCTTATGCTTTTCCTCTTCATTCTCGTCCTTTTTCTTTGTCGATTTGGAGTTAGTTTTTTGCTGTTTTAGCTAGAAAGATGTAGGTCTGGTTGGAACGGCAATCTTTGGTTTTGGCTGATTATTTCTATCCCGATCGGGTGCGACCTCGAGCCCTTCATCTCTACAACAAAATCCTGCAAGAACGTCGCCACCTGATGACTTTTATGTATTCGAAGCAACGAACCGTCCTGGCTGATGACCAAATGGCTGGGAGAGAACAGCTCGTCCGCCATGGCCTTCAATCTCGGGGATTTGTTCGAGTCAATTGTGTCAAATGTCGAGCCACTCAAATGAGACTTTCCGATGAAGCCAATGTTCGATTATGCGTCAATTGCGGCACTTTCTACTGTATTTCGTGTTTCTCCTTTATCCGCTGGTGTCTGGATTGTGAGGAGGATATGCAGATCATCGACAAGATGGAGCTCTACTATGAGGCTCTCACCGAGGACGAATTGACTGAGGAAGAAGATGACGACAAAGAAGAAGAAGGAGAGGAGAAAAAAGATGAGGTCACAGCTGAGGAGGGAGATTTCACATCAAAGGAATCTACCTCCAACCCTCCGATAAAGTGAAACAAAAGCATTAACTACAAAGTAAATTATTCCATTATGGACTTTGAGAATTAGAACTCGTTGAGATCAAAAGGATCCATCAAAGCAAATAGTAGACTCCTTTGCGGTAAGATGAAAAGTGGGCAGGTGCTGTTTGCCCGAAATGGATGAGCTGGAACAAACTGCCTTCGATCGGTCCCTTTGAGCTGGCCGTTTTGCCTTCGAAAGTGACTTCTCCGGTTTACGGCTTCGTTCTCATTGTCATCAAGACAGCTGTCTGACCACAATTCCGTTTTTTGGGGGATCAGTCTTGCGCAAGTGGTGTCATCTCAGAATTTTACCCAGACCATGACGTGACCACAGCTGGGTCTTTACCGTACTCTTTTTGCCGCATTCGGGCTCCACAAAAAGTGAACATCTGGACGAATTCGTCATCCGCTGCGGAAATTAGTCTATACCTTTCCTTCGTCTTGCTTAGCCTCGTTTCTGGCAGGAGAGATATGATGGCCAGATATGGTCCGGCAAATAGGCTTTTGGGGGGACCCAGCTGCAGCTGGCAAACCTGTTTGACCGTCTAGAATTGCGGCAGTTGCGGATATGTCAAATGAGCTCTACGGGGTGTTTTGCCACTCCAAATTACAAGACAGATGGTCCTGGAGAATCGTTTCGCGCACTTCGACCTTGACTCATCCAGGTACTGTAGGTCTTGTAAAAGTCGTTCTCTTGTCCTAATTATGCCTCGCCCTTTACAGCTGAGAAAAGCTGACAGCTCTAATGAGAGAGCGCTGACCTTGAACTGAGGTTCAAATTTCCTTTTGACTTGGTGTTGGCAACTAGCCATAAATCAGACGCGGTCGGAGTGATGCCGGCGGATAAGACTCAATTCCATTTTCTCAAAAAGTTTCCTTTTCATCGACTACAGTATTCGGCTAGACAAGAGTGCGCACCTCCCCTCCGCGGGTCTCAAGCGTTGGCCCCTCCCACAGCTGACCCTGTCAACCTAATCCACAGTCCTCCGAGCCCTCTTCGCTCTCCCCCCCCAATCCGTCTTTGTCCATGCATCAATCGATCCTCTCTCTCTGGTGCTCTCTCGTGCCTTACCCGCTGCCTCGTCCCGTTTTTATGAACCATGCCATTCGTCCTCCCCGAGTCTCCTTCGATCCATTCGAACCGCTATTAGATCGACTCATTAATGGCTCTCTTTCTCACAGCTAACTTTTCAGATGTCCTCACAATATCCGGATTTCTCCAATTTTGGTCATGATCACACTGGTTTTGATATGTCTTCCAGTCATTTTTGGAGTTCGTTTTCATTTGTACATTTTAAAAGTTTGTTCAGATCCTTATGGATATCCCCCGCCTCATCAGATCTCGGATTTCCCAATAGATTATTCGCTTTCAACGGGTCCTGCAGCCACAAGACAACAACCGTCAAGTCAGTCGACGGCCTCCTCTGAATCCCAGGTTCGTCTAATCCCATCGACTTTGGCACAATTTGCGCAACCTCGTGGCGATTTCTTACGCGCAGATGACAATAGAAAAGTGGGTGACAACGCATGCCCATGATTGACAGATGAGAGATCCTGTTAGGTTAGGAGTTTTTGCATCCGGGAGCTCACTTTCTTTCGCAATCAAAAGGAGATGAATCAAAGCTGGTCACGATAGATCTCGTGGCCTGCGTTCGAAAGCAATTACCGTAGCCCATCGTTTCAGGAAACGGCAGCTTCGACGTCGCCCTCGTCGTCTGCTTCAACTATAACCCCTTTATATCCAAATTGGCCGGAATATAGCTACATGGTGAGTGAGAGAGTTGGCACCTCAAAGACAATAAATCGTCTTGGCGCGGTCTCTCCTTTGATTAAAGATTCTCTCCGATCGGCCGCTCAGTCTCTGTAATTACTGCGTTTCGAAGAGATTTTTTCCTTTAATTTTCTCCTTTTTTCAGACCGACATGAAGCCCTCCGACTTTGGCGGCAATCATCCTCTGCCGTACACTCCTTTCGGCTTGGAGACGAACTCCTCAACGAATTTCATTCCGCCAGTGGTGAGTTGAGGCCACAAGAGCAATTAGCCATCGACTGAATGGGGGGTCGAGAGCTGTCTTCACAATTAGACTCGAATAGGCTCTCGATCTGCTCCCGCGCAATTATCTACAGTTACAATGGGAAATGACCCAGCGCTGTTCAATGCAGATTACTCCGAGAAAAACTCTGACCTTTGCAATTCCACTGGGTAGCAATTAGCTGAATGCGACTGACAAAAGAGTGAGAGAAAAACGTGTCAGCCACCTGGACTAAAAGCTAATTGTGATGAAAATCTTTTCGACCCTCACAGTACTTAATGACGTAATGAAGGCCGGTCAAGCGCGACGAATGGGCATCACTTTCCTTGGCAGAGAGGATCAGCCGAGCGGCCGGCCTTTGAGGACGCCATCTCCCGCTGTGTTAAAGTGCGTCTTGACGGCAAACAGGGCTGCAGATCAGAGACGACTTACAGCCACTTAGAGGGCCAATTAACTGTTTGAGGCAAATTTTCTTGAGATTTATCAGAGACTCGGTGGACCTCCTTGACCTATATTTGCTAAGCCGACAGCCAGCAGCTGTTGCTCTGTCTCTCTGTTGGTTCTGGCTACTTTCCAAACAATCCATTAGGCTTATTTTACTAAACAACAAAAGATTTAGATTCCACCAGTCCTCCCTCCATCCTCGACCGAATCGACGAGTTCCATCTCTCCACCAATTCTAATGCCATCTTGTCCACCTGTCGCGATGCCCTTTGATTATGGCTTCAATGCCACTCAGCCCAGTGGATCTGGTGGAAAAGCGTATGCCATTAAAAAATCTAAAATCAACAAGTCCAGTCCTCGAGCAGCCAAGAGGAAGAGCCATTCTGACGACGATGATGATGATTTCAATGATAGCTTTAATGGAAAAGACACCGATCGTCGTTCTGCCAATAATGCTCGTGAAAGGTATTTCTTTCCCTTCTTTATCAAAATAAATTTGTAGAATTCGCGTTCGAGATATCAATCACGCCTTCCGAGAGTTGGGCCGCATTGTGACCCAACAGAATCCAGTGTGTAACGACAAAAGTCAAACCAAACTGGGCATCCTTCAATCGGCCACTGATCTCATCAAATATCTCGAGGATCAAGTTCGAAAACGCCAATTGGATCCGCGCAACGCTTGTCTCCAACGTCGTCGTCAAGAGGCTGGAGGAAAGGAAGACGAAGAGACGAAGCCGAGATTTGCCCCGACTCAGACCAACGGTTATCACTGACTCTCTTATATCGAATGTGCAATTATCAGTTTTTATTTTTCTGTGATCATGAATCTCTTTGTTTTCATTTCCGACATCTCAGAGAGATCACAAAGCCTTGTTCCTGAGGAAGAAGGAACTTCCCTTCGACACAAACCAGCGGCATCAACCCAGAAGTGACCATACAGCCATTTGGAGCTTTCGATCGAATCACATCGTAGAAACTACAACCGCTGGTTGTAAGAAGACAAGCAGTTCCGTTGTCTTTTCTCTCCATTGAGATCGAAGGAGCCAATGCTGCTCCCTGGTCTTTACAAATTGAAAAGTCATTAAGATCCAAGACGGAAGGAATTTCACATCCCTTGCATGCTCCTAAATGAGTGAATCTGTTGAAATGAATCGAACCTTCGTCTCGACGGAACCATCGAAGACAGCCTTGGGTAAGAGAAAGGAAGACGAGAAAAAGAACCGCTAACATGACGAGACGGAACGGGAAGAAGAAGGGGCAAAGTATAGTCAAATGGGTCAACGATGGGACAAAAACGAAACGCATCCTTGCTTCTTCCCGTCTCTTTAGTTTCTTGCTTTCATTACCTCCCTCAGACGATTTCCTCGAAAGTTCGGACGGCGTTCTTCCCATAGATTATCTTATTATTTCTCGTGACTGAACCTGGGAAAGTCATCATAAGTTCACATTGAAAATAGTCCTTTTATCCGGGACCAATGGGTGGAAAGAGACCAAATTTTTCATTAGTCGTAAATCAAAATGCTTGAAGCACAGACCTACTTTTATCTGATCATTACAATCATCTCTTTGCCTCTTTATATCCTCATTTTGGGAATTATTCTATGGAGGAGACAACACAACGAGAAATATCGAACAACCTTCTACAATTTGATTCTTTCCCTCGGATTTGCCGATGCGATAGGAATGATCCACGCCGGATGGAGTCAAGTGCTGAGAAGTAGTGGAATTTATAGTAGCTTCTTTTGGGAAAATCGATTTTGGTTGGCCTCTTTTAGCTACAATTTCACAGCTTATTCGATTATTTTGCGTTGTTTTGGGGCCACATTGATAGCTCTTCAGCGGTATATCATCGTCTGCTTGAGTTCTGATTATAAATTTAAAAAACTTTTGAATATTTCTCTTTCAACAACCTGTTTGATCCATTGGATTCCTCCTCTCATCGTGACTCTCCCTATCACCCTAGATTGGAGCAAAACATTCGATCCGATCTATTTGACTGTGGTCATGGAGACCGGTTCAGCCAGCACGTGTGCAATTCTTCAAGGAATTATCACTATTATTCTTTTTATTATCAGTCTCTTCCCTTATTATAAAATATTTCGATTGCTCATTGCTACAAGGAAGGAAAATAATTCCTCAATCACAAGAGAACTTTCTCTTTCGGTTATCCCCCTTGGACAAGCCGTTTGCTTTCTCATAGTGTTCCTAGCTTATACAGGCCTCTATCTATCCACCATGATTGAAACAGTCAGTTTTCTATATTTTTCCAACAAATAAATTCAGACTATTGGAGATTGGATTGCGAGATATAGCGTCTTTATCAATTGCTTGTTGGCTTATTGGAATGTCTGGGTTTATGTCTCTCTCAACAAAGACATTCAAAGCGAATTCATGCGAATCTGCCGCTTTGATCAAGTGAGAGGGGAAAGTACTCAGATTTAAGCTTTTTAAGGTAACTCGAGCGAAATTAACTGCGAACCCTTCAAAAACATAAAGGAATTCTTCGAAGATCTCCTACTGATTTTTGTCTAACTAATGTCTAACAATGGGAGATCAAAATGAAAATTATTGAGCCAATTCCAAGGAGAGCTCGTTATTTTCCATTATTCCAAGTTTATCGTCGGGCTCGGCGTCTTTGGCCCGACAAAGCTTGAGGACTCAAGGGAAAGGATCTTCTTCCGTTTATCGGGGGGGGACTTCGAGTCAACAAGTTTTGTCTCAAAAATTGAAAGTGAGAAAATCCAACAGCGCCAGAAGCCAGAAGAAAGAAAGAAAATAATCAAGAAAAAGGTGGTCACCATCTCGCATCCGTACGACCTCGGCACACCGGCTGAATGACACTCTGGATCATGGCGGATCGGATGCGCAGGCACTAGCTTAACTTACCGTAAGCCGTTATGGTTTAGTGTTGTGCTGGCTTTCACTAACCCGAGCTCTGGGCTGTAAGTTTTTTTTGAATTTGACTTAGCTGGTCAGAGACTTTGGAAGCAAAGCGATTCACAAGAGCGTCAAAAATTGACGGCGGCGCTATTAGCTAAGCTATCAGCGCCTATTGGGCCTAGAACCTTGTCTCTTTCCCTATTTGGTCTATTGAATTGAATAAAACGCGTTGATCAAGGAGTTGTAGTTTGGGTCAATGCTTCCCTATTGACCATTATGACGATATAAAACTTATATCGATATGCTTCTTTTGTATTACAACTATCGCAAGCATTTGTTTGAACTTCAAAAAGACTCCTTCAATGAACAGTAGAATGAACCCTTTAAAGGTGGAACATACTCACATACACGTCCACATGTTCCTTTCTTGTTTACTTCAAGTCCGAAAATAGAAAGCTTCTAGAAATTTCTCAATTTTATCGCGTAAACACCCGCGGAATGAATCAAGAATGTAAGATAGCAAAACTAGTCTTGTAGAGATTTATTAAGCGAATTCTGTAGGGAAGACTTGTTGAATGATTCTCTCCAAATACTTTTGAATGGTTGGATATTCGGCAGCCACAATTCTCTTGATCTCGTTGGGCATCGGAAGGAAACAAACGGTGGCCAACTGAGAAAAGACAGAACAATCGACGGCATGGAGTTGATCTCCGAAAAGATACTTCTGATCTCCCAGAATGTTAGATAATGCTTCAAGGTCTTTTTTCAACAAAATATAAAATTCAGCCTCGGTCAGAGCTCCTCCCACAACATTGTTGATTCGTGCAGCCACCTGTGTCAGTTCTACCAAAAATTCAAAACAAAACTCACTCGCTTCTTGATGAAAGGTTTGAGGACAGGCTGGAGGAGCGATTTGAGTGGAATATCAATTAACTTCAATAGATTATCCACAAATCCAACCTCGTCTTTGAATTTATAATGGATAAGGACTCTAGAATTCATTTAAAAAAAATTAAATGTCCTAACTCACGAGAAGGTGTGGAGATCAACAAATCGATCAACAGCTCGAGCAAATCCCTCATCTTTTCCAGATGGAAGAGTCTGAAGCTTGTTTTGAAAAGGAAAAGAAGAGAGAGCTAGCCTTGATCTTGAAATGCTCCTTCAAGAGCTCAAGAATCAGCTGTGAATCAGCCGTTTGAACTCCATTCAGCTCGATAAAAGGCAAAAGACCTAAAGGAAAAATATCATAGAGCAAGCAAAAAAAAACCATGTTGAGATCTCTCTTTATTGGCGAAGACATTCTGTAAAAAAGTGAGGAGATTAAAAAAAGAAAATACCTCGTAGGGGATGTTATTGATGCGAAGGAACATTTCGACTTTCAAACAGAAGGGAGAATAATTGGCCAACTTAGGTGGTCGGGCATATTGGAAGAGATATACCGTATCCTTCTTCCAGTCTTTCTTCTTCACCTAAATATAAATATTTTTAAAAGAAGAATCACAGAATTTACTTCAACAGTCTTCATCCCTGAGAATTTCTTGTAAAGGAAATAGCCGATGGCTGCTACGATTAGCCAAGTACAGACGCAGGAGCAGCAGATTGCCATCGGTTGAGGAAGGGGGCCAATAAATTGATAGTGAACGGATGGACGCCATTGTTGTTTGCTTTACACCCATTTTGCTGACAAAAATCACTCCGAGTGCTGCGTGGACACGAACTGCGCAAAGCACACTGGCCACAGTCGAGTTCGGCAAGACTCTTCTTCAGTCTGATTGTGAAACTGTTTCTGATGGTTTGTAGCTCGAAGTCCATAGATCGTCTCTGTTGATTTATGGCGTATTTGTCTTTCTGCCGATAATCCGGGTCAACTGGAGTGAAAATCGACCAAAAAGAGAATTGCTTCTAATTGATATCGTAGCCTTTAGGTGGCCATCTTTTCCCAAATTAAGACAAATTTGGCCTACAGCCTGTGTGGTATTTTTAGTCTGATTTCTGTTTTTTCTTTCCAACGGCGTAGGCAGATATGAGTTTCGTCCCTTCAGAAATATCTCGTGTTTCTTCATCTCCACTTAGCCGTGAGATTCTGATGTCGCACTTTCATTCTCAAACTTCTAATCGACTTCCGCTGTATGGACTCACGAGTTCCATGGCAGAACTTTATTTATTTCGGGATGACTATTCCATCGATTCCACTCTATATTTCCATCTTGGGAGTCATCATCCACTGCAGATCCTCAGGAAGCCGATTTACTTCTACTTTTTATGCTCTTCTTCTTTCCCTCGTAAGTTTCTTTTTTCTCAAAAAAGCGAAATAAATCCAGGGATTTGCCGATATCTTCTCCCAAATCACTGGCTCCTTCTCCAATATCATTCGAACAAGTAACGTCTTCAATTCATTCTATTGGGAGAATCGAGCTTGGGTTGCTCCCTTCAGGTTTTTCTCCCCAAAAATCTATTCCTTTCTAGCTATAATTGCGTGACATACTGTATAAATCTTCGTTTCTTTGGAGCCGCCTTGATCGCAGTCCAGCGATTTATTGTTGTCTGTTGCCATTCGTATTCCTGGGCGGATAAATTCGCTCGGATTCCATTCTATCTGATCTTCTTCATACATTGGACTCCTCCCTTCATCTACACTTTGCCCATACTTTCGAATTTCAATAAGACTCTCATGGGGCCAGATGACATGCGTCTTGATATCCCCGGAGATTTATCCAACAAAGGCACTCTGATGCAGAACATTTGGGTTCTTTTTACTTTTTCTCTTTCTGCCTTTTGCTATTTGAGAATATTCCTGTTGATTATTCGACATAGAACTGCTTGGAATCAGTAAGTTCAAAAACCAACAACCTGGATGAGATCTTAGAGGCTTATCAAAGGAGATCCGATTGTCCGTAGTGGCCCTTGGTCAAGCTATTGTCTTCACAGTAATGTTCATTTATTATACAATTTGCTACTTCCTCGCTCTGACGCAGAGTGTAAGTTTTGAAAATTCGCTTTTGCTCTGTTAACTCTTTTGAATCTCTCTTTCCAGCCATATCAGCAATTGGCTCGGCCTTATATGACGATTCTCACGGGATTAATCTCGTATTGGAATCCGTTTGTTTATGTTTTGCTTAACGGAGAATTGAGAAAAGAACTCGTCAAAATGTTCTTTGGACAGACTCAAAAGGAAATTTCTATTGTAAGTAGCCAGATAGAATGAAAAAAACTCTCAGATGATCACAAATTCGAAGAACGGAAGTAGTCAGAAACAGGAATCCTGGGCAAGACGATCATTTTAAAGGCTTTACTTCTCTTGTATATACAGAGTCCTAGATATCAGGAAGACCTGCAGCTATTTCTCTCGGCACATCGTTGATATGTATACGGTAAAATCCTAAATACTTTTACTTATGAACTTGAAAAAATGTACCATTTTCGCCCCAACTTCGTCCCCAACTGTTCGCATAGATCCAAAATTCAGTTTCTCTCTGCCAGCCCCATCCTAAGAGTTTTACACAATGTCCGTACGAGTTGACTTGGCCATCCTTGCTGTTGTAAATACCTTTATTTTTGGTTTATTTTATAGAGGAAAAATAAACCTGAGCGATAGTGGTAGAAATCTTCGTGAATATTGAAACAAGCGAAGACAGGACCATGAAGGAACAATTCTCTCTTGATCAGAACCACCTTCAACTCGTCTCGTGTCATCTAGGCTTATTATTCCTCAAAAGAAAAGCTTTACATTGAATTTATCAGTGAATTCGTCCAAAAGCCCGTAGGTTTTGTTCTTCGAGTAGTAGATTGGAGTCCTCAGCCAGTAAGCGCTTTTCGCTTTGATCAAATCCGATGCATATGGTTTTTCATAGAGTGAATTACATTCCTTTTTGCATTCGGGCGTTTTGGATGCGTTGTAGATGAGGACAGAGCAGGGACTCCCGCAATCTGGAGCGAAGGAGTAGGGACGACAGCCTTCGTTAGTTCCGTAGCTTCCTCCAGTCACAATTCCGGTATTTTTCCAGTGGAGGAAGGGATGAATGACTTCATAAAGACCATGACAACTGGGATTTTTATTGGAAAAAGAACGGGGAAATACCCTGCACCACAGCTGCCACAACAGCTGATCAGATCCTCAATGCTTACTTGTTTTTGGATTTTTCCTTTGCTCGCAATGCAGATTCGATCACTCATCACCGAGGTCGCACTCACAGCCTAAAATGATGTAATTCTTTTCGATAATTGAGCTAACCCAGCAAGAGCCGCATCCAGCTTGATCGAAGATCTGATGGACTGACCAACACTGAAGATTGGGAAAAATTCTTCAAAATGTTGTTCAAACCTTATAGTGCTCCTTCCTTGGGTCAAACGACTTGGGAAGAGTCAGATTTTGCCTGGAGAAAAATAGGTCTTCCAGGAAAGAGAACTGACTCAAGGACTGATCTGACATGGCTAAGCGTGTCGTAGAGTTCTCCCTCGGTTGTGAAGTGCTTGTATAGTTCTTTGATATAAGCAGATTCTGTCTTGTTATAAAAACTATCCAAAATCTCAATTGGATCCACAAAACGATTCACTTCCGCCTATTTGATTTTAAAAAAAGTCTCTAAAAAGTAGACAAACCGTCCAAGTTTTGGCATTTTTCCTGGTGGCTTCGACCACCGCGTGGTGATAAGTCTCATTTTCGGGGAGAAGATTGATTTGGATTGTGATTGGGACGAAAAACAAGAGGAGACAAGCTCGGATCATTATCAGCTCAAGCACTGGTCATTAGTTTACACTTTCTAATGGGCTCAGCAGCGTCTCACTTTTTCTCCAACAAACATCCGGATCAGCTTGGACATAACTTCTAAATATTTTCTCTCATGTCTAAACTACTTTATTATCGAATCAGCTATTCAGAAGGTATCACAGACAGTATCTTCACAGTCCGAGATTGCACGTGGCCTTGACAATCAGATTCGAGGACGGGGAGACCTTGCCTCCCGAGCACCTGAACGGACATTCGATGGACAACTCTCTCTCTCTTACTGGCATTGATATCCACCAGAGCATTCCTTATTCTTAACTTTCTGGCAGCCTCCACTGGCTCTTCCCTTGCATTGTCTGCAGTAATCCGGACAGCTTTTCCACAATATTCCGGTCCAGAACTGAAAAAGCTCATTGTTGATTTTTTTTTTTAAAGTTACGGAAGTTTGGGGAGTGCAGCGTGACCAATTTTGACTTAAAATTGTATTTAATTGGCTCCTTGATTAGCACTTACTAGCAGCCACAATTGACGACAGAGAGGAGAGAGATTGTAACGAGGAGAGAAAGAAGTAGTTTGGTCATGTTGTCTGGAAATAAGTCGGATTAAATGGCAAACAAAGCCCAAAAGAACAGCGGAGCACAACGAAACAGATGTCCAAACCGTCCTTTTATAACTGGCTGCAGATTTGTTTTCCATAAGTCATACTTTCTCTCTTTTCGAATAATAAAAAACATCCGCTTTTGTGAGTCAGGAAACTACCATAAACGTCCTTTTAATATCACATTCAAAAGAAAGTCTTTATTTTGTCACGTTCTCGTCTGTAGCTTCGTGTCTTCAGAGTTTGCAAGCAGCTAAAGTCCTCGAGGTTTGTCCAATTTGAACCTGACCGCCAAAGCAGCTGCAACTCGGAATATACGGTAATCGAAGAGAACCTACTAGCACTCAAAACCAGCAGTGCAATCTCTACTGAATCCACGACGACAGGATCCCTCGCCGAGTCCTCGACACTTCCTACAGTACTCTTTGCAAGTTGGTAGAGTTTTATTCAGAAACTGAAGCATTTGAGAAGGAAGAAAGAACTTACAGAACTAGTGGGCTTGCATTCTTTGGTCTCAAAACAGACGGCGAAGACAATGGCGAAAATAACTGATAAAAGAAAGAGAAGACTCAGAGTTTTGTTCATTGAGCTGACTTTGAGAGATGCGGAAGAAGAGTTGAAGAAAAAGGAGGGGACAACTGACGAACGGGGAGGATCGAATTGACCTTTATTACATCCACTGACGGATATTCGATATTTCGAGCAAAAATTGTTTGGCGATTTGTGAACTCGTTTGATTTTCCGAATAAAAGTTTGAAAAAAAAGCTTTATTACTCGTATCTACATGGCATGTCTGTCTAGAAGAGCATCCAAGCAGTTTACAATCCCAATTTGCAGGTTTGTTGCTCCACCCAGCTATCAGTCTTCGGCACATTTCCGCCGTTACAGCTGAAAATTAAACATTTCTTCTCATTTGGTTCCGAAGTGGTTAAAATGAATAGAAACCTCACTTGCATTGGTATCCTCCGGAGCATTCCTTGTTGAAGACCCTCTCGCAAGCGCCACTTTCTCGTCCAAGACATTTCTGACAATATTCTGGACAACTCTTCCACAAGATGCCGGTTGCAAACTCTGCTGAGGGAAGACATCGGTCGGCATTATCATAGCTGGGAAATTGGTCAAAATAAAAAAGACATTATTACCATTCTTTCAGTCCGACTCCGTAAGTGAGGGCGAAAAGAGCGAGGAAAAGAGAAAGGATGAAAAATTTCATTTTGAAAGAAAGCGAGCTGAAGAGTTGGACTTCTGGCCGACATTATATAGCCATTTGATATAAACAAGCACCTTGAGGTCTCTCAAAAGACAACATGTTTGAGTCAGAGCACTATCAACAACATTTTCGAAAATATTCGAGGCAAAACGAGTCAAATTTAGGATGTAAATCTGCCGTCTGAAAAGTCTATTTTTGTTCGTTTGGAAAGAAACAGCTGGCTAATTAAAAATATTTGTTCTCTTTTAACGTACGGAATATCCGATTGGTCTCAGTTTAGAGCTAAAATATCAAGTACAGTACAAACAGGGGTCAATAATTCTTTGATGGTAAATGTTTCAAAGGCTAACGTCATCGTTCCAGTCAGTTCATACTCTATTTTGCCCGTCTTTCGCAATGGAAAGATCAAAAAAGCAGACATATTTGTTGCTTATGTCTGACCTGTAGTTTTCCTCAAAAACCGGAGCAAAGTCCTTTGAGATCTTCGAAATAGCTGAGTCGAGTAAATGAAGATTTGAGATGGAAAGTTCTCTAATAAATTTTATTTATTTCTGATAAAGCTCTCCTAATGTACTCACTAATCCACAACATTGAGCTCAAGAACTCTTCAACTCCAATCTCCAACCAAATTTCTCCATCTGGGAAGATTTTCAAAATGGAAAGGAGAAAACCTTGTCAGGCTATATCGTCCTCTAAATAAAGGGAAATTCAGTGAAGAATCACTAGCTCAAATAGAGCTCAATATTATCCAAAGAGAGAGCACGTAATGAGTGAAAATGTCGAAGACAGCTATCAATCTGGAAGTTGTTTTCCTCTTTTGGATGCCTGTGGAATGAGTCATTTTTCCAATATGCCTCTAAAAGTTCTTTTCCGCAACATTTGAAGGGATCAAACGCCCACTCGCCGGTATTGTGTGGAGCATCTTTCAAGGTCAACTCGGATGTTTCCCTTTAACCATTTCTTATAGAAGTGTTCCTTGTTTGATTTTCCTTTCGATAAGATTGTTTTCCCGTCAAAATGTACACCGATCGCGATCAGTTGTGTTGGTCAGAGCCATTAATCTTAACTGGCTCGTTGATCGAGCTTTCCCAAAAAAAGTTCGACGTCATTTGGTCTTTAGATTCCAAGATTCTATTCTAAGCTGGGGAGACACCCGGTTTGATACAAAAATAGCCGCCAATGGCATCATCGTCCCAAACGACTTCCTAAAATCGTAAATTGTTCGCTGTCGGTTGTTTGATCGTCCAATCCTACACTTTCTGCATCTAAGCCGATCAGACCATTGACCCTCAACTTGTATAGCAAACCCGTTCCTTATCGACTCTCCCTAAGCCACCAAAACACTTGTTTTACTTTTCCTCGAAGAGTAGACATCTCTCTAAATCAAAAATCAAGATCTACCGTAAACCCCCAAGACCAAACATCCAACCAGTTCGCCGGTTTTTAAGAAAAGCAAGTTGTCTTTCAAACTTCTTTGGACCAGAACTTGTTTATTTGAATTACAAGAAAGCCTTTACTAATTTATTGAGCCCCTTACACACGAGAGAGTGAGAGAGAGAGAGATTGTTATTGAAAAACAATAGGTTTTGGAATATAAATACCCATTGCCGATTCTTGACTTTCTCCTTTCCGGTGACAGCGCTCGTCTCGTCATTTATCTTACATGAAGAATCGAAGCGTTCTGCAAGAATAAAGTCTTTCCCGTCGCGTAGTTTTTGTCATTGCAATTTTGATTTCTGATGCTACAAATCTTGATCTCCCTACCTCATTCGAGGACAGTAGAGATCTTCTCTTGAAGCGAGCAGTCTTCGGAAAATGTCTTCCAATGAACAGTTCCAGCGATAACTTCTGAAGACATTTTCCAAGAAGAAGGGTAGTCTTTCAAAGAAATCTCTTTACTACAGAAATTGATTGAGATTGCTAGGTCTAGGGCTGCTGTATATTAATATTTAACTATCTAAATGTATCACCTTTCGATGACGTTTTCTCACGCGGGTTCACTGATTTCTCAAAACCATTTGAATCTAGAATGTCTTCCTATTTTGAGCTAAAGGAACTTCTAAAAGATGCCAAAGAGGGTTGCCCTGTTCAAAGAACCAATTGTGGGAAAAACAGGGATAATGGCCTGTTTGGAGGGGATTTTTGTGTTGCGATAGTCTCTCCCCTCAACAGCCGAAATTTCTTCTCTCCAATTTCACGGGTTTCCAACCCTCTTTTGAGCTAAGGCCCCCCTCTCTCCCACCTGGTCACTGTAAAGTTATCATTTCTCCGACACGACACGCGAGCAAAACGGGTCGAGAGGCGTCAACCGCCCCACCAGGTCTCTATTTTCGGCCTTTCCCAAAACGGTCCTTATTATTTTTCTTATTCAAATTTCACATCTCCTACCGTTTTTGGCCAAAGAGAGAGAAAGGGAGTCGAAAGGAAAAAAGACAAAGAGATGGACAGTGGCCAGTCTGACTCAAGGACAGAGAGAACCATGTGACTCGACAGTTTCTCCTTCCTTTCTCTCATCAAAGCCGTCTGAATAGCCTTTCAACGGTGACTCAGATCGAACCTTCTGAATCATCTGCCCTGGACTTTGTTCGTTTTTCCCGCGCGATTCAAAGATCTCTTCCGGATCCCACCGCTTACGGTAAGACGAAGTGTGTTTTTGTCTTCCAATGGGTGTACTATTAGAGCCACGTGGTGTTTATTATTTGTACTTTTTTTCGGCTCTTCCTGTCGAGCGGGTTGGACATTTGGCCGGAGGTTTTTCTTTGATCTACCGTGCTGATGATGGATAGATGGAGAGCCAAAACATGACATTTCCTTTGGAATCTTCTCTATAATTCCCAGCTAGTTTCAGTTGAAGTTTTTTTCTCGAAGATTTTCTGTAATATTTCACGGCGTTTAACGACCTCATTCCTTCCCTGAAACGGGTTGATTATCGAAAATTCTCCCTTTTGATCCGACGATTATGATTCTCGCGTTCAATTTTCCGTTCAAAACCTTGAAACAGATCGATACAGGCCGAGAGCCTCCATCAATCAAAGCTTCTGACCAAAAGGGTTCTCCCCGTCTTTTTGCACTCGGGGGTGCGAAGTCTGGCCGTTTCACTGACACCACCACAGTTCTTCTTCTTCTTCAGAATTTTCGTTCCTTTTTGGGGTTCAATCTTTCAACGATCTCAACGTTCGAAAACCTTATTTGTCCCCGTCATCTTCTCTTTCTTCTGTCGTCTCGGCTCATTCGGTCCGCCTCCGATCTTTTAGCTTTCATTCACAACTCACCTTACCAAATCGGACCAGATTTCAGTCAGGCGCGGTGATCTCCTCGGTTCCGTGCAGGGACGCGGATGCCTGTACTGCTGATCGAGGATGATCTTGATCCAAATGAAATATCATACTATGACGATATTCCGGTAATTTCCGTCTTTTCTGAGTAAAAGAAATTTAGAAAAATAATTTTCGAAGAGGAAGCCATGGCTATGGAAAGGAGCGGATCAAGACAGCAACCCTTAGACCCTACTACGTCTGGCGAGACAACTTCCTCCAGGATCGCTGCATTGAAAGAAACGCCTTGTTTAAAGAAGTAAGTCCATTCAGCTGGGAACAATTCCAAGGTTGGCTCGTTTTCCAGTTTCTCATCGCCTCTACTCCTCATATTTTGTTGAATGTCCTCCTGCTTATTTACATTATTTTTGGAGCTTTTTTTCTCCACGCGATCGATCCAAATGTCAAAAAAGAAAACATGCGGGAAGCCATTCTTTTCGCCTATACAACCATCACAACCATCGGTATTTCCATCCATCTTCACAATTCAAATATTCGCTCCAGGCTACGGTAATGTCTATCCGACATCGACCACCGGAAAGATTGGCTGTATGCTGTATTGTGTAGCCGGGATTCCTTTGATCTTCCTGGTCCTTTCGAATAATGGCCAATTTCTCGCCGAAGCATTTTGGATTCTTAGGAATAGTTTTAGTAGCAAAAAGGTAAATTTATTCATTTCCAGCTGGTTGAACCAGAAACAATTCCAGATCTCAGCCGCATCAAAAGAGCTCCCTCTTTGGATGACTGGCCTTCTCTTAATTCTCCATTCAATCATTGGAGGTATCATCTTCAGTTTTTGGATAGATCAAATGCGGTTCATTCCAGCGGTGTACTTTAGGTTATTTTTGCTCACCTTTCCCACCAAAAAAAGAGTTTTCAGCTTTATCTCAATCGCTACCATCGGATATGGAGATCTAACTCCAACTCCTGAAGACTCTTTCCAGATTGTTGTCATCATCGTGTATATGTCGACAGGTTTTAGAAATAAAAATAAATGGAACCCTTCCAGGTATTGTAATTCTCTCAACTTTACTCGGATCTCTTTCTAATTATCTCCAATGGATCTACAATGTCGGCAGGTATTTTGCCCCCAAAATTGGAGGAAATCTTCATCATTTTCAGACCAATTTCCGGCTCTAAGGATATCGAAGTGTGGTTTGGAGGCAATATGTTAACCGTAGAAGAGCTAGTTACAATGGTAGGCGATCAGTTCGGGGTAAGTCTACTAGTTTTGATCCCCAAGCCGTCAAAACACAATACGATTCCTATTTATAGCCAGTCTTGTTTCAGCCAGCAATAGATAATTTATAGGTCAGTCCCTTGCGTCTCGGTGCAGTTTTAACGGATCTCGATGAGATTCTTCGCGTTGCTTGCGAGTCTGAAGAGACCCAGCAACAGACCGAAAATCTTCGAAAACTTTCCAAACGCGAAGTAATTTTCCTTCGTTTTCCCTCTTAAAAGGAGATTTAGAGCTGTGTCTTCCAATTGAATCCAGAAATTCGCCAAATGTTATTGAAATACGGCCACGAGGAGAGTCCGACTACCTCCCTCACTTTCAGTAAATTTCATCATAGCAAAATATTTCGAACGAATTCCGACTCTAACATCCAAAATCATTTCCGCGATTCAGCCAGAGAAACCTCAATGGTTTGGTCTTCCTCTCCCTCCCAAATATTAGAAATTCAGGCTCTTCAAGCTCTAGGAGTAATTCATCACACTTTGAAACAACAAAGACGACCGCCGGGGAACAAATCTCCCATGGCGAGTCGACAATCCTCCGATGCGACAGGAACAACTTCAGCCACCACAGCACCGAGTCCTGGAAGAACCGAAAGACATACCAGCACCTGAGCTGACTGTACATAAGAAGCCGTGTAAATACGACTTATGGGTACAAACAAGTGTAATAAACCTCTCAGTACAACTCTCTCTTTTTGTATTTATAAGAGTCTGAGAAACTGAATGGAGCCAGTAGCTTTCAGATTAAGTTCTGGTCAGAACAGACCTCGGTCACAGATCGGTCGTCCTTTTTTTGGATTCAATTACCTCCTTTACTTTGATCTTCGGTTTTCTTATCGAAAGCGTTCCGGACAATTCGTGATTTCTTCTATCTTTTAGTACCTCTTTTTCTACGTCAACCCGCGGACTTTGACAAGTCTTGGTCCGTCTTGAGGAGGCTCTTATCACGGCTCTTATCAAGAAATCCAGAGCCATTTAACCTGCAACAGTGTGTGCCTTCTTCCTTCTCTTTTTTGAGAAAACGATTTCAGGATGAAATACTTGGTCTCTTTGGTCTTTTTGGCTGCAACTGGAATGGGATTCGTCATTCTCGGTGAGTTTATTTGGCCTTGGTCATTTCTTTTTCTGATAAAACGACATTTCTGAGAGTTTGCAGACACTACGCCCCAATGCGATCTCGAATGGAGATATTATGATTACACCAACAGGTGAATCTCCCAGAATATTCTGAGAATTCTTTAGTTGTTACTACCAAGGCGACTATCAGGACTTTGCTGGGGCTGAGAATGCCTGTAAGAATATGGGCGCACATCTAACTTCCATCCATACCAATTTCGAAAACTCTTTCGTCCAAGGTGACTCTCGAAGATTTTGAAATTCTTCTTTTAGCCATTACGGAATCCGGAGAGAAACAAAACATCGATGGAATGACTTGGGTCGGTCTTCAGTGGGTGAATAACACTTGGACATGGACCGATGGAACTCCTGTAAATTTTCAATGGTGGATGAAAGGAGCGCCGACCAAAGAAAGCAAATTCGGATGTGGAATTCTTATTCAAGACGACTATTCGAAAGCCAAAGGCAAGTTCTTCTTCTTTCGTCTTCTCTTCGCATTTCCTCTTTTCTCCAATTCCTCCTTGACCAAATTAGTTTTCAGGAGTCAAAGGCTATTGGGACAACACTGAGTGCAAATACAAAGAACGAAAATACGTCTGCAAGAAGAGTCCCAACTATTAGAAGAAGCATAAAGCTTTAATTTCATCTCTGTACAATTTCGAATATTATGAAACCGTTAAAAAAGGATCCCGTGATGTGAGAGAAAAGAGAGGGTAATACAACTGCATATTTACAGGATGGGTTAATTAGTCGAAGAGACGAGGGAAGAAGGAATAAGTCCAATTGGTGATGCTAGCCAAAACCTAAAATTAGATTGTTTTCCTCTTTAAATGGAAAATTTTAAATAATCTCAGCCGGAAGTGAGATCAGAAATCACGCTTTATGGGAAGATCAGAAACCAAATTTTGAAAAAAAAAAATGAGTGCCTAAAATAATCCTCTCGAAGTAGCGCTTATCAATCATATGAGAAGCGTGACTTTGAGTTCTGGCCGGCGACGAGAAGTCTGTGGTACGATCAAAATATAAATATTGGCTTTTCGCACCAAAGCAGCGATACAAACCCACATTTGATTTGTCATCTGGCTCAAATTCTTCGGAAGATTCAGTCGCATTTGGGACGTTTTCTTTTTCATTTTCTTGCTTGGGAGGCTCTTCCTTCTTCTTCTCTTCAGGCACTTCAGTTTTCTTCTTCTTCTTGGGCGACTCTTCACACATTGCGTGTTCAATCAGTTGGAATGGCTCAGCCATAGAAGGGGAAATCTGAACAAAAAAGCTACAAAAAAAGAAGGACAAATACCTTCTCGACTGTTCGTTCACCGAAAGCCATGGAATCAAGGGAATAATCCTGAACAATCACAAGATCGTCAAGGGGGAACATTTCGTCCGAATAGCGTGTTGAACGGGCAGCTGAAAGTAGATAATCTGACCGTGAAAGGCACTCCTTGTCACTGAATGACAGCTACCTCCAGCCCCTCCCCATCAGCTGATTTTGCAAAAAAGGGTGGCGAGAGAGAGAGTAAGAGAGAGAGTAAGAGAGAGAAAAGAGGAGAGGAAAAGGGAGGGAATGAACGATTTTGAAACGTCGGCCTTATCAGTTAAAATCGGTTGTTTTTCACCTAAAAAGGAGTGTCTGGAGAGCAGAGAACCGACAACAAACACCGTCGGCGAGGAATACGGATCACATTTTTCTCAGCTGACCTAAACCCATATGACACTTCCCGGATAGGAAGCGCTAATTTCGAGCCAGACGGGCCGTCGAAAAATATTTGTGATCTCACAGCAGCCCGTCAAGGCTTTGTTGTCTTTGATTCTCGATTGAGTAATAAAGCAAATATTCTGGGGACAAAAGAAACTCACGGGAAAAGACTCAATGGAGCCTTTTATAGAAGGAGGAAAGTTCATTTATCAGTTTCACGTGCATCTTCTTCAATCCCCTTCAAAGTTCTTTGACCTCGACAACAAAAAAGGCCAACAAGCGCTCTCCCATCATTCGTACAGATAATTGGGTCATAAAAGTCTTCCCCATGGTGTCCAATCAAAAATGATGAAAACTTACGCTCCGTATTAAAGCTGATCTGCAGCTTGCACTCACGACGCTTCTTCTCCATTGGCCAACTCTAATATCTGGAAGTCTTTTTGTTTGAAGAAATGACGAAAGACTGAAGTTTCAACATCTGAGGAAAGACATTTTACGAAATCTGATAGAGGAAAGTACTCGACTCGACTGGCTGACGGATAATTGCTGGGCGTACGTATCAATTTTGATTAGTACTAAGAGGGAGAGAGCACGAGACATAAAGATACTTTCTTTTATGCTTATTACGAGAGAGATCAAATCTATATGAGAAAAGCGAATCGAATCACGAGTCGAATTCTTGACTGTTTTCTCAGGAAAAAAGAGACGAAAAGCTTTTGTTTATTCATTAAAAACTGTAAAAAGACGATCAGATGATTTTCTCACTTTCGAAATGCTTTCCTTTGAGGAGACATGGCTCTCGCATGGAAATCTAACGAGAAAAGTAAATGTTTTGAGTTTCGGAAAATTTATGATTTCCCCCGTCGACAACCCGATGTGTTCTGAGACCAATCTGCCCAACTGTAAGGTTATGTTGTTTCTCTGGTTTATATCCGGTAGTTTGAACTAATTGCTGGAAAATTTTGATACGAAATCCAAACGCGTGACTGATATGGCTGAGGTCAGTCACTCAAAATTCTATTTGCAAAGTCAGCGAAATAATGGTGGAAGAAAGGGGAAAACAGCCGAAATGTATGGGAATATAAGCACTCGGAGATCAGCTGAGAAAGAAGGTCATATGGATACCGTAGTTCGCGGGATCTGTCTGGAGGAATAAAGGACAAATAGCAGATGGATGTATTTTGCTCGAAAGAATGATCATTTTAGAGGGAATTGTTGAAAATTAAAAATCATCACATGGCAGCCCACTTCCTTATTAATTTTTATTTCTTCGCTTTTTCCAATCGAAGGTCACGTCCTTCGGAGCTTCGGACGAGGAGGGTTGATAGATAGATCCAGTTGGACTTTTTTTGAACTTTTTCAAACATCTTTTGACGTCTTCGTGGGCCATTGGATCGAGACAAGACCTCCCAGTTTTCTAGTTTTTTCGAGGAGAAATGAATCGAATCTTTCTTCCTGTGTTCAAGAGAAAATCATCCATAGATTGTTGAATTTACGCTTTTCAAACTTTTTATTAACTTAAAATGGAAAAAAAAACGACTGTGGAGTCAAAAGATGAATTTCTAACTTGAGGGGGAATGGATCTCCTTCGATTGTCTACTATCAAGACTCCCAGCTTTGTATGGTATCAATCTCGACCACCCTTCACATAAACGGGCGGGAACTCTCGGGAGCGCGAGAGAGCGGACAACAGGCGTTTCTCTCCAAGGCCGCCTCCCTCTCTTTTCTCTGTAATAATCTCTCCCTCTCTTGTCTCAATTTTCCTAAAATTCCATGTCTTCTCCGTCCGAAAGGACACAACCAGCCCCTTTGTGGCGGCCCTTTTTACTGGCTGGCCTGGATTTTTACGGATTTTCTGCAACATGAACGGCAGCCAATTAGAGAGAGCGGAACTGGTTCTTTTGGCTGTTGGAAAAGGTAGAAGTCGCCCTTATTGATGGGAGGACGACTGATACTTCTTCCTTCGGATCAAGTTTGCATTCATTACATTCATTACTGTTTGTCTCCGCTCGAGTACTGTATTTTTAGCCTGGGCGTTACTCTGCGGATCAAGGAACACCCCCTCTATCCGCTCAATTTATATGCTTCTTCTTGTCGTTCCAGCCAAAAAATTCAAATTTGATTTCCCCAAGATGTCCTTTCGAAGGAAGTACAAGCCTCGTCCGAAAACAGTAGGAGATGCTGGATGTCCTTTCCCAGTAGCCGCTCACTCCAGCATATGGCTTGGTTCACACACAATGGAAAGACGATAAGGAAAAGTCCTTGGCCATAATGACAGCTTGTTTATGGCACGTTCTCTCCCGACGACAGAACGGCGTTTTTGGGTTTCCCCCTTCTGCTCCGATGCCTAATTATCGCCACATTAGTCCGGAGCGACATTGTCATTTGGACAATCGATGTTCTTTTTTCGTCTCCACATTAAACCTTAATTCAACGCTGCCGGGCTGCTGTCAATTGCCAATTTAGGAAGCCGTCGCAGCTTGTTATAGAGCCTTCTCTCCTCTCTCTCTCTCTCTCTTGAGGTTTTTTAAATCTTATGTTCCGCCTTTGAATGGGCCATTCTGATGATTCCCAGCTGACCAGAGAGCCATTGAGTCACTCTCAATTAGCAAAAACTCCAGACATTTTTCATCAATTTTCAAATCCCTCTATTGCCCAAACAATCCCACTGCAAGAAACCGATGTCCCCGGAGTAATCTGCTAGTAATAGAGTCTCCTCGAGGTTTTTCCCAGCGGCTCGTTCTGATTCACACTGCAGGTGTCCAAACGGGAAGGATCCTCGCACACACCTGGCCCCGAGATCCCGTGACAGTCTCTTTCTCTCTTTTTCCTCGTTTCCATCTTCCAATGGCCAAGCGCTTTCTTATGTGTCAGAAAGAGGCTTTCTCCTTGTCCATTATATGCGTTCGAACAACTTTTGACCGAACAGCTGCCGGCAGATTGCGAAAGGGTTTACTAATCTTGTCGGGATGAGTCTCCTTTTGAAAAAATAATTTCCTCGCCGTCTGTCCGGAGCCATAAACAAGAGTCTTTTATTGACATTCTACATGTTCCTCGAAGTCCCTTATGAACCTGGCCATGTCCCTTTATGGATGAGTAATCGGATAGCTCTCTCTCCCACACCCTACACTCTAATAACCACCAGCATTCGGTCTGCCTAATTCACCTCGCAAATCCTCTAGAGAAGGGACGCATGTCGCCTGCCTAGATAAGTGGCATTTGCATGCTGGCGGCAAATTTATTGGGTTTCTGACAGCAAAACGATATTGCTTCTTATGCTTAATTAGGACCGACTCTCCGCTCTAATTGCTCTCCAATTTCTTCCCAAAACTCGCTCTCTTCGTCCTTCTTCGAAGACCTTTTGGAACAATTTGCGGAGTCCTTTTGTCTCAAATTTCCAGCAGAATTATTGAGCTCTTTCCGGTCTGTTTAGCTCCCCTCCACCGGTTGAAAAATAGCCACCGGGAGCCTAATTAGAATCGATTGAGAAGGCTCGGATTAGCCAATTAGTTGTTTGGCTTGTGTCCGTCCATCTGTTGGTTCCCGGTAGCTCCCTCCTCCTCATTCTTTCTCTTATATCAGTCTCGATTGAAGTTCTCCACAGATGTTTTTGACAAGCAGATGTGGTCAGATTAGGCCCGTAAAATAGAGGGAAATCAGTGGCCTTCCAGCTGGTCAAAGCGCCTCGACAGATGGCACAACTTACTTCGAGAGAGAGAGAGGGAAAGAGGAACCTTTTTAAAATCGGATCGATTTCAGCGCCAACCTCTCAGCACTTTTTTTAAAAACTTTTTTCAGAAAGTCTAAAAATTCAGCTAATAAAAAGTTTAGTCCAATGCCAGCGGAGGCGATCTTTAAAGGTCTGCCTCGGATCGCGCTCCGACTCCAAAAACAGCTGCTTTGAAAATTTCAAAGAAGGCTTTTTCTCCCCTTTCCAAATCTTTTCTTCGATCGAGTTTACCCAGGAATTTATATTCATTTTTCTCTTTAGTCTTTCCTTTTTCCGTATTTTCCAGGAATTGTAAAAAACTTTTTAGAATATTGTCTGGTAATTGAATCTGTGATAGAAGATGTCGGGTGATATCGATGCTTCCAAACTACCTCCAGAAGTTAGAGAAAAGTTGGCAGAGTTGGATTTGGAACTGAGCGAAGGTTAGTTATCAGCACACGAGATAAGAAGACCCCCTTCAGGTGACATAACACAAAAAGGATATGAGAAGAAGCGCTCCCTCATCCTGGCCCAATTCATGCCAGGAGCTAAAAACGGTAGATTTATATATATATATTTTTTGTTGAGAAAAGGATCTTTCAGGGAAATCACAGGCGAGTCCAACTACTCGAGCAAACCGCCGACATCATAGACGGGTCACACGAGATGAGTCTAGATTCCATTCAGGTTGAGCATTTTATTTTATTTTTTAATATTTTCAACAGAGATTCGAAAAGAAGCGGTAGAAGCGGCTTTAGCTATGTATTCCCAAGGGAAGAAGGAGAAGCCGACCGTTCTGCAAGCCGTAAAACGTCGTTCTGAGTCTCGTGAGCGGACTAAAGTCTCCGGTATGTCCTTTCCCTCTCATTCCCTATGCCGACTCATTAAAATTGCAGAGTTCTCTATTTTTCGTTTCCAATTTCTGATTCATGAGCATATGAATACGCAACTGGCGTCTCACCTTTTTACGCTCTTTTCCAATCTTCTCTCCCCTGTCGTCTCCCCCTCTTCTCCGTTCCTTTTATATCTTTACAATAGGGCTGAAATAGACACTTGAGCGTCTGTTTTCCCGCTCAAGATTGCTTGTCTTCAAGACCTCTTTTGGCCGTTCATTTTGACATTCATCGTCGATGAGATGACTCAAAAAAAATGGCTGACTCGTTTTCCGGTCTTAGATTGGCTCCAGGGGCTATCTCTTCATTATTCTTGCAGCTTCCTTTCTTTTTCGCCTTCAAGTTCTGTTTTAGTAATAAGCCTCTCAGCCGAGGAGCAACATCGGCAGGCCGCTTATCAATCAGATCAAGAAAGAGCAGCAAAATGCTTCGATTAGCATCTCCTTTCTTCGAGTTTTGTAAAACTTTGAAACTTTTTGTGATTCCTACGAGTTCTCTCACTCAGGGAATCATGAAAGAGTCACAACTTATCAGAAAACGCAATCTCCCATTGTTCTCCGATCAAATTGAGAAGGAACAACTCTTCCCTTTTCGGCCGTGTAAGATCAAGAGAAGTAATGGGTTCTGGGCGAGTACAAATAAACCTCGATCAAGTCAACCACAAACAGACCGACTTATCAAATATGGCCTCCCGTGGCTAAACTGACAACTAGAAATTCCATTTGTTTCGCCTCAGAAAACAGGTTCAGAACACATAGTTTTGCGGAGAGAGTGCTTTATGGGGTTATGCAGCCATGCTGACATGATAATAGAGGCGGCCGACTGACTGTGTGAGGCCTCACAGTGTCTGTTTACCCGGGTGTTGAGTTGCCTTAGTCTCTCTCGCTGTCACAAATTCGAATCAAATCCTCATCGGTTATGTGTGCGCTTCGAGAATATCTCTCCCCCGGGGGGCTTCGTAGAGGTGGACATCGTCTGTCCCCCCTTTTCCGGTCAACTTGCCCCCAACTTCTGTCAACACTCGAGTCAAAACTTGCTGACATTTTGCAACCCTCTTGGACGCTCGACCGACCACTTTGTGCAATAATTCACATTGATTTTCTGGTTGACCATTGCCTTCTGAATTGAAGTCAACCGCCCAATAATAAGTTTATTCAGGAAGCTTATTCATAGGCATTTCCGGTGAATTTTAAGCGTCCAATTAATCGCTTTTTCTTTGCCTTCCACTCTCTCAATTATCCCTACTTTTCACGGCAAAAACTGGTTGTCAACCAGCAAATATGGCTGGGAGAGTCTGTGACTCGACTGTGTGTTTCCTTCCGCCCCAAAGCATCCGAGAGACCCATTTGGGCAGACTTCCGAATTCAGTTTCTCTCTTTCTCCGACTCTTCCACACGCCTCTTCCTAATGTTATTACGGGGAAGGGAGCTCCCCTTCTCGTCGTGTTGACTACACCTTTTCTGTCTATTAGCCCTCCCCGTAGAGTGTGAATTTTTTTCGTTTTCTCTTCAGAAAAAACTAGACAGGCGTTCTCCTAATTGAAGCGAGCGGAGAAAGCGAGGGAGAGATAGTCCAAGTGTTATCCAAGTGGTGTCCTTGATTTATAGCTGAGTTGCGGACCGCCGTAGGATGTTGCCGAGCCGCTGGTCAGCTTTTTAGCCGAGACATTTCGAACATTTTACACCTCGCCAAGCTCGCATTTCCTTCAAAATCTCTCTCACATTTTTGTGCCTTTAATTGTGAGGAGATTCTCACCATTTAATGACTCATTTCGTTGTGTACGAATGGCGGCTTCTTTTGTTATAAAATATCCCCCCAACCGAGGTGCCAACAGGGGCTGGCCGGTACAGTATCTCTCACTCAAACATGAATTCGCCTATGATTCCCTCATGACCAATTTGTTTTTGGCCGAGTCATTCTCAATTAATGAGCTCCCTTTTTATACAGCACTCCCCTCCAACTGTCGGACTCTTTTGTGACATCAATTGAGTCTTTTTATTCAAATATTATTCAGTCTCTAAAACTCTCTTTGGTATGAAGAAGAGAGAGAGAGAGACTACAGTCTTATTCAGTTGGTGGTCCCATGAATAATCTCCCGTTCGTCTTTGTTTTTGGGTCTCTTTCAATGGTAGAGTGAGTCATTTCCAACTGAATGAGCTTCCGAAGGCTCATTTCCTGTCTGCTTTCAAGTATTTGTAAGTCCCTTCAGAGCGAGAACATAAAAGCCAACTGTCAACCTTCAATTCTCCCCCACCTTCGCAAAAAAAAGAGACCTTGACGTATCCCTCATAATGACCAAAAGTGAGAACCGTTGCAGTCATCAGAAGTGATCAATATGCAAAGGAATCGCTCAATCCACAAACCCGGTTCTCGTCCCCCCGTCCTCTCGGCTAACCTTCTCTCTCCCCCCGGCGGTGTGTTTGCAGCGTGCCATTGTGTCTTCTCAAATTTTGTTTTTCTCCCGACTTCCACCTGTCAACAAGAGCTGATCCCTTCTTCTGAAGTCAAAAGAGAAAACGGCCTCCCACATGTGGCCGCTGGACCACCAGGAAAAGAGAAATTAGCTCCTTGCTGCCTCTCTGACCTCCCCTCCTGTTTTCCGGCTGGCAGGATTAACGGGACGGCTGCTCTCTGTTATGCTAATTACTCCTCTTCACAACATTGTGTACATCCACCTCTCTCCGCTAAACTGAATCATCTCATTCAAATGTCAATTTCCGTACCGGTTTTGTCTTTTTTCTTACTAAAATCCCCAGTGAATGTCTCCCCCTACTATTCAGTTGAGAGAGAGAGAGAAAGTTTAATACGTCTCTTCCCTCTCCTTCACAAAGTTCATTAATTGACCTCTTGCTGAGTGATTTCAAAGAGCCATTTGTTTTGTCGCCTCCTTGCGTAGGGCTCAGCTCTCTTCCGCTGTAATGTATAATGTTATGCGTTGGTCGAGGCCATTTTCCAGTTACTATCTCTCTCTCTCATTCTCTTTTAATTAAGACTTTTCTTTGTTGTAATGGACCTTCTCTCACATGGCATTAGTCACGCGTTGTGAGTAAGAGAGACCAGGACAACTGTCAATTCTCTTCTTGTCGTCATCTCTTCATTTTCGAAATTTCTAGATGAACGGGCCTATATCCACTCAGCCTCCAATAGTCCTTCGACCACGTGTAATTACAGTAAGAGATAATCCAAAACGGGCACCGATATACCGAATTACGGGAATTCGTCATTCTGCCTATTGTGAGTCGGCTGTGAAAGGGAGATAATGCTTATTTCTTTGTGGATTCAGAAGAGACTTCTTCCAGATTCCTCCTCGGATGACGACGACAGTAACCAATTCTCGAGTGGACCAAGCACACGGGAGAGGAAGAAAAAATTCACTCAAACCAATGGGAACCATAAACCTCCGCCAGAAAATGGAGCAGTCGAAGCTATGTTACGACGGGTCAGGGAGCAACAGGATCGCAATTTCCAAGTGAGTTCTCGATTCTGAAAGGACAAAAATTGGTCGAACACGTGTATGAATCGGGCTTTTTTGTCGCTCCCCACAAGGGATACTACACCGGCCTCTTTCACCGTGTGTACCCCTATAAGGAGAGAGAGCCGTGGTGTATCAAGTGCTTGATGTGTCCCTTTTGTTGCGACATTACGGACCCGTGTTTGGCCAGTCCTTTAGGCTGTGATGATGCACAGCGTCTCTATACACTCTCGTCCGTTTTGAATTCAATTGACGGCGATTGGACAGCATAAAATTACCCGAAATGTCTTCAGATTCAACGAGATGTCGACATCGCCCTCCGCTTGAAGGAAGTTGCTCTGTCGGACAAGCGAATCTCCCGTCATAGTCGCAACTTTCACAACACTGATTCGCTCGAAAAGGTAGATTTCTGGCTCCCTCAATCAAACAAGAAATTCCAGCCGCCTTGTGAGGAGGTTGTCTATGTGAATACGCAGCTTCCCGAGCAAACCGGCGACTATCAAAACGCCATCCTACGTGAGTTTCTAGAGTTCTGGAAATTTCGTGCTTATCTCGGCCTAAATTAATGGTATAATTAATGGGCAAATTTGCCAGCCACAGCCGCGTTATCACTTTTGGTTGTTTTACAGCAGCCTCGCGACGATTCGTTCTTATATGGCGGGTCAACGCGCTTTTATTTTCTCCCGACAATTCCCCCATTGTGTTTATTTCAACATAGCACTTCTTTCTGAAAACAAAAACATCTTTCAGCGGTTCGACAGTCCTCCAAAGTCTCTCTCAAAATTCAACAAGTACAGATCAACCTGCAGGTTTGTCGTTTCTTCCATTCCCGAGGATCAATGACTGCCGCCCCTTACACATTTATCGGTTGTAAATCCGTTGACCCCGAGATGGTGTTCTCGATTCTTGAGCCTCTTCTTCTTCTGTTGTTTGGTCGAGTCAGCTGTAACTCTAGGCGAGAGAATTCTCAAGTTTCCTAATCGTTCAAGTCACTCTTTATCTTCAAAGAGAACTCTCTGGTTCTTGTTGCAACATCTGGCCACCTTTGCCCCCAATCATTCTCCTCCTAGAGGCTTTGAAGCCTCTATATTTGGCACCTTCGCCAGTCAGATAAGGGGATTTTCGTCGAGTTTCCTGCTTCTGATAAGTGAAGGGAGCACGACTCAAGATAGGGAGAAAGCAGAGATCTTTGTTGTTTTGTTTTTCTGAAGAAGTTTTGAGTGCCATATGTTAGATGAGCCTCTCTCTTTCTCCCTCTGACAAATGTTGACCAAAAATTTTACTGAGGACGTTAGCCTATCACTCTAGTACTTGCCAGACGTCGAAAAACATGTCAACGGTGGTTTTCCGGTTCCGTGTTATTAGCTGTTGGAACCAGTTGTTCCTCTTTTCTCTCTTCTTGTCACTCCAAACTCCTGGAGGAGGAAAATTTTTCTTTTAATGGGACAGCCGATCACTCAAAAAGTGTGCCCTTCGACCCACGTGGTGATCTTCTCCCTCTCACACATATGGAACGCGACATTACTTGAGGGGGAGTCTCTCTCTCCTTCGTTTTGCAAAAGCAGTCCCTCTCACGTGCAGCATCGTCAGCTCCTCCCATTCTCAATGGTCATCTCTCCCACTTCACAGCTGATTTCTCCTTTTCTCTTCCTCCCCCCACTGTTTTTGAGTCCAGAGCTCTCTCTCTCTCTCCAGCCGTGTGTAATTAGCCAAAGGTGCGTCTCGGGCCAGCTCTGTTTGACCACCGGCTACCGAGTCGACCCCAGCTGATTTCTTTCTGAGTTCTCTTCCAATTTCTTTCGAACTTCCCTGCCACTCAATCATTTCCGTTTCACTTTACACATCTTTTGCAACCATTTTTTACGCGCTCATTACTGCTCGACAAAGCACTTTTTCCTCTCTTTCTGCTTAGTTCTCAAGCGATTAAAAATAGAAGAGTTCTAGGGACCTTTTCACGTGAAAAAGACCGGAAAATTCTCGCCAACAAACTTAAAACAAACAATTTGACGGCTGTTATTTTCGTCTCTTTCCCTCTTGATCAATTCGCTGCCAGTCTATGGCGAGAACTGATCCCTCGCCTTATGCAGTCACTCGAATTTGTTTCCCAACGTTGGCTCTACAAAAAACTGGAAGAAGCGGCCTCTCAGTTGGCTCCTATCGCCGCCAGTCGAGCTCAAACCACCAGGATTATCTCAATGAGCGACACTCCAGAAAAGCAGCCTCTTTAAAGGAGAGAAAAGCCAAGGCGGAGAGACAAAGACTCGAAAATGGGACGCAAGAGAAACTTCGCAAAATATCCGACATTGTTCCAGCCATCCCGCAACAAAACAGCTTCGATTCGGAAGACGGAGCTTTAAGAAAAGTCTCTTCTTGTCCTCATTCGGTTGGAACTATCAGCGCCAGCTCGAGTTTTGTCCGTCTTCCCGGAGTCTATCATTCTCCCAGCAGCTCGAGAGAAGAGTACAGTGAAACGAACGAGTATACTGTGCCCTGGGATTGTGTCAATCGCCCTCCGTTGACATCCAATAACAACGAGAAGGAAGAGGTCGATCGAAATTATGTACTTCGGGTCGGACATCGGGGCAAAAAATCTATCAAAGACATCAATTGGCTTGTGAGTTTTTGAGACTTTGGGATCCTGTAGATGGAAAACCTCTGTTAAAAAGTAAATTTCAGCGGCCAAAGGCTAAGCCCCTCCATGAGTATTATAACGACGATGACGCCGAGCTAGAAGGTGAGTTCTGATCGTTTGTCGATAAACTCAACTGGCCATTTTTTGCCAAAACTCGCGTCAGCTGGCCGCGGCTATATGATAGATGCTGCTGACCTCGAGACCAGACTCAAATTCCTCGGCTAGATTTATTGCGACTAGGAAACAGGAAGAGAAAAGATCTCTTTTCAGCTATGGCCAAAATGGTGGATCCATCGGCGCCTCGGCCTGAAGGCAACCTAATGACGCCCGTCAGAGGAGACAACACCACCGTTTCCTCCAGCCAAACTCTCCCAAGGAGTCTTGACAGGTTTGTCTCTCGAGGTCCCTAGGTGTACAGCCATCTGTTTTTTTAAAATTTATTTTAAAAGAAACTAGTGGCGGTCTCTTTTATGCGCATGAAAAGCCTTTGAATGGCACAGCTGTGCATACGAATAGCCGCAATCGTTCTTCTGGATGGACAGTTCGAACAGCTGGAACTCATACGTCGATGATTAATCGGTTTCAGTGCTCTCCTGCGATACGGCACTTCGCATCCAAAAAATGTCGTCGCGATGGTTCTGGACCAGGCTGGAAAGCCGACCGAACAGCTGACATATGGTGAGCCGGAAATTCTTTGAATTTTTGCGGGAAAACGTGTCGTGTGACTGGTAGTTGCAGTTGTAAAAATCAGGTTGTAAACCTCTTTGCAAAAACAGCGATCATCTCAAAAGTTGATGGAAAAGTGGCATATTTTTACTCAATCTATCAATCGTAAAGTTGTGACCGGGAACTCCTTGAGCCAACTGACGTCCGAAAACAAAGAACTTCCAGGGAAACTCCTCTCTCGAGCCAATAAGGTCGCCTTCATGCTGCTCAACAAGACCATTTCAATCGGAAAAGACAGCTCCAAGATCCCAATTTGTAAGCCAGGAGATAGAGTGGCATTGATCTATCCAAATACGGATCCGATTTCCTTCGTCATCGCCATCTACGGCTGTTTTTTGGCTGGAGTCATCCCAGTTCCAATGGAAGTCCCTTTGACTAAACGAGATGCCGGAATTCAGCAACTTGGCTTCCTTTTGGGCTCTTGTGGTGTTCGAGTCGCTCTTACATCCGAAGCTTGCTATAAGGTATCTCCGCTTGTCCTTTTTTTGAATTCTCCTTCCAGGGTCTCCCCAAAACGGCTTCTGTCCCAACCGGACCTTCTTCGACGCCCTCTGGATCGAATAGTCTGACGGGTCAGGCCACAGAGATCGTAGATTTCAAAGGATGGCCTCGACTTTATTGGGTCACAACAGAGCATTTGCCTCGTCCTCCTCGGGATTGGACTGTCGCTCAACGAGTGGCCGATGAGAACACCGCTTACATAGAATATTCGGTCGATAAGGATGGAGCTGTCAAAGGAGTTTGTGTCTCTCGTCAGGCGATGCTCTCCCACTGTCGATCCATCACAACAGCTATGGAATATCAAGAAGGAGATACCATGATGTGTGTCGTCGATTTCAAAAGAGAAGTTGGGCTTTGGCATGGAATTCTGACCAGTGTCTTCAATGGAATGCGAGTCGTCTTTGTCCCTTACTCCCTGATGAAGATCAATCCAGCCGTCTGGATGCTTGTTGGCTCCAAACTTCAGGCCAGCGTTGCCCTGGTCAAATCGAGAGATCTCCATTGGGGTCTTCTAGCCACCAGAGATCACAAAGACGTCAATCTGTCTGCCTTGAAATCACTCGTCGTCGCTGATGGTTAGTCTCTTTTCTTCCGTCTAACCCTTTCTTTCAGGAGCCAATCCATGGAGTTTATCCTCTTGTGACCAATTCTCCGAGAGATTCGCCGAATATGGTCTTCGTCCAGAAGCAATGTGTCCATGTGCTGGCAGCTCTGAAACCGGGACGATTTCTCTCCGAAGAAGGACGGCTGTTGGAATGAGCAGCAGTGGGCGAGGAGTCCTCTCTATGCCAGCTTTGAGTCATTCTGTCGTCCGAGTTGACAACGAGAATTCAATGACGAGTCTTGTGGTTCAAGTAGGAATCTTTTTAAAATTTTATTAAAAATTTATAGGATGCGGGTCAAGTGATTCCAGGAGGAGTGGTTGTGGTCATCAAACAGACAGGAGCGCCTCGTATTTGTAAGGCAGATGAGGTTGGGGAGATCTGTATTTCTGCTCATTCGACTGGCCACGCTTATTGGGGACTTGAAGGACAATCCTCCAGTACTTTCAAAGTCGAGCCACTTGGAGCTGATGATCGACCGCTGGGTCCTCTTCCTTACGTGAGGAGTGGGATGATCGGATTCATGGGACCAGTGAGTCTTTTTGTTTTATTTCTAATAGGCTATATAGGATGGAATGGTCTTTGTGATTGGCAGAAGAGCCTCCCAACTCTCAGTTTCTGGCAGACAACATTCGGCCGACGATATCATCGCGACTGTCTTGGCTGTAGAGCCGATGAAATTCATCTATAGAGGAAGGATCGCAGTATTTTCGATTAATGTCCTTCGCGATGAAAGGATCATTATTGTGGCTGAACAGAAGCCGGGAAGTACTGAGGACGACGCCTTTAATGTGAGTTTGATGAAGAGTTTCTTTCAAAAGCATTTCAGTGGATGAACAGAGTGATCCAAGCGACGAATACTATCCATCAGGCTGGAATCTACTGTCTGGCTCTGGTCGCTGCAAACCAATTGCCAAAAACTCCTCTGGGTGGAATCCATGTCTCCGAGACGCGACAGCGCTTCATCAATGGGGATCTTCATCCCTGCAATATCTACATGTCGCCTCACAGCTGTGTTTTGAATTTGCCCAAACCAAGAGAACGCCAATCGGACGTCGGCCCAGCCGCTATTTTTGTGGGCAATATTGTCCAAGGAGTACGTATTGCTGGTGCCCAAGGAAGGAATTTGGGACACGAGGAAGATGTGAGGAAGCAGTTTTCTTCAATATTCGAATTTAGAGCTACATCATGATGGATGTCCTTCGATCTAGAGCCGGCGCCTCGCCAGATCATCGCCTCTTCACTCTCGTCACTGGAAAGAACCCCGAACAAGACAGTCTCACTTGTGGAAATCTCTTAAAGTGAGTTCATTTTCCTTAATTTTTTTATTTTTATTTGTAGAAAAGCCGAAAGAGTTGGAGCTTTGTTGACCGAGAGAGCTCGTTTGAACCCGGGAGATCATGTGGCTTTGATCTTCCCCCCAGGACTCGACATGATTGTTGCCTTCTACGGCTGTCTGGCAGCTGGAGTCGTTCCTGTTTGTATTCGACCTCCAGTCGCTACTAATCTTCAAGGAACTCTCTCCTCTGTTCGAATGATCGTCGACGCTTCTCAAGCTGTGGCTATTCTTTCCAATGCTTTCATCAGCAAGCTTTTGAGAAGCAAAGAGGCTGCCCATAGTGTGGACGCAAAGACTTGGCCGATGATTTTGGATATGGAAGATCTTCCCTCTTCAATCAAACGAAAGAATAAGGACGAGCCACCCGAGAGAAGAACCACCGACAAATGCTATTTGGACTTCACCGTCAGTACAACAGGCCAGATGGCTGGAGTCGTGGTGACCAATGCTGCTGCCACTAGTCTCTGCAAGAGTCTGAAGCTGGCTTGCGAGCTCTACCCTTCGCGTCATGTCGTCCTCAGTTTTGATCCTTATTCCGGATTGGAATTTGTTCTTTGGTGTCTCTCCAGCGTCTACTCCGGCCATCACACCACTCTCATTCCTCCAGCTGAAGTCGAAACTCAGCCCACTTTGTGGCTAACAACTGTATCCAACCTCAAGGCGAGAGATACTTTCACCAGCTATAACATCATGGATTTGTGTGTTCGAGAGCTGACCAATTCTGTGTCGACAATGAAGGAAAAAGGAGTCAATCTCTCTTGTCTTCGAACTTGTGTCGCTGTGGCGGAAGGCCGTCCCAGGACTGGACTTGTTCATGCTTTTACGAGAGTCTTCGCCCCACTAGGCCTTCTTTCCCGAGCAGTTTCAACCTCTTTTGGATGTCGAGTCAACCCAGCTATTTGCATGCAAGGAGCCTCCGGACCTGACCCTTCAACTGTCTATGTGGATGCGAAGGCCTTAAGGAACGATCGAGTGACTCTCGTTGGAAAGGGAGCTCCTCACAGTCTGCCTCTGATGGAAAGTGGAAAGATCATGCCAGGAGTGAAAATCGTAATCGCCAACCCGGAGACTCGAGGCCAATGTGCTGATTCGCATTTGGGTGAAATCTGGATTGCTTCGCCTCACAATGCTCAAGGGTATTCCACTGGTTCAACCGAGGAGACAACCACTTGTACCGATCATTTCACTGCCAGGCTCACCACAGGAGACACGAAATCCAAGTAATTTATTTTCTTTTTTTAAAACTTTTATTCTTTAGATTCGCTCGGACTGGATATCTCGGATTTTTGAGACAAACTCAAGCCATCACAGAAGACGGAGAGCTCCACGACGCCGTCTTTGTGGTTGGAGCCTTGGATGAGACTCTAGTTCTCCGAGGAATGAGATATCATCCCGTCGATATCGAAACAACCGTCTCGAGATGCCATCGACTCATTGGAGAATGGTAGGCAGAGAGAAAGAGACAAAAAGAATCAATTTTAGTGCCATCTTCACATGGAAAGACCTGCTGGTTGTGATAACCGAATGCCTCGGCCAGGAGAATGAAGCCTTAGATATTGTTCCCTCGGTGACATCCGCCGTCTTGGAAGAACACCATCTGATCGTGGGAGCCGTGGTTGTCGTCGATCCGAAGCGCGTGACGTGCAACTCTCGAGGAGAAAAACAGCGAATGCTGCTGAGAGATCAGTTCCTCAAGGATCAACTGAATCCCATTTATGTCGCCTACAACACTTAGAGAGAAATATAGTAGAGAGTCTACGCATAAATTGCCGTTTTATCTCATCCATTCAGGTATGCCACATATTGCTATCGGTGCCCTTTTTATGCTCATTTTGTCCCCAAAAAAATTGAATGACACAGGTATTTTTGTCGGTTTTCTTCCTGCTTTCTTCCATTTCTCTGCCTTTCTCTTCCTTCCTCCCCCCTAGCTTTCCCACCATTTAAAACGGGCTACAAGCTGATCAACTTGTCACAATTTGCTCTGTAAATATGAAGAAAAATAAATATTCTTTTCGTCTCTCATAGCTGGGAATGTACTTCCAAACGGACATCGCTTACTCAACATTTTAATTCGTTGCACTTCGATTGAAGAGCGATGAGACGAAAGAAATATTCGTAGATTCATCCACTTCCAATGGACTCCTCTGTTCCCTGGCAAAACTATGTCTTTTTTGTGGTCAGCGTTCCCTCCTACATCTTGTATTTGGCCATTTTGGGTGTTGTCTGCATTGGCCGAATTAATCACAAAAGATTTCGATCGACTTTCTATGGATTGGTGCTTTCATTGGTTCGTTTTGCAGTCATGAGGTAATCGTTTCTCAGGGTGTTGCTGATATTTTTTCCACGTCCACGGCTTGTTTTTTCAATATAATTCGAACGAGTAACATTTGGACGGAGTTCTACTGGAACAATCAAGAGTGGATTGGAGCCATGAGGTTAATTTTTGTAGATACTGGGTCTTCTCTAATCCATCAAGTTGGATGAACACTCTAGAGGCCCTTTTCTACTGGGGAATTGGCTATTTTCCAAGACTAAAGACTAAGAATCTATCCTCTAAATTTTTTTCTTTGAAATGTTCATTGAGATCGATAATTTGTAGTTATAACACGGCGAATTTTGCAATAATGATTCACCTGTTTGGAGCAACGTTGATCGCTCTCCAGCGCTATGCGTTGCTCTGTTATGGCCACACTTCGTTTTCAAAAGTCAGTTAAGTTTTTCTCCAAAAGTGGAAGTTAAGAGAATCGCATATATCCCATTGATCGTTGTGTTTACAATCCATTGGATTCCTCCACTGGCCTATTCCTCTCCGATAACCTTGGATTTTAATAAGTCCTTAATGGGTCCAGCCGATATGCGTCTGAAGATTGCGGCTCAGCAGCAACAACTCGGCGCTCTCATGCAGAATATCTTCGTCCTCGTGACTTTTAGTATTTCGGTTTTTGCTTATATCAAGATTCTTCGCCTCATTATTCAAACAAAATGGAGCACCACGTGAGGAATCTGGAGAGGATTTGAATTTTCAAAAATTCTAGGGGAAGATCGCGGGAATTTCGTCTTTCTATTGTTGCTTTAGGTCAAGGATTGGCTTTTACGATCACTTTCACTTACTTTTTTCTACAATATTTCTTCAATGCGATTGGAAGCGTGAGTTCTCTTTTTAGAAATAAATAAAAATGTAGCCTTTTGTGGATGGAATGCGTCCTTATATGACTCTTCTAACCGCCTTGATCTCCTACTGGAATCCGTGGATTTATATTTTTTTGAACAGCGATATTCGCGAAGAAATTCGCAGTCTTCTGGGTATCACGGAAGTCCAGGAAAGCTCTGTTGTGAGCTGAGAAGAGTCGATCCTAATCAAGAATGAATCCCAGGTAGTCTCATCGCTGACAAGGAACGTCCCGAATGGCACGACTTTTCTACAATCGGTCAACAATTAATTCGAAGAATTCGTCGCCGTTCTCCGTCGAATGACTTAATTAAACATTCCAACTTCCAAAACTATTCTTTTCCCTTGCAAATAAATCCGTTCTTCTTTTGGTCTTTTTGAACTCTACGATTAGAGCAAAAAAAAAAGTCCAAGCCTAATGAAAAATTCCCACCTTCACAACACGTGTGTGCTGAGGGGGAGAAATCAACCTACATTTTTAATGTTTAATCTACTTACTGTCCGTTCAAGGCACCTGGAATTGACCATCCAAATTTACCTTCGAAGGGCCCCTTTTATAGCAGAATAAAAGCTGTTGAAAGTATCAAAAATCTCACTAATCTTGCACCAAAGATTTTTCCCAGACTTGCTTAGACTTTTCCTCGTGATTTTTGGTTGAAATAGACGACTCAAATCAGACAGAAATATCTGAGAGAGTTGTGAAAACAGTCCTACGAGATCAAACATTTTCCTCTTTTGTGGTCTTCCTCGTACTTACTATTCGAACCATTCGTACTTCCTTCCTTTTCAGCTGTTCTTTTTTCTCTCCTCGTGCTTTTTAAAAGAAGTATAACGATAGAAGGATGATACAGTTCTCCGCCAAGACAATTATCGGCTTCTTTATGGGAATTTTCTGCTCTATCACCTTAACATCCTGTGTTTTAGCCTTCTTCGCCGTCTACAATCTGGCTGTAATTCAAAAGTGACTCTAATTTTATAGTTTGAAAGAGGAGTTTTAGAAAGTCACCCGTTTACATCATTTCGTTGGCTAATATTGGTTCAGACATCGTCTGGATCTCGATGTATTTTGTGTTTTTGGTCCCTTCGATCATAGTCGACGTGAGATTTATAAAAGTCGAAAGGAAAGTCAGATTTAGGAATGGATTTGGCCGGGAGAAAGAGGTCAATTATTCAGTAATATTATAGGTTTTATCATCAACAATTGCTGGTATGGAACCTCCTTCCTTCAGATCCTCATGGCCATCAATCGGTTTGGCTCTCAAGCGGCTTGCAACCCTTTTCAGACTTGTGGTCATTTGTCTCTCCAAGTCAAACATTTTCACTTTCAATATCCTACGGTTTCTGGCTCCTTTTTTGCTCATCCCATGTGCTTCCATCCACACCCTAATTCAACAAGAAATCCTTCCTTGCTGTCGGTAAGATTCTGGTATGGAAACCGCAGATTTTTGAATTAAAAACTGGTTGGGGAGGCCCAGGGCTGCAGAATTTGAATGCGTTTTTTCTCTCAGAATGTCGCTTGATCAAACGCATCTTGGCTATGGCTTTGAAGCGATCCCAAATATGACGAATTATTCGAACGTTTATCTGGCCTTTCCCACAAATTTGATCACATCATCCACAGCTATTTTTTGCTATTCCGTGGTAGGTTGAAGCACAAGAATTCTCACGTTCTCACCTCTAGATATTAATCTATGTTCGTCGTCATTCCGCAGCTCTTCGTTCCATTACCAAACGGAAAAATGATTTGATGTGAGGGCTGCAGAAATAAATACAATAAATTGCAGATATGCGATCCAATTTTTTGCGATCTCAATGTTCCATTTGTTTGCTTGGACTTCAGTTCGTTTTTTACCCTCAATAATCACAAATAATATCCATTCGGGAGTCGAAAATTTCTTCTCAATTTCAGCCTTTATGATTATCTGTGACGCATCGGCTAACTCGATTGTTTACTTGCTTTTCAATCTTGAGGTCTTTTTGAACTCTGCCAGAGCACTTGAAAGTTCCAGGTTAGAGCAGCACTTCGTCGTCGAAGTTGGTTTAGCAGAGAAATGACTTCCGTTATCACCGTATCTCAAATCAATTGAAAATATTCATTTTTGTACAAACAGATCTCTTATGTACATCCCGAAAAAAAAACTAACGTCTCAGTTACCAAAAACCTTGACTTTTCTCGTTTTCTGTTGACTTCTCCACGTAGATACAATAAACCGTTCGTGGCGTTTGTTGGGACGAAGTGTTAACAATATCCCGCATGCGGTAATAATCTTCCATCGCCTGGATTCGCTGTTTTTTTGGCTAGAAATTGAGGCCAACCTTCTCCCAGGCTTGTCGATCCACTGCCCTCCCAACTTTGGCTTCGTGGTCTCGCAGCAATTCGGTTTTCATTTGGTGAAATAATTCGACATGAGTCGTGGCCATCCAATCTGAAAGTTCGGGGATCACAGAAGAAAAAGAGTGGAGGAGGACGTGGATGGCAAAAAGGGCAAATATAGTTCGTTTCAGGAGGACAAACAGCTGATTTCAATTGGTTTCAAGTCTGGCTTTTCGAACAACAAAACTCCACTGGTCACTTGTTCTTTCGACCTCACAAGGACCTAATTTATGGTCGTTTACAAGAGCAGATGGCCAGCACAATCAGACGGATCAGCTGTTATACCAATGAGAGTGCCATTTGGCCAGAAATGAGTCTCTTTTTGGTGGGACAAAGTGAAGGTTAGAAACAGAGTCGACACTCGTGACAGCCAGCCTTGGTGACTGTAGTACGGCGGATGTTTGCGGACCCGGCAGGGCTCAATGGGCCGCACCCTGACCCGAGAAGTTCTCCCTTCCTCCTCAGATTGGGCTACCTCCTAGGCCATTCAAGATATGTAAATAGAGATCTTATCATGGGTCGAGAGGGAGTAATTCCCGTCACACGTCGTTCTCTTGTTTACTGTTTTTCAGCTTAGCTCATGATGGTTTGTCGAGAAAAGTGTAGTCAAAAGGGAGAGAGAGAGAGAGAGAGAGAGAGTGGCCAGCTGGATTCAAAAAGACAATACAAATAAACAAATCTCCTGGTCAAAGCTTCTTCCGATGATACAGGTCACAGATCGACCAATTCCCAAACAAAACAAAGACTGATCAGTGGCAGACCAACTTCTCTTCGAGCATAAGAGTCAATTTGACCCAAAAGATTACGATAAAAATTGGAAGAAAAAATTTTTTATGGCGTGATGTCCTGAACTTATAAAGAACGAGGAGAGGGAGCTCGTGATTCCGAATGTGATGAATGAAATGGAAGAAGGATCCCCCTTTGACTGGAAATCGATCAGCTGATGCAATAAAGTTGGTTTTTGATTGGACTAAAAAGTGTCGGCAAAGTCATTGAGACATTGGAATTGCTGGAGGAGAGAGAATGACCTTTGTCCAGAGGAAGAGAGAGACTGAGACCAGCTGTGTGTGTGGTGTGGCTGGTCGAATATATAGGGGGATCAATCGTCTCGTACGGTCATGTGACGAAGACTTTTCTCAAAAGGAGAACGAAAGTGAACGGAGCCACACATACAGCTGGCTCTCCCCTTATCAGAGAGTGCCAGGACGAGACAGCAGGTGAGAGACAGGGCAAAGAGAGGTTCACTTGCACTTTTCGACTCATCAGCTGAGATGATTTGATTTGTCGCGCAGAAGGAAGGAAGTGAAATGAGTCTGTCTGATACCAAGAAATTTAGAGCGCAGGGGAGGAGACACCTCTCATTTACATAAATATTCAATGATGCTAGAGAGAGTCCTCTCCCAGGTGGATTTGCAGGGAAACAGAGGTCACCTTTTGTTTTAGATAATTCAAGGACGGACTGATTAGTGACGTTACGGTTTCTTGTAAGTTTTCGGAGGAGAAATTGCTCGTGACTTAGACCACGTTACGACATCGTAAACCCCGAAAAAGAGGAAGAGAGGACATCAACAAAAAATTAGAGAGGTGGTCTCCTGGTTGGGAGAGAGGAAGAGCTCTTTCTTACACTTTTGGGCGGTCAAATGGATCATGTTACGGGAGGCACGAAGGAATATTTTCAGATGTGATTCAGGGCACGGGCACGGCCGAACTTGCACAAAAATATGGAGGGAGGATATCTCTTGGCAAACATTTTTCCCCAAACACATGTCGCGTCTTAGTTTTCTAAACAATGACGTGAGGTCGAGAGTGTCCTACTTTTCCTCACGAAGGCAAAACGGAGAGAGAGAGAGTCTCTAATGAATTCTATTGAACTGGGACAGGTGGTGCTCGGTGACAACGACTTTCTACCTCTCTGACTCAATGCTTATTTTCTCGGGAAGAGGGCGTTTGAGATGCCGAGCGACAGGAAATCCGTTCAATTCATAATTGGAGCAGCTGTGCGTGAACACGGCTTTATTGGAGCCAAGGGACGCGTGATTTATGATGACCACATAAATTTTGGAGGAAAAGGGAGATGAGAAAGGCCATCGGTCAGCAGTGCCGGGCGGAGGAACTCCGATCTTTGACTCGTTTGGTCAAAAAACAAGGCGGGATGAGAAGAAGAAGCTATTTTGGCTGACCTCTTTGGCAATGCCGCAATCGCGCAAGAGGTCGCAGCAATTCGTTGCGCAAGAAGAGGACCAGGCTGTTTATGTAAGGAGATGTGCCTCACAACTGTTCGCCGCGCAGCTGGTCGGTCGTTTTCCACCTGCAGAGAGAGAGAGGAGACCTCTAATGGCACCGGGTCTATCCCGCCAAAAGAAGAAAATGAGCGGATTGTGTTCTGATGTTCCAACTTGTTTGACTAGAAGGAAGAAAAGGACAAATCTCCAGACAGAGAGAATGTCCAATTATCAGACGGAACACGTTTCTCTCAAGAGGATTCAATCGTTTATCAATCGGACGAGTCGTCTTCGACACATTTATTGACCCGTGAAGGAACAAAACTACAAGTTAAAGAAGAGAAGTCGTAGCTCAATCCAGTGCATTTCTCGACGAGTCCTTACATTTTCATCGTAAAGCATCCTACAAAAAGCATTGAAATCCACAAGTTTGGTTGGTTTTGTGCCTTCCAGAATGATTTGGAATCCTCTAGCCACAAACGCCATATAAGTGGCTGCCTAGGCCGAGATAATTAGAGAAACTCAACTGACTTTGGTAGCCAACATAAGGCCAGTCCATATCCTTGGATAGGCAGCTTTAACTACTCTAACGGAATATTTCTTCCAATGAATACAGTATTGAGTATCGCAATAATTACAACTGAAATATTCTCTTGAATAAGACTGAGCTCTCACCGGTCAGAACACAAATAATATTGGTCGTTATCGAGAAAACTGAAGATGTATTCAGCCTCACTGAAATATCCTCCAGTGACTTCAAAGTAGCTCATTGCGAGTTGAATTATCAGAAAATTGTTAATTGAATCACTTCGAAAAAGCGAATAGATGTAAGGGGGGTCAGTGCTCTGTCCTGGATAATAGTCTTCCAATCGAATCTTCGACACAACGCTCAAATCGTGGAGTTGAGGAGTCCAAATGGGATTCGCATCAAGACCCTCCAGAATAACATTAAAGCTCCGCGTATTGAAGGAGGTGTCATATTGGATATGCACTGTATTGATCTCTCTTTCTCCCCTCTTCCATTGCTAAAAGGAGTCCTTCCCATTTATGATCACAAACCTGCAGAAACGTGTTGATTCCTCGGGCTGTGATGATATCACTTCCCAGAAGCATAAAGTTTGCTTTCATATTTAGAAACTCATCATCTGTCAGTCCACAATTTCTCAGAGACAAACTTTCAATCTGAAGAAATTATACAACTCGATAGCCTCGGTACCTTTTGGATGGATTTCTGTTGGAAAAACTCCCTTTTCAAGAACTGATTGCTATCCAAATATGAGATATTTAATGTCTAAAAAGAGTTATTCCCTCTATGAATCTCACTGCGACAAATCTAGCCAGATCTTCTGGTTCGAAGATGATGTGTTCGGTCAGAAAAAGAGCATCAGCTCGGGTTTTGTTCAGCTCGAATTGTTTGGTTACATTCCGAAGACGAGCGCCGGTGATTCGATGCTGAAAATAATTTCGATCTAATCTTTCAGTTTCTCACATAAATACAAATCGAGTCGGTTTGGATTCGGGCAGCGGAGAGAGCCGCCAATTGATATGAAACTCGCTTCCGATTCTGATAGATGAAATAATATAAATCTTCAGATATTTTTATCGTTTTCTAAAGTTATTTAGTGAAAAAAGGGACTTCGAACCTTATTGACATAAATGGTCGGAACATGATGGAACAGTTTGAATTTCGTCGAATTACAAGCATCTGCGCAGAATCTCGAAGTCTCTTCCAGTTGTTGATAGTCTGTATAGCTCATTTTATCGACAATTCGATGGAAAAGATTTCGAGGAATAGATTGGAGATCAAATGGATCATTTTCTTCCTAAATTCACTGCTAAAATTCCGAGAAAAAGGACGGAAATACCTCGGATTCGACAATTGCATCATCATATTTTACTTCCACCTCAGAATCGTTTTTTTCATATTGCGAGACAAAATTTCCCATCGCTGAAATGAAGAAACAATTGGAGAATAGGAAGAATATTTGAGAAAGTCAAAGCATCGTTGATTTGGCGTCGGATGAGTCAGACAACTGATATCAATATTGGAATCAATTAATCGAAGCTGGTTTGATCCAGCTAGATTTCCGATAATTTGTCAATTTCTTGAAGAAAGAAAGATAGACAAGTTGAGAAAATGATCACAAATTTCGATCAGAGATTGATCGGATACAGAAGTGGATACGCAATTGCCCGTCGAACTGATCGGCGCAATGTTGTCATTTTCGAGAGAGAAGAGTTTGAGGAGACAAAAAGTAACTGACATTTCGAAACGGAGATAAGTACTTCTGCTTTACAACTGATTCACGGAAGCTTTAGAGAAAGAGAGCTTTACTTGAAAAGCGAGCTTATCTCTTTTAATATTAGCTGACTAACAAGGCTGACAATTGGAAGATAAGTAAGAAAAGAGAGAAAGAGAGAGAACTACTGATGAAAGAAGATTGACGGCTTTCTCTTCCTTCCGAGTTGTCCGTCCTTCCCTTAGTAGTCTTTGCTCAGATCCTGGGAGACTTTTTCTTCGATTTTCACCTGAGAGTGCCAAGAGAGATTCAAAAAGGATCCTTCTCCCACACGTTGCCGTGTTCTAGATAGATCACACAACCTTTAATTTTCATATTAATCCACATATTACAGTAATTTTTATATAAATTTTTGTAATAACATGTGCATAGGGTAAAGCATGGAACCATCTCGAATCATCTTCTCGTACGGCTCTCCAGTCTCAAGTTCGACTAACTCATGAAAAAAACAACTATGGATTTGGATGATATGTTTTGCCCATCATTGTCATAGTATCCATAAACCAAAGAGTTGTCTCCTTTTTAAATGGGCTTACCGGGAGGAATTTTCCAGCTATTCTGAGAGAGAACCAATTTCTGTTTGAAGAAGTTCAAGAAGGCAAAAGGGTATGGAAATCGTTGAAAGAGCAAGATATCCTTCACTAATCTTTTAGAAATTCAGTCAGACCTCCAAAGGCATTCATTCGTCTCAATCTCTGGCTGGTTGTCGTCACCATCAACTGTAAACTTTTCTCTTTATTCTAGCCAACAAGTCATTAATTTTAGGCAATAGGCTTGACAAAAAGAATCTCGAGTGAAGGTACGAAGCAATGTCTCTTGTCGCCTCACGACATAAGGATCCCTCTGACCGATGACCAGGAGGCCATTTCATCATTCCAAATTTCAAATGATCACCGAATGTTTGTATTATGGTTGTGGCCTATTGCTCCTGCGTGAGTGGGATTTCCGTAGATTTGCAGCGCCCCCTCACTATTTGACCAACCAGACAGCAGCCTTCTTTATAAGCTTTGAACCCGGTCCTTCTCAAAATATGAAAAGTCGATCGACGTCTGCTCCAACCCATCGAAATTTCTTCCCAGAAAAGACTCGATCATCAAGCGCTCCAGTCTCCTCAGATCATTCCAAGCTGGACTCTTTTACTGATTTGGCTGGTCTCCTTATCCACTCGCAGCTCTGCTTATTAGGCAATAGATGTCCCAAACAAGGCTGTGTGGATATGCAGAGAAACCTGGATCACATGAGGACTTGTTCCAATAGGAATTGTCCCATTAATGCTTGTCGAGCCGCCAATTTGTAGGTTTGCTTGTGAATATTTTCATTTGATTCAGAATTACCCAAAGGATTTGGAACGCCTTTATGTCCATCTACAGGACTTGATTCAAATCAGAAGAAATAATGGATCACATTGTGTCAAATTGTAGTCTTGTGAGAATAATAAAAATTAAAAAGAAAGATGACTGGGCCATCCTCTCCAATGAAAACTTTTATTACCCCCGTTATCAGCGGAATCTCGTTTGGTGATAGCCCTTTTGGCTCTGAGCTCCACCCAATCCTCTCAATTTTTATTATTTTCAGGAATGAAACCAACTCTTCTTTTAGCTCTATTTCTAGCTATCTCTGGCGCTTCCGGTAATAAAAATGGATCCACCAAAAACAAATAAAAAAACATTCAGCCGATGATGCAAAAAGTGATCTCGTTTTCTTGATCGATGTCACCCAATCCGCCTCTAAACTGTACGACGATGTGGGTTTCTTCGACGAGAAAACCCCTTCTTCCAGATGTCCTCTTTCATCACTCAGCTGGTCGCCGATTACGCCGTTAACCAAGAATTTACACGAATCAGTATTGTCCCAGTGATGAGCACTCCATCCAGTCTGCCTTCCGCCTTTTTGAATTCAATCACTTCCCAACCTATGCTTCAAAAGTATCTTACAGAAACAAAAACCTATTATAACGAGTTCTCCACCGTCGGCCAATATCTCCAATCGTAAGGCCCAGTTTCTCTCAATAAATTACAACAACAAATAGATCTTTGGATTTGGTCAGCAGTCCAACTTTCCTAAATGAAGGATATCGTAGTTTGATTTCCAATCATCTTTTGGTCTACATCACTGCCACTTCTACGTAAGAAGGAGCTCGAGGGAAAAAAAAGTTTTTAGGCTCTCGACTCCCACTTCCACTGCTTCTATTCTCCGACAAAATACTTACGGAGTAGTCACAATCGGCTATGGATCCGGCATCGAGAACAACGACGAATTGGTGAAATTAGCCGGTGGAAAAGATTGTTCCTTCTTGGCCAAGACGAGGACCGAGCTCTTGGGAAATGTCGTCGAATCTGTCAAAAAACTTATTTCCAATGGTGGCAAATATTGTGGAAATTAATGATAAATTGAATTTGATGGATCCCCCTTGATGACTAAATGATTCGGCTTCATCTCATTGCGACAAGTAACACAATCGGATGCTTTCTACCCATATGAGCAGCTGATGTGTAATGTAATAAAGGAGACCGCCAGCCTCTTCTCATATTGCGTGATTGAAAGAGAGAGAGAGAGAGACAGGTGAGATGGCGGTAGAAGAACAAAAAAATGGGAGAGTCAAGGGCTCTTCAACTGACAAGGTCAATCATCCGGGTTGGGTTTCTCTCTCTTGCTCATCCTCTTCGTCAGAATCAAGAGGCTGTCAAATAATCAAAGACTCTTCCTGTGCCTACAGTAACCAGAAGGCAGCCAGGTGTGTCAGTGGCAGCCCCTTGACCCCTCTCCTCGAGCCATCCGGCCCACACCTTCCAACAATAATAGTATAATGAGCCGGCAGTCTGAGCCCAATTAAACACTCAGTCTTTCTCTTGTTTGCTCTAGCTTCAAATTCCTCCCAAAAACCGCTTATTACTTTCTCGTTTCACGCCTGGAGACGACAGCTTCAAGCCTCGTTGACTCGGAGATTCGACTAATTCAAGCTCCTCTCCTCTCTTGGCTCCTTTTGGCTTTGTCTTCTCGAATTGCTTTGACCCCCGTTTAGTACTGGACACAGCTGTCAAAGAGCCATTGTCTTAACCACCATAAAAGTCTCTAATTTTACGCAACGAGTTGTATTCTTGAGTTGGATTGTAGTTCACCAGATGGCCTTCTCTGATTCAATTGTCTGTCATCCAACCTTCAATAGAAAACGGCGAGGTTACAATAAGAAGATTTTTAGAGTCCTACTTTTAGTCTTTTTTGTGAATATTAAAAAGAAAAGAGAATGCTTAAAGTCTATTTTAAACAAAAGAAGAGCCAACTTTTAGAGAAGAAGACCTCTCTCTTTTCCCCTCTTAAACGGAACCTATGAATAATTCTCGAGACTCCGACTCACAACGTTCACTTCTCCGAAGCTAAATGCTAGTGCTTGAAGAGTTCTGTGTCCTCTGCTTCTAGTCATCCAACTAATTAACAATCTTTAATCCCCCTAATGGTCTCATCCCTGCTGACTACTCCTCGCTCCTTTATCCTCCCTTCCACTTGTGATCCAATCCAGCCGGGCCTTCTTCTCTCGTTATTCTTCCGCCTCACGAATTTTTGCCACTCTATCCGAGAAAAATGTGATTACGAGTTGCATTCTGTGTCGCCGAGATCGCGCCCTCGGTGTTCAAATTCTTTTTGCCTTTTTAGTCGCCGCAAGCTCCCTTCGGTTCCACTCATTCCGCATGCATGTTCCTCAATGACCGTCCTAGTTTCCCATTGATGACCACTAATTTCATTAATGACCTTCCGAACACACGCATCCACTTTCTCAGGTTCGAATTCCTCGAGCTAATCAAAGGACCAATATCCCAATTAGCGGCGATTAGGGGAGCCTCTTTGTGTTCGAACATTTAGCCAATTTCCTTGAGAGATCTGATACATCTCTCTCTCTCTCTCTCTCCCTTCCAGACTTCCCTTACCTATTCATGCCTTCTTCTTTGTCAGTCTGAACAACTTTTGTTTTGGCTCAGTCTCTCTCTTTCTCTCTGAGAACGCCTTGTGATCTATAGCCATTCTAATAGGATTCGTTCAAAAAACTCTGCTCCCAGAGGAGACGAAGCCCATATTTGCCAACCAAAAGCAATCCTCGTTAATCCGAGTTGACCCTATTGTTGCCTGCGGTTGACTGCCTGAGGCTTTGACTTGACAGTCGATCCATCTGGGGCAGTCACCGCACGCCGATAACATCTCTAGTTGAGCAGGATTACGATCTGTTTGTCAATTTCTCAACTTTATTTTGTATCAAAGTCAGCGAGAGAGAGAAAGTGGTTGGTCTTTAATTAGAGTCATGAATATCTCATCGACCTCTCTAATTAGTCTTTTCCATTTTGAATCGTTTTTGTTGGAGGACAAATTCAAATTTCCTAACAGCTGGCTTTCCATGATTAATGGGATCAGCAGGGTGTCCTGGCCTTCGGAATCTGCAGCCCTTTCAAGTCCTCTCCGCAATCATCTCTCAATATCAATTGCGAGGAATCTGTCTCGGTTTATGTTCTTGTTTGTCGCTAATTATCTCACATATTACCCGGTTCCCTGCGCACAGTTTCGGGCCAATATTACACGACAAAATGTCACTCAAATTCTTCGTTTCGAATGTAGTAAATCCAATGAATATTTGAGTTTCTCGTGGACTTTTTTCCACACGCCACACACGCTCTCTCCAGAGCTTCCTCCATTGGAGAGTACAGCGGCCTGTTTTTTTTTTACGACGATTGACTCTCCCTAAATCCCCTTTGACCTAACTCGACTCTGACCCCGACAACTGACACAATCGTCAATTTTATATGCAATCTCTGTCATTTCTGATGGACTCTCTCTCTCCCCTTCGAAGTAATCAGTTGGCTGCTATAAATCACAACCAAACGACGAAACGCTTTTACCTTTTTGCTGAAGCAAACGGCTGTTTTGGCCTTGATTGAACCGCCAGAATGGATTGGAACAGTAGATTAGAGAGAGGAGAAAGAGCCACCGGGCATTAGCATACGAAAGGGAGGCGTTGTGCGACGGCCCATTTACAATTGTTGACTGTATCCTCCCATTCGGCTTCCGCCAGATGACAGACCATGGCTAATTGGATTCATACTCTTTTCATTCTCGCTTCCTCTCCACTTCCTATTGCCTTTTTTCCTTCCTTTTCCCAATGGTGGTCCAGACACTTCTTAAGTCTGAAAGGATTGATGAGCATGACTAAGCCAGGTAACCTTTCCCGAGCGGCGTCGCAATAACTCCTCCAATAACCTGACGCCAATGTTTCAGATCCGGGCGGCATTGCCTTTGCGGCTTTGTGTCCTTTGATCCAAAACAACTGCACTCCTCAACTCCTCACTTTGGCCATTAATTCTCGGCTACTCGTTTATGGCCGAGACATATGTCCACTTCCATCCAAGAACAACTAGTCGTTGATCTGGAATTCCGGTTGGCTTTGGTGGCTTTGTGACTGGGAGGGATTAGTTTTTATGCTCTTTTTTCCGACTCTCCAAGGGCGGAGGTCTAATCGATCTATCAGAGCCGATCCCATAAATCAGAGGGGGCGCGGACCAGATCGAGGCCTTCACATTTTTACGAACACCAAGCCTCTAGCCTCGAGGAAATTGGAATCCTGACAAATGAGACTCTTTCTCCATTCATTCAGCAAAAAGTTGTGAAAAATATCCTCGAAGAATGGCCAGTTCGAAGGAAAGAAAAAGTACAAACAAATCTCCTTTGCCTATGTGCCCTCCTCACCCTGTCACACCTTTCCTCTTTTACGAGGCCTCTCTGGAAATGTTTTCTTGCTCAAAAAAAATGTTACCTGATCAGCTGCCAGCCGTCATTAGGATCGATTCCGTGAGCGGAATGTGATTGATGCGCAGATATCACAGCCGCGAACCGGGGTGTCTGCCCATTTCCACACTCTTCTACTTCGTTCTCTCTTAAGATCATAAAAGCCGATTGGCCTTTTCCCACGGAACAATTTCTCCCGCTGTTTTGACCTTGCGTGTGTGGTGATAGAGTCAGATCTTCTTTTCTATCGTAAAGGAATTCAAAAACAGAAGTGTCCCGGGCAATTACGACCACCTGGCCCCCCTTCATATCTTATCTTCTTTTTCTTTTTCTCCGTTCTTATTGTAAAAGTCACTAGAAGCTCAATTTACTCCCTTCAAAATCAACAATTTGACGCCGTAAATTGACAGTTTAGACAGCCGTTCTTTCCGTATCGACACCCAAGGTTAATTTGACTTTCTTTCTCTTGGCTAAGATGCCCGTTCGGGCCAAGGTTGGACGCCTGTTTAATGACTCATTGTCCCATTACAACTCGCAGGAGGAGCTGATCCACAACATGCCCCTGTCACTTGGGTTTCTTCCAGCTGCCAATCCGACTCAACAACCTGTCGATTCTTTCAAATTCTCTCCTCCCTTTAATTCTCTAAAAGTTTCTCGTTTGGCTTCTTCGATCAATCAAATGTTACTAATCGTTCGATCGAAACCCGAAGGATTGTTTTCTCGACAATAGTCGCTCCTTCCAAGGAAAACAAAACTCTCCTGTGGGTATTTTTCTCCAACAAAACAACCGGCCATCTCTCTCTCTCTCCTCCAAAGGTCTACAGCTGGTCTTACGGGACAAAATGTTTATTTTTTTAAAAAACTGTGGAAATCCCTTCTCTCCTCTTTCTTAATCTCAATTTCTTGAGAGAAATATTTTTGCCACTTTTGGTCAAAATGCGCTCATTTGAGTCAACTTTCAATTTCAAGTTGAAAGAGACTTATTTCACCATTATTTATTGTTTTATCACATGTTTGTCGCATTTTTATTTCGAGAAAATGCCTTCGCTTTTGAGTAAGAAGCAGCAACAAGGAGAAAGACCAGAAGTTTTTTTTCGAACCTTTCCTGTACAATTTCCTGTTTGTCTAACGATCGAAATCGGCCAATTGTTTGAAGTTGTAGATTGATAATCCGTCGGGAGCGCATTAGCATATTCCGGTTCTCCTTTCACTAAACGACATTGCTTTTCGCACCTTCGCACCTTTTCCTCCTGAACCCTTTCCTTTGAAACTCAATCCTCTGAGGAGCCCCCTCAGGGCGAGTCCCACGGCACTTCGAGGCGCTGAAAACTACTGATTTCGGACTAAAGTTCTATCTGGTTTCAAAGAGATTTTGACCAGATGGCCTGCCGACCTCCGTAGCTCTTTTTTCGGGGTCTTTCTTCCTCTCTCTCTCTCAGGGATCGCTGGGGGCTTATGAATTACATTCGAGGGCAGTAGCTGATGGCCCTGGGGAGATTTCTTTCTCCTTCTGTTCCTTGACATTTTTGATGACTAAAATGTCACAGAAAGAACACTTTTTTCAACTCTTCTTCTCTCTGAGAAAAAGATGGCGATTGATCTGATTCACCCAGTGTAATCGGGAAAGAGAGAGAGAGTCTCATCTTTCTTCTCTCCGTTCCTTCTCTTTCCTATTTTCTGGACATCAGGAGATTCTTCTCTCTGACACACTCGAGGCATCAAATTACTTTCAAAGTTACATTTTCATTCATTTGACTTATCCAAAAAGTTCGATCGAATTATTTGTTTATGAAAGATCACAATTTATTGAACTGATTGGCGAAGTGTAATCTGGAGAGTCTCATCTTACTTTTTGCTCATTCCTCCTCCACCCTCACCACAGTGGCTATTAGTGCTGCTGATTGACTCCGGTGTGAGTCAGAGAGAGGGGGGTCTCCACGCACACCTTCTACGGCAGAAAACCGGACCGAATGGCGGCTCGTCCGGTCGTCTCACGCGTTTCACGGAGACTGTTAGACGGAACTCAGCTCAATTTCGGATTGTTTATTCCCAAAGGGCCTGCTGCTGTGCTTATTCGAATAAACTGTCCTCCCGATGAATCGAACTCCTCTCGCCCCTTCCCTACTATTTAGTTTATTGGCTTCCTGATTGCGCAACTGCCTTCTGGTCTCGTTTTCAGCCATCGAGCCATTGTCGGGTCCAATTATGGCACTGTTGCGTACAAATGGACCATGTCCCTTCCCATTCAATCTCGGCCGCCACATGGCTTCAATTAACCTTTTACTGTGGCCTCTTCTCCTCCTCACCATGACGCCCTTCGTAATCAGTAATTATTGGTGGCTGTCACGCTATGAGAGAGAGAGAGAGAGAGATCCTTTTTTGACTATATGGTACGGCGAGAAACCGGGACTCGACTCCGTTTGCCCTCCAGATTATGCAAGACAATAGACGCCAAATGGCATCGAGAGAGAGAGCTGGAAAGTGGACTTGTTGACTCCCTCGGTATCTCGACCTCTCAATTTGCATATCTGAATATTGGTCATTTCACCTTGACATCCGTATCAGCAGCTCTCTATAATTTCCGCAATTAGAGGGAAACAGGTTATCATTTGACGATCATCATGTGTTCCCCTCAGTCTCATCTCCCCCGAGAGGAGTCCTTATCCTTGTGTAGATATGATGATATATGTCTCTTCTTTGGGGCCCTTTGGTCCTCTCCAATTGAAGCCAGCTGTAATATTCATGTCGTCCTTCGACAGAAAAAGGCGAATTGGCCGTTTCCTCTCTCCTCTTGACATGAGCCGTTTTGACGAGTATTTTGAGGTCCGGAGGCTATTGGGATGACGAATAGCTGGGGGTCAGATCACCTGGCCACTAATTGTTCTCTCCCACCTCTCGCGATAAAACGTCTTCCAAATTCGAATTCTTTCCACCTGATTTGGCCAGCTGGCAACAATTGACCCTGGAAAACATCTAATGGATCCATTACAAGCATATGGAGAGGAGGCCAATTCACTCCAATTATCTCGACTGCCTCCAGGTCACTTCTGTGGCGAATTAATTCGGCCATAAGCCGATGATGCAAATCCCAGCCTCTCATCCTAAGCTCACACAATGTCAGGTGCTCCTTTAATTAATTACCGTAACCCAGGAGAGAGGAAAAAACAAGTTCAAAGCGAAAAAGACAATCGAAGGAATGACTCGAGCCTTTTATGAGGTGCGAGCAAACTGCACTCCGCCCTGTCCGTCTTCTTGTTCTGTTTGATATCCGGCCCACATCTTATTGTCTGTTTATTTGCGATTTCTGTACGGCGACACATCTGTCTCTTTATCTTTCCACCTGTCCTCGTAGGTCTTTTTCCTCCTGAGGAAACGACCCTCTTGAGTTCGAGGAGGAAGAGACTGACCCATCCGTCTGAAGTGGAGACCACACTGTGTGTCCATCAATCATGTCGCCTGGAATCCGATCCGCTCAACCAAACAAACAGAAAAACTGCTGCTAGCTCTGCGCGAAGAACCTTCTGTATTAGGCGGATTAGTCTAGTAGACAAATATTTCTCTCCAAGTGGTTACAAAAAGAGATTCAAGTCTGTACAACTACTGTGAGGATTGAGACTCGACCGGTTCTTTTTTTTTTCGAAAGACGCCAAACGATTTGGGCGTCGGGTTGCCCTTTTCCAGGAGACTCGCTTATATACTTTTATCTCCTTGGATTCCCATCATTAGAGCGATGACCCCAGGTCTCATCGCCTTCCTCTTACTGGATCGTCGCCGTATTGTTTGAGTTGATTCCCAGCAGGGAGGATTACTTCTCTTGCCTTTGGTTCTTTTCCAGCTGTGTTTCCAAGAGAGTTTTCCCAGATATTAGCCTAACCTATTACGCGATAGAGTACTTCTCACTAGCGAATGGTCGCCTAATCCAAGTGGCGGCTCCTTCTATCTTCCGTCCAGGTATTGTCTAGAAGTGTTTGTCCTTTTCTTCTCTACTTTATCTCGGTCAATCTAATTCTCTTTTTTGGCTACTGGAGCCGATTATTTTGGCTATCAGGTACACAATTAATTATTCTCTTTTGGAGGTGAGTCGGCTGGCCAAAGGAAGCAGTCGGGTGTGAATACGCGTGTTAGAGCAAGGCCACCGCTGATAGGACCTCTCTGATAGAGGAGGCAAACCTCCCAAAAGAGACATCTCGACCTCTCCCTCTAATCAGCTCATTGCCCTCTTTTTTGTCATTTTTTTGTTGTCAATTTCCTTGTGATTTCAAGACTTTCCTCTCCTCTCTTTCTTCTTGGATAGATTTTACATAGGATTTATCTTACCTTTAGGGTTTCCCCTCCAGCCCTCGCGCACTCTCTCTCCCTCTCCGCCCACGCACCGCCCCCGGGATTCATCCCAAACAGTTACCTCTACGATCTAGCGCAATAATTCTCACCTCCTATCCTCAATTTGCAGATTCATCTTCAATGCGGTGATGAATCGTTTCTTCATTTTACTAGCTCTAATTCTATTCTATGCTATAGGAGGGAAAGCAGATTGTCCTCGAGGGTTTGTTTTTTCTTCGTTTTTTTCATTTTCGCCTTCTTCAGATGTGATTGTATTCCGGATCCTTTGAATCCTTCCCTACATTTATTGGTGTGCAAATGGTCTCCGAAGATAAATACTCCAAAATTAACAAATCTTTCCCAAGTGCGGAGTGTCCATCTCTTTTGCGATGACTATTCTCTACCAGAAGATCTCCTCTACACCGCTGAGACTCTCCATCAATTAAAGATAGAGGTGAGAGGCTGTTTTGGACAGAAGAAAGGTCTAATCAGTACAGAATTAAAGGATTTCCGGGGATGGCCGGGGATCTCATCTGCCGCCGTGTATTCTAATTATGTTCCCAGCCACAGTCGAGTGCATGCTAGATTGCGCAAGAACGATGCTATCTGCTCCCGGGGATCGAACGTCTCATTGAATGTTCCTTTTTGGAAATACAGTAGATGGGAGGGATTGTTTTCGAGGCTCAACTAATTGGGCAGTTGTTCGACTGGCGCTTGAGAAGGATTAGGGCAGCTGTCATTGGAGCGCATTTTCTGTCCTCTTTAAGATCTCTAATTATGAGATCAGCCAGCAATTTTATGAAAAGTGGCGACCTGGCAGCTGCGGACAGTCAGTTACGCCACTTGGACAACCGATTTACAATGCGTAGCGCATGTTGCGCAGATCGCCATCCGGATTTATGATGCTGCGACCACAATGAGAGAGAGAGACAAATATCAACTTTTCAGGGATGTCGTCTTCCGGATCCTGAGGAATTTTTCAAAACGTTGGGCAATTTGCGCTCGTTGGAATTGAAGGAAGTCCTACAAAATGGACCACTTTTCGCTCTTCCAGAAGGAGTTTTCAATCCGTTGGCTCGACTCGAAAGTCTCAAAATTACTCACAGTGGACTACAGAGACTTCCCACCGACATCTTCTGCTCCTTGAAAAACCTCCAGGTAAGACTCTTCTTTGGATTAGAACGGGGACTTGTGGCTAGCCGGGATTCGCCAGGTAGGGGAGATCTCAGCATCTGTCCCCTGGGCCCCGGGGGAAATCCCGGCTAACCCCAATTATGCGCAGTTATTGCCGACCGATCACTTCATTTTGCCCTTATACAATGCGTCGAGAGGAAGCGACACACCATCTGCCGGCTTTGGCGATTCGGTTGACGAATTGCCATACCCGCAGGTGGTGGAGGCAGCAACAGATTTATAAGAAATCTCTCGGGATTGTTGACTACCATATCACTCTCGGATGGCTAGTTGTATTGTTCCGACGGCTGGCAATAAGAGCCCGTAAACAGCCATCGGGACCTTTGATCCGCCAGCTAATTGGCTAACCTGGCAGACTGTTCTTGACAGGAGTCTCTTCCAGGTGCTCAATGTGTCCGGGAATGCGTTGACTTCGATCAAGACTGAATCCTCGTGCACGGCTGGACAGTTGATCATCGCCGATTTCTCGAAGAATCAAATTGATAAGATTGGGTAAGCGAAGACCTCCCGGCGAATTATAGTAGTCATTCTAGAAATCATTTGAAGAATTTTCCCTCAGTGAGACAACTTTCTTTGGCTCACAATCTTCTTTCATCGTTCTCTCCAAGTGCCCTTTCGGCTGTGGCGCATCTGCAGCAATTGGATCTTGAAGACAATCTTTTGGATACAGTCGAGGGTCTTCCAGTCACTTTGATCCATGTCAATTTGGCCTACAATCGACTGGGAATCCTGCCACTCTCCTTGGCTGGTCTGCCGTCGTTGGTCTCCTTGAATCTCTCCAATAATCTGATCGATGAGTCTTCTCCTTCCGTTCTCGGTTTGTCTCTTTTCTGACAAAAACCTCTTTTTAGCTTCGACTGTGTTGGAATCACTGGATTTGTCTTTCAATCGACTAAGTCATCTTCCAACACGCCTGTTGCCGGCCTCCTTAGGATCTTTGGTTCATTTCAATCTGGAGACTAATCAAATCTCGGAATTAAAGTCGTTGGAGTTCCAGAATTTGACCAAATTGCAGACGGTAGGTCTCCTTGAACTGTTTCGGCGCCAGGGGAGCTGGGACAATCGCTCTCGATTTGCATGCGACCTTCGCCAAGGCAAACAGCCGACGGTGTCAATGACTCGAAAAGTTGAAAACAGAGAATCCTTTTTGGGAGATTGGCGAGTCAACCAGGTGTGAAAAATGACACCTGGCTCTGGGTCATTAGCCCCCTCTCTCTCAAGACGTTCTCATTTCTCATATTGTTTTCGTCGTGACAGATTAGGACCGAACCTGCAATTAGGGAGGTCCAGGTATTCAGCCAGATGACTGGACTGAGAGGCTCTTTGACCTTGGAGCTGAGGGACTGATTGACCTCGTGGGGACTCCTTAGTTCCTGCTGCTTTTGGAGTGTTTGAGTTGTCTCAATGTGTTAATACGCGTTCCAAATAGACCAACCTGTCCGAGATGAACAAACAATCCTCAATGGGTAGAAGGACAAGAGATTACACAACAATTCCAGCTCAATCTGGCCTCCAATCGATTGAGGATTCTTCGAGATGAAGTCTTCTCTGGGGTTCAACATCTCACTCTCCTCAAATTGGGAAACAACTCCTTGGATACTGTAGAACCCTCCGTCTTTGCTGATTTAGCCATTGGTAAGGCTTTTCCAAACAGGAAATCTGATGGTCTCAATTTCAGATGAATTAGATCTTTCTTCGAATAAATTCACCGAGGCTCCAATAGCCTTGGGTCGATTATATAAACTTAAAAAAATGGATCTTTCTCATAACAGAATCAGCAAATTGTATCAGTTCACTTTCAACAAAATTCCTCATCTTCACACCATCGATTTGAGTTATAATGAGCTTCAATCGGTAATTTTCTTTTTTAAAGCTAAAATAAAATAATTTCCAGGTTGCACAACATGTTTTCTCTGATTGCAGCCATCTGAATACGCTGAATATCTCCCACAATCAGATCCAACTCCTCTTCAAGGATTCCTTCTCCAAGTGTCCTCTTTTGAAACGAGTTGATTTGTCTTTCAATCGATTGGAGACGATCGAGGAAGGACTTTCTCAAGCCTATTCCATCCGCCGATTGGACATTTCCCATAATAAGTTGTCTCTTCTCCAATGGGATTCTCTTCCTTCCAAATTGGAGACAATCATAGCTGACGAGAATCAGATTTCTCTTTTGGGAGCTGCTTACTCCTCGCGAGTTCAAGTCGCCTCTTTGAAGAACAACAAAGTGGCTCAATTGTCAGCCGATCAAATCCCAGCCAGCTTGGAGCATTTGGATCTTTCTCTCAATCGAATCCAAACCATAGCGCCAGGAACATTTGGCTCGAAGACCTCTTTGAAACGACTCAATTTGAGTGGAAATCAATTGACCAGTCTGGCTCGAGATGGACTCGAAGTCATCGACGCCATCCATGGACTGGAAGTGGATCTTCGAGAAAATCCCCTGATCTGCTCGTGTGAGTTGGATTGGGTCAGACACGACGACGTCAAAGGACGGGTAACTCTCTCTGGAATCACCGCCACATATTGTCTCCACGCTTTGAATCGAAAGAAGCTGTCGCTGGCTGATGTCACAGCTGGAGATCTCCTCTGCCAATACAATCAAGTCTGTGAGCCGGAATGCGTCTGCTGTTCCTACGGAGCTTGTGATTGTAAGGCCGTCTGTCCAATGGGTTGTTCCTGTTTCCGAGACGCTGACTTCGGCCACAACATCGTCCGATGCACTGCTCTTAACGAGAGTAGCATGCAAGCGTTTTCTCCTTCGGATGTGCCCATGTCAGCCACTCATATCTACCTGAGTGGACTCTCTCTTCCAATCCTTCGATCTCATTCGTTTTTGGGTCGATCTAAACTGCAACATCTTCATATAAATTCCAGTCGAGTGAGGACAATCCAACCCAAAACGTTCAACTCCCTCCCAAAACTGAAACTTTTGGATCTCTCGGATAATTTGTTGGACAATTTGAATGGAGCCGAATTCCAAAAGACAAGCTCCATCACTCATCTGTTTCTAAATGGAAACCAGCTGGCAAGTCTGGATCAAAGTCTCCTCGATAAGCTGCCGAATCTCCAAATGGTTTGCTTTTTCCTTTTGGGAAATAAAAATGAAATTTGTAGGTGACTCTTCATAAGAATCAAATGACAAACATCTCGGATGCGCTGGCAACCAGCTCGATTGGAACTCTTTCTCTGGCTGGGAATCCTTTCCGTTGTGATTGTTCTCTCACCCATACAGCTCCACACTGGATTTTCGCCAATCGACCTCGGATTGTCGACGCCGAACGGATTCTTTGTGTCGAGAATGTCACGAAATCTTTCCGCGAAAACGACACTACCGTCCTCTCTGCCTACCCTCCCAACGTTGGCCACGACATCTACACCGTGCCAATGGATGGTTTGTTTGCTTTTTGTCCTAAAAGAAATAAATTTGCAGATTTCCTGAGAGATTTCAATCGAACAATCTGTGTCCCAGTGAGTCATGGATTCTTCGGCCAAGAGCCGCAGAACTCAATTTTGCTGGTTTGCTTCCTCGGCGCCTGTGCCTTTCTCCTCATCGCCGTCATTCTACTGACTGTTTCTGTCGCAAAAAGAACTCATTCAATCCTCAATCAAAGGAGATACAAAGCCAGTTCTTCATTGAATTGTTCAAGTTCCCCCGGCTCCTCTCCCCTTCCTCTTCCTCTCATCAATTTCGATGCTTTTGTCAGCTATTCGAGATGTGACGAGAAGATGGTCATCGAGAAAATATGCCGGTAGTTTTATTTTATTTTCTCTTTCTAAAGAAAAGTTTAGATCTTTGGAGGAGAAATTAGACTTCAATTTGTGTCTGCTACACAGAGATGGACCCATCTACGACCAAAGATTGCATTCGATTTCAAACGAGTTGATCTCGCAATTGGACGCTTCTCAATCGCTAATTTTGGTTTTAACGAGAAGCTTTCTTGAAGACGAATGGAAAAGCACTCAAATTAGGGTAAGTCTAGCAGCACAAAATGAGAGACCAAATTCGCAGACGTCTCATCTGCTATTTGCAAAGAATAGAAACAAACGAGTTGTGGCAATCTTCGTGGATGATGGAGTCAATCAGAATCTTTTGGATAATGAATTGGGCCAAATGCTAAGGAAGAATACACATCTACGAATGGGAGATCCACTCTTTTGGGAACTTTTAAAATCAGCTTTGCCGGTGAGACACAGCCCACCGCCGTCGGATTCGAGTCAAATCTATTCGGATATGTATGGTCCAGTTCCTTCAGCTCTTGTCTAATTTCTACGGGTATTTTCTCCTCTCAACTACGGGTATTTTTGTGATTTTTTGTACTTTTTTTGGACCAAAAGGTCTTTTGCCGCCTTGTCACCTCAACGTGTTCAATTCATGGAATCAGGGTCTCTCCTTCAAATAGGAAAATCTTTCAAAAAAGCTGCCCCCCAAATTGCCAAACATTTTGCCGTGTGATGTTGTTTTTCCTTCAATCAAATTGACACCGGTTCATAAATAAAATTTTATCGACGCTTCTTCTTTCTCTGACGATAATATACTTTTTCCTGGTCGTTGAGATACCATTGGACAGCTGTCTTTTTGAGTCTTCTTCGAGAATATTTCCAAGTCATCTCTTCTTCAATCACATTAAGATGGCGATAAATAAGCGACGAAATATTGACTCCAATCGCCATACCAATTCCATAAAGAGCTATCAATGTAATCAAACTGCTCGACTCTCCTCCTTCGTTGTCTTTCATTATCCGATACGACATTCTATTCGACCCATAGATCAAAACAACAAAAAAAGAGAAAACCTTGGAAACAGCCGTCTGTCGTTGAGTAGAAGAATCAAATTGATTCGGATAATTACTGTGATTATAAGTCAAGGCTGAAATTTGACTATGAGAATCTGTTGGCGCAAATAGTCGGCTCGACACAAAAGGGTCTATTGTGGTGACGTTCACAGCGGGAGGTTCATTGAGATACTGTGGTCATTGCATAATAGGCAGGTGGTGAGGCGCAAAAAGACAAGTGATCCCTTGAGAAGAGCCGACTCAAGAGGGTCAGGGAGAGGCTTGTAATAAGCGGATCAGCAGCCCTCTCTTAAGCTGCTAATAGGGGATTGGCAAAATGGACACGAGCGACAAAAATCTAGTTTCGGTAGGCATTGGAGCAAACATTTATAAACAAATCAACATTTACGGTTCAACAATACTGTCTAATTTTTTAATGATGTTGTCATATTTAAACACAATTTCGTTGTAAGCTTCTTCACATTCAGAGGCAACTGTTTCTGTGCTCTTAGAACCAACTTGCTTTCCTTCTTTTGTTGTCTTGTCGTCTTCTTGATTTTCTTCTTCATCATCCGGTTTAACGTAACTCGGATCCTAATGGGATAAGCTTAGTTATAAACAACCAACCTCAAAGGAATAGTTCTCGCTATCGCTATCATCACTACTATTTTCATCTTCACCTTTTGGATTGAGGACTTTTTCAAAATCTTCACTTTTTAAAAGGAATTGCAGCTTTGTATTTTTCAAATTCAAGCTTAAGCGAGATGGTTCATATTTAAATGAATATCTGAAAATATTTGCGAATATCTTAAACAAAATTTACTTGTTAACTGCTCCTACTCTGCCTGTATCACTTTTCCTCTTATTATCCTGACTGTCTTGTAGAATCAATCGTCCATCGTTTTCTCGAAGTTTTTCATATTCCTCATTGAGAATTACACAGTAGTCTCCGGTATGTACATCTGTTAGACATAGACTTCTAAAATAGATTACTAAATATTTCAAGAAGAGAAAGACCTTCTTCCCATTGCGATGATAAAGTTCAAGCGGTTGCTTGCTATAGTATCTAGAGCTCCAAATGCATAAGAATCTTCGAAGCTGATAACCGCAATTACATTTTTCTTCTCAGCAAATAAGCCTGACATCTTATTGAAATTTCTGACTGTTTTACAATATTTATCATCTGCTCGTTGAGTATTTTTAGTAAAAGTATAACACTAACCTATGAAGATTCCTTTAGGTATTCCAAGTATAATTTGAAAATCTGGTAAGGTTGAGAGAGCTTCACAAACTGTACGACTCAAATGAATACTTTCGCAAACGACTAAACCTTGCACAACAGAATCTGAAAAGAAGCTTAAAATAAGATTTCTGAAACACGCCAACCGTTATCCCCTATATAATTCTGAATTTCATCTAATAGAATTGCGAATTTAATATGGCTGCTCAAACTTGATGGATTACAAGTAGCATTTACAATGGAATCTAGAATGGATAAAATATGTATAATGTAAAGTTGTTACCTGTGTTATAGGAATATTCTGCTTGTATTTTCTCAAATACTTTTGAAAGCAATGGTGCATTTAGAATTGTAATTTGAAGTTGTTCAGATAGGGATTCTGTCGTTGGGTCGTTCAAGATTTCTAAATATTAAATTCTATCTTGAGTTTGTCTTGTATACCTGTGCAAAATAAATAGAAAACTCGTGGTCCAGAAAGTAGAAGATGTCGATAAGCTGTTACAAGAAACGAACAAATTTCACATTTGCTAGCAATTTCTTCAGAAATTTTCTCGCATTCCTAGGAAGGTGAAGTAAAAAATAAAAAGCTTACTTTATGTACTGCTATCCATTCAATGTTAAGCAGTCCATCAAGATCTATGCTAGGCAGCTTTGCATCTGTTTGTATTTCTTTCAAAAGTGGCATACAACCTTTTTTCCAAAATGTTATAAGTTCGAGCGTCAATGGAGATATATCGACCTTTTTCCAATAAACAGATTTAACTCCTAATGGAACTGCTGCACGTCTATAAAGAAAACTGTAGAGTTTTTAAAATTGCAAATACCTAAACTCCTCATCAGTTGTTTTGGATTCTTGCCAATTTGTAATCAACAGTGAAGTAATTAATGACTGTCTCTTGGTAATAACTGCAGTTCGAAGAGAATAGTTTGGAATATAAGGAACAATTGTTAACAACCTGAAGGACAACTTTACAAGAAGTTAGACTTATAAATATAAACTAACTCCTTTGGCAAACAATGCTCCGATAAATTTCGAATGTTTAGAAAATGATTCTTCGTCATCTAAATAGACTGTTCCGCATCTAATCTTTTGCAAAATTGGTGATTCAGATTCTACGATTTTTTGAAAACACTGAAAAAGATAAAAGCAAATAAGAAAATACCTGCGGAGTGCTAATAATAATTCGACCGAGATCTTCTTCCTTTTTCTTTTTGAAATTTGTATAGGTTGGAATTATTGTAATCTTTAACTCTAAACTTAACTTGCTAAGTTCCCTACCTGATTCTCTTTAAATCCACTCATTTCACAAATGTCTTTGAAATAAGTTGCATTCACGAAAGAATTATAGCAAAATATTAAAATTGAATCCGGAAACCATCTAGCGAAATTGATAAAAGTTAAAGCCACTATTGGAATTGGATCGCCAGCTCCTGGAAGTGAAATACAGGTATTACCTGATAGACATTTCTTTAAAATGGACAACTGAAAGCAAATAAAATGGTAAAATTGAACTAACTTCATACGGGCGTATAAATTCTCCAGCAGGGTAGAGTATTGTTTTTCCAGCTACTTCATCGAATCCAAGACTTGTAAGAGTTGCTGTGCTGAAATAAATGAAAAACTTCTGATAAAATAAACCTTGTATAATCGGAAATCTTATCATCTGATATATGCAAAGGGGAAAGGATACTCCCAAAGCTTGAGTGTCGACGCACAGCAGGAACATCTGCTTTTGAAGATGGTTCTAGACAAAAGCTTAATTAGTTTAAGAAGTTACCAAAGTTATCATTTTGGCTTCCATTCTCGAAGACTCTTTTTCTACTTCTCTGATCTTGCTCAGATTGTTGTTTTTCCCAAATCTCCATAAGAGAAACTGTTTTGCTTTTACGTTTTCGCTGCATTATCTATACGAAAATCTAGTCTGCCCTTCAAACTGTTATTGTAAATACTAAAAGCATAATCAAAGCACAAAAATGTCACTAAAATACATACAAAAAATATTTTTATCGAATTCACAGAGTCAACAAAGTGACAAATTACCCATAATTCGAAAATGTTAGTAAATGTATATCACAAACCATTACACTTTGAACATTGGTCCAAAGAGATATGCTAGATCTACTCGATTATATGCATTTCGTTTTAAATACTCTTCAACTTGATCTAAAAGTCTGATATGAAGTTTTCTCATTTGAGTTATGTCGCCGTTGTGTTCAAGAATTCCTGAATCTTAAATTTAGTTTGGAGATATATTCTTACGTTTTTCCTCAGGTTTAACTTGAGATAGCGCTTGGTCGATATCCAAGAAAATCTTGAAGAAGTTTTGTTGATCGAATAGATCTTTTGACGTGTACTAAAATAATATGATTATAATTTTTTTAAATACCGTTTTTCTTAGAATTCCATCACCACATTTAGGACATTCTAAGCCCACTTGATTCCAGCCAATCGGATGTGAAGCAGTTTCATAACCACATACTGCTTCATCACATTTAAAAGTTGCAGTGTGATGTTTGTAAACTGAGTCGAATAGAGCACTTTCTAACGTATTTTCAATCATTGCAGCATGTTTTGACAAAGAATATTGACATTTAGTACATTTGCTCAATGTAAAATAAACATTTTCACCCTAAATAAATATATAATGATCAAAGCATATGGCTAACTTACCTCTCCTTCAATGCAGCTTCTAGCTCTTTTAACATATTTGCACTTGGGGCAAGAAAATTGGAGACTATCACAATGATCATAGGTTATGGGCGCATTCCAAACTAGCTCATTTTCTGCATTTTCATTTGCAATTGCTGCTGCAGCTGAGCGTTTAAATGATGAGGATTCCAATCCCAATGATTCTGCAACAACTACAGCATCAGTCTCTTCAATAGGTGCACAAAGACGCGAGACGACTGGATGCACTTGATGAGCCAAGTAATAATGAATATCTAAGATGCACGAATTATGATTAAAAGAAAAACTACCAATTTTTAGATTCTTATTTTCCGCTAATTCTGTTTGGTGATATGATCTCTGAGTGGCTGGATTAGATGTGCCATCCTATAAATCTATTTTAAAAAGTGAAAGTTAGGAAATTTACTTCGCAAATTATATACTCAACAATGTCTCCGTGCTTTAGCTGGAATTTGCCTGATTCATTAAGTCTTGCGGCAACAGAGGCATGTGGTTGTGATTTTAGATCTTTGTATTCTTTAGGATTGCGAGTTAATTGCTGAAAAAGATAATTTTTCGATAAATGTCATACCTTGCTGATCTCAAACATTTTAATTTCAACTTTGTTCTCATCCAAGGACTTTCTGACTTTCTTGAGTGTGTCCATAATTTCACATACTAGCTCTTCTCTAGTTAAATTTGGGTTCAGAATAAGATCAACTATTTCTGTTCCACATTCTTTGGCCAAGAGAGACCAATCACGGCGGACAATATCAAGACCCTTTAACTCTTTTTTCATGTCTTTCTCATCGTCAGGGTTGACTGTTAAAGCTGCATATTTCTTCTTTTTGAGTAAGAGCATCCTTTTGAAAACACCGTCTAGATCTAACTCTAATAGTTTATGACATTGATTCACATTCTTTTTTATCTGAAAAATAATCCAATAATAAAGAAATACAGTCAAATAACCTCATTTCCTAACTTTTTTGCTTGAGCGAGATCAGTATTATTAGTATTAATCATAATAGAGTCAGTGTCTCCATAAACAACAGTATACCCCATTTGTTCAACTAGATCTTTAGAATGCATTAGGATCTAAATATAATAAAGCCTGAACTTTGAATACAAGTTACCTCTCTTCCTTTCGATGTAATTAAAGCGGCGAGTGGTTTGGCATAGAATCGTGATTGCTGGAAACCCAAACATCCATACATACTATTAGCAGTTAATTTTAATGCCATTTGTCGGATATCATACTGTAACAGATTTTTAAAAAGTATTATGGCTAACTTGTTTCTTCTTTGATTCTGAGATATTTTTCTCTTTCATAAGTGATTTCACTTGTCTTCTTCTCTCCACTAAAAGTTTAATTTCCTTTGGCAGAACTCCATCAGGCTCATTTTCAGGAACTTCAGGAAGGTCATTTCCGTCCTATATTGTGATTGTAAATTAAAAAAGAATAGTCTTACCTTCCGATGCTTTACAGTCGTAAAGCAGATATTATATTCTTGAATAATACTAGGGTACAGAGAGTTAAAGTCAAGCAACAGTATAAGCGTATCATATAGTCCTTTTTTTGGTTCAAGGACTAGTCCTCCAGCATATTGTGCTTTATTTTTTCCACCGTTTTCTTCTATCGCATTATCTTCAGCATTTTCTTCTCCAACCTCTTCTTTTTTCACTTTCTTGGCATCTAGATACAATAATTTAAATAAAAATTGATTTATACCATTTTTTGCATAATTTGGTATATACTTATTTGGAGCAATAATATTATTTTTATGGAAAGCATGGAGCAGGAGGTACTCGTTTCTTTCTGCACGGCCACCCATTAATGTACGCGACTAAAATTTTATAGCTATATATTATAGATAAAGGAATACTTACTGTTACTCCCCCAACAATATTAGTGATTTGAAGAGCCAGTGGAAGTGCATTTAGTTGGCCAACTATCCGTAAAGAAATGTAAGGGTCCTCCCAGCTCCAATTAATGAGCTCTAAAGTGCGATCGGACCGTCTAAATTGTTCATTTAAGCTAAATTTTCTATTTAAAAAAATACCCATAATATGACGAAATCTCATTAGCATAAATTTCCTTTCTATTAGTATTTAGTAGTTGTGAAGCTAATTCTGTGAGGTCATAGCTTCTGCTGCGGACCAATTCCATTGCCAATAGTCTGTAATAATAAACGCAATTAAATTGACTTAAAAAATACCTTGAATCAAGAAGTAGCCGTCCAGCGGTGATTTCCCAATGACCAGCTTTGTTATTTTTTATTACCCCAATGCCGACGCTTCTTTTTAGCCTATTAATGCGATCCCATTTAACAACATTTAGTTTTTGGAATCGAGCTTTTAGCAAGTCTACCATGGAAGTGATATCATGTCCCTATTTTGCAATTTTATGCTAATAAAAATATGACTTACGACTATTATATCTGGCTCCCATTTTTGTATTTTAGCCAAGAAATAGTTTAGTAGCTGAACTTCGTTTGCAAGTATTTTAACCATATCTGTCAAATGGTAACGTTTTAATTGATTTTCTAAATCAAATGGCGTTGAAGCAGAGGAGGTTTTCGTAATCACTAAAAGTAGTTGACAACATAAATGAAAACATACTGCAAAATCGCTGTAAGTATTTCCTTTCGATGCTTGGATTACTCATATTACATTTTGGATTGTACAGTGCCGAAATCATGCAAATCTGAAATAAATTACTCAAGCAATAAATAACACAGTACCTCATTACTGCTGCCATTAAGAGATGTAACAATATTAATAGCTAACATTTTAGCGAAAGGTGGATTCTTTTGTTCTGTCATATTATAAGTAACGTTTTTCATTTTTTCCATATCCACCGTAAATTCATAGTCGCAGTAAGTTTTTTTGGCTTGTACCTCCGCTAAAAGAAACTAAATTATTAAGCTGAAACTAACTATATCCAGTGATGTCAATCCATCCAGGTCCCATCATTTCTTTTTCTACAAGAAGACGTTCTAACGCAGTTGTAGTTGTATTAAAAACAGCTTCAAATGTTCTACCAGATAAGTTACTTTTAAGTGGAAAATGTTTGCTCTATATAATCACTATATTAAATAAAAGGTTAACTTACATCATAGCGAACTTCAAAGACAGAGACTTCACTTTTATGTTCTCCTTCGGTTAATGTCCCATCATTCATAAATTTTTTATTAGTTTTCTAGAAAATATAATATACCAGCGCTAAATCGAACTTACTTTGCATTTGAAGCTAGAAACTCCTACTTCCCTTTGAAGAACGGATTTTATTTCTTCATAAACTTCTTTATCTTCTGCCTAAACACATATTTAAAGAAAAAAAATGTCTCTTACTGTATCTTTAGGAAGGAAAAATATCTGCCTTTCTACATTAGAAGCGATAATAGCACAGCTTGCTGAGTTTCCTCCACTTGTATAAACTCTTCCAAACAAATAAATAGTTCCAGCATGTTTAATGTTATCTTCATAAGCATCTAGCCAATACATTCTGACCATGTGTTGGCCATTTTCTTTTACATAAAAATCTTCTGCTCCAGCAACAACTTCAACAGGTTTGTCACTAAAAGACTGATAATAATCATACTAATTCTTACGTCATATCTTCTTGTTCCCAATCTGCCTGCTTAAAGTCGGTTTTTTCTGTTTGCTCTTCTGTTTCCATCTGATCATCTTCGATTTTGTGTGTACCCGTTTCAGTAGAAATTGGAGTAAAATCATCATCGTATATCGATGGGTCAAAATCATCATTATCATCACCACAGTCTTCTACCTCTTCTTTTAACTAAAGATTTACTTTTACACAACAAAAAAACGAACCTGTTCTTTTAATGGAGATACTGGTGTAGGTGGTGGGCTTTTTGCTTTAATTTCAATTTTTACTGAACGTTGGACTGCCGGTTTGTTAGTAAGTCGAATCCGTTTGTTAATTGGACTAGGATGAAAACTATCTTCAGAAGCTGTAAACTTGAAATTAAGTAGGAAAAAGAGCTTACGAGTAGCTGGTCTTTTATTGCCTTGTTTTTCAACTCGAAATGGATTGGGATTTTCTATACGATTTGGAATAATTGGAGCTTCGTAACCGGGTTCAAGACATTCGTCAGCCACTAGAGCAAGTGTATCTTTAAGCAGGTCGTCTTCGTCAAGTTTAACTTGCATCTATAAAAGCTGATTTGTAAAAAATAGAACATACCTCATCGACTTTTGACTTCGGTACGGAAGAAGAAGTAAAATAGCTATTGATAGCTCCCTTTTTAGGTTCTTCTAAAACAATACGTAAATATAGAATACTTTCTTACCTTTCTTTTTCTTCTTTTTGCTTTCTTTAGTTTTTTCTTCAAACTCATCTTCATATTCATCATCAAAAACATCCGCTCCATGATCCGCATATCCAGCACCATCTGACATGAAGCAATGAAACAAGTCATAAGCACTTACCATCGTCAATAACGAAATCAGTTTGTCGTTCTCTTACAATATCATCATATTCCTCCTCGCCAACGATTTTATATACGTCTTCCACTTCCACCTAAACTCAGAATCAAAGATTTTAACTGAAAATAAAAACTGACATCGGGCTTATATATTTTGCCACTTTTTCGAGCTTCTCTCATCTTTTCTAAGGCTTCATTTCTCTTCTGCTTCGCTGAAGACTCTCCTCTTCGAGAGGATCTTCTTGTTGAGTCTTCTTCCATTCTTGAAAAATAATCTAATTAGAATAGACAGAAATATATAAAAGATGTGATTTACTGATTCAAAACACTAATACTCCCGCCGTGCGGAACGCACTTTTGCGACCTTTATGGACAAACACTATTTGAAGTAAAATGTTCACATAAAAAATTAATTTTAAAAAAGATTTGATAACAGTTTAGAACTATGAATTAAATGACCATCAATTTATGATCCAAGCGCAAAAATAATTTGATTGAACGATTGTGAAGAAACAATTAAATATTTCTCTACGAAATCACCACACAAGAACTTGTGTTCTAACTCTATTTATTGCTTATTTCATTCAATATTTTTCCCAACAAAACAATTACCAAATCATAACAGTAAGGTAATGAAAAGAAAAGAAATATCACAGATAAACCGAAATTTTTAGCTTACAATACAGTATATTCTATCTTAATGTCTTCCCGCTGATGGAAATTCCTTGCAAAGATGAGGGGCACCAACGGTTTATTGCCTGATAAATCGACAGCTGCAATCTACAATCCATAAGCTTAAGAAACTAATAGAACTTCATTTCATTATATTTCCATCACTTTTGCCTCCCTCTGGGGGAAGCTTTCCAAAATTTGATCAACCACTATTCGCATAGGGTCGGAAGGTATTAGTACCTCAAACTTGGGTAATTAAACCGACGAATAGGCTCCCTCTCGTCCTTTAGTCTCCGCTGGTTGACACAGCTGTACGGAAAGGGCGATGAGGTCTCTCTTCAGCGAGACGCAGACATTCTTCTTTGGGTCTCTTACTCCCTCAATCTTTCTCTGCGAAAGTGTCTGCGTCTCTTAGCGAGAGATTTCCTCGCCCTTTCCGTACAGCTGTGTTAGCCGACGGAGGCAATAAGGCGCGACGGGGCTTAGTCGTCGGTTTAATTACCCAAGTTTGAGGTACTAATACCTTCCGACCCTATGCGAATAGTGGTTGATCAAATTTTGGAAAGCTTCCCCCAGAGGGAGGCAAAATGAAATGAAAGCTGCTATTTAAGTTTCACATGGATAATTCTCGCACGTATAATGAAAATGAAGGAAAAGAATTTTTTCAGTATTGAAAATTGACAAATCTGAATTTTGGATTAGAAGGTGGCAGAAAGATTAAAGCCTTGAGATCTATTTAGTTTCGAAAAACGGTTCCAGCAACAGGTCAGCTGGATATTTTCTCACCTATAAACTGCTTTTAGATGACCGAAGCCAATGGACAGCCTCTACCTGATGGAGGAGTGATTCCGGACACCGAAATGTTTGGTCTACCGGGTGAAGAGAAAAAAGAAGACGAATTCTTCAAGCTTTCACCGGAAAGGAAGACTGAAGGAAAGCCAGACATCAAAACTGAAGAGTTGAAGAGCGAAACAGGAGAGACAAAAACCGCACCGACTACGCCTGTGAAAAGGACACCGACATCAAAATTAGATAAGAAGAAAAGAGTTGAGCCGACTACAAACGAAGGAGGAAAGAGAAAATATTGCATTATTTTGATCATTTCCATTATTTTGGTGCTTATCTCGGCCGTGATGATTATCATTCTCTGTGCTCATCGCTTTGCAGGATCCACTTTTATTTCTGCATTCGCCGATTAATAATAGATCTCCTTATCAGAGTAAAAAGGCAACAATCTTCATTTAATTATTTCGGAACAAATTCAAAATCGAGGTTCTCTTCTTTGTTTTTCCAAGTGGTCGATTCTCGGTTGTCGGAGTTTCTTCGACTACGGTCGGGGGAGAATCTACTGGAGATGGAGAATTTCTCGAGCTATTTTGATTCAAAGCTCGAAGAATGGCGATTATTAGACCATTGACGATGCCCTTTTTGAAAGCTTTCCCTTCTGCGCAATAAGGACAATCAGTTCTAATCAAATTCTCGAAACAATTTCTGCAAATCGAATGGCCACAGATCCCGATCACCGGCAGAGAATCGCCTAAATATTTTTGTACTGAAAATAGCAAACAAAACCGAAGTGAGATTCGCATTTTCCACAATATAAGAGGTCAGAAACATCGTCTAAAAGCCTCGAATTATGGCTCAATTTGGCCTTTTCGACCCTCATTCTTGACTGAAGAGACTCATTGGCTGCTTTAAGATTTATAACTGAAAGCAGCTGGTCTCAGTTTAGTTCTATAACTCACCGCTTGTCTTCAAATTGATCAATTCGTTTGCATAGTGTTTGTTTTCTCGAAGCAATTCATTTTTGACGACATTTGCTGTATTTTTCTCCTCATAAAGGCGATCAGATTGTTCCAAAAGATGGTCATATTGAGTTCTTTTCTGTTCTAATTCCTCTTCCAATTCTCGAATCGAATCCTTCGTGTATTCTAATTCCTCTTTCAATAATTCACAGCTGTCTTTAAGTTCCCCGTTTCCCCTCAAAAGGTCGCTATATTCCACATCCACTTGCCTCAATTCTGCATGGAGAATGATATTTGCCTTCTCCAACTCGAAAACTGAAAAAGTCTGGTCACCTGGCAACGGGAGAACCTTTTTTGCTGCCTTCTCTCAAAGAGTCGATCTCATTTCGACTCTTCAAAAGAGCCTCCGGTAAGTCTAATTTGCAGATTTCCAGCTCAAGGAGACATCTTTTTGTCGTCTTTTCTAACTCCTCATTTCTTTCAGCCAATCTTCCGGCTTCTTTCTCATAAAAGTTCTTCTCCTCCAAAATAGAATCAAAAGCATATTGTCGAGATTTTAATTCTAAAGAGCTATTTTAACAAAAGAATTTTACCTTGTTTAGCCAATCGAATAACCTTCTTCTCAAGAAGACTAAGAATAGCCAGCAGATGGGAAGAAGCCTCTTGAGTCTTAGCTTGTTCAATCAGATTCTGGAAGAGCTCCATTGTCATATCGAGGACAGCCTGATCCATATCTGAAAGAGCCTCCACCGACATAGCTCGTTGAGTTGGTAGTTTGGTAGACTCACAGCTGTGATAAGCATCGAGTTCTACAGAAGCGTTTCTCATATGGCTTTAGTTTAGAAAATTAGAATAAGGAAATATTCCAATTACCCTAAAATCCCGTAGATAAGAGCGGTTTAGTTTTTGCAATTTTTTTTTTGAATATTTTGATTTATTATAAAATCAAACAACAACAACAATTTATTTAACTAATATTTTCAATTTCTACAACGCCACCAGCGTTTACATCCATACAGGAAAAGTCGTTTTTGAGACTTTCAACATCACACAATGCTTTTTCGACCGCTCTTATCTACGGGATTTTAGGGTAGTCTCAAAAAAATTTCATCTTTGAGTAAGCGGATCTTATTTTGATAAACAACTGATAAGACTTGTGTCGCTCTCATGACCGGGTAAGAATTCTGATTTCCTTTTCAAACTCAATCGATACGATGATCTTTTGTCTGCCACGAGTTATTAAAATTCCATCGACGGATGGTGGCAGGTGCTCTCCTCTCCCGCTCTTTCCTCTGCATCTTTTCCTCTCCCAATTGCCCGAGGCCGAGATCCCCGCCGTCTGTCTCTTCCTTTTAGCTTTTCAGAAATCTCGTTTCGTCTTTTTCACTTTGTCCATTTCTACGATTTTTGTGGGAAAAAGTCCTAGGAAAGTCCTGTTTTTGTACAAATTCACATGATTTCCGTTTTTGTCAGCCAATTATGGCACCTATATTTAACGAGGAGAGAGAGGAGTACGTCAACAGAAGAAACCAGTAGAAACAGAAGGAAAACAGCTGTCACGTGTTGACAGGACCCGCCATTAGTTACAACTGATACTCGCTCCAGGCCCATTGATAATTTGTCTTTTTATGGGACAAACAATGCCTCTTTTATTCAGAACCTCTTCTCAAAAGAAGTCCCAAAATAGACGGATCATTTTGCATTTTCTGCAGAATTTATTTGCCTTTTGGTGGGAGAATTTAATTGATTTCCAGCACACACTGTTGTCTCTTTTTATTTGTTTCCTTGGCTTTCCCATTCTCCATCCCATAGCTTAACACATTGACTGCCGCGTGTATCCTCGGGGATACACGCAGTAACTTACGTTTCTTCAAAACGTGTATTCTCGGGGATACACGTTTTTGAATTTATAATTGTATCCGTTTTTTTTACATTTTTTCACTGTTATATTCGCGTATGCTTCCTAAATCCTTCCCGTATCAAACACCATGGTACATGTTTCAAAAAAAATTTATTACGCAACAATATCAATTACATTTGATATGAAGTTTTTGAAAGCAATCCATACAATAATATTTTTTGCACCTACTGCATCTTGTTCTAACCTGCTTTGAATTCTTTCTAGCAATGTCTGAGCCGAATTTCTTAGATAGTTGCTGGTAGCATGCAATACATCGTCCCTTCGAAATTTTTTCTTCACTTTTTACCATTTCAAGGATGTGACGGATTTTGGGTGTTTAGGCTTTTCTAATTTTAACATTGAGGCTACTATTTGACGTTTAAAATCAATAATTTTGATTTTCGAAGCTGAATTTAGCTGATAAATGTTCCAAGCATTGACAACAGCCGTTTGAGTGACGATGTGAAAAATGATTCGTAAATACCACTTCATTGTTTTCCTCACATACGGACAATAAGCTGCCATTTGATCAGATAGATCGACGAAAGCCTTGCCAACATTATAGTCTAAAATGACCTGTGCTTTTCCATTTTCGCCTGCTAAATCGTCTTGAAGTGTAGACAGCATCAATACGTCTCTTTTGTCATGCCATTTGAGGATCATGATCCCATCATCGCTTTGAGCAGCCACACAGCCACCTCTTCTCACTTTAGATGATATCATAGCTTTTGGAAAACCCACTCTATTTTTTCTGATAGTGCCAACAAGATTAGTTTTTTTCTTCATCAATGTTCTAGCCAGAGGTATACTTGTGTACCAGTTGTCAGTATACAGCGTTCTGCCATATCCTACCAAATTTTCCATTAGTCTTAATACCACGTCCTCAGCTACTGATCCTTTTCTCGGTTGATCTTCTTTTCCGGCATAAATAGACATATTGTAGGTGTAGCCGTTTTCAGAATAAAGTTTGAAAATTTTGATTCCGTAGCTATGACGCTTACTCGGAATATATACTGTCGAAAACTAACACGTTCACGAAACGGAACCAAAATTTCGTCAACACAGACATCCTTTCCTGGTCTAAGAAGAAGCTTACACCTGGACAAGAACAAATCCACAAATTTCTCGATCTTATATAATTTTGATCTACTATTATTTTAATTATCAGCCAAATGTAATGATCGCATCAGCGAATAGAATCTAGCTTTTGTTGTTACACTTGAACAAATGGCTGGGTCAGTAGACCAGTAATCTTCTATTTTTGGCAGATGCACATACCCCATTAGAATAATAAGAGCCAGAAATTCACGCATTTCAATGTTATCCGTTGGAATATAAGCATTATCTTTTGTCGGTCCATATCTATTAGTTTCTTCGACTATGAAATCTACCATCTCATCATGAAAGAATAGGTTATAATACTCCATCGGAGTTTTGCATTTACTAAGTAACTGCATATTCAAACCAGAATTCATATAATTGAACTTCCATGTTGAGGGTTTGATGATAAAATTTGACCATGAATTCAAGGTATCAATGGTCTCATCTTCATCGGATTCAGAAGAACGACTTTCATTATCATAAAAAAATGTGGTGTCAATATTCGTTGTATCTTTAGCTTCATCTTCATCGCTATCCAACAGGATTTTTTCAAAGTTTAAATTCAGATCGTTTCGCGAATTCATCTTAAGCAATACTAATTTTACAGAAGAATATGATGAAATATAAAAAAACAGCCACAAAGAATAAATATAAAAGCCAAAAGTATATTTAGAAAAGCATTTAAAAATAGAAAAAAAAACTCGCACATTGCGAAACGTAAGTTGTGTAAAAATACACGCGGCAGTCAATGTGTTAATTCTAGAGAAAAAAAATGGCAAACTTTACGATGGGCACGTCGTATTTTCTCAGGCTAAAAAATTGAAAATCAACCACGGAGGTCACGAGACAGCGATTTTGCCCTTTTTAGTGCCGACATTGACCAGTGGCAATTTGGCCTTTGAGCCCAGGACGTGTGCAAAGTCTCAATTGTGGGTAACACGATCGCTCCTTGCCACACGTGGATACCAACAATTGGATTAACACCACCAGTCGAAAGAATTGGATTGCTCTGTCCCCTCCTCTCTTTATGTCCAGGACATCCAATTGGCCAAATTAGTCGACATGGCTTCATTTCACAATGAGTCTCTCCTTTTTCCCCGGAATTTCTCTCTACCTTTGGTCTTTTAAAATAGTAGTAAAAGACGAGTGTGTCATTGCCGACGTCGAAGCCTTTTCGCAATTGAGGCTGATGACGACTCGGGGGGATATTTCAAGTTAGAATTTCCTCTGACGTCATTTGGGGTTTCCTATATAATAATAGAGTCAAGTACCTCAGGAAACCCTCTTCGTTTATTTGTTTCCCAAAGGAAATGATGCTTTTGTTTGTTTTTTGATCAGGAAATGACTCTCATTCTGAAATTCTATCTCATTTTGTGGCTTTTGTTCTTTGCTAAGCAAAAAATAAAAGAACTGATGTGTGAATGGGTCGAGAGAGAGAGAGAGAAAAGACCGGTTCGAACCATCGATTTCCGCAATCGTTCCGCTTGAATTACACTTGTTTTGTTCTCCATTTTCATTCTGAACTCCTTGAGGAAACTCTCTGTTCTGTCGCCAAAACAAACAAACACATTTTACCGCAGCGTCGGGTTCAATGGGAAAGTCACTCCCCTTTCGTACAGCTCATTTTTCTGCCTTCTAGTCTTCCCAGTCTCTGAAAAAGTAAATCGAACTGATTCCAGCCATTTTCCCAGATAAATTGTCTTTTTTTCTCTCACCTTCGAACAGAAACCCATTTGCTTCTCGTCTTCGCGTAAAACATCGTCTGATTTTTCTCTCTTTTCCTAAACTACGGTTTGTTTTCCGCCTATTTTCCCATCTTTTTATCCACTAATCATATCAAAATCAATCGAACTATAGGCTAGTATTCAAACCCACCGAGTTTGCCAAAGAGATTGTCACGTCGATAACCTTTCCATGCACATTTACCATAAGGTCTTTTAGAAAATATGTCAGAGGATTTTATGTAGAGATGTTTTAAAGTTATTTTTCTCAATAAAACCAGAGCTGACAAATCTGTGTGTGGATCTTTTTCACAGCTCATTCATCGATCAAACAATCCTTTGAATTGTTTTTGATTGGAATTTGTTTTCCTTTTGCAATTTCTTCGGCATAACAAAATTCGACGGAGACTGAACTCGAGACCGAAAACTGGTAATCGAGTACGCGATCTATGCTCTGGAAACCATGCATTCAATAGAGGAAACTCACTCCTATCAGAGTCTTTTTATGAAGTGTTTTTGTTTTGGAAATATTGACAAATCTTCCTGTTTTTCCTTGTGTCATTGTTTGCATTGTCCCTGCTGAGTAACAGACTCAACTTCATCGTTTATATCGCGTCCTCTCGCACTCTCTCAAAAATTCCTTAGATTAATGTAGATATTGCAGCTCGAAACAGGGCAAATGACGGCTACGGCCGATCAAAAGCCAATTTATTTTTATTCGTTATTCGCCTAGAGGACGGTCGTTTCTCCAGCCATGGTAGCCGACGTTAGAGGATTGCCCAGGACTGATGAAAATGTAAGATTCTCCTCCTGAGTTTTAAGAGAAAATTCTAGACTGAAGTACTTCGAGTGAGAGTTTTCAAAGGAGAAAAAATTGGCAAAAGAGATCTCTTCGGATTGCCAGATCCCTATTGTGTCGTTCGACTCGAAAACGACGACCAACGGAATATCGATGAGGTTACTCTCGAGAAAAAGAAAAATGTTCGCCCGTCATCTCTCCCCATTTATAATCAATTTTTAGACTCGAAGTCCTCTATGGAATGCGATTCTTAATTTCCGAGTCAATCGACATTGTCATCTCAAGGTCCTCGTTTACGACGAGAATAAAATTGTAAGCGTTTTATTTTTCGAATGACCAAAAAGAAATTCAGAGAAAGGACGCTCTTCTGGGACAAATAGAGATCCCACTAGGAGACGGAGAGATCCCGACCTCATCAGAGTCTCGTCAAGCTATCCCTTATGATTTAAAGTGGAAAAATCGGAATGTTGGAACGTTATGGCTCGCGCTTCATTTCCTTCCAATGGATGCCAGTCCAAGTGATTCTACCAGCACCGATGCTGTAGTTCCTCAAGCTCCTGGCTTGGAATTGCCGAGTGGATGGGAGGAGAGAGAAGACGGCAATGGAAGGACTTATTTTGTAAATCATGCTCTTCGAAGGACACAATTCGAGAGACCCGGATTCGAAACTGAAAGCCATATGGAGGAGAGAAGACGTCGCGACGATTACGAACATCGCAGTCGAGTTGCCGAGGAACCCGACGCCGTCCGACAAACCATTGACTCGGTCAGTCCTGTAGGGGGAAGAAGTCTATTTTTAAAGATTTGCCGAGCCAAAGTTCAAATTGAGATAAGTAAGCGAAACTTGTACTGCCAACGGCTGTTTGCCGACTCTGAACCCGCCGGCTCTAAAGTCAACAGCTTGTAAGCCACTCGCGCATTTGAGTCATCATGCTGCCAGCTGTTCTTTCTGTGTTCCCTAAAGCTATTGCCGTTTAATTACTTGCTTCTATTCAAATAAAGAAATTTCAGATTGATGAAGGGATGAGAGCGAATTTCGAAGGAGGCGTCGATGCTTCAAATGGAGATGAAGTCCCTTTGCCGACTGGATGGGATATGCAAGTAGCGCCAAATGGTCGAGTCTTCTTCATTGATCATACAACCAAGACGACCACATGGACAGATCCTCGAACTGGCTGCTCTTCTATCAAAAATACTCCGACTCAACGCGGACAAGAAGACGACATTGGAGCCTTGCCAGAAGGCTGGGAACAGAGGGTAAGTCGAGTGTGATAGCCTGTTTCAAAATGATTAGACTCATATCGATGGTCGGGTTTTCTTCATCGATCACAACAGTAAGCGGACTCAATGGGAGGATCCTCGCTTTGAAAACGAGAGTATTGCCGGACCGGCTGTTCCCTATTCAAGAGACTACAAGAGGAAAGTTGAATATCTTCGATCCAAATTGCCGCGAGCTGGCTCAAATGGAAAGTGCGATTTGGTCATCAATAGGGACTCCATCTTCGAAGACTCTTATCGGCAGATTATGGGCAAGACGCCTTCTGAATTGAGACACAAATTGTGGATTGAATTCTCCGGGGAGACTGGACTCGATTATGGAGGTTTGTTCCCCCTTGTTTCCCATTGATTGACTTTTGTCTTTTAGGAGTGACTCGAGAGTGGTTCTTCCTTTTGAGCCACGAGATCTTCAATCCGTATTACGGGTTATTCGAATATTCGGCCACCGACAACTACACTCTCCAGATCAATCCCCACAGTGGTGCTTGTATTCCGGACCATTTGAGCTATTTTTATTTTATCGGAAAGATTATGGGTATGGCTATTTACCACGGGAAATTGCTGGATGGTAGGAGTGTCCTTTTGTAGTTTTGAAGAGAAAAATTGCAGCCTTCTTTATTCGGCCTTTCTACAAGATGATGCTGAACAAGAAGATCAGCCTTTTTGACATGGAATCGGTCGACAATTCCTACTATAATTCACTTATTTACGTCAAGGATAACGATCCGACTGATCTCGAACTCACATTTTCCGTCGATGATTCTGTCTTTGGTGAAACGCAAACGGTTGAATTGGTTGAGGATGGAAAAGATGTCGAAGTGACAGAGGAGAACAAGGAGAAATATATTGAAGCGGTGGTCAATTGGAGATTTGTAAAGCGAGTTGAAAAACAAATGGAAAAATTGCTCAAAGGACTCCATGAGGTGGTCCCGTCGAATCTGCTCAGAATTTTCGATTCTCACGAAGTCGAATTGCTGATGTGTGGCCTGCAGAAGATCGATGTGAAGGATTGGAAGGCCAACACAGTCTACAAAGGAGGCTATGGGCCGAGCAGTCAAACAGTCCACAACTTCTGGAAATGTCTGCTCAGCTTTGACAATGAGATGCGAGCACGGGTTTTGCAATTTGTTTCGGGTACATCACGAGTCCCAATGAATGGATTCCGCGAACTTTACGGATCCAACGGACCCCAGAAGTTCACCATTGAAAAGTGGGGAAGTGCCGACATGCTGCCCAGGGCTCACACCTGCTTCAATCGGTTGGATCTACCGCCTTACTCCACGTATCAAGAACTCAAACAAAAACTAATGACGGCTATTGAAAACTCAGGTTAGACGGTTTGATCAATCTTTCTCACAAGACACTTTCAGAGATCTTCAGCGGAGTCGACTAACTGTATATGAGATATATAAATGACAATAAAGAGATCTATCTGATTATCTTTCTTATTCTATTCGCAGCATCAAAAGCATAAAACAAAAGCTAGAAAATGAGGCTGATTTGTGAGTTGTTGTCGGATATCCCGTAGTGGTCGGAATAGCTGTTGTAGATTGATTTATAGAGGTTGTTGGAATAGGAGTTGAGGTGGTTGTAACGGTGGTGGTGGAATCATCAACAGCTCCAATAGAATAAGTGATATAAACACCGCCGCTTATCCCTGATCCGCCATCGATTTCCAATGAAATATAGCTGTCAACAAACGAGAAAGAGGAATTGATATATGCCATATATAGCTGGCTTTGTCCAGTACTCCCAGTTACTGTAATCATGGCATTTGGAGAAAGAGAGTTAATTACGGTGTAAGTGAAAAGAAATTCGGCTGAAAATTAGACATTTTAGTGCGAAATATGGGGTGGGTAACGATATATCCGCACCCACCCCGAAATGTGTACTCACATGTGTCGAAGACAGTCATCGCGACCGCCTGTCCCTCCATTTGAAATGGGTAGCCCGGGGTTGTTAAAAAACCCGATTGACCTGGGTATACAAGGGCTAAAAGGGGATCTCTTCTGACTGCTCTTTGGCTTACCATCTTCGGATCCTTTTATAAAGAAAGAGACAGAATCTGCATCAGTTTTGACCATAAGAGTTGTAGCGAAGCCAGCGAGTCTTTGAGGGAATGTGAAGGATGAATTTGGTCTAAAAGTGAGTTCAAAAGAAGAAACGAAATTTAACCCATAAGTAGCTAAAAGAGTCCCCGAGCCAGCTGGATCATTTATCGGAGCACCAGAGATCAGCTGAGTTACAGCTACCTGGAATGTCCTCCCTTTTCTCGGCTCTAAACTAACTGCATCATTGTCCAATTCGATGAAATCTAGGAAAGTCGTTTCAGGATAGGAGAGGGAATTCAGAATTGTATAACAATAAGTGCCTCCATTTCCGTGGATTCGAAGCTCGAGTTCTGTCGGAGATGTGCTCCACATCACTATATCGGCATTCTGGCACGAGTAGTAATCTAAAGTTTTGTAGTATAGTTAATGGGAATGAAAACTAACTGGAGAGGTCATTCAAAATGATTGTTCCATCGAAGATATCAGTTGACTCGAGGACATATTGAAGGACAATTGAGCCTTTAATTGGCTCGAGAGAATAGCCAGGTGAATAAGCTCTATGGGCTACTGTAATGAACTCTGATGGAGACTTACGATCCAACCAAAGTTAATTTGGAACTTTCATTCTTCCAAATCCAGACATTTAGGAGATCATATTGACTAGAGGCGTAGGAGATTCCAGATGAAACGACTACCTGAATGACTAATTGAAGACTTTAGATTTAAATCTACGTTGGTTGAGGGACCGACTGTCCAAAAATCGCCATAGCTGGCATTATTCATTTGGATAAATTGAGCCAATAAGCCACTTGCCACCTCGAGTTTTGTTTGTGAGATGAAACGGGGCGCTGAAGTTTTATGAGCAATTAAAATGTGCCATTAACACGTGTTATCAGGAGACGCAACTCACCTGGATTTCGCTGAATAAAATAGCCAAAAGTCATAGTCGAATTTGGGTTACTCGTTATTGAAATCTTCAGAAGAGGTTCGGTTATTTTCCCCGAAAAGGGAAAAGCTGCTCGAATTGCGAACGAAGCTCCATCGTTCTCACTAGAGAGAGAGAGTTAAAAAGATGGAAAGATGGTACCTAGTGATGGAATCATAAACTCCTTCTATTGAAATTGAATCGCCATTTGATAAACGATTTGCATAGATATGCAATTGAGCAACACTAATACTCTCATCTCCAGGATAAATCTGGAAGTTTATGAATGAAAGCGAGAGCGGGAGCTTCTCACAGAAAAAGAACAAAACGAATTTGGATCAACAGGACAGTCACAAACTGATCCTGGCTCATAGTCGTCTGCACAGTTCGGATTGCCATACATTCCAGAGTTTAGAATCATCCGAGAAGGACAACCTGAACTTTTTTTTCTTTTGTGGTTCTGGAATTACTGAAGTTCTGGCTGGAGACCAAGGGAATGACGAGTAGGAAGAGCATCACTAAGTGAACGACGTCTTATCGGAGTCATTTTAACATTTCAAACAATTTGAAGATAAAGAACCTATCGGAACATTTTCTGATCACTTTTGTAGTGCCCAGAAAATGATATTTTAAATTTGTTCTTTTTTCAATCAGCCTACTACTTAAGACAAGGGTTAAGACAAGGGGAGAAAGAGTCAGTTTCCCTGTCAATCCATAATGGTTAGTTGAAGTCTCTGAACTTGCTTCTCTTCCCTTTATCATCACAGGAGCATTTATTAATTAAACAAGAGTAATTAGCAGCAGCTCCTCCCCTCGGCAGCAACCTTCACTCCTTATCAGCCTCCCCCAAGGACAGGTTTCGGTGGGCGTGTACACATCGATCGAAAACACATAGTTTTCTTGGCCACACCCGTGCCGTTTGAAGGCTTCCTTTTGTCAAGAATTCCTCTTTTCAGATGGATCGAAGAGAAACCTACACTACGCAACAGCCTGATGGAACCTATGTCACAACGACAACCCGAACTCAACAAAAATACAAAGAAGAAGATGTAAGTCGTTGTCTTTTTTACTTTCTATCTTCTAGGTGATTGGATGTGGGCCGGGCCAATTGGATTCCCATTACTGTATGGGTCCTCAAGGAATTCTTCGACTCATTGAAATCGTAAGTTTTTGAATCTTATTTTTTGAAAGTAGAAATTCAGTTCCTTTGTCTGGTGGTCATCTGTCTGATTGTTTCCGTTTTTGGTCCAGGACCTTTCAAAGGTTTGTACTACTCCTTGACCGATGGCTCTCTCCGAGTTCCAATTTTATGGCCGTGTATTCCTCAGAAAAACGGTCGGCGCCTATTTGCCGTTTCCATGTTTGTCCTCCTGTCCAGGTTCTGACTCAACTGTCGTTTTGAATGGCCAATTCCGAGGCTTTTCTATCACAGTACTATCCCCATCAGTGGCGATGACCACGAGGGTAAAATGAAAGAAACCCAAAAAGAGCGTAAGCCAGATTCAACGGAAGAAAGCCCCGAGGAAATTAAAAAGAGATACAATCCTCCGTTAATTTCAGGAATTCTGATGGGACAGACAGTGCTTCTGATTGTGGCTGGAGTGGCAATGTGCCTCTCATTCATCTTTCTCTGTGTTTATTTCCTTCGCCTTCACGATTCTCATTTGGATTTCTGGAATTGGCCTCTTACGGACAAGCTATTCAGTGCCTGTACCGCCTTCTTTTTCTTCGTTTTGTCCATCCTCGAAGGATATTATGCCACCGGCAGCTGGGCCAATAACTGTAACGACATCGGAGGCGACGGAATCCTCCACAACGGCTGTCGTCTTATCTGGGAATGGGCTTTTGCCTCTGTAAGTTTCTCCCTGCTCTTCAAATCATAACAACTTCAGTTTCTCTGCTTCATCTTGGGCATCCTCTATGCCATCAGTGCCTTCCTTGTCCATAAAAATCGTCGAAACCTTCGACCTGATTATTATGCCTAAAAAAGGAAGACGGCTAGAGTTTAAAAAGCATATTATAGCCCGGTATCTTTCTCTCATTTTTCCAAAGACTTTTCTAATAAACCTTTTCTGACATGTTAGGGATTAACTGGGCGAATTGAGAGAAACCACAATTCACGAATATTCTCTTCTCATTCTACAATGCTTTCGATCTCTATTGGTCAGTTTTCTCATCTTCTTGGCCTTCGATATTCATTCCTCATAGGAGTCTGTCCAACTCGGCTTTTCCTTTTGATTTCACAGAAAATGTTTAGGAAATTCGACGGATTCAGTAAGCAAATTGATTATCGAAGGACTTCCGCCTCTTCAACTAGAAGTAGGTCGAGACGGCTATTTGGATGGCTACATTATCCATGCGCCAAGTCTTCGGAAGATGTTTGTCGCTCAAAATTTCGACGACACCATCCGCACCATAAAAATCAAGAAAATGATACCGTTGACAGGCTATAAGTCGGGAAGTTTGGCCATTGTTCGCCTCATAAATTCTCGTTGGGGTCGTGTTCAAATCCTCAAAAGACTCAACGCTTCCAAGATCCGAGTCTACTTTGTCGATACTGGTGTGGAGCAGGCTGTCTCCATCAAAAATCTCTATCAAATGCCAGAAGAATTGAAAAAGAAACCGCCATTTGCCATTCCAATTTCTACAGTTGATGACGGAGGAGAGGAAGTCGATGCAGCTGAATTAGTCAACTTGAAAGGAGCTAAAGTCGCTTTGCAGTTGGGAGGAGTTGAGAATTCGGCCTTCTTGATCAAAGAGTTCACCGTCTTCGATTTGGATTCAAATTCCAACGAATTCCTTCAAAATGCCTTGAAGAATCCGAATTTCCATCTGACGAAGAGTTTCAAAAGTCTCCCAATCACCACTACCTTAACTCCAATGCTAATCACAACAACCGTAGAGCCAAAAGAAGAAAAAGGAAATGTGGCTGTGGTTGTTATTTCTCTCCTTTGTGTTTTCATTTTTGTTTCCGTCATCGGTGTGGCCGTGGCGTGTTGCATCAGGAAGTTTCGCCAGAAAAGACGAATTCAAAAAGAGACGACCGAGAAACCGTCAGCTTCTTTGGATTATAGCTCCAACCGAAATGAGGCTATGCTCTCGACTCCCGAATCAAAACAACAAACGACTTTGGTCATTCCTGCGGACGATTTGGCTGTTATAACAGCTGCGATTGCCTTGGCTAATCATGAGAAGGATAAGGAGCGCGAGAAGATGGGCGAATGCGCACCAATGACTGAGGAACATCCGATGCCGGCTGGCCTCCCTGGAAAGACAATTTGTATTCCAGCTCGGTCTGTTGCTGCTGGAAACATTAGCCATCTCTCGACCATTTATCCAGATGATACGCCATTTCCTCGGTGCAGCACTCCGGCGCTTTTTACTTCTTTAAGGACTCAACCTCTTCGATCTTCTCGAATTTCTTCCAAAGACGACTGGAAGGACGATGAGATTGAGGATGAGGATTTCTCCAATTATTCTGATATTCTTGATCTTCGTCAATACATCAACAAGACCAACTCCCTTAATCGCGTTGTCAGTTTACTTTTGGCCTTTTTGCAATCTTCCAGATCCGCCCGCCGGATGAGACGACTTTTGTGACAGCTCCCAGTTCGATGGCCGATTAGATCCTATTGATGGATTCGTCTTTCCGTTAACAAGTGCTGTTTTAATAAAGGTTTTTATTACAGATTTCTTTTGGCTGGAGATCCTCTCTGATCATTCTTAGGTAGAAACAACAAGAAAAAATTCTATTTATAACTCTATACTAAAAATGAATTCGATTGCCTGGCTGATGTGAAATTATTCGAGTAATTCACCTCTTTCCTTCATATCTCTTCGAGTTCCCAATAAAATATTGGACTTTGAGGCTTAAAATGTTCTTTAGGATACTGTCTATCATAATATATAAGTCAAAAAAGGAAAATTATTCGCTTCATACCTGCTGGGGCTCCAACTCTAAAAAAACTAAAACAACTTTAGTTCAAGTCCTTACTCGGAAAAATAGTGAGTCTAGAATTATATCCTTCAAAAGTCGAGAATCCTCGAAGAACAGAAGGCTAATTTTGAGTTCCAAAATAGACTTTTTGAAAGTACTGTAGCCAATTGGAAGAGCTCGATGTATTCTTGCACTCACTCAGTCCCGATTCAGGATTCCCGCACAACACTGGTATGTAGTATCCGAAATTATCTTCTCTGGCAATCAGGTCCAGTAATCAATGGATAGCAGTGAAATTGGCGTGAAGCGAGTCCTTTTCAGTCAGGAAAAGACCGAAAAACCCAACTGTTTCTTTTTAAAATCAGAATTATAAAAAGGAAAGTGAGGTCTCAAAGATACTTTTTGATTAATCTTCCTATCTGCCAGTTGATTTGAAGATAACCTTCCCCTCGCTTGTGCGTTAATTTTCGCTAATTTTAAGGCTTCTGATATTCTACCAACTAATAGAGAGAATTAGCTTTGTGGAAAATCGAAATTGTTAGCTCATCAGAGTCTTGATCTCTAGATGAATGGTATGAGAATAGGGGAGGTCCGGGGGCCTAACGTCACCCATCCGATGCGACATCTAGGTATCCCGATGGAGAGCAAGAACAGAGATACAGCTACAGCAAGCGTATGGCCAAGACCAGCTAAGTTTATTCTGATCAGTTATACGTTGTATATATATTATATACGAGACAGGGAGGCGTGGCTGACGCAACGTGACATGACGCTCCATTGGTGGCCTCCATCTACAAAATTACGCTGTCAGAGAAAAATGTCAAGAATACTTTCACCTTTGAAGTTGGGGAAAATGGAAACTTTTACTTGAGCCGGCGGTCAAAAAGGCAAAATTGCAATGAAAAGCTCTATTCGTACGATACTTCACCCATTAAATTGGCTCAACTACTCTAATTTTCCTCATCCTCAAATTTCGAAAATATTAACTTTTAAAAAAAAGAGGCTAATTTTTACTCATCCTGGAGGCAGATAAAACATCTGAAATTGAATTGGAAAATAAATTTACAAAAACCCCTTCTGCCACAAGGTCAAACGTTTAAAAACGAACAACTCAATTTCTAAACTGATTGGTCTCTTCAAGTTCCAGCGGAATCGTTCTCGAATTGGTTGTTCAAGCTATTGTATTTCAAAAAATCCGAGGGTTTTTTTAATAGCTAAAATTTAAATTTCGACAAGTCGAGAGGGATTAATTCCTAGACAAATCTCCAGCCTATTCTTTCCTCCCCGCTCCATCCACCATCGCCTCCTTCAATCTAGGTGATGTTTTTTTCTATGGTTTTTTTGGTCCCCCCATCCTCCACCCACCTGGGAAATTGTGCGGGCACTTTGCGGCACGTCCATTCGGAGAAAGCTGAGGGTAAGCAGAATTCATGAGGCTGCCGATGATCCCTCGCTGACCCTCGTCTCATGCCTGTCGAGACCGGATGGTAAAGCGAGCTGAATGATTCCAATGAGACGCAAGATACTCTCGGATGAAATTCTCTCGTCACTGGTCGCACCTTCAGAGGAACATGCCAGTGCTAACCGCATAGGGTCACAGTCCCTAATAAGGCGGTACGAGAAAACTGAATGTATCCCTCGGCTGCAATGGTCGAAATACGATCGGCCCCCAGCGCTGACGCAGGACAGCAGGGCAAGTCTATCAGCGTCTTCAGATGCTTCATGATGAGTCCGAGTCGTTCCAAAAGGAGACGCTCCTGCTCCCCTTGCCAGCCACGTTTTCGGACGTCCTATCTTTCTTTTTAACTTTTCCCCTGACCCAATTGTGCGGGCATTGCGCGGCACGTCATCCGATCTCTCCGGAGTGAAGTTGTTAAAGCAAGTTGAACGCCTAGTTCTTCTCGTCACCATGCCAGTGGTGTTGACTACACTAGGGTAATGCGGGTATGCTATCCCTATCTGTTTAGCTACCCCGGGTCGAATTGGCCATCGGTCGACTCCCCGGCGCTGCCAAAAGCAAGACAGCGAGAGCTGGCCGACTATGTCGCGAGATCAGTGGCCCTGGCAGGTTCAGATTTTTAAAAATGCAGCTCAGGTCTCTCAAATTCCCTTCACCGGAAAAATCTTGCAACCAATTCGGGTTTGACCATGTCTCCTTGACAATGTGTCAAGTTGGCATCCCCTAGAAGATTTTTATTTATTTTTTATGGGGAAATGCCGGGAACTTTTATTTTTTTACTACACAAGCAAATTTAGGTATCGCGAGCGAACTGGATGAGGGGCTAATGGATGAAGAAAAAGAATACAAAAAGGAAAGGTTAGTTTAAACGCTGCTAAATTCAATTGCTGAGCAATAGGCTATAGCCTAGAAAGAATTCGGCCGTAAAATATACAATCAGAATGTTTAAGAAATCAGCGAGTCAGAGGCAGACAATAAAATCTAAAAGTTTCATTCACCATTCAACTGTCAACATCATTAAAAATATACAATATCAACAAGGTCAATTGATTCTTATGAAATATTAGCGATGGAAATTAGTTGCTAAAGCAACTCCACCCTTTGTTGGTGTTTGAAATGTCTGTGTGACGAAAGACAAGAAGAACCAGCGAATACGGTACAAGAATTATAGTCGAAAGTTTCATCAATCCAACCCTGACAAGGTTTGCTGTTTTTGTTATCACCTATTTAAAATTAACAAATTTAAGTTTTTATCGTGTTTTGATAAATCAAAGTTTTAAAATGATTGAAGTTATTTTGTCAGAAATGCTTGAAGACTTTTCACCTATGTCACCCCAGCGACCGGTTGTTCCTGGAAAAAGGAGAAATGGAAAAATGACGGATGGGAAGGGTCCGGACCCAGCACTGCGACACAGAGGGTCTGCTTTGTTAACGCCTAAAGTTCGAAGCCTGGTCAATATATGCCAGCTGAATTGCCAATCGCTCAAGTCGTCAACACGCCTTCTCGAGTTCGAAGAGGCTCTGATGAAAATCTCCTTTGATGTGATTGGTCTAAGCGAGACATGGAAGTCTGGAAGTGGTCAAGAGCTGCTACGGAAATCGGGCTGTCATCTACTCTACAGGGTGCGGCATAATTACGGTAACTAGCTTCGAGCGAGATATTTCTCATTTTTTGGAAATATCCTACTCTTTTGTGTATTTTTTTTGTTTTTATTTGTTAATTAATACTGTTTTCTTATAGTTTATACAAAAGTAGCAATGCCTTTTAGAATGACAAAGGCATCACCCCATCGTAATTCGACCATACAACTTCATCGTCAGGGGTTTCGAGCGAACAACATTTCTCGGCGTCTAAACGTATCTAAGAAGCTTGTTTTTACTATCATCAAAAGGTTCAGTGAGCTGGGAACCTATGATGACCGTTCTGGGCGAGGTAGATCTGTGTCTGTTACCACAAAGGCCAATATCAAAAAGGTTCGCGACCTGATTTCGTTTTAATCAGGCAGGCTCGGTTCGCAAGTTGGCTAAATAAATGGCTATTTCTGAGCGCTTCATGGGCAGAATTGTCAAAGAACATCTAAAGAAGAAGGCCTACAAGCAAGGAAGAGGGCAATTTCTCTCTGATGCTAGCAAAACGAAGAGAAAGAATCGTTCAAAGAAATTGCTTCACAGGTTCCGTGGCGGAGCTCACAGAAGCATTTTGTTCACGGATGAGAAGATCTTCAGCGTTGAGCAGTTTCTCAATAAACAAAATGATCGTATCTACGCCAGTTCCAAGCCAAACATGGTTGCAAAGCGTACTGGCTATCCGAAAACTTTGATGGTCTTCGCCGGGATTACCGCTGATGGAAAAACTCCACTTATCTTCGTTCCGCAGAACGTCAAGGTTAATGGAAGCAACTATTTGGACATCCTGAAGAATGAAGTTCTGCCTTGGGCTCAGATACACTTCGGACAAAGAAAATGGTGCTTCCAACAAGACGGAGCTCCAGCCCACAAGCATAAGACCGTACAGGTGTGGTGCAAGCAGAACTATCCGGACTTTATCGATTTCAATCAGTGGCCTCCATCATCTCCAGATCTTAATCCGCTCGACTACTCAGTCTGGAGCGTTCTGGAGTCGAAGGCGTGCGCCAAACCTCATCGCACTTTGGATTCTTTGAGGAAAGCACTGCAGAAAGCCTGGAATGAACTTGACGATGCCTACTTGTCCGCCACGGTCGATGCTTTCCTCAAGCGACTTCGCGCCTGTATCGACGCCGATGGAAACCTTTTCGAAACTTAGTGTCTTTTCTTGTACAGTTTTTTTCTGAAGAATAAAACCTATATACTTGTTTCATGCGTAGAGCTATAATTATGTTTCCACTTAGCTTTTATTTAGTTACCGTAATTTTGCCGCACCCTGTACATTGAAGGGCAATACAACCGTCACGGCGTGGGTTTCATTGTTGCTCTGCATCTCGTCTCCAACATTATTCGATTCACTCCAATCGACGACAGATGCTGCACTTTGGAACTCACAGGTCATCAATGGAAGCTGCTATTGGTACAATGTTATGTGCCTACTACCGATGCTGATGATCACGACTACGATAGCTTCCCGAGCAGAATCCAGAGGGCAACGTGCAGGGGGTGGACTCTCGTGGAGGAGGCCGCAACCTGGGGCCAATGGGACGAGTAGAGGCTAAAGCAGAGTCCCGCGAAGAAGGAGATGGAGAACCCGACGGACCAATATTTCAATATCTGTGAAGGCTTTCAACTGATCAGAGAAGTTGCCTCCGTCCCGGTTCCGCATGCAGAGAGACTCTCGCCCAACACCAAAGATCTCTACCAACAACGTCGCCTTCTTTTGTCCAAGACGGATTCAATCTCCAAGATCCAATTGGTTCAGATAAATAAGGCCCTGTAATGTGCACTACAATGATGATCCGAGTTGCGGAAGAGCTTTCCTCCTCCAAGAGTCTAAATAAGTTCACTTCCAATCAACTAAATAACTGAGTGGAAATAGTGACCAGCCAGGGATTAATCAACTTTTAGCATTTGGATGTTTATTGGATGGAGGAAATGACGCGAGATTATTCCATCTATGTTAGCTTTATTTATGCATGTTTTGAAAACAATTGAAGACCCAATGAACACTAAAAAATAGAATCTTCTACAGCTGACAGAGTGGAGTCTTATTCAGGTGGGAGATCGCGTTTTTAATTGCGGTGGATCTACAGGACTAATTGTTGAAATTTAGGAGGCAACTTGTAGAGGGTTTTAGTGGTCTAATTTCAAGAATTCTGGCATCAAGCATGGTATCAATCGAAAGAGCTTTAAAAGATCTACAAGAATATATATATTTTTAGGCATTGACGAGGTGATCTCAAGCCTCTGTCGCTTCCTTTCGACCCAGCTAAGCTCTAACACTTGCGTCCTCCGAAATCTTAACAGCAAATGACAAGTTGAGAGGGATTTTAGCCGCCATCTAATGATTTTAATTCAACTACTAACTACCTTAGAATGTGGCTGCTTCTTTTGCTGTCATTCGCAGCTGTTTTCCTCCTCCTCGGGTGCATAAAAGACCAAAAGGCAAAAGCGAAGAAGGGCTGTCAAAGCGCCAACACTCTTCGTCGCGATTTAGCCATAGCTGATAGCGATGCTCCCTCGATTCAAGGCTCAGTCTATGCTAATCAGAACGGCAATTCATCGGTTTATAATTCGGTCGTGAAGGATGTCTCGATGAGTGGTCAGATGCCGAAAACTCGACAAGTTACGATGAGTGAAAGTACCCGGGCGAAATTCAACGAGTCCAAGATGGCAGCAGCTAGTTCCAGGATGGACACCTCGGTTCAAAGCCAACAGCAGTCGTCCAAGATGCAAGAATCATCCGTTCAGCAGGCAGATGATGCTGACTATTTCCAGAAGAAGAGCGATGAGACGGAAAAGTCTTATTTGGCTGTCGACAGCAGCTAAATAAATGATGCATTAACTTTTTTGTTGAAAGAATTTACCTCCCGTGATCGCGTTCTTGAACAACCGCTTTCCCGCCATTCGCAACATTTTAAAGCGTAAATTTGAAGAAATTCTGCGTTACGATATAGGAGGGACAATAGACAGGAAAGCGGTTGATCATTTCATTTACGAGTATATTAACAACATTCTTCCAAGAGTATTCCGTGCTACTGATGAAATGTATCGTAGAAGCAATGAGTGCAGGAGGCTCAGTGAAATGCTTCAAGCAGGGATGAAAATGGGTCCCAAGCCTTAGCTTTAAAGCCTTCAAGGATAGTTTTTACGTTTATTTGACATATGTATTTTTTATAATATATTTATCTTAGAAAGTCTAATAAACGCGTTTTCTTGATTGAAATTGTGTTTACAAACCCATGACTGTTATGTCTCGACATGATGCTGATGTCATACAAACTTCATTTATCTGGAACGAACATTTATTCATTTAGAAGAAATTTGGAGTGATTAAAAAAACAAAATGGATCAGCGATGACTTGTCGTTTGTGACTGTTGTTCATGCCTTGCACTTCATAACTGAGCGACAGACTTCGTCAATCGGCTTCTCAAATGGTATGAACTTTACTGCTGCATCGAAAGCAAATATTATTGCAATATTTTGTAGTTATTGCTGTGCAAAATCATTATCCTCAGTAACTAAAATGTAACAAATTATATATGAATTTAGCTATAATTTTTGATTAAAGACCTGTAAACTGAGATTTTGGATTCGATTGTTGTTCTTCTCTCAGCATCTTTTTGTAGAAGCTACTCAGAACAATCATTTAATAGTATGAAACTATTCCACATCTAGGGCCCCAGTGGCCATGCCTCAAATTTTAGTGATAAAACGTCATGCTAGAGGGTCGTGGGTTCGATCCCCAAATCAGACAAAATTGTTTGTTTTTTTTGTGGTTTATAGCGCTAACTTTTTGCTTATTTGCTAAAAGAAAATCCAAAATGACTAGCCTCCGCGACTTGCGGGACTTCATCTCGGTCGACGAGTTCGCCGATGCTTTAATCGCTTAGTCCACCGCGAAGGCTTCCCCAGCTCGAGCGGCTACTGCCGCAGGACTGAATTCCTCCATTGTCGGCGCCCGTCTTCCTCATCGTGGCCAGGAAGGTGCTTCTCGCTCGCCTAACCAAAACTACTGACCTCATCGAAGCTGCCACCATCGATATCAGCCAGTCCACCTCCACACCACTCTATCGCACCACCACCAGCTCCACTCCAAGCCGAGTCGCCGCTGCTCCCTCCTCCAGTACCACCTCAAGCATCGCTTCCAGCAACTCCTCCAACAGCATCAGCTTCCTAACTAGTCCTCGCCGAAGCGACTTCCAGTTGCTGATCAACAGTAAGCTCACCAAGGCGGCGCCTGCGGCTACAGGATGCTCTTTGATGCTTGCTTCATGGAACTCCGAGGCGGAGAGGCAAGGTCCAGCATCGACACATGCCTTTCATCAGCGCTAGCGCAATCGCTCTTGCCACACAGGCCTTCGCTCATCTTCGGGGAAGATGTCATTGTGACAAAATTAAGGCCAATTTTTTTAGCTGTAATAACTTTTTTCAGGCTTATCTTGGAAGAAATAATACTTTTTCATCGAGGTTTTTCGTGTCATCTTTATTATACTAACTACTATTAATTGAGTTTAGGGAAAAGCACTGATTTGCCTTATTTTAATGGAATTTACTACGCACAGTTGAAGATAACATATATGCTCGTCTTCTACTCAGGTTTGTTCAAATTTATGTCCTTCTTTAGGGTCTTCTTTAGGAAAACATTTATTTTTCACATATTCATATTGTTCTATTCTTTTTCAGGTTCTGTTGGATAATCATTTTTTGGAGATGTGGGGAGAGGAGCTTCAAACTCGATTCTTCTGTCAAAATGCGTTTTTATATGCGCGAAAAATGTTGCCAGAAACGCGTAGTCATGGCAACGAGCGGCGGACAATTCTCAATCAAAGGAGGCATTTCTTCGGTAACTTTTCCCCATTTTTTATTTCTTTATTTTTTATATTTACTCCAATTCCCTAGCTAATCCTTTTTTAGGTGTTAAATATGATGTCGGATCCTTACGAGGGATTTGATCATGTCGATGCAGCGTATGACACACAAAACCTTCAACATGATCGTTCTTTTCAACAAGCTGTGGCTCGAAGTTCTCATGGGAGACGACCAATGGTCCGTTTTTATTCTTTGGATGCGATTGAAATAATAGACGAATGGAGTGACTGCTGGGCAATTACGAGTCCCAACAGCTGGAGGTCGACCGCCCTCGGGAATGGTCCCAGCTTCCTCTTATGGAACCATGTCACGAGCTGGAAGATTGAGCACAGCTGCTGGAATAGCCTCGGCTGCTCAGACGTCTCGTCCGATGACAGCAGTTCGAGCTGCTGGCTACAGTTCTTACGCGAATAAAGTAATGGCTAACGAGACGGAGAAAGTCCCTGATCCGACCACAGCAGAAGGGTTGGTGCCTGATTCTGTATGGGGAAAGCATTTCAGAGCTGAACATAAGTGTTTGGAGAAAGAGAGACGAGTAATGGATATGCTCATTGAGAGTGTCATGTCGGCTGAGAGAAAAAACTTTAAAGAATCTCTGGAAAAGGCGAAAGAAGCTGGAAGACGGGAACGAGCTGTGGCCAAATTTCGAGAACAAAATAATCTGATCGATGGGATGAATATCGACTTAACTTTCACAGTTCTCTTCAATCTCGCCCAGCAGGTATTTTTCCCGGAAAAGACGAGCAGCGATTACAGTACACCAATAACGAGATGTCGAATGAGGCTCTGAACACCTACGAGCTGATTGTGAAAAATAAAATGTTTCCAAATGCGAGTCGACTCAAAGTCAACATTGGGAATATTTGTTTCAAGAAAAGAGACTATAACAAAGCCATCAAATACTACCGAATGGGGTTGGATCAAGTTCCAAACATTCAAAAAAGAACCAGGTATTCATTTTTTTCTTCTAAAAGAGACTTTCAAAAGACTGCGAATTATGAATAACATTGGAGTCGCGTTTATCATGTTGGGCAATTATGACGAGGCTCTTTCTACTTTTGAGCATTGTAGCAGCGAGGAACAAGACCTCGACTCCGCCTTGAATCTTGGTAAGACATCCTTGCTTCAAATATTCGCACAGTCTTGACTTGTTATTGCTTGGATGACCCGGAGAAGATGAGAGATGCCTTCCATCGATTATTAGACGTTCAGTTGGAAGAGGAGGAAGAATCGAGGACGCATGTGGGAGAAAAGGGAACAAAATGAAGAATTATTTAGGAAAGAGACGATGTTTTGATGAGTCAAGTGCTGGGAAGTGATGCCTTGAGGCAATGGCAGCGACAGAAACGACGAGAAGCTGAACGGGCTGTCCTTATGGCTTCTAAGATCATCAGTCCCGCCATAGCCAGCGAGTGAGTTTATAACTAATGGCTCTTCTATGCGTCACGAGGTGGTGTCCGCATGGCGCAGTGCCAACGCATTTGTCTGTCGCGCGGAAGATTGGGGTTCAATCCCCCCGGCCCACAATGATGATTGAAAGCATAGTTCATATGATAAAGGCATGATTCCGAAATCTTTCGCCCCTATCTGAGTGATTTTTTTAAAATTTCGTTTTGAAAAGTTTATTCAATTCTTATCGAGACCTTCCGCTGGAGTGAAATCACAGTCGTTCTAAGAGTGCCAGGCAGAAGCTAAATTTCAGTTTTGATTTTGTTTGTTGGAATCTCACCTCAACGCGATAGCCGAAAGACTTAATTGCCTGATTGAAGTCGGGAATCAATTTAGGTTCATCTGCGATCAAATTTCCCACATCTTTGATGAGTTCTTTGAGCGATTTGCTAAGAAAATAATTCGGAAAAAAAGCGTAAAAATTACGGTTTAGTTTTGGGCTTATTTAAACCCATTAGGGCGCTGAGAACCGCTTGATAAGTGAATGAAGTTGGCTCAAATTTATACGAAAAACGGACATTGGTCAGGAATCTTCGCATCGCATCTTCCTCGAACACGGTCGAAGGCGAAATGCAGTCCAAAGCAATAGCAGTGCTAACAGATTTGGCGAGTTCTCTGGAAGGATTTATTTCTTTCCCGAGGAAGGCTTACCGTTTTTGTTCTTCTTCTTTCTCCAGAATCATTTTGCTGTCCTCCCCCTTCTGCAATTTCTTATTCAGCCAATCCTAAAGAATTCGAATTTGCGTCAAAACGAACCGCAACCCTTACAAATATAATCGAATGTAGTCCTTTGTTTAGTTTTCTCTTCTCTTCCTTGTCCTCCTTCTCAATCCGGCGCTCTTTCTCCTTTTCGTAAATTCTGAGAATCTCTTCTTTGCTCTTTTTGAGAACTTTTAGAAACTCCGATAAAACTCCTCTTTTGTTTTCAACCGGCTAAATAATAATTCGCCTTAATTTTATGGGCAGACTTACCAGAGCATCGTATTGGCTCTCTTTGTTTTGAGCTTCTTTCTTCTCCTTCTGCAGCTCAAGGTCTCTCTTTTGATCAGTCTTACGTCGCTCTGATTTGTCTCCGTTTATGCAGTCTGAGATGACCATGACGAGAGATGGGAGAATTCCTTTTAGTTTTGACTGGCTTCTAGAGTCAAAAGCTTTCAGAAATCGATTTGCTTGTTTTCCTTGCTTTCCTTTGAAAGCTTTTGATTAGAATACGGTGGAAAAGAGAATATTTTAGCTATGCGTCTGGCTATGAGTGGTGCGTGGAGGCTATCAAACAAAGCGTTCATGCGTCGTTGGCCACGGAGTTGGAAATGACCAAAGCTGGAGATCTTCTTCGATCTGGCGATATCGATGGGGCTATGGAAGTTCTCAAAGTCTTCCGACAGCAAGACACCAAAATAGCCAGTGCTGCCGCCAATAATCTGTCGATGATTGCTCTTCTTGTTTGTTTTTCTTTCAAACTTTGAATGGGAATAACTTCAGAAAGGAGGCGATGCCCTGGCTGACGCCGAAAATTACGCAGATCAAGCGCTTTCGTTGGATCATTACAACGCCAATGCCCTTGTAAATGCCGGCAATGTGGCGTTCCAAAGAGGAGACTTAGACAAAGCTTACGCCCAATACAGAGAGGCGTTGAGCAACGATGCTGCCTGTGTCCAGGCCCTCTACAACATGGGGCTGGTCTGCCGGAAACAAGAGAAGGTCGAACAAGCTCTTGATTGTTTCTACAAACTCAACAATATTCTCCTCAACAATGTCCAAGTCATCTGTCAATTGGCGGCCATGTGAGTCCCTCCCTCCTTCAAAATAGTTTTAGTTATGAAAGCATGGAAGACACAGCTCAGGCTATTGAGCTCTACAGTCAAGCCAACAGTCTGGCCCCTTCTGATCCCGCCATCCTTGCCCATTTGGCTGCTATTTATGATCGAGAAGGCGACAAAACACAGGCGTTCCAATGCAATTATGATGTGGGTCTGACTCTTAAGATTACAGTAGTCCATTTAGAGTTATCGTTATTTCCCATCAAATCTGGAAGTAATTGAGTGGATGGGGGCCTATTATATTGACGCTCAATTCTCGGAAAAAGCTGTGAATTATTTTGAAAAAGCTTCTATTATGCAGTGAGTCGAGTCTTCATTGAAAAAAACCCTCTTAGACCAAATGAAATCCGTTGGCAATTGATGATGGCCAGTTCGCATCGACGAGCTGGAAACTATCAGAGAGCTCTGGATTTATATCGACAGATTCATCGACGCTTCCCAGCCAATGTCGAATGTTTGAAGTTTTTGGTTCGACTGTGCCGAGATCTGGGAATGACGGAGGCGACGGAATATGAAGCCAAACTGGAAAAAGCTCAAAAAGTTCAAACTCTTCGTCAACAAAGAGATGCCGATAGTAGTCAGGGGAAGAGGAACACCGGCTCAGCTCAGAGTCTTCCTCTGCCAACCAGTAGGAGGGAGACATTTTTTAAGGCAAATTCTTAGGTTCACGGCCGAGTTCGTTAACCGCTCAAACTGGGAATATTCGGATGAGCAGCGCCCAATTTGCCTTCGAAGATAAACCCTTTGAAATCTCTCAAAGAGACATGAGTAAGGCTGGGATTTATGAGAGAAAAAAGAGTCTTCTTCAGGATCAGCAGATCTTTCATATTCAGATCCGATTGGCCCAGGAGCAATTCGACCAAAAACTGGAGCTCGAAGAACCCAAAGAGAAGACTCTTTCGATGATCTCGACGACGCTCTTTTACCCCAATGAACAGACCAAAAACAGGTGGTCTCTCTGCGTCCTTTCCCGCCCGATTGGCGTCATACCAACCGGGAGGGAATTTGAATTTATTTCCCATGGATTCAGCTAATAAACCCGTTGATCTTGTTAATTCATTATTCGTATCTGGCTCAAATCCAAAAAAAAGTCCGTAGAAAAACAGAAAAAATAAAAAATGATCCTCTACAAAAAATCAATACTTCTTATCGCTTTCTCCCTTCATACTTTCTCACTTTTTTCTTCTCTCTTTCTCTCGTGAGAAAAATTAGAATTTCTAGATTTATGTAGTCAACGAGTGGAAAATGCAAAAAGCTGAAGATCAGGTAAAAATTCCAAGTTAGAAAGCCCAAAGGCTACATAGATCCATGATGTGTCGCCTTCCTCGTCGTCTCTTTCGACTTTCCGCGACTCCGAGTCGAGCAAGACGGCCAACACAGAGGCTAATGTCGAAAATGGCTGTTTGGATCTCTCGAGGAAGGAACTCAAGGAGATCTCAAAAGCCTTCAAAGTTCAATATCTCGATGTGGGCTTACCCACTCTCGAACCAAAATATCTTTTTAGGTAAAACGACTGAATCTTTCTCACAACAGTTTCCATTCGTTGAAAGGATCCCTCTTTCCAAATTGTGTTGAGGTAGGCTTTTAGAAGTCTTATTCTCTGCTTCCAGTTGGATATTTCTCACAATTTATTGGATAAAATAGGCTCTTTGGGATCTTTGTCGGGCAGATTGAAGCGCTTAGATGCTTCTCATAATGATTTAATAAACATTGACGGAATTCTTCAATTCCTCCGATTGGAATGCCTCAATTTGGCTGGAAATGCTCTCAAGGTTTGATCAAATTCTTCAATAAGATGAGACTCAGAGCATCCCAACACTTCACATATTTACGTTGAGAGTGATTGATCTCTCGATGAATCGCCTCTCCGAAATTCCAGATTTCTCCCAAGTTTGTAATCTCGAAATATTGGATCTTTCGCGGAATCCCATTAAATCTCTCAAGGTTTTAGGATTTTTTTTTAGAAATAAAGTCTCATCTTTAGCAATTGACGTTATTACCAAAGAAACTTAAAAATCTTCGATTGAGTTCAATTGAAATTGAGGATATCAGCCAGTTGATTTTCCTGCATTCCGCACAGCAAATCTCTTGTCTGGAGATATGTGAGTGTCTCTTGAGCTACTCGAAGACGAATCTTCAGATCCATTGGACATCTTGGAAGATGCTCCTTTCAACTATAAGCATCTCATTCTTTGTCTTTTGCCTCTTTTGACCGAATTGGATGGGCATTCAATCGAAAATAAGGATCTTTTATGTGGTGAGATCCTCCTTTAAACTTGCAACTTTTCCAGGAGAGCAATTGCTGATGCAGGGGAAATTGACAAAATCTGAACGCCAATTCATCCCAGGCGGCGGAGAGAAAGCTCACAAATATGTCTGGGAATATATGGGCGAGATGAACGAGCAATTTAGCGAGACAAAAGTGACGCCGTTGAGGAAAAGTGTCATGAAAGCGTTACAAATGAAGGAACAATATGAAAAGGAGAATTCTCCGAAAAGCAAGAAGAGTGAAAAGATTTCCCCAAGAGAGACGACTGAGGACGAATTTTCTGTTCATTCGCCCTTTGCGGATTGGAGCAAACATGTCGGCAAGGAGAACACAGACCCGGAAACGGATATTTCATCGCCGATTTCCACGAGAAGAATCGATAAAAACGTCAGAATTATTGAGACGACTCGTGGCAGACGGCCGATTCGACGCTCTGGCTCGGTTGGAAGTCGTTTCTCTCAAATGGCTAATCTCACCAATGAGGAGACTCCTATCCTATCCGGGACTGAATCAGCCACTCCAACTGCCTCGGAAGTCTCTCCTCTTCCAAGTCCTTCCAAATCTTCCATTAAAACTCCCGTTACGCCTATAGAAACTTCTGATGAAGAGACTGATACCGTTTCACCTCAATTGGCTACAATCCAGCACATAACTCCTCGAAGTCGAAGGAAAACCAAGCCTTTTGGTGTAGCTGAAGTGACTCCTTTTTCTTATCAAAAGGTAGTCCCTCGCTTTCGATTCAAATCAAATCTCAGATGGATTATGGTGATCGAATCCAGATGTTGGAGAATAAAATGGCCGAGATGTTCGTTCTTTGTGACAATTTATCCAAAACGAATGAAGAGTTGTCCGGATTTTTGATCGACCAGCAGGATAGATTCACGGTGAGATTGCATTTCAGACGAAAAGACAAAATTCTAGAGAGATCTCAATGAAATGCAGAAGAAGATAGACAGCTTGAGTCAGCCTCCGAAGCCCATAGCTCTTTCGATTTTCCGACGATCTGGCTCGAATATTGAGATGAAATGGGAGATTCAACACGTCAAAGGCTCGCTCTTTCCTTTTTCTCAGAACCGAGACATTCCAGGCTATAATGTGCTCATAAACGGGACGAAGAGCGGAATGATTCAAGCCCCAGGGCGAATTGCTCGGATAAGTGAACTCGAAGAAGATAAAGAACATATCATCCAATTACAAGCCATTTCTCTCGATGGAGTCGAGGGACCACTTTCGGATCCTCTTCGAGTCACCCCGCAGTCTTAGATTTTATTCATTCTATCTGTATATAAATGAGAATATTCATTTGGTCAATTTTTGCATCGAGAACTCTTAATAGCTCGTTTCGGGGAAAAATTTGGCAGTTCAGTTTTAGAATGAGATACATTAAGCATGAAGAAGTTTGTTTTTAATTTGAGAGATAAGGGTAGATAAGCTCTGTTGAAAAACAGTCAACTTTTCAGCTGATTCAACTTCTGGTAATGATATCGTGGAGCTTTGCGAAACTCTTCAGATCCTCTTCGAGTCATTCCGCGATCTTAGATTTATATTCATCATATCTGTGAGAACATGAAAGCAATTCGAACATCAAGAGCTCTGAGCTTTTGATCGCAAAACCGTCTTTGATATTCTTAAAATCTCTGCTATTGAAGTATTTCTCTCTATTTTCCCGAAAAGAGAGAGTGCTCCCAAGTCGTAAAGTTCGTCGATAATCTTCCAGAGTCAGCTGACGGGGTATTGTCCGAATAGTCTACAAAAACAGGAGAAAGGAATTCGACGTCATCTCGCCCTCCTCCTCTGCAAAGAACAGTCCTTGGCGATCCTCTCTAATTGCGCCATACGACGACCTTGACGCTCTTATCGCTTGGCGTCTTGCCAACCTGAGAGCCAGCCATTTTTATAGCCATTGGTCACTCCAATTACGTATTTTTTCCTTTATCGCCGCAGCTCTTCCGGGTCTCCAAAAGTGCTCTTTTTTTCTTAAAATCTCTTCAATTTTGACCGGATTTTGATGAAATGACGTGGAAATCTCAAGAAAAACCTGTTTCCCAGGTGAATATGCGAGTACTTCAACTTCTATCTTTTGGGTCAAAGCGCTGACTCTTCTTTTCTAACAAAAACCGCCTCAGCCTTTATTTGGCGTTGTTGAGTCATTCTGTCTCTCCTCCGCCCATCGTCCGACCCGACAAGCTCCAAGTTGTTTTGCCAAGCTCCCTTCCTATTGTCCATCCGACCAGTCTGCCTCTCTTTTTACAAAAATTTTCAGTTTATGTGATGTTTGAAGGAGAGAGTGACCGGGAACAATTGACCCGGCTTGTGGAACAGTGGAATGAGAATCGACTCGACCTCTTTCATCTCTCCCATCCAACCGAAGAACTGGAAATTGAGGGCGTCATGCGCTTTTACTTCCAGGTATCTCCTTTTGTTTTCTTGTAGAAATATCTTCAGGATGGAGGGGAGAAAGTTCTTACAAAATGCGTCCGAGTCTCAAGCACAGCCACAACAAGAACAGTTATCGACGCCCTGGCTGACAAATTCCTTCCAGATCTCAAAATGCTGACGGATATGCGTTATTCCCTCTGGGAGGTGAGCCCCACAAAAAGTCTAAAGCCCTGCCAGGTCCATGAGAACGGGACTGAAAGACGACTAGACGACGATGAAAAACCTCTCCTCGTGCAGCTGAATTGGCATCGGGATGATCGAGAAGGCCGTTTTTTGTTGCGTCGCGAGAGTCACAACTTCCAGCCTCTTTCGGTGAGTCAAAATAGATTAGTATTCGAATGATCCAGACGATCCAATTGCCGCAAGATGGGGCGTTACCAAAGCAGGCGAGGTACTCTAAAAGGGACAAAAAGGAGGCCAAAAAGAAAGGCAAAGATATTGGTTGATTTCTTCTATTTTTTTTATTCTTATCTTTATTTAGTGACTGTGAATGAAGGACGAGAGGAACCGGCTCATATTGGAGATATTTATAGACAAATTCCTCAGAACACTTTCACGCGAACGATCTCAAATCCGGAGGCAGTTATGAAGAAGAAGCGAGAAAGAAAAGTCGAAGAAAGACTCAAACAAATGCAAGGAGGTTTGGTCCAATCTCACTTTTTTTTTGACAAATTTCTCTCCAGGAGGAACTTTAAAAATTTACGGAGGGGATGTGGTCCCCTCGAGGCCATATGTGTCGGTTTTGGTCTCGCCGTCAGATCGAGCCGAGCGAATTTTATTGGAGGTCGTGGAGAAATATGGACTGGATAATTCGAAAGGAGATTTTATTCTAGTTGAGGTCAGGAATTCCCATTAGACATTTCGGGGGGAAAACGGTTCCACTCGATTGATTAGTCTCGACAGATGGCCTACCTAAAACGGGTCCTCAGCAACATTTTTCAGGTTTTATTTTCTTTTTTTTTTCGCTTTTTTGACACTTCTCTTCGTTTTTCAGCATCCCCTTCCCGGCAGTCGGACACAAATCAGCTCAGAAGGACGAGTCGTTCATCCTCATGAGTTTCCTCTGCAAACCATGTCTTTCACTGAAAATGGCCCCGAAACTTATTTGGCTCTTCGACGCGCCTCTTCTGAATATGCGTAAGATCTCTTTTTTCTTTTGAAATTCGATCAGGTCGACTACAATAGTCCATGGGAACGGCCATTTTGGACAGCCATCCCCCGCCATGGGAACGTCTTGTTCCGATCCGGCTTTCCTTATTTTACAACCAGGTTTGGCTCTTTTTCTTTGGAGAAAATCCGAGATTCAGATGGAACCCCCACGGTTCCACCTCAATGGGTTCGAATTCGACCGGGAGTCACAGAGGTTGGAAGTGATCGATCTCTCGCTCAATACTCCCAGCAAGCTCAGAATATTTATGTTTGTTTTTGAAGGAAAAACAAAGTCTAAAAAATATTCAGATTGACAGTCCTGGCGTTTGTGGGAGACATTGCGTAATAACATTTATGGAGCGGGTGGTTACGGTGACTCCAAGTGCTCCGGAGGCCAGAATCGAAATCAATGGAAATAGAATCCAACAGACTCAAATCCTTCATCACGGCGATGTTGTGGTAATTGGTCGGACGACTGTCTTCAAATTCTCGTCGGATCGTGTAAGTCTCTTAATTATTTTGAGCGGACTGTCCTTCTCGCGTGCCACTTGCGCTGTCACAAGCGTAAACATAAAGAAGCGGCTCGCAAACACTACAGTTTCTGCGCTAGGACTCTTCAAAGAGTAGCCAACGGTCATTCTTCTTTCCTGATGGCTGTTTCCGTTTTTGAGAGCCAAGCCAAGTGCTTTCAGACCATCCCGGAGGACATTAACGCCAACTATAGTCGTCTCACTCCCATGAACAGGTATTCTTTCATTTTTAATCGCCAAATCTGTGTACACATCGATAAGATTGGGTTAGGTTTTCTGATAGAGCGGCCTTTTCAAGACCTCCTTCGAAATTTCAACAGCAAGGAAACCATTCGTTTTCTATTCTTATGCTCGATTTATGGAAAGAAGATTCGAATGGCTCTTCCGGTCTCCCATGGTCAGCTCGGCGAATGAGTCAAGACGTGCGAAGACTTTTTGTAGTTTTGAATCATTTCCCGTTGCTTTCTCTCGATGGAACGCCTACTTTCAAAGAAGAAAATGTCTCACCTGGTGGGGCCACCATATTTGTCTTTTGGGTATTTTGAGTGTGAATCCGCCGGTGCGAACATCGATTGGACTGTTTGCTCTCATCTGATTCACATGTTCTCTCTCCCCCTCTTCTTTGCTATCTTAAAAAGTTGAGTCAGCCTGCTTGTTTTCTTTCCTTTCTGTCCTCTAATTGCCGGAGATTTCTACTCGTCAAGCACCCCCAAAAACGTGTCCATAATCCGCCACCTCTCTCTCCTCCTTTCGAAAAAGTCTTTTCCCCCCTTTGGTCAGTCTTTATTTGCTCAGGCCAGGGCATTGATAATTTCGGCCATCGATCTTCTTCCCCAACAGCTATTCCATCCAGATGAGAAGATTTGCTTCTTCCTCTCAACTGACTTCTAGTCGGCCAGATCCAACTCAAGTTTTGGCGAGTCCACATTTATTCCGAAAACGAGGAGAAAGTGTCCGTCTTAGACACGAAGAACAAAACAATGGCTCCCAAACTCTGCCTAAATTCTCCTCTGAACAGCTTAAAAAACTGTGAGTTCGAGAGGGAAAAGAAGTGTACACAGATTAGGCGGGACCCGAACTCTGAATTTTCATTTCCTTCCTTTTCAGTCTTTCCTCCAGCTCAAGACAGTCCAGCGATCAAATGGAAACAGCTCGAATAACACCAAAAGGATATGCTGCTCTCCCTCTTTCCCTTCAGATTGGTGACTTTAAAGTCTGGGATTACCTTGTCGAGGTATTTTCTTCTTCTTTTTTATCGAAAGAGCTCTCTCAGGTGATGTCTCGAGGCTATTCGGATGCTTCTCATTTCCGATTGGCACCTGCCTATGCCCTTTATTTGGCTCTAAAATTCTTCCACTCTCATTCGAAGCCCTACTTGGTCCAATTTTGTAAACGAATCGACCACAATATTCAACAAATCTCTGAGGAATGTACAAACAAAGACGAATTACTCTTTTGGCTGGCCAATTCCAGTGAATTCTCCTTCCTCGTCGATCACAATCCCGAGCTTCGTCTTCCCAGGTTTATTTTGTTTAAAAATTAGGATCTTTTCTTTTGTAGAACGGGAAATCTCTCAGCGATGGTTGAAGGAGTTTTTCGAAGGCTTTGTACAGTCCTGGTTGGAGCCATTCGACCCGTTTCTCAGCCTCTTTTGAACACTTCCATCTCTCACGATGAGGCCATTGGTGAACTCTTTTCCACACAAAAACAAAAGATTTGTAGGTGATCTCCTTGCCCTTTTGAATCACATTCTGAGGACAGCAAGAGGCTCCCGACTGAATGCCGCCCTTACAATCCAAGTGAGCGGCCACATGTTCCACGCCATCAATGCCTCGCTCTTCAACAGTTTAGTTGGCTGCGGTACTGCGGTATGTCCTTTCAGCCTATTGGCTTTATTCTTCTTTTTTCTTCAGAATGTAAGACTGAGCACCCGACTGGGGAATGTTCTTCTCCAAAGAATAGAGGAGATTCATCGATGGTCGGAGCAAATGGGAGTCGAACTGGCTGCAGAATGCCACTTGGATCGGATCAAACAAGCCGCAATCCTTCTCTCTGCCCAGAAGAATGATGTGGCAGCCCTGGGAGCAACGTGTTATAAATTGAACAGTCTCCAAGTCCGATATCTGCTTTCGAGGTTTCAAATTGAGAACGGAGAGATTCCTTGCGATGGAGATGTCGTCGGTCGAATTGTTGGCTTGGCCGAGAGACAAGCCGATCAACTGACAATTCAAGATGGCCTCCCATTGACGCTTGAAGAGAACGACCATCTTTCATTGCCCTTCCTACTAGCAACTGACGGCTATGTGGCGGGTTGGTTTGCCTTCGGTTTGCCCAAGACGAATAGCTTTCAGAAACTCTACGCTCTGTGCCACCGGGGCTGGCCGAGTATTTGTTTGCTTTAGAAGCCAAGGGCCTGTGCAATTCCGTCACTCTCGCTGATCATAGTCCTCAAAACACACAGGTCAGTTGTTTTCTTCCCGTTTCCAACTCTCTCCAGACTATGGTCGCCGCTCCAGCCATGCAACGAAGTGCCTCTCAGTCGACTCTCACAAGCATCCAAACCACTCAATTTGTAACTTTTTTCTCTTTCTTTAAATTTAAATCCTTTAGGGAGATAGCTTTGGAAGCAATGGAGACGATATTATCCGAGTGAATTTAAAGAGAGGAAACGGCGGAATTGGACTGAGTATCGTCGCGGCCCAGGTTAGATCTATTTTTTTGGGCTAAAAGGGGGTAGAGAAACCGCCACGTTTTTGTGTCCCTTTTCGGGTTGAAATTGGCTGACCGCGGCGTCGTCGGAGATAAAAATCTAAGCAGTATATGACGATCCCGTGTCGGATCCTCTGTTTACGAGGTTGTCTTCGCCCTTCGTTATGACAGCCCTTCCCCTCATTATGACAATCTAAGACTATGGTTATTGTGTGCGTTTGTCAGGTTTCATCCCCTCCTTGGTAATATCTAGTATTTGCAGGGAATTGGCGATCGACAGACTGGGATCTATGTGAAGAAGGTTGTCGAAGGATCGCCAGCAGCTAGAGATGGTCGACTCTCTCGAGGAGATCAACTCCTTTCCGTCAATGGCCATTCCCTTCTAGCCATTACCCAAGAAGAGTCAGTTCTCTTCCTTTCCCCCAAAAGAGTTTTAGTGCGGCTGTTTTGATGCAAAGAAGTGGGCCAGAAGTGCGATTTGAAGTGAAGAAAGGAGCTGCCAATCGGAATGGTCTCTATCAATGGCTCGACGGGGAAAAGCCTCCACCGATGAATAACAACATCCCAACTGGAATGTCTCAATCTCTCCATTCAACGCTGGACGCAGCCAATTCAAATGAATTGAACTATTCGAGTATCTCAAAAGCCTCCGATTATCGACCTTCTCCTGCCCAGCAGCCTCCCGCCTACCAACAAAGACATCAACAAAGTAATTTTGGTTCAGATGGAAGGATCAAAGTTTCAGTCCAAAGTCGAGTTGGATCTGCTTTTGTTCCTCCTTCAAGTGATCTTACTCGTCATGCTCGATCCATTTCAGCTTCTGAGCTCTACCAAAATGATGTAAGTCTCTCTCTTTTTCTCCAAATCAACTCATTTTTAGCCAAACTCTACCGTATCCCAGAGATCAATAGCTGGCAGTACAGCTGGATTTGATCGTCTCCCAGCTCATTATAGACAATCTAATCGACCCACCGTAGTCCAGCCAGGAAGAACATGTCCGAGTCCGACTGCTTTGAGAAGGACCGCTCCTTCTCCTGGACTATATCGTCCTCCAAGTGCCACAAATCTGTTTGCTCCTCCAAAATCTTCGAATCCTTTAGCTCAAGCTGGCTATTCGAGTTCTTCTCATAGAACAAGTCAAATGGATCTGAGTGTCCATCGAGCTGTAAGTTGTTGCTTCGAGTTATGAGCATGTCTCTCCCTTCAGAGCACGGCCTCTACTCCTCCCCAAGCACAATCCTCACCGATTGAAATGGCTTCAGCTCCTATCATTTCTAATCCTTCTTTGCCTAACTATACTTCCCTTCCCCGACAACCAGTTCGAATCGAAGCCAGTCGGCCTTCGGAACGACCTATCAGTTTGAATCTAAATGGTTATCGTCAGGAACCCGTCATGGTTCGTCCGGAAGTCTCAGAAGAACGAGCGAGGGTTATCCCAGTAAAAGTCAGTGGAGCCGTTCCAACCGCCATCACCCAGGTATCCCCACTCTCTTCTCTAAAAATCTCTATTAAGGCGTTAGCCATTCAAGCTGCTCAGGCTGGAGGAGCTCCGTCACGTGTGGCACGACCCACTTCTCGTCCGATGATGGAAGATAGTGTAGACATCAGAGAACTCGAACAAAGGACTCAAAGTCTGATGACGAGAGAATCTGTCGAAGAGGAGTTGGATCGCCTAGACGCCAAAGGAATCAACATGACCGAGGAGGAGACTCGCAGATATCGAGAGCTTTTGAATTTGGCTGCCGAACAGAGTCGTCAAAGAGTCTCCGTTCAGCCAGCAGTGGCCATCGCTACTCAGGGAAGACGAACTGAAACTCTCATCGACGATGTCCAACCGTCTTCTAGTTCGAGGTTGGCGCCTCAATTGGACGTCTTCTAATCGAATGTTTCAGCGTTCCTTTGACTTCAACCCCAACGTCGAGTAGAAATGGCCATATGAGGAACATCCCTGTGCAGTTCAATGAAAGTCCAACCAGTCCAGACGTCGATTCGCCTGGAATCGTCGGAATACACGAAGTCTATCGAGATCCCAGACAACGACGGCTGAATGAAATGCAGGTTTGGAACTTCCAAAATCTCTCCTCCTCGATGCAAATTGCCTTGATTTCGAGGGCCAAAAACTGCCACTCTCGTGTATAAGTAGGTACTTGTTTGCAGGACAAAAGAGGTGCGAACGGAGGAGGACCCGATGGAGCTCGTCTCGACTTCCGCGACAAAATGAAACTATTTGCTCATCAAATCGGAGAAGATACTCCAAAACAACGAATGCACGCCAGCAGTGCAGAACGCCATATCCAAAAGGAGCCTTAGGACGAATGCTCAATTGCCCATCACGGTTTCTTTTATTATAAGCGTGTATTAAGGAGAGCAGACTCAAACAACCAGCATATTGATATATCTTCTATTTTATGTACAATTTTAATAAATTATCAAACTGTGGTTTCGGGCGCCGTTGGAGCCAAATGGTAACGTCGAAATGTCAGGGTGACTCCTCCTCCTCCTCCTCCTCCTTCATGAAGCGATTGTGTCATCATTGGACAAGGAGGGGAATGCGGTCGGAAATGCTCAATCATCCTAGCACTACTTGTCTTCCTCGGTTTGTGGGGACTACTGAAAGATCAAAAAGTAAGAGAGAACGTGAGAAAACTCGCTTTTCTTCCTCGAATTTCGACCAACGGGCAGCGATTTCCGGCGAGAGTTGGCCCAATTTCCGGCGATCTGTTGAGCAAATTCCGACGAGGTCTTCCTCCTGCTTTCGATTACAAAACCAACTTCTTTTTTCAGTCGATGGAAGGAGAGGGAGAGTCGGCTCATTGCGAGGAGGAATCGGTGGAGGTGGAGCAGCTGGAAGTCGACGAGCTGAGGGGGAAGTCGGCTCTAAACGTTTTGAATTTCGGGAACATGAAAATGGATACTTTTCCTGAGTTCTTTCCCCATGAACTCGGCCCAAGAAGTCGACGCCTCGAGCAGCTCTTCCAAAGTTACATTGTCATAGTTGGGACTTAATGGAGCTGGCAGAGGCGGTGGTTTAATCTTCTTTTTCTTCTCCTTTTTCTGTTTCGAGGACGACAGAGTGATTATGGCAGAGCAATGCTCTTTGCCCGGAACCTTCTCCACCAATTGTTCCAATTGTACGACATTTTCAATGGGAGGTAATGGGGTTAACAACAGCGGGGAGTCGAGTGAAGGAGCTGGTACATTTTCAATCATTTCAAATAATTGTTTCTAAAAATGTTTTATTTGTTTTAAAAAAAAAGAAACCTCAGAGAGAAGAGGAGGAACTAAAGAAGTGGTTCCGCTAACCGAAGGCATTTGGCCGTCATTCGAATCTTGAGTCGAAGTCTCAGAAGGTGGAGGAGTCGTCCAAGCCAGTGGATGTGAGACACGTGGAGGACTGGGAGGAGTAGGTGGAGGGCCATTGGTCTCTTCTTTTGAAACATCAAATAGATGTAAATCTTGGATGTACTCCAAGACATCGTCATCAACACAATATCGAACTGATTCTCCTCGTCGAAGTGCCTTTCTAATTGAGTTAATTTTTTTGTCTGAATCTCTCCAACCTGACTCGATCAGAGCTAAGATAATTTGGGAATGTTTCGTCTTCAATTATATGGATATTCTTCTGATTCTGGCGGAAAACCTCATGGCGATAGATGAAATCTCCAAGAGGAGAGGAGCCCCGCTTAACAACTAAGAGACCATGGTGTGAGAGCAGCGAATCGAGCTGAAAAAAAAGAGTCCCATGATCGCGAACAAGTGTCTTGACAACCAGACACAAACATTCGTAATTGATGGCCCCAACTTACCTCCGCCTGAGTCCAACTCGGACTTTCGTTTCCCATTTCTACGAGACGATTGTCGCCACAAAGGAGGAAAAGCTGCGTATTTTCTCCATATTTTCGTCTAATTTCTGTGACATAATGGAAGATCACGGTAATTGGTCGGGGAGTCGACGAGCTCTGAGAGCATTGCCAGGAGCCAAGTCTGAAAAGTAGCTGACAAATGAGCCGTCATTTTGTTATTTTTCGAACGTCTCTCAGCCGGACACTTTTTCGACGTAACCTAATGCCCGTCAAAAATAACGACAAACCTCAACCAGTTGCTCCGTCTCACGGCGGCCTCAACCATTCGAAGTCGATGTTTTATGCTGAGACCGTAGCTCTCGCCGGGCAGTGGGGCGAGGATGCCTTCGACGACTCGCAGACCCAACGCCAGATGGACAAAGTCGCGGGCTCGCTCAAATGAACGGAGATGGGCTACTGTAGGAGGAGCGAAATGGCCAAGACAGAGCAACACGGCTGGAGCCATGGGATGAGTGACAACCCGCCTGGCAGGTGCTGACAAATGGGCGGCAAAATGTATGGAGAAGGGGCGGGATTTTGGGGAAGGAAGAGGTTATTAGAGGCTCGTCATCTCTCTGGGGAAGTATAATGGCGTCCCACCAATCTCATTACAACCAGGCCAGTACACCAAAGAGATTTTTCGATCGAAAACTTTTGTCTCAGCGGATTGATTCATTCTTAGAAATTCTAACAAAAGCTCTCGCCTTCTAAATGCAACGATTTCCAACAACAACAGCATCTAAAAGTTACGAAGGTCTATCCGAATCTACAAGTTGGGCTCTTTGAACCCAAAAGACTCCTTCTCGAGTTTTTGAAAGCTCCTTGAATCTCCACTTTTCTGGCTGATTCTTGCTATCTATATTTCGCAAAGTGTGAGGGCTTCGGAATTCTCGGAAGGGCTCCGACGAAATTATAGCCCTAAACTGCCTGGGTTGATTTCCGCTGTGCCTCCGGTAAACAAGCCCACCCGAGATTCCTCAAGACATTTCCATCATCTGTCGTGTCATCTTGCTGTCAGTCGGCTGAAACAAATGGTGGCGAGAGAAGGGATCATAAGCGGCGACAAATTAGAATCAAAGAGAGGGAGGAAATGCAATTGTAAGCTGACGAGAGGCGATTCTCTATTCTCTTTCTGATCGAAAAAAGACTGGCAATCTGGTTCGCACAATGGCAAAAGAGACCAGTTTTTATAGAAAAGAGGATCAGTCTGAGTCTATTAGCTTTCAGGGCTATAGCTATAGGTTTTGACTTTTGTCGGACCGGACCGGCCTCTCCCTCCCCTCGTCGGTCACAATCGGTAATTACAGCCCTCGCTCTCTATACGGACCGTGTGTGTGCCAAAACGACTGTCGCGCTTCATTTCACCGGAGAAAGTCGCCGACAAGTTTCTCAGTCCAATCCGCATCAAAAACAATAACCCCCACGCCCCTTATCAACAGCCCATTTTCGACGAGTTTTGCAGCAAATCACACGATTCTTTAAATTTGGCATTTTAACTTTTGGACGACAAATAAAGGGTTTTTTATTTGTTTTTGGTCGTCTTCCAGAGAAGTTCCTAATTTTCAATGTTTGGCAAAGTTGTAGCCCTCGATCTCCTCTACAACTTTGCAGAACATTACGAATTCTGAAAACCAATTTCTACAAAATTATGGACAACTTTCCAAAAGTTTTTCCAATTTCCCTCTCTGGAGAGTCTTCTATATGATAAAAGGGTTTCTTATTTCTGTGACTCCCATTTGAGAGTCTTGTCGTCCATTTAATGGCCATCGTACTCCTTTTGTGTTTTGATGATTCACGTGTTCGAAATTCTTTTCGCTTTCAATTTCTCCTTTGGCCAGAAAATCAGAGAAACAACGATGACAATTCTGCTGACTTCTGAAGTTCTGAGAGACCACAGACTACGAATTAGCAATTTGATGATAAGAGAAGAATTTGGTAAATATATTGCGAGACCTTGAAGATCTCTCTCTCTCTCTCTCCCGCACACCGAAAATCGTCCCGATAGCTTTCGTTGAAAAAAGCGTGACCAGGGAAGGATACTGTTTGCGCCTACTTTTGACTTTACGAGAGATTCTATCTGCTTTTTATTTCCAACAAATCCTTTCATTTGATTATGAAGAAGAACGGGTTTCTTCTGTTCAAAATCTTGAGTTGTTTTCTAAATTCATAGGCCTGTTCTCATTGTTTGGTTTTTCTTCTGTTTTGCTTCTATCAGACTCTCGCTCTCTCGCTCCTTTTCTTTCTAAGCTTTTCCGGAAATCGCGTATGGGGAGAGAGAGTTGAATGGCAGTCTATAACCCGTTTTTAGAAGAAAATTGAAACTCTCTCTGCCAACTTTGGCCGACCTTTTCCCCTTTGGCACTTTTCCGACAAAAAGTTGAAGGAGGTGTAACCATCTCAATCACCTCCAAGGCCGTTCTTCTTTCCCCTCCTCCTCTCAAAATGACCACTTTTCAGTCGAGTCAACCGGTCTCAATTTCTCAATTATGAGGCGTCTTCTCCTCTTATTTATTAGTTTCTCGGTAAGGTTGACCTCTTTTGATAAAATCTCTCCTCAGATATGCATCGCTCATATGGACACTTCGGGTTGTGGAACCACCAAAAAGTGCATTTTTGTTCCAGCTGGCTGCCAAGAAAAGAATGATTGCAAACAAATCTTCAGCTACAGTACTCCAGATGACAGCGGATGGACCACCATGGAGCTCTACAGGTTTTTTCTCCTCTTTTCTCTCTCAACCCGTTCAGCTCAATGGAGAATTCAAACAACAATTATATTGCAGTCGGGCTGTCGGATGATGATTCCATGGTAAGTTCTTTTCAATTTCTGCACAGATTCAGGGCTCCGACTACGTGACATCTTGTGCTTTTGTCAATGGCTCTCAACCCGAAGTGCATTTGACTTATAATTTTGGAAAGAGTAATGCTGCTCCTAGTACACCTCAAGATGTGGTGAGTTTAGTCCTTTCTTTTCTTCAAAACAAAGAGATAGACAATGGAAAAAGAAAATCTCCAATTGATCCATGCACACAAGGATGGAGAGGGAATGTACTGTAATTTCAAGCAGAAAACAGCCATAACGAAAAGCCAATTTCTACCCGAATTGAACTCCGAAAAGACTGTTTTTCTCGCCAGAGGAAATACTCGAAAACCTAAAGGTTCAACTCGTTTTTTTTTTTGTTTAAAAAATCTTTCAGACTTGGGAATCCATTCGTTGGACCCAGCCTCTCCAGATTTTCCTTTCATTTCTGATCAAAAGGTCAATGTTGGAGCTCCACAAGCCCTGACTGCTAATGCCATAACTGTCGCAGCTCCAACTCCTTCATCCGGTGGATTATCGCCTCAAACTCGCTTCTTTTTGGTCAAACTTCACGCAGCCTTGATGATGATTGGATGGATGGTTTTTGTGCCCGTTGCCATTCTCTCAGCCCGATATCTCCGAGACCATTTCCCCAAAACTCAACCATGTGGTCTCAAAATGTGGTTCCATGTGAGTTTTCTTCTTTCCTTTCTAGAAAGACGCTTCAGTTCCATCGGACGTTGAACTTCTTCGGGATTCCGTTGGTTCTCCTCGGAACTTTCCTCATCTTCTTCGCAAAAGACTTCTCCTGGAGGGGACCCACAGCTTCTTCCAGTTTTGAAACGAACACTTCTCCTTCTTCCGTCCACACATTGGTAAATTCTTCATTAAAAAACAAGACGAATTTCTTCCAGCTAGGAGTAATCGCTGTGCTTTTGATGCTTCTCCAACCAATTATGGCCTTGATGAGATGTGCTCCTGAAGCCTCTGCTCGTCCAATCTTCAACTACACCCATCGATCTGTAGGAATCATTGCCGTAATCGGAGCCGGTATGTGTCCTTTTTCGACATTTTAAAGATAGATTTCTAGTAATTGCCATTCTGATTGGAGCCAACTCATTCAAGGCACTTTGGTCTGACGCCAGCTGGAGTTTCTGGATTGTCGTCTTTTATATTGTGATCACCATCCTGGCCGTGGTTATCTTCGAGGTTCTCTCCCATTTGAAGAAGCAGCCCTCGGCTAAAATAATCGACATGGAGATGAGAAATCGAATGCGCAATGGATATTCCGATGGGCCAATGCCTTCGGGCAAAATTGTAGAGAAGAAGCCCATTTGGGCTGTCACCCTACTCTTTATTCTATTTGTTCTTTTCGCTGTTTGCGTTGCTACCGCCCTTGTCATTTTACTGTTTATTTGAATAATAACACTTTTATTAAAATGCTCAGTTTTGAGGGACGTTGTCGCATTTGAGAGTCTGGACGCCATTCTCCAAAACAGTCGTACAAGCTGATCCGTATTTGCTCGATTGCCAGCCATTGACGGGATCGTAAGAGCCGGAGAAGCCTCCACCAATAGCCCCTCCACTGCCTTTTACTTCTCCGTCTACATTCGATGCCTCAGCTGTTCCAATCTTTCCTTGGACATCGCCAGTCACTTTATGCCATTGACCATCTAAAGACGAGTTGAAATGAAGAAAGGAGACAAACCAGGTCCCATTTGGAAAGAAGCCGAGGAGCCTATGCTTCCTCCCATACTCCATCCCCAGCTGTTTTGGCCTATAATTCTCTACTTTGAAAGAATGGCTGAATCTGCCTGAAAATAAGACAAAACCTACCGGGGATTTGAGCAGCTGGAGCTCCTGCATTCCAGCCTAAAAGTGTGAAATATTACTGGGGAGATTCACCAGGGATTTGGACATTTGGAACCCCAAAAGCTGAGCCTTGAAAGCCGGGAACAAACTGCTGCCAGTTGAACATAGCCTGAGCGGAGCCGAGGAGACAGAAGAGAAGAATCATTTGCAGACTACACCCCCATTCTTGCTCTCCCTTTTAACGGTCAAAAACACACAGCTGATACGCCGAGAACAAATATTTTTCGGTCTGTTTCAATACACGTATTCATTTTGGAAAAAAAAAACAAATTATACAATAAGCATTGCTTACAAAAATTACAATGTTCCAGCGACAAATTCGCTAATAAGAGTGGGAACAGCTGAATCAAATCCAGCGATATCCAACATGCCAGCATCCGTTGGATCGGCGATGGTGAAATTGGTGCAAGTCATCCCCAAAACGATTAACTTGGCATCATGGATACCAGAACTCTCGCGATATTGACGAAGAGCGTCGAATGGGTTCATCTCCCCGGCCCACGTTTCTGAATCCGTGAAGATGACGAAGACGTCGAATTTCTTGTCGTTATTCTTAGCCCAGATCATGGGAAGGGAACAGTCAGTATCGCCGAACTGCATCTTGTCCATATGTTCCTCAATCCTCTTGATATCCCAAGTGCCATCGTATGGGACCGTGACCAGCTCCGAGCAGAAAGCAACACACGCGTAGTTTTCCTCAGTTCTCAAAGAAACCAAAGACAGAGCTGCACTGGCTGTGCGACAGGAAAGCTTCCCATTCAAAACAGGAGCACACATTGAGCCGGAGATATCATAAGCGAAGCAGAAACGTTTTCCAGTTGGAGAAGCATTGATGAAGGATTTGTAGAAGCCATCCTCCAAGGCCTGGTCAACTCTGGGATTTACAGTCCACTTCAAGCTTCCTTTGTCTCCTCCTCCCTGTTGGTAAATCGATTTGGCCAGGAGAATAGTAATCGGATGGACTTTAGCCTTCTTGAGATTCTCCTCATTGGTCAATTGGTCCACAACCAATTGAGTATAATGCTCATCAAGGGCATTAATTGAAGAGAGTTTTCCCAAATTACGAATCATCGCTGTCATGGGCATATGATCTAAAAGCGCTTGCCACACTCCAACTGATGAAAGATGCTCAGTTGGGATATGTTCTCGAACGAGTTCTGCAATTATATTATTTTTATCAAAAGAAAACGACAACTCACTGTGCTCCTTGATAGCCTTAATGACGTCTGCTTCCGGTGTGTCTTTAGAAAGTCCAAGAAAAGCTTCAACCATATCGAGGATTGGGCTAGCCAATTCCTTATCCATATCTTCATCTGAATATTTGTGTTCCACACGCTCAGTCGCCATTTGCTCATCAGTCAACTTTCTCTTTCTTGTCATCAATTTACCTAGAAATTATCGTTTTCTATTTCAATCATTAGTTTTATTTAAAAGAAGGAAAGTAAAGGTCGAAAACGGACCTTTTACCGCATAATGGTAGAGTTGCTCTACCTCCAGACTTCCTCCAACGGCAGAATAGATATTCTGCTTTCTTCTGGGATGAGCTAACCGGAAGAGATCGCGATGAGACCAACCATTTCGTTGTTTATATTTGGTCAAATGGATGGCGAGTTGGTCGGGTTTCTTGGTATTATACCATTTACAAATAACAGATCGCATAGCTCGACCCCATCCAGTCGTAGAAACCTTATTTGATTTACCGGCAATCATCTCGCAATAATCGACGAAAGCAAAGAGATGTGTCGGAATTCGACAAACCTAAAAGATCCTAGATAAAAGGAAAATTAAAAGGAGGACATACATCATTAACAATCGACATGGCTGTTCTTTGGAGAGCCTGATAATAGTCGATAGAAGCGTCATCTGGATCAACCTGATGTTTTCTTGCTTGGTTGAAGTTCATGACGTTATAACGGGCACAAAGAGCCAAAGAGAAGAGAAGTGGCTCTTGTTTAGGATTTCTTCCAGCCAGTGAGATTTCTCTGATCTCCCTCAGGAGAATATCTCCTTTTCCTATAAAAAAATATTTCAGAAGGTATCAAAAGGAATTTTGCCTTGCTCGATGATATCTTTCATGGCTGCGGCACTTTCGAGAGTCATTTCCTTTTCGGTTGCATAATAACTTCCACCTGCACATCCGAGAATTAAGAAACGACGAATTCTGGTTTCATCAGAGACTGGGAAGACATATCCTCCTGCATTATTTTGAACCTAAAACAATGGCATGCAGAGAAGAAAAAGGAAAGCTACCTGATCATCACGATCTTGGACCATTTGCCCGGGAAGACGGAGTTCAGTTCCATCGAGTACCATTTTCCCAAGATTTTGGCGAAGAAGAGCCTCTCGGAAGTTGCGAGCAGCTCTGAAAGCGATATGGTTCACCAGTTTTATGCGGTACCAATCGATTGCTAGACAAAAAAGACTCACTCATCAATAGAAAGCGCATGTCGATGCTCCATTTTGATAAGTTTAGTCTTCAAGTTATCTGAAAATTGTTTATTTGAAAAAGGAATCAGAAGGGAAAAAGAAAGGAGGAGGAGTTGAGCCGGCAACTGCAAGCAGTGACTTGGTCAGGGCAAAATGGGCGGAGAGCGAGACCTGGCCCGTTCAATGCGCAATATTGCACAAAGTGGGCACAATTTTTGAAAAAAAGGTTATTTGTAATATTGCAAGGGATCTTTCGAAAGACGGCGGAACTGTTGTAACATAAAGGAGATGACGTTAGAGGCGGATTTTAAGCCAGTCAATAGCCAAAAATTGAATGCAACCAACTTGCAGACTTTTCTAATCAAGCAATAGATCGATTGGTGAACACAAACATTCGCTGCGAAAAGGGCATTGAGTGAGAAATTGATTTGCCTTTCGACCCGCTAAAAGACCAACAGAGAACCACAGATCAAAGGCTGTCTGGCCGAATGTGAGGAGGAAAATGAGGTATTTTGGTCGGACAACCAATTTTTGTTTGTAGTTTGTGCAGAATAATAAACACAATAGGAAACACCAATAAAGAAACAAAATAGGATAAGGTGAAAACGAGCTAATTGAAGTACGGAAGTAATACGGAATCGAAAATGATCTTATTGTCTATTTTTAAACAAACTTGGAGATTCTCTTTTCGCCAGGTCAGTTGGTCTTTTTTTCTATCGGGGAAACGATGACCGAAGAAAAAGATCCTCTTTCTTTGAAATGCCATGTCCGCGTGTGCTTACTTTTATGAAAAAGTATATGTTCAAGGACGAGGTCACGTTGTTTCCAGGCAAGACGATTTACTCAAAATCATACGATGCGTAATGTTTGTGCGAAAAAAAATCAAACCAACTGGAAATTCCATCCTTGTAGCTAGGTGCTTTTGAATAAAGAATTAGTCTTTGGGCCGAAGTGGCGGAACTTCTTGCTGGGAAATATTTATTTAGTCACGGTGCTCTCATTTTATAGAATGATCAAATTCCTGATAAGATAAAATGGTGCGGCAGTTTGAGACAACTTCTGTCCTTAATATCCTACGTGAAATATTATGAAATGAAGGATTTTGATTGGAAGATTGATAAACCGGAGATATCCTGCAGGATCGATGTATCGTTTTCTTTTTTTCATCTTTATATGGGGGAATTATCCATGTGAAACTAAATCACAACTTCCATTTCATTTTGCCTCCCTCTAGGGTTTAAGTAAGAATCAACGACAGTGCTTTGGATTTATAGAACTTGCCCTCATGAATTGTATTGTAAAGCCTTCTATCTGCCCTCTTCGCTTACTAATTTTACTGTAAGCAACCACCAAGAGACTTTGACTTATAGAAGGTGCGATGTGTTTTGTCTGTTTATAACTCTGTCCATTTTAAGTTATATATGTGCTTATATACTATAAGGCTTTCTGAATGGCCTTATCTTAGCTGTTTTATCTTGCAATTTGAACAGTCAACGCTCCAAAGCTCGCTCAATGAAGTACAATTTAACGATCAGTTGGGAATCTCTCGTTCTCAGGTGACTGACTCAAGGAGTTCAGATTTTTTACTTCGGTAATTGACAAACAAATGAAACAGTACACAACTCTGATGACGTCTCTTATAGTCAAGACTCTCCAATTGATGTCTGATCTTCTAGCACTGATTTAGAGAATGGTCCCATCAACCATTGGATGACTCTGGAAAATCCATGTTTTTAGTTCATATGGCGGATTTCTTGAAAAATAATAAACTTGGGTTTTGGGCGGCTTTTTGGACGAATCTTTAAAACTCTCAATCTCGTTTGAGAGTGAGGCTGTATTGACTTTCCGCCGTGAATTTGGTAATCTTAAAAAGGTTTATATGGGAATTATGAAAATGTCTTGCGGCTTGTGCAATTCTACATTCGTATTTAAATAATTCACCTTCCCTCCTGTTATACTGTGGTATCTGACTAATTGAGTAAGAAATAATCGTACTTGTCAAGTATTGAACCCGAGCCCCCGCCTGTCAGGTTAACATTCTGTCATTGAGCTATGTAAGTATTGGTTTCCAAGGAGGAAAGATAAGTCGTATCCGTAATTGTTTCGGTTAATAAAAAGAGCCAGGATTATTACAATTTAGCCTAATACTTTTTGTCGTATGGATCCACTTTATAAATAACCGTATTCATAATAGCCATCCACTCTTCAAATTCAAAAAGGCCAGGCGGGGATCAGGTCTGCTGACCATGCCTTTCTGTCATCTAAATAGTAGTTAATTTACTTTTTTAAATGATCGATTGGCATACGGTGTCCTATCAAAAATGGGAAATTTTTGGCAGCAATTAATAACAATTGTGAGCGACATCTGGCAAAAAATAAGCTTTTTCTGATAAATGTTTATTTTCAGGGCAAGAAGAAGCAATGGGATAAAAGAGTAAGCCTGGGAGAAGGTCAGCATACTTTTTATAGTATACTATTGCGCTAAATTTGGCGGTGCCCCCCCTTTTAAGTTCAGTCACTTGATAGGGTGGAATTTTTTGGGTTGCAAATAAGTTTTACTGTAAATCCTCAAATAGACGCGCATTCACCTATTCAATTTTTTGTTTAACTTTCTTGAGTTTCCCACAATTTTTATAATTTTTAATGTTCTGCAATCTTGTAAAGGAGATCAATCTCGACAACTTTATAGAACATTAAAAGCTGTGGGAAGTTGAGAGAATTCAAGCTAGAAGTTGGCCCTTGGAGTGCGTGTTTATTAGAGATTATTTATGGTAGATAAATCTTTCGCATTTCAACCTTCTTTTTCAGTACAAGCAGGCTGCGCCGCCTCTGGCGGCTCTTTGAAGGTTGTCCCTTTTTTTCACTTTGTGAAACTTTCAGTCACCCTTCCCTTTGAATTTCGCCCCCTTCCCCTGGAATATTAGGCCTCTTTCCTCGCTAATTTTATCTGGAACTTCCTGAAAATTAAAAAAAAAAACGACCGCTCCCCCCAAAAACATAAAGGATTTGACCGAATTTACAAAAAGGCCACGGACGGACGGACGGACAGACAGGATGACACGGAAGGATTTTATTTAAAGTAAGACAAGCAGGCTGCGCCGCCTCTGGCGGCTCTTTGAAGGTCCTCCCAATTTTTTCGCATTGCGAAACTTCTTTACAAATTTTAGGCTCCCTTCCCCTCGAATTTTATCTGGGACTTTTTTCCCCAAGGACCCATATTCATTGTCGCTAGGACCGGTGATAACTTAAAATCGTGCTAATTTTCTCAAGGAAGTCTAAAATTGCGGGGAGAGGGGGGACCCCTATAAACTCAACGATCTATATCTTATGAGCCGATTCAGGTTGCTATTTCAAGAAGACCAAAAGAATTCCCTAGCTTTTATAGAGTCAGAAAAAAAATTTCACTACTTTTATAAAGTAGTCCGCCCGAACCTAAATACGCTTTTACAGAAACCTGACGCTTCCAAACCCCATAGATTATCAGGGAGTCCCTAAGACTTTACCCCTTTCGATCCGACCTTCTACCGAATCCTAGAAATTTCCTGAAAATTAGAAAAAAAAACGACCGCTCCCCCAAAAAAATAAAGGATTTGACCGAATTTACAAAAAGGCCACGGACAGACGGACGGACGGACAGGAGGACACGGAAGGATTTTATATATATGTAGATATTAAGATTAAGATTAGCCAAACGAATTAGTTAAGCAAAAAAAAAAATGATGACTCATGCTACCTTTTTTTGTTCAACAAATTGGCTAGACTTTAGTGCAAAAAGGTCGAAATGCTAGAGAATTTATAAAAAAGTTATCTCAACCCATGCCTCCCAATTATTTCGACGGGTAAAAATGGTGAATCGCTTTTTCTCATCATTAAAAAAAAGCAAGTTTTTCTATGCGCATCATAGAAAATCGTACTTTTCCAACTTTTTCATTGACTATTCGTTTGTTTCCAGGAGTTGCTATAAGGAAAGAAGGCCTCAGTCAATAGGAGGAGACATCGACTTTTTATTGTATTTACCCTCGATTGAATGTAAAAGCTCTGACCAAGATTTTTCCTGTTGTAGTTTTGCTACACGTGGACTTACTGGTAAATTAGATCCTGCTGTTTATGCGCGATGCACCAGGGTATTCGCATCTGGCTCCACTTTTTTAGCCTTTTAATAAGTTTTAGGATAAAAATGAGCCTCACTGCGAAAATCGCCAGCAACACGATTTCGCAGTATGTCTTAGTTTACAGGGTGACCCAGAATAACGTGGACAAGGTTTTTATGGATATTTTAATTAAATTAGCAGAAATTGTTATTATGACAATATGAAGCAATAATTAAGGATGTAAGCCAACAATATTTTCAGTAGCTTTCATTGCCTAACTCCTTGAAACGAAAGATCGTCTTTGAAACGGTTGGCTTGGGGACATTGAGCAGTCGGACAATTTTACTTTGTCGTTTTCCTTTACGAAAAAGCTCTAAAATTGAGCTTTTTAATTTAGTCATGAAAAATAATTAAGCAGATAAGATCGAAAGGCACAAGCATAGTACACAAAAATATGGAGAATAAAATGGTTAAAGAAATTTTTAGAAAGCATAGAAAAATATTAGAGATAGGATGCAACTAAATTTGTTCACGTTATTTTGGGTCACCCTGTACTAGTAGCACGTGGATGGGCTTACAGTGAAGCGTTGTACTCTGCACTATTTCAAAACGCTTGCTTCATTCTTCACTAAAAGTGCAGAAACCAACGTTTCCAATTATAATGTGACACGCGGGCACGCTTATCTGTCATCTTTTGAAAGTTATCAAGTTGTTAAATATCTAGAAGTTAGACGTTTGAGCTTTTTGGCGCTGTTTATAGTTTGTTCATAAAAAAATGCCAGCTGATGCCCTGAGCTAACGTCCTTTTATCGGCTCTTGGCTTTAGCCTTTTGAAATGACTTGCAGTTTATTCTCCACTTCAATCAGCTGTTTTGACTTTCAACTCTAGCCGCAGCTCGGGAGGACTCATTTCTTTTACAGCCGCCACTTCAGCCAGCTATAAACCAACTTTTTTTCTTTTAAAGATGTTACCTGTTTTCTGAGAGTAGCCGCATTGCTTCTAGCTGTTTAGAGTTGCTGTTCTGCATCGTCCATATTGATTTCATTCTCCTTAGCCCCTTCCTTCCAAATATCTAGACTCGTTTGAAGGTCTTTTTTCTGCTTCTTTAACTTTTCGATCTGCCCCTCCCGATGGCTAACAACTGCCTTCCATCGCTCTCGTTCTTCGAGTTGATTGAGCCCGATTAAGGCTCCTACAGAAAGTGTGAAGAATAAGGCAGAAGCCGATAAAATGTAAAAGATCGAGGAGGACTTCTATCAGTCAAAATCTGATGAGGATGACATGCTGGAATAAGTCGCTTCCCTTGCCTCCGAACAGACCCAGAAAGTGGAAAACCATTGAAAGGAGGCGCTCCTTCTCTTAAGAATGCTGCCAAGCTCAAGTGATAAATTAATGAAGGGCAATTCTGGATTTCTTTAATTTAGTATGAGGTAAAAAAATAACAAAAATCCTTCCATGATAGCAGTTACCACTCTAGCTTTTTCTCGTGGTCTTTCCTGTATAGCCCTTCACTATGTTCTGCTTTAGCATCTACTTTATCTCAGATAAAAAAGAATCAATTTCGATTTTTCACTAAAACAGTTTTTGTCTTCTACAGTGCGGAGCAAAAGTATAGAGCCATTGAAGAAAAACGTTAAAAAAATCTTTGTTTTATTTCGATGTAGACTTTTTAGTACTTTGTAACGCCTCCGCTGCTTTGAATACAGGCGAAAATTCGATCTGGCATCGACTTGACGAGGGCTTGGAGAAACTTCTTGTCCATTTTCTCCCACTCGAACCGAATGACTTTCTGAAGCTCATCTACAGTATTAAATTGTCACCCATTTGCATAAACATGTCGAGCAAGAATTCCCCAAGCATTTTCAATCGGACTGATATCAGGAATGCTGCAATTATCCTGTTGAAATATTAGATTCTGGCCCGAATGTTGGTGATAAAATGGTACAAGACGCTTCTCTAAGAATTCTTGGTATCCAATGGTATTGAGACGTCCTGTGATGAATTCCAGATCGAGAATTTTGCCACTACAGGATGCACTCCAGATCATCACTGATTATCCTCCGAAATTTCCCTTAAACATGAGCTTTTTCTCCTTCCTGAGATCTCTCCAGTAGTAGTTGAAACCATCTGGACCATCCAGGTTAACTTTTTTCTCGTCAGAGAAGATAATCTAACTGTTGTGTATTAGAGTTATAAAAGAGCAGCGGACTAATATATGACTTTATTCCACTAACTAATTAACATATACTATCTAATCCCAATGGGGATTAGACTACCTCTCCGGTGGACAAGTCTTGACATGATCCAACACTAACTCTTTAATTAAAATTTTTGGAAATGGGCTAACTTTTGACCAATCAGTTGACATGTTGCTTCTTGCAAAATTTAAGCGAGCGGTCAATTGAGGAGCATTTTGGATCTTCTCCCTTTTAATATGAGGACTATGGTGAATCAAGCGAAGAGCAGTCCATTTCAAAGCGGGTAAATTGAGCTCTTCGATGACCTCGTTTGCGCTGATAACTTGATTAGATATTTTCCTAGTGATGCGTCTATCGTTTCTATCGGTTAAAATTCTTGGACGGCTGCTCTTGGGAACATTTCCATACGTTACAGGGTTCTTCAAATAAGTGCCTACAACTTTGTGGCTTCGAAATACTGGGATTTTTAAATATCGCTGAAGACGATAAAAACATTCCTATGGCTCCAAAACTACCCCGGATATCTGTATGGCAAAAATTGTGGGTGGCTCTATACATTTGTTCCGCACTGTAGGAAAAATCGATTTATTTCACTCTATTTCCTTAACCAAGAGGAAAGGAATGATAGGAATGTTTTTGTTATTCTTCGATATGATGCTCTGTAAGTGAATGTGTAGAAATCAGAGTTGGATGACCTTGGAAAGACCGACTAAAATAGAACCCATCAGAGTGATTGACATAGCTACAGCCATCAGGATAAAATTACGACGGCCCTGAAATTAGCATTGAATTAGAGTGAAAGGATCGAATACCGTGATTTCCTTGAAGTAGAAAATACTCCAGGCGGAGGCAATACAGCCGGGGAGCATAGTGATGATGGGGAAAGTGACAGTTTGGGAAAGGTTGGCATTAGCAACGAAGAAAGACGTTTGAGCGATCGCCCATAAGGCACCACCAGCTGAGGCGGGAAGAACAAGTTGGCCATCGAGAGAAGGACGAGACTTGTGGATAATGGAGTAGACGAAGAAGATCAGAGAAGCCGTCAGAAGGATGCCCGTGTAGTGAGAGAAAACATACGGGAGGCCATTTTGAGGAGCGCCTTCGACGTTATCCTGGATGTAAATGACCGGGACAAAGGTGATTCCATAGAAGACTCCCGCGATCAAAGCCATGGCAAATCCTCTGAGATTTGTTTCCTCTAGATTTCAAAAAAAACTTACAAAGGTCTTCCACCAAAGGGAGAATCTTCCTTTACTTCTTCTTCATCTTCTTTTTTCGAAATAGGAGAATTCAAGGCAACTCTTTCAACTTCATCTTCGTCCTTTTTGGAAATTGAGGGGCTACTTCTCACTTGGGAAAAAATCACTCCTCTGAACTTCTTTTTCTTCACAGAAAGAGAAAACTAACCCAATGATTACACAGCCCAATCCGGCATAATTGAGGAGAAGACTGCCAGGTGGACGAGCAGTCATTCCAAAGAGACCAAATCTGCCTCCAGCCCAGCCGGCCAGACAGTTGGTAGTGTTCCAAATGAGAATACCCAACGCCATTCCAAGACGTCGAATGATCGGAATAGCTGTTGAATTTCCAATCGTCCAAAACATTCCTCCCAACTGGAAGAACTTCTTCTCCAAGTTTACTCCCTACCATGGCTAGAGGATAGAATTGCGGAAATCCTTCATAAACAAAGACGAGGAAGCCAACGACGAAAATCACTATGGACATCATGAATTGGACGAAGATCCCATCTCCAGCGTTGAATTTCTTGATTGGAACGAACATCGAGCCGAAGAAAACGGCTGAGATGCCACAAGCCGTTGCTCCCAAGACGACCTCCATCTGAAGGAGGAATCAATTGGAAAGTTCTCGAATGAAAAGCAAAACACTCACAGTTTAGATTGAATCATAAACAGTGGCTCATAGACAGAAATGAATTATGTCTGACTCAGAGAGGGGGAGAGGAAGTCCAAATTTCAATGATTAAGCTGAGGTATAAAAAGTATCTGACCTATACATTTCAGAGAACAAGACTTTAGCGGAAAGAATTCCAACTGCAAATCTATCGTTAGTCTTGAAAAAAAGAGACAGAAGGGAAGGCAACATTGAAAGAAAAAGTGTAAAGGATGACATTTTTGGGTAGGAATTTAGCCTTAATCAAGAGATCAGGTTTTAAAAATCTGAATTAATTTGACCCTCGAAATCTAATTATCTTAATTAAAATATCTAACTTTCTAACTTTAATCTAACTTTAAATAGAAGTGATCTGTGTCCGTCCGTCTGTCTGAAGCCTTGCCAAATTCTATCAAAATTCGGATTATTGCTTTTCCATGGGCGATCGCTTTTTTAAAAGAATTTTCCCATTTGTTTTTTAAACCTGGAATAAGGTTTATTTTTAGGCGCTTTCAAAGTTTTTGGTGCAAAAGTTATTGCTTAGCCTAATATAATAGATTAGAATTAAAAAGTTTTTAATTAGGAGTCTTGAAGGCCTCTCGATTACTCTCACATTTAGGGCCGAAGGTCTGCCAATCTGCCTTTCGCTGGACCTAAAATTTTAAGGGAAAACTTTTTATGGAAATTCGAGGAATTAGGACTAAATTTCGAGGACGGAAGGGACCTAAAACTTAAACGGGAAGAGATGAAAAGCCCAATGCTTAAAATTAAACGCCGCCGAAGGTGACGCAGCCCTAGCTTGTTTTAAATAAAACTGATTTGTGTCCGTCCGTCTGTCTGTCTGAAACATTGCCAAATCTTGTCAAAATTCGGATTATAGCCGCCGCCAAAGGTGACGCAGCCCCACCTTTTAATAGGAATATTTCGAAAATGTAAATTTGAATGGTAGCTTTAACCGGGGTTTAGCACCAGCTGCGCAGCAGGAGGCCTACTCCCTTACCGGGGCTTTCTCCGACCGACGAGTATTCGAGATAAATAAGATTGTTCCAATAATAACCAGGTTCTTCTCCAAGTTGAACTTTAGTCTTTTCTTTTATCAGGGAAAAAAAAGAAATAAATTTGGAGGTATGAGAGGGCGCTAATTATGCAGATAAAGGAGAAAAAAAAAAGAGCCGTTGGACAATCGATCGATGACTTAGCTGCCGTCACCACTAGGCTGACATAGTTCGTTCTCGAGCAAACACAACCATTCTCTAAATATTTCTTGTAACCGCGGGAGACTAGACGCTTTATTTATAATTCAAAGAGGAAAAGTTCAATAATTTATTTTATTTTTTTTAGAAAAAAGAGATTTAAGCACGGAGATACTCTCGACGACAAACAACATTTCCGACTTTCAAAAGACAGATAAGACGTTCTCCTTCCAGGAAACGCTCAATCGTCGAATCCTTTTCTCCTTCCTAAAATCCTTTTTTTTTCTAAAAACAAAAAATTACCTTGGTGGCCTTCTGTTCGTGGATCATTTTATCGCCATTAAAGTAGATCTTGGATCTCATCTTGCGTCCATCAGGAGTCGTTTCATCGAATTCGACACCCAGAGTGAAGTGGAGTTCGGTGTTTTTGAAAGTCGACAACTGAGCGACTTCCCATTTGTCTCCATTTATCTAATCGGCAAACGATAAAAATAAATAAAGAAATAGAAACCTTAACGACGAGAGAATTTTTGACGTTGGCGGCAGCTTTTCGAATGAGGAGATTGACTCCGACCTCCTTCATATATTCCTCGAAATTCTCCGATTTGTCCAAAGTCCACTTTCCTTCCAAACTCATTTTCTGAAGAAATTTTTTTATAAAAAGAGGAGGAGAAAGTAGAAAGGAGGCTAGACATTTTATGGAGAATGTCTAGGGGAGAAACGTGGCCATTCGGCGGATCGCCTCAAGGTCATCGGAATAAAGGGGGACAGTAGCTGGATAGTAACAGATTCTCAGATAAGATGCCTCTTATATGTAGCAGAGGGCAGCTGATATGATATGCTCCGTAGCAAAGGACAAACCATAGACATTCTTTGGACATTCGGAGACAAAACAGAGATTTAGTCATCTCAAAGCGTCGTCACTCTTTAATAACAAATGATTCAAACCAGCGTTTAAAAAATGTCGTCTAGTTTGTTGTTTTCTTATTCTTTTCAACTTGTTCTTTGTCCATTTGATAAGGAATGGAGAAAACTGCTAATCCGAACAAGGTCCAATTGATAGAACAACGAGGAGAAGAAGATGTATTTTATTCGGCAGCGGCTTTCAGTGTCTTCCCGCTGATGGAAGTTCCTTGCAAAGATGAGAGGCAACAACGGTTTATTGCCTGATAAATAGACAGCTACACTCCATAAGCTTAAGAACCTAACAGAACTTCATTCCATTTCTACGCTCAATTGTTCCCTCCCTCTGGGGGAGGCTTTCCAAAATTTGATCAACCACTATTCGCATAGGGTCGGAAGGTATTAGTACCTCAAACTTGGGTAATTAAACCGACGAATAGGCCCCGTCGCGCCTTATGGCCTCCGTCGGCTGACACAACTGTACGGAAAGGGCGATATGGTCTTTCTTCGGAGAGACGCAGATATTCTTCTCTGGATCTCTTCCTCTCCCAATCTTTCTGCAAAAAGTGTATGCGTCTCTTAGCGACTTCATTTTGCCTTTTGAACTTTGTGACAGATCTGTCATTGCTTTGGCTGCAATTATTTGTTACATTTAGCCAGAAGAGCAGGACATATGGTGCCGACAGGCAAACCAGAGATTGCCTTCCACATTGTGGATTCTTTTCTCTCCAATGTCTGATCTTCTAGCACTGATTTAGAGAATGGTCCCATCAACCATTGGATGACTCTGGAAAATCCATGTTTTTAGTTCATATGGCGGATTTCTTGAAAAATAATGAACTTAGATTTGGGCGGCTTTTTGGACGAATCTTTAAAACGTTCAAATGATGGGGCGATTGAGCCAAAAACGCAAATAGCCTAAACGCATGATTTTTCTAAGTTTCCTCAGATGATCTTTCATTCTAGAAGGATTACGGGCTTTGAAAGTACTGAAAACCTGATGAAACAGCGAAAAGCGGGCCGTATCTATACTTTTGTTACAGACTGTATAAAGCTTTCTGATTGGCCTTCTTAGCTAGCCTTCTCTTAGCTTAGCTGCTAGATTTTATCATGCAATTGCGTTATACTGAAGAGCTTGTAGCTTCTTCTACTAATTTTTCAACATGATTTGTTTTCTTGCACATTTTTCCTTTTATTTCCAGTGTGCTTGATGGTTTAATTTAAAATTAGAAGGAACTAACCTTTAATCTATGTTGCGTCTTCCTTCTTTTTCTCCTGATTTTGGCAGCCTGCGAAACAAAAAAAACCTCATATTGATAAGTTGAAGAAGATGACTGCTCGGAGCGGAGCGCAGACAGCGAATGAATAGGCCAAAAGACCTACGCTCATCTATGGTATCTCTAGATAATAAAGGTTTTTTTCTATTTCAAATGCTGACTCAAATGTGGAGAACGACGGAAAGAGGAGTGATAAATCATTATATATTGGATTCGACTTTTAAATTTTAATATCTTAAAAAATCAACAATAAATCACAATTTTAAAAAAGCACAAATACTGGGAATAACTGAGCTCTTTTTTGGCTTTTGCTGCTCTGCTTGAGGGAGTTGAAATATGTACAACGAGGTTCAATTTCTATGGCTAGTAAGTGAGTTTCGGGAATATGAGGCACTCGAATTAATAGAGTCTGGATCAATTTGGCTAATAATTGTCGTCAGTGTCTCGGATTATCGTTATTCATCTCCGGAAAGACACTCGCAGGCGGCTGACCTTCTACTAGTTTGTTTTTGTTTTTTCTGATGAGTCTTGCCAATATTCAAGATGGAAAGTGATCGAAATAGTTCAAGAAAACTTGCGAAGACATCATCGACAGATCCTCGATCATTCGTGGAGCCGATTTCGCCTCAAACCGCCTGGGCTCCTTCGCCGTCAGTCTCTTTTCACGAGAGGCGAGCTCGTATTGTGAGGAAAGACCTTCCCACCTATGAGGAACTGACCAAGTGTGTTCCACGTGAATGCTTCGTCAGACACCTTCCAACTTCACTCGCTTACATAGTATGGGATGCGGCTCTGATCGCTCTCATGTATCGACTCGAACCAGCCTTCGAATATTTCGGATGGATTGGACTCATTATTTGGTATTTCACAATCGGAATCTTTGGTTTGGCTCTTTTTGTCATCGGTCATGATTGTGGTCACGGCAGCTTCTCGGACTACACTTGGGTCAACGATCTTGTCGGCCACATCGTCCATTCGCCCATTTTGACGCCGTATTGGCCCTGGCAGAAAAGTCATCGGATCCATCACACCTTCACCAATCATCTAACGAAAGACCACGGCCATGTTTGGATCACAGAGAAGGTCTGGCGTCGCTGGGCTTGGTATAACAAGGTCTATGCGAATTTCCCAGGAACAGCTCTCATCAAATATCCATTCTATCTGTTTGCCGGTATCCCGGATGGGGTCCATTTCTGGCCGTGGAGCTCTTTGTTCGACAATTCGAACACATTGGACAGGATCAAGTGTGTCTTCAGCACGGCTTGTTGTGCTCTCTGTGCCTATGTCAGTCCGCTTTGGGGTTCAAACTCTTTCAGATTGCTTTTGCGGTATGCGACTACAACCTGCATACTTATGTCAAATTCTATATCCTTCCGATCTTCGCCTATGGATTTTGGCTGACTTTGACGACGTTCCTCCAGCATCTCCGCCAAGACGTCAAAGTTTATGAGGAAGGAACTTGGCAGTTTGTACAAGCCCAATTGGAGACGATCGACCGTTCGTATGGCTTTTATATTGACGAAGCTATTCACCATATCACGGATGGACATTTGGCGCATCATCTCTTCTTCACGAAGATTCCTCATTACAATCTCGTCAAGGCGACTGAGGCGCTGAGAGCAAAATTGGAGCCATTGGGACTCTATCACCATAGGATCAGCTATGACTTTTTCTTGGAATACGCTCGGCTGAATTTCAACTTGAGATATTTGTTGGGCGAAGGATCGGGTCTTCTCAATTACGCCCCGACTGGACATGTTCTCGAAGATGAACTCAACACTGCTCGCCTCCAGATTTCCGAAATCAGAACTGCGTCTGAATAAAAGTCGAAATAAATGCTTTTATTCCTTTTTGACTCGGAGAACAAATTGGGTTGCCAGGGGGGATGAGAGAGATAATGATAACGGGGGGTGGCATCGATCCAGGGCTGAAAGATGAGCGACGACGAGCGACGCCGACTTCGAAATTTAGTGGCTCAACGGCGTTTTGTCTACGTTGATCGCCAGGTTTATTTCCTTCTTTTTTTAAAAATTTTCTCCTTTCTAGAAACAATCCCAACCTCAAAAATATAATGAAGTTTTCCATAGTCCGCGTAGTCGGTGAGATTTTCTTTTTTTCTTCTTGAAATTATTCTTCAGCTCTTTTCCTCGATCTCGACTCCGTTCGACTCGAGAATTCCATGAAACCCCACCAGAATCTGTTCGTCCTAAAAAACAACCAACTGTCTCGATTTCGACCTCCGGACCTGTGATTCAAATCGAGGATGACATCGGTACGCCGCCTCCGACTTCTCCTCCAATTCAACCCGTCGAAAGCGGATTCTTGGCTGCCTCAGCGTCCGAAGATGACCTCAAAAGTCAGATTTCTTTCATCATGAAGGAAAGACTCCATACAATTGCCAAAAATGTGAGCTCTCCTTCTCGTTTTCAAATTTCCAGGTTCAACGACGAACGTCGGCTGTAAAAGAGACTCTATTGAAAGAAGTCGAAGAGGATGCCACTTCTGTCATCTCTTCAAGTGTCCCTCAAACTCAACAAAAACGTCCATCGCTTATGTCTCTGATTGGTCTCCAGGTGGACTCTCGCCCTCCCAGAATAATTCATTTTAGACGATTGATGCAACAGATGTAGTGGAGGCAAAGCGCTGGATTCCCCAAACCATCAATCCTTACGGTTGGAGTTTAAACAAACAAAAACAAATTCCAGGACGACTCTACCTCTTCTGGCTATTTATTGTGGCCGGTGCCTTCCTCTATAATGTTTTTTCTGTTCCTCTACGCAGCGCTTATCCATATCAAAACAAGGAGAATTTGGTCTATTGGCTTTTCGTCGATTACACTTGCGATACGATCTACATCATCGATATGGTTTTCTTCAAGCCAAAACTCCGATTCATCAAGGGAGGAATCACTATCGTTTGTTTTTAGCTTAACATTTAATTATGAAGAACCCAGAAAGATCCAAAAGAAATTGTCAAAAGTTATTTGTTGAGCGCGACTGCCAAGCTGGATTTGGCTTCGATTATGCCTTTAGATTTGGCTTATTACCTCACAGGACCTTTATCGCTTTGGAGGCTGAATCGAGCCTTGAAAATTCAATCGTTTTGGTCTCTCTTCGACATGCTGGATAATTCTGTCTCGAATCCATACGCCATTCGAATCGCTCGGACTCTTTCCTATATGATCTATATTATCCACTGTAATAGCTGTATTTATTATCTCCTCAGTGCTTGGCAGGTGGGATTCCTCCCAGATCGATTGGATTTTTCAGGCTTTTGGACAAATTGCCTACAAGGAAAATGGCAAATTCTATCTCAATAAGTGGGTTTACAATAATCAGGGAAATGCCTACTTGCGATGTTTCTATTTCACCGCAGCTGTGGCGACTTCGACTGGAAACAACCCCGCTCCGACCAATGTCATCGAGTTTGTTTTAGGAAGAGTTGAGCCTATTGATTGTAGATATGTCTACATGACCTTCTCGTGGATGATGGGCGTTTTTGTTTTCGCCTTGTTGCTTGGTCAAATCAGAGATATCGTTTCGAATGCTTCGAGGAATCGAGAGGACTACCGACGTCAGATGGATATGGCTCTCTCTGAGTGCAAACGACTCAATCTCTCAAGAGAATTGACTGATCGAGTCAGAGATTGGTTCATTTATACTTGGGAACAGCAGAAGACTTTGGGTGGGCTTTGGTTGAAATAATTGATGTCGAGTTCAGACGAGAAGAAATTAATTGAGAAATTGCCGCTCAAACTCCAGACTGATTTGGCTCTTTCAGTCCATTACAATACGCTGAGCAAAGTCCAGCTGTTCCAAGACTGTGACAGAGCTCTTCTGCGAGATCTCGTCCTCAAATTGCGTCCCGTCATCTTCCTTCCGAAGGATATGATCTGTCGCAAAGGCGATGTTGGAAAGGAAATGTACATCGTAAATCAGGGAGTTCTCGAGGTGGTCGGCGGAGAAAACAACGAGAAAGTTTTTACCGAACTGAAGCAGGGGAGTGTCTTCGGCGAAATCAGGTCATCATTTTCCTTTTTTTCAAACTTTATCTTTAGCTTATTGGCAATTGGAGGAAATAATCGAAGAACCGCCTCGATTAGAGCCAAAGGCTATGCGACTCTATTCAGTTTGACCAAAGAAGATCTGAATGATGTTATCAAATATTACCCTCAGGCTCAGACTCTCCTCAAAAGGAAGGCCGCCCAAATGCTGAAAAACGACAAGAAGACGGAAGACACGAAAGCCGTCCAAATGGATATCAAGGAGACCTGCAAGATATCTGCCATCGAAGAACCAAAGATGCTTAAAATTGTGGCTGAAGTTCTTCCGCCCGAGAAGAAAACAACAGTCGAGTTGAAGACTGCCATGGAAAGGACCAGTAAGAAATCGGATCCTTCCATTAGACATTTCAGATCGGCGATTGTCTATCTATCCTTGGGTCCAAGGCGGGGAAGGAGGAATGGAATCGGAAGTCGATTCAGATATCGAAATGACTCCCGTTATGGAAGAGGAAGATGACGATGATGTTTTCGAGGAGGAAAAAGAATAAATTATTATTATTATTATTACTTGGAGTAGCCTCCAACCCGTCAATAACCCAGTCCCGGCATATCGAATCCTCCATTTCCTCCAACAAATCTCTTGGACGAATGTTTCATACTGAAGCCAGCCTCATCTCCAGCATTCCAATAATTTGGAATTTTGAAGGTTGAGTCCCACTCCTCTCTCGCCCTTCCTTGAGTCGAGTAGGCTGTATTCACAGCGGGCATAGTGGGATCCAACGAGGGGAGAACGAAACGCCCTCCTAAAAATTTTTCCCCTTGCTGATAAAAGACCTACCCAAGCCGGGGATTTCCTTCTCAGTAGCTCCAGTCCAACGCAGTCGAGTATGACGTCCTTTTGGAGTCCAAAACAAAGGAGGAATGGGTCTTTCTTCAATAATCTGAATCTTTTTTCCTCTCTCCCACTATTAGTCTACCTGAGTGACTTTCGCATCCAATGGATTTCTCACAGTCTTGGCTCCAAACAGCCTGGGATAAGCCGTGAGCGTCTTCGGCTTATATCGTCTTCCCTTTTGCTCTTCTGTCAGCAGTTGGCGTCCTCCGAGGATTTCTTCTAATCTCGGATTCATAAAGAGCGGCGCAATGTTGGGATTATTCTTTAAATTGGTCAATACACGACTCTCTTTCTTCAGTGGGCGAGTCGAAGGTGACAATCGTCGATGATTCAGACGATTTTCTTCAGGATCTTCAGCTATCAAAAGAGGTAACATTTTTCTTGGTCTTTGAGGCAATTTCCGAGGAATGAAATAGCCCGGCTGAGGTTTTGGATTGACCATTATCTTCTGCGGTTCGAGCGCTTTATCCACATCATTCTCGCTGATCGCCAATCGGCGCAAAGCTCTTTTGATTTCTTCGTTCTTTTCTAAAGTCGACACAAGAGAAGAAGGCAATTGCAGAGGAGAACGACGAATGCTATTCTCATCCTCGTTTTCTTCCTCTTTTTCATCGTTGAAAATATCATGTAAGCCGAGAACTAAAGCAGCTTTCCCGTCAATTTGAGTCTTCTTTCGGAGAATCGTCTCCACTTCTTTGTCGCTTAGCGGTCTTCCCATCGGCTCATCTTTCATCCTCGGAGTCAAAGCAGCTGCAACTTCTGGATTCTGAAGCAAATAACGGAGGCGTGGAGACTCTCGGAGTCGTCGAGTCAATCCACGAGGATCTTCTTCCTCCTCTCTCTGTGGCGACCTTCTTACCGCTGATGCCCAATGTCCTTCTTGGGAAGCAGCTATAGCCATAGCTCGTACCTGTTCTGGAGAAGCTTGAGCTTGTCTCATTTGTGGAATCTGAATCGTCTTGTTGTTTTGTTGAATGAATTTACTTTGAAAGGATTCTTTCCAGCTATCATATTTGCCACTAATCCAGGCAGAATTTGCTGTTGAAATTTCTCCAAAACAGCTTTGGCAATCTAAAGCATTCGATTCAAAGAAGTAACTCACTTGTTCTGAGGGATCTTGAGTTTCCAACTCCTTTTGCGTCCTAATAGCTTGTTCAATTCCTTTAAGAGAAGAGGCTATGGGAATTCCATTCTCATTCAGCATATCCACCATAGGATTCCCAGTTTTTGGCTGTAATTTAGCCATTTCTGCTTGTTGCATTACAGCATCGGTGGCCAATTCATCCACACTCATCTTCTTGTATTTTTTGTACTGAAAATAGTTACTTTCTAGCCTAAAAATAATCAAAAATACCTGATCAGGATGCACCTTTTCAAGGACTTCTAATTGAGTTTTAAAAGCTCCTTTTGCCATCTCAATCTGACCTCTTTTTATCAAAGCATCTATTGTCGTTTGCTGATGAGATTTGAAGAAAACGTACCAAGAAATCGAACTCCAACCATTTCCATGGCTCTTTTACTGGGAAGAGGAATTGGAGATTTCTTGACATCCTCCTCATCTGAATCTTCTTCTTCTTCTTCTAAGTGACGTCTCCGTGCTTTGACGAAAATACACAGGAGGAGAATAAAAAAGAATAAAAGCCACAACCGCATTAGGGCTTACGGCGGCAGACAAAGAAGGCTTCCAGCGGTGAACTGAAGTGACCCCGGAAACGTGTCTAATGCTGGATCGCGTTTTAAAAACCGGCTATCTTCCCCTGATCAGCAGCTTGGCTAATTTTTACAACTCGAATATTGTAGAATTATTTATTAATATTTTTACAGAAATTTGTCAGAAAATTAAAGCTTCGAATTTGCAATGAGGGCAACTCCTCTCTCATAGAAGGCGCTGGCTGGAGTTACATTGAGGGAAAGAGAATTGACGAGCTGCTTACGATCACCATAGAGATAAAGAGGCAGATCAACGCCGTTTTGTTTTTCCTAGAAGACTAATTTTAAAAAAGGTGAACTCACTTGTTTCCATGAAAATTCCATGCATGCAATACTGGTTTTTACATTGTCTGACAATTGCAAGCTATTAGTTCCTGCAGTCTCTGCTCCACGAATTTCAGCTCCATTTATTCGGAAAACTTCAGAACTGTCTGTTCTTTCAAAGGATACGTGAAGATGCAGCTGCTCCAAAGACCAAGTATTCGTTTGGGCAACCTGTTGACGAGTGGCTGTGAAATATCCTTCGGAGCTGAAAGTTCCTCCAAGCCAAACTTCTTCTTTCTAAAATTAGTAATTTATGTTATGCGTAAATTGTTAAAACCTTTAGATTTGTGCTGTTAGATAGGCGTGCCAGTTGTTTGACTCGCTCTGCGAAATCGTTCATCCAATCCATGACAGTCACATCGCGTGGAACGGTGTAACGCTTCCAGTTAACGGGAACTTGCCCCTTCTGAATAGAAGAAGCTAGAGCCCGACTGTCGTTACTCTGTTTGCGTTCCGCTCTGCAGACGGCCAAAAGCTAAAAAACATATCATAGCCCTTAAAAGAAATTCACCTCATTGAGATCAGTTCTAATATCTTTAAGAAGGGCTGCTCCAAGATTTACTTCACGCTCAAAAAATCGGAAAAGAGGATCTTTTATATTTTCAACAGTACGTTTCATACGCACAATTTCCTTAAATATTGACATTTGTACACAAATTAATAAACTTACTTGTGGAAGTAGCTTGAGCCACTGTTGAGCAAGTTCACTAAGTTGTGCCATCCATTGAGGTTTAGCTTCTTTTTCACCATCGCCGCTAATAGCAAGCTCATCATCAGAAACTTTCAGCATATTTCGTAGCATTGATTCTCCTCTAACAGTGAGAAGAACTTTCTCTGCATTATTCGACAACCCTAACCAGGCCGGAAGCTGAAACAATTTATATGACACAGCATGGTGTAAAACTAACTTGATGTGCTTTTACTGATTCAACCCATTGAATAAGTTGCTCTTTTCCTGTCGTTTCAGGCATCACTAGCGAATGGTCTCCATCAAATTTATTAATTAAAATATGATCATTTTCAAACGACTTAGGAGTAAACAGTTTTTGTAGAACACAGTCTAATAGAGTCTGGAAAAATAAATGAATAAACCTGCTGATATACTCACTTGATCGAAGAAGTTATCAATTTTTCCTCCGTAGATACATTGGCTCAATAATGTTCTTAAAGTTGTCCACGGCAATTTGTCAGGAGAGACATTTGAGCGTCCCTGAGCAATTACATCTACAGCTGAATCTAATGTATCACAAGCAACGCGAAGGTCAGCATCAGAAAACTCATAAGCATTTGCCCAGCCAAGTGGAGTATATCTTAACAGATATTCACATGAAATGTTTTGATTCAATTACCTCAATCTCTCTTGAACAAGGGCATGAAGCCAGCATATTAATAGGTAGAGTTTGCTTCTCTCTACCGGAGCGCGAGAAATTCGGTTAGCTGGAAGACTTGACAATGATCTCAATAAGTTGGCCTTGAGTCCTGTTGCTGGTTCAAAAACTACAACGCGTGATGCACGAAGAATTGATGCTGGTAATTTAGGATGAATTTCTGCTGTGAGGAACAAGCGGAATTGTGGATGAGGCTTGATTATGTGAAGCCGTTTTTCTAATTGAGCAAGCCATGATGGTGCAAGGTGAACATTTTTAAGAAGAACCCAACGTCCAGACTTTGAGGCAGATGACAAAGCCTGTAGAATTATTATTAGACTAGAAAAGTAAACATACTGAATCGGCTTGGCTAAATCCTTCGGCAGAACCTATAGCTATCGAAGTAACTTGTTTTCCTGTATCAACGCCAAGGTCCTCAATTTTATTTGATGCATCATATCCGGTTGCCGAACACAATAAAATTGGATCAGAAGAAGAAACCTAAAGATAAATAAAAAAACATAAATTTAAGATGAACCTCATGTTCGACAATCTCTTTGATGTCAATTACTTTATCTTGTTGCATAAAGGATTCTCCAAATGCAGTCGATACGAGACGGTGAGCTGACGCCATCAAGCGATCAGATCGTAAACTGTGAATAACAATTAACTCATTCAGCGCTATACCAATTGGAGCTGAAAACAATTAAATAAACAAACTGCTGTTCCTTACTTAAAGAGTCATCTGCTGACCATAAAGTGGGAACTGTCATTTCTGGATTGTCTAGTACAAGCCATTGTTTTATCTCGGCTGATTTTCCAATAACATTTTCAATTATCTAAAGAGTTGCATAGGACTAAAATTAAATTAACTAACATTTGTGAATCCTGGAAGCTTTGAAACCTTGTTCAGCAGGTTTACTTGTGTGGAATTCAAGAACTTCAAATTATCCGGCACTTTTATGTTATCCACAGTTTTTCCAGTAAATAGTTCACTTCGGCCAAGAAGTAGGTCCCAATGAATATCATAGTTTGGTTCACTATGGATTCCACGGATATGCACTCTCATAAGAAGAAGAGCCAATAGCACTTTATCACTGTGAAGCATTCCTCGAGAAACACGACGGAAAACAGTCTAAAGAGCATAAAAGACAGCTAATTTTGGTTACCTGGAACAGATTGGCGTTGATAATATTCAGTCTTTGAGCATGATCAGTATGTCCTGCTAATTCGATTGATTTCAGAACACATGTGAAGATATCCATCAAAAATTCAAGAGAATATTGATATAGGAAATGGACCTGAATTTGACATTGCTTAATAATTAAAGACAACTACCTCATTGAGTTGCTGCAAAGTGTGATAAATTTGACTGCATGCTGAGGCCAATCTTTGATACTGAGCTGAGACACGCTCGACTTCGGCCATAACTTTGTCAGTCTCATGTGCTTTAGTTGCTATTTCAGATGCTTCTGTTTTCAACTTTTCGAGTGTTTCTATTACAGAATTATCGTCAAGAATTTTTCCTTTGCTTTCATTTAGGGCTGTAAGCAAAGCTTTTTCCAGATGGCGCAATCTAACAGCGAATTCTCCCTAAAAATAAATTAATAATGATTTAGGATAAAATGTACTTGTAGTTTTAAAAGATCACTCCTCTTTGTGTCAACATCTGGTCGTTCACTTCGTAGAACTTGGTTTAGACATTGACTAGCAAGAGAAGACGAAGTTACGGTAAAATTGACAAATGTAACTCTTGAACAAATGTCTGGAGAAAATTCGACCTAAAACGAGGTAAAAATTGTAATAGAAACCGTAGACTTACTGTTGAATCGCGGGTAATCAAGAAAATCTGGAAGGCTGGAGAAAGGTCGATATCTTGATCTCCAATAGTAATAAGCACACGTCCGCTTGTTCTTTTTACTTCTCTATTTAAAACAGGATTCAAAATTGGATCATAGCTTTCAACATCCTGTACAAGCAAAGAATTACCAAAACGGAGAGCAGACTCAAGATTTTTTCTATAATTGTGTTCAAAATTTGAATAGTGAGGCTTACCTGAATGATTCATCTAGGAAGCTAGTTTTCTGGATCTTCTTATCAGCAAATTGTTTCATTATAAACTCGGCTGCCTGTCCTGATGGATCAATAATAAGTGGATATCTGTTGAATCTGTGCAGCATAACCGCATTTTCAGAGCAAAGATCGTCAACCTAAAAAAATTTTGTCAGACAATGAAGACTCTTACAGGAAGAGCGTTCTTCTGCCATTGGAGGCGATCATCTGCTGTAGACAGGTACTCTATCCTTGCAATATCATGGCGATAAACTAATGCGGCAGCTTGAACTGCTCCTGTCCAGAGAGTAAAGAGGTTATCACGTAGCTGCTGGTCAAAATAACCAGCGTATGCCAAGAAAGCTCCTGTGAGCAATGCATCGCCGACAAGAGTATCCATGTGATGTTCAAAACCTTCACAGCCAACTGACCAGCGGTCACGTTCAGATCGTAAGGAAGTAAGTAGTTGTGTTGATCGACCAACCTAAAAAGCATTGTAGATATGTAAAATTACTCACTTTTTCTTGTACTGATATAAGATTACTTTTTATATGTTCTGCTTGGGCAATAAGCTGTGCATACTCTTGTTCATATGCTGCAATAGAAATCTCCAATTGCTCAATTCTTATTTTGACAGCTTCGCCTTCTTGAGTCTTCTTTTTTGCGTCTATTTCAAGACGGTTTAATTCATTTCTTAGCGGTTCAACCTGAAAAAAATTGCAAAAGAAAAATGTATCACCTTGTGTAGCATTTCTGAATAAAGCAATTGTGCTTTAGCCCATTTAACCATGGGACCACATGCAAGCGAGGCTCTGTTAATTTTTTCGAAATCCCAATCAGGATTATTCATGTATTTTTCCATTTGCTTCAGAATATCTGGAGTGATATTGTCTGTATTGAATTCCAGAATTCGATTCATAAAATCGTCTTTAACCATAACTGAACGAATTGACTAAATTTAGCATTTTTTATTGTGCAAAATTAAAAGTTACCTTCCAATCTGTTCCTATATTCTCGCCCAATAAAATACAGACTGTCTCTAAAGCCAGTTTTACTGGGGCTGGTGGATTTGCCATTGATCGAACTTCAACTAATTGATTCTTTCTAATTCCTTTTACGGCAAGCTTTGCTTCTTCTACAGCAGGCTCAACCTAAACCGCAGTAAGATTTGAAATATGGGCAAGTGGTATTTACCTGACTGAGATCTTTCTGTACTTCTGCTTTCTTTGTTGCAATACTTTGGAGTTGTTCATTAAGTTCTTTTTGTAATTGTTCCGATAAACGCTTCTCTTCTGCAGCCTTTTGTTGATCAGCAACCATTTCTTTCATTTTATGATTTGCAGCTGTTTTCTTTTCCTCAAGCTCCCGGCTTTGTAGAGTAAGGCTCTTTTGGAGCTCTTTTACTTGTTCTTCTGTTTCTCTTATCTTGTTCAATCCAATATTAAGATGAACTTTTTCTTCCTCAAGTTCACGCCGTTTTTCATGGAAAAGATTTGTAAAGTGTTTGATAAAGTCTAGGAAATGCCTTGGTGTAACTGCCATTACCCGGTGTCCTCTCTTCTGTTCCTATAATATTATCTTTTTTTAAAATGTTTAATGTCCTTGCCTGTTGATTTAGCTTCCTAACAGCGTTATGGCATTGAACAAATGTATTCATAACTGCCTGACGATAGTTTGCAGGAGTTGGTACAAGATCGCAAACGGGTTGTAGAGCAAATGGAGGCTCATATTTAGTTCGATCAATATCAAGAACATTAGTAAGTTCAGAACCGACCTATTCATGAAGTATGTTATTATTTGACTCAAAATATACCTGATAAAGAGCCGTATCGGACCAGTCTCCAAACCAATTCAATACGCAACGGTTGAAAAGTGCAGGAGATGTTGAAGCTCTTTCTCTAAGCCCTCCATCCGATGGGTTCATTGTGAAAACAACGTGCAAGTTGCGCATTACTTGTGCGGTAAACCACTTATATAATTCATCATGGCTGTCTAGCATGAGACCTTGTCTTTGAGCACCTTCTTTAATCTGACTCATAAGAGTTGTATGTTCATCTCCTTCAAATAGACCAGGAACCTAGATAGAAAAATATGTGAATTGTTTTTAATTTACCTCTCCATTTGCAAGTAGCGTATTTAGCCGTTCTAAGAAACCAGTATCTAGCATATTTGACTCATCCATAATAAAGCACATTTTTTCATTTTTACATCCGGCTCTTCGTAAAACTGTTCTCATATCTTCATCGAAATCTGCTGCTGTATATTTGGAATGCACTTTTAGCTTAAATATTTAATTGAAAATATATCAATTAGTTTTACCTGGAAAACACTAATTCCATTAAGCCAAGCAACGAATCGAGATAGAGTTGTTTTCCCTGCTCCAGCTGTTCCAATTAAAAGAAGGTGACCTTGAGATTGACGATAAATTCTATCAATTCTTAGAACATGATCTAGCATCTGATCGAAAAGAACCAATTTGACATCTAATTCTTCCTCGTAGAAGCCCTAATAAAACTAAATGTTATATAATAAATTGTTCACCTTGAGTCGTGCAAAGACATAATCCTTTAATTCGTCGCGGTTAACAGGTACATAATGCTTTGACATCCAGCATGAATAAAGGAGTGGCCTTTTTAGGGCATCTTTTACGTTACAAGCTCCACCGAAATACCTGAAATGTTAATTTTTAAAAAGAACATGGCGCAAATTACTTTTCAGCTGTGGAATCAACAAGTTCATCAGTCCACAATCGTTCTTCGTCTGTTACAAGTCTGTCTTGGAAAAGTCTCAGTGCTTCATGAGCCCACAGGCGAACAAGTTGATCAGGATTGATTCCATCAAGAGGGGTAATAGCTTCAGAAATACCGCGAACCCATCTAGTTAATTCACGAGGTGAATAGACGTAGTGCGGCTGATCATCTTGAGTAAAATGTTCTTGGCTTGCCAAATATACGTCAACCATTGCATTTGTGAGCGAGTCAGAAAGCGATCGTACATTGGGGACCATTTTGAGCATAGCTCTAAAATTGATTAAACTGTGATTTTACACTGAAACTCTTGCCTATTGAAGGTACCATAAATTTGAACAAGTGATGTTTGTCCTGGATAATCGACATAAACTACTGGAACATGTCTTAAGAATCTATGTGTCATAGGATGACGTCCTGGGTCAGTAGGCGGATTACATGCTCCGACGAATTGAATTCTTTCTAGCGTTACCCAGCTGTGGTCTGATGTGCGGTAAAATCCATTCTAAATTTCACATAAATAAAGCTACGAAATTCAGACCATTTCGACAAGTTGACGTAGGAAAGATATAACTCGTTGTGTTCCATATTTGTCGGGAGCGGGAAGATTAATTTCATCGCAGAAGATAACTAGCCAACGTGACAGTTGAACAGGAGCAAGAACTACTCCGTTCGGTGTACGTCTAAAGCTTTGAACAAATTTGAAATTAGTCAAACCTGTATTCGCAGTAGTGATCGAATGTTTTCATTAGAAGCTCTGGAGTAGTTGAAGATGAAAAATTAACATTGACTACATCCATATCAGCTTGTGAACGAAGAGCTGCTAATAATGTCATAGTTTTACCAGATCCTGGAGGTCCACATAGAACAAGTGGCTTGTGTTCGGAGAGCCAAGCTGCCAAAAGCATTTCGTGACGTACAGTATCAATAGTTGGTACAACCAGATCAGCTGCAGCTACTCGATGAGCTTCAATTTCCATAGAAGGAACTTTGCTAAGCCAAGGGGCAAAATCGCCATTAGTTGTAATTTCATAATCAATTAGACAAGCCTGCCGAAAGTATAATAAATTTAAGAAGTTACATACCTGCTGATTGGGTGGTAGCGGAAGCGTTGTTGTATTGCGAATGTAGTCGCTCAATTGTTGTCGACTTTTCCATTTTCCATCTCCACTGAATGCCCATACAACATTTACTAACATTGTTTTCAGAACATATGACTCGACTTGTTCTTTCTAAAGTTATGAAGTTAGAAGAATGGTTAGAATAGCTTACCGAAAGTGGAAAATCGGTTAAATTTGAATCGTGTGAAATTAAAGAGCGGATTGAGTAATTCATCATAGCGAAGAACGAGGAAAGCAGCCGCTGCTTGGTTGCTACCATAATATGATCAAGTTCATCAATTGCGTGGTATAAGGATAGTGGTACGAGTCCATCGGAAGCAAAATGGTTTTGTAAAACTTGAGCCGCATCTCGTTGGATTGTTATTGTTCTTGTTGGTTCAGCATCAGAGGAAATCGCATATGATGTTGGTGCTCCAATGACTAATTCGTTATCCAAGGGTATATTGCGCAGACGATTAAGATACCCGTCAAATAGCATATCAGTAGTTACAATCTAAGTATGTGTAACATAAGTAAATTTAAGTAAACTTACTTCATCGCTAAACCAAACCATTCCGCAACGAGAAACAGTTGCTAGGGTAGCGTATTTTAGATCAGATACTTCGAAGATCATTCGTACATTAGGTGGTATTGAAAGACGCTCTCCATTCGGTAATGTTAGCAATTTGTTGTCATCAAGAACTGAATTGAGATTTTCAACCCATTCTGGGTCAACATCTCCATCAAAAATAATCCACTGTCGTTTGTCTAGTTCTCCACGAACGTTATCAATAATTCTAAAATTAGGAAATATTTGTAAATCTGTATGAACTTACCTTCTCACTATTGATGTAAATAGTCCATCGGTCCATTCTCTTGTGTTAGGATCCATTACTCCATATAATGCATCTTTACTCATTGCCTTAGCATTAATTACATGTGCAACTCCTTCTATTTTTTCCCAACGTTCTAAGGCCTAAATAATTTTATTATCAAAAACGATTGGTATCAAACCTTTAGGAGAACTTTCCATGCGACAGTTTTTCCACTGCCACTAGGTCCTACTAGCATAAGTCCATGATTGAGATTAGTGATTTGATATAATTGCAGAACTTTTTCTATCCATGCTGAACCTTGTTCTCCAGCAAGATCTGAATGACAGAGTAATTGTTCATCGCAAATGGCGGAAACATGGCTTCGCAATCTGAAATTTTAATTTAATAAAGAAAATATATTTGCAGAATATCGATAATAAAAGTAACTTACTCTGTCATTTGGTTTGGACTATAACTGATTGATGGGAAGACATCTGATAATAGAGAAAATAGAAGAGCAATGTCTTCGTTGACTAGTTTAGGTACAAGTGTTTCGCAAACTGATTGAATTAGCATCTAAAGCTTTAATTATGTACTTTCATAACTAAACCTGTTGTTCTGCAACATCCTCCAAAGCAGCGGCACCCATTTTTCCAAGTTTATCTCTTTTAATATTACCGGCTGAGACAAGCACGTATTTTAAAGCACGCAATCCAAAGTCATAGTGACACTGATCAGAAAGCTGTTCTTTGCAGAGTCTGTAAATATGATTAAAACTAATACCCTGGCAACCTACATAAATAGTGGAACAATTTTATTTGCCAATACTTCAGCAGTTCTAAATCCTTGTGAAAAGAGCATAACTTGAGCAATCAATTGGCGATCAGGTTGTGTCATGGCCAAGCTTCGGAAAAGTTGCTTCAAATTGTCTGGTAGATTTGAACGGCCGGAATATCCCGGATTCATTGTGATAAATATTCCAATATTAGAATTAACATTTAGTCTCTTGCCAACAAGATCTACAGACATATCCCCTCCTCCGCGGACGGCTTCCTGAAATAGTATGATTTTAAAAAGAAAGAAGAATATTTACCTGTATAGTTTGAATCTGTTGTGATACAGCTGATAACATTCGTTCTTCTAGACGATTAAATTCATCAAAGCAGCCCCAGGCTCCTACTTGGCAAAGTCCAACAAGAATCCGTCCCATTGCCTAAACTATTTTTAAGCATAACAGCGAGAAACTAAACCTGGAAGTCAAAGGTTTCGTCACAATTGAAAACTAGGACAAATCGTCCAAGTTGATGGCCAAGCGCTTTAACAGACTCTGTTTTACCAGTACCCGCAGGTCCAAACGGTGAGCCTCCAAGTCTAATAAAAAATAATATAAAAAATATTTCAAACCGTGAATGGAGTGCTTGAGTCATGGTGAGGAAGCATCTATCAGTTAGTGGAGTTCGCACAAGGCGCTCCTGTATTCCTAGATATTCAAATCCATAGAAGAAATTAGCATTTGCTATTTTCACAATACAACATTGTAGAGGATCGTTTTGCTTCGGATTAAAGTAGAAACGCATGCATTTTTGCCAGCCGAAGTCACTCTGAGATTTGACACCTTCGAAGATTAATGTACGGCATGTATCGCGTTTATGAACAAATTCAGTGATCTATAAGATGATCATTTAATTACAAAAAAAATCTAATACCAGTGCTTCAATTTTCTTTCTTCTGATTGGTGGTTGATCTTTTAGCACAGAATCTGCAAGTAGTGCAAGCGTAGAAGAAACTGCTTTTTCAACATCGTCTACACTTTTTCCATCGGCTAATGTTGACTCCATCTTATTAGACCACCAAATTTCGGCTGTTAATGCAATAATTTGAGCAGGATAGTTATCCAGCCATAACATATATTGATCTGGAGAGACGGTGTCTATGTCCATTTTGTTAAATTCAACCAACGAATGTCCAAGCATTCTAAATAGGTGATTATTTTTTAAAGTGAACAAACTTTGCTAGTGTTGATCTCATTTCATTTTCGAATGCCTTCAGCCAATCATTAATTTTAATATCTTTTGTTGCTACATGTGTTAACAGTTTGACCTGTTCTCCTTCACGACTATGGAATCCAAAAATCTAAAAAAAGGTCTATCGGATAAAAAGTCACTAACAGTTTTTTCTTCTTCGTTAAAATCTATAGCAGTTACACCAGCAAACATCTTTTTTAAGTGCTTTTGTAATCGAGCTATGTCTTTGCTATTTCCCATAATTTCTAGTAAATCTTCATCGCCAACAAAGTAAAATCTCGGGAAGCTTGATCTTTCTCTCTCCAAATATTCTCCCAATGCTTTTTGAATTTTGGCAAGCATATCAGCGAGTCTTTCTAATAATCTTTGTGCTCCTTGCATTGCAACTACATCCAAGATTCTTGGAGAAGCTGCTACCTTTTTCATTAATGCTAAGAATTCTGTCGAAATACTGAAAAGATTGCAATTTAGAAATGTATTCCTTGTACCTGTTGAATCTGGCACTTTCGACGGGAAGAAGAGCAGCAATATCTGCAGACCCGGTGAACAAGCCTTCAAGATAGACCCATCTTCGTTGCACATCAATCCAAACATCGAACATGGCACTGATTCTGTTTAGCTTATCTTCCCAAGAGATCGCCTCCTATAATGCTCATAATTTTGTTAAACTAAGTAAATTACTTCTTCGAATTGTTTGTAATATGGTGATAGTTTCATTGCTGCTAATGAATTTTGATGCTCTTTTAACTTATTGAATAATTCGTCCCATCCTTTTATCAATCTAGTTTTGTTTTGGTAATTAACTAGCTCAACTTCATATGTTTGCCAATAATCCCTCATCTAAAAACGGTAAATATGCCTGACTAAGTCTAACTTGTTTCAAAAATTCTTCTAGTGCCATCTCTCCTTGAGCTACTAATAATATCTGTTTGATTATGTGCTCGTGTCGCTGTAGATCGGCTTCCCATACTTGACCAAGAGTGAGGTCAGATAAATTCCAATTAACTCGAAGTTCTTTCATCATTTGGCGCCAATGCCTTTCTTTTAATGCTTCCGACTTTAGTTCTGAGACTAGCATGTTCATCTTAAAATTAAAATTAAAAAATTGTACACTAAAAAACCTTAGAGTAATTCTGCATCATTTGTTTTGCATGCTCAAAGGATTTATAAGACCTATATTTCACCGGCAAATGTTTCAGTTGAGTCATTAATTCATCTAATGATTGGCGTAACTTTCGTGGCTGGACAGAAAGCCAAGCTTTTTCCTGAAAATTCTTATTATTGAAGAATAAAAAATACAAACCTTCATCTCATCAACTGAAGAATAGATCGGAGTAAGATTTTGCCAAACTCCCTTCAAATCCGCGAGCTCTTCTTCAGCAACGATTAATTTATCAGCCTCAGATGGAATTCCAGTTTCGCCCATATCAAGTGCGTGTCTTGCTTTGCGCATTTTTTCTCTATCTTCAGTTAGCTTAGTCATTTTCTGTTCAAATTGAAGTAAAACAGCTAAAGCTTCCTGTGGTCTTTGTGTCCCCTCTACAGGTTTAGCGCGTTCCCATTCAGAAAGAGTTTCTAGAGTTCGTTTTTCAACTAGCTCATCTTCTCGACGAATTTTTGTTTGTAAATTATTAACCTAAAATAAGAGAGTATAAAACACATAATTTTATACTAACCTGGCCTTGAATTGCAGCATCTTTTCGCATGAGAATATCTGTTAAGGATGACCATTCTCCGTCAACATTTTCAGCATATAACCATTGATTTGGGAATTGATATCTTTGTTGGCTAAGTAGTCTATGAGCGGCTTTAAACTGATCGACAGCTTCTTGTCCTGATTTTGCTTGCTTTTTGAGCTTTTGAACATAGGTGATAAGTGCAACCGCATCGCTCGTAGTTCCGGAATCTACTCCTTGAGATTCTAGTTCTGTTCTTGATTGAGAAATGTCCTTGTAGAAGGAAGTCATTTTGTTGCCTGTATAAAGTGAATATAGTTCTTTAATTAATACCTAATGTGTTGCCAAACTTTTGAAGAATTTCCTGATGCCAATAATCATATTTTAAGGTAACTTTGGATTGAACTTTGGCATAATCAACGACAACTGGGTATATTTCTTTTCTGGTCTCCTATATAAACGTTTAAATATTTTCTATTAAAAAATACCTGCGTGTCGAAAGTGCTTCGACTTTTTCTGATTTCAACAAGTGTTTTCATCCATCTACCAATATCAGCTCCAAGATTTTCGTATACCATTTCTGCCTGTAGATTCCAAAGAGCTTGATAGCGAAGCCATTCTGCTACATATACTTCTACTTGGCTCATGATTTTATCAATAGTAGCATAACATGCTTCCAATGTAGTAGTTCCACTAGACATTTTGCTCAATATACTGCTATATGTTTCTATGGGCTCATCGTGATCCATTGCCAATTGGAAACGAGCTCCACGAATTCTTGGTTTATTTGTTACAATAGAATGCCAATCGACCAGCTGATCTAAGAGTTTTCCACGGGATTGATCAATAGTAGGACTGATATAAATAGTTTGAGCAGCAAGGCGAACCTAGAAATTTATTGGAACAAATAACCGTGACTTACATCAATAATAACTTTTTGAACTGGAGGTAATAGAATATTTCGTTCTTTATATTCATCAACTTCTTCTGAAGCAGAATATACGAGATTCCATAACTTTAGCGCGTCTTCAAGTCTTCTAGCCAATCTTGATTCAATCTAGAAAGAAAGTATGATTATCAAAATTATATAGACCTGTTTATCAAGTGATTCAATCCATCGATTCATATTGGAATAATTTCCATATGCCAATTGGTCTACTGATTTTTGGATATTGCCAAGAATTGTTTCAATTTTCTCTTCACAAAATTGGCATGTTTCAAGGGCCGCTAGATCACTATCAATATTGTCAGCGAGAACAAGTAGATCCTCTACCCGCTCCTAAACAAGAATTATTAAAAATTAGTTAAGTGCACCTGATAGTTAATTATCGTTTCGTAAAATCTGTTAACATATGGTTCGATTTTATATGAATCCCAGGAGAGTAGATTTCCTTCGCTGAGTTGATTTTGTATTTCTTTCAAGTAGTTTGCTGTAAGACTGCTGATTCCTGGACGATTTTTAAGGCGTTCTCGCAAACTTTCATATGTCTAAAATATTTATGTGTTAAAAGGTTCATTTTACTTTATATGACTCGAGTAAGCTGACTGCCATCGGATAAATTTGACTGGCTTGATGGGAAGCATTGACTATTTTTAAAGGAATGCGAAATCCTTGATTTTTTAAGTTTCGCACTTCTTTATGTAAAACGATTGCTTCAGCACTAAAGTTGATTTTCATAACATATTGAGCTCTTCCTTCTTTTGTAATTTTCTTTTCGATCACGAATACCTAGTAATTGCCTTGTATTTTGAAATACTATCTATTCACCTTTCCAACAATGCCGAGATTTTTTGATTGAGTCTTTTCTTCCCATTTTTTAAATAATTCATCTGTATTAAGCATCTGCCTGAAGTTATCTCCCAAAATTTTAAGTTGTTTTCCTAAAATCTAATAATTATAATGTAAAAATTAACACCTTCGAGATGGCTTTCCCATTCTCCTCCAAGAATATCTTCTGTTTGCTGAAGGCACTTTTGTAGTTGTAATTTCATATTTTTGATATAAATAATTGTAGCAGAGAAGGGAGGAATATCGCATATTTCGGTTAATTGATGCGCACAATTTTCACTATACTCCTTTTTGAAACGCTCCTTAAAACATATGATATTGCATAAAATAGGCGAATTTTACCTGTAAAGCTTGAATATCTATTTTTGTTTTTTCAATGAGTGGAGTTTGATATTCTCGAATAGCACCTTTGATATTTGGACGGATAAATAATGAATTAAAGCGTCGGAAAATACGGAACATCTCGCTAGCATTTTGAGCCGAACTGAATAGTTCGCGTAATCTAGCAATAATTTCCCCTTCTACGAGTTGGATTTGTTGATCGTATCTTAAATCCATTTTAAATAATTTGCTAAATAAATACCGTCTTCTAGCCGCCTCCCATAATGTTGTGCCATCTGGAGACGAAACATCCAGACAGTCAACTTCCTTTACTAGATCATATGCGTTGTCAACTTGTCCAACTGGAGTTATCGCCCCAGTTTCATTGAATCTAGCTTCTGTGTTGATTATTTGAATAGTTTTTCCGGGTTTCAAAACACGTACAATTATATTACGAAGCTGATCATGTTGCCTATAAAAAAATTAGAGAAAATAAATGCAACCTACTTCCTAAATTGTTTCAAATCTTGCAAACGGTTCTCTAATTTTTTATGTTCTACAACTGTTTTAAAGGCAAGATATTTCTTTGATTCGTCTCTGTTCTTCTTTGAAATATCGCGCATCATTGTTATGAGTTTATCAAATTCTTCATCCCATTTTTTATAGGCGTTGATACACTGTACCATTAACTGGTCAAATTCGCTTATTGCAATATGCATTAAGCGACGAGTTGAAAGAATCTGTATTGCAAAGATTTTGAAATTAAAATCGAAAATATACCTTCAGAATTTGATTATTGAAGTCGCGAGAAATACATTCTACAAAGCGTAGTGCTCGATAAATGGGATATTTTGTAGAGCGAAGCTTTTTCATATGGGTGAAAATATTAGAAAGAGCATTAGTAATCGATGGTAGATCTGCTGCTGATATGAGCTCATCAAGTGGGAAGTCTTTCATTAGTGTATTATAATCAGTAACTGTGGCAATTCTAGTTTTTAAACCTAAATTGTATTTAAAATTAATCGAATAATAAAGAAAATACCAGTATCAGCATCAAAAGCTACTGTAGCTTGAAATCTTTTTCCAGATTTTAGGGCTTCGAGAGTGAGTGCAATTTCTTCTGAATCTCTTTTCTGACTAATCTTCTGCAGAGCTCGCTCAAGGTTTATCCAAAATGTGATTTCTTGTAGAGAAGATCCCGATGAAGGATCGCGCTCAAGACGTGTGACTTTTCTTATTTCTTTGATCCATCGATTTACTCCATTTTGAAGGCTATTTAAGAATGGAGCGTCATCGGTTAGATCTCCGAGATCATCTACCTGAAGATTATATCATGAAAAATTGGCAAAAATATTGAAACTAACTGTTGCTCGACGGTTTTCTTGTTTTGCCTTGGCGATGGCTTTCTCAATCTGAGGATGAATATTAAGAGCTATATCAGGAATGTCAATATTTTGCTCAAGATGCAGTAATCCACTCTAGAATCAATTGAATATAGTGTATTGGAAACTCTCACCTCTACGTCTGCTAAATTCTTTTCAACTGACGTTCCTAACTTGTCGCCATCTCTTTCACCATGGTGTTTTTGATAAGAATATGATTTGAAGAGTGGATTTAATGCTTTTCCAACAATAGCACCAAGTGATCCATAAAGGTTTCCATGAGGTATTCTAAAGCAAATTTTTGAATTTATTAATAAATCTTACTGATTGATTTGTATCTGTTCGGTGATGTTTTTGTCAGCTTCTATTACAGTGCCTCGTTTGATAAAGACGATCGAAGATGTTCTTTCGTTTTTATGTTTAATTTCATTACTAGCAATGAAAACGACGACAGCTGCATTTTCCTCATCCCCTGTATCAGCTTCACCAGTTTGATCTAAATCTAATATTAGCAACCATTAAAGAAAATTAGCACCTCTTTGGATTGATCTGTCAATAATAAGCACCGTTTCATTAGGATCACTGATGAACTTTGTCAGTAGTTCTGATTTGTCAAGGGCTTCTTGAATAGGCTCTGTTTGACTGAAAGCGCCGAAGAGAGCTGCGACAACGTTTGTGACATATTCTTTTACCGAAGACTCCGTCGCAAGTGCGACAGCAGGCTCGGGAAGAGCGGCCTCATTACCGCTGTCCATCCTGAAACTCATATTATACTATTTATTATAAAGAGGAAGCATGTAGAACAATGCCATTTGATAAACGAATATTAATAGATTTGAACGATTGTTTCCATTGTTGAATAAAAAACTTAATGGAAAATCAATCTGGTTAGTCAAAGAGGACAATTGCAGCCTAACGTAGCGGATTGGGAAATAGGCAAACAGAGCGCGCTATATACCGAGTAAAACAAATGAATTGTTGCAGTCGTTTAATAAAGCCGACAAAAAATCGGAAAGTACGCAGCATATGGATTTGAACTCAGAAAGTTGTTTCAGGTTCCAAAAAAGAACGTCCAATAACAGAAGAATTTTTGATTCTTCCCGCTAGATTTTTAAACTACAAATTGCGACACTTATTTTGGCTCACGAACAATTTGCAATACGTTGTTCTTCTAGGAGAAGCTTCCATTATATTTGAAACCTCCCTTCTAATAGAAGCTTCCTGAGCAAAAGGACTCGAAAAATAGAAACCCCCTGCATTGTATAATATAGTAAGACTCTGCACGAGTAAATGATTCAAGGGATGGTTTTTCTTCTTTTTAATAATTTTTTCATTACCTAGGTATTTTATTTTACATATTATTTAGCCAAAAAAGACTATCTTGCAATAAAATAAGCGAACCGAAAAAACTGAGAATCCTTGATTACACTTTTTGTTAAAAATTCACTTTCACGAGCTTCTATTTTTACACTTTACACGTCACTATTCTAAGCTTTAGAATGGCCGATAAAGACGATCATATTGATGAGGAGGAAACTAAAGTGGCGGATAAGCACAACTGGGGAGCAGCTGATTTAGAAAAGGTGAGACTTTTTAAGATGCAAAACACAGCATGCATAATACAAATGTTTTATGATAAACCTAGGTTACTGATCATCAAGAGGAAAAAGATGATGCAAAGCTTTCTTCCGATGCTCTTGGAAAGTTGATGAAATCCACTCAGCAGCAACAACAGAAGGTTGTTACCATCAAAAAGGAAGATTTGCAGATGCTTATGAATGAACTAGAACTTTCGAAAGTAAGTATCAGTTAATATCCTTCTAACGATTTTTTCTATTTACAGACCATTGTTGAAAGGAAGCTTATTGAATTCAATGGCGATTGTCAAGCAACGCTAAGAAGTTTTCTTGGTCTTTAAGAGCTTTGCTGTTGTTTTCAAAAAATAAAATACTTGTCATAAGTCAGTTTATATTTGTGAATCAATCAACAATCCCAAGTTTTACGTAGCAGAGACATAGACATTTAGTACATAATAAGTTTTATCTTCTTATTGTCAGCATACAAATTACGAAATTAGACTAATTGTTTCAAATAAAAACACTAGAAGAAAACAACTTTGACATAGCGACGCCTATTAAAATCTCTAACAAAGTGATAAATATTATCTTCCTGCAAAGAAAGTAACATTTGTGGGTATAAAAACTCACCTGAAAATGTTTTTGACCACCAAAAGGAAAAAAACTTGAAAAAAATGAAGGAAAGGGCTCTCCAAATGACGGATTAGAAGGCCGATATCTTCGACCAGGAAAGCCTCCTCGTTGTTGTTCTTCTTCTCCATACATGTCATAGTTTTTCCTTTTTTCATTATCGGATAGTACCTAAACTAAAGTCACAAAGAAACAATAACAGACCTCATAAGCAGATCCGAGTTCTTGGAATTTTTCATGTGCCTTTGAATCGCCAGGATTCTTGTCCGGATGGAGATCTTTTGCAAGTCTTCTGTACGCCTTTTTAATAGAATTCTTGCTTGCCGTTCGAGATACTCCAAGCATCTTATAAAAGTCCCGTCCACATGATGCCGCACTTATCATAAAAAGCAGAACTAATAGAAATAAGTTGTGCATCTGAAAATAATAGCGAAGTCGCCAGCAATTAGAGACGTTGAGTACGAAAAAGAGTAGACATTAAAAGTAATCAAAAAAAGACATCACGAAGACGTCTTCGAATGCGCTCTGTACTAATAATTTATTTTGATAAGTCTTACTCCTTCTTCGCCATCTCACATGTACAACACTATCATTGAGATCTGGCGTGGGCGCGACAACTACAAAAAATAACAATTCTAGCTGCCAATTATCTCGCCCAGATATGCTGTTGAAGATTTATTAGAATGCACAGAACTCTGCTCTTTTCCTCTAGCCTCCTGATTTTCTTTTTTCCCAACACTTTCCCACAGCAAATGCCAAGCACCGGCGCAATAAAAAGTTCCATATTCCAGCCTACGCCAATGGCAGCTCCTCCACCAGATTCAGAGTTTGTTGGACCCCCGTGCTCGGATTGTCGTCTAGATGTCAGCGATTGGATAATGCAACATCGTGCATACCGTGAAGTAGCCTCTTTTTTTCTATTTTTCTATTTCGAAATTTCAGAATTTTATTATTGAAATGAAGCACGCCGTCTCCTGTTCTCTCAAGGAAAACTGTCCTAGGCCCACTTGTGCTAAGCAGAAGGAAATCATGGAGCACCTAAAGGAGTGTCCTCTGCGTGTTCGCGATGATTGTACTCTCTGTGTCGAGACTACACTATCCTGCTTTATGCATGGAATGAAATGCAAAGACGCCAACTGCGATGTGAGTTTATTCGAAAGTAACAATAAGATTGGTTCAGATTATTTATTGCAAGCAGATACAAACCATGTTAGGCCCCCAAGCCAGTCAACCACAAGCCTAATCCTCCTGTCCAAATAATCAAAGAACATTCGAATAAAGTTTCTCTACAGCGCCGTGTTCTGTCATCCTCCCAGCCTCTCCTTCCCTTACGCGTTTTTACGACTCTTCTGATTTATGGAAGCAGCTTTTTTGTGAAATTATTCGAGTCCTAAAGCACTCTTGCGTGAGAAATGCCTTATTTGATCTTATTTTGATCGTTTCCTTTGCTACAGTAATCCAAGGGTTCCTCTGGAAGCTCTCTTCACTTGAGAGATATCTCATCCTCTGTCATTATCCCAGCCACCAATTTTTCTTCCGAATCCTTTCAAGCCACTTCCTCTTCGCCCATCCTCTTTCTAATTGAGTCTCTTGCATCTCGTAGAACAATCCGGCCAAGTTGTCCATGGCAACCAAATTCATATCAGCATGTACAAGGGGAAGCACCGAGGAAAGAGACGAAACAAAAACTGTTCACGCTTTCCATGGTTATCATCATGACATCATCTAATAGGCATCACATAGACACATTTAGGTAGCCATTTTCTTGGTCAAATTGCAGGCCTCTCTCGTCTCTATTATTGACCATTTTCCTTAGCATTTATTTTTGGATAACGCTATCTACAGTATATCAAATGGAGAATGCTCCATCACGTCATTTTCTCCCATTTCGATTCTCCGCCTATCTGCTGTAGAAGAACCCAACCAACTGCCTCGTTTGGACCGGGCTACTCCAATAAATCTGACGACACTTGGCCAATTACCTTTACTGCCAGCCACTCTCCTTTTCCTCCAACTTTCTCTTATTCTCAAATTTCCATAGATGGAACTGGAGGAGCAGAAGAAGTTGGCTCGGATAGCTCTCTATGAAGCAGCTGCTATTGCCCAAGGAAAGGTTGGAGAGAATGGAGAGCCGATCTTGCCACAACCTCTTCCAGTAGGAAATCATCCATCAGATGTCATCTCATCGCTTGGTGCTTTTAACTACGCAGTAATTTATTCAAAGGCATTCAATCTTCGTCCTTTTAGGAGGTCCTTCGCTCCTTTATCCACAGTTATTACTGCGAGAAGATGCATTGTCCAAATTGTCTCAAACTGACGTTTCGAGTAGTCACAGACCATGTCAAAGCATGTCCGATTGGATTCAAATTCTCCAACTCCTGTCCTTTGTGCTTCACCGCTTGGAATATCCTCCAAGTGCATTCATCTCAATGCACCAATGCCTACTGCGATGTAAGTCTTCCAATTCCTATCAAGCCAATAATTCAGGTGCCTAATTGCGATCCAATCAAGTGGGTTATCATCCAAAAGTTGGACGAAGAATGGAAGAAAAGTCGCAATGGATATGCATAAACTCTCATATTTATTTGTCTATTTTTAAGCAATATTTATTTGGGTGAAGTAATATTTGAAATAAAAAGAGCTATCGGTTTTTTAAAGTCTCGATAAGCCAAAGGCAAAAGACCTCTTATCAGCTGATCAACATTTTCTTCTCTCTACAACTTTTTTTGTTGTTCTCTACTCGAAAATACTCGAATTCTTATTAGATGTTTTATTGAACACATCGCGTCGATGGTTCGTTGTCATGGTAAACTAGACGAGCCGCTCCACACTCACCAACGCCTATCTTTTATGATTACGATTTCGTCTCTTTACGGCTTCTCCGTTCTTCTGAATCACAGCTTGAATCATAGCCGTGTGTTATATTCTATTACAGTAAAAGCAGCAATAAATTCATATGTGTGAGATTCTTGAGATCGCTCTGCTTCACGAACGATGAAATTGAAATGTTCTTAATTTCTCAAAGATTTTAAATTTTGTTGTTTCTCATAAACATTCTGAGCTCAAATCGCCTTTTCTAATCATTACCATTCATACAGTCTTATTTCAAAAGTTGAAAGAAAAGTCACTCTTACCCTACAGTCTGTGCTTGTTATTCCGAACAATATACCACTGAAAGCTGCTTTTTTACTCTTGATGGACAGTTGCTTCGTCAGTCGATCGGCCTCAGACCGTCAACTTGGTCCTAAAGCGTTGCCACCCATTGCTGGCACAAAGCGGCAAAAATCGTGCGGCGGCGTCTCTTTTTTCAAAATTAATTGCCGCTGCCGATCGATCGGCTCGTGTCTTTTTCAAATTTCCTCTCTTTCTCTTTGTTATTTCTCTTTTTACAGTGATAAAGGCCGAATTGTCTTGGGCAATTATGCCTAACTCCTCGTCTTTGCCGCCGTCCTTCGGGAGCGCCGAAGCTGTTTTTCAAGCAATGAATGTCTATCCCGTGGGCCATCCGAAACACAATGGAATCAAGTGGGTCAATGAGGTTCAAACTCCTCAAAATGACAACAGTGTAAGTCAAAGGCTTTGTCTTTCATTGACCACGTGATGCTTAGGACCGGCCGTTCCAGTTTTTCGCCGAGTTTCAAACCAAAAAATCGCCCTTCGAACGCTATGTTCATATGTGTATTTTTATGAAAGACGTGGTGAGTCTCAAAAGGCAAAGACAATCAAACTCAAAGTTAAATTTAGAATTTTCCTGAAAATAAAACTTTCAGATTGAAAAGATTGAAAGTGACGCTTTGTACAACGAATTTCTTCAATACGTGGATCCGACCGACACGGAATTACTCGAGAAAATCCACGAATCTTATGAAGTATACAAGAACGTAAGCTTCAACGATCTCAACTACAACTTTATTTACTTTTTTTTTTAGATTAAGTTCCCAATTCCTGGAGAGTTGAGCTATTTTCCAATATGGCAATGCTCATTGGAGCCACTTATGCTCACCTGGGCTGATGTTTGTTTCGTCATTTTCTCTAATAAAATTCCACTTTTAGACCAATTTCAAGACCCATCTAGTTGAAAATTACGGCAATTGCAATATGTCCGAATGCGGTACTTGTCGCACTTTCCATCTCATGTACAATAAATGCCTCGGTCTTTCTCTCATCGATGGTCATCATATGGCATGCAGTTTTCGGAGATTCTATACTGCAATGATCAAGGAACACATCATCGTCTGTCGGAACATGACTGACTGTGGAGTGAGTCCTATCGGAGAGCAGCTAAAAATATTTCAGTTGTGTTATCCGATCGAGAGAACGATCTTCATTTTAAATGCTGCCAATGCGATGAAACATTTTGACTTGAGTGAGAGGTGGAGATAATAAATTACCAATTGCAAAAATAATTTTAGAGCAGAAAAGATTATTACTTTCATGGCGAGTGACTTTCGGCAAGGTACTCACATGCCAGATCTGGATGATTGTCTCTCGAATCCGTTGATTATCGAAAGAGTTTTTGTAAGTTTGGGAATTTTGAAAATAATCGTGGATTTAGACTCGAGAAGATATTTTACATTTAATGTACTGTACTCAACCTAGTTGTAACTACATCCATAAGTGTGCCTTCGTCCGTCATGCGTTGGTCGGTCATCCGCTGAAATGCTGGGTTCCGGACGGTTATAAATGCGTCGATTGTGATCTGTTCAATTTGATTTGTGCTCGGCATGCTGCTGGATGTGAAGAGGCTAAAAGGCCTTATGAGCTCAACTTTCAATTCCAGGCGCCTAAATACAATTGCAAGGTGAATCCAACGTTTCCAAAAAATAATTCTTTAGGCGTGCGAGTTCATTCTCAACCAAAGGAGGTGGCGAGTCATGCAAATGAGATGCGCCCTCGATCCAGGAGAAACGCCTCTCTCGCATTTCGTTGCTCGACTGAAGGAGCTTTCGCCTGAGCTTCGAGCCATAGGAAGATATCCCCATTTCCCGGAACTCGATCCTCCACCAACTAGGAGAGTTATCCCACAGCCCATTCCAAAACATCTTTTGGTAGGTTGCTCGAGTAGGCAAAATATAAGGAAAAATTCTAGAAAGACTATAACTTCTTCTTTCTTTACAAGGACAAACACATTGCCATCGGATTGTCCAATCCACCCGAACTTATTCTTTGTATGGATTATTCGGACGTGAGTCTTACAAATCTAGAAAAAAAAACTAAATAATTTCTAGAAAGATCCTTGCCATCTCTGTCAGATGAAGCATTACTGTAGTCTGTGTCAGTTCCGTCTTCTGACTCAGCTCCAGTCTAGACAAAAACAACTCACGGATTTTGTGGTTTGTTTTTCAACCTTTCAACCCAAACCTTCCAGGTCAATGTGGCTGATATAACTCTAGGAGAGCTCTATAAATGGTCTTCTGTAGAGCTAATTATAAAGAGATGTGGCGAGCGAATGACACAAAACTTTGAAGCATTCAAGAAACAAGTCTATCCGGATAAAAACTTCCCAAGTCAATTCTGGGAACTTCTTTTCAAAATTAACATCCAAGGATCTTTGAATATTTTGCAACAAAGATTGGAAAAAGTAGGGATCAAGCTGAGAGGATGATAACTTTTTCAGAGTGATTATCTGCCAAGAGCATATACGACAAACAGCAAGACAAAAACAAAAAAGTTATCGACAAAATCGGAAAAACAAAAGAAAAAAGACCTTAAATCTCAGCAGAAAAAAGACGGAGAAATTATCTATACGGTGGTAGGACAGGACGTCTTTTTCTCTTGATCTAAATCTTAGGATGGTCAATGTGGAAAATGCTCTTATTACAACACCTGCGAGCATTGTGCGGATCTTCTCCACGCTTGCTGTCGAGATGCTGTGGTTATGTTGAAGAAAGTTTTGGTGAGTTCCCTTGAGATCTCTTAGAAAATGGATTTAGAAAGAGAACAACGCTTATGAAGATAACGAGGAAAATAGAGAGGATGGATCCAAAGGATTCCTCGAATTTATTGAGATTTTCCGAAGAATTGACCAAGATCAGCGAGAGATGATCGGAAAAAGAACAGCCAAGTTGGTCGAAGGACTCGGAGATGAGCTTCTTCCTGTCAAATTCCTCGACATTTTCCTTAACATCTCAAAAGACCCAAAGAGATTCTGCCCAATCAAAGCTGGTCGTCTATGGCAAGAGTTGATCACTTGTGTCCAAGGGAGACCCGTCGACTACGATGCTTTCTTCTGTCATCGAAGGACCAAAACGGATTTGACTTGTATTGAAACTCGAGCGCCACCACGACCTCCTGGAGTTCCTCGAAGCATGTTCAATCTAGAATATACCCTTAGCTACAATCACGAGTCGGGACATCAAGTCACAAATCGTCTCTTCTACGATGGATCTCCTTGCATAATTGATTTGGAAAAGAATCCAAGAAGTATCAAGGAGCCGTGTTCCAAATGCCCGGAAAATACTTACTGCGAAGATTGCAAGAAGAAACGACTCAAATTTCTCAAAGAATGTCGAACGATGGCCAGAAGAATGATCGAGATTCAAACTCGTTTCGGGGTAATTTTAGTCTCGTAAAAATCAAAGTTTTAGGTTGGACAAAAATGTACAAAAGAATATATTGTCCATCAGCTGAATGAGGAGGAATTAAGTCGAGTCAAGGCTCTGGGAGAAGAATGGAGGCGAAGCCAAAATCCAACTGATTCTGGCTTTGATCCTTGGAATTGTCTCGAAGAGCTCTCGACTTTCAACTGGAAAGCATTCAATGACATTTGTGGGGAACAAATCACCAATCTTCAGGTATTCAAATATTTCTGCTTTTTGAACTATCCAAGGGGAGATCCTACACTGAAAAAAATAAACATTTTTAGGCGGGAAAACGAATCAAATATACTGATATCACTGGCATCGTCACGGCTGTTTCAAATAAAGGAGAAGCGTCAATCCAATTGACCTCCACTCAATTGGCTATCGAACCAGCTCCAGGGCCGAGCACTTCAAAGACATCTCAAACTACTTCGAAAACAACTCCTCGAAAGAGAAGAGAACAAAGTGGAGATTATCCCAAAAACAGAGGAACTCAAACACATTTCATCGGGAATGCCAAGAAGAAGGTAGTCGATCCCTTCCCGACCGTCAGTCCCGACGGATATGAAATTCAATGGATTGATGGAGATCCGGTTAGGATATTTCTCTCCAAATAATTTCCCACTTTTCAGGTGATTATTATCACAGAACAGCCGCAACGACCAAGAGCAATGATGGGCGAGGAGGAAAAAATTTTGGCCGATATAGAAGACGCTGTGGATGTAAGTCAAACTAAAGCGAACACTCCAACGAGTTTAGTTGGTAAAAAGTGCCGAACATTTCTACGTGTGTGAGAGTCGAAAGAATTGCGCTTTGTGTCGTCAATATCTGCTGCCAATCATCCTACACTATAGGAACTGTAGGAAGGAGAATTGCATGGTATTTCTGACCATCGACTCTCATTTTTTCGTTTAGCAATGCAAAGTAGCAAAGGAAGAAACGTTTGAACTCTACCAACACGCTCGATACGCGAAAAATCTCGACTTTGCTTATCGTCTCTTTCTACAAGTAAGGGATTCAGCAACAAAAAAAGTGTTTAGGCAATGGAAGACTCAATGTCAGATACGAAGAGGAAAAAGAAAAAGAGAATAATAGAAATGAAAGATGACGAGACCCAAACTCAACTATGCGATTTGCCAGCAGAATGGGCTCATCTCGTAGCACTGGCACAATCCTATACAGTCCTTTCTCCGGCTGGAATGGAATTATTCCCGAATCTCAAAACACTGGAGTTTGATCCGCCCATCCGATATATCTGCTTTATTCCTGAAAATTTCCGAAAGGAAGAAACATGCTACAGATCTCTCGGAGTTCATCCCAATGTAAGTCTCCTTTTTCATTCAATCACACAAAAATCGTTCAGCATCCCGATGTCAAAGCCTACTTCGCCCAACATGTCTTAAGATGTACCGCTCATTACAAAGAGACTTGTACCGTCTGCTCTCTAATCGTAGCTACCTATCGCTACTACAACCACCTACCGTTGACTTGTACTCTCTGGAAACGTTTCTGCTATACTTGTGATGCCGTCCTGGAAGCCCAACTACGCCATCTCGGAGAATGTGCAGATGTCAACTGCGCATATTGCATGACTCTGAGGAATCTGCTTGGTCATGCCGATTACACAGCCCTTCTCACTAGTGTCCATGCCAGAAAGACCCTTTTCGCTCAATGCGTAAGCAACAAAAGTTTTTCTTCCCAATAAGAATTGTAGGCTATTCCGACGAGGATTATGCATCAACGAGTTGGAGATGCAGAAGGATATAGCTTCGTTCGTCTTAGAGAAGAGGTATGTGGCTTTACTTCCAAAAACAAGGCTTCTTGCAGCAAGAAGTGGTTAATAACCATACGATGTGGTGTCTGAATCCAGAATGCGAATATTGCTTATTGGAGAAATCGATGGATGACTTCCTAAATCATATTGATAGTTGTCCCAACTTCTTCGACGAGAATTGTGAAGTTTGTGTGAATACTGGAGGAAATATGGCTCATCATGTGCTCACTTGTGAGAATCTAACTTGCTTGGTTCGTTTCTCCTTCATTTCCGCAAAAAAAAAACAATTTAGTTCTGTCCATCTGTTCGACGAGACACTAATTTCCCGTTGATCTCCATGAAAATGAAGAATATAATGCACGCCGTGACTGGAAAATCAATTGCTAAAAGATATCAACCAGCGGAGATTTTAGATGACCCTACACATCAAGATGAAAACACTCAGCTCGCTGTTAGTCATCCAGACTCACAAACGTCCTCCCTTTTCAGTACAAATTGGTCTTCAAGGCTCTTTTCGAAAATGTCTTCTCGTGTCGAGGAGTGACTCTTCCAATCAATCCATTTGGTTTAAGACGATCTCAATATCAATTGTATGACGGCCACATGGCATTTGCTCTTGATGCCGATTCCTGGAGATACAACGCCTATAATGTAGGTTGAATGGCGGTGGCAAATCAAAGAGGCTTTAGTTCCGACCGGCTAGAAACAAAAACTCACAGACCCGCTTGATCACAAAATATATTCGTCTTTGGAAACAAGATAGAGTGCATTACGATCCACGGATGGAGCCACAATTCGATGCTGTCTATTATCACACATATCTTATGAGGTTCAAATGGCTGCCGATTGAAAGGAAGAGGAAGATGCCAATCCCTCTCAGTTTCGACTGGGAGCCATTCCGAGGAATTGAAGCTCGCGAAATGATCAATCACGCTGAGAATTGTTGTGAGCAGATCTGCACAGTTTGTGTCAAAGTGAACGCTTTCGAGGAGCACTCCCAAAATTGCCAATTTGATACTCCTTGGTCGTGTGAACTCTGCGTCCATTTCTGTCATTCTCGATTGGAGCATCTCAGATCCTGCGGAAAATGTCGAGTCAGTTTGATCAAAGGATCTTTCCAAAAATCGTTTCAGTATTGTCAAAAGATAATAAAATATTGGGGAAAAGAGTCAGTCAACTGTCTTTGTAGCGCTCGAATGCCTGATCCCTACACTCTCGTCTTCTTCCTTGTGAGTTTCTTCTGATGAAATAATAACTCTTTCAGCGTTATGATGCCGACTTGAGTTATGACATGGCAGTGGCGAATTTTTTAGAAGGATAAGCTTGATTAAGTTTGATTTTAAAAAAACAACATATTATTGTCATATTCTGAACGTGTATCTTTCACCCGGTGATACTCCCGCCATTCCATTTCACATTGTCAACTTGCCCCGTGTAAAATAAAAGAGTTACTATTGAGCATCTTATTAATTTATTAATTATACATCTCACAGAGATTCTTTTCGGAGAGTTTTTGGCCAAAAAAGTTTGTTGAGTTCAATTGTTTTTGCTGGTCTTTTTCTTCTTCTTTTTCTCGTCGCCACAGACATATTCAACCAGCTGTGGGATTTGTCCATTTCTATGGTAATTGTCGATGTGTGCTTCGCCTAAGCGAAACAGTAATGAGAAATAGAGCGATAGACTCACTTCCAATAAACGTTCCGCAAATAAACAAATAGGGAAGACCCTTGTGTGCGGTCAGCTGCTGAAGATTCCTCTCGACGAGTCGTGGTCTGTCGATCTCAAATCATTTTTTATCCTTTTCTCCTTTCAGAACCCACCTTGTCTACGTAGAAAGAGACCAGCGGCAATCCATAAGTATCGCGGAGTAGAGTCTCCGTTTCTTTTGCTTTTAGAGACCTCGAGTCAATATACAAAACTGCCGGCAGCTTTCGGACCTAAAATCTCCATTCTTTTTTTTCTCTGCTAATAAACCTGTTGAGTAAGGGCTTGAACGGAGGTTCCAGACATTTCGGGTTTGACTGTAGGCTTCACAGTGGCAACTGGTCGAGTTGGAGAAGGACGGGGAGGAGAAGGTCGAGGAGTAGTTGGAGGACGTGTGGTAGAAGGAAGAGTCGGTCTGGGAGTTGTTGGAGGAGGTCGTGGGCGAGTAGGAGGAGCTGTTACTATAGCTGGAGAGGGGTAATAGTCGAATCCATCTTCACCCTGAAACGCTTATGATTCAGCCGTCGAGTGAGACCAAAGGTCGTGCGGAACATGCCTCGCCAATGATGCTTCCTTCGACGACGGAATTGGCCTCCACACCGACATGCGTGCTGTAGGTTGGCTTGACACTTGGAAGGGGTGGATGCACATACGGCTGTTGGGAGACTGGAGGGGGGAGACTTCCCGGTACATATGGAATAACCTATACATGCACATGCTCTGTGAATCTCTAAAATACCTGAGGACGGGGTTGAGCTGTTGGTTGTGGTTGAGGCTGAGCTGGTTGGGCTCCTCCTGTATACGAACTGTACACATTGCCCAAAGCAGCAGTTTGATAGTTGCTCACTCCATTGGATCCTCCTTGATTCGAGAAGCTATTGCTTGATGGCTGTTGTGGTCCAACATAGGCAGTTTGTGATTGAACTCCATAGCTCTGTGAAGGCTGAGGTTGGACTTGACTTGTATATGGATATTGAGGCTGGGGCTGAGCAGGAGCAGTCGTCTGATAATTTTGATAACTCTCTTGATTTCCATAAGTTGGATAGCTGGGTTGAGATGGATATTGAGGAGCTGATGGCTGAGGCTGGTAGGATGATTGGCTATAAGTCTGAGATTGAGGTTGAGGATAGCTAGCCGACTGGACTGCTGTTTGTGGCTGCGCAACCGGTGGGAAAACTTGATAGCTCGTTTGTTGGGACTGATAATTCTGACCAGTTTGGTACGACTGAGCTGGAGCTACAGATGCTGCTGAATAGCCAGTTTGGGATGTTGGCTGAGGCTGATAGATGGACTGGTAACTCGACTCTTGACTGCTTGGAATATACGAGGATTGCCCAGTGTATTGGGATTGATAAGTCGGCGAGGGATAGCTCGATTGTTGTGTTGGCTGGGAGGAATAAGATGCAGCCTGTGGTTGAGAGGGGTAAGTCGCAGCTGAAGGCTGAGGCTGAGCAGCAGGTTGTTGGACGACTTGCTGTTGATATTGTCCCTGATAAGTAGAAGCATATGGATTTGCTCCTCCCTAAGAAGACATTTTTATCCAAAATCGAAAAAGGGAATATACTTGATAAGAAGTGGCAGTGGCTGATGGATATGAAGACTGCTGGAAAGCTGGAGCAGCCGTTTGCTGTCCCAATTCTCCTGGCAATTGGATACCGTAAGCCTCAAAGAGAGGAGGAATTAGTTGGGAGGAAAATAGACAAACCTTCTGAAGGATATCCAAATACTGACTGTACTTGGCCAAGTTGTGTTGATCAATCTGAGCGACCACTGGCTGGGTTGGAGCTGGACTTGTGGCTGCAAACTGTTGAGCAAACTGGGCAGCGCTGGCAAACGCTTGGGCTGCTATCTAAAATCTCTGCATTGAGAAGAAAAGACGAGACTCACCTGGTTGGGATAGAACCCGAAATTGTTTTGATTATTATAATTGACTGGCTGACTATTATAGGAATGAAAGACAGGCGGCGATTGTCCGGTCGGATCGAAAGAAAAGCTCGTTGGCATTTGATTAACCGAGGGCGTGTTGAAAGACAAAGGCAGTTGGTTATCTGAACCTCTTGTTTCTCATTCAGACTGATCTTACCGATCGCTGATGGTCCATATTGAGAACTCGTCGGCGCCGAGGAATATATATTGCCTGAAAAAAGGAGAAGATATTTTGGATCTCATTGCTCCGCCTGTAGTTTGGAGCAGACAAAAAAAACGGAATCTAGTCTCGTTTCTCTCTCTACCGGGTCATTCGACACCTTCGAATAGGGCAGCGTACGAACAGGGTAAATGATCCCTTGTGTCAACTCAAATGGAACTGGTCATTCCCACAAAAAAACGGATTGCTCATGGCATCTGACAGCAAAAATAAAGTTAGTTTAGGCGAATACAGTATGCCATCAGGGCGAAAAAAGGAGCGGAAGCAAAGTCGGCTAATTTGTTTGTAACCCGATCGTGAGGAAGAAAATAAAAGCGGAGAAAAGAGAGTACGAAAGCCAAAAAAAGAGCAACGGAGAGCGAAAATGGACGATCCCGGGGTCACTTTTTGTGGACTTTAGAAAAGAGAAAATCTTCTACCTTTAGTCTAAAACAGAAATATGGAGAGATATTCCAAAGGGGCCAGAGAACCGTGGAAGGAGTCAGAGGGATACTGTAGGGGTGCAATAGGATCATACAAATGGGGATGCTGTAGGAGGGAAAATGACCCGAAAGAGAGAGGGAGTGGATAAATGTTTTGTTGAGTAAATAGTGATATATTTGTATTGCTTACCATAGACTGCAGCCGGGAGCAGCCATGACAGGAGGGCGGCGAGCATCTTCGCCCCGAGAGCCTTCTGTGAGGAGTCCCGCCCCGTTGAAAGCGCCGAAGGGAACAAAGAAGAACACAGAAACAAGAAGACACACATTACGCGGGAGCCGATTCGGGCACGGGCTGGGAGGGAGCTTCTTCGCACCTTCCGACTGAAAGACCGGCTGAAAATAACCGAAAGTCTAGGGAGGTTCCAACGGCGGGGGACGAGGGGACACTTTTTGCCAGATTAAGCTGCAGTTTTTTTTTTTCAACAAAACAAGGGCTTGTTCAAACGAATAAAAATACCGCCTTTTTCCCAAAGCCTTCTAAACCTACCAAAAAACTATTTTGTCGACAACTATAAATAGAACAAAGCCCATCTGGCTATTTTAAGAATCCCTTGGCCATTCAGTAATCCTCATTTCCAAATCAGCACAATATCCATTACACACAACTGACCAATGACCTGGGAAATTGCAGTGGTCAACTACTATTTTTCTCTTGATTCTATGAAAGAAACGATTGTTCTCCCGAGAGTTACGGTATCCAGTCTTTGTTGCATAAAATTGAAATCGCTCATTCTCTGGCTGTCTTCTCCATCGAGCTGTCGAATTGCAGAGTGCCGAAGTCCATGGAGTTTATTAAAAATGTTTTGTTTCAGAAAAATTCAACATAAGAGAAATATATTTTGATCTAAGTGAATCGTCGGAAAAGAGGCGTTGTTCTCGCGTCGTTCCGGCTCCTGTTAATCCACTTCCGTTGGTTTACTCACACGTGTCGTCGGGTCCAGTTATGGCCTCCGACTCCGGAAAAGCAGGATAGGAGCTATTATGATTCACACAGATTGCGCAATTGTGAGTCAGAGGGAATTAGACATTACGGTTCCGAAGGAATTAGTGTTGCTCGTGGTTTCCGACTCGCACGAGAGATGCTCCAGGGCGTGTGGTCTCATATCAGCTAGCTATCTCATTGCGTGTTGAGGCAGAGCTTTGTTTGAGCTGCTCTCCTGCGGGGTGTCAAGACCTCGCGCAATTCGTGAGCGTCTTGTGCTCACCTTCGGCGAACCCCTGACATTCGAAACCACACTTCGTAGACTATTTCGGACGCATTCCCGGGGACGGAGAACTTCGAATTTCAACTCACTCAAGAACAATAGGCCGCCTCGTGGCTAATGAGGAGGTCATCGGGGAAGCACAGATATTTTAGTTTTGATTTCTTCGTGTGCATCTCGTTTGTTTGAGACGGGCGCGAGTGCTAATTCGCAGGCTTATCCCGTTGTCGCTCCAATTCGACACTGTTTGTTGTCCTCAAAACTTTAGGCTGGCAAGACTGGTCCCCATTTTTCTGTGTAAAAGTACAGCAAATTCCACATCAGATTCATTTGTGACTTATAAAATACATTGTAAAAGTTTGAATACATTCTAACAATTAAGAAAAACAGTAAACATGCAGTTTTCAAATGAGGATCATGTGGAGGATTGGAAAACAATTAATTAAAATTCTTACATAACAACACAGCGGTCAGTGGGATTGCTCGGGTCACTGGATTCCGTAGCTTCAAGTGTGACGGTGCTGACTGTATCTCCCTCTGGATCTTCTAAACGTACAGATGGATCTTCTCCAATTGGCCACTAAATTTTAATTTGCTTAGAAAAACTTGAGCTAAATTACATTTTGGCTCTTCATTGTAACGCTTTCTGGGAGCTTTCCTTTGTGGCCAGTATCAGCAGAGTAAACAGTGCAGGTAGCTCCTGGAGCAAGCTTCATCTTGTTATTAAACTTGAAGGTAGCTTCTTGGCTTCCAGCACGAACAGTCAAAGCATACCGAGCGAGACTTAGTTCTTCTTCTCCAGAATTGATTACACGAACCCATTTTCCATCAGTATCAACTTCGTCGATTCCTACGTCTCCAGTTGTTTCCTTTTGAATCTAAACCAGTATACTGAATTTTTGAAAGCTTTATGCCTACTCTTTCACGAATATTGTGATAGTCAAAGTCTGAGCTGCCATTAAAGCTGACACGACGTCTTTTAGTTCCACGAGAAGCACTTCCAGTTGTGAAACTGGCGTGATGCTTGGTAACGCCGCTAGCATCGCGATTGGAATTTCCAGTTAAGTTTAGACGCTCTTCTTCACCCTAAAAACTTAGATATTAGGCTAAGCAAAAAATGCAAACCTCGAGAAGAATTCGGTATGTATTAATTTCAGCATCAAGAGCCACTTTATCATTAAGGTAAATGCGGTACTCATCCATCAGACGCTGAATTTCAGCGCTAAGTTCTGCGTTCAATCGATCTTTCTCAGACAGTTGAGCTTCAAATTGTTCACGAAGATCCTTTTCCTTGTCACGAAGAGCTTGTGCTTCACGGCGAAGTGCGTCCAGCTAAAAATTTATAATTAATACTGAAATGAAGATATTATACCAAAACGTCTGAGTTAGATCCGTTCTTTTCCAATTGAAGAACGCGTGTGCGCAAGGTAGCACTTTCAGAAATAGCACGATTACGAGCATCGTTAGCTTCTTGTAGCTTAGTTTTGAACTGCTTTTCAAATTTGTCGTTGGCATCAGCAAGCTTTAATTTAAGTTCGCCGTTGAAAGCACCCAATTGATCTTGTAGCTTGGACTGATAATCTTCAGCAACTTGCTTTTGGTATGTGGTCATGTCTACTTGACGTTTAGTCTTGACCTCTTCAATAGCGGAAGCATGTTGTCGTTTTGCAAATTCAAGATCTTCAGCAAGACGAGCAAGCTCGTTTTGGGCAGCTGTGCGTTGAAGGACCTCGTCTTCCAAAGCTTTCTGAAGAGAAGCTACCTGGCTACGAAGAGTAGCATTTTGTGAAGCAAGATCCTAAAAAGAATGTATACATATTAAAATATTTATATTACCTTGTTATCAGCCTCAGTCTTGTCAAGACGAGCTTGCATCGTTCTATATTTTGCCTGTGCTTCATCACACTTAGCAATAGCAGTAAGACGTTCATCTTCAGACTAAAAGAAAATATTTACTGAGGAAGAATATACTAAACTTACTCTTGCAAAATCGCGTTCCAGCTTAGCCAACCGACTTTGAAGTCGATCATGATCAACGACTGCCTTATCACGCTCCATAGCGGCCCTAGCTTCTCTCTTCTCCAAATCATCCAACAGAAAACGAAGACGTTTCTAAAACGTATTATATGACTTATTTCATAAATCTTACCTTCTCATCCTCAAATCGCTTAGCGATATCTCCACGCTCTTTCTTTTCTACTACTTCAATGTCACGTATTTGTACTTCAAGGCGATTATTTTCACGCTCAAGGTGACGGACTCTCTAAACTTATATAAAACTGTTGAAATATAACAAACCTCGATATATTCTGCCAAACGGCTGTTGAGTCCATTAAGGTGCTCTTTATCCTCGATCATGCTGCTATCCAAGCCTGATGAGATTGAGATTCTAGTAGATCTCTTAGACATGTTTCTGGAAAAAAATATTATTATTTTGTAGAAAAGTATTACAAGAATTGGCAAGAGGAAAAACAAAAGCAGCGTCTAGTCAGAAAACATTCATATAAGTTCCTATTTAAGGGAGTAAACAAACGAAGCTTCTAAAGGTTTAATTAGCACAAAATGAGGGACGCCCTTATATTGAGCGCCACGCAAAATCAATGGATACTGCTGAGGCCGCATGGCAACCGCGACACACACCAACAATGGTAATCGACTGGAATAAACAACACACGGATGGCCTCTGCGCCTCCGTGCATGACAACGGGCAAGAAAGTCGATAGCTCAAGTTACTCTTTTTTTTTTTAGCTTGCGTCGGCAGAAAGAAAATGCCAACTCAAGTTTTCCTCCACCCCAACATGAAACATAATAAAATCAGTGGTTGGGATTTAGAAAGTGTTAACTAGCATTGGTCTAGTGCGCAATCTATGTATTGAGAGTATAGCACTATTACCAAAATCGCGCAAATAGCTAAATTTCGCGCAAAAAGCTTCACACATGGACCAGATGGCCAACGCAGCTGCAAGGCACAAAAGAGGAGACTCGATCCATCACTTTACAGCTGCGGACATAGGGCATGTACGCCGGGCCGGGGTACTAGCCACTACTCCATTGAGGTTAGCAACAAATTGGCGCAACTTTCAAGGACAGCTGCAAGGTCGACAATTGAACAGAAAGAATGATTGAAAGTGTGGGCCGACAACATCTCCGCGGCATCTGTGGAATTTTTTTCGCAAAAATTCAATGGCAAATAGGCACAATCAATGCATCTGAATTAGCTAAATCGTGAAAACAGCCCGAGCAAGATCGATCTCACGCCTGCATCTAGAACTTTGGCTAGCGCCAAACATTCAAAGAGCCTCTTTTGGCGGGCAAAATAAACATCCGCAGAGTAAGATTGCATTGAACCGTGAATCGGCAACTACTGCTAGGATAAAGGCCCATTATAAAGGCGGAACAAAGAGAGATTAACAGTTGGAATTTTCGGAAGCAGGTTCTCCGCTTCACATAAATTACGATATTTCCACGCAGAGGAGGGTCTCAAGGTTATCTAGTAGGCCGTAAACGCTTGGCAAACGTTAAAAACCATAAAAACAGGGCTGAATCTCTCGGAGAAACACGGAAAATAGTGCCGGAAATGCCAGTGTTAAGAGCAACATGTGTTCGCTATCAACAGTTGATAAGGCGTGCGATCGTAAAATGTAGCGACAATCTAAATGAAGCAAATAAAAACTACTCTTTGAAGATTTCCTCGTGAAACAGCTGCATTTCTCGTGCCGAATACAAATCAGTACAAAATTGATTGAAAGAGGCAGAGGAGGCGATTCGAAAGAGCGCAAAAGGTGACGCATTGGCGCCGATAAATAGGAAAGGCGAGGCCGCCCCTCTCTTCTACAGAATTCAGACGAGTAAACAACTGTCTACTTTTAGATGTATTCGGAATGAAACTTTTTGTGGGCGTGGCTTGCCAGGACAGACGCAAGAAAGGTCTAGCAAACAAGCATGTGTTGCGCAGAAAATCGAAGTAAGCGCAATGAGGGCTAAACAAAACAGAACTCGCGAAATCAAAAAGCAAACACAAAAGTTGCATAACTACTTTCTATAAGAACTCATACTTGAGTTATAAATTACGAGGTGTGAAAGAGAGTCGGCCGAGTCGAGGCATCGATTGGATTGCGCGCGAACTTAAAATTCAAACTTCTCACTGTTGATTGTTGGCCCTCTCACGGTCTCAGATTGTTTGAGAGGTGCCAAATGCGTCCCGGATATCAGATATTAGAAGAGATCCAATTGCAGAATGTAATAAACAACACAGCAGTGCAAGGAGATAGAGAGAGGCCGTGCCAAAACGGGCAAATCGATCGGATCAAGAGTTCTGCGCTTCGGTGCACTTGTACACAGCAACGGTCAAGGGCGGTACTACGAGCCAAGAAAATAACAAATGGCGAAATAAAATTACAGCAGCCGTGATTTGAGTCAGCACAATGGATGAGCAGTTCCTCCCACACGCGGTGACTATTGTCTTATTTGTTCTGGCAGTGGAGCTTCCTATCGCAAACAGGCAATTCCTTCCGTGGTTTTAGCAGAAGAAAATCCGAAGAATTGGCTTAAGTCCGCAAAGATTTTCGAAAAAAACATTCGCGAACGTTCGCATTTGAGCACAAAAACCGTAAAAACGTCGACGATGGGAGGCCGTCCCACCCTCATAAAATCTAATGGCTTTCGATGAGCATAAAAACATTGCGGAGCAGACTCTAGCCATAAGATCGGGGATCCAGATGTATTCCATTAGATGAAATGAGCGCTACAGGAGATAGACTGTCCCCCAACAATTTCCGTTTGAAAACTGTTTTTGTCTGTCTTTTTTCCCTTTGGAAAATTGTTTCTCAAACAATCAAATCAGACGGAAAACAACGAGAAAGTAGTGAGAAAACGGACAGAAATTAGTCAGCGTTCCTTCGCGATTACTCAACCATCTTTCTTTCACCACATGACTAATAACCTTTCAGTCTGTAAGTATAAGAGGACAAACTCAACGACTTGCTCTGCCTTGCTCATTTTCTCCTGAGATCCAAAAATATCTGTCGGCCGCCTACATGCCCTAATCTGGCGGTTGCCAGAGTAACGGAGCTCAGGAGTCTTCTCATTCCAAATCCAGCGTCTCCCGACTCGTCGTCTCCTGGATAATTTTCGATTGGGAAAGCGTTCCGAATCATCAGAAATTCATGTTATGTTCTCAACGGCTGCGTGGGTCATTTCCGTCAATCCATTTAGAATTTGCGGTTCCAAAAAAAGATTCGTATTTTTCTGACGTTGATCCCTTCTCTTTCAAAATTCATTTAGATAAACTTACTGGCCTCAAAAAAAGGAAAAAATTTCTAGTTTATTTGAGTTCAATTTTTTGACGCTCAAAAGAGCAAAAAGCTAGGAACCAAAAAAGGAGTCTTTTTCCAGTCGGGGCTCCAGTTCTCCTCCAAAATCCTGACTACCATTGGGCTCGCAAGTAAATACAGGCTCGATCACGTAGTGTTTGCACGTCTGTGGCGAGTCTCTCCCCCTCCTCCCTTGCTCTTCTCTCGTCGTCCCGAGTGGTGTTCGCCACCCGGATCGGCGTCATGTTTTCTGGGCTTTTTGAGCTCTTTGAGCCGCTCTCGTCCGTCACCGAGTCCTGAACCCTGACAAGTTATTCTGGCCGACAACCGACGAGTCTCGGATCCAATTGCAGAATGAGGGCGCTCTATTCTCGTGTGGGAAAGAGCTTATTACTCGTCTAAGAGAGGCCAATTAAATTTTCTCTCTCTCTGTCTCTCTGCCGTTTTTCCTCTCTTCAGTGAGATATCAGCTTTCATTTGAGAATTTATTGAGTCACTCTTGATCTCTTATTGACCTCAGAATTAGTCTATTAGCTCACCTGCTTCTCGTAGATTCATTCCACGAAAAACTAATGGGAAAATTGATCCAAATCGGACCCTTCCGTCTCAAATTTCCTCATCATTTTTGCATAATCTGCGCCGTCTGAAACGCCGTCTAAAAAAGACGCGGACATCCTTCTATTTTGCCGTGAACTGGATCCCGAAAGTTTGCCAATCGACAACTCAAAAATGTCAGAGACAGAAATTGGCTGTAAAAGTCTGGAACAGGTAACAGAAAATGACGCCCAGTTTTGAAATTGCGTGTTTGTTTCTCTCTTTCTCTCTCTCTCCCTCGAAAACTACAACGAACTGCGACCTAGCGAGAAAGAGAGCGGACGACCTTCCCGTCGCAACCAGTTGGTTGCCATCACGGGACATAGCCAAAACTCTCTTTCTCTTATCATACTATTTCTCTCTGGAGGTTTTCTTCAAAGGCAGTTTCCAGACGAATTGTCCCAAAATTCAGGTTTTCTCGTTTTTGCTGGAGCCCTTTCCCTCTCATATTCTCTCCTCCAATCACTTTTAGCCATTCGCTCTATTGCTCCAGACACTTTCAATGAATGTTTTGTCGTCTTGATGTCTCCCACGGGACGATCCTTCCGGGTTCTTTTTCCTCCGGAAGAGTGACGAATTCCCATAACCGCCGTTTTTGGTTTCAAGTTACCTCTGTCTCTCTATCTGTTTTCGTATAAGTGTTTTTAAGTGGTCTTTGTCGTCTACTTCCGCTGCTCGTTGGCTCATTGCTCCAATAATATTCCAAGTCTTTTCATGCGGAAATAGCCTACTCCGTCATTTGTTGTAATAGTCAAGCGAGTTTTTTTCGTCGTAAAAAAACAAAGCTGAAGGAAATTAAAGATGCCCCTCGAATAATTAAAAGCTGCCCATTCCAAGAGCCAAAAGTCCAAGTATTCGATCTCCGCCTCAGACTGATTTCCGTCTAATCTGTCATTCAACTCATTATGTCCTCCCTCTTGGCTTTACACCTCCATCTTCCCATTACGCTGTGTGCTCAACTTAAAGCCGGTAGGACTCTCACGATGGTCTTAATTCGAACAATTAATTGACGGCTCTTCCGTAAACACGGGGGGCGAGATGACCGGAAAAGCGGTCCTGCCGGCCACAGCTTATTTGTTGTGTGAAGAGAGGCGCTTCAAGTGCTCTGACAAAATGATGTTCCCTGTATTCTCTCGACATTACACCTTTCTCGAGTCCCCGTTCCTCTCCACTCTTCCCCAGATGTTCATCTCTCTTTTCCTCTTTCCATCCCCTCCTTCTTCTCTTAATGGCTAGTAATTTCCCCACGGGTGTATTTATAAACATCACTTGTGTGTCCGAATGATGTGTCGTCCTTCCGTCAGAGAGAGAGGAAAAATCACACGTGATCATCGTACAAATCATGCCTCAAAATTGAGGGGGAAAACACATGACTCTGACCTAGACGATTCGGGTCTTTTGATGACTCTTTTCATCTGTATTTTTGATGGCTTGACCGCTATTATCTTAGAGCCATAATTCAATCTCTCTCTCGTTCTCTCCCCCTTTCTCTCTAACGATACGAATGTTTTGATTGAACTTCGAGCAAATTGACAAGTTCTCTTCAAAAAAAGATGGATCGACGGGAAGAGAACACTTCGAAACTCCTACTTATCTGAGCCAGTCAAGCGAAATTCTTCTTTAGAGATTTCTTGCTCTCTTCTTTTTCGTCCATTCGAATCTCGGAACGTCGAGATTCTTTAGAATTGCCTCTTTCTAATTAGAAAGTCTTTCCAAGGAATCTCCTTTCTCTGACTGGGAGTGGTGTAAACTTTGGCCATCGGAGGAATCCCTCTCGGAGTCAGAAATCGCATCTGTCTGTTTTGACTCCTTTCAATTGTTTACGTCTCACAAATTGGCCGTAAAGCAATTTCTCTTCCCAGCAATAATTGTCCTTCGTATCAAATCGTCAAAAACCTTCTCGAAAAGAGCAAGTCGAAGACTAATGAAATCACGACGTCGCCTCTTCTGCTCACACGTGTCCAAATCGAGTTTTGTTCTTCTTCTTCTCCTCTTGTCACATGGGTCCCGGCAGCTGTCCAACCGGAAAACATTTGTCTCTTCGGGACTCTCTTCTTCTCTCCCTCCGCTTCACCTCCGCCTCTCGGTAATTGTGGCCAATTGCGTTCGTTCGGCCCGTTGGCTCCTTCTTCTTCACCTCGCCGTCAGCCCTTACATGATTAAATTCGCCATTCGTTCCCTCCAAAACATCTCTCACGAAGAGTTTCGGTACATTCGCACCAACCAACTGACACTCAGGAAGGACTTTCTATTCGAAGGAGGTTTAAACTCTCCGAAAGAAATGTGCTTCATGGTCTCTTGAAATTCCTCTCTCTGTTTTCTAACATTACAAGAGCTCCTCCTTTGTTTTGTCTTTATCCGTGTCATTTATTACCCGTTGCTTTCTCCAGCCATCATTCTTCTTCTTTTCTCCCATGAAAACAGTCAATTTAGAGATGAATCGGGTTGGAGTCTTTGGCCAGATTTCTGAAATCAACGACCATCTTTTCCTTAGCGGAGCGGGTGTATTGAAACCGGAGAAGATCCGTCAGAAGAGGATATCGCTGATTGTCAACGCGACAACCGAAGAGCCATGTACATATCTCGAAGGTCAGTTTCTGTTCTCTGGAATGTGTGGGCAAAGAGAGAGAGAGATAAGGTGTAACAACAGCCGTGGGAATCCATCCATCCACATTGATTCCTCTTTTTCAGGGGTTGACTCAGTCAAGATCAGAGTAGACGACCATCCATATGCCCGTCTCTCGGAGCATTTTGACATTGTCGCCGATAAAATCAAAGCCGTCAAAGACCGAGGAGGAAAAGCCCTCGTCCATTGTGTAGCTGGCGTCTCTCGCTCAGCCTCACTCGTCATGATCTACTTGGTGAAGCACTGCGGAATGACTCTCCGCCAGGCCTATCATTATGTGAAATCGGCTCGACCCATCATCCGACCGAATGTTGGCTTTTGGAAGCAAATGGTTGAATATGAAAAACGACTTCGAGGTTTGGACTCTGAAAAACAGACAAAAAGAAATATAGGCGCTGCCTCGGTGACTATGGTAATGACTCCACAATGTGATCTCCCTATTCCTGATTTGTACTGTGATGAGTTGCGTCGAATGGTCTCAAGTACTACAAGCAGTATTCAACGGAACCCTCCTCCGACCTTCTCTTCGACCAAAAGACGAGGATATTCAGCTGTGTAAGTTGTCTTTTGGCTTTCGAGGAGAAAAAGGGAGTTTAGGACTCTTCGGCCTTCTTCGACTGCTTCAACCCTTCGACGAAGCACATCGCCGACTCCTCGATTGGCTGTTTCGAGCTCGTATTCCCTGTTCAGTCCAGCTCCATCTAGAAAGCCAAGAGATTCTATCTATTCCTTCGCCCCACGACACACATTTTTCTCCGCATTTTAACGGGTTTAGGAGCCCATTCATATTTTGTTTTTTTCTTTGGAAATGTGTACATAGAAAAAAAAAAGAATTTATTTTGATTTTTTATTTTCAAAAATAAATATCACAGTCGGAATTCTACCCGTTTATGAATAAAAAATGCACTCAAATCAAGGCCGTTTCAGCGTCGTTCTACCCGTAATTCTCGGCAGTGATTCTGAAATTTTTCTTCTTTTTAAAAAAGAGGAATCAAACCAGTTCAGAATCAGCAGGCACTCTGGATAGGAAGTCCAAAAGCTCATTGTTGTCAATAAAATGCGGATTCCTGAGTTTCTTTGTGAACTTGTTGATTCCTAAGATTCCTTCTTTGAGAAAGAAATAAGAGAAAACTGACCCCAAATGGTCAAAATCACTCGAATTGGGACAAAATAAAGCAGAAGAGTGGCGATTGAAAGGATCAAAATGGCTAGCCAAGATAGCCAAGGACGAGTAAAGTTGAAAGTGCTGCCAAATATTTTTTTGTTTTTTTTCTCTTACTTTTTGACTCTTTGGAGGAGAGCGTTGACGAAGACGAGAGTATTCTGAACCACAGCTAAGGTCTCTTGGACGGAAGAAAGAGTCTCTCGAAGAGAAGAACTCTAAACTTTTTTGGCTTTAATTTTTGTTCTTTTGAAAGAAGGAAAAATGAGCAGTTGGCACGACAAGAAAGGGCTAACAGCAAATCATCCGAAATACCCACCGGAGCTGTCGATTTCTCCGGAGTCGTCGGTGGTCTGCCAGCCTGAAACACACAACACACTACCATGCCGTGCTCAAACAGTTAGTCTCTCTTTCTCTACTCATGCCCAGACATATCCCGGCGACTAACCTTTTCCTCTTCGAAATCTAATGAAGTGTCGGTTGATCCTTCGCGATGAAAACGATCCAAGTCATTGAAACGACGAACGAAGAAGCTTTTGGCAAAAAGAAGGAGCAAAAATAATGGCAGATGATATAATTCCACATAAGTGACCATCAGCATGAAGATCTGAAGCTCTTCCTCTTTCTTTTTGGTGGATGGAACTCACAATGAAAGCGGTGACAGATCGAGGGGTACTGTACCAATCGAAACAGCTTTGAATGTAGTCTTTCACGGCGACGATTTCCATTGCGAATTCTTTGAGTTCCATCACAGTAGCGCGGAATAGACTCGCCTGGATTGATTTGTTTAATTTTTCTCTTCGCATACTTTGAATTTTTGCTCGGGTTGGACGAATTTTCGCTCTCTTGGATTGAAGGTTCGAATGGCTGCTCGCACAGGATTCCAAATCATATCGAGTTCCATAAGGATATGTCCTTTGGCTCGATTGACCAGCTTTCGATCCTTCAAGGCGTACCATCGTCGCTCACAATTTCTTATCTAAAAATCCTTTTGAAAAGACTTCGAGTTGACAAACTGAAAGCAGAGGAATGGCGACTTTTCCCAAGAATTCGAATTTGTTGTTGGGATCCTCGTCGTAGATGGTCACTTCGAGATTTGTATGGATGTCCTTCACACCGCTGGAAGAGGGTGAATAATTAGAAGTAGATAAAGTCTCCTACAAAGTGAATAATTTGTTCCATTGGGGAGAAAGAGTCTTGTATTCCGTGTGGGTTTGGAGTCTTGTATTGACAAGCTCCAAGACGGCAAATGGATCGCTTTTTCCTCCGATGTCTTTGGCTTGAAGATCTTCTCCTCTGAACAGTTTGACTGTCAACAATCCTATGTCTTTGACATCTTCCAGTGTATGAAGTAGATCCTAAAGGGTTTCTTTCCTTCTTGAAATGTTCAATTACGTATTTTTGAACAATCTTGCTTCTGACATCATTTTGATCGAATTCCGTCAAGTCGACGACCGAATCGGTGCTTTGTGAGCCACTAACGGTGATTAAAAGAAGGACGGAGCCGGAAGAATCATCCAATTGATACCAATTTTGGACAGTTTGGTCCCTCGGCAAGAGAGAAAGTCCAATTGTAGCCCTAAAATTATATTTTGGTTGCGGACTGGTTAATGGATGCCACGGAGAGAGCCATAAAACGCCGAGGGAACCAACCTTCCGATCGGTTGATTTGTCTTTTTATCGTGGCAAAGGACCTCGAGGACTTCGGGCCCATTCTCATACAAATGCAAGTCGAATTGTTCAATCCATTTCGGATCGAAAGTCTTCGAACAAATCTAAAGGAAGGAGGATTAAATAAGGAAAGAACTCCACTTTGCTCTTGTATTTTTCACATCCAATTTTAAATTTGCAGTAGGGGTCGGGGAGAGAGGACATATTGTAATTGACGGAGAGTCCCTTGCCTTCAACCAGGACAATATTGACCACCGATGTCCACATTTGAACAACTAAACAATCCAATAAAGCCGATGCGAATTCTTACGTTTTTCTCGTTTCTTTTGGCCATCTGTCAACACTCCCCGGTTGGCTTTTTGAAGGAACTAAAACCATCTAACTATATCTTTCTCTCCCTCACCGCCTCTTTCTCGAGTTGTGTCTGTGGGAGAATCGTCATCGAGAGAGCCAGACAGCCCAGGTCTTCGTCCGTCGTTTCGTCTTTCAATTCGACCAAAGTATCAAAAGGACTGGAGGTTCGAAGGAGAAAAAAGAAAGCGACTTACGCGAACCATTTGACTTTGCTGATGTCGATGTGAGCGCCTCCCATGTAATCATCCGAAATGAATCGATCATAATCATAGACCTGAAAAAGGCTTTCGATTGAAGGAGGCTAGGGATACCTCGATTTGGATTGGAGTGGTCATATCATCAGCCAACATTTGGAATTCTTCTTCCCAGACGGGATTGAGACTTTTATAGACGATGTTGCTCTTGTAGACAACTCGATCTTTGTATTTGAATTTGACGTAGGGATCCGACGAACCTGAAGGAGGACATTTAATTTGGAAAATGAAGAAGAAACAGAAAGGGTTATGGGAACAAAACGGGAAGCCGAATTACTCTTTTGGTAGAATTTCCTCTGGTTCAAATCGATCTTTTGTCCTGTAAGAAAGAGAAAAATAGACTATTTGCGATGGGAATTTTATTGGGAAACTCACCAGAAGCATCACGAATCGCCAGGTTTTGGCCTTCTTTGAGACGAACTTTGACCAGAATTGTCACATAATTCATATCGGAAGAAGGGGTCAAATCGGCATTCTTTTCTCAACGATTTGCAAATTGGAAAAAGGAACCAACCGGATCCTCTTTTTCATCTTTTTCCGAAAGACGCTTGATGAGTCCTTTGATCATAGGTCCCTGGAAGAGATTTCTCTTTTGGCAAAAACAGAACTAATTCGTGTTCGTGGAAAGTCTAAATAAACAGTGCCATAGGCGGCATTGGGAAACGAGAGAGAGAGAGCCCTGCGATCAATGGAAAAACGGACAATCTCACACGATTCATATTCGTTCGAATGGGAAGGCACTCCCTCTCTCTACTCCACGTTTTCCTTTGAGAAAAAAGGCAAATTTGATCGGACGTTTTGTTTTGGCGCAAAACTGTCATGAATATTCAGAAATTGAGCGGGGCTGTCACGCGACTGTTTTAATGAAAAAACTTACGGAATTTGGTTTGGAGACCTCTTTTGGACTCGAAGGCTCGTCGAGAGAAGAAAAGACTTTGGAACGTCGTCTGAATTTTGTCCTTATTGATTTGTTTAATTAAAAGAAGAAGAGCGAAGCATACAAATTCATTTTTTGGTTCAGAGAAGCGATGCTCGCTCGGTCGGAAGGAATATGCCCAGGGGCTAATTGAATGAATCCTACCTGATGGGTGTCACAGTCGCTAAGATCTTCCTCAATCTGCTTCTTCTACTTCTTGGCGACATTGTTGCTGCAAAGAAGAAATGTAAATGGATCTGACTGAAACCAACCCAATTCGGCGTCTAATTCAGAGATACCATAGCCCGATGGCGATGGTTCTACACAAGAAAGAAACCCTGGAAGATTTGAATAAAAATAAAGAAATCTAACTGAATTTGGCCATGGCAAAGCACAACGGAACGTCGAGGTCTGGTAGAGGACCCAGGGAGGGAGACCGATTGAATTACCCAAAAGGCAACACGCCATGAATTCGACTTACAACGGCGCAATGAATGGAATTTAGAGCCCAGAAGACCCATTGCGTTGTATGCTTAAGAGACGGATGGACGAAAATGGCGCAAGAAAACATTCGTCAGCTCGTTGTTTCAGCAATTGATGTGACAGAGGAAGGAGGTGAGGGAAGATCGGGCGAACGGCAATGAAATTAACGAAGAAGGAGAGCCCGAGAATAGGCCACTTCACTCAGAGGGACAAATCAAAATTTTATGGCTGTCATATGGCGCTCATTCTGAAGCCATTTCCCGATTGTTACTTGGGACTATCGTAGGAAAGATTCCAAGATCACATTCTCAAAGCATTTTGTATGTTTTCTAAACAAATGTCTCCTGGAGGAGGAATCCTACGAAAAAAGTTTACGGAGCATTACAAGCCATAAAACCCGTGAAAAGGACTGAACAAATCACAGGAGAGATAGTTAAAAAATGCGTTGGCTTCCTGCAGAAAAACGCCCCGGAAATGAAGGAGTGGCCGATGAAAGGAAGCACTTTTTGGCAATAAATCCACATTCGATTCTCCCGCAGGAATAAAACAAAGAATCTTTCCAACTCATTAGAAGGGGAGAGCCAAAGATCGCCAAACTTACGAAAACGACGAACTGAGGCAGGACTGCAGCCGGTGGAACTGGGCTGATTGGCCCTGTCGAGCAGCTGTAGAGCTGTTCCTGACTCCTCATCGTCAGCCGAGTTCATCTGGAATAAGTTGAGAAAACAGATGGGCCGAAGGAGAAAAGAAATGGACCAATTACTCATGGGAGATCAGTCGCGACGGGAGCACTGGAATAATGAGAACCGAAAAAAGGCCGAGAGAGAGCACTTTCCGGTTGCCAGCAACGTGCTGAATGAATATGAAATGAGAGGCGAGGGTGAATTCAATTAGGAGCTGGAAAATTACTGCTCTACTCGTAAAACTTTTTTCTATTAATCTCTCCTGGAGATCTAATTTCCTCTCTTTTGGATTTCGTTTTCCATTGTTTGTTCGATGTTTTGGCAGCTTTTTAGGGGAAAAACAATCGTCATGATCTATTGCTTAGGCCTTTCCGAAGTCTTGGAAGAAAAAAGAGAGAAAAAGATTTCTTGATAAGCATCAAGATTTGTTCACAGAATTTGTTTGCTTTTCGTGGTCTTCGCTACGAAATTTCGATCGAATTTGAAAAAAGGAGGGGAAGAAAGAATCGCTAATACAACGTTTCAAATGGGATTAGCACTTGATCTGCGATTAGAGACAAAGACGTCAAATTGTGCTTCTTTTGATGAACGAGGAAATTGACTATTTTTCTAAAGAGGAGGAAAATGATGGAGTTGGTTTGTAGTAAACAAGAGCAAAGAGAGAATGTGACACTTGGAAGTAGAGGGCAGTCATTTTGGGGGGCATTCCAGACGAAAAATTGGTCTTTTTGACGGACAGCAGCCCTCTAATCTCGAAGGCTCAAAAATGAAAAATTGAAAAGAATGGGAAGAGAAGAGTGAGTCCGAGAGAGCTGTCAATTAAGCCCAGTCGAGCCTAGTGGCAGCAGATGAAATTAGTCGCTGTTTTGCCTTAATCTGAAACAGAGTGAGGGAATAAGTGAAGGGTCGCTGCTCCCCCTCCTTTTCGACCAAAAAACTCCTCTCCCTCTCCCTGGAGAGAAGACGAGCCGTTCATTTCGATGTTTATTTCTTCCTTCGTTTGCCAAATTATTACAACAAGCTGGTTGAGTCACTGACCAAGACTAGACAATGCCTCGAGGAATGACGAAGAAGCTTACAACATCGACTCTTTGTTGGACGGACGGTCATTTCACTTTGTTCGATCATGCGAAGTGGACTTCTCCTTCTATTGCTTTTCGTTCTCGTCTCTGCCAATCCTCAATGGTTTGGCCTTCCACCAAATTTTGGTCCTCCACCGCCTCCAAGGCACTTCGAATTCCACGGCAAGTTTTTTCCCCTTTTCGAGGCTGTAACAATCGTCGTCTCATTATGGAGAATCTCTCCGAAAAGGATGACTCTCCTGGGAGATTATTTGCCTTTAGATGGCCATGATAGTCAGTCAGTCGAGGAGGAGACCGAGGTAATTCATCGTAAGAAGATCAAGAATCGTCACCATGAAAGACATGGATCCCATGACGGTTGGTTCAATCGATAGCGGGGATAAACAAGATTCAGAAATTGGACATCCACCTCCACCAATCCCTCCACCAGGTCTTCCTCCTCCCCACATTGGTCTCCAGAATGTTCTGAATAATCTCAATAGTTCGTTTTTGAGTCAGCCAGCCACAAATATTTCAGTGGGAGTTCAACGTCTTTTGGCTCCTTTGTTCTTCGGGAAATAATGTGTAAAGTTGGAAGAAAAAGTCAACAACGACGGGTATATAGTAGTCTGTAATAAAGTCGAATCGAACGTCATGGAGCATTGAGAAAGGGAGGGAACCTGCTGGGAGAATTAGCATACACGCTTCCTTTTAGCCTTTCACTTGTCACGGATCAGACACCCACAGAGACTACGAAAAAATTTTGTTTATTCTCTCAATCGAACATTCCTCGAATGGTGTAAACGTAGGTTTTTGAGTATCAGGGGGCGTTCTCTCACTCTCTCTCCAGTTGAAACAGGCGGCCGAGAATTTCAAGGCCTCCTCTCTCCTTTCTGACCACCTCTCCGGGACGGTTGACTGTCTCTGTGATTGATAGTCGACCGTCGCCCTTGGCGCTTTCTGTCTGTGTGACCTTGTCATCTGGGCGGAGTTTTCTCTCTTCTACAAGTGTGGTGGGCGGAGTTCTTTTTCCAGGAGAAAGCTCCTCCAATGGTACGGCGGCTTTGGCTTCTGCTCTTCCTCTTGGCCCAGGTTAGTATAGCTTTATCAAAAGAGAAAGTGACAAATCGACTCCGCTGATTCCTGTTTCGCGCGCCGGCACTCTCTAATTGATCCGTTAGGCTGTTTTGTACGGAGGCAACAATGGCAATATACTGGGCAAAATATTACGGGTTTTACTGCCTTCGGGTGATGTCATTTCTTTGTTTATTCCTCTCCTCCTACAGTAATTTCTCGAAATTGGATCAATCTCTTGAATTCACGGTGTAACGGCCAAAAAAGTTGTTCGAATTACTTCATTAGACCGATTCCTGTGAGACTACCGTAATGTCGAAATCTCTTTGTCCCCCTCCTCAGCCAAGAATGAGTCATTTTGAGCTGAGAATGTGATTCAAATTGACGGTTTTAACCTTCAAATTGACGCATGTCGTTACCATTTGACAAATTGTGGAGGGAAACGACCTCAGATGCCCACAGGTGCGTCTTTGTCTCAAAGATGTCTCCCTTCCTCCTCATTCTTCAAGCGGATAAATCGTTAGTCAACTGGGTCAGGCTGGTAATCAGCGCTGCTTCCAGCTGACCTCTTAAATCAAGCAGCGTTCCGTATGCCATTCTTCAACTCTTTTTGTCGACTTGGCGGCACGCGTCTACAGCAGGGCCGCAAGGTCGCACCATTTTTCGCGTTCAGCACAGCGTTTCGGTCACGCTTTGACTGACGCCGTCGTAAACGTATTGGCTGAAAACAATTGGCAGATATACTGATTTAGTTGTTGTGGGGGGAGAGAATTACTCGCTTGAATCAGATTCTGAGTCCAGAGGGAAAGGCTCGAAGAATATCTGGCAACCTTGTCAATTCGATTCGATCGCAACCCGATCAACCGCGGGTAGACACTTATCCATTGCCGGGATCTTTTTTCGGCCGCTTTTGACCCCTTGGAACTGGGTAAAAACTTCTTTTTGTCGAACCTCACACCTTTCGGGGGGCGCTTGGAGAGGGCCGTATTTGTGTAGGAAACGAGTCGGACTCTTTTTACAGCCCGTAACGGGGCGTCTAATCTCGTGGTTTTGGATGAACATAAACTTGTCGTCGAATTATACCTCTTCCGTACGGTTATAAACCAGAGGAGAGACTGGAAATATTTCAGGGAGATGGCAGCGAGTTCTTCGAGGAATACGAGCAATGTACCAAGGAGGGCTATGGCCAAGCCAATTTCGTCTGCGATCCAACCAAACGACTAGCTGAATCCACACGAGATAAACTCGATGGAATGCTCAAAAGTCTCCAGACAAAAATCGGGTAATTTCGGTCTTCTTTTAAAAGAATCTCCCCCCTCAGCTGCGAATGTCCTGATGGTTGTCGACGAGCAGATGGAAATGACGCCTTTATTGGGATGCTTCATGTCACAACCAGCACAAGTGTGAGTATCTTTCTCTTTAATCGAGATCCCTTCTAGACAGAAGCTCTCTCGGAAGATACGAAGAAGGAATATTCGACTTCAGCTCTTGGAAATTCCAGTTGCGAACATGGACTTGTCCTGGTTTATTTGAAGGATACACAGCAGGTGAGGCGTCGAAAGGTCTGAAGATTGTAATCGTAGCTCTGTGAAACGATTCGAGACTGGGGTCGAGCGTCATCATGGCGCCAAAAGAGACAAAAAAAGCTGTAAATTTCAGTTGGCCACTTATCGAGGCGGCGACTCCTTCGTTCTTTTGACCGATGAAGACATGAAGAAACTCCACGACCTGGCGGCCAAAGTAAGTTTGACCAAGACGTCGGTCGTCAAGTGGCAATCAGGTTCTTCAAGAAGCACTTGTTTGTCTCTCGAAAATAGAACAACATATGTCAGGATGAATGCCATTTTCAGGGGCCCGGAGAAGGTGACGCTTTGGCCCTCCAATTTCTCCTGGCCAACTACAAAGAGGTCGTCGATACTCCCGTCCACAAATCGCAATCCTTCTTGGTTAGTTTTCCTCTAATTTGACCTTGAAGCGATAAATTACCCGAAAGCAATCCCCCCAAATGGCCATTTGACCGTCCACATAATTAATAGTCAAGGCTGAACCAAAACCTGTCTCATTGCCATCGGCAAAATCCGAATTTCAGCCGTTGGTCGGACTCATAGCAGCGGGACTAATCGTCGCCTTTATCCTGGCCGTCCTCATTGGTCTCTTCATCAAACGCTATTGCTGCTGCTGCGTCAAAAACAAAAAAGATGTCTATCACGTCAATACTCTTCCCTCCTACAAAACCATCGAGCCTCTTTATGTCATCACGCCCCCCAGGTATTTCCACCTTCTCTCATCTTGTATTTCCTTCCAGCGCCCATACAAATCATGCCATGTCGGATGTGATCTATTCAACACCCTACAGTGGAAGTCCTTTGCCATATCCTCCACCACCAGGCAGCTCCGTCCCCAGGACTCCATCTAGTAGCGGAAGACATCGAGTCGGACAAGAGACTCCAGTAATGAAGAAGAAAGAACATGTGGCTGGAAGTGTTCCCGGCTCATTGCAAAGAGAAGAACTTTATTCTACTCCTCCACAGGGCTTTATGTCGCCAGGAACGGAGATCTATGGAACTAGTAGGGCTCTATAGCAAACGAACGAATCTTTTCAGTTCCACGAGCTACTTTGACAGCGAAGCCGAAGAATCCAGGAGATCCGGAATGGCTTGATCCCTATAGAAAACAAGAAGTCCAAACCAGAGAAGAACTTATCTATTAGAGTTGTATTTTGTCTGTCCATCACACACTGCCAATCCAAGCCACAGCTCAATCGGTGTCTGTAGATTCTCGAGAAATATGTTCCGGTGGCTGTCTCAGATACTCAAAAAACAAAATAAAAATTTCTTATTATCACAGAAGATTTACACGTGAGCGACCTCCTCCTCATCGCTTTCTTCTTTCGCATAAGGCACAAGCTTCGGGAATTTGGTTGATAAAAGAGACGAAATGTCATCCGCTTCCTCTCCCCACATTGTCTGTTCACAAAGAGGAAGAACCTACAACTTTCGCCTTCTTTCACAAAAGCCCTCCCTACCTGAGTCAAAATAAAGGTGGCAGAATAGGCAAAAACTGTGCTGTCACAAATACTGGAACTCAGATGATGCAGATAGTCCAGCCACATGTGGATGCAATGCTTCTCACAAACCGGGAACATTGGAGAACTGGAGAATGTGACTTTGGGCGAGGAAGAGAGACTTACTCGTGGAAGGGAGCGAGATCTCTCGAGAGAGTGTGAGCGGCTCGAGAGAAACCAATGACGTGGGAAGAGAGATTCAAAGTATCTTTGGAAGCCATAGTCCAATCCACTGACAAGCCAACATCACTCAATTCCTCGATTAATCTGGCTAGAGCTGATTCGGACTCCGCTACCATCGGCTTCCATCGTTCTTCCTGAAATCCATTTTTATTTGCTTTAGCTTCTCCCTCCAACCGTCATTCTCAGTTTGATTCCATCCATAATATTACTGAAATTAGTATTCAAAGCGATGGTTAAAGGATCATCCAAGAGTCGATCGACTTCGAATCTCAATTCCGCTCCAATCTCCGTCAGTTGTCCCATCGTCCTCATCAAGATTCGCCAAGTATGGGAGAGAACAGCGATGGTTGGAGCCACTTCTAAATTCTTTGTCTTTTAAATGGAAGGATTCAATCCAACCGATGACATGCCGTCTAACGAGAGAAAGCAGGACACTCAGCTCCTGGGAACACCAGCGTAGAACTTGGGAAAAGGCTTGTGACTGGTGGTTGAATTCGGCGACGACATCTTGGACCGACTGGGAGAAGAGGAGACAAAGCTGTTTGACGTAGGAGAGAGGCTCTTCCGAGATGGCTATTTCTTTGGTTGCCGCCCGTTGGAGTGCACTCCTTCTTCTCAAATATAAGTCCAAGGCGTAGGTTCCTCTTCCCAGGGCAGTCAGCAATATTCGAGCTTTCTTCATTGCTCTCGGTCCTCCATGGACAGCGCCTGGTCGTCGAACGTCTTCGCTCAGCAGTTGGATGACTTGATTCTTTCGAGCAGTCAGCTGGGCATCGACTGCGACGCTCTTCGTCTTGCATTGTTTCCATTCGAGAAGGAGATCCACAGCTCGGTCCATATCTCTATGGGCTATACAATCATCCACTTCAGCTGGCAATTCCTCCAGCCAAGCCAGATCTTCTTCATCTGAATCTCGTTTAAAACCCGAAAGGAGATGGACTAACTAATTTCTTCAGGAGATTTTGGCTCCTCAGCCAGAACTGGGACTTCGACTTGTTTGAATCTCTCATGGACTGTCTTCCTTTTCCCTCGAATTGTGGCTTGTCTCACAAGACTTCCTTCGTGGAGAAGACTTCTTTTGGCCTGCTCGACCTCATCCAACCAAATCTTCTTCACTCTCGCACTTTCACATCGATAATATCTATTTTTATGGTTGCTTTTTAACCAAAAGAGAGACTACCTTTGCTCTGGGAAGATGAGAAGTTTAAGGATTTGTTCAGTGGCCGCAGCTCCTCTAGATTCTCGATCTTTTACATTGACTGCCGCCACATTATTCAAAGAAAACGTAGATTCTAGCCTAAATTTGGGAGAATTTTAAGACTAAACAGAGAGTTTTGAACCCGTATTTGCCTGATCCAGAGGGAGATCCGATAAGCAGTCGATCAGTTAATAAGATGAGGATATTCTTCTCTAATGGCTGTTTGGTCTCTCCATCCAAAAGCATCATTTCCCCATGGAGAATGACTCGATCACTTGTCCGGAGATTATTCAATATCCCCTGCGAAGTTCATTGAGATCTCTTAGAGGAAATTACCGATACGCCGTCGATCTTTTGCATCAAATATTGGATGGGATTGGCGGCCGAATTGGTCGAATGGCTCGACTGCGTATTAATCGAGATTTTGTCGTCTCCTGAAAGTACAAAGGATGGACTCATTTCCTCTCTCTCTCTCTCTCTCTCTCACCTGTCATTAGGATCAAATTCTCAATGAGTTGCTTCTGATCGCTCAGGAGTGAACTCAACTGATAGATTTCCCTTTCTAATGCTGAAATCTCCTTAGAAGCATCGATGAATTGTTGATAGTTTTGAAAGACATTGTTCTTCAGCATGTCTTGGGAAGCATTGTTTAATGCACTCATCTCCGATCGAAGAACTTTCAAATTGCGAGTTTCATCCCCCGTTCGGACATTTTTCAATCGTTGTCTGATGTCTAAAAAGGGCAATCTGGAGCCAAAAAGGCCGACTCACATTCTGCCGGAACGAAATTATCGGCCGAAAGAGCGGCGTCTTCCCCATCTGAGCCACCTTCTGATTGCATCTGGAATTCTTTTTGAAATAAAGACCAAAAATATAGAGAGATCTGGCCAAATACCCATTTTGTTGTATAAAATTGAATTTCATCCACCAATCAAAACCAAAGAACGCTTCTGCCCGACGTTTAGCTGCCTCATTGGCGCCTTATTGAGCTTGGGGAAGCGGGCCCCGGCGCTTTCGATCGCTCCTCCTGCCATTTCGCCCATCCATCGCTCCACCATGCGGCTGTCGAAGGAGCAAATGCAGATCCAGTATAAATCCAAAGCTGATTCTCATGGAGTTGGTGAGTTGATTTCTTATTAAAAAATGGCTCTGTTTCCAGAATGTTACGATTTTGTCATAAGGCGTAATGCTGAGCCAATTTTCGATATTTTAGATGTTTTTTCCCCAGAAAGAGTCCAAAAACTAAACGGAATTCTGAGCAATAATCAGCTCAATGGATTGATCAATCAATTCTCCATTCGAGGCGAAGGCCCAAAACTTCCTCGATACAATCAAGGGAAAATCCTCCGCGTTCCCAACCAATTAACTATGTATGGGGAAATTGTCGACCGGGGAGTGCAATCGATCGGCCAGGAGTAAGTGCCGCCTCTTTGTCTTGCAACTGACCCTTCCAGATGGCCAAAGCTCATCCCAGCTGTCGTTCTGAAGAACAAAACAGACGATTATCCTCTGCCCACAATCCTAAATCAAGTCCAAACGTGGATCCTATCAATGATTCTTTTCGGTATACACCATCCATATAGAATCTAAAAAATCGGCTCAGATTACCCAGGAATTGTTTATTGTGGCAAGGGCCACGACCTCAAAAAGACAATGGTTCTGGGAATCGCCTCTCGGATAGTCGGTCTCGTCAATAGCAGTCATTTCAGTACATATCACTCTTTTAATTCGGACATATCAGTCAAAAATGCGATGGTTTTCGAGGTTCTTTTTTTGTGATTTTTTCCATCTAAATCCCATTCAGAATTATATAACAAACCGTCCATTTTGTATAGTCTTTTGTCCCTCCAAAGAATGTGCCAAAGAGATTTCTGGTTTCTTTAGCACATTGCTCAACGGTTAGTTTAGTCTTTCTTCGTCCTAACCTTCAATCAGAAACTGATGTGATTTTTAACTTTGTAACAGAAAAAGGCTTAAGGAAAACAAGGGGAAAATATAAAACGATTGACAAAAAAAAGAGCTTTTCAAATATCCTTGTGGGAACACCAGAGATGATCTTACGCTACTTTCAGAAGTTTAAGGCGAGTTGGCAGAAACCAATGTATTACGGCTTTTAGGTGCCACTTGACAGACTTGACTCAGTCTTTGTCTATGGCGCAGAGCATTTTCAGACAGAATCGGAAGAAGAATGGCACTTTATGCTGGCCATGGAATGTATCCATCAATGGAAAAAGGCCAACTTTTCGACTTTTTTGTTTTGTCACGAACCAAGAGATTTGGCTCCCTTCTTTGACTATTTCATCCCTGATAATTGTTCGATTCTCAACACGCCGGCGAAATTATTCCGAAATCCTCCAAAAGTCAAACTTTGTATGTGTGAAAAGGTGAGGAGCGGAGGGCCCCTCTTTGGGCCTTTATCGATCCGAGATTTTCGGGGTTTGGGAAAGTCTCAAGTGACGTCAAGCTTGAGCCCCCCGAGGGACCTATTGATCGGGAATTCACTAACTCTTCTAGGCCAATCCCATCTATATTCAAAGGAAATTGCCCTGGCTTAATGATATTATCAATCGGATATCAATTATGAATGCGAATAAAAGCCAGCAGAGTAAGTTGTCTTTCTCACTTTCTATCTCAGTGTATAGACCACAAAGACTGTACTGTGATTGTAGCGACAACAACGAATATTCTATTTTTAGCCGGTTATTTGAATAAAAGTGAAGAAGCAATTCCTGTGATCACCAAGTAAGATAAAAGACTAAAATAAGAAACCCCGTTTAGATATTCGGAAAACGTAGTAGCTGAGGGCTCTTTGGCCTTTTTTAGGGGCAGAGGATCCAATTTCCTCTTGATCGATCTGCCGAGTTTAAGCTTACTCGAGCCAGGATATATAGACAATGTGAGTTGTCTCTCTCTCGTTGGATCAATCCGCTCGCTCGCCCGTCCGAGTTCCCAGAGCCATAAAAGCGTTTTTCGAAATTGGGCGGGCTAATAGCCATGCCCGTGAATCATAGACTCGCAGCCATTTTGTCGGCCGCCGCACTTCTCCCAAATCCCCTTCCCTCCTCTTCACTCGAAGCTTATTGGACTCTGATATGTCGTGCTATGTTCGATAATTAAGGATCGAACGATATCCGACATATCGAAGACCAAAAGCTCACAGTCCTTACCGCTATTTCCTCCATTAATTGTTGTGTTGTGACAATCTATTTCAGGTCATCCTTTATGATTTCCCATCACGGAAAGATTTCTTCCAAACTATGAATACTCTGACAAGACTCTCCTCTTCAAAAAAATACTCAAGAAACATCTATCTGATGATTGATCCTAAATTGGATTTAAAGCACGTTCCAAATATATATGAGGTAAAATCTCAACAGAAGAAATAACTTCTTACAGTTTATGTGTCATATTCGCGAGCAAATTCCAAGATCCTTCGAACTCCTTTATCGATCTACACAAAATGATTCCTCGTTAGCTTAATAAATATTTAACTCTATTCTTACTGTTAAAAAGAACTTAGAAGAAACTTGTTGGCTGTGGTAGTTCCTTCGGTTGCTGGCGCACTAAATTCAAGCAATGTGACCAAATGGAAGCAAGTTTCTTCCTGAACAAAACATCTAAAAAAAATTCTCTCAAACTATTATTTACTTAAATATATTTACAAGGAGGTGGTTAAATAAATCTAAACAAATGGCTTAAATTAATCGTTAGAAAGATTCGTAATATTTGACACATTTGCTTCCATCTAAACAAAGTAAGATTATCTGAAAGACTTACACTAGAAAGGGAAACAACTGAAATATTTGCTACTCCGAATTTCCGTTTTGATTTTGGTATTTCCACGTCGTTTGCTGGTATTTTGGGTGTAATACAATTTTCATCATCGTCTTGTATTGGAGTGAAATTGATGGGCGTCTATTACGACCTATAGTGTTGGGAAAAATATTATAAATACCTCGTTGAAAGAAACTATTGGTGAATTATAATACCTATTGCTATAATTATCTAAAGAAAGGTTTTCACTTTGTCCGGATTTTTCTAGCAAAGTGCTAAAAAGGCTTGAATCCCACTAAAAGTAACCGTCATACAAAAATAAATAAAGAGCTTACACTAGCAAAAGGACCGCCTGTAATATCTGCGACTCCGAATTTCCTTCTCGATTTAGGTGTTGGCAAACGTGTTGATGATAGTTTAGGCGTAAAACAGTCTTCATCGGCGCAATCACTATCGAATGTTGAATTTGGACTATATTCAATAGGTGTCTGCGAAAAACAAATAGTAAAATAAGGCGAGTCAAACCTCGTTGAACGAAACCCTTGGCAATTGCTTTAGTACAGGACTGTACTCTCCTGAAGCTTTGAGATTTACGCGCTCGATATGCTCCATCGTGGCTGTAATGTAGTCTAAAAAGAGCATGAATATAAAATACAGAAAGTTAGAAAGAGATTTAGCCGAGCAAATAAAAATCAGAAAGAATACTTTCTGTATCTTTAGCAGACATACCAATAAAAGATAAACGAAAAATTCGCAATTTCTGGAGATTCTTCCCTGGTCATAATTCATGTTTCCGCGTAAAACATATTTGCAATTTTTATCTTCAAATCGTATATCATCTTATATCAATATTTTTTTTTTATTTCGAATGGTTTTTTCCCTTAGCATTTTGTCTTTACTATGTTAACGTTTATTTTTCAGACAAAATGTTCCGGAAGAAGCGTCCTCAAGTAATTATTCCCTCAGAAGGTGTTCCGGCTAAAAATGAATCTCCAATTGTTGAAGAACCTCCGGTCAACAATATGCTTCCACCTGAACTGTCCCAAATCAAGAATAGTTTTCGAAGCGAGTTTCCTGCCGAAAATGTTTTCAGTCCTCCAATCAACGAACCGACACCTACAAACATTTCAATAAAAAATGCTACTCTAATAGAAGATATTACACTAAATGAAGAAACTATTACGATAGAAGATACTGCTCCAAAGCAAGAAATCATTCCAACGGTAATAGAAGAGATGGCTAACGATCCACCAAATTTTCAGCAGAATAGGTAATATGTAGGTTATAATATAGTTATTTACCTTTTAGACAAATTGGAGAAGTTTATGGCATAGAAGAAGATCGTTACCATCGCCGAGAACGCCCAGCCAGGGCACCACGTTAGTTAGCTTTTCAAAAATAACTTTGCTTATTACAGGGCGCCAGGTTGATTTTGATGGCAATTTAATGGCAAACATAGCTAATGAAGAAAATGTTAGAAATTTTCATGGTGACGTTGTTAGTGTTAAGGGATTTGAAGATAAGCGCGTAACGTAAGTCTTCTAAATAAAATTCTAAAGTGTTGTAGGTTAGAAACAGCTAACTTAGACTCTAAGCTTCTTCATAACATTAAACATCTGCAAAAATATAGCTGTCTTCTTCCACTTCAAGAAGCTTGTTTAGGAATTATGCTTGATGAGAAACGTAAACTTTTTTATTGCTGCAAAAACACATTTTAGGTCCTAATGTATTGGTTCAATCTCCTACAGGGAGTGGAAAAACTGCTGCATTTGGAATTCCAGCATGTCAGATTGCAAACGAATATCGTAGCAGGTTAGCTAATTCAACTTCAAATAATATCACTTATCCAGGGCTGGTCCATCTGTAATCATTGTATGTAATACGATGAATCTCGCCATGCAAATTCGTGACCATATTATGGTATTTGCTGGAAGAGTTAGTCATGATTCCTATCCCGGTGCAAAACCAGAAATTATGGATATACAAGTTTTTGGTATGTATAAAGGAGGAGATGACGTTTTTAAATTGTAAGTTCATTTAATAATTATTTATTGTGCTTAGAAATGATCACAACCAGCCTGATATAGTTGTTGGAACTATGGGTAAATTAAATGCTAGTCTCGATGCTCATAAGGTATTTCTGATTAAAAACCTGAAATATTTTAGCTCAATATTGGCAATTTACGCCTGTTTATCGCTGACGAAGGTGATAAAATGATGAGAGAAGAAGGCTTTGGAAAAGATATATTAAACTTCCTTGGAAAGCTCCCTGTTGCTATCATTGTAAGTGTCATAATTATTTTATATTTTTGCTTTAGGAAAGAATGCAAGTTGCCACATTTTCTGCTACATTTACCTATTTTGAAGACAATAATGGTGAAATTGATTTTGATAAAGAAGTTCTTAGTCAACTTTTTAAGTAAAATAGGTTTTCATTTCTAAAATTTGTGTAGAGGTCATAAACCTGCTCTTATCAGTGTAGAAGGAGTAAAAGGCTATATCACTCAAAGAATTATTTATGTGAGTGGCAAACAGTCTAATAGATTTTATATCTCTCTAGATTCCACATACAATGCCTCCTTCCCTGCGTCCAGAGGATATGAATGTTTTTGAAAGACGCGCTGAGTTTGCTAAAGAAACTATCCGTAATTCGTATCACTGTAAAAAATTGGGATACCTACTGGCCTTGCTCAATGATGATAGGGAAAAATACTACAATAATGTCGAAGGTTAATTTCGTTATAAAATAATTTAGAAATCATAGATAAATTTGAAAAAACCATCGTCGTCTTCGTTGAAAGAATTACAACTTCAAATTTTCTAGCTACATTTTTGATTACCAAAGGATATAAAGTGGCTCCTTTGAATTCGTAAGCTTACAGCTCTGATTTGTGCTTAGATTTACATAGAAATTATGACTTGGCGGCAGTAAAGAATACGTTGGATTTGCTTGTTTCTGGCAAGATTCAGGCCATAATATCAACAAACAAATTAGCTCGTGGACAAGATATTCCAGATTTACATCATGTTAGCCTAAATTCTAACAAATTTTATTGAATATAATCTTAGGTTATCATTTATGAAATGTCCCATGATTTTGATGATTATAAGCATAGAATCGGCAGGACTGGTCGTATTGGAAAAGGAGGAATTTCTACCGCACTAGTAACAGATCAAGATATAAAACACTTTATAAATCTCTACTACGTGAGATTGTTCTTAATTTGATAATATGATTTTTAGTTTTTGCAAGAGCATTGTCAAGCAATTCCAATGTGGCTATATGAATTGTATGAAAGCCACTTAAACCAAACATCTGGGTAATTTTCCAAAGATTTGATTTTTGTTTACAAATTTTTAAACCAAAAATTAGCCAATTCCAACTTGAATAGTTGAACTACAAAGTCCTAAGCCAATCTTATTGGTTATCAAAGGAGATCATAAGATGTGCCTAGGAAATGTACATCAAAAAGTGAAATTTGCTAAACCCTTTCAAATCTATTCAAAAAAATTGGGGATGCATCCGGCTAACAGGAAGTATATATTTATTTAGTATTGGAAACTCTCTAAGCTATGATGATCGACAAACTTCAATTTAAATACCAAAGGTTCTTATTAGGTTATTTACATGCATTTAACATTGTGTTCTACCTTTCTACAGAAATAAATTTTATTTTAATAAAATCAACAATCCTATTACAAAACTATTTCTTATCTTTCTTACCTATAGTCGGCTTTGCATGACGCCCTGGGTTTTGAGCTGAGTTTTCCCAATCAACAACATGGTTTTCATCAAATCTAAATATGAATTTGGCTACGAATGATGCTCGCTTACTTAATAAGTCTCGGAAAAGCAGCCCTTTCTTCAGCTGTATATTGGTCGCTTCGTTTAATAACTGGCTGCACTTGTTCAAGCTAATTTAAAGATTATTTTTCCATGTATATTATTACCTGATTTCCAATATTCTTTTTAACAAAATCTGGCATTTCAAGGTCTGGAAAGAGGTGAAGCCTCTGAATATGCCTTCTACGTAATAGATTATTTCCAAGAGCCTAAAAATATTAGATAACAAAAATATGCTTACTTTATATGTTGAAAGGAAAACTATTCTACATGGGTCATACTCGTGAATTTGATAGGCTGGAATATCGTTTCTGGCTTTTGGATATTGCTGAAATGACAATTTTAAAGAATGTCGCGTAACCTACCTTGTCAAAATGGTATAGTGTATGTTTCCAATCAAAAGCATGCATTGCCACATCCTTGCAGTTTACAACTACAACATGGTCACCGCAATCCGTTTCTGGGTGCCATATTGGCTTATATTTTCCTGATAAATGATTGGCTACTTTATCTGCCAACTTGGAAGTATCCTAAAGGACTAGTTTTGTGAAAATGAATGCTAAACCTGTTGATTTGCGTCGATAATATGCCACTGTCGAGCAAACTGGAGCCATTGACTGACACGATCAACTCTTGATAACCCCCGTCGGAAAGACATTCTGATGATCACAATTAAAAGGTCCAAATGTTTGTGGAAAATATTATAAACGTTGAAAACATATTTTCTCAAACTAGGCGAATGAAACAATTTGTTTATATTAATCTGTACTAAGTACTTTTATACGACAACCCTATCATCACAGGGGGCATCAAAATACTAAACAAAACCCATTGAGCATCGGACATGACAAAACGTGACTGACTGAAAGTATTTCTGAATGAGATTGATACTAACAAGACTAGAGTATGAGATGAATCAGGGCACTTTACCACACAACGTGGTTTTGGTATTCAGGTAGAACGCATAACTTTTTGACTGTTTCATAGGCCAGCATTACCAGGCAGGAATATAAGCTATTATTAACAATTCGAGGCGCTAAACCCTGAAAGAAAAAATATTGAATAAAGTACAGAAACAAACTTTTGTAAAAACACTTAATTTTTCATATCGCCATAGCCGTGTTATTGTTTCCGTATAATTTGTTCTATGCACCTAAAAGTACATTAATAAAAAATATGTTGTATCATACATACTTGCAACCTAATCCTAAGCATTTCTAAGGGATTCGTAGCAATTGCCGAAGCAATTCCTCCTATAGAGCCAGACACAGCTTGGTCGAGGAATAAATTTCGATCATCGACTTCGCTTGGACGCGTTGGCCTTCGTCCCGATAAATATTCCGTCATCTAATCAAATGAAAAAAGCTAGAGTATAATCTTACCTCAATTCTAATTTTTCGAAACATCCCTAGAGCATGGTAATATGTGGACCAAAACACCATAGTTGATGGAATGTATAGCATAACTGATGAAAGAAAGCCCCTGAAATTATGAAAATAAAAATTAAAAAATAATACCTATAAAATCCTCTGAAGCCATCTACTTTATACACAGCTCGAACTACCCGAAGTCCAAGAGTACGTTTACCCGCTAATCCATCATTTCTAACCGCTTCTGCTACTGGAACATTTTTCTTACTGCCTATAAATCATTACAGCGACTTTCTTTTGCAATTAACCTGCAAAAGCTTCTGGATTATTATGTACCATCATATGTTGAGCAACAATATCTGTTGGAACAAAAACTAGTTGTGCACAAGGTGATGCTATACCACCTGAATCGCAATAAAATGCAAACTTAAAAGAAGAAAACAAACCTGCTAAAGCGGATAGCAAGGACGGATTGGTAATATTTGTATAATTTCGTAATAAATCTCTTGTCCTTTCATATGTGGAAGAATAAAGAAAAGAAGCTGATAGTTGCGGTAATGTCATCCAGAAGCCCTATAAAAATTGCGATAAAATTAGTAGTTTTATACCCTATATAAAGCTCCAACACCTTCTGTTCTTATAATTTCAACAAATGCATGACGCATTCCTCTAAAATAATCAGTATAAAAAATAAATGTCGTACTTGTAAATGTTGTTTTGTCTTTGAAGCTGTAGTCTGCTTTTTACAACAGACATAGGATAAAGTAGACAACGAATTGACCATGATGAAGCCAAAGCAAGTGGGTAAAATTTGTACAAATTGAGATGTTCCCATTGGATAACTAATAGTTTTTCCTAAACAATAATTAGAAAAAAAATGTCAACTAACTCTGGCTTCAGTATCGAGTTGCTCTTGAACTGTATCAGTTGATGCCATAATCTGTGTGAATTTTCTTCAAATAACAGTGAATAAATTTCAATTAGATTATTTTTCTCTGCGCTCATAGCCCGACAGTTCACGGGCACATACCAGTTCCTATTGTGTTGTTCTTCTAGGCGACATCAACTTGCAAAACAGGTACTATTAGACTGAACTGCACAAAGGAAGTGAACAATACATTAAAAAATTTCTTTATTTTTAGAGTAAATCAACTAATAATCAGATGTGTGTATTCCTCTTTAATGCAAAGAGAGATATTAAAAACGCTCGCCGCCTGAAAAACGAAGCGATCTGTCTGCAAAACAACAATAGAGGCACGTGAAAAACAGGACTATTCATATAACCTATTGATCTCATAAACAAGGTTATCTAAATAATTTAAACCAACTAACCTGAGTACGACTTGCCTCAATTTAATTCAAAATAAAAATTCTTCGCAATAGTGCTTGGAGGATTTCCATAGAATAAGGGGGTTATCAAAAATACGTACAGAGGTCGATTTTATTCAGCAAAAGATCAAGAAGAAATTTTGAATAATAAATAAAACAAGACACGACCAAAATATCGTTAGATTCACCAAAATTACGCGTAATAGTTGAGACTGGCCTTCTTCTTGGCCTGAACCTCTAAAATTGCATCCATGAAATCTTCGTGAAGAATTTCCGTGGCGTCTCGGCGAAGAGCAATCATACCCTAATTAAGTTATCAAAACAAAAAGATTTAAAAACTAACAGCTTCAACGCAAACAGCTTTGCACTGGGCTCCGTTGAAATCATCAGTGCAACGAGCAAGCTCCTCAAAATTAACATCTTTGCTACAAACAGAAGTTTGTCATATGATTTGCTATGTAACTTACTGTACATTCATTTTGCGTGAGTGAATTTGCATAATACGTGCACGAGCATCTTCATTAGGATGAGGAAGCTCAATTTTTCGGTCAAGACGGCCAGATCTAAGTAGAGCAGGATCCAAAACATCAATTCTGTTTGTTGCTGCAATAACCTTAACAACCAAATACTAGAAAAATTAAATAACATGCCTTAATTTCATCATTTGGTTGGAAACCATCGAGCTGATTTAATAGCTCAAGCATAGTACGTTGGACCTCTCGATCACCAGCTTTTTCCGAGTCGAATCTTTTAGTTCCAATAGCGTCCAACTCGTCAATAAAGATAATTGCAGGAGCTTTTTCTTTTGCAAGGGCAAAGGCATCACGAACTAGCTTAGCTCCGTCTCCAATAAACATTTGAACCAATTGAGGTCCAGCCAACTTCAAAAATGTTGATTTTGTCTGAGCTGCAACAGCTCTTGCCATCATAGTTTTACCAGTTCCTAAAAACGCTTAAAAAGCTTACATATAAATTAATACCAGGAGGTCCATACATAAGAACACCTTTTGGGGGGTGAATGCCCAAGTTGATGAAGCGATCTTTGTGGGTCATTGGAAGAACTACAGCCTCGATAAGCTCTTGAATTTGTTTGTCACAGCCTCCAATATCGGCATATTGTTCTGTTGGACGTTCATCGACCTTAAAAAGAAAATTTGCTTAAAAAAATAAAACAGACCTCCATGGCTTTTACACGTGAATCATACTCTGCGGGAAGTTTTTCCAAAATAAGATACGAGTCCTTATTGACTCCTACCAAATCTCCAGGCTTTAGCTCTGCAGGATCAACAAGTCCAACAACTGGGAGAAAGTATGTGGCACGAGTAGAAGTCTTAATGACAGCGCATTTTGTCTTGTGAGCATCCAAATCAACGTTTGCTCCTAAAATAAAGGTAAAGACTAAAGTAAAACTAACCTTCTTCCTCTTGTGTGTCTTCAAGATCAAGAAGTTCTACTACATTAGAAACCAAATACGGAAGCTGCTTATTTACCTAAAATTTTATTGGTTGTTACTGACGCTGTAAATACCTTAATTCGCTCAGAATTTTCCTTAATACGGTCTTTTAATGTTTGAGTGGCATGATTAATTCGTTGAACCTCAGAGCGCATAATGCGAATCTCATTGTCAAGAAGATGAGTACGACTTCTCAGATCATCAGTAGACATTTTCAAAACTTCTTCATCAAGCTCCTAAGAAAAAATAAGTAAATGTGATTTTATAAAACCTGATCGACTTCCATTTTCTCTGCAGGAGGAGGAGTGTTTCTATTGGGAGTTGTCGTCATTCTAAAAAACTGATGGTAAGCTCGAAAAAAATTGATTGAGGAGCAAAATGATTGATGATTGTTAAGTTCGATTAAAAATAGTTTCTGCATAAAGTAATTTATAAAATTAGTAGGAAAAATTAAAATGGCAGAATGAATTTTCTCTGCTGACAATTCGTGTACGCAGGGAGACTTTTAAACTACCGTAGGCTAAATCTCAATGGAGAAGTTCAATCCAACGAAACACATCTTTTGAGAAACTTTTATTACGGAATTTGTAAGAAATTAGTGAGATAAATTAAAATTGAATGTACGTTTTCAAAGTTTTGAGGTTGCGTTGAGATAAAGACAAATGACGTGTTTCGACAAGTTGCTCGATTTTTGTCAAATGTACCAGAGAAACTAAAATGATGAAGAACTCCGTTGGCTTATCAAGTCTGATAAAAATCACCTTAATCCCCAAGAAAACTATAAAGTCCTTGATTTTTAATCTTCTTCATTCAATCTACTGACTGGCCACAATGTTGGCCAACAATGCGACTCCAACCGACGTGATTTTGCCTGTGGATGTCGAGCGAGTGAAACGCCGTTTGGTCGTCAGGAACCCACTGAAACAAGAAGTTTTTCTCAAGCTTGTTCCGTATCCTCGCACCCCCGCCATTCATCTGGCCTCTAAAGAGCATTGTCTGGGTCCTCGTACCGGACAACGTGTTCATATGGAAATCGATACCAAGAATCTGAAATCCGGTCAACAAATTCGTGGCTATATCATCTCTCCAGAGAAAAAAGAAGACGGTGAGCTTTGGCTTAAAACTGATGGAGGTGAATCTCGTCGACAACTGGCCTTCTCTCTGAACATTCGCAGCAGTGATTCGGAATTCAGTGCTTATGATACGATCGTCGATTTGCCTGGAAGCGCCATCGTTTGGACGCCTACAAATGTCGGTAGACTTGGAATCGAAGACGACGGAACGGAAGAAGCCATTTCCATCGAAGACGGCACCTTGACTGCCCAGCCATTCGGCTCTATGGAAAATGTCATAGCTGAGATGCAGATGAAGAAACACGAACGCTGGTTCAACTGGGAGAGCAACGAGGACTGCTGGCTTCTGAACAAACTCGTCGGAACGAATGATGGAAAAGAATTGAAGAGTCTTGAAGGAAAGAGCAGCAGAAAGGGTAGACGTGTCTCTTCTTCGACTCGCTCTCAATACATCGATCCAAAACTTCAGGCTCTTGGTGCTTAAAAATAAACATACTGACCAATTTTTTTTATTAAGAAAATCTTTAGTTTTGTCCTCAAAAATTTTTTTTCGTCGTTTACTCAAAGAAGCATAGGTCCTGTCGCGAGAAAAATGTCCTTGACAGAAAGTCTGCGCGTAAATAAAGTCTCAAAATACATATAAGAACCGACAGATGTTCCTTTCTTTAGTGCGACGATGTCCCTCCAGTCGAGAGATGCGAGCTTGGATGGTGGATTCTCCAACAGCTCCTCTCCAAATGAGAACTGTCAGCATTCCGACAATAACTCATCCAGAACAAGTGCTTATTCGGGTCAAAGTAAGCATTTCATCTTCAGTTGGATGTTTCTGCAGGCAGCCAGTGTAAACCCAATTGATACTGTGATGATCGATGGATATGGACATGAGATCTTGGGCAAATGGAAACAGTTCTCTAGGTGTGATGCGAACGAAGCTCGATTTCCCTTGATTCCGGGAAGAGATTGTTCTGGAATCATCGAAGCTGTCGGTGGTGGCGTCAAAAATCTCTTACCAGGAGATCAGGTAGGCGCTGAGACCTTTAGGAGAATAATGATTCAGGTGATGGCAGTGATTCCCGCGATAGAACAAGGCAGCCATGCAGAATTTGTTGTGGCCGAGGCTGAAACGTGTTCTCCTCTTCCGAAAAATCTCAATTTCATTGAAGCCGCTGCTCTCCCATATGCAGCTTCAACAGCTTGGGCTGCTTTGGTTTCTGTGGCTCGAATGGATCCCACAACCAAACCAAGTAAGTCAGTTTTGGCAATGGTAATATGCTCCAGAGGAACGAGTGCTTATCCACGGAGGAGCAGGTGGCGTGGGCAGTATAGCTATCCAGTTTCTAAAGGCTTGGGGAGTCGAAAAAGTTGTCACTACTTGTTCTGCTGATAGGTAGATTTGTCACAGCGACACAAAGAGTTTTCAGTTTTGACCTAGTGAAGAGTCTTGGAGCTATTCCAATCGATTATCGAGCTCAAAACGTAACAGATCAGTTGATAGCCGAAGGACCTTTCGAGGTTGTTCTAAGTTGTGTTGATTCGGATTTATCCAGATGGAGTGACCAGGTTTCTCCAATTCTCCTAAATAAATAAACAAAATCATTTAGATCATGGGAATTTGGAGAAATTGTGTTCATGTCTCAGTGACGAGTCCTTTGCTAAGAGAAACAGATCGACATGGCCTCATTCCTGGTCTTCTTTCGACTTTTGTACAATATTTCAACAGATCATATGAGGTAAAAACAAGCAGAAAACTGCAGAAAATATTCAGGCTGCCATGGCTGGACGATGGTTCTCCTATGCGTTTTTCATGCCGAATCAGCAGTGTATGGAGCAGTTGAGTCGGTTCGCAGACGAGGGGAAAATACGGCCAATCGTGGAAAAAGTCTACGAGTTCGAAGAGCTTCCCAGCGCCTTTGAGAAAGTTAAAAGCCTTCATGGGCGAGGCAAAACGGTGCTAAAATTCTAGCAACTTCTAGTGGAAAAAAAACGTGTCATTTTCTATTTGTTTTACGGGCATAAAACGTTTATTTTCGCAAGAATTTAACTCTTTCTTTTTCAGAGTTAGAGATAGGCCAAGAGATCATGACTCACTTCGACAAATACTCGCCCAGTCAAGTCCAAATGCCTGACTGACTCGCATACTAACTAACCCTGCGAGAGGAACCTGGAAAACGGTAGTCTCACTGCTAGGCGTGGCTGTCTCTTTCTGTTATTTGCCTTCTCCTTCAACCCACTGTGTATTCTGTCGTGTTTCCGGAGGCAATGCTCACACGTTTTGGAATTTCTCGAGACGAAACCCCCTCATTTTTATTCTGAACGCCGAGACTGGCCGAATCTAATTTGAAGTCTCTTTTCTGTGAATCAATCTCTCTCTCTCCCTGGCGTGACTCGGTTTAATCCGGCTCGCCGTTGCTAGGCAGTCCATCCGACAATTCAGACTGGCGGCCTTTTTGCCTTATGCTTTGCCTCAGGGGATTAGACACTCGACGACGAATCCCCCCGAGGATAGTTCTCTTTATTACTCGTCCGAGTGAGGGAGCCTATTGACCGGGAAATTCTCGAAATGAAATTAATTGACTTGTTATTTTTTGGATCTTTGTGCCTCTATGACGGCATAACAAGTTTCCCTCGACGGACAAAGGAGGTTGTCCTTCGCATAGCCGAAAGCGGCCAATGTTTGTTGAGATTTCAGAGGCTTTTTCTCACATTTTCTTGTCCCAGAGCTCATAAAAACGGCAATTCCAGAAATGGACGGAAGTCTAATGCTTGCCTTTTTAGTTTCCTTCCTAATTGAAAGCTCTCTCTTAAGAGCAGTAGCCAGATCTATGATTGTATCTGCCACGATACGTACCTAACCACTTGCTTATTTTGATGAACTAGACGTTAGAAAACAATTATGAAACCATTCAGATATTCCGAATAAACAAGAAAAGTACTTTGTCTTGATTTTTCTGAACTTAGCATATCCATTTATTTTCTCTCTCTTTAAAATTAGATATTCTATTTTTTGAAACGGTTTGTGCAACTATTTCTGTGTAATCTCGTTTCAAACAAAGAATCATAAGAAACTAGAAATTAATTTTCGCTATACACGTCACTAGTTTTTAAATTAGATTATGGGAGAAGAGACAGTAAAGAGCCAATCAACAACCTGACCGTCTAGAAACGATTGAGAGGATCGCATAGCGCTTCCGGAAATTTGTTTGTTTCTAAAAATCGCATTGTTTTCTCATTTCGATAAGCTGTTGCCTTCGGATTGTTTGCTTGGAATGGCCCAGCCCATGCGAGCGGTCGCGGAGCGGTTGAGTCGATTTCGCTCCGTGGGATGGATTCCTTGTCTTTTCGTGAATTGCTTCTTTTCACAACTTTATAACTTTAGTCGGGTGTCCGAAGAGTGAGAATTTAATGAACTAACTCATTTTTCTGGCTCTTTCAGGCTGTTTTCTGTATTAATGCACTCTTTTTAACACGTCATTCTCAGAATTCGTATTTTTATTTTTTATCGCTGAATCTAATAGAAAAAAACTTTGAAAAAATTGCTATAATCTTGAAAACAAATTAAAGAAGTGGCATCTAATCGCAATTTTCTTGTTTTGATGCAAAAATCTCGAGATTTAGAGTCTTTTTGCCACGTCTTATATGGCAATTGCACGCCAATACTGATTTCTGGTTTTTATGGTCTTTTTGACCCCCCTCGTCTAATTTTCTTCCTGTTTTAACGCTGGTCGACCAGAAGTGGGCCAAACAGTTATCAGTTTCTTGGAACACTTGATTTTGTCTCGCTGACAAATCGCTTTGACAGGGGACACAATCCATTTGGAAAGTAATCTTCTTTATCATTTCCGTTCATTTAGAGAGGCGTGTCTAGTGCCGCCCACCATAGTTGAAGGTCAACTCTTTGGATTACCTATCCCGATCACATTTTATTATCATTGATCGTGTTTTCCGCCGGTTTTACGTCCGTCCTTTTCTAGTCCATCGCAAAATTCCATTTTTGATTTAGGTTTTTCTATGCTGAATTTAGTCCGGTAAAATTATGTTGCTGCTACGCATGGAAAAGCGAGACAATCCGCCATCCGAGCGTGATAGGTACACGATCTGCGCAGCTTTTGTACAGTGGATGTTTTGGAAAATGAAATTGAAAGGGTTTCTCATATTGAAGTGGTTTACACACTGCTATGTGCCTGTGGTGAAATGTTTTTGTCAAGGCCGTGCCGCCTTCAAGCATAGTGTTAGTCTTGCCTTTTTGTCTTGTGCGAATTTGATACACTATTGTGCTAATTTGATTGATTTCAGACGGGCTTCTACCGCACTCCGACCTCGACAGGCGTTTTTGTCGGGCCTTTCTAACTGGGCGCCAACAGCAATGACTAACGCAAGAGGGCCGAGCTCCTCCGGCTCCACGTCGACCAACCCTAACAACCAGGGAGTGCTTATGGTTGGACCCAATTTCAAGGTTAGTTTATTTATTTAATAAAGCCAATTAATTTGTGAAAAAAATGTGATGAGTCGAATCTGAAATTCAATCAATCAACAGTTTTTATAGGGGGTTGACGTCACATGGCTGAAATTTCATTCTTTTTTGATACGATATCACAGCTTCAGCAAAGATTGTAAAAACGATAAAAATAGACTTTTTCAGGTTGGTAAAAAGATCGGCTGTGGTAATTTTGGAGAACTTCGTTTGGGAAAAAATCTTTACAATAACGAGCATGTAGCCATCAAACTGGAACCAATGAAAAGCAAAGCACCACAATTACATTTAGAATATCGGTTTTATAAGCTCCTCGGTCAATCAGGTAATTTATTTTTTAATGTTTAATCGACTTTTTCAGAGGGTTTGCCACAAGTCCATTATTTCGGTCCATGCGGAAAATATAATGCTCTCGTTATGGAATTACTAGGCCACTCATTAGAAGACTTATTTGATCTATGTGAAAGACATTTTTCACTAAAAACAGTTGCAATGATCGCAATGCAATTAGTACGTTGATTTACTCATTTATTTATAGCAATATTTATAGATCAAGCGAATAGAGTATGTTCACGGCAAGCACTTAATATATCGTGATGTGAAACCTGAGAATTTTCTTATTGGCCGACATTCCACTAGAAAACAGCATATTCTACACATTATTGACTTTGGATTGGCTAAAGAATATATTGATTGTGATACAGGTTAGAGCTTTTTTTTTTAAACTATATATCTCTCGCCTTAGGGAAGCACATTGCCTATCGAGAACATAAATCATTAACGGGTACTGCTCGCTATATGTCCATAAGTACTCACCTGGGAAAAGAGCAATCCCGGCGTGACGATCTCGAAGCTCTGGGGCACATGTTCATGTACTTCCTTAGAGGATCTCTACCCTGGCAAGGATTGAAAGTGAGTGGTATCTTTTTAATAGAATATATATTGATTTAAGGCTGACACACTCAAAGAAAGATATCAAAAGATTGGAGATACAAAGCGTCAAACACCAATCGAAGTGCTATGTGAAGGATATCCTGGTTAGTTCTCTATATATTCCCTTAAAGACGGATTTTAGATGAATTTGCTCAATATCTTCGTTATGCTCGTCGTTTGGACTTCTTTGAAACTCCAGACTATGACTTTTGCTACAATCTTTTCAAAGCGGTTTTAGACAGATTAGGCCAGAACTACGATTATGAATTTGACTGGAGCACCAAACTTAACAACGTGGTACTCTTTTATTTCTAATAATTTAGTAAAATTTTCAGACAACACCTTCTGGATCATTGCATAATCCTGATACAAAGGACAATAAAAGACCTGATGTCCTGAAACCGAGTCAACCAGCCCTTTTTGGGTCAACACAGGTAAACTTTTCTAGATTAAAACATGAATAATACATGTAACTATTTTTACTCTCTAAATATTCAACTTATTTTATTTTATTATCAAGTTTCGGAAGCAAACAATACCAATTGATATAACCGTTCCCTATAATTTTTACAATGTTATTTCTAAATTTAAGGTAATTAATTCAAATGCCGGTGAAGGACACGAAGAACGCAATGCCGGCGAACGGGTAGACGCGCAATCCGGAGAGGTTAAATGTTGCTGTTTCCGTCGGCGGAGAAGGAAGACACCAGCAGGTGGTCAAATCGCTCAAAAGTAACACCCCAACACTATTTTACATTACGGTTCTTCAAATCTAGTTACCGTACCAACACTTTCTATCGCTAACTTATTGTTATATACATTGTTTTTACTATTGTGTATGCTAATTGCGTGTATCCACTTGCTCCTTCCGTTTATTTTATACTTTCCTAGATTATTCCTACTCTATCAAATATATTGCTGACATCTTGTTCCCAATTGTGCCTCATTGGCGTCCCCGTGACCGAGGAGGCGGCTTCATGTTCGTGTGTCGCCTCGTGTATCCAATCCCCGCAGATGTGATCCAAAATTGTCTTCAGCAGTTTATGAAAGCGAATTATTTTAATTTGAGCAATGTAAAGTAAATCTGTTATGGTTTCTTGCGTCGAATTCCTCTTTATCTCCGAGAGCTGTTCGATAACGGGTCAGTTTTTAAATGGCTAAGCTGTTTGGTCTGAAGACCAGTTGACTCATAGCTTTGACGTGTAGTTATTGACATAAGTGAACAGAGTGCGGACAGAAGAAGGTCTTTAGTCTAGGAATAAAAAGGAACTGTTAATCCAGATATTTCCTTTTAGTAAGAGCATTCTATTTTCTGCAGGCAAAGGGGACAAACCCCCATATGAGTCATAGCTCAAAGTCTCTTGTGGACTGTATTGATTAACCTTGTTTCAGCGGGTTTTCTTTGGACGTTAAGCGTCCATAAACTTCTCTAAAAATGTCATTCCACACGCCAGTAAAGCCACTAAAACCAAAAGAAATGAAACTCGAGGAGGGAGTTGTCAAAGTTTTTACACTTTTGAGGGAAAATATTCTAAAAATTCAGGGAGCTGTGATTGCAGATGAGACAATGGTCGACTGGAATCCAGCTGTCGGCACAATAAGTTCTAATTCCACTTATACCATTCTTAACGTTAAGGTAGGAAGGAAACCAATCGTCAAGAGAATACATTTAGACAGAGAAATTGCAAGATGTTGTGCGACGGATTGCGACAGATTTGAAACTTCCCGAATCGGAAGAATATTCCCTTGTGTTTGATGATTCAAAAATCTTTGTTTCTGAAAAAAATATTGGAAATTTGAATCAAGGATTTCTTCTTGCCATGACTGTGGCTCCAGTAAGTATCCAAGAGACTAGAAAGCTCCCCTTTTCAGAGGCATTTCGCCCTAAAATTGAAAAAAAATCTGAATCAAATGAATGATATTTCTATATTCGAAATAGCTCTCCTTCGAATGTCCACAATGACCTCAGATCCAATCTTCGTTGAGGCCTTTTATGAATCTTCTTCTATTGATCAACTTTACGGATTGCTGGAAGCAGAAACCATCAAAAGGTAAATAATTCTATGAGAAAAATATTAAACAAAATTCAGCAATTCCAAGCCACTACTTCTACTTCTTCTCACTTTATCTAATTCGCTTGATTGCGACGTCAAAAATATCAATTGGACTACCGTTCCTCCTGCAGTAATCCACTCTTTGGCTGTACATATAATCGGTAATTTGATAATTTCATGGATCCTTTTCCTTCCAGGACAAGCAAAAAGCGAGGATTCGGATACCGTCCTTGTAATTCTTCAAATGATGGAGAAACTTCTCAAAAGTAAAAGGTAAAACTCCACTTTGTTCGTAAAAAGAGAAAATCTAGTCAGTCAGTTCGAGAGGTTGTCTTTACTGAGGTTCCGGCTCAATCTCTCATTCGACATTTGGAGAAGTCGGATGAACGAGTCAATAAGGCGGCTTTATCTTTAATGAACTCGTTTCATTCGAATTCTGAAGCAGATCGACAATTGGAAATCGTCGAGGTTTAGCATTTTTCTGGGGAAAGATGATTTTTTCAGTTGCTGGATTCGGTTCCCTTTCGATCAGCTGTGAGAGGATCTGTGCTTCGAGATGGAAGGATTAGAGATAGTTCTCTTCTCGAACAATTGATTCCTCTCCAACGGCTTCTGTTGAATCGTCAAGCAGCTTCAAGAAAAGAAGAATTGACAGAGGATCAACTAAAAAACCTACTGGTAGACGCATATTGGTATAGATCAATTCTTCTTCTAGAGCATCCCAATTTTGGGTGAATTTGGAATTGGCCAAACAGAGATCGAAATCGCTTTGAGAGACAGTAATCTCGGTCAATTTGAAGCGGTTCAATTGACTAAATTCTTCACGGAACACGGGGAAGACGTTCGAATTGTAAGAGATCAGCTCTCCATCCAAAAATAGATTCAGTTACTATCTGAAAACTCGATGAGAGTGAATGGCGGAGGTTGGGATCTCTTGCCTATGCTAACCCATTGCCTAACAATTGTAGCCGAACTCCTAAATATCATTCCGTGCGGTAAGAGAAGGGAATAAAAAGAGGAAAAAATCATTTTAGAGACAGAATGTGTGAATGAACTGCTCGAATTCCTATTTACTGTAGACAATCCGATTGAGAACTTGTTTTTCCTGACAATTCAGTTGTTCCATCGAACTTGGCGGGAGATGCAGGCGACTAGCGATGAGTCGGACAAGGTGAGAAGAGGCCTCTTTTTCTAGAATTAGTCAGGTTGGCAAAGTGGCTCGTCAGCAGATCCGAAAAGCCATCGAACAATTCTCGTCGACTTTGGCTGGACTCGAAGAAGCCATCGCCTCTTTTCCTTACTGGAGAATGCAAGATATTTGGAAGAAAGAACAGGCGGAGAGTGAAAGCACTCAACTGTCCAGTCAGGCAGTCGGGTAGAGAAGAGATCTTGGAGGAAATCAAAAGAATTTTCAGCGCGTTGAGAGCTCAACTTTTGCCGTCGATTGAGGGATTGGTTCGGCTGAATCGAAGGAATTTCATCAAACGCGGTTTTACTTTTAAGAAAGTTCACAAAGGAAAGTCTTCGAAAGGTAAAAATCAAATTTTAAAAAGAAAAAAATCCATTTGAGATCAATTCATCTTCTGTAAACTCGACGCTTCGGAAAAGTATTTCGTGATGACTGAGACGGACTCCGATCCTTACATCGAGGGAAAAAGTAGTAGCGGAAAAATCAGAAAAGGTTCTTTGGTTTTGGTTCGAAAACGTCTTTCAGTTCTGATAAAAGACATCAGCTCGGTTCAAATGGGAGACGATGGAGCCACTTTGAGAAAGGGAGGCTCACTCCTTCGAGCCCTTCGAATCGCCCTGGTTGACCACGATGTTATCACAATTAGTTCCTCGTCAGATCGAGCGCTTTGTGCTTGGGTTGATGGGCTCAATGATCTGATCGGACTGAAGGTGTTGAGCTCGGATTCAACAAAGAATGTTGATCGACTTCTGAACATCGAACTGAGACTCCGCCTGGCTGCTGTGCCTCAACCTAAGGACAATTTTGAAATCCCTCCTTTGCCGCAGGATTTTTCTTGGATCAAACATATCCACGCTGAATAATGGCCGCTTTTCACTTGCTTTAACGACCGATTTCCGACCATATCCTTGTATCTCGCATTTTCATAATAAATCCTACTCAAATCTGACTTTTTACCTGTTGGTTTGCTCCTTTTCTATCCCTCTTAAGGATTAACCAATCTCTAACTGCTCTCCAGATGTCAATTCTGAAGAAAGAATTACGAAAACGGATGAAAACAGTTCTTCAATCAGTTAAGAAAGAAGAAATAGAGAGACAATCTCATTCTCTCACTGAAAAGGTCAGGTTCTTTCTTCTAATTGGGACTCTTAATTTTAGCTCTTGAAATCTCCTCGCTTCAGAGAGAGCAAACGGATTTCTGTTTTTGTGAGCACAGACGGTGAGGTTTGTACCGACGAGTTGATTCGAAAAGCCTTCGAACTCAAGAAACTCGTCTTTGTCCCTCAGGTTTATTGTCTTCTTCGTGTCAAAATATTCTCCAGTTTGCAAAAGGAATGCCAGTGATGCGGATGATCCATTTGCCCAGTCTTGAGACCTTCGAAAGCCTTCCAACAACCCTGTGGAACATCCGTCAGCCGGCACTCGACAAAAATTGGGAAGATTATTGCTCCTCTGGGCCATTAGACATTGTGCTGGTGCCAGGTGTTGCTTTTACTCGCGACGGCAAGCGATTGGGACACGGCATGGTTCGTTTGAATCTGAGAGGCGAAGGAGAATTCTAGGGATATTATGACAGATGGCTGATGGAACATGAGGCCAAATTCGGGAAGAAACCTTACTCCATTGGACTTGGATTGGAAGAGCAGATTCTCGAAGAAATTCCCACCACCGAAACGGATGTTCCTCTCGACCAAATACTCACCGCCAAGATCCTCCCACAATAAAGCCATTCCATTAGCAATTCTCTTTGTCTCTGACCTTCTCGATGAATCAGCAGATGGTTTGGGAAGAAGTTGAGGAATTGCAATCAAATTTATGCGCATGAATTCTCAAAGAATGGCGTCATCTTTTAGGCTACTGTAGGCCATAGTTGGTGTTGAAAGGAACTTTTTTATTTTATCTTATCGTTTGATCATTTTGTACTGTGAACGACCTTGTTCTCTCTCATTTCCCCCCGATGTCCCCAAATCGATGAAACGGCCTGTTGATATAGCTGACAGCCAGTAATTAAGCGGTCGAGAAGACCTCCTAATGCATGCAAATCAAGAGGTTACGTCCGATGAGGCCATCCGTCGAGAGGCGGTTAGGCTATCGATCTGTTGAAAAGGGCGGGGGCGAGAGGGCGCGAGACGAGCAGAGCAGTGTCTATTTGTTTTATACGGCCCTTTCCCAGGTGGAATTGACCCGCTGACCGACCTACCTCGTCCCCGGAAGTGGATAGATCGCCTCAGGGCGGTCGGCTTTCATCATGGCACACGACCATTTCATGGATCATGGATGGCAGGCTGCTGGCAGGTAGGAATTCTTTTTTTAAATCTCTTTTTTATTCGACTCTTTCTGATAACTTTCAGCGCGTAATCTCTGCCGATTTTTTGCGTCATCTTTTGCAAGTTCTTTGCGGGAAATTGAGCCTTTCGATTTTCTTTTTTAAAGAAAAGTGGGAAAATCCTCCTGAAAGTAAAAGTAATTTGACAAGATTTTCCCACGAATAGTCCTCAAATGCCTCCTATTTACGACCGTCTTGACGCTTTTGACGCTGTTTTCCAATTTCCCCGTCCTTCTCAAATATCCTGGGGGTCAAGCTGACTAATTTGGCAGACATTTGAGCCTCTTCTAATTGGTCGACCCCAAAAACCAAAGAAAGAACATTTCCTTTGACTAGTTCCTGTTTGTCTGGCGCATTCAAGAAATCTTTTCGTTGAAATTGTGGGGGCAGACTACCGTATTTTGTACTCTGAAAAGGCAAAAAGTGACTTATTTGATACAATTCTGAGACAGAAAGATTAGGAGAAAAAGTCGAAAACAACCGAGATTGGGGGATCAAAGATCCGAGAAGACTGTAGTTTTACTGGAGGATCTTTCGAAATTATTTCGATTCTCACTGAAAAAGTTTGGAAATGCCTCTTGTCTATAGAGGGTCGGTCTGCTTTGTATCGATCCGCAAACAAACTGACCGAGGGACTGTTTATTCGCATTGCATAAGTAGGTCTACTCGTTTCGCGCGAGGTCCTCACATGGTCAAAACGATCTTCAAGTACATTTTTCAGTCTGGATGACGATGATCTTGGAATGCCAGCCGGCAAATACGCCCGAATGGATGGCGGAGATGAGCTCGGCGAGAATAAAGAGCGATTTGCTCGTGAAAACCACAGCGAGGTATGGATTTTGCGTCTTTTTAACTGAAAGATGATCAGATCGAACGAAGAAGACGAAATAAAATGACACATTATATCAACGAATTGGCAGAGATGGTCCCCCAATGTGCTGCTTTGGGTAGGAAGCCGGACAAATTGACAATTCTGCGAATGGCCGTTTCTCATATGAAACAAATCAGAGGACCCCAATCCAATGTATTTTTTGAAAATTTATTTTTGGAAATTTTAAATTTAGGATGAAACGAACTATAAGCCGTCATTTTTGAGTGATCAAGAATTGAAACATTTGATACTCGAGGCGGCTAATGGCTTCCTTTTTGTTGTCTGCTGTCAAACTGGGAGGATTCTCTATGTCGCCGACTCGATCATCCCAGTACTCAATTTGAAACAAGAGGAATGGCTGCATCATAATATTTCCGATTTGATTCATCCCGATGATCAAGATAAATTACGCGATCAGCTCTGCGGAACTGAGGGCACAATTAACAAAGTTTTGGATCTCAAAACCGGTCAGTTCTATACGAGTCGTTAGAAAGAGGATTTGTAGGACAAGTGAAGAGAGAAGGCTCCTCAACACGAGTCCATATGAGTTGTCGGCGGGGCTTCATTTGTCGGATGCGAACTGGCCCTCTGGAACCCCTTCATCGCCTCAGGAATCGACGGCCTGTCTTCCAACACAACGGTATGACTTCCCCATTTTGAGCAGTAGATTTTAGGAAGCAATTTCGTGGTGATGCATTGTACTGGATATATCAAAAATACTCCGCCGGTTGGAATTGAATCAGCTGCCTCGTCTTGTATGGTAGCCATCGCTCGATTGCAAGTCTCCTCAATGCCTGTCTGTGCCGATCCCTCTGTCAGTTCTCAATTTTCTGTACGAGTAGGGGAGGATGGAAAGATGGCTTTCATCGACAATCGGGCGAATCAACTCCTCGGCTTGAGTATGGATCAAATGGTTGGACGACCGTGGTGGTCAATAGTCCATCCACAAGATGAACAAACTCTCAGAGAAGGTTTCATGACTCTTATGAGGTAAAAGACTCCAGCAGAAATTTTAAAAAAGTTGTTTAGGGATTCACAATTGAGGGTAAATCTCCGAGTGAGGACAAGTACCGATTATATTCCTTGTGCCATCTCTGCCTATAAGTTTATGAATCCCTACAGCGAGCAATTCGAATATGTGGTGGCTACGCATCAAGTAATGAACGCTGAGGATCCGAGTTGGCAAGACGCCCAAGTTTATCCCCAGCCTATTGTGAATTTTCCTACTCAGCCGCAAGATCAATGGCAGCCTCAACCTGAAGTACCTCGCCAGGAACAGCAACTTCCTCCTGCCTGGCCCCAATGGGAACAACAACCACAGTATCATGCGTGATCTGGATAAATAAATATTTTCTGAAGAGGGTTTATAACAAAAAAAGTCAACAAGAAAGACCTAATGAATTGATCGGGAACGTAAAATATATTCCGTCGCTGAAATGCCGCTTGACTGTGGCTGGGAGAACTTCTCGTCAGGGAGGTCAGCTACATTCATCTCTGTTGGTTGCCAAGTCGTAGGATCCCATTGTCCCTAAAAATCTAAATATTGAAAGATAATATTAACTCACTTGAATTGAGGGAACAAGAGAGTTTTGACGAGTTTCCAGCTTAACGGCAGCATTTCCACTCCTTGAAAACAGCAATTGCACATCTTTTTCAATGGCTTCCATGCTCATATTTTTGGCATTTACTTGAATTATATGTCCATTTCCATATTCTGCTCGAATTAGTGGAATTTGATTTCTTACTGGCTGCGAATAAATAACAACTGATGGATTTTGTGTTCCTAAAATATCGCAAATGCAAATGGATATGGCTAGTGCTCACCTAATCTGACAATACTATTTTCAATAAAAGTTCTCATTCCTGCACTGCTTTCGTCCTTTTTACAAAATCGGAAGGTAATTCGGTGCAACTGAGGAATATACCTCGAAACACCATTATACATCGGTGTTTTAAGATAGTCCGTAAATCTCCAGGCATAGTTCAGTCCTTTTGCAGAGCTATAAATCGTCTTTATTCGATCAACACGGGGAAGAGCTGGCATTCCTGAAAGAAAAAGCTATATTTAACTCAAACGAAGAGAGACGCATGAGCTAGAAACAAATCGGATATTTTCTGAGGAAGGGGTTCATTTGAGTCGCTACAAAACGTCGGTTTTATCGTGTGCCGACATCTCTATCGTGATTTTGTTATTCAACATCTCTTTCTTGTCTATTTTTTATTTACAAAATCAAACCGGTTCTGACAACCCTATTTTCAAGTAGCTTATGTTATCCTTATAAGGTTTTTTTTTTCACAATGCTTCCAATTGGCTTGGAAATTAATTCGTTATAGATAAAATATGCTAATTAATGAAAAGATATAAACGAAGGGGTAAATTGCGTTCACGAAGCTCGCTCTATTGCCAACATCTCAAATGCGCCAGTAGCGAGCCATCAGATTGCGCCAAGCTAGGCCCTCCCGCCAATTTTCCTTTTTCGGTTAATAGAGCCAGATTGCCCTTATTTTTACATAAAAGAGAGCTGGGCTACTTCTCAAAAGCATGTTTAGCAAAGCTGTTTTAAAAACAGTCATACAATAAGAGAAAAAGCGTGACATTTTGCTCCAAATAACTTGATTCATGTCTATAAAACTTTCTGTACCATCTTATTGATTAATTTTGCTAGGAGGATATACTTCAGGCTGTAGTCACAAGAAGAAGTGGTGAAATCGATTGTAGATGCAGCAACAGCCAACCAATGGACTTCGGATAGCTGTTTACGAGAGGAATGAAACTGAAAAACCGTTAGTTTTTACCTTAATTTTCTTTCTAGATTTATCAGCTAAGAAAATAAACATACTAAGTTCTAAAAAAAATGAACTTTCTTAAAAATTTAGGAGGGAATAGCTTACCTAAATATGGTTATATTACCTTTTTTTTTCTTCGAAACCTTCGCTATATTTTATTTCGCAACATTTTCTATTGATTCATATTCCAGGGGCTGGTTCCAATGGGGCAAGTCTTCTCTTACACGGCTGGCTGAAGCAGAGGTACGTCTCTTTGCTAGTTTTGGAGCTAAAGTGATTGGACGATTTGTTCCGGTAAGTTAGATTTTATTATATTTTATACAAATTTGTTTAGATAAGATTCCATTATAGTGATATTTATACTGTAACAAGTGAAGCAGAAGAGAAAAAAGTCGATGAACCCATCGTTCTCATGCACGGATTCGGTGCTGGAGTGGCTGTTTGGTGTCAAAATATCAAATCTCTATCTCGCCACCACACAGTTCATGCATTTGATTTACTAGGTAGGGAAAAATTTCAATAAAAATTAGTAAAACTCCAGGATTTGCGCGTTCTGATAGGCCGCCATTTTCTGAGGACCCTACCTTAGCAGAACTTGAAATGGTACAAGCGATTGAAGATTGGCGAAAAGTTATGGGAATCGAAAAGATGTATCTGGTTGCTCATTCATTTGGTTAGTTTTCCTTTTTCTATAAGTTTTTATGATTTAGGTGCTTACTTGGCATCTTCATATACCCTAGAACATCCCAACCGTGTAAAACATCTAATTCTAGTCGATCCATGGGGTTTTCCAGAAAAGATAATGCCTTCTGAGAAACAGGTTAGTTCTTTCTCTTTTGCTATTTGCCTAATTACATTATCCAAAATTGTCTACTTGTTTTACAAAATAATTATACCATATTTATTTGCAGGTTCGGGCCTACCCATGGATGTTGTACATTGGAGGAATTCTCTCTTATTTTAACCCACTTGCTACACTAAGAGCAGCCGGACCTTATGGTAAATATTATTTTTATTGTTTAAATATACACATTTCAGGACCAACGCTGGTAAAGAAACTTCGTCCAGATTTGAAGCAGAGATATCGTAGTGAGAATCCGGATGATATTTACGATTATATTTATAATTGTAATGCAAGGAATCCTACTGGAGAAACTGCTTTCAAAAATATGACGTTGCCATATGGTTGGGCAAAGAGGCCGATGGTAAAGCGATTCAATGGAATCGATAGCAATGTTCCTGTCACATTCATCTATGGAAGTAAAAGCTGGATCGATCCTGGACCAGCTTTTGATATTCAGGCTGAAAGGAGCGGTCACGTCGATGTGCAGGCTTGTATTTTCAATATTTTCTCTAGTCGCTTCTATTTCCTTATATATTTCTAATTTTTTAGGTCATTCGAGGTGCAGGCCACCATGTCTATGCCGACGCCACCCAGGCATTTAATGAAATTATCCAAAACGTCGTAGATAAGTACTGGAAGTCCTAACTTTACGGGTGTAGGACCTCATTCCCCATAGCTGCTCAGTTTTACGTGTGATATATGTGCCACAAAATCGTATTTAAAATTTAGTACTAGTCAAATGTAAATACTCGCCTAATACATAGGTGTGCAAGTCACCTAATAAAAAAAATTTATCTCATATATTTCTGATCCTTCAAGGGTTTTGAATCCCTCTTTTTCTCTTTTTATGATTACGGTTTATTTTTACGCAAAAATTAAGATGGTTCAAGTCGACAAAGATCTCTTTCTAAAGAGGGCTGAAAGATTCTACGAATTCTGGGTACGTCTGTCGCAAGAAGATTAAAGATATATTTAGGAATCTGGAAAGTATGGATTGGATGATGTGGATGCCATTTATATTATTAATGGATCGGAGGATATTTATAGCAGAACCTCATCCTTCCAGGTTTTTTTTTCTCTGAGGTTCACAAATGGCAAATTATTATTTAGCAATTCCTTTTCAACAACCAGCTGTATGATACTCTGGCAGTTTTCACAAAAAAAGGAATGTATTTCCTTGCGAGTAGCAAAAAAGCAGAGTATTTCAACCCCGTGGCCTCCGATGATTTTCAAGGGAGTGTTCCTCCAATTTATCCTATCCATAGAAATAAGGTATTTATCCTCATGCCTTCTTCTAGACAAAGTGTTTAGTCCGATAAGGATGCTGAGAATTTCAAAAAACTACTCGATCAAATCCAGGAATCGGGAGGTAAAATCGGCTGCCTACAAAAGGAGAAATTCGACGGCGAATTCTACAAAGGCTGGGCGGACGTGATTGGAGGCTGCGGCTTGGAGAAGGTAGAAGAAATCTTCACAAATAAACATAATTGGCTTCAGGTTGACATCTCTATCGCTCTTGGACACTTCTTGGCTCCAAAAGACAGTGATGAAATCAAATATTGTAAAATAGCCGGCGAAGCAGCAGGAAACTGGTGGCAAGCAGCCCGCAAGAAGCTTGTAGATGCAAGTTTCCCGCAATTTTTGAAAAATAAAGAAGAATTTTAGATGATCGCCGACAGCAAAAGGCCTCGACACAATAAAGTAGCCAAAGAGCTTGAGGATATCCACGCCAGCAATGCCGTCCAATCGACATTATCTGGGAATAAGGATCGCCTCGAGACGGCTTTCACCCCAATTGTGATGAGTGGCGGACAATATTCCTTCAAATGGAGCCATGAAAGTGATGAAAAAACTCAACTTCACCACGGAGTAATCATCTCAACCATTGGAATTCGATATGACGTAATTTTGTTTTATTTCGGCCAAAACAATCGAATTATAGGGTTATTGTGCCAATGTGACTCGAACAATTCTGGTGGATCCGTCTGAATCTCAAACGAACAATTACGAGAAGATTCTGGCCGCTCAACAGGAGCTCATCTCATTCCTTAAGCCAAACGCAAAACTTTCGGACGTCTACAATAGAACTCTCCAATCTCTCAAAGCAAAAGATCCTCAATTGGCTGAAAAGCTTTGGACAAAAGATTTCGGGTAAATTTCGTTAAAAGCTGAGGAGAAATCGAATAATTTAGATTTGCTACGGGTAGTACATTCCGAGAGAATATGTTCACAATTAGTGCAAAATGCGACGAAATTATTGTTCCCGGGATGGTTTTTGTCGTTTATCTCGGAGTGAATGATCTTAAAAATTCGGCGGCTAAAGATGAAGTCGGCAAGAGATATGCCATCGCCATCTCTGATACGGTAGTCAAGCGTTTTCTTAGCTCATTTTAGCCTTGTCATTGCAGGTTCTTGTGGGCCCAGAGGAGACAACAATCATAACGGAGAAGGCGAAATCTCGTTTGAAGTCGATTATGGTGAGATTGGCGGATGATGACGATGGCGACAGAGACGACAATAAAGGTTCTAGTCAGTACAGCGAAACCAACTAAAACCATCCACTTTCAGAGAATGGAGCCGACTTGGGAAGAGGCAAACGAAGTGTTTTGATTAATGATCAGACGAGAAATAAAGAGACCAACGAGGACAAAAGGAAGGACCATCAAAAGGAATTAATGAAACAACTCAATGAAAGTGCCAAACAGCGTCTGGCTTCCCAACAAGGCTCCGAGGATATTGTCAAGTAGGTCCTTCGATGGGGCAAAATGAGTTATTTTTAGAGTCAAAAAGAGCAACGTCAGTTATAAATCGATCGATCGATTCCCACAAGAGGAGGACATCAGTAAATTGAATATCTACGTCGATAGGAAGCACGATACCGTAATTGTTCCCGTCTTCGGAGTTCCTATTCCTTTTCATATCTCCACAGTGAAGGTAGAGCGGGGGAGAGTTCTCTAAAAATATTTAGAATTGTTCTCAATCGATTGAAGGAGACTTCACATATCTTCGAATCAACTTCTCCCATCCGGGATCGAATATTGGAAAGGAGGCAGCCAACTTCCCTTTTCCTTTGGCCACTTATGTCAAGGAACTCACCTATAGGTAGGAGAATAAAATGGAAAGAAGGAAATCCATTTTAGAGCGAGCAATCTCAAGGAGAATCACGATTCGGTCGCTCCCAGCATGAATTTGACGAATGCTTTCCGATTGATCAAAGAAATCCAAAAGAGATTCCGAACTGAAGAGGCGGAGGAACGAGAAAAGGAGGGCGCCGTCAAACAGGACAAATTGATTCTCAGCCAGGGAAAGGCCAACCCCAAGCTGAAGGATCTCTTCGTTCGGCCGAACATCATCGCCAAACGAATCTCCGGAGCTCTCGAGGCTCATGTCAACGGCTTCCGCTACACCTCGATGCGGGGAGATCGAATTGATGTCCTGTATAACAACGTGAAACACGCCTTCTTCCAGCCCTGCGACAACGAGATGATCATTCTACTCCACTTCCACTTGAAGAATCCCGTACTTTGGGGAAAGAAGAAATACGGCGACATCCAATTCTTCACCGAAGTTGGAGAAATCACAACTGATTTGGGAAAATATCACCACATGCAAGATCGAGATGATATTCAAAGTGAACAAATGGAGAGAGAAATGCGCAGAAAACTCAACGCCATGTTCAAGAATTTCTGTGAAAAAGTCGAAAAACAAACCAACGAGCAGTTCGACTTCGATATGCCATTCAGCGAGCTTGGCTTCTTCGGAGTTCCCTTCCGATCGAGTACAACTCTCAAGCCAACATCGACTTGCCTCATCAATCTCACCGAATGGGTAATTTATTTTTGAGTTACAATTATTTAAAATATTCAGCCTCCATTCATTGTGACACTTGAAGAGGTGGAATTGGTCCATTTCGAGCGAGTCTCCTTCTCCGTCAAAAACTTCGATATGGTCTTTATTTTCAAGGATTATAGTCGAAAAACTCAAATGATTCAGCAAATTCCAATGACAAGTCTCGATAGCATCAAGGTTGGTTTCTATTTGAAGAGAAACCATTAATTTTTTTTAGGAATGGTTGAATTCTTGCGATATCAAATACAACGAAGGACTTCAATCTCTCAATTGGCCGAAAATCATGAAGACAATCACGGACAACCCGCAAGCCTTCTTCGAGGATGGCGGCTGGGGCTTCTTGGATAGCAACTCCGACGATGAGGAGGCTGAAAATGACGATTCTGGGGATTCTGAAGCGTATGATCCAGAAGAGGAAGACGACGAAGATGAGGAGGATAGCGATGAAGATGAAAGTGAAGGTGAGGAATGAGGGGGATTGGATGAATATCTTTCTAGGAGAAGCAACAGACGAGGAGGATGAGAGCGACGCTTCGGGCGATGAGGATAGCGAGGAATCTGGGAAGAGTTGGTCTGACTTGGAAGAAGAGGCTCGTGCTGCTGATCAAAGAAAAGAATTGGAGGACAAATATCAGGACCACGGCGATCGGGACAGAGACAGGAAGCGCCCGGGAGGCCATCACAGCAGCCATCACAGCAAGGGCGGACCTCCGGCTAAAAAGAGAAAGTAATCGACTTTTGTTTTAACACGTTTGATACTCAATTTGCTGTATTATCAGTCTTCCTCTAATAAATTCCGGTTTTTCCAATAGAAAGCATTTTGAGGTCTTTTATTCCGATTCAAACAGACTAAAGCTTGGCGTAAAAAGAGGAAGTTTTGGCCGAAGGGACCTTCTTCTCGTAGGTCGAGACGATGTTCTCCTTGTCCTGTATCTCTCTGGCTTCCTCCAGCGTTCCGACGCTCATCGAATTAGCCGTCTGAGTGCCGGTGGAGCTGACAGAACCCGTCACACTCGACAGCGACTCCCTGAAACTTGTCTCTCAGCTTGTGGCGAAACAACAAACTTGACGGCAACCTCGCCAAACTTGTTGAACATCTCCGGCAGGCAGCGAATGTCATCCACCTCTGAACGAGTGAAGCTTCTGACCTCTTGAGCTCCGTCCTTGAACAGATTCGGCAATCGTCCGATTTCGCTAATTTCGCTGGGCGAATAATCCAACGGCTTCATATCCCTCTCCCATTTGGTGAACTCGGCCGGATCGACGAATTGATTTGTTTCGATATAGCTCGAGTTAGATTTGCTTCGTCCGTTGCTCGAATAGCGGGAGAGAAGATCGCTGCTCTGATCGCGTTCGAAACAGATTGTCAGCCACTCGGTCCCCTCCTTTTTGGCGATAAAAGTTCTTCCTCTCTGTTTGGGATTCTTCATGGCCGCGACGAGAGTAACTCGAAAGGCATCCAGATCAGCTTGAGCCATTTCCTGAACAAAGATCTGCTTGATGGTTTCGTCGATGCGAGTGGGATGATAGCGGAGCCAAACGAGAGCCAGATTGATGAGATGAGCTTTTTCTGACATTTTGGTTCGACTCTTCACCAGAGCCACGATCGATCCGAAGGTTAGAAGACGAACTTCCTTCAGAGTCAGGTGACTCCCTCGCTCATGGCGCTCCACAATCATTTGAATGAAATCACAAAGGGTTGTGTTGGAGATGCCCGTGTTGGGATAAGTGGCGATATTGAGGGCTTGAACGATTGGGCCCTTCTGCGCCTGAACACGCAGGGATCTTTCCAATTGACGATGGAAGAAAACGACTCCCAGAGCCGACGTGACGACGAGGAAGTTGATCAACTCAGAAGTGCGCATCTCCACGGAACCTTCGTACATCCAATTGACAACAAGACTGACTGTTCTGGCGGGATAGTGCGTTAGATCGAGGATGAGAGGAATTCGCGAAGTGCTGAGGAGACGAGCCAATTTGGCAGAATGAGCTCCAGCAATGGCAGAGTGAAGATGATCGCGTTGCCCGTCGTCCAGAAGGAAGATCACATCACATCCACGATAGTCTTTGGCTTTGCGCTGTTGGGCCAAGAAGATTCCCGTGCGGAGATAATGCCCCGGGCTATCTTCTGTATAGTAACTGATTGAATTTCTGAATTTATTTGTTGCTCGAAGAAATTCAAAACTGACTCGGTAGGACCCATTGAACCAGCTCGAAGAGATGAAACCGCGGTAACTGAAGCTTCAACCGCTCGGAGATAAGTGAGAAATGATCCGCGTTGACCTGTCAAAGATACCGTAACCCTATCTTCATCTTTTTTGGTCTCCTTTTGACTTTTTGAGGAAGGAAACGAGTGACCGAAAATTTAAATTTTGTAAGATGAATTCAATGGCATTTTCGATCATAATGATCATCATAGACGGAAGAAAGTTTTGGAGGAACTTCGTTCTTTTTTTAGGCAAATTGGGACAAATAGGCCTGCAAGAGTCTGATTATACGGTAGATGGATGAATGCTACAAGAATGAACAAACCGAGAAAAGGATCTCGTTGTTTGCTGTCGGGTTTCTTCTAATCAGCCAATCCCATAAAGACTACTGTATCGCCTTTTGTGACAGCCGCCACCGCACGCCCATTATCGCCTGATTTAGGCAGCCAACCCGCAGCGAGGACGAGGTCGTCAGCTGTCCTGGGAGAGGAATCTCTCTGGGTCAAAAGCTACTACCTTCCTCCAACAATAAGGGGATTATAACACGACGAGTCACCCTGTATTGTTATCGTTGCGCGTGTCGATTGCGTCGACAGATTGGCACCTAGTTAATCTGCTAAGGCAGATGTCTTCGATCAGATCTCAATATGCCGTTTATTAAGAGGACTCTTTTTTGGTGAGAAGAGAGACGCAGGAGACGCAAAGACACGACTGGCCGAAGGGACGAACACAAGGAATCGAAAACGGAGCAACAAAAGCTACGGTAGATGGTGGAGACGGCTGAGGCTCTTTGGAGGACAGTTGGCGACGAAGGGATTCCACTTCCGCCGTCAATCGGGCGTTCTCTTTCGTCAATTGGCGGATCCTGCAACACTTCGAATCATTCCCTATTAAAATACTGTATTTCTTCTAAACTTCTCATGGATTTTTTGGAATTTTCCACTTGACTTCACAAATTTCAGTGCTTTACAAAGTCGCAGATCTTGATTTCCTCTACAAGATTATAAAATATTGAAAGTAAAAATTAGAGCAAAATCATGGGCGAACTACTGCAGGCTTTTATCAGAATAAATAAGGTATGCCAAATCTTTGTGAGAATCAAAAGAGTACAACAACTTCCGCTCTGCTAGATCATTCAAGCTTGTTTAAATATTGTTAAAGTTTTAAACCCAAAGTGCTCTCCAGAAAAGCAACCTTTTCAAGGCTTTTAGCCTAAATACTGTACACCATTTGATCGTGATTTTTTAATTCTATACTGATTTCTATAATATTTTATGTTCTGCAAGTTTGTAGAAGAGATCGAAAGCTACAACTTTACATTGAAACCAGTAGAAGTAATGGTCAAAAACCTACAGACAAGTTGAATATCTTGGTGGTTCGTCTTTGAGTCAAAAATTTCATATTTTTCCTTGGAATTTTATGTGAAATTGAGGTTTAACAAAACTTGCCACATACCAGTTGGAGGCGAGAATGATGGTGGATATTTTGCTGAGTTTTCGAGCGTTGGCCTCCTGTCCATAGGGAAGACAGGATCTCAGCTCCTCATGGGCATCGTTGAGATCGTGCATCCGTTTTCGCTCTCGAGAATTAATCGAAGTTCGAAGAAGATTTTGTTCCTAATTGATGAATTTTGAAAGAAATCGAAAGAAACCTCATCGTTGAGTCCGATCATCTTCTTTCTTGATTCTCCAGCGCTTTTTTTCTTTCTTACATACGGTTCGATCTCCTCGTCAACCAATAAACTCTACGTTTTTTCCAAAGATCTACAAAACCTAAAACTAACCAATTTTCCAGTTGGAGAACAAGAGCCGCTGCTGTTGAAAGAAGCCATTATGGAGGATAGTTGACAGGCGACAGTTCTGTTCAAGGAGGCGGGGCGGCCTCCACCAATTATCGCTCTGCGGGAATCCGACTATCAAAAGTCCTCAACCATCTTGTGGCAATATTCGGACCTCCTCTGATCACTTCCTCTTTCTCTCTCTTCTGAGAGCGAAATCCTTTGGAGTAAATAAGAAAAAAGGAACGAACAGATGCCTTTTCTACTCGCCTGTAACCCTAAGCCGACCCGTCTAAGCCCTATAATTTATCCATCTGACGAGGTATTGTTCCCTCTCAGTCATAATGGGCACTTCTATAAGAAGACAACGCTTCATTGAGCCAACTGGAGCGTCTACAGTAGTCCAGCCTTATTTGAGACCAAAGAGAGTTTCTTTTGAGTCCTCTTGGCAGTTATTGGACTCCCTTAGCTGATCGGTCAAGTATCCATATTCTAATTGACCACCTGGGGTGTTTTGGGTCATAATCCAATTAAGAGAGTCTGTCTGTTGGCCCCTCAGCAGGTGGTTTTGTCCATTCTTCGACTGAGAGAGAAGGAAAAAATTGCGGAACAGTTGTACTCTTGGGAGGAGGGATGTAATGGAGGGCCGAAAGAGAGAACCTACTACGGGTTTGTTACATCAACCGGGAGACGATCTCTCTCTCTCCCTCCTGAGTCAGCTGGCAGCAATCGGACTCAATCGATAGCTCCCATCCGCAACTTCTTTTGACTTCCATTTTTCTGCGACTGTCATGTATTCGATTCGAACGAGGAGCGGCAGTGTTGGACCTCGAGATTCCTCCACTTCCTATCGAACCACCAGCATCAGCAGTCGGACAGAGGTGATTTCACTTCCTCTTCTTAATCACTCGATACAATCATCTTTGCGGGGGAAACCCGATTTCGACCACGTTTCTCTTTGTTTTTTTTCTTCCACTCATCCAATTAAAAGGGCAATAATGTATCCCATTAGATGGATAAAAAAAAGTAAATTTTGACACCTCGTTCATACTTCGGACGTGTTCCCGAGCCGATCGTAATGGTTGGCAGCTGTTCGTGGCAGCATGTGCGGCCAGTCGGTGGTCAGATCAGAAAAGAAATCTTCAGAATAGCCCGAGATATTCAAGAGCGAGTTCATGTGATCCAACCGCGAGATCATCTTCCCGTCCGCCAGTCTCGATGTCTCACTCCTACCACAGTGACTATTCGTCTCGTCCAAATGTCAGTCCTTCCTATTCATCCAGGTGGCTTTTTTTCTTCCTTCTTACAAAACATTTAGATATGGAAGCATGGGGAATCTCTCGTCCACATTTTCCTCCAGCTCTTATCGATCTCCATATTCTTCTTCAAATTATCGAAGTGAAGTCTCTTCTCGGCGACCTGAGCCCTCCAGCTATCGAAGTACTTCAGACAGTTATAGGACTCCCTCAACTTATCGAGCTTCTTCTACTTTCACTCCTCGTTGTGAGCTCGTTTTAGAGAATTCTAAACGAACAAATTCCAGTTGAATCAAGACTTCCTCCGAGAGATTTTTCCTCTTCAAGTCTATCAAAATATCGTCCTGAATCCACTACCAGGTGAGATTATTTCTCTTTTTCTGAAATTTCTCCCAGTTATTCTCGATCAAATTACACACCTTCTTCTTCATATTCTGCTCGTCCAAGAGTCGAATTTCGTTCCAAAACTCCAACTTCTTCTGAAATACCTACGAGACAATCTCGATTTGATCGAGAATATAAATCTCTTTCGAGGTTTGAAAAGACTCCAGTCAATGAGGTGAGATTTCTTCTATTTTTTTGTACAAAGTCTCCCTTAGGATAAATCGGACGACGAGGTGGAAAATACCTTCCAAAAGCTGTATAATCGCTATGTGAAGGAAGCTGATTTGGAGCCAAAACAGAAGAAAAACTTTGTCTCCCATAGCGAGGCAGAAATCACGACAGAAGATGAAAGTGCCTCGGAAACGGAGAGCTCTTTTGGAGGAAATTATAGGAGAAGTGAGCTACCGAAGAGAGAATCAATCACTCCACGTGGTCCTTCTCCCTCTTTAATAACTCCAACTGCCTCGCCTCTTCCAACAAAGAAAGTAACTCTGATTGTCGAAGAAAAACCAATCCAATCGGCTGATGAGTTCCGACTGAAACATTCGGATGTCGAGATGAAGCCAGGTGGGTGGCAAAGAGAGTGGACAACATCTGGTTTCAGTCGTCATCGAGGCAAAGGTCCTCAAGCCAGCAGCCAGTGCGATGGCCAATCTCCTTAAAATGGACAGTCTTGCCGCCAAAGTGGCTGACGCCATCCACAAGAAGAAGGTTATTTTTCTTTTTTTTATTTCCTACTTATTTTATAGATAATTGAGCCCGAATTGAAGTCAAAAAGTCCAGAGAAGAAAGGAGGATTCTTCAAGGACCTTTTCTCTTCTAAAACTCCCACTCCCCCCAAAACCTCGGTTACAATCCCACCAAAACTCGATCCAACTTCCAATCCACCAAAAATATTACCAACAAATGTCGCTCAGCCTAAAACAATGGAAAAACCAATTGAAGAGCCAAAGAATGTCGCTCCAGAAGTTACAAAAACGATTTCTCTTCCACCTGAAAAGAGCCCTAAAGTGCCATTTGCAGTTCCTCTTCCTTCTCAAAAGAATCCAGAAGTCCCTCCAACAAACAAAGCGATGAAGAGTCGAGAGAAGTCGTTAACTCGAAGGTCCGAGAGTCCGAATGTCAAAAGGAGAAAAAGCTCCGTTCCTCCCGTAACAAATGGCCTCCCGCCACATGCCAAGTCGGCGTCGCCGTCGAACGGAGGATTGCAAGATGAGAAAATGGAAGTACTATCCGTTCCAGTAGTGACAGGATCGGGCAAGATGATTTCGAAGTCGACAACGCCGGAACCCAAAAAGGATACTTTGACATTGCCTACAGGAAAGGCCAGAAGCTCTTCGCCCCGGTCCAAGCCAGCGTTGACGATTGATACGAAGAAGGCTGAAGAGGCTTCGACAAGTGTGACGATTTTAATGGGAGAGGGAGGTGGGTTGTTTGTTTTTCTGCCAGATCTCGGACCAGCTGGCCGAGCTATTTTACAACCATGAGAAAGAGAGAGCTATACTTTAGAGATGAGTCGAAGTGTCAGTCCTGCCGCCGTCGAGACTCCTCGCCGAAAGAATCGCGATCGAACCCGAACTCTTGAAAATATGCTTAAGGTGAGACCCTCGCTTTCTAACTTCTTTTTTGTTCCCAGGAAGTAGCCGAGAAAAACGACAAAAGCTCGACAGACTCGCCGATCACACCCACTCCATCAAAACCGCCGCCACTTCTTCTCGTCACGGGAGCTTCTGCTCCCAGCACTCCCCGAATTGTGAAGAATTCTCCAGAGGAATGGGGAAGTGGCTCTGGGAGTTATTATGGATCCGATGAGGATGAGGAAGGATGGACCGAGGCTGAAGACGAAGAGGATTACGATTCTGACTTTGAGTTCTGTATTTCGGAGACTTTTCGAATCCCAACAAAGACGAATGTCTATCCCCCATCCATTAGAGCGTCGCCATTTGTCTCCGACTATGAAAGTGATTGTAGTGGGCCGTTTTTAGCTTCACAGAAATGGTTTGCCTGTTTTTTCCTCCTAAATGACATTTTAAGGGAAGATTCGCGTGGTCGAGTCGATCGTTTATTCGCCGTTCCTCCACCCACCTTCACATGTTCCGTCTCATACGATGGTCAAGAGAGTTGGGATTCTGATAGTGTTCATAGTTGTGAAGACGAAGAAGAAGAAGAGGAAGATTTCAATTGGCGACCGAATTCCTCCTCTTTAGCTGGATATCGCTCCCCAGGACCATTTGAATCTGACGAAGTAAGAAAAAAGAGGAAGGAGGAGGAATCTTTTAGGATTTGGATGGAGCTCATTTCCACGACTCAGTTCAAGTTGGATTCACTTTGAAACTCGTCGATCGAGCTGCTCTCAAAGGAAGTACAGAAAGTGACTCAGAATATTACGACGACGAAGATGAAGAGGTGCATTTTTGAGTTTAAAAAGTAGGTGAAGATTACAGTACTCTGAAGAGGAATACTGGGATGAAGATGAGGAAGAATATGAAGAGGAGGAATACGAAGAAGAGGAGGAACAATTTACAGACGAAGAGTGTATGATGAGTGCTGAAGAGAGAGCAAGTCTTTTTAGGAAGAAAACAACTTTTTTATAGAGTCCTTCGCCAACTCTTTTCACTGCGAGTATAGCCGAGGAATCGTATGACTTGGATGAAACAGAAGATGCCATTTTCGAGACTGATTTCGAAGTCGCCCTGCCAGCTGCCATCCAACCAATGGACTCAACAGCTTCCAAGCATCGAGAAATCACTTATACCAAGGATTTAGAGATGCATATGACCGTGGAAAGTGCCGACAATCTAAGCGCCGAAGAAAAAGAAGCAGCTAAAGCTGTAGCCAAGAAAATCAAAAAGGACGGAACTACCGAAACTGCTAGCAAAGTCGTCGTTCCTCTGATGGTAGCTCCGATCCAAGGTAAACCGAATGAAGCAATTAGCAAACAAAAACTTCAGAAGATATTTCTCTTATGGAAGCTGAAGAAGTTGAGCCAGAAGCGCTGGAAATGTTGAATCCATTGGAAGTCGACTCAGAGACTGGCGTTTCTGATGTAAATGTCGTGCCGACCTTTGTTAGGCCGCAGACTGAAAAAGTCCAAGAGGTGAAATCTGCTGATCAATGATCATTTAAAAATTTAGGAGTTTACTAGTCGATTTGCAACGAGTAAGCCTTTGACTGATTTTGCGAAGAAAGCGGTGATCCAGCCGACGAAATTAGAAAAAGCTGAAGTGAAAGAAACCAAAACAAGTGATGCCCCGCCCAAAAAGGTCAAGGCAGGAGTGGCCAAGACGGCAGAAAAAGCTCCAAAAACTCCAGACCCAGTTGTTAAGACGACAAAATCTGCGGAAGATAAAAGTTCTGTGAGGAAATCGGCGTTGAATATGAAGGACGAAGATGCCAAAAAGAAGGCGGCGGCTGATGAAGAAGTCGCAAGACAAAAAGCCCGAAGACTTGGAACCGTCAGCGCACTGGCTGATAAATTTAAACCAACGGAGGAGCCAATTGTTTATAAAAGATCCAGTCGATTGGCTCCAAAAGAGGAGGAGCCTCGACCAAGGCGGAAATATGAAGTTATTAAGCCGGTGATTAATGATGAATTTGATAAACAGGTTAGAGGAAAATCGAAACTAAATCTGCTTTTAGATGGAGGAGATTCGAGCCCAAATGAAAGCTGGTTCAGTCTCATTCCAATCAGAACTGAAAAATCTCTCAAAGGGTATCAGCTCTGTGACAGAAGAGGCCAAGAAGAAAGAACTCGAAGATAAACATCGCAAATTTTTGGATAAAACAAGTGGAGTTTTTGGAATGGCCGAGGAAGAGAAGCAACGATGGAAGGAAAGACAAACCACTAAGCCGACTCAACCTGCACCGGAAAAAATAAAAAAGAAAGTCGAAGAAAAGCTCGAGGAGCCTAAGAAAGAGCCAAAAAGAACAATTCGTCGAATAAATAGAGACAAACCCAAGGAGGAAGAAAAGAAATTGGTCAAGGAAGAACCAACAAAAGTCAAGGAGGAATCAACGGCCCAACCAAAAGCACCTCCAGCTGCTCCTCCTCCTATACCAATTGATAGATTCAAAAGAGATAGAACTCCTGTTGTTAATGTGAGTTGTGTGAACATTTTTGGATGCTTTGTTTTAGCCAGCAGATACTTTGAAGAAACCTTCTACGCCAAAGCAAGACATTGTGGTTGATGACAATAATTTGGCTTTGTTCCAAGCTGTTACAAAGGTTTCAATCTGCTTTTTATGATCGCAATTGATCTCAGGTTGCAACTGGAAAAAGAGATTTGCCCAAGGATTTGCCAAGAAAACAGGAAGTGAGAACTGAAGCAGCAGAATTGCAAGCTAAAATAGCTCAAAAGATTGAGAACAAAGCAGATGTGAAACTACCAAAATCTGATGGAGCTGCTGCCACCAAAATTCGCAATGTAAATTTGCTTCTTTTCGCGAATAGCAACCAACTTCAGGCTTTGGGTAATGTTTCGAATACAGCGGTAGACCAACAAAGGCCACTTAAACGATACACAACAAGAAGAAAAACCCAAGAAATTGTAAATGAATCTCTACAGCCAAAGCGAAAGAGACGAATGGTAGTTAGACACGGGAAATTTATTGGAAACCCTCATGATATTGACATCTTGTTAGGATGGGAGAAGCAGAGCACGTTTGAAGAAATGGAAAAATTCTTTGAACTCGAAGGAAATGTGAAAAGTGCTCGAGTTGGAAATGGAAAGCTAAAACGGGTATCAGCTACTAAAATTTGGATTAGCGATTTGACGGTAAAGAATACTCGAACAAAATACTGTTTTTTCAGGATATCGATAAGATATACAAAGCAGCTGAGATACGGGACATCACGGCTTCGGTCGACTGAAACATTCCCCCTTTGTTATTAAATAAATTGAAGTTATTGAAAATAACATTTTATTGATCCAACAAAATCAACAACTTAGAAGCGGAGCTTAGTGAAGAACCACTTGTTCTTTCCGGTCTTGTAGCGTTCCTCAAACTTGGCCTTAATCTCGTGAACAGCTCTCCTCTTTTTGGTGGGTACCTTCAAGGATTCCTGCAAAACAAGGACATTAAAATTCAATAACTCTCTTACCTTGTTGATGTTAGACTTCTCGAAGGCAACGTCGACCGTGTATCGGGTAGGAAGGATGTGGGAGTAAGAGACAACCTTGACGAAAGGCCTCAGCTTGCTGCGCTTTTCTATCTTCTTCTTTCCCATGGAGCGGGTGACCTAAAAAAGAATATAAATAAAAATAGATGAAAGGGAAATACCTTCAACGGGTACTTATCAATACCAGCGATGATAGCATGGGGATAATTCCTATCAGTAGCTCCATCATCTTGAGCCTTTATGACGATAGCCTTACGGCCGGCGTACTTTCCTCTAAGGACGAGGACGACCTTTCCGGGTTTCATAATTTTGCCCATTTTGACCCTGAAAAAGAAATTATAAGCAATATAGAAGCAAAGAAATTACAAAGAATAAGAGATTATACGGCCTGAGACCGAAAACGAAACGATTTAAAAGAAAAAAAACAATAAAATCCTTTCTTAATATGTTTGGACATATACACGTCTAGTTTTTTCTTTTTTATTTCTATTGAAGTGCTTCTTAGAGGTTTCGGGATCGGCCAAAGACGGAACTGCTGTACCCGATGGCTTAAATAGAACACTCCCTCTTCCAGTTTTAACGTGTGCCGAAGCAGTTTCTGCTTCAAAGAAATTAGCTTCCACTCTTCTATCCACAGTTGATGGTCCATTTAGCAAGCCACGTTTTTGCAATTGTTCTAATTGAACTCTAGCTGACGTCGATGGGACCAAATTTGAAGGATAGGTAAAGGCATCAAAAGCTTCTTGTTCTGTGCTGGGTGGGGCAGCTATCCATCTAACTTTCCCATTTACAACATCTTTGATCAGCATTCTAGCTGATCGTGAGCAGTCAGGAATACCAGAAGCAGACATGAAGCCTCTCATAAAAGCTAAGGCTGTTAGAAGATTTTCCGCGGACGGCTTTTCAGCTTCAGGTAACATTATTGAGTACATGTGTTCAAGGAACTTTAGTGGAACTCTTGAAAGCAGTAGAGCCGTTGGTCTAAAGTGATCTCGCATCTGATCAACAGGCAGAATTCCTGAAATAATGTAATGGTAAATTTTAAACGTGAGCAAACCATTTAAAAACATTTCGTCTCTTCCAAAGGAGAATGAAGGCATAACTAAACCAGGACAGTCGCAAAGACACAGCTTGAAAGATTTGCATAATATTAAATGCATTTTTACCTGACTATCCACATGAATCGTTTGAAAATGACGTGTCTTTCCTGGTGTAGCTGACACAGAAACTTTCTTAGCTCCAACGAGCTTATTGATCGTTGAGCTCTTGCCAACATTTGGATAGCCGACCATTCCAACTACTAATTGCCGTTCTCCGGGGGTATTTGTAACATGACCTATGCGTTTTAAGCAAGAGAGCAATGCAGCTGGATCGTTAAGAATTCCCAAATCTTCTGAAGAAGGTCCGGGTTTAACATCCTCTTCATCAATAGTCGGTAATTTGTCAAGGGCAGACCTAATTAAAAAATTAAACACACAGCAAATTGACCAACCAAAAAACAGCTTCAATCAGCTGTGTTTCAAAATATTCTTTCCATAGTTTTAGATGATCAGGTTCAAGCAAATCAGCTTTGTTTACAAGAAGCAGCAATTGTTTTGCTGGATCAACTTCCTTTACATATGCAGCCAAATCTTTGCTATAGAACAATAATGGATTTCGCGCATCGACAATCTAAGTCATAATATTTGTGATTTTCCAAATAATATACCTGAACAATAATGTCACTTTTCTCTACTACACGCCAAAGTTCTCTCCACATATCAGGATTTCTTTCAAAAGGTGTCAATGATAGACCATTTACCTGAATAAAAATAAACAACAATTCTGCTTTTACTAACCTCTTGCAACTCTGATAAATTATTCCTCCATTCCAAAAAATTTTCATTTTCAAGGCGAGTAAGCTCTTCCGTTGTTGACCAATCAGCCTTTTGAGGTCTACGTGGAATACGCAGGCGATGCTCATATTCTTTTTGTAGTTCAACGTTGTTCTTGAAGTCAACTCTTGTTGGTACGACGACAGCGACTTCTCTGGAATATGCTATTGAGACATTTTCTATTCGTGAAACAACGGTCAGAAAATTTTAGCGAGAAACGAAACACTTACTAACTTCTCGATCACTCGGAAATGCTCCCGCTCAGCAGTGAATTCTGTCCCAGCAAGCTGTGCTTTTGCCAAAAACTCCTCGAGACTCGTCTCATCAGTAACAGAATCGATGTAGTGACCTTGTTCCTGTAAACTTATATTGCACATGGAGACACAATAAACAGACTTTCTCCATAAAAGCCGGATTTTCAATATCATTTCCGTCATACTTAGCTCTTCGATGCAATTTTCTACTTTTTTCACGTTCGTTACTCAGGGTGTTGCCAAGAGACTTGTTTAATCCAGTGGGCTTTTTGTTGGATGGCCGGCGTTTCGTCATTCTAAATATAAAAAAATAATCGCGGTATTGAAATCAGTTATGATTAGACAGAAATAATATATTATACTTTGTAAAAATAAAAATAAAGCAAGAAAAGAACTTCGAAATTTAGGCTCGTGTTCTCATAGAGATTCTGGTGTCCTGGCTAGGGTTACGGTGTTTTCGTTCAAGGACCCACGTCGCAATGAGACCTTTAGCATTATTCCTCAAGTCTTTACAAAGCTGTATTTTTATTTGTGATTTCTATAAATAGTTGTTAGCCTATTTTAGCACAAAAATAGGAACGGGATTGCGCAACTGGCTTTTTAAAATGTTAATTCATCTGTTTCCTAATTCTTTCAATGCTAGTGACAACATTACTATGGTTATAGGTAATGAATCTTCTCCAAATATCGTCAATACGCCAGATTGCTGTTAGATGGAATTGCCCTTGGCATAGGAACAGCTTCCGACCATGCTATTTTCCTTTCAAAATGCAAGAAAAGCTCAACACAGCCACAATAGAAGAGCGTACAAAAACTCGAGGCGGTAGATTGATGCTAATGCGAAGAGTCTTAAGAGAGCAGCCATTCCTTGGATATATCACAGCTCCGCCTAAATCAGTCAAGCCATCGTATCCATTGTAAGCTGATTATTTCAAGTACTATAATAAAATAGTTGTATCTTTTTCATTTTTTTTTCTTATCTGAACAAAAATGCAATGATTAAAAAGTAATAATATTTTATTGGAAGAAAAAGATCTTACAAAACTAGCAGACAAATAAAGAAAGGTAGGATAAGTAATTATTTACTTTCTCTTTTTAGGCGAAGGCCCACCTTTACTATGATGACTGCTATTCTTTCTCTTGCGACCATCATTACCACGAATTTTATCTTCGATTTCCTTTTTCTTGTCAGCAACGCGAGCTTCTTCTTCCAAGTCTGACCAATCTTTTCCGGACTCGTCACCATCTTCGTCAGATATAGCACTTTCATTGTCATCGTCGGCATCAGATTCGTCTAACAATAGTAGATTTTAATTTAAAAAAAAAAAAAAAAAACTTTCGCTCTCATCTTCGGCACTGTCTTCTTCATCCTCAGGCTCATACGCCTCTGAATCAGTGTCTTCTTCTTCAGTATTTTCATCATCGGAGTTGCTATCCAAAAAACCCCAGCCACCATCTTCAAAGAAAGCCTTCGGATCATCCGTAATTGTCTTCATGATTCTCGGCCAGTTAAGGGATTGAAGTCCTTCGTTGTATTTGATATCAGAGGTGTTCAACCAATCCTAGAAAGGTTTTTCTTTATTTAAAAACTAAACTAACTTTGATGCTATCAAGACTTGACCTGGGAATTTGTTGAATCATTTGAGTTTTTCTAGCGTAATCTTTGAAAATAAAGATCATATCGAAGTTTTTGACGGAAAAAGAGACTCGTTCGAAATGGACCAATTCTATTTCTTCAAGCGTCACAATGAATGGTGGCTTAATTTTTGGAAGGTTAAAATAATAATAAAAATACCCATTCGGTAAGGTTAACGAGGCATGCTGAAGTGGGTTTGAGAGTTGTACTTGAGCGGAAAGGAACTCCAAAGAATCCCAATTTGCTGACTGGCATATCAAAGCTGAGCTGATTGTTTGTTTGTTTTTCGACTTTTTCGCAGAAACCCTTGAACATAGCATTGAGCTTTCTGCGCATTTCTCTCTCCATTTGTTCACTTTGAATGTCATCTCGATCTTGCATGTGGTGATATTTTCCCAAATCAGTTGTGATTTCTCCAACTTCGGTGAAGAATTGGATGTCGCCGTATTTCTTCTTTCCCCAAAGTACAGGATTCTTCAAGTGGAAGTGGAGTAAAATGATCATCTCGTTGTCGCAGGGCTGGAAGAAGGCGTGTTTCACGTTGTTATACAGGACATCAATTCGATCTCCACTCATTGAGGTGTATCTAAATCCAATACTATTTAGAGACAAAAAAACTAACCGAAATCCGTTGACATGAGCCTCAAGTGCTCCTGAAATTCGTTTTGGAATGATATTTGGACGAATAAAGAGATCCTTCAGTTTAGGATTGACTTTTCCTTGACTTATTATCAGCTTATCCTGTTTTACAGCTCCTTCTTTTTCTCGCTCTTCAGCTTCTCCGGTTCGGAAGTTTTTTTGCATCTCTTTGATCAAGCGGAAGGCAACTTTAAGATTTGTACTTTGGATGGTACCATCATGATTTTCAATTACATTGCTCGCTCTAAGATTGGTTTAAATACATTAACTAAATGTGCTTGCCTAAAAGTGAGTTCCTTTAAGTATGTGGCTAGAGGAAATGCAAAAGTATTAGCTTCTTTGCCAATTGCTGATCCAGGATGAGAGAAATTTATTCGGAGATATGTGAAATTTCCTTCAATTGATTGAGAGCAATTCTAAGACAGTTAGTAGAAATAAAAACAAACCTTAATAGTCGAAATATGAAATGGAACTGTAACTCCAAAGATTGGTACAATAATAGTATTATTTTTTTTATCTACGTAGACATTTAACTTGCTAACTTCGTCTTCTTGCGGAAACCGTTCAAATGACTTGTAGCTTACAATATCCTTTTTGATTCTAAAATCAATTACCTACTCAATCTTAATTCTCACTTTATTACATCATTAGAATCATACTGTACTTCCAAGCGGTGCCTAGCACTTTCATTAATTTGTTTCGCTAATTCCTTCTGATGATCTTTGCGCTTATCTTCATTTGTCTCTTTATGTCTTGTTTGCTCATTGATTATAACACTTTTTTTTCGTCCTAATTCCCTACCATTTTCTATAGATTATTATAAAATATTATATTTTTTTACCTTCTTCCTTCACTCTATCCATTATAGATTTTAGCCGATCTTGCAGAGCTGCACTTTTTTCATTAAGTTCTGCAGTTCGTGAAACAGTTTCAACCAATTTGCTTGTTGCATTGCCTAGATCTTTAACCATCCTGAATTTTATAATCTAGATACAAATAATAAAAGAACTCAAATAAATACGAAATGATGTGCAACTTGTGTTTAAAAAAAAGTAAAAACGAATTATTTGATAAAAGTTCATATACGAAATAAATTATGTGCATAAATCAAAAAGAGAGTGACAGATATTAGTTTTATCATGAGAAAGTTTATACCTTTGTGATGTCTTTTAGGCTACCGCTTATCCGCATTTCATTTAGGCTGCAGCGTATTCGCAATTCATTTAAGCTACTACTTCTCTGTAAACTCTGATGCAGATCGTCTTTAGAATGCTTTAGAAGGCGGCCATTTGTTAGCTCTAAATTATTTTCAGCATAATTTTTGTTTAATTCGTACCCTCAGATTTTCTACGAACTAGGGGAATAGTCTTTCCAGATTTCAAATCTGGTAAATCTAGCGGTTTGCCTTCTTTGCAATTAGTATCTTTAAAAAAATGGAAATATTTAAAAAGAAAGCAGTATACATACCATTTTCCTTCAAATCAAACGCCTGTATGAATCTTTCTGTAGCGTTTTGGTCTTTGATAGTGGTCTTGTTAGAAAGATTTGTGATTTTCAAAGAAGTCTTACTTCCTTTTCTCTAAAAGTTCGTGCATATTAACTGTTAGCATAGTACTTTAGTATTTTTACTGTCTTTCCAATTTCTCTTCTTCCTAGTTACATTTTTGTGAACAGTTCTAGGAGCAGAAAGGTTGTAATGCAGCTAAATAAGGCTAATCATTAAAATAAATATTACATTATTTTTCTTTGCTTGTTTATTTATTTTATTAACCAAGTTTTCTGAAGAACAACTCGGAGGAAGAACTATTGCTGATGGTCTCTTAGTTAGTGAAGCTGCCTTTTTAGTTCTAGCACAGGGTTTTTCGAACTGAAACTTGAATATATACATTTAAAATATTACCAGATCGCCGATAAGAGCGATATCGACCTTAATGTAATGGACATATTCTTCCATATCCGAAACTATTATGATTTTTCCATCGTTAGACCAGGATGCATCACTTAGACAATGATAGGTTAGATCATTAAATAAGGCAATTGCATGTGTGTGTTGACTATCATATATAATAATTTCCTCACGAGTTAATGCCAGCCATACAACACGATAAGGAAGTCTAAATTAGTATTAGTAGAAATATTTCAAATCCAAAGAGTGGGATAATGCATATAAACCAATTAAAAAACCTAACCCTGAATAATTATCGCCATCTTTAAGTTTATAGGAAATTGGGCAGAACTTGATTAAAAATGTTGGTTTAGACGACGGTAAAATTGCAAGAGGATGACTTCTGAGAGCTTTTGACCTACTAAAGAGAATATCTAATAAATAAGTTAAATTTTCTTACTTTTGTAGTTTCTCTACATCCTTTCTTTTGTATACGTAGCTGCAATGATTCTTTTTGTTGTCAATATGAAGGCATCCTGCTGAAACGTTAAATAAGTAATAAAAATTCTGTAAGATATAGAAACCTGGAGCAACGATTAATTGGCCACAGGGTGAAAAGGCGCTTGTACGTGTAAATGTAGTAAGTAAATCATCATGGAACAATAAATATGACTGAAAATTACAATTAGTAACACCTGATTTTGAACCCTTTTTTGAAGTGTTAAATCTCCGAGGGATATGTTTGGCAATTGGACCTTTCCAAATGTATGGATGAGAGTTCCCTTTGCTGCACAAATCAAATCCATTTTTCTATCGGTAGACATAGTAATAATATACTTTCCAGTAGGATCATATGACACTCCGCTTGGAAAATAGCGATATTGGCTGAGAATGAAGCGATGCTTTCCTAAATCATTTGGGATTATAAACAAAGTATATAAACTAAACACCAGTTTCTGCTTCATGTACACGAAGAGTTGCATCATTTGATACAGACGCAATGTACTTTCCGCATGGACTCCAGCAGATGCAAGTTACATCGCTTTCATGATATAGCACCTAATGAACTTTAGAAACAAAATAATTTCTAACCTTTATACGAAGCCAATTTTCTCTATTTGCCGGCATGCCAACCCCTGGCTTTCTTGTCGACGCAGTTGTTGACATCCTCCATATAAAAATATTTCCACGGCAATCACATGATGCAAGAAGATTAACTGAATTGGTATACAGAAGGAGAGAAAAAGTTACATTTTGGATTCGGACAAAATTTGACTTGGTTTACACTTCCCAAATGGCCTTCTAGGTTTGAAATCATGGCTATACCGATTTCGTCTCCAGCCTTTTTACTTCCTAATTCTAACTCCCATATTCTTATCTAATATTTTTTACAAAATTTATAATGAGAAAAGTAACCTCTTCTTGTGTACTTGAAGTAGCAAACCTATAACAGTTATTTTGGCTCGTTGGGTGCAAATCAACCGATAATAGAGGTTGTCTTTCATGGTAGGTCATTTCTGGCATGTAATAAAACATCTTCTTAAACCTAAAACTTCTAGAAATAAAAGCAGCTACGTTTTATAGTTGTAAGCAAAGTGTTATAGGATATAAGAATGCGGATAAAAGGGCAGAAAAAATCCTACATTTTTTGCTTTCGTGGAATACCGAGTAAATAAGAGTCTCGCAAAGTTTCTTGGCAAGCTTGTATTCGAGGCTCGATGTCTTGCTAGCAACGCTTTCTACGCGGCCGTTTATTCAAACATTCTCGACATCTACTACTTTATCTCAGTTTTTCAGATTATTTCCATTCCTTTATGCTTCAAGACGTTGGAAATGATATTGTAGAAAATTAAAACTCAATTTGAGCTAGTTTACGCTTTGTTACTCTTTCCTTTTGTTAGCTATCGAAATATTAAAGATCATGGGCTTCTATTTGCCAGCAACTTTTATTCACGGGGGCTTCTATTAGAAATTCCACAGCTGTACGAATGAAAGCTACTCTACATCAGAAAGCCTTTGTATAAGTCCAAACTGAGTCAAGGGTAATGAGAATGGATAATTTAAATTCTGAAACGAAAATTTTCAGATATTTGCATTTTTATTTAAAATACGTACATAAAACTGAAAAAAAGAATGATACTCGTATCACAATTTGAGAGATATATTTAGTTGCTACTCTGCGCTGACTATGCTTATTCGCTTTTTAGCTTTTGGCTCATTCCCTTCTGCATTTGCAGGTTGTCTTCTGCTGAAAAAACAATTATTGGCTATAAATGAGGCTTACGATGAAACAGGACTTTCGTCGGTTGGCTTCTTCAAATAGCGTAGCATCAGTCCACCCGGCGTTGCAGATTTGGGTGTCGTTACGGCTGTCTTAGCATTTGGTGTAACTGGCGCAGAAGTGAGAATTTCCTTCTCTTCTTCAGTTACTGAAAAAAACTATAATAATACAAAGATACAAAGACCTTTCTTCCTTTCTTTTTTCGGTTTACGCTTCACAAAGTGTGGTGATTCAGGGCACTCTGGAAGTTTTTCAACCTTAAATAAGATTAATATAGAAATAAAATTGACATACCTGAACACCAAGCGAATCAATGTTGAACTTTAGATAGTGACAATAGCCTTCCATAGAAGAAATTACAACATTTTTTCCGTCTATCGACCAAGATGCATCGCTAATGTTATTATAACTGATATTTTCGACAAGTGCAATAGCACTTGAATGTTGACTATCATAAAAAATTATCGATTCCCTTGTTAACGCCAGCCAAATTAAGCGATACGGCAACCTGTAAATTATTTGCTCATTACTTTTTTTCCCTTTACCCTGAATAATTTTCTTCGTAATTTTTATCCAAATCGAATATTATTGGACAAAATGTTATACAAAACGTCGGCAATGGCGACGGAAGAATAACTGCTGGTCGATCCCTATAAAGTATTAGCTTAATTAATGATTAAAAAAAAGTATTACTTTTCCAACTCCCATCTCTTAAAAATGTAGGTGCAATACACATCTTTTGAACCAATTTCTAATCTACCAACTGAAAATAGAGTAATAAATTATATTATTTGATGAAACCTGGAGCAACTATTATCTGTCCACATGGAGAAAAGGCACACGATCGTGTAAAAGTTGTTAATTGATCGTCATGAAATAATTTGTAAATCTGTTTATAAATGTTTTTATAATACGACAAACCTTTGCTTCAAGAGAAAATTCTCCCAAATTTGTTTCAGGCAATTCGCAAACTCCGAAATTCCGCAAGCGTGTACCTTTTTGGGCACATATTAAATCCATTTTACGATCAGTTGACATTGTTACAATGTACTTTCCCAGCGGATCATAGGAAACACCATTTGGAAAATGGCGAAGATAACTGACAATAAATTGTCTTTTGCCTAAACAATATTTATAATTAATAATATTAGTTAACCTGTGATTGCTTCATGCACTTGTAAAGAATCATCATTGGAAACAGAGGCAATAAATTTTCCACAAGGACTCCAACACATGGCAGTGACATCACTTTCGTGATTAAAAACCTATTAAATTATATGCGAAATGTGCAAACTAACTTTAATTCGTTGCCAATTCTCTTTATTAGGTGGAAAATCTTCTAATGGAATCGCAGTAGAAGGCTGAGCAGAAAGTTGCCAAATTGCAATACGACCATGGACATCTCCAGATGCCAATAAGTTGCCTAAAATAAATGTTATAGAAATAATATTAAGAACAAACACTCCGGATTTTGCGAGAATTTTACTTGATTTATAGCAGCATTATGGCCTTCTAGATTTGCAATAAAATTAATAACAATAGGGTAAACTCCTTCTTTAGCTGTTTCATAAAAGAAGTCCCACAATCGAATCTGAAAGTTTATGTGTTAAAGTCTTCTTAGTAAAAGTGATCACCTCCTGCTGTACACTAGATGTAACAATTTTATAATGACCATTTTTGCTCACTGGATGTATATCTACCGATAGTAAAGCTTTCCTATCATGGTAAAAAATTTGCGGCATATAGTGATGCATCGTATAGATCTGCTCGTCTTCTCCCTATACCCAACCTAGAAGATTGAATTAGCTTAAATAGAAGTTGAAAAGTGTTATAGATATAAGAAATCATTTACTTAGATTTGAACGAAAAGTTTCTTTGAGAAAGTGATCTTATAAAAAGAGTAAATATATTTGCAACTAAATATATAGAAGTGAAGAAAGAAGTGTGATAGCAAATTCCCGATTTTCCCGCGCCCATGTGAAGCGTACTAGTGTACGACCCGTTGGATAAAAATCCAAAACCTTTTGAGAATTCTGGCAACAACGCGGCCTGCGCATCTGCGTCTCCCATTTATAAGTAGTCTGCGTTATAGTTCTAAAGAGAAGAAATGGTAAAAAGTAACAAAAAATTCATAACAATAACAAACAGAATAACAATTCAGAATTAATTACTGGGTATTACATGGCGGAGCTAAGCAACTAGAAATAAATAATGGGGCAATGTGCGAGAGAGGTGGGAGTGAATGACATGGAGCTTCTAAAATTTTCAACACATTTTGAGACGACACTATTTTTGAGCGTGGTAATTTAATCGATTCTGCTGGTTGAGTAGATGATAGTTTACTAAATGGAGTTTTATGTTTAACTTCAGGCACTTCATCTACATCGGCAGAGCAACATTTCATCATTGCAAGGCCCTGTAATTTTAAAATAGCCTGTTTTAGCATTATTTGTACAAACCTTTGCCGTTTTAGCAACTAAAGCAACAGAATTCTTGAAACTAATTGCGACTATGTCATCAATATTTGAAGAAAACCTTAAAGATTTCAAAACTCTGCTACTCTCTGGGTCGAATTCAATAACTATAAAACATTAGACTTCTTAGATGTGTTTTACCATGATCATTCTCGTACCCGAAGCAGCCAATTTCACTTATATGACACTTAAGTGGCTGTTCTACAGTCCACTTATGTGACAGTGTATTTATATTCCAACACGCAACGGATTTAGAACTTGTTATGATAAGATAATGTGGAGTAGCCCATTCGAGACTGTTAAATCCTTCATCAACGCGGAAAGCTTCGAGAATTTTCATCTAAAAGAATCTTTTGTAGTTTAAAAAAAAAAATTAAACCTTTTCTATGTTCCAAACAAGAATATTAATACCAGATACTCCCTGGTGTGCAGATGCCCAAAAGCCGCCAGGGGTAATTGATGATGCAGCTATTATTGTTGTATTCTATACATAGTGACGATGCGTAAATGAATAAACAGACCTGCCAATTTGATACGCATCTTGATGCATCCTTAAACCATAATGTTTTAGCTTCATTTTGATGCCAGACATCAATTGATCCAGAATTGGTACATGTAATATATACCTGAAGACTTAAGTCGTTTGAAAAATATGCCTACTTCGCCATTATCTGAAACTGGTTGTCGACAACCAGAAATGAAAGTCGTATCGACCGGAACGGAAAATGCGTTTAATACTTCTCCATCATGTTCAGAAATTCTTTTCCAAAAGCGTAATCGTCTCTGGAAAAATTTAAAAAAAAAAAAAGTCTTACGTGTTCATCTGTAAAATTAACTAAGCTTTCCAAAGAAACAACAGAATTTTTGCTAAGAAATACTTCTTCTAATTGGTGAAATGTTTGTACTTCTTCTCTAATCTCTGACATATCTCCTTCAACAACATTTTCTAATGAGAGGCATGCCTATTTATTTTTACTGAAATATGATTTTTATAACCTACTTGTCTTGCTGTTTTTTTCTCAATTATATTAACCCATTGCATCCATCCTGGTGTACCATTCATAACGAACATATTAGGAGTCAAGGGATCGCTTAAACATTTAAAAGTAATTCTAAAATAAGTTAAGCAAACCTTGAAAATATCGACTGTTTACATCTTTTGCTGAATGTGATTGATGGAATCTTACATAGCAACGTCATTGTCGAAAGCATAGCAATATAGAGGCTGTTATCCTCTAAAAAAAATAAATAATTAGAATAAATTTTTTGTTAATACCCATGAGAAGAACAGCTTGTGATCCATCTTCTGAAAGGATTACTCTTGTAACAGCTGATTGTAGGCGTGTTAATAAAGAAGGAGGACCCGTTGATTTTAGAGACCACTTGCACATGACAGTTTCTGCTCCTGCCGAAATAAGATTACCAAAAGGGGTAATAGCCATTGGCGCTGATATCTATAAAACTAATTTATTTTAAGCTTATATTACCTTATGCCAATGAAGAGAATACGTTCCCGAAAGGCTCAGTTTTTTTGTGTTCAAGTTATTCCTGAAAATTACTCATAAGCTAATATAAACTTTCTTACCATATATAAACTTTTCCAATGCTTAATGAAGCTACTACAGTGTTTTCTAAAGCAGCAATACGAACAAAAACATTTTTTTCATTTTGATCTTTAGATAGCCCTAAATTTATTTGTACTTTGGACTACCTAAAATGTACCTGCTAAACTAGATTTATATTCGAATTGTTCTCTCTTTTCGGCATCACTTTCGCTGTCTAAGCATAACTTAATAATATTTTTTCCATAGCAATAAACAATGTACGTATCCTGCAAAATGAACTATTATATTTTAAAGCTAACTGTTATCGCAAGTTGTTCTTTTAGTAGATTCGAGGGAATGGTGTCTATTTTCTCCAATGTCTGGTCTTTCATCAATACACTAAGTGTATCTTTTTTCTTCGAGTCGCTTCCTTCTGTAACCCAGGCAGAATGCTTTTTAGAAAAGCTCCATACAACATTTCTGCAACAGTTTAAATTTACAAATTATTGGCTCACTTTACAGGGAATGCAGTAATCCTTCTAGTATTTCGCTTAATAATCTCATCGGAAACAAGCTCCCATTTTGTTAATTCGCCATCAGAACTAACCGTGATAAACTTGAAAAATGTACTTGTATAATTACGTTGGCTTACCTCTTCAGGCGAAGTAAAAAGAATTGACACAACCGGTGAACTACATTCTACGCTGATTGGCTGAGCTGTTGAATTAGAAAAGCATAAAGTAACACAATGATTTGATGAAATTGCAACTATTCTACAAAAAAAGTTAAATTAATTAAAAAGCATGCCTATTGTCTGTGCTAATAGCAACATTTTCAATTGGAATTCCAGGTATAATATCTTCCTTCCATTCTGCCATCTAAAACGTTTAAAATAAATTTTTTTCGATTAAATTTATAAAAACAACATGAAATTGAAAAAGCGTGTTCTAAATTTTAAAGGTCTGCAAGGTACGGTAAGAGCAGATATACAACCACGGGGACACCACTCAATAATAAACAACTTTTGTTTTTCCAATGTTTTTGCTTTGTCGTTTTGAACTCTCGTCTCATTTAATTTTTTTAGATGCTCTCGGCTCTTCGTTCTTATGCTCGTCTCTCCGGCATTGCCGCCAGGTATTCCAACTTTCAGTTTATTAAATCTTTTAGAAACGTTCGTGCAAAGCATACTCTTCCGGATTTACCGTACGATTACAATGCTCTTGAGCCAGTTATTTCTGCCGAAATAATGCAGCTTCATCACCAAAAACATCATGCAACCTATGTTAACAATCTGAATCAGTTTGAAGAGAAAGTCCATGAAGCTACCTCAAAAGGTAAGAAATTTATTGTTAAGCATGGCATTTTTTGTTTTTAGGAAACATCAAGGAAGCCATTGCTCTACAGAGCGGATTGAAATTTAATGGTGGTGGACATATTAATCACTCCATCTTCTGGACCAATCTGGCTAAGGACGGCGGAGAACCCAGCAAAGAGCTTATGGATGCAATCAAGGTATCGCATTTATATTTGCTTTTATTAATAACTCATATATTATAGAAAGATTTTGGATCTCTTCAAAAAATGCAGGAAACACTCTCTGCAGCTACCGTGGCTGTTCAAGGATCTGGATGGGGCTGGCTTGGATATTGCCCAAAATCGAAAGGCCTCAAGGTATGTGTAAACAAGGATAATAATCGCAATTTTTAGATCGCTACATGTGCTAACCAGGATCCCCTTGAAGCAACAACTGGACTAATTCCTCTTTTTGGAATCGACGTTTGGGAGCATGCATATTATCTCCAATACAAGAATGTTCGACCTGACTATGTCAAGGCCATCTGGAAAATTGCAAATTGGAAGAATGTCTCTGAGCGCTATGCTCAAGCTAATAAGGCTTAAATAAAGAATACGCTCGATGTAGCACTGACCATTAGAAGATAGTTTTGTACAGTTTCATGAATAAATATGGGTATTGATATTGTGCCAAGTCTTTCCTTTCAGATGCGTTTAAAAAATATACCTCTTGAGTTCTCAGTTCTTTTTTATGTTTATATCACCTTTTCAACCGCCTTTTTGATCGTTTATTTCAAGAAGGGTTGGTCGATTTATTGATGTTAGGTGCTAAACATATTTTTTTATTTTCCTGGAAGATCACAATATTTTATAGTCTGTATCAAAATCTGGTGACCAAACTGACTATCACACTGCGCTGCAGATTTTGATACAGACCATACCTTATCAATTTACACATCGCATTTGATCGAAATTTTTCTTGCGATAAATCGCGCCCTAATAACAAATCTTGGCGGTAAAATTCAACTATTGAATAAACTTTTATAATGCGTTTTTTTAGTTCAAGCAAACTATTTATTTATTTTTACAGAAATGGCAGAAATAGATCTAGATGATGTCACTCAAACACTTGATGACTTTGGTTATAGTCTCGGTAGTGACTCTTCTATATCAGGAAGAAGTAAGAATCCACTTCGACAAATTTAGCTATTAATTTAGTTATTAAAATGGCTACTTTATATAGCTTAACGGAAGAGGAAATAGCTGATAATATTATTGCATTTTTAAACAAGCATAAAAGGACAGTTTTGTCTTATGAGAATTTAGAACAGCTTGACCTGGTATGTAATGCCTTTAAATGTATTTAATTATATTTCTAGGAGCTTGGAAAACAAAAGAAAGTTACTAGGGAGAAAGAAAATGTGCCCAAAGAGTAGGTTTTTTTTTTTAAAATCTTAATTCTTCTTAGGTATAACTCTGTTGAAATAGGAGAAAAAGTGGCCGAAATTCCATCAAAGGATAAACAATTATTATCTGGAAAATATGCTGAATTTTGTCCAATTAGGTATTTCTTTCTTTTAAGGTTCTCAGGTTATAGAATGGAGTACATGGACATTGAATATCATACCAGAAATGGAAAAGGATCTATTGTTTCGAATCTTAAAGGGGAGTGTTTTAAAGTTGGAAACTTTTCTGGAAAGGCTGAGGTAAGTCGGCTTAAATCATACATAATCTCTTAAATTTAGATTGAATTAATGTCTATTATGCCTGAAAATTTTTTCGCAAATGAAAAATGTGCCAACATCATAGATAGTTGGTTTATTTAATATATTTCTAAGTCAAATTTCAGAAAAATATGAAAAAATGCAGATATTTTCGGAGCTTTTTATAAAAGAAAATAAAGATATCACTTATTGGACAAAAGAATTAGCATCTTCAAATGTATAATAGATTTAAAAAGAGCTTCAAATCTTTAATTTTAGCAGGAGACCTTTATCTATGGAGAAATTATACGTGAAGGAACCGATATATTCAATGACGGACTGATTCAACTGCAGTGTGATAATGAAAAAGGAACAATAGTACCGGTAAATATTAATGATGTACCAGATGTCACTATTTTTCCAGGTCAAGTAAGTCTTAAAAGTTGTATACTATATTGTTTATTATTTTATAGATAGCTGCATTTGTAGGAAGTAACGAAAGTGGACACATTTTCAACGCAAAAAAGCAATTAAATCTACCTAAATTTGAGCAATGCCAACAAGAAGTTTCAAATATAGGTAAATGGTTAGATTAAAAATCACAGATTTTATAGAACACTTAAAAATTTGGGTTGCTGCAGGGCCATTTTCAAAAGTTGACTCTTTTGGTTATGAAGCATTATGCGACTTTCTAGGGCATGTTAGAAAAGAAGAGCCGCATGTACTCATCTTGGTACTTTTTCAAATATTTTTAAATCGAATTTAGATGGGGCCGTTTGTTGAAAGAAAATCTAAAAAGTTTATGGATCCCGACTTTGAAATGACCAAAAAAGAAGTTATGGATAACTTAATGCTCAATATCGCAAAAGCCTTAAAAGGGTACTTTCATCAATTAATTTAGAAAGCTCATTTATAGAAAACGAACAGAAGTAGTCCTGCAACAATCTGCAGCAAAGGATGTCTCTAGTTTTGGGTCATTTCCAGCGGCTCCATTAATTTTGAAACCAGAAGCATACAAACAGTTTAATAAACGTATACATCTTGTCCCTGATCCTACTATTATACGCATAGCAGGAATTTCCGTCGCTCTAACAACAAGTGAAGTAGGTCTACCTAGGTTATTGTAGCTATTTTTAAATAGATAGTTTCACATTTGAGCAAACATGAGTACCATAAGGCAGAAACAGCTTCTCAAACTGATAGAATAGCTCGGCTATCAAGCCACCTCCTTAGGTAATTTTTCTTATAACTTAAAAATACTAAATTCTAGCCAACGTTCCTTGTACCCATTGAATCCACCTGGACTTCCGCTAAGGCTTTATGATACATTAAAAAGCGCAGAAATGAATAGAGCTCCCCATTTGTTGCTGGTTCCTTCTATGCTACCTCCATCAGCAAAGGTTTTGTAATTTTACAGCAACCAATGTTTTAGCTTATCGATGAGACTCTCGTTTGCAATCCTGGCGGCTTAAGACGAGGAAAAGATGGCACTTTTTTGACTGCAGATATCAACCTGCGTTTGACCAAAGAAAGTTCCTTTATTAAGGCAGGACATTTTCAAGTTGTAAGAATTTAGTATTTCCAACTGTATTATTTGGTCAATAAATATAAGAAACATGTGCTGCTATTCTATAAAATTCAGGCTAAAATTCTATTACACGTTATCTAATTTGTTTCTTTTACGTATAATAGACAATTAGAGAGAGAGAGATTCTCTTTTGTAATGTGCAACGAAATAAATAAATAATGAATACCTGGTAATTTAAAAGCGACTTTTAACTTTTCACTCGTTAGTAGATGTGTCGGATACGAAATTTGCTGTGGGTATGCAGCTCTCAAAAATCTTATATCGCAACTAAATACGCAATTGATAGTGATTTGAACCGGGAAAAACATAATTATAATAGAGAAACCATTGTCTGATGTTGTTTTGAACGTCGATTGTTTTTATTATTTACTGTTGACCTTGATTTTCTGTTGAGGTAACTCATTTAGCTGTTTTTTGCAGATGCAATCAACGTGGAAGCTGAGTAAATTAACTGATCTAAAAACAAACAAGCTTTATACCGATAACATTATAATAGCTATCCAAACCGAAATAATACAGCCGGCTCTTGTTATTAGCCATAGAAATCAGCCTATCTTCCAAATAACTCTCAGATCTCCAAATTTTATCGTAAAGTAAGTTGTTTGGCTTCTTTCAATACGTTTTAGGATGCAAAATCTTGCATTTTTTATGCATTTGCCAGGCAAAAATAGCGAAGAAATAAAGTTTCGTTGTAGAATGCAAAATGCAATAGATTGTAAGGACTTGAAGTTATTTCTATCCAGATATGTTACTGTTTTGAGTGTATGTCATGTTCCTTATCTAATTTAGCTTTTTAGGCAGATACAAATAGTCAGCAGGACATTTTTTCTCAGAATAGTTCTACTTGCTTTTCACAAGAAGTATCTTCTGTTGGTAGTCACTCTCAAAGCAATAACTCTCAATCGCAAAGTTCATATGATAATTTATTTAATTCCCCATTCTATGAGGTAAGTTTCTTCAATATATGAGACTTTTTTTCTTTAATTCTCAATGAGTTTTTATACATTTTCGAAAAGATCACGGCAAATAGAGTCAATTTGTCATAATATAGCCATGATCAAAATAATTTTCCTTAGAGGAACCATCGTCTGATGTGGTTTTGTTTAATAACGTATTTAAAATAGCTATGTAAATTATATAGTTATTCATACCAACAATATCAACTTGGACTTCTACTCTGTTGAGATGTCTCATTTAATAAGTTTTTATAGGTGCAATCAACGTGGAAGCTGAGTAAATTAACTGATCTAAAAGCAAACAAGCTTTATACCGATAACATTATAATAGCCATCCAAACCGAAATAATACAGCCGGCTCTTGTTATTAGCCATAGAAATCAGCCTATCTTCCAAATAACTCTCAGATCTCCAAATTTTATCGTAAAGTAAGTTGTTTGGCTTCTTTCAATACGTTTTAGGATGCAAAATCTTGCATTTTTTATGCATTTGCCAGGCAAAAATAGCGAAGAAATAAAGTTTCGTTGTAGAATGCAAAATGCAATAGATTGTAAGGACTTGAAGTTATTTCTATCCAGATATGTTACTGTTTTGAGTGTATGTCATGTTCCTTATCTAATTTAGCTTTTTAGGCAGATACAAATAGTCAGCAGGATACTTTTTCTCAGAATAGTTCTACTTGTTTTTCACAAGAAGTATCTTCTGTTGGTAGCCACTCTCAAAGCAACAGCTCTCAATCGCAAAGTTCATATGATAATTTATTTAATTCGCCATTTTATGAGGTAAGTTCTTCAATTACAATTGTCAATAATATTTTAAGTATCCAGGCTGTTTTAACGGTGAATATCAAGCTTCACAACCAGCTACAACAATAGAGTTTAGAAATGTAAGGTTGATTTTGTTTCAGTACTTTTCACTTTTAAGGAGTCGTTAGCCCATGATAATTTGTCATTTTCTCAGCCGTCTATACCCAACGAAAGCACTAAAATTTATATAAATTCTCGTCCTAATAGAAAACAGGTCAGTGCTGTTTCTAATAAGGTCTTAAGATATTTTTAGATTACTTGGCAACGACATTGTTCAACTCCAACAAGCAGATATTTTGGAAATTTACGTGATAATCCATATGCTTCTCCATTTGTTCATAAGCCAAGTGTATCAAAAAACAGCCCCGAGGAAACTACAGCACTTAAGCATATCGTTATGGAAAAAATTCAAACCCCGTTGAAGAAACAAGTAAAACAAACATTTAAGGTGATACAGAATTATATCAACGTATTATTTTACAGGATCAAGAAGTGCAGACTGAAAATCTTATCCAAAAACAGGAGTCAATTACTGACAATGATCATATGCATATTATTGATGTACTAAAAAGTGATAAATCTTTTCAAATATTTCTTAATAAGGTTGCTGAGGTGAGAGTCCACTTGCTTAGTTAATAAATTAGCGTAAAATTATTTCAGACAGTTCACGGATTGAAAGAAAGTGCTGTAAGCAAACTATGCGCTAATCTAGATAGAAATAAACCAGCAAATAATGTCAATCTAATTAATCCAGAAAAAGTACGATCAAACCCCTTTTTAAATTGTACTTCTATTTTAGATTTTAAATCTCACTACAGAAGAAAACAACGACGCATTTCAGCGTGTCGACCGTCTTTTAAAAGACTTTAAATAGAAGCCTTTAGCCTGCGTAGCTGATTGCGTATTATTGATTGCATTTCTGAGTGCAAGCTCTAATTAATCCCACCCCTCCTTTTGCTCTGTGAATTTATTTTTCTGTAAAATTATCATTTTTAATATTATATATACAAACCATAGAATATTGAAATATAAATTAAGTATATTTTGACGTTTTTTTTTTTCGCTAATATACTTTCAAATAATCAACAAAGCTATGTAATTTCAGATGGATGTTGCAAAGCTAGACGGAAAAGAGAAAGTTGCCTTATGCAGAAAGTAAGTCTATTTTCTTTTTCTAAATTAATTTTAGATACTTCTTCATTGGGCTGGCACTTTTGCCCTTAGTTTGGTTCACTAACTTCTGCTGGTTCTTCAGTGAAGCTTTCCGTGCCCCTCCTTCAGAACATCGTCCACTAATTAGAAGGTAAATTATCTTATTATTTATATCTTTTTTAAAGATACGTCATCATGAGCGGGCTTGGAGTTTTGTTCTGGCTAATCGTTATCGTCGCTTGGGAGACTGTTTTCCAGGTATTCCGTTTTAGTACTTTTGCTATTTCTTTAAGACTTATCGTGCTCATGGTTATGCTTGGTCTGATTACATATCATTTGTCTTCCCAAGTGGACGTGTTTAAAGATTCACACTCATGTTTGATCTCACATTACTCCTTTAACTCATATAACCTCACCTTGTCAGTATTATGATTTTGGTATTTGAACCAAATAAAGCTGTCTCAGGAATAAACATTTCATTACATATATTGGTTAAATCCATGTTATTTTTGTCATTGTCAATCGGGCTGAATGATTTATGCAGATGACTTGAGGGAAAGACGGCTATGGAGAGGATTTCTAGTAGCAGACTCGAATGGTCTGTGTGAGTAATTATTTTATTAATTGAAAATAAAACATCCTCTAAATGCGCTACCGCGACGAGAAATTCCGGTTTTGTCTTGATGTTTTATTGAGTGTGATAACAGCGCATTGGTGTTCTTTTCTGTGGCCTAATTCGAAATTTTAGAGTGAGACCATTACCTCTCCGATGCTGTGTAAGACGTACGTCTTCTGAAAAAATAATGGAAGATTCTTATTCCCAAGCTAGTGAAGTAAGCATTTTTATAAATTAAAATCTATTTCTTTTACCCCGAAAGACCTTCCACGTGTATTCCTTACTTTTTTCAGGAGATAAAGGAAGAAAATGTTGAACATCTCTACAACAAACAAAGAACAGTTGTTATGGTTAGGAATTCTCTTAATTCATCTTTTGGATTTGCCCTTCAAGTAGGAACTTGCCTTTATATCTTACAATTTGCTCTAGAGTTATGTGTTTAAGCGACGAGCTGGTGGATTTACGGAACAGCTGACTTATGTTGATTACGTTCGAGATGAAAGTCCAGCTGCTAGAGCGGGCATCAAAAGAGGTATAGATTCTACTAAAAGGAACCAAGTCACAGGGGACATAATCATCTCAATCAATGGCTTTTCTTCAATTGGTCAATCCCATTCATCATTAGTCACGTTTATCAATTCATTAGTTCGGATAAAATTAGTTCTTTTATTTCAAGTAGGTATTACTTTCCTAGAAAACAAAACATATTCAGAATATTGCACGGATTGTACAGCTTTCTGCTCGATCTTTGCAGCTTCAGTATATCATAGCTGAGAAAGAAATGATAGTCAAAATGATTGAGCTTGAAGAACAACAGATACTTGCAAAAGGTTCCTACTTCTCCACTCCCTAAAAACAATCTTCAGGACATGCAAAACCAGAGCTAACTGATATAGACTTCCTTTCTTGTCCTAATATTCATCCAGATGACCCATCTCATTCTGACAGAATAAGTTTTTGCAGTGTAGCAAGTGTAAAGAGTGAGTATGACAATCCAGAACTCGTTACTCGTTTGTAATCAAAGGAACAGCCCGGCACCTATTGCAGGGTTACTGTAGATTACTGTGGCACTACAGTAATTAGAGACTCGAATACTAAATGTGAATGAAATTTTGAACTTTCACACTGGGTTACGGTCGTACGCCCTTTTTCGTTTTGTTTTCTAAATTTCTTTCTTAACATTTAGTTTCATACAATTCGTGTGCATTTTCGAAATCAGCGCATTATTTTGCATAAAAGCAATTTGTAAAAGGCGCCGGAATGTTCCTTCAAACAGTAGGTAAAAAGAGGTTCATAATTCAAAAGACATTATAAATGTCTTCCTTTAGCTTTGTATTTATTTGTACATGTTCTTTTTGAAGCATAATATTCCCATAACTCGGGTGTTCGACATTTTTGCCATTTTTCCCGGTTTTACATTTCCCTAGTCCCCTTGCCGGTGCTTCAAGCATTCCATTAGACATGCAGAGTATATTATTTGGACAAAAATAAATTGTATTCTATTTTGGCTAGGTTTTAATCTTCATGTTTTATTCGTTTTCTTTATCTTAGGAACAAATAATTTATTTTTCTAAATTCATTTCAGGGTAATGCTAAATCGCGTGTATAAAGCAGCAATTTATCGAAATCAGACTTTTTTATATAATGCCATACGGTTAGTTTTTAATTCTAGTAATTTATAAATAATAATGTAGATTGACATCAGCTGGACCACCACCAGGGCAACCACCAGTACCTGGATCTTTATCTGACCGTTATGATAAATTTATTGGAAGATGGCCTAAGGTTCAGGCTATACATCGAATGGTTGTTGATGGTTTTGTTACCTATTTTTTCAATTTTAAAATTCATTTTTAGGTTCAAGATGGTGTTTTTCAGATATTAAAACATACTTCAAAGTAAGGAAAGCCTTGAGCTCAGGGAAAAAATTGAATGAACTAACGATATCCGAATTGGAAGTTCTTGTTCAGGTATGTATTTTGCTTACTGTTTAGACTATCTAACACTGATAGAGCGGCGGCGAATTGATTAAAATGCTCTCTTTGATGATAATATTGCAAATCCCTGGTCCAGGAGACATACTAATACTTTTGTTGTAAGTTCAATTTTTGATTCGTGGACACTTTTGTTGGCATGTTAACAAAACCCCTCTTGTGTCATCGAACTTCTAATGCTTTAATTTACCCTTCCTTCGCGCTCCTGGATATTTTAAACAAAAAACGTTAAAACGCACATTGCATTATCTTCAGCCGGGTGCTCGTTCAGTGTTAACTAGCAGAGTGTAATTAGCATTAAAATGTTTTGATGAATTTTTTCATGGCAATTTGCAGACTCCGGCTGAAGGTCCAAAGTTAATCGTCGTTGCGGTACTATTGCCACTCCCATTCACAGTCTACATAATTGGCTTTGCAATGTGCGTTTTAATTGTTTACTTCTAACTGATCTATATCTATTCAATTACTTGACTATTTAGAATATTTTTTCCTCGATATGTGCTCACTCGACATTTTTGGACTAACCAACAAAGAAAGGAATTCTTTTTGAAAGAAGTGGAAAGGTCTATGGCAAACACAATCTCTTATGAAAAAGTTCTTCTTGAAGTAAGTTGCATTTTCAATGTAATATTTCATTTTTAGCCTCCTTCGTCTGGATCTTCTCCAATAGAAAACGCTACATATAACACCATTGTAATACTATTTTTTATCCACTTTATTTATAATTTAGATGGCTCTTGCTAGACTTCATGGATATTTACCAATACCTTTTAATCTTCAAAAACGTCTAGAAAATAGAGCGACTGGTTTAAAAGCCCTTGATAGCATCCTGATTTCTCATCTAGATAGTCTTACAAGTCAACAACTTTATTTTGTTAGTCTTTTTTAAAATTTAGACATAAACACTTTTAGCATATGTACATCCGTAGACTTACATATGAGCAGTTATCGGATGAAGAAATCAAAGAAAAATTAAGGAAATGGCTGTCCACAAGTGAGCTGAAAAAAGTATTCAAATCTCTATACTTTCAGCATCAAATCTCACGGGTCAGAACTATTTATTGGCACCCTACTTCCTTAATCGTCAGCGCTAAATGATTGTCAGATATTAGTTTTTTGCTTACTTTGTTGCTAAAGCTTTTATTTGTTAATTTAGGTTGTAATAAAATAAAAATATAGAAATTCTCACTCTACTTATTATTTTGTTGCGGACTAACCGTTGAATACTCAAATTAATCAAAAGAAAAAGTTTTTGAATTATAATACATTTTTGTTTAAACACGTGAAATTTGGGAAGGCTCTAAAAGCTCTACGTAAAGTGTAAGGCTCTGTTAATCGGGTGTCGGCAAGAGCAGCTGGCGCGTCTTTGTTTCTCTTCGAGCGCACAATTTTTCCAATCAATAACGGAGCTTATTATCTGTTTTTCAACAACTTGCCTGTATAATAAAATTTATTGAAAGAATTTTGACACAAACAAATGTGCAATTATCATTCCATCGATATCAGCAATTAGTAAAGAAATTTGTTGACCTGCAACTCTCAATTGCGTATACTAATCTGAAAGAGTGTTAGCGATTTACGTTCACTAGTAAATTAGCATAGAATTTTCAGTTTCTTCTATAAGTTACGACCGGAATTCTTGGGTGATGTTCCTATGTATAAGGTGGAATGTCTCTGGAAGTATGTTAATGAACCATTAAAATATTGCTTTAGAAACCATAATTATATGATCTCAACCTTCCATAATGATCAGACATTGTGGTAAGAACATCTAATTTATTTCCAAAATGATCAGATTTCCCTCAATGTGAAGAAGAGAGAACTGGTCTTCTTCATGAAGATCTTATTTCTCGATTCCCACTGCGGCCTTTGGTTCCTTCAGATATTCATGCAGTCAAGTCATTGTGTTCTGCTTCCTTTCCCATAGAATATCCGCTCTGCTGGTTTGCCCCCTCAATTCATAATAAGTGCCATTCAGGTTTGAAGAAGTTGTATGCGGTTCTTTGATCAGTTGGGGTTTATTCGATGGCGACCGTTTAGCAGCTATGATAGTCGCAGAGACAAAGAAAATAACTGCATGCAATCCAGAGGTACCAAATCTAATATTTCAAGTCAATTCCTCGTTAGGACCGTGGGATACTGCTAGAGCCACACGGCTATGTTGTTTATATTCTTTCGCTAGCGGTAGCCAAGGAATTTCGCCGTATGGGATTGGCTACACGCTTACTGAAACATTTAGTTGAGACGGTTTGTATCCAGCTCAACTAGTTGAATAGAGCAGTTATAGGTTGTTGAGAATCCACCATATCCACGAGCAGTTTATCTTCACGTATTATCAACAAACCAAGCGGCCATAACATTTTATAAAAGAAACGGGTTTGTTCACCACGAGACTTTGATGTGAGAATCCAAAAGACTTCGTCAAGACTTCCTTCAGAAACTATTATCGATTAGAGAATTTGCATGGAAGTGGCTGTACATTTGGCGATGGCTGCACATTTGTCTGCTATACCAACGGATCCCGTCCTCCTTTGAGCTTTGCCACGGTTTGTCGCTATCTGGGAGAAGCTCTTTGTCTTCCTGGAAAATTAGTTTGCCGTTTCTTGACCTATTCCTAGTCGCCATTCATTCAAAACATTCGGGTTCTATACACAAAAATATCTCAGTCAATAGTTTTTATTTTTTGTATAATGCATAATAGGGTTTGAAGTAGTAGGATTTGATTAATAAACGTTTATGTTTTCTCTTGGTTCTGCTGCTTCAGTCGGCTCGGGAGAGTTTCTCGTTGTATTCTCCGCTGCTGTACAAATACCGCTATCCGACTCCAATCTATGCACTTCAGCTTTGCATTTCTGGAATATTAGATGGTCACTGATCACTCTAATCCTTCTTATCCTCTCGTTCCTTCAACTCACATCAATTTCCATTTCAACACTTTGTTTAATTGCAGTAATCACAGACATAAGAGAGATATTATCGTGAGCTTTCTTAATCTCCTCTTCATAGCGTTGGATCATCATACTCAGATTAATTGCTTTGATATTCCAATAGAAGAGTTCTACATCTCGAACGAGAACTATTTCATCTTCGGGCGTAAACAGCTGACAGCCCAATTCAAATTTCATACATGAGGAATTAACAACATTCAATAGGCAGGCTTCCATTGAAGATATTTTATGCGAGACCATTGTATATCTGAGACTCTGTGGTGTCGGGATCTCAACGACTTACTTATTGAGAACTTCTCTAGAGATTCCAGGAGGAAAACGACTTAACAATTTCAGCTGCACATTGTGAACTGAGAGGTAGAGATCGGTGCCACGAATTAGGGCAGGAAGTTGGGTTCCATCTGGAGAAAGGATTTGACCTAAAAAGTGGAAAAAGTTACCTATGTTGACCCAATCCCATAGCTGAAAATGAGTTTTTTGGGGAAACAATATGGCTCTTACTCTTAATTGTTCATGAATAGATGCGTGACCGCAGTTAGTAGTTTGTTCACAAACTCTTGGTTCATTCGTCTCATTTGCTGCTTCAAGTAGGACTACATCAGCAATTGGAGTTTGATCTCTCTTTTCAATAGATTGCTCCTCTTCTGCCACTCCATTGCTAGTTGTTCCTGAGGCTGCTGGCTGTTCGCCGCCAAAGACCTCGGGGGAGCCAACTACTGAGACCTCGATTCGAGCCTCCTCTTCTGGGGGAGCAGCAGTCTCCATTTCTAGAATCTCATTGGCGAGGATTAGAGAAATTCAGAGAGGAATTAGTGACGCAAGGAAATGAAAATGGGAAGATTGAGATTTGTCGGAAATGAATTGTGCACGGCAATAGACAGACAACTTTTCTGAGAGGGGGCAGTTGTATACGCCTCGATGGAAATTAACAACGTCATATCAATACAGCTGCAGATAGATAGCCGTAAACTAAAGTACAAATTGAGCTATACGGAGTAGGAACTCGGAATACTTCGTGGGGTTTTTGCTGCAATAGAAAGCGCCAAGGATATAGATTGATGATTCCTCCGAACACATAAAGTCAGGGAATTATTTTCGAGAAAAGATCTCTGTCTGGAAGATAATATCTTTTTTTCCTCAAATGGCTCTTTTATGAATTTCGTCGAGAACAATGGATGCGAAGAAATTTGAAAAGAATCAAAGGATTTCGAGATTTTATCCAATTTGCAGAATAGTAATTTGACGTATAATTAGTGGAAAATTGATGCCAGGTTGAAAAAGTTGAGTGCACTTATGAACCACAGCACAGCCACGCGAGCCTATCGATCGGTTGCTCGCCATAACGGGCCTTACTTCTGTTTACACGCCGAGTGATAATGCAACTGACACTCCAAACCAGCTGTTTCGAGTCAAGAGAACGCAATAGACAGATGACCGAATAGGGATGTACTCGGACATGTATGACTGACCAGTTTTAATGTGCTACACTAAATCAAATCACTTATAACTCGTGGACTCACAGCAATGAAGGTGATAAAATGATAAGATTGATATGGATAGAAAAGAGTTACAATTGCGAGTAAATATAGAGAGAAAACGATTGGACTTCTTCAATCCAATCATTTCGGCTCAACTTTCTTTGCAACTCTCTATATTTCTTCCTCAAGTTCTAACGTCCAGTTCAGAAGGACGAGTGAATATATTCTCAGTGCTCGTGCGTCGACTTTTGCCTATGTCTTTCTCTGTCTGTTTTCACGTTTTCACCTATGGCCAACGAAATCATTCAACTCAACGTCGGAACTCTGTTAGATCGGTGGTTGATCGAGAAAAACCGGGAGAAGGAGGCTTCGGTGCAGAGTCAAGGACCAGCAGGGGACGGGACAATCTGCATTGAAGGTTGAAGGAATCAACAAGCAGATGCGAGTCCTTCGAATTCTTCTCTTACAGTTTGTTCCTGGTTGGAGTCAACTCTGCCATCTTTATTTTTGACCAAAAAGAAGATTTCTGTCAAAAACTAGGGCAGTTTTTTTAAAAAAAAAAGTATATTCTGTAGCTATTGCACTCAAAACTGATTGAGTTATACTTTGTTTATTTTTAGAAATTCGGCCATAGTATACTTTTATTTCCAATGTGCCTCTTGTTATTGGACATTATAATATAATTTTATTATAGAGAATGTCCGTTAATCAAAGAAATTTGTTGTCGCTGCCATACGATATAATTGAAATGATTTTTAAAATGGTTAGCTTGATTTGGTAATAAAGTTTTTTCTTTTTAGATAGATGATCCTATTACTCTTTCAAATCTATCAGCCACATGCAAATCTTTGCATTACATGGTTCATAAAGGTTTTTACAAAAGACCAATAATGCATAATGCTGAACTCACAGTAATAGAAAAAGTGTGTTCTCAAAATATTTCGATGACAACTAATCTGTTTTCAGAATATAAATGTCGTTGGCGCCTTTGTTAGAGGGAAAAAGCGAATAGCTTATAATGCAACATTTGACAGTTTGGAAAAGTATAATGAACTTTGCAGATTTCCTGTTATACGAATAGTACGTTTACTACATTATTGTGCTATTTTTCTTTCAGAAGCATCTGAAATCGGAAAATGCAATAAAATTGTTAAAGCCACAATCTGGTGCTTGTCAAGAGTTAAGACTTGAGATGAATGATTTTCGAAATGCTGATCTCATCTATATGTTGATAATGACTTTAAAGCCAACAACAACAATAATTCATATCAACCGGTACAACTTATTTTCGCATAACCTTGGAACATGCTTTGAAGTAAGTCACTTTAAAGAACTTTTTATCCGTTTCAGCATTCGAGAAATATCGATATTAACATTTCGGATATACAGCGTCTTACAAATGATTTCCGATATTTCATTAGTTGCCATGAAATAGTCATATTACGAGTTCGTCTCTTTTCCGTAACAATGATACGCAGAATGCTTCGCGTAAGTTATAGTCATTGAATCTACCAAGTTTCTTCCTTGTAGAGATGGGACCTAAATGAAGAAAGACATTCCTTTGGAGCTCTCAAAAGACTGGAGATTCACATTACTGATCCAACGTTTATTTACTCGGCTAAATATTTGGTTGATCGCAGAAATGCTCGTTTTCTCGGAGTTAGTTTCAATTTAATCCTCTATTGCTTTAGGGTCCTATTGGTTCGTCTGGTGGAGCAGTGCTCCTTGGTATAGAACGTAAGGCATTAGTAATTTTTGAGCCATGGCGCATTGTACTAATACCTCTTACTTTTCCTGAAGAAGCATTAATTCTGTTAGCTGGAGAGTACTGTACTTCGGTTCCAGTTGATATTTCTGCTCTTCTTTCGCATGATGAACCCTGTACAAAGTTGATTGAGCTTCAAAACCTGGCAAGTTTTACAGAATGGGTTTTAGAGGATTGAGCAGCCTAACAATTTTTGGGAATTAGCTTGATTTGTTGTATGGTGTATTATTACTAATAATAAATTCAAATCAAATCTTTTTCGATAAAGGCCATGTTAGTTGATTTCTAACTTTATTTCTGTCTTTACCTCTAGGAATGATAGTGCGCTCTATTGCTAACGCGGTCCTGGTGCGACAGCTCCAGCCAGCCCGAAATCGATGAAGTCACACGGCCCTCGTCATGTGTAGCCCTCTCATCGATTCTGCGCTTTCAACATTTTTTTCTTCTAAATTTTTGCTGATTTGAGCTCATTTTGACCTGGTTTACAACATAAATCATTCTATTCCCAAAGCTCCTTCAGTCGACTCCAAAAAGTGCAACTTTACAATCGATTGTCAGATGACAGCGACTTTTCTCATCGTTTGCTTTTTTATTCTTTAGTATTTTAACCGTTTCAGAGATGAGTTACGCATACCTCTTCAAATATATTATCATCGGAGACACAGGAGTTGGAAAATCCTGCTTATTGCTTCAATTCACGGATAAGCGATTCCAGCCTGTCCACGACCTCACTATTGGTGTGGAATTTGGTGCTCGTATGGTCACCATTGACGGCAAGCAAATAAAACTCCAAATTTGGGATACTGCAGGTTAGATTTATTGAATTTTATAATTAAAATTGTTTAGGCCAAGAGTCTTTCCGGTCAATTACAAGATCATACTATCGAGGAGCGGCAGGAGCTCTTCTTGTCTACGATATTACTAGGTGATTAAAACTTAAGAAAATGTTTACATAATCATTCAGAAGAGACACTTTTAATCATTTGACATCCTGGCTTGAAGATGCTCGCCAGCACAGCAACAGCAATATGGTTATTATGCTAATTGGAAATAAGAGGTAAAAACATTTTTAAAATGATATAGTTTTTATTTAAAATATCTTTTTTATACACTAAACATATATTTTTCAGCGATCTCGAAGCTAGAAGAGAGGTAAAGCGTGAGGAAGGGGAAGCTTTTGCTAGAGAACACGGTCTTGTCTTTATGGAGACTAGTGCTAAGACCTCTGCTAATGTAGAAGAGGCCTTCATCGATACAGCTAAGGAAATCTACAGAAAGATCCAAGAAGGAGTTTTTGATATCAATAATGAGGTATTGAACTATTTTTTTCAAAAGTTATTCACTTGACAGGCTAATGGAATCAAGCTTGGACCACAGCACTCGCCAAGCAGCCCATCTGCTCCAGGAACTGGTAATGCAGGCGGCCTCGGAGGATCCAATTGCTGCTAAGAAAAATCTACTTAAAATTTTCTCTTCGGTCCTATCTCCTCCTGCTATATGTATGTACATTTCCTAGCACAGTCACTCCCGGATATATCAACTGGTTCCCAAAAAGTTCTCCACATCTCGTCTGTCTTTTTGTAATTAGTCCCTTCTGCTTTTTCCTGTGATTTTTCAGACTGCATTCACGTTTAATCCCGCACTAACCTTTTATAACTTTCATTTTTAAAAAATGGACGTGTTGCACTGTCGCCCAGAGTTTAGATGTGCATTGCATGTGGTCTGTTTCAATAAATTTTTTACTCTATAGTTGTGCAAATCTCTTTATTTTTTAGGTTAATTCGCCTTTAATTTTCAACCGTTGAAAACCCTACAAATATCGATCAAAAGCGTTCACGTGATTACAAAAAGCAATAACACGTGAACACAGAGTGTCGATCAATGCCATGAACAACGGCATGGATCTCGCCATTTCGATCGCACCATATGATTCGATTTCTTCCATTTGTTGCTTATTCTGATAAGCCTGATTACTGAGCAGATTTTCAGGAAATGGCTCACCGGGCTCTCTACAAGACTCTGTGCGGAATTGGCGACCGCGTAGTTTACCCACTTTTGCCCAACTTTGCCAAGCCGGCATGGAATCATGCTGCTGGGCCTAAAACCGTTTTCTTTTGGGCTCCAACCATCAAGTGGGCACTTGTAGGAGCCGGACTGGCAGACCTTGCTCGACCTGCTGAGAAGCTTAGTGTTTACCAGGTATGCTATTTCTTTCAGTGCCTACGTCTATTTATGTGCTCAATAACATCAATTCAGTTAGTGAACATTTCTCTGAATGCTCATGCAATTAGTGACGCGTAGTATTTACAGCCATTTATTGGCATTGGCGCTTCGTGGATTTCATGCCACGCGCAAGCGAGAGAGTAGATTCATTAGAAGAGACTCGAGCAGTGAATTAGTTTGCCTAAGGGAGGGTTTGATTCATTTGCATTCCGATGCTTTTAGCCAGATATGGCTTGATTTTGACGTGCCTGCGGACGAATAATTAAATGTGGCATGTACGTCTGCGATGATTTTCATTATAAGAGGAAATAGGCAATTTTCAGAATACTGCTTTGTTTGCCACGGGAGCCATTTGGACTAGGTATTGCCTGGTAATTACGCCTATCAACTATTATTTATCATCGGTCAACTTCTTTGTCGGATGTACTGGTTTAATCCAGTTGCTTAGAATAGCACACTACAAGTTAGCTTCCTTTTAAGCTAGAAATTAATATTTACAGGTACAAACATCCAGAGCTAACTGGACATTCTGCTTAAGTACTTGTGCCTAAAAAAGAATTATCGGGTGCTATTAGAATAGCATATTTTTAACACACATATTAGGCGACAATGTTTTAATCGTACATTATTTTAACTTGATAATAAACTGCTCATATTCTTATTGAATTTGCTTTCCGATTAGTAACGTTACCATCCAAAGAGAGCATAATTGGGAAAGACAAGCCCATTAGCGCACTTTCAATGCTGATTCTGCTTTTGCCGGTTGTCTTCTCATACAAAATCGGTATTTGAGCTACTGAATTTAACAAAAAGCGTCTCTAAGCTGTGCCCAATGGGCCTGAGAAGGAAACAGCTTCTCTTATCTTTAAAGCTGATGCAGAATTTATATTTTATGAGCCATTGCCCGCGATAAGCGTCCATCTCAAAGGTTTGTTTTCAACAAAAGGACGGGACAATCTGACAGTTTGTGATATAATATCGTCGAACTTCGATGTCTCGGCGATAATCCTGCCAAAAGTGGTACTAAACGATTCCCTAATGGTTTCCTCCATGTTTGTGGACGACATTTGCAAGGTCTAGACTTTCGAAATTTGGGAGAGTTTTCAGCAATCGAAAATAAGTTGTTTTGCTTTGGCTGGAGAGGAATTTCCGGAAATTGGCCCGGATTTTATTGCTCCTTCATTAGAAATTCAGCCCCGCGCTGCTGCACTTTTTGTGGCTCAGGAAGCCTGGAAGAATGTGGTTCTTCTCTTCGAAACCGATAGAGGTTTTCTCTTATTTGAGAGAGAATAATATTTAGAGTTTCTAAAAATGACAACTTTCATTTCCGATGGACATTTTGTACCTTTTCAAACACACTTCACTCGAATTACAGTACCTTCCAATGGAAGCTATGATTTCATTGGTCCACTGAGACACGTAAAAGATCGACTAGGTTTGAGTGAAAAAAGTAGAAGGAATGACTAGGCTTTCGTTCCCTTATTATCGCTCTTGATGATAGGCTCCATCTCCAATTACTCCAAGAAGCCGCCCAATTGGGAATGTGCTCAAATATTTATCATTATACTCTCCTAGCCGAAGTATTTCCTTCGAAAAAGATTAAATATTTGAGGAATGAAGAGACTTCCCTCTCAATCGTTTTTAGAAGCTCTAAAAGCTGAGTGTAATTTTACCGTTGTAGTCAATCGACTCCCCGAAATAACCGCAATTTATAACAATTCATTTAAAGTGGCAGATTGCGGTGGACGAGATATGGTAAGTGGAGAAATTGAAAGACTGAATTGACGAATTTCTAGGGAACAGGCTGGTCGTGGCCGCCAGTCCATCATTCCGTTGATTTCTTCACTCGCGATGGACTATCTTTCACCCACTATTCAACATACAATTCCACTCGAAATGAGATGATTTTTCAACGAAAAACTTCTGGAGATGTGATTTATGACAGCAAGACTCTCGAGAATCGAACTCTCAAAGTCACAGTTTATTTGGTTTCTTCTGTTCATTCCAATCGAAGCCCAATTTAGGAGGCGCCTTTTGTGATGAAGAGAAAACCAGAAAACGGTGAAATTCTCACAGGAAATGATCTCTACGAAGGCTACTGTATCGATCTTCTGCGCCTGATTGCCGGCGTTTTGAAATTCAACTTCTCAATTCATGAAGTAGCTGATCGGTCGGTTGCAATTGGTTTCAGTATGCCAGACTGACTGAGCATATAATTCATATCTAATCTTTCATTTTCTAGGTCGTATGGATCGAAAGAACTCAATGGCAAATGGAGCGGACTTGTTGGTGAGCTAATGACTGGAGTTTGTTGTCTTTTCCCTCTCTTTGAGAGTTCTGATTCAGACGGCTGATCTGGCTGTAGCAAGTCTGACCATCAGCTACAGTAGAAGTGAAGTCATCGATTTCACCGTGCCTTATATGCACGTGGGGAGGCTTCCTTCAAAAAATCCTTCATTCAGCTGGGAATTTCAATTTTATTCAAAAGACCGACGACTTCTGAATCAAATTGGCTCCTTTTCTTGGCTCCATTGAGTAAAGAAGTCTGGTTTTTGGTTTTTATTTCCTATGTGGTCACAAGTCTGACCATCTGGATAATTGCCCGGATTTCTCCATTGGAGCAAGTCGACGACGACAAAAAGAAACTAAATCTTCCAAATAGTTTCTGGTTTACTGTGAGCTCCTTGATGCAGCAGGTATTCGCCTTTGATTTATGCTGAGAGAATTCCAGGGAAGCGAGCTTTCTCCTCGAGCAGCCAGCACTCGAATTGTAGCCTCAGTTTGGTGGTTTTGTACTCTAATTCTCATTTCTTCCTACACGGCGAATTGTTCGAATTTTTCTTCTATTTTAAAGCTAAAAAAACCCTTTAGTAGCTGCGTATTTGACGACTCAACGGATGGTTACTCCGATCGAAAATGCCGACGATTTAGCAGCTCAGAGTAAAATCAAATACGGCACTTTGGGCAAAGGCTCAACCATGTCTTTTTTCAATGTGTCCAATTTCAAAATAAAAACAAAAAAGTCTTTAGGAATCAAAAATCGACACTTACGAGAGAATGTGGAAATTGATGTCGAATTCCCAGCCATCTCTCTTCGTCTCCTCGTCAAAAGAAGGCATCGAACGGGTCAAGGTGATTTTCTCCCATTCTTTTAACTCTTTTAGACATCCGATTACGCCTACTTGATGGAGAGCTCTATGGTTTTTTAAAAATCTTTTTTTGTATTCAGTGGTTTTTAGTTGGAATACGCAGTCGAAAGAGATTGCGAATTGATGCAAATCGGAGGCTTATTGGACCAAAAAGGCTACGGTATTGGATTGCCGAAAGGTAGAGGAGGAACACGAAAAAAAATTATTAGGCTCGACTTATCGAGGACTTCTCTCAACAGCCATTCTTCGTCTTCAGGAGAAAACAGTCCTGACTGAATTGAAAGACAAATGGTGGAAAGACAAGGATACCGTATGTCCTCAACGCAAACTGAGGAAAGAAGACAACGACTCGGCAACTGGGATCTTCATCCTCTTGGTTTGACTTCCTTCCATTCTCTTCTCATTTGATTCAGATTGTTGGAATATTGGTCACAACGATAATTCTATGTGTGGAGGTGGCTATAGAGAAGGCCAAATTGGTTTCGCTCATTTTGTTATAAAAAAGGAATTTCAGAGAAGAATCGATGAGCAAGAAGAAAGAGTTCGAAACTTTCGTCTCAGCGTCGTCAATTCACTTCCAGTCAATTTGAATCCATCCGGCTAGAACGCCTTCCAATCTAAATATCAAATTCCCCCCATTCGTCTCTTCAAATGATTGACTTTTTCCTATGTTTTTTCCTATTTGTTGGAATAAATTCTGAGAGTTTCTATCCGACAGGTTGATTGTCCTTTTCTCTTTTGGAAAGCTTTTTCAGGATGTGCAATCAAAGAACACACAGAAATGGCTGAAAAGGTAGACCAAAGAAGGGGGGAAATCAAACCAGAATTTAGTTGATTGGTGGCCATCCGATGAGAGTCAGCTTACCTTGGATTGTTCGTATTAATAATGGGCGAGGTAGATGCCACAAAAATACAAAAAGATTCAGATATTCCTTGTACGGGAACGCTTATCTCGAAAAGACATGTCCTAACTGCCGCCCATTGTCTCCTCAAGGATATGGACTCCTGTTCGAGGGATTTTCTCTCGCCAGAAAAGTTGCAAGTTTGTCACAGTGAGACGCAAACTTCCGGCGGATGTTTGTCCTCCTTTTCTGTCAATCGGTATTTTTCTCTTCTTTTTATTTCACTCTTTAGAACTCATTTGAAAGAGCGATTTGTCTAGGATTGTAGCCGAGGGAAGGACCTCCACGACTTGGCCATTCTCGAGTTGAGTCTCGATGTTCCCAATGAAGTTCCTGTCTGTCTTCCAGTCCAACAGAATGAACCCCTTTTGTCCGATTCAAATTGGAAAAATGTTAAATTATTTGCTGCTGGATACGACGATAATAATGACAATCCATCTGGTCTAAGTAAGATGGTCATAGCTGGCCTCTTTTCCCAAAAATGCTTAGAGAATACGGCATTGAGATTTGCCTTGGCTGGACCGAGAATTGTTTGTCCTCAAAAGAAAGAAAAAGAGATCATTTGTACGGATAGAACTCAACATTGAGCTGCTCTCTGTAATGTGAGGGTTTGAGTTGGAGGAAAGTGAGAAATTCAGGGAGATAGTGGAGGTCCTTTAACTGAGAAAAAAGAAGGAAGACACATCATCGTGGGCATCAACGTCAGCTCAGAGGTTGAGCCATTCGCTCCCAACAATCCATTCCATTTGAAGGGTAGAACTTGTTCCTTCGATAGTTTGGTAGAGGATGGAGGAAGGGCCTATCAAACCTCGGTTCCTGTCAAATATCATCGCGACGAGATTCTTCGAATCATTCGCTTCTCATTCAAATACATTTCTTTGTTTCTCACGGAGGCTCTGCCCATTTTATTGATTGACGCGTCCCGTAAATGGTACACAGAGGCGTCTACAATATAACATCCAGCTGCGATTTCTCCACAAAACATTTAGTTTTTTCTCTCCATTTTTGGCCAAAATATTTGGATGGAATTATCTTGAAATATTTCCTCAAAAAAACTGCCTGACTTATCTCAGGATTTCGCAATCGCGCACACTTTCCCCCGCCGACGTCAGAGGTTGTTTTTGCATCCAAGCTGACTCATCTGCCACTTGAAATTGGTTTAAAAGTTGTTTCGAATTTTCTCATTTCTCCGTCTTTTTTTTTCTCCTCAAAAAATGGTTTCCAGTATGGCTTACGGACAGCAGCATAATCTCCAAGCCATTTTCTCTTCGGTCGATTCGGATCGGTAGATTTTTTTTCTAAATAAAATCTCAGAAACTAGGGTTTAGATCTGGCCGAATTACTTCCGACGAGCTGCAGAGAGCTCTGAGCAATGGAACCTGGAAACCCTTCAACCCCGAGACGTGTCGAATGATGATCGGTGAGTTTGCTGATCTGATCGGCAATCAACAATATTTCAGGGATGTTTGATCGAGATGGCGATGGAGCTATTTCCTTCCCGGAATTCCAGGCATTGTGGCAATATGTGAACGATTGGACGAATTGCTTCCGCGGATTCGACACCGACCACAGTGGAAATATCGACAGAAATGAGCTGAGAAATGCGTTGACTCAATTCGGTTTGTCTTTCTCAATTCGTTTCGCATTTCTTCTTTGTAGGATATCGACTTTCTGAGCAATTTTACAATATTCTGATGACAAAATTCGATAGGACGCAGACTGGACAAATCAACTTCGACGACTTCATTCAACTCTGTGTCGTTTTGCAGACTCTCACAGCCGCCTTCCGGTTTGTTTTCTCTTCCTCTCAAAATGACTTCCACATTCCTAATAGATTCTTGGTTTTGGAGCTCTTCCTTTTGCAATTTCTAAAGTTCTACAAAACTCTAATCACTAGAGCTTCGTAGAACACCAAAAGATATAAACCATTACTTTCTTCCATTAATTTTTATATTTTCTGATGTTCTACAAAGTTGTAGACCTTTATCTCCTCTACTCGATTGCAGAACATCAAAAATTATAAAAATTGTGGCAAGTTTAAGAAAATTAAAGGAAAAGTTGGGTACTGCAGAATTTTCCGTAGTTTATCCGTGATTTTAAAATAATTTTTACTGATTTTCATTCTTTGCAATGTTCTGGAAACTTGTAGAGAGAATCAAGACCCACAATATTGTAGAATATTGAAAACTGTAGAAGTAAGTGAAAAATTTATGGGAGAGACTTATTCTAATAGAGAGAATATGGTAGTCTAAATTGAGCCAAAAGGAGTATTTTCAGGGATAAAGACGGCGACCGTGATGGAATCATAACAATCGGCTATGAGGAATTTCTAACAATGGTATTCTCATTAAAAATGTAGTCCCTGCATGTGGTCCACACTTTGACTTGCTAACAACCTTCCGAATTCTAATCTTCAGGCTGCCGGTATTGTCCTCTCTTTCCGCAAGTAGTATCCATGTGTCTAGAAGTGACTCTCTCTCTCTCTCGCCTTTCTGTGATAATAAATCACTTTTTATTGCTTGTAAAAAGAAATTTTGTGTACAAATTTTCGGCAACTATTTTGTGCTATCAGATCACGTTGGGGGGAGACATTTACCGGGAAGAAAGGGGAGAAATCTTCCAGAAATAAGTCTACTGGAGGCTAAGTGAGACTGGTTTTATTGGAAAATACAAGTTTCAATTTCTGTTGTCCCGAATTTCGTTAAAAAACTGAAAAATTGGCCCGAAGAGGAGAGAAATTAAGCAATCGTGAGAGGATTCTTCTCAACCATGTCGGTATATGGCGGTGGCTTACTGTAATCGTAGACGAAAGCCATTGTTGTGGCGTGAAGTTGTTCTCCAATCTGCTCAGCTACCTGAAAAAATTGCCTTTTATTCCGCCTCAAAAGAGAGTCTAAAAGAGCCAATCTATCGTAATTCAACGGCTTTACGTGGGGTCTAATTGGCGCAATCAATTCAAAAGAAGTTCGCCCCGGCCGAATCATGTGACCAAAAAAGTCCCGATTTCCGGGAGTTAACGTGTCAATTTGTCATCATTCGAATGGCCTGGCCGCAAAAAAAAAAGTCGTCGACGGACTCACCTTTTTGTCTCCCAAAAAGCAGTAACAACGCCAAACGACGGTGACACACCACAGGTGCATGAACATGCCCAAAACATGGCTGAACAACTGGAGGCCAGTGGCAGATCCCGGCTGATGTTGTGAGGCGGCCACGAAGTCAGAAGAGACCTAAACTCGAGAATTACGCTTTGATTTCGAAAGCAAATCACCTGAACAAAAGCCAAAAAGACAGCAAAAGAGGCGAAAATAATAAAAGGAAGAAGGAGACTTCGACGTCCGGAGCGAACGCCGTGAAGCATCATCAGAACCAAAGAAAGCTGGAGAGAAACGGCCGTTAGGAAAGAAGTAATGTAGCGAGTGCTGGATTGAGCCACCCAATTGTCTTCCGGCAGAGTGCCCTAAATTGATTTTATTGGCGTTGGGGGAAGGGAGAGATTCTTACATTCATCTGCTTTGTGTAGAAGAAAAGAAGAGCCAATGTAAAAACGGCGATGATTATGAGCTGGACGAGACCGATGAATTGAGTGGCTTTTGTGACGTGAACAGTTCGACATCCAACCATATATTTGTCGGCATTTGAATCCCAAAGAGCATCTACTCGGTGATGACGATGAGTTGATTGAGGTTTGGGCATCGGGCGATGCATTTCAGCTCTGAAAGGAGACAATGACTGGGGAGAAGGAGAGAAAGAGAGAGGAGTTGCCGGGACAACGGCCGGGCTGCTGTGCCGGCTGGGCTGGCAATCGATTGTAACTGTGACTGCTTTGTGTTACAAATTGAGACACAAGACGACACAAGAAGGGAACAAACAGATTCAGGAAACGCGCCAAATACAAACAGAAGACGGACCCAGAAATGGCATTAGGATGAGCACCAAAACTGGATCGATTCCTCTCAGAATATAGATAGCAACTGCGAGATAAGGAGAGAACTCCCCTTCGGGATTTTGTACTAGCCACTCGATGGTGAAATAAACAATTTACCCAAACACTTCACGGCAGCCAGGCGACTCAAAAAAAGATTCATCTGGCGGCTTCCAGGGCTTTTTGCCAGCCGGAGAGAAACAGGGAAAAAGTATCAAATGACTAGCACGCGGCTACCGTAGGACTTATGAGGCAAAAGACAAAGGTGCCTCGTTAATATGTGCATTCCCATTAGAGATGACTCATCGCTTCGACGGCGATTTGCAATAATTACGAAAGAAGGCATCATTCAACTTTCAGCTGGGAAAAGATATTGGGCAATTGATAGAAAGATAGAAAAATGGGGGTCAGAGAGCACACGCGAGGCGTCTCAGGTGCCGATGGCGGAGAGCGTGAGATTCGAATTGGTCCATGTTTACAGCCAGGGGAGGCAGATGTCAAAACCAAGGGGCAATCGACCCCATCGACTCCAAAAGGTAGTCGTTTTTTTTAGGGTTTTGTTTATCTAAGCGATTGGAAGAGAGAGGGAGCGTCATGGGATCAAAAACTGAGGTGGCAGGAGGAGAGCTTCTTTGAAGGAGAGTCATAAATCATTCCGAAAGAAGGCAGGAACTTCTAAAGTCTCAAAGGACGGGGGGAATAAATAAACAATTTTTGCTACTTTTAAAAGTCAGGATGGATTAACGACGCTCGGCTGAACAAGCTAGCCCATATTCGGAAGCAATCCTAAGGGCCCGGACACAAAGGCTCTCTTGAAGGCGAGTGGAGACAAATCGGGAAGGCAAATACGTCGTTTTAGTCGGCCACACCACAGGCCTGGCGAGAGGGAAATGATTCGTCGGTGATGCGCAAACAGACTCTCCTCGTATCAATGTGGCGTGGGTGAGGAATGTTAACCAGAGGACTTTCAACGGATTATTTCTGTACGAAATTTGGAGTCAGCAAAACCGGAATCTCACAAGCAGCTGTGAGCTCTCTCTCTCTCTCTCAAAAGTTTAAAGACAACTCTCCTCGCTGCGACTATGATGGATATCCTGGGCCCTAAAAAGTTCATATTGATCTTCTCGGCGATTTGGGAGACTCAGTCCGGGAAAGGCTCATCAAGGCTGCCCTTGCGACTGGTTCAAATGGCTCTGTTTTCTTCTTGTTTTTCCTGTTGTCTGCAAAGCCGAAAGTTTTGATCTTTTGGCTCTTGAAGGTCTCTCAAAAATCGATTGATTTTTCTCGAAGACTCCATTCTAGTGGATTTTCTCGGAATAAAAAGAAACTCATTTTTATTGAGGAAAGTGACTAGAAAAGTGAGAGCAAAAGCCATCAGAATGTTTGTTTCTCCTCCGTCTTGGTTTTTTCTGTCGTCTTCGTCTCTTCCGTTTTTGTGTCCTCTTTTTTCTCTTCTGTCTTTTTCTTTTGATCCTCAGCGATCTCCTCCAAAGTAAAGATTTTCTCCTTACTGGACACTTTGATTAATTCGTTAGATTCGTCCATCTTTTTGAGGTCTTCAGATTTCTTTTCTTCGACTTTATTTTGCTCTTCATTAATCTCCGCCAAAGTCAGGACTTTCTCCTTGCTGCCCACCTTGCCGAGATCTTCTTCCTCCTTCTTTTTCTCTTCTTTCGTATTTTCCAAACTCTCCGCCGATTGTGTCACACTCAACTTGGTCGATGTGAGTTCTTTTGATCTCCTTTCTCTCGGCGATCTTCTTCCTTCTTTCGACGAGCGTTTTTTCTCTCTTGTCGCTTCCGTTGTCGTCTTCTGTGTCTCATCGTATTCCTTCGTATCTTCGCAAATCGCTTCCAATGGACTCACCACTTCTGAAGTCTCTGATTACTTTACTGTAGAAATAAAGCTCTGACTGTGTAAATCCTGGAGGCCACTGCGAATGTGATGAACACCAGCAGCTCCTTCTTTCGTCTTGTACTCCTCGGGCAATTCCCTCCCAGAAGCCTGGTAGATGGCTTCGATGATTTTGTTGTGTTTCATATTGCAGTCGAGTCGGCTGGAAATCTCTCGTTTGGTCACCTGGCTTGCTTCTTCCATGAATTCGCCAATCTGAACCGCCATCTTGGGGTCGTCGTCCGAGGAATGGCTCATTTTGTCTTTTGCACTCTTCATTTCCAATTCTTTTCGAATCTGCTTGTCGCGAGGAGTCCACGTCGACGCAGGATAGTTCATAGCCGATTCTGATGAGAAACGTTATGAAAACGATGTAACTGACTGGGCAATCCAGCACGTCCCATATTATCGAAATAACAGGCAACAATTAGAGCGACGAGGAGAATGACTCCGGCTGTGCTGGCCACTCCCAACGCTGTCGGGCTGATGTAGTTGAAAAGGAGTCCGGAACGATCTTTATTCGACGCTTCGACTGGCAAAAGTAGAAGAAAGATCAAAACAACCATCTTCCACAAACCCATCTTCAATTTTTGGATCATCTTTTAATCTCAGGAAAGAGCTTTCCAAGCGAGGGGATGGGAAGACAAAAATGGGGTTAATTTCGACCGAAAACATATTTTTTCAGCATTTTGACGCCTCCCAAAGGGTCTAATTTGAAGCTTTTGGACATGATAGAATATTATCTGCTTTCGAACTTCCAAATTTCCAAATTCGGATATCAATTTCCAAAAGATGGATCCTAAGCTATCTAAATTTTATTTCTTTTGCAATCTAAGTCTTAGGCTTAGCCAATGCAGGCTTAGGACTGATGGTGACGTTCCTTGCTCTGACTCTGATGCACATGGCACAGCCAGCGTTGATCTATTTGGTGCCGAGTACACTACTTCCTATCTACATACTAGCAGTTTGCAGAGGAGAATTTCTCAAATTGTGGTCAGGAGGCAAAGAAGATGAAAAGACCGCAACTGTGGTTTGTTCACACGTTGATTAAACGAATATTGCAGAGCGATACGGAAACTGTTCATCTTTCTAGCGATGAAGCATGTATTTCTCCAGTAGCTGAGCTTTGAACAATTCCCTTATGAACTCCTCATCTTGCTTTTGAAAATTACGAGTATGTTCCTCAATAACTGAGATAAAGGATTTAATGTCTGTGTTTTTGTAGAACTGTAGTCCAAATTTGGATGTCTGATAGTACTTTTCAAGCGCTATCGAATGATATATCCAGTTTACCGGGGTGGGGCTATCTCGAAACATTTCCTCGTAAGTAGAAAAAAGTTGTCAAAATTCACTAAACTGACTATATGTTTTTTATTTTGTCAACATTCAGCATCTAAAAGGATGGACCAAGCTGAAAGATTGATTCATTCCACCTATTTTGTGATGCAAAGACCCTCAAACAGTCGAACGCTGACTCGTCCGTATCCTTTCGATTCATTCTTCTCACACGAGCTGTGAGCAGCAGCTGGCTGACCTAGTTTCCCCACACACAACGCCATCCTCCCTCAAATCGATTATTCGGCCATGAGTGTTTCCTTGCTTGGATGGAATATTTCCTTCCCTTGGATGGAAATATGGAAACTTAGGCCAAAAATAGAATTAGAGCGACCAATTCCGTTGAATTTATTGAAGCCTTTTCTGATTTGTGCCACATTGACGACTTTGTCGGTTTGGTTTTTATTCGAAAAGGAGACTTTATCCATGAAGCTGACCGGACCGATAAAGATTCTGTACGTTTTTAGTCTGAACTCTAATTATCTCATATTCTAGTGAGTTCGCGAGGGAATTGCTGCCTCCAAGGAGCCAAAATCGTCCAGCAGATTATTTTTGTAATATCACTTTGGCACTGGTTTTTTACAGTGAGTTTAAAAATTTTGACTTAAACGAGATCAGTTTGTTTATATCTTTCTGCTGTCCTTTGCGTCCTGATTCGGAAGGAAGTCTGGAGAATCGAGTGTAATTCTGTTTATGAACTATTATTTTCTGAGTATTTCTCAATTTTTGTAATTTTTGCGTAAGTCTTCAATCTTTCCTCAAGGAGTTCTTTCCCTGTTTGACGCGCACCCAGATTCTCGCTTGTAATCCTTCCCTTCAAAAAGTGAAGGCGATATTGAAGGATGGGGACCTGTCAACTGCAAAATGGATTCATAAAAAAGAAATGTTTTATATCGAAAGTTTCAATTTTTCAGAGCAAAAGTATTTGAAATTGATTCTAAACTTTTCGATTATTCTGATAAAAGATCTGTATTCTACGCCACGCTTCTTATACACAATGTCGGTGCAACCAGCGTCTTGAATTCGATTCAACCTTTGCCACTTTTTATCAACCAGGTAGCTTCTATATTATTGATTGCAGACGAGGATTTCGGAGGTCAAAGTTCGATTATCCATCTTGAAAAATGTCTATTTAATCATAAATTGCTAGGATTTTCAGATGTCAAAATTGTGTACGCTGATTGCCATCGCCGTGGCAGTAGTAAATGCGGGACCATTTATTATAGCAGTCTTCTCGATGACTGCAGGTCTATTCCCGATTAGAATTGGTCCAGTTGATTCAAGCTTCCCAGTCCATGTAACATCTTTGACTTTAAGATCTCACAATTTCTTGCAAAATGGCCGCGAATGTAGTCTTCTTGGCTGACATTCTGTACTGATTTCGAGAGTAGACTACCGTAATCCAAAATTTCAACTCAATTGGTCAATCCGAGAAGTTGTGAGCTTTCGTTAGATCCAAACGATTCGCCCGAATAAAAGTAGACTTCAGATGGACAAATATATTCTGTGGAATCCCATCAAAGAGGAAGAAATTTCAAAATTTCTGGAAAGTCGTCATGGAAAAAAAACTTATTTCTGCTCGAGATTGGATCAGCCATTTGCTGTTCTTCATACTAGTCGACTATATCAAATGTCGGTCCTTTTCGCCTATGTTGCTCAGACTAGACGCATAGAGACGATGGTTTTGGCATTGCTTGGAGTTGTTTTTGGCCAAATCACCAAGATTCAAATCCGCGATGTGTTCGTTTGATCGCAAGTTTACAACGAAAATTGCAGAACCCTCTGCAAAACGAATGTCTCCATACTGATCGGATTGGTCATCTACATTTTAGACGAATGTCTTCGCAATTTCCTTGAAATCAACCCCTACTTAGCGCTTTTCTACTTGATTCTGGCTATTTTCCTTTTTCACTTGTTTACTTATACCGTGGTAGATTGCAATAGAAATGCTGATCCAGAGACAAATCGGGATTTCCCAGAATTCCTGCAAAAGGTCGAACTTCTATCAGGTTTGTTCTCGAAGGAAGGAATCTAAATCTTCAGGTGGAAAACAAGTAGAAAAAGAAGAAAAACATAAGTTGATGGAAGTTTAATTTTAAAAAAACTCCTTACTTTTAAACAAGACGTTCTCTTCTAATTGCCAATGAAATGTGGTTGCTTTGTACATTTTAATTTATCTCAGGGATTTTAATAAATTCGAGTTGAGCCAGCATCAAAAACTTCCTAAAAACTGTGATGAAAGCCAATGTCTGAGTTTTTGTAGCTCTGCCACTTCGTATTAATAACCTTTTAATGGAAGATTTAATTTAGAATCTGGTCTAACAATAACAACTTGGAAAAAAAACCTGGAGATACACATTTTAAGAGAAGCTTGGTCCGCCAAATCCACCGCCGCTGTGACCTACTTCTTCTTGAAGACGTTTTTGAAGTGACTGCGATACCAAATCCCATGACGAAATGAAAATACTGATGCATCTGAAATAGTAGAGATAAATAATCAATTCAACGAACCGTTGTAAGCATTGCTTCTCCGAGCTAGACAAGGAACTTCCAGGACTGGTGATACATTTCTGAGTACATTTCTCAGATAGATCCTAGAATATTCAGAAATGTTAAAATTGTACAAAAAAGCTAACCGTGATAAGGTTTTGAGCATTAGCAATGGCAGCCTGTTGCTTGACTCCAGCTATGACTTGCTCCTGTTGATCAGGGGTTAATTTTCTCAAGGCTTCCAAATCCATCAGCTGTTCCATCTAAAATATAGAAAGCTTGAAAAAACAAATGGAGAAAAGACTATTTGAGAGTGATGATGTAATGCTACTGGCTACGCAATTTCGCTCCTGTTATGAATTATTTTCACTTACTCGATTCGTCCATAAATATTACGAAAATTTCGGTTAAAAACGAACAAAAAAAGTTAATTTCTGGAAAATCGTCATGGAAAAAAACTTATTTCTGCTCGAGATTAGATCAGCTATTTACTGTTGTGTTCATATTTGTTGATTATATCAAACTTCGGTCCTTCCGGCCTGAAGCTGCACAATGCCCACCAGAACCATTGGATTTGTGGCCTCATTTTCGTGTAGCTCTGGAAGGGTAGGAGATATAGTGCCGACCATTACCACCCTCAGGATCTTCTGGAGGTGAAGTTAAAGCACGAAATCCGTCTAAATATGAGACATGAACAAATTGGTACCTTTGCTAGGAATTATCTCTGCAAAAGGCTGAAGTAATTTAGAGAATTTGATTTGTCTAATAGTTACTCAAAAAAGACGAACCTTTTTCTGATTGAACAGCTAAAAGTGTTTTTTGTGGACAAAGTACAAATGAATGTTCACCAGCGCAATTACTACAGCTAGGAGCATTGACCTGAAATTAATAGCCATAGTATTAAAATATAGTAAACAAACCAAAAGCCTTGCATTATTAGTTACACTGTAACTGAACGGTGTTGTAGACATTAAGAATGTTTGGTGGGCAGTTAACGGCGTTATGTTTGGTGGTGTGGGTGAACAATTTCGCTCAATCTGATAGAAAATAGAAATTAATAATAAAAGATCATACTAATTCAGCTGTATTTTGTTGTCTTGATACATAAAATTCTTCGTAAATAACAGAGCTAAGCATCATTCTGGCAGGAAGATCAAGCCATTTACTGGGACAGATGCTGGAGCCTTCTTCCTATTGTTTTTACCACCGTCTAAAATTGCTTTAATAAATATGAAAGAGGAAACAGAAAGTATATGTCGAAAATAACGACAAATAAAAGATGAAATATAAATAATATTTAGTTTTATGCTACCCGACATTACAAAAATACTCGCGAACATTGATGAACATTGTAAATGCAAAAAATTAAAGCATTTCTGCTTTTTGAACGATAACAACACAGTTACCTGTCGATTGGATGAACGGGTATAAAAGTGAATATTGAAATTTACTCCTCGTTCTTCGAGTATTTGTCTATCTTTTTCACCTTCATCAAACGAATCCCCAACGACGAACAGCCATATGAAGTGAATGTCGAAGATTTTCATACGACCCGCATCGCTCCAATTGATTGAAATTGAAAATTTTAACTGAATTCAACTAAAAGAAAGTCCTACTATCTGTAAGCTGCTGGATCTATACCAGGAATGTCATTATGGATGCTGAACTTCTGGACGCTGTTCATGCCCTCAAGTGAGGCGAATCCCCGCAGATGGATCTTGAACATATTTACGACGATTTTTATGAATTTAGCTCGATCTTCCGGCTTGAAACTGCATAGCGCTCTCCAAAACCATTGAATTTCTGGACTCATCTTCATTCTGGTCCAATTGTTTATATGACTAGAGAAGTCACAAGAATTCATCATATAGTATAATAGATCAAGCTCCTTCTGGCTTTGAACTGAGATTAAAGGCTGGCAGTCTTTATCTGGAATTGTTTGAGGAAAATATTAGACTTACTCTTTTCAGCGCTGCTTTCTTTTTCATTAAAGGCCAAATTGTACCATAATGGGCACATACAGATCAATAAAATTAATAGAATACAACCAATTTGAACAAAATCCTTTGGTTTGCATTGGTTCATTGCACCGATTAGGGTATTGGTTAAGTTTGGGACAAATCTTAATTGGGTCAATTTATTTATAAAGAAAAGAACTAACCTGTTCGCATATATTGACCTTGACATAGTATAATAAAATTGAATATCAATAGTTTGATCTGCATACCAAATGAATAACAAGCTGTAAATTCGGTTTAACTATTTGTTAAAAACTAACCACATCATGAGTATACAAACTATCAGTATAATGAGGCCAGAGCTTATATGGCATAAAAGACGATTGTTCTCGAAGCATATATAGTTAGCGAAACTAAATGCAAGTAAAATTCCGGCCAAGCAGCAGAGACCAATAAGTACGTTTGTCCAAAACATCTAAAAAAAAGTTTCAATATGGTCACATTGATGTATACATTATAAAAGTAAAAATAAAATAAATCCTGCTTTTTAAAAGGCAGCAATAAGATCAACCTGTCAGTTGGCTGAACGATTATAAAAGTGAATATTGAAATTAGGTCCTCGTTCTTCGAGTATTTTTCTATCTTTTTCATCCTCATCAAACGAGTCCCAATCAATATTCAAAATCAAATCAGAATCAAACCTGAAATAAACACAAATGACCTTGAACTCGATTCTCATTCAGTTATCGTATTCTCTCTTTTTTCTAAATTTATTTTACTTTTTTTTTAGTTTCAACTCAACAAAAAGGTGCCCTTTCTGTTAAAAAAAGATCTGAATGTCATCGCAATAAATCAAACAGGTGCGGTCGTTCCCCAGCTTGGTTGGTGGTCATCTTATCGCCTTTTACGGTGTTTTGAGCCTTATTTTGATGCCCCGACCGATAAGGTTTGATTTTTTCAGAAAGTGGTTACCATCCTCCACGCCAGCTCCTGCTGCACAAATATCATGTGGATATTCGTCTTAATAGCTTTACTCTCTTCCACTTCTATAGAGGTTTTTATTTATTCCAAGTTTAAAGAAAATATCTTATTTTAGGCTAGAAAGGCTAAACAAGGTTATAAGGATAGCTTTACTTTTGCCACTTTTAAAAATGTGCATTCGGGAGCCGAGAAGACTGTTTGTGCTAATTACCTCCAATATAAATTAGCCCTTCTTCCGGAGGAAAAAGACAAAGCTGTGAGTTTGTTTGTGAAAGAGATAAATCACATTTTTTAAAGGAATATCACCCCTTGAAATGGTGGAGGAACAAGCCCTGGAACACAAGAGTTTGTCCGGTTAGCAATCAATTCAAGTAAGTAGAGTATTATTTGGAAGCTTATCGCTCTCTCCCTTTTTTAGATTTGATAATAGCATCGTTCCGTTAGATTACCGTATCAAGCCAGATACAACTGAATGTACGGCGCAATTCAATGAAGGAGATTTTAGGAAAGCGGCTCAATTTGAAGTCAGAAGTCTACGGTTAAAAAAAAACAAAAAAATTTAGGTAGATAACTTGAAAATGAACAACGCCAGCGCGGGGATTCTTCTCATCAATAAGGGCGAACACTTTGTCCGAAAATGGAGAGATTTCTTGGTAAAATTTTCTGCAATTAAATCAGTCTATTATGCTTTCAGTTCTCTGACTTCTTCGATCCTTATATCAATTTGACGACCGCGATTCCGACATTCTTTTTATACGCGGAAGAGCTGAGAAAAACGTTGGAAGAGCTGGGTTCAGACGATGGAAATGAGATCCTTATTGGCTTCCATCGACCACAAGATTCCGTCTTTGATATATCGATGCTAGCCATTTGGCTCTTGGCTATGGGCTGCGTTTCCGGCGGTGGATTTTGGGCCTTCTATCGACACAAGTTAGAAAGAAATTTAGCTGAGATTCAAAGGTTTTAGACAAGGAAAAGACAAACCAACCCTTCCTACTCAACAGACTTCAACGACCTCAGAAAGTACAACTGAATCGACTGATGAAAAGGGCTGTTGTCATAAATTCTTTGTGAAGCATTCGAATGGAATAGCGATCGTCGTTCTAATGATCTTCCTGATAACAGTCCTAATGACTGGCTTCTTCTTCCGTCCATATCTCGGTTTGTCTTTTACCCGACATATAAACGCCTTTTTAGTGAGCATTTTCAACATCTTGGTGACCATCCTCGGCTCAATTAATTGAAGCCTTCTGATGATGATATTTTCGGGGTCAAAAGACTTGGTAGAAACATCTCCTCCCCTGGGGAGAAGTCGTCAAACAAAAGTTCGAACTAGACAAAGTCTAGACTCGATTGGAGAAAGTAGAAAGTAGATTTGAAAGGAGTTTGAGAGAATTCCCGGTCAGGTAAAAAGTGAGGCTGGGTGATTCGCACCAGTCCAGAGAAGAATTAAATTTACATATTTTCTTAGAGAAGAAAGCTTTCTTTTTGTCTTCCGTCATGGCGTCGCAGATATTGAGTCATCCTGGCCAAAAAGTGATCCATTCTCCAGCCACCATAAAAGACTGATTGAGCGATTGATAAGCAGGAACCTAGCTGCCATGATTTTCCTTCTTTTTTTTCTATTTCTCGGTGTCAAAGGACAAAACTTTGGTATTTGACCAGTTCTCTTCTTATCTTTTCAGCCTGTCCGGGAGATTTGGTTCTAAACACAACACTTGGCGACTCAGCCTGTAATTTTGGAGATAATTCGTATGCTCAATGTGGAGGAATTGTTCAGCAAAATACAACTTGTACTTTCAATGTGAGACTGGGAATGGAAAAATCTTTTGTTTCAGATTTATCCACAAAATGATGATTCTTTTTCGATGGTTTTGCTTCAAGTCATCTCCAGAGACTTGAATTCAGATGATCGAATTCTCATTCAAACTGTTTATGATTCAATTCTAACGTAGGGATTCTCTCTTCAAAGAGAGAACCTTTAGAGATCCAAATTCACAGACATTTATCGTCCAGAATGTGTTCCCTTTCCCGCAGAATAAGACCTCTCCAATTATGACAATAACCATCACTGCTGGGCCTTTTTCCCTAATGAAATTCGGCTACTATTTGACCAGACAAAATGGCGAGTTCCCTTTCTCTCCCAAGATAACCATATCTGTGATGATTTCAGTGAATTTTTCCCAAAATCCAATCTCTCTGGCTAATGTGGGAAGTGGCCAACTCGCTCAGATTGTTCGATTGACTGGGACTCAGCCAGGCGATTTCTGGGAAGTTAATGGCACTTCTCAGGTGACTTTCTCAGCGACTTTAGATAATTTCAACGATCCAATGGACTTTTTGAATGTTTGGTATTACGATGGGATTGGAGGTAATCGAAAACTCATGGGGAGGTGGGGAATCTCTTGGGATTCTTCATGTTTTTATAGTCTCTACACAGCCATTCAATCTACTGGATCTCATCAAATGGTTTTTTCTCTTTCAAACTCAGTCACTCTTCAATATGTCTTCTCGAATTATCGACGAGATAATTTGGTGGTTTTAATCAACGACAAACAGAGTAAACCTCAAAAATCCAAAGAGCCCTTCAGATCTTGACTTTTGTGATTTTTATCGCCTCAATTGGGTTTCGAACGACAACACCTCGATGCCGCTGGGTTCAGCTGATGGACCTCCTTTTAACACAATTTGCTACACTTTAGTCAATTATCCAATCCCCGCTCCCAACTACTTCTATGGCCTTTAAACGACAGTAATCCTTCTCTCCTTGGATCTCCTACTTTCAGAGCATTTCGACCCTTCAATTGCTCTCAGGAGGACCGACGACGGACCCAATTGGGACGAATAGTCTCTTGGCAACTTATTACTTCAATCAATCGAATGCCATCGAATCAAATCCTCCTCTCCTCACAAGTGCTGTCACTACTTTTATTATTTCTTCAAGAAGCAGTCCAATAACGACTCTCTTCTATTTCGCTCATCCTCCAGGTCGTTTTTCGTTTTTCTAATTTAAGTGAAAAATAGATAAAATCCATGAGGCCACTCCAAGGAAGAGCGGATTCCTTTCAACTCCAGACTATCCTTATTCAGCTCTTTATCAGAATCTCTTTTTCTACGTCAATAATACTGGTGAATCTTCAGTAGCAGCTCCCCATGCCTTTCCAGATCTGTAGTCTGGAAAGTCAGGGGGAGCTACTGGGTGTCTTTCTCTTTAAATCTCTTTTAGTTAATTTCAATTTCAACCTCCAAATCCAGAAGTCTCTCTCCTCAACAGCTTATCTTACGGTTTTTGGAGCGAATGGGAAACTTCTCGAAGCAAATGCAACCACGGGATTCAACGTGACTTTTAACGACAAAGTCATCGACTTTGATATTCAAGATCCGGAATCCAGTGGCGGCGTCTTTTTGACCTATCAGATCACCGCAGCTCCGCTCGGTCAGTTTGCTCTTTCCTTCTCTCCCAATTGAATCTCCCCCAGTTTGCCCTAAATCTTCTCTTCTCCAAGACAGCTATAATCAGGATGTTTTGGCTCTTCCTTCCAATTTCGAATGCAGTTTTACTGTAATCTTCTTTTGTGACCAATGTTTAACTCTCTCTTTTACAGTATACCTATATGGCGAATTCGTTTGCGGAAGTCATCGTCCAAGCTCAGAATATTGCTGATGGAGAGATCGTCCAAATTCGGGGCGTTTTCGATACGGTTGGGTAGGAGAAAAATCTCGAAATTTTACCAGAAAATGTAGAAATCTTCCAAATAAGACGTATTATTATCTTGACGCAGCTTTTCCTCCATCTCAGGTGGTGATTTACGTCAAAACGGGCAAAGCAACAAACATGACAATCAACTATTCTCTCAATAAATTACCGTGTAAGTCTCTTTTTTGTTTATTACGTTTTTCAGTCCAAATGGCTGCTCCAACTGCTGTGAATCTTCCGAGTCTAGCGGATGCCTTCTATCTCCAACTTCAAACTGTAGGTCCGAATCGGACTTGGGAAATCACTTCCAATTCGAAAGTAAGATTTTCAACAAAATAACCAAAAAAAGCCTTCAGGTTGTCACCATTTCAGCCAGTCCTCCAGAGTCTCCAAGCACAAATCTTTTGAATTATTTCGTCTATGATGGAACCGGGAAGACCAAAGTCCTCATTGGAACGTGGGAATTCGCATCTTTTTCTATGAAATATTCCTCTCAGATTATACAGCAGCTATCAGAGAGGCTGGATCTCCCCGAGTTCTTCAATTACCGTTTATTTGACCATATATGGGGATCAAAATGTTCCTAATGAAGGAACGATCCTTTTCAACGACAATTTGAGTAATTTCTTTGTTTGGAGAAGAGATCCTTCCAGATCTGGATAGATGTCAGATCTACACAGCCCAATGGTCGTATGGCAATCCGACGAAGACTTTCTACCTTCCGAATGGAGGAAATATCACCGTCGATACGATCATCGACGCCACCAATGGAACTGCCTGTCTCACAATTATCGACGACGATTTTTCTCAATTTGACAACCCAATCTTCTATCAATCCCTAGTGGAAGTCGGTCGACTCAAACGATAAAAACAAAAATTCAGGGAAATCCATTCGTCATCTCAGGAGCTCCAATCACCCAAGCAGCAAACAATACTCTGAGGAATCTTGGCAGTCTAATCAGCGGGTAAGGGGCTTGACTTTTCTTATTGTCTCAGCGGCTACAATTATTTCGATTTACCGCAGGCGTTCCAAGGCTCTTCTCGAACCATTTATCAAGACAAAGGAGTCACAATGCTAGCCACAACTATCAACCCAAACGATGGTCGGTTCCTCCCTCTATAAAAAGGAATCTTTAGCCAATTTATCACAAGTTTTCATCGGAAGACAAGGCTTTATAATGTCGGCGAATTATCCCTTCATCCATTATGCCCAAGATGCTCATTTCACCCTGCAAGGAACTTTCAATTTTACCCTCCAATTCAATATCCAATATACCGATGCTCCATCGGATGCTTCTCTCACCATTTTTACTAGAAATGGCGTCCATTCGATGTAAGCTTGCTTAGAGAAGGAAAGAGTTTTTAGAGTCAATATTTCTGATCCAAATGTCACAAAGCAAAACTTCACAGCCAGCGGAGATCTCGTTAGTTTCACTTTGGATGGAGGAAGCAATCTCGAATACAATAAAGGCTCTTACATTCGATATACCATAACTGGACAGGAATTCACCACTCAGCTACCTCCTATCACCTCCACTACTGCTATTGTGACAACAAAACCGTCTACTACTAGTCGAACCACAACGCAATCTACAAGTCGATCGACAACTTCGATGGCAACTTCTTCCAGTACAACGCTGACTACTCAAAGGAGTTCTTCCACGACGACAACTTCAAATGCTTCGTCAATAATCTCAGGTTATTTGTTTTTCGTTCAAATATCAAACTTCTGATTTTTAGGGTTAAATGCTGTTCTCATTTGTCTCTTCGTTCGTTAGATCCTTCATTAGTCCGAAATAAACGAGTTTTGTTTGTTCATTCGCACCACAGTCAAATAGTTCACATTTCTAATCGCTCTCACTTCTTATCAATCGATTCCCTCAGGCTCAAAAATAACTTTTTTCCTCGCCAAGTTTTGTCCTCAAAAAATGCTTTGATAAAATGGAGAGTGGTGAGTCGATTTGTGAGGATTTGAGAATTGATTCGGTCAGTTAAAAATGCACGGCATTTTCTCGACTCCGAATTCAAGCAATTGGAAGAACTTGGAACAGGCAGTAATGCGTTCGTCAATAAGGCGACTCATCAAGAACTCGGGTGGGCTGCTGTAAAGATTCGAAGATAATCAATTTCTAGGACTGTAGCTATAAAAATCTACAAACAAATAACTGATAGGAAGGAGATTGCCCTACTTTTAAAAGTTCTTTTTTTCCCTTTTATCGATCCATAATGTGTCAGATCGAAAATTTCGATTACATCGTTCGTCTATTTGGACTCATTACTCGACCGAATGGATCGATCAGCGGCTGTGTGCTGGAATATATGTCCAACAGGAGTCTCCGCGATGGTTTGACTTTTTTTTCTCGCTTAGAATAGTTGCATCAGTAATCTACAATAGGGAGAACAAATATTCTCTAAAATGCATATATACGTGGATAAAAAGTGCAGCCAAAGGATTGGAATATCTTCACGGAATCAACATCATCCATCGAGACATCAAACCGGCCAAGTTTATTTCTGTTTTCTGTTGAGATTCCAACAACTTGTTGCAGTTTGTTGATCGGAAACTCTCTTTATGACCTCAAAATTGCGGATTTTTGCGATTCGAGGGAACTTTCTTTCGAGATTTTATCTGGCAGGTTTGATCATTTCTCGGCTTATTAGCCACAAAGGATAGACCTCATAAAAATAATTTCAGCGTTGGAACTTTAACTTACATGGCGCCGGAGGTGATGAATGGAGGCGGTCGTAAGGGGGAATATGACGCCTCGGTAGACATTTATTCTCTTTGTATTTCCATCGTCGAAATGGCTAATCGAACGTAAGACCTCCAGTCTGAATCGAAAAAAGATTTAGATCTCCATGGGCTCATTTGGAAGAAGCAGGGATCACCCCGACATGGACGCAACTTATGTCTTATGTCCAACAAAATGAAAGACCAAAACTCAAAAAATATTTGGATCCCGAGATGGTTGAACTCATCAAATGGTATTTGTTCTATTTTTGGCCAACAAAATAACAATCAGGGGGTGGAATTCCAATCAAAAAGTGAGGCCAACTCCTGGAGTTTTGGCCAAAACAGCAGCTAAACTCCTTCGTCTTCCTTTGATCAAATACAAAAATCAAATTCCAAAAAGGTTTCTTTTCGTCCATTCGATAAGCAAAAAAATTTAGTAAAAATAAAGTAAGAATAATTCGATCAATAAACTACAAAGAAAAGAATTATTTGAGGAGCATCAGAGAAAATGAAGATTCTCTTGGGAATTTCCTCCTGGAGCATTTTGATCAATTGGATGAGGATAAATTCGATCAGCAGATAGCTGGATTGAAATTGTTTTGCGATCAACTTGACAAAAGTCTTTTAATTTGCGCGATGCTGGCTCTGGGAGAATTGCCTTTGGAATACAATTTCCTAATGGATATGATTCCAAACTATTCGAAGGGAGGAACACGTCTCTTTGAATTGGAATTTGCCGAATCAAATCTGACTCTTCTTTTCCACTCGATGAAGAATTGCTCCTTGGGAAAAGAAACTCACCTTCTCCCCAAAAATATTGTCAACCTTTGTGTTGAAAAAAGAAAAGAAAAAATAAGAGAAAGAGAAATCATTTTCTTCAAGCAACACATCCATGGAACAATCAATGTCAATAGCTCTCAGAAAAATGTCTTACTTGTTGGCGAAAATCAAATCATTTTGGATCAGCTTTGGTCGTCGGCGCTGAATGGCTATAAAAAACGAAGGGATTTACCTCCTTCGAACTTTATCTACGAATGTTGCATTCATACTTCTTTCAAAATATTCGCCCCAGAAATGCCACTTGAGACCGCCAAAACAACTTTTCGGGCGGCCGCCAGCGAACTCGGAAATGTTTTTACAATTTGCTTCATAGCCGAATTGTTATCTGATCCCCCGTGGTATTTGGATTTAATTAAGATTTGTCCGGAGAGTAATGTCCTTGTGGTTCTCTCTTATAGATCCAGAAGCAGATGGATAAATGAAGAGAGTACTCTTAAAAATAAGTATCCAGGAATTCGATGGGCATACTATAAGAATGAAAATCTTTGGAGTCCTCTAGCGGTTTGTTTCCTTGAAGAAAAAAAACGGTTTCAGAACGCTTGGAGCGATCACTTTTCTTTTAACCTGATTACTGACATCCTCTCTCACATGAGGCACTACCGAACTAATCGTCTTCGGTGATCTTCTCACACTGGGATTTATTTTCAAAGCTTTAAATCAGTAAATAATTCTGCGTTACTCTGTTTTTTCTAAAGAGATGAGAGAACACCTTGAGCCGTTGTAAGCAGTAGAAACGGCAAAGATCAAAGTGTTAACCTCGGAAATCTGAGAACTCACGAATTTTCCATCTATTTCCCTCCCGACAAAACATGCTCTAACTGATCCAACACTGATAATCCCAGAATAAAAAACAGACTTATTCTTTACTAATTGTTGGTTGATGTTGCCTGTGCTTCTGCAGTTTCGTCGAGCAGCTTTGGCTCAATCTGTGTGAGTTTTCCTGCTGAAAGTCGAAAAGTTTTTAAGTCGATGGAATAGCCAAATCAGCTATGTGCATGGAGCCTCCAAAACTCCATTCAAATTCGAAACAATCGGCCAATCCCTTCGTCGTACTGTAGAGAGCCAGCCGGATCGAGAATTCCTAATTTTCAAGAAACAAAAGATTCGAAAAACCTATCAAAACTTCTATGAGGATGTGAGTTGATTCGTGAGTTCGATGGAGAACTTTTAGGCTCGTCGTTTCGCTGCTGGCCTTTATGCGATGGGGCTCGAAAAAGGAGATCGTGTCGGCGTGTGGGGCGGCAATTATTACGAATGGACTCTTTGTCAATTTGCCACAGCTCTGGCTGGGATGATCCAAGTCAACTTGAATCCTGCGTATAAATCCTCGGAGCTTCATTATGCTCTCAAAGCCGTTGGAGTCAGAGCCCTGATCACGCCGTATAAATTCAAAAACACCAATTACATTAGTATTCTCACTGATGTGAGCTCCCTTCAAATAATCGAAAAGAAAACTTTCAGATTTGTCCGACTTTGGCTGCGTCGAAGCCGGGGGTCGGCTCGATCAGCTGCAAAGATCTACCAGAATTGGAGCATGTGATCGTCTTCGGCAACCAGGAAGAACCAATTTGTGGAGCCTGGAATTTTCCCGATATTTGGAGTGGAGCTGGCACACTCAACATGAAACGATTGGAGGAAATCGAAGCGACAGTCATGCCAGATGATCATGTCAATATCCAATTTACCAGCGGCACTACCGGCCTCCCAAAGGCTGCAACTCTCTCCCATATGAATATACGAAACAACGCTGGATTCATGAATCAGCGAATGCAGCTCGACCAAAAGCATAACGTCATTTGCATTCCGAATCCCTTGTATCATTGCTTCGGCTGCGTGATGGGTGTGTTGGCTGCCTCGATCTGTGGCAATACGTGTGTCTTCCCGAACATCAATTTCAAAGCCAAGAAAGTTCTGGAAGCATTAGAAGAAGAGAAATGTAATTATCTATACGGAACACCCACTATGTGGATAGACCTTTTGGGTCATCCAGACTTCAAAAAACACGATGTCTCTTCAACTACGGGTGGTTTGATGGCTGGAAGTCCATGTCCGCAAGCTCTTTGTGCTTCTCTTCAAAAGCAGATGGGTATAAAAGATCTCTTTATTGGCTATGGAAGTACTGAACTCTCTCCACTTGTAACTTTTTCCTTGGCTGATCAGCCGATTATGGAAAGAATCAAAAACGTTGGCTACGTGATGCCCCACACGGAGATTAAGATCGTCGATGAGAAAGGAATTGTTGTGCCTCGTGGTGTCAAAGGCGAACTTTTGGCTAGAGGCTATATGACGATTAGTGGTTATTGGAGAGATGAGGAAAAGACGAAGAAGGAAATCGATCCAGCCAGATGGTATCGAACTGGGTTAGCTTCTTTTTTTTAAACTTTGAAATAAAAAATTGCAGAGATGTGGCCACAATGAACGATGATGGAGCGGTTTGTATCGTTGGGAGAAACAAGGATATGATTATCAAAGGTAAACTTGCTTTGTTTTTAAACAGAAATTAAAGGCGGTGAGAACATCTACCCGACCGAGATCGAGCAATTCCTCTTCAAACTACCCTATGTGGCTGATGCCCAAGTTATTGGAGTGCCAGACGATAGATTGGGGGAGACGGTCTGCGCCTGGGTGCGACTCCAGCCAGGAGAGAAGGGAAAAATCACGCCGGAAAGGATTCAAGAGGACTGCAAAGGAAAAATAATGTCCTACAAGATACCGACTTATGTGATGCTCAAGGAGCTAGAAGAGTTTCCTCTCACTGCTACGGGTAAAGTTCAGAAGTTCAAAATGAGGGAGATCTCCAAAAAAGAACTTGGTCTCGAACATATCCAGTCTTACTACAATGCCTGATCAGTACTCGGAAAACTTATAAACTCTTTTCAATTTCTATTCTTTTTTTTTCTTCAATTCCTCGAGCGAGTAGTTGATCAAACTTATGAATTTCTCTTGATACGAACCAAACTCTCCGAATAAGATGAAAATTGAGTTGTAACAAATTTATTTATCAAAATGATAAATCAACAACACCGCATTTAGTCGAACAAACCGAAGCCCATATCGTCATCGGATTCTTCCTTGGGCTCTTCCTTCTTGGCCTTAGCTGGCTCGGCAGCGGCAGGAGCAGCAGCTCCGGTAGAAGCGGCAGGAGCTGGGGCGGGTCCAGCAGATCCAGCGCCAGAAGAAACGCTGGTGATGAGGTTCTAAAGGCCGTTTTAGAAAACAATAAGCCCTTATTTACCTTGACATCAACTCCTTCAAGAGCCTTGGCGAAAAGTCCAGGCCAGAAAGGCTCGAATTCGATGTTGGCAGCCTTCAGGATGGTGGCGATCTTCTCTCCAGTGATGGCGAGTTCATCGTCTTGGAGGATCAGGGCAGCGTAGACACAAGCCAGTTCTTGTTGAGAAGCCATTTCAAGTGCAAGTTGCTTTAAGCCTTAGCTCAGTAGAGAGAACAAGCTCTTAAACGACTGAAAAAAAATTAGAGAATGTCAGCAAAACAAAAGTGAGGAATTTAACGGATTCAAACCGTATTAATGATAAGTGAAATGAGGAAACTACAATGTGATTTTATTTAAAATCAACAACAGTGGCTTAAGCCACGAGAATGCAAGCTCCTCCAGCAGCCTTGATCTTCTTCTCGGCTTCATGGGAAAAGAACTTAGCCTTAACAATCAGGGGTTGCTCAGGAAGGCGTCCCTTTCCGAGAACCTAAATTTTAAAATAGCAAATTAGCTATAAGAAAAAGTACCTTGAAATATCCAGCCTTCACGCAGTCAATGACTGGAGCCTTTTCAGCGCTGACCTTTTCCTTGGTTTCTTCTGGAACGAGAGACCAGAGTTTGTCAACGTTGACAATAGGACAGTAGTAGTGATTCTTGTTAAGATGGAATACTCTCATTCCAACCTAAATTTATTAATATTTTAAAGCTCGTTTGGATATTCAGGGAAAAGTATTAAATAATATTTTAAGATGCAACTAACCTTACCGAAGTATCCAGGATGGTATTTGTCACGGTTGATTCTGTGATGATGCTGTCCTCCGCAGTTTCCGCGACCTCCAGGATGCTTCCTGTGTTTTCCAACACGTCCATGACCATGGGAAACGTGTCCCCTGAGCTTTCTAGTTTTCCTAAGTGAGTGAGCCATGGAGCCCTGAAAATAAGAAATTAGCTTTTAGCACATGACGTAAGTTTTTTATAAGCTTGATTTGTACATGGTAAAAATATTATTTTAGGAGTTATTCTAAAGGTAATATGATCAGAAAAACGCATAAGAAAATTAGTAAATTCAAAAGATTTTAGGCCGACTACGTAAGTGAATACAGCACAAGCAGACCTTTAAGCGGGATACGGTGACATGGCGCGTTTCGCTTTGAGACTATTTCTTGTCGCCCTTTAAAACAGACCTGCAATTCTCTATTTCTTGCGTCAACGAAGGCCTCAAATTTGTTGACGAGTTTCATCATTCTGAATAGCTTTTGTTTCTTTATTTGTTTTTAGATTTATAACTACTTATTTGTACCTTTAGATGGCAGCAGCTGCTGGAAAATTATTTGGACGTCTTGGCGCTGTGGGAGTTGGTGTAGCCATAGCCGGGAGCGTAGCACAATCTGCTCTCTATAATGGTAAGCGCTTTTAATATTTTTTAATAATATATTCCTAGTTGATGGAGGTCAACGCGCTGTTATTTTCGATCGGTTCTCTGGTGTGAAGGATGAAGTTGTTGGAGAAGGCACTCACTTCCTCATCCCCTGGGTTCAGAAGCCTATTGTTTTTGATATTCGCTCTACTCCAAAACAATTCAACACAATTACGGGAAGTAAAGGTAAGCTTTTCGAAAGGTTTTGTTTACCTTCATATCAGATCTTCAAAATATTACAATTTATCTACGTATCTTGCATCGCCCTGATCCTAGTAAATTGCCAAGTATCTATTTAAACATTGGAATCGATTATGCTGAGCGCGTTTTGCCTTCAATTGCAAATGAAGTCTTGAAGGCTATTGTTGTAAGTATTTTGAGCATTTCTTCAAAATGCGTTGTTTTAAGGCTCAATTTGATGCACATGAAATGATCACACAGCGTGAAACTGTCTCACAGCAAATTTCTTTAGCACTCGCCCAAAGAGCTGCTCAATTCGGTCTTCTTCTTGATGATATTTCTATTGTGAGTTTCACTATTTTTTTTAAAATGGTATATTATTTTAGACTCATCTTGGATTTGGTCGTGAATTTACAGAGGCTGTTGAAATGAAACAAGTAGCACAACAAGAAGCAGAAAAGGCTCGTTATTTGGTTGAAAAGGCGGAGCAAATGAAGATTGCCGCTGTTACGACAGCTGAAGGAGATGCTCAAGCAGCTAAATTACTCAGCAAGGCTAGTTATTTTTATTTTAGCAGCCAACATATTTTACGTTGACAAATATTTGCAAGGTATTTTAGGCATTTACTGATGCCGGAGAGGGACTTGTAGAGTTGCGTAAAATTGAAGCTGCGGAAGAGATTGCAGAGAGGTTGGCTAAAGCTAAAAATGTCGTCTACCTTCCTGGCAATCAATCAACTCTGCTGAATCTTCCTCAACACTAAAACATAAAAAATGGCACTTTGTTAGTTCCGAATCTCAACTTTTGTTTTAGGAGAACAGTAGGCTTGTTATTTTCTTTCATTGTTGCAGATTTGTTCGAGTTATAAATTTTTTATTATACACGTATGCTTATTTTAAACATTGTTTTAGCGGACCATGATATCTCTTTTTAAATGACATTATTTGTAAAATACCCATTATTTAGATGTCCGGCCTGAAGTGCAGATTCTATGAAAATCTCTTCCCAGATGTTGAAGAAACTGTCGTTGCAAACGTCAGACAAATAGCCGATATGGGAGCTTATGTTGTTCTTTCCGAATACAACAATATCGGTATGTTATATTTGTTTTTTATAGTAACCATTTCAGAGGGTATGATTTTGCTCTCTGAGCTTTCTCGTCGTCGTATTCGATCCGTTAATAAACTGATACGTGTTGGACGAAATGAATGTGTTGTTGTGATTCGCGTTGACAAGGATAAGGGTAAGAATTAGGTTCTTATTTACATTCCACTTATATTTTTAAGGATATATCGATCTCTCCAAAAGAAGAGTTTATGCCAAAGATCTTCTACAATGCGAAGATCGGCATGCAAAAGCCAAAGCAGTTAATAGGTTTGTTTAATAAAATCCTTTCATATAAATATTTTTAGTATTCTTCGCCATGTTGCTGAACAACTAGGATATGATAAGGATGAGCAATTGGAGGAATTGTATCAAAAGACAGCTTGGCATTTTGATCGTAAAGAAAAAAGAAAGGCCGCTTCTCATGATGCGTTCAAAAAAGCAATTACGTGAGTTGACTTTATTGGTATTTATTATATCATATAATTCTTTTAGAAATCCGGAAATCCTTGACGAATGTGAAATTACGGCAGAGGTTAAGGAAAAGTTGCTAGAAGATATTAGAAAAAAACTAACTCCCCAGGCCGTCAAAGTACGGATATTTTTATCTAATAATATTTTTTAAAGATTCGTGCTGATATTGAAGTCTCCTGTTTTTCTTATAATGGTATAGATGCAATTAAAGAAGCTCTTACTGCTGGTAAAAATTGCTCAACACCAGAGCTTCCAATAAAAGTAAGTTAATTGATATATGATAGTTTATTTTCAGATTAACCTTATTGCGGCTCCTCATTTTGTAGTCACTACGCAAACTATGGACAAAGAAAATGGTCTAGCATCAGTTAGACATGCATTGAATATAGTAAAGGACGCTATTGAAAAGCAAGGTGGAAAGTTTACTATCAAAGAAGATGTAAGCGGCTTTATTAGAACACGTTCATATTTAATATCAAGATTCGCGTTGTTTCTGACATGGATGAGGCTGAAATGAAAAGGAAAATGGAGTTAGAAGAACTCGAAGAAGAGGATAACAGCGATGAAGATGAAGAAGAGAGCAGCGAGGAGGTTTTTTTCATCCACAATTTATTCTATATATTTAGGGTGGAATGGTTGCTCCCAAAGGGTTGGATCAGCAAGTTGATGCCGAGGAGGCTAGCAGGGACGCGAAGAAAAAGGCCCGGAAAGGAAAAGAAGAAGAAGAAAGTGACGACGAAGATGAGGATGACTAATCCAGCTCTATCACTGATCTTATTTGACTCCTTTCCTGTTTTTATTGGTAATTATCGGTTCCGGTTAACCTGTTGTTTTGTTTTTAAAAAAAAAATTCTCGTTAACTTCAAAGATTCTCAGTGGTTTGTTGAAGAAAATTCCCCAAACAATCGAGTCAAAATGAATAGAGAAAAGTGAAGAGAATTTATTGAATAAAAGGGTCAAGAAGATCACATATAGATGGGTTATTTCCAGTTGGTATTCATGTTGAAAGTCGAAGTGGTTTCCTCCCAATCGGGCCAATATTTTTCCTTTATTCGTTTAAGATAGGCAGCCTGTGGCTTGTTAGCTCAAAATTAATTACAACTAACTATGTTTGGAACTTTTTGATCGATGTATTCTTTGATTTCCGGCTGTGCAAAACCAGGGTTAGTCGGAAAATAGAACTGAGCCATGTGGCCGAAAGCAGTTGCATCCAACTGTAAAATTGTTTAGTTTTTTGGTCGACTCCCTCACAGTTGTAGGTTTTTCGCCTTGAATAAACGGTTTGTCACCAAGGAATGTAGAAATCGAATCCAAATCTCTTTTGGCAATGGCTACAACTTCTTCTGAATTTTTTTTACTGAAACCTCTGACAAAAAAGAGCAACCTGGAGAATGACGCCCAATCCCTTGAAAGTGGGTGGCCTTTGTCAAGTTATCTCTGATTTTCTTCACCCCAATAGTGGTGAGACCAAGTTTTTTGATTCCCTTCACCAAATTGCCATATCCTTCCGGAGTCGCAATATATTCGGCGTGCTTTCCGCGATGATAAGATAAACACCTGGAATTTCTCTCGGTTTCACCCACAACCAGTTGAACCAAATGACTTATCAATCTATCTTCACGGGAGTGGCTGCAATAGCGAAAAAAGCACCGCTCCGCCATAACAACGAAGAACTTACCATCTTAGAGAATCCTCGATGAGAGTGTGGTAAGCATGGGCGAGGGCTTTGTCGTTTTCCGTGAGCCATTCGCCTTCACTCTACAATTGTTTTAGTCAGCTATGTGCTCGAAGAACCTTATGGAGTTGTTGTTTCAAATACTGGATGATTTGATTGCTGTCGGGAACCTGGCGTCCATTGAATTCAATGAAGGGGATCTGTCCTTTGGCCGAAGTCTTCGTAAAGTTATTCGAAATGTTCTGAATCACAGCCAATTACTGCTAATCCTTGCCCACGGTTTTGTCATCATTGGCAAATCTAGTTTTCAGAGCGCGCGGAACGAAAAACGATGCAATTGTGGCCGGCCTCTTGTGAACTTCGTAACTGAGTCAATGGAATTTTGGCGGCAAACATTCAGCGTTTCAATGGTAGTTTTATGTATCTCGCGAATTCGAGTAGAAAGAGGAAGGAAGTCATTTCGACCAAATTCATTCATCCAGAAACTATTTGACAAACATAATTGTTTGCTTTGCCAGGAGTGAACTCTGACAGTTTGAAGATCGAATTAGAATCTCACATTTCCAGCCCTTATTCTGCTCAAAAAATTTTTCAATCAGGGACTCTAAGAAGTTTCTCCTAGAAAAGAACTTACAGTGTAGGGAATGTCCATGATACGAATCCAAGTCTCTAATTTGAGAGCAAAAGGACTGGGACTTGGGATTGTCGCCATTCGCGGAGGTTGGATCAGATAGACATGACCCTCTGTCCAGTCCCTCTTCAGAAGCGATGTGCCCGGCATCTAAATCGTACTCGATTGATTGACCCAAGTGCAAAATATTTGGTCGTAATGCGAGTCTGCGCGAAGGTCGCAGACCTGCCATGCGGGAGAGAGGCGGAGTCGACAACAAATAGCCGGCTATTCAAGAAAGACTAATAGTCATCATGGACAACACAACTAGAAAAATTTTCATTTTAGGATGTTACAGAGAGAAATATCTGATGGAAGACGAGTTGATTATTGGTTCTTCCATTTGGTGTTAAGATTGAGAGTTGAAGTGATCTCTTCCCAATCAGGCCAGAACTTCTCCCTCATTCTCTTCAAATAAGCAGCCTGAATTTGAAAGTTTTATTCAATAGACCAAATCCCTACGATATTGGGGGTCTTCTGATCGATATAGTTCTTGATTTCCTCGTTCACCACAGGGCCCTAAAAGGATAGATCTGTAGATGCAAAATCACTATAAAACTAACCCAGTAGAATTGGGCGATATGGCCGAAAGCCGTAGCGTCCAACTGAAAGAAAAGGAGTCTTTTCTTTTGATTTCCAACTTACAGTAGTTGGCTTATCGCCTTGGATGAAAGTCTTCTCTCCGAGATAAGTCGAAATGGCATCCAAATCTCTCTTAGCGATGGCCACAACCTCTTCGAGCGAATGTCGCCCAATGCCTTGGAAATGCGTGGCTTTGGCCAAATATCCCTACGATTTTTTAAAATTTATTTCAAACTTTCTACTTTGATATTTCTGACTCCAAGTGTGCTCAAGCCGATCTTTTTGATTCCCTTGACGTTGCCAGCAAAGCCATCTTGTGTGGCTATCCAGTTTGCATTTCTGCCTCGCTGATAGAACAAGACCCTAAAAATTGCTTCCAACTGGAAAATGCGTCAATTTATGGCTTATCAATTATCGGCGTCGCCAAACTTACCATCTGAGAGAATCCTCGATCAGGGCGTGGTATGCGTGACCAACGGCCTTGTCATTCTCGCTCAGCCACTCGCCTTCGCTCTCAAATTTGCTTATCTCCATGGATCTCCGAGTCAACTACCTTGTGGAGCTGCTGCTTCAGATATTGGATGATCTGATTGCTGTCGGGGACTTGCCTTCCATTGAATTCGATGAACGGGATCTGCCCTTTCGCAGAGGTCTTCGTGAAATTGTTCGAAATATTCTGAATCTCAGCTTTGCTGGAAAAGATGAAAGAGTCCTCACAGTGTATGGAATGTCCATAATTCGAAGCCAAGTCTCCAATTTGAGTGCAAAAGGCGAAGGAGAGGGTGTTGAGCCACATCTGGGGAATTGAACGAGATAGACCTGACCATCCTCCCAATCTCTCTTGACTAGCGACGTTCCAGGCATCTTCAAAATATAATTGAGAATTAGAAGAGAGATGAGAGCGTTGAAGGTCGCGCTGCCACCGTGCTATTGAGGCGTGGCCACACTGCGTAATAGGGGCGGGTTGACAGATTTTTGTCGTGATAACTGTCGAAAAAGAGACCAGCCGAAACCTAATTAGATGAGGGAGGCCTGAGGAACAACTGTTTTCCTACACAACCTCGATTCTATCGAGGAAAAGATGAACCCTGCTGGTCAGTTCGACTTCATATAAAAGGGAGATCTTGGAATCAGCAATTATAGCCCATTCGAGATGAAAGCAAGCCCTCAACCTATCACTTCCCCGTTGTTACTTGTTAATAACCTACTAGAAATGTTAAAAAATTTGATGGCCCAGAGGCCTTCGACTTTATTTGACACATTTGTAATCCAAAGCAGCAAGAAAATCCTATTGACTACTCGTTCTTACCGACATCTGACTGCTTCCAATGAGCCCCTGGACTAATCAGAATTTGGCTTGGTTCGACTTTCTTTCGATTCCGCTGACTTTGATGTGGTTCCTGGCGCTCACATATCTGCTTATGGTATCTTTTATTTGCAGATTGTTTCAACCACTGCAGGTAACATTTGTGAAATACATTCTGGTGGCAAAGGGAGAGGCTCGTGCACCTTTTCTCTTCTGCTGGGAACGGCCGAAAGTGGAGAATGCGAGTGAGATGGTCAACATTTGAGAAAGATAAAAAAGAAATGAATATATATTCATTCAAAGCTTAAAGTCAATATAACAAAGACTTCAAAATAACAATAGAAAAAAGCACCTTTTGATAAACATTTTGCAAAGAGAAAAAATAAAACAGCAAGAGAGGCGAACCGTGGTATGACCGGAAAAAGTGTGGGGATTGTGATCACAAATCTTTTAGAGCCGTATAATAGAGCGACCAGATAGTCATAAGACACGAAAAGGCAAAAAAAAAAATCTAACTATTATTGTGCATTGTGTGGCCCCATTACTAAGACTAGTTGACCAGGATTATAATAAGGTAAATCAGGCGGATGGTTATAGACTACGGGTGTCGCTCCTGGAGGAAATGCTGTTGGGATCGGCAGACCAGGAGGAGGGAAGGGGATATAGTGCCGACCATTACCACCCTCAGGATCTTCTGGAGGTGAAGTTAAAGCACGAAATCCGTCTAAATATGAGACATGAACAAATTGGTACCTTTGCTAGGAATTATCTCTGCAAAAGGCTGAAGTAATTTAGAGAATTTGATTTGTCTAATAGTTACTCAAAAAAGACGAACCTTTTTCTGATTGAACAGCTAAAAGTGTTTTTTGTGGACAAAGTACAAATGAATGTTCACCAGCGCAATTACTACAGCTAGGAGCATTGACCTGAAATTAATAGCCATAGTATTAAAATATAGTAAACAAACCAAAAGCCTTGCATTATTAGTTACACTGTAACTGAACGGTGTTGTAGACATTAAGAATGTTTGGTGGGCAGTTAACGGCGTTATGTTTGGTGGTGTGGGTGAACAATTTCGCTCAATCTGATAGAAAATAGAAATTAATAATAAAAGATCATACTAATTCAGCTGTATTTTGTTGTCTTGATACATAAAATTCTTCGTAAATAACAGAGCTAAGCATCATTCTGGCAGGAAGATCAGATAACCCGTTTAGATATTCGACTATTTCAGGATCAGTTAGTTCATTATTAAAGTATGGCAAAATTCTGCCTTGATTTCCTAAAAAGAAAGATATAATTTATGCTATAGAAAGACAAACTTGAAGGTAAAGCTGAGCTTGGGTTCTGTTGAGATACGGAAGATGCTACTATTGTCCCACTTGGCGCTTCTTCTCTTCTTTCATCTCCAAACGCGTCCAATAGTCGACTATGTAGTGCAGATATCTCTTTGCGACCTCGATTCACCCACGTAACTTGACCATCATTCCATTGTAACTAACACTAACGTTTAGAAAATATAATAACCTACTTACCTCTATCGAAAAATATTCAGTAGTACCGGTAATATCCTTAGAAGGGCTAGCAACAATTCGTTTTATATACGTCAATGGAGCAGGTGTTGTAGGTATCCCTGGTGCTCCTTGGGCTAAAATAATAGATAAACTGATAAGTTTGTGAACTCACTTGGAGCTGGATGCATATTGGCATATTCAGAAAGCAGTTCATCTCTTGCATTTTCTAATCGCATGCATTGCGGTACTGAAAACGCTGGATGGTGCAAAGCAGCAGTAACTGAAATAATAAACAATTTAGAATAATGAAACAGACCTAGTTTTCCTAAATTTTGAAGGGTAGCTTGCTTTATATCATCAGGCAATAACGAAAGTTGAACTTTCCTATCCAGCATAAGTTGATCAATTAATTTTGTATAAAAAAAGGCTGTTGGCCTATTAGAAGATTGTAGCAAACATATTAATTCAAAGGTTTCTTTAACCGCATCCGGGTATGAACGGCGTCCGCTGAAAACATATAGGAAAAAAACACTCGACATACTCTGTAAGTTGTTGAATAAAGTGCGAGTTATTTGCATTATTTTCTTGTCGTTTCAATAGAGCTGTAGCCGACCGAGCAGCACCCTCTATACAAGCACTCAATAATCGGAGCTCTCGGGGATCAAGAATTTTCACTATCTCACAAAAAGTTTCTACTTGGCTCCAAGGCGATAGCTAAAAAAATTAATTAAATGACTCTTTGACTGAATCTTACATTTACAAAATTTATCAACCCATCTTCTGGAGCTTTTTGAACAAATACTCGTGTAAAATCTGTCTGAACTTCGGCTGAACATGAGGCCGTGGGCTCATGTGGTGCTTGATTTTCAGAAATCACTTCAGATCTAAAAAGATTTAAAAAAAAATAATTTGTAAATTTAGACTAACACATGATTTTCCGCTCCAGAACTCGTTGATCGTTCATAAACTCTAATATTTGCATTTTGATCTTCTGAATCTCGAGAACCATTCTGAACGAATCCATTGACATACGGCAAGCCATTTACTGGAACAGATGCCGGAGCCTTCTTCTTATTGTTTTTACCCACCATCTAAAATTACTTTAATAAATATGAAAGTGGAAACAGAAAGTATATGTCGAAAACAACGACAAATAAAAGATGAAATATAAATAATTATTTAGTTTTATTCTACCCGATATTACAAAAATACTCGCGAACATTGATGAATAAATTATAAAAATGAAAAATAAAATAAATCCTGCTTTTTTAAAGGCAGCAATACGATCAACCTGTCAGTTGGATGAACGATTATAAAAGTGAATAGTGAAATTAATTCCTCGTTCTTCGAGTATTTGTCTATCTTTTTCATCCTCATCAAACGAATCCCAATCAATATTCAAAATCAAATCAGAATCAAACCTGAAATAAACGCTTGAAAGAAAACGGCCAAACCTCTTATCTATCTTTGTAACTACGAGTCTGTCAATCAGGTCGTTTTCGAGACCTAACCGATAAATTTCTGTTCCTCCAATATTCCAAATAGTCTCAATTTCTTTAGCCAAGGGACCACTGGAAAGTTCCTCAAGTACTCTGCTAAAGTCATTTCTAAAATACATTGAAATCGACTGTATAAAAAATACTTACGCTACGATAAGATCTTTAGAATTTTCTTCCTCCATTGTTCTACTAATTACAATGTTCAATCTGTCGCTTAATGGGCGAAATTTCTCCGGAATGCTTTCCCAGCACTTTCTACCCATAACAACAGCATTTCTCTAAAGAAGATTTAAAGAATAGAAACTTAAAACGCACCTTACTTTCGTCGACGGTCTTTGACGTTAGCATTTTAAAAAAAGCCATATCTTTTTGAAGTCTCCATGGTATTTTTCCGCCCTTCGCTATCCCTCCATCGACATCCATCGCTACAATAAGTCCCATTTTCCGAGGGATAGCGGACAGAACCATTTTGTTGTCTTCTTTCTGAAGCGGCAGCTGATTATCGCTTTTCACATGCTATTAATTTCTTTTTATCAACGAAACCAATGATGATAAAGGTGAATAAAAGTGGAATACGTAATGAAAAGAAGAAACATTGAAAAAAGTTTGATCCCGAAGTATTTTTAGCCGACAAAGCAACCGTAATGAACGGGCGTAAACACCAACCACCAGCCTCTTCTTGCAGAAAAATTAAGGGGAAACGAAGGCATAACTTTTGTTTATTCTCCAAGCTACTATTAGCATAAAATTGATACATTTTCTGGCACAAAATCAATAGTGTAGAGGTCAAAAAGAAATGCTGCCGTCACTATCAGAACCAGCATCTACAATATCAAACTGGGCTTCTTCAACAGAAGACGGCGAATGCTGATCCGAGCCGATTTGTTGTTCACTTTCCTCGTTAACCGCTCCTCCACTTTCGGAGGATTGGGAACTTTCAGAGCCAGATTCTGATTCGTCTGAGCTTTCTTCTGAAGAATCTATATGCCTTTTTTGTTTTTATTTACCCTTCATTTCAGCATCTTGTTCAATAGTATTAACTGGGAGAATATTTGGGGAAGAAAAGACACTCGAATTGACGCTAGCTGGCTCGTCTGAGTCTGAATCTGTGGACATGCTGTCTTCTAGTTCTGAATTTAGCTATTTTTCTGTATATTTGCGGCCAACTTGTAGCCAGAATCTCATCATTGACGGAGGATCGTTTGATAGATTTGGTTAGATCCATAGGCTCGGGGCTATGATCCTCCAATGGCCGTTTTATATTAAAATCATCCAATTTGCTATCAGTTCGAAGAGATGTCGAAGAGGGAAATCGAAGTTTACTCGGCCGTTGGATTCTTCGACTTTCTCGCGGTGAAGGCGAGGACGAATCACTTCCCGATGACTTTTTCTTGAAAGCCTAGTCGAATATTCTTTTTTCGGGATAGGAAAACTCACCCGACTTAGCTCCCTGTGTTCTCGCTGCATTTCCATCAGCCCCTTCCTCAATCGAGCCATTCCATGAAGTCGTAACTGCTGAATTCTCCTTTGGACAATGATTGGATCGTGTTCAGCATCATAAGGTGGTTTCTAAATTTATTTTTCTTCTCAAATATCGCACGATTATTTATACATCGTAATGGATTTTTTCTCTCGTAAAATCTTCACAAACTCTTCTCTCCATGTTTGGCATCGTCAATCTCACTCCAGAAGTATAATTCGAATAATATTTGGACACTTTCTTGGTATTCAAGACCTCTCCACATTCACCGGAAATCGCTGCTGCAGATGCATTTAGCCCCATCGTTTTGAGTCGGGCTGATATAAGGGTCAATTCCATTATATCTGTAGGAATATTTGGATGTCTGAGAAAAGAAAAAACCTTCATCTTGGAAACTGGGAAGAATTAAAGGAGTGTAGCGATTATAAAGGAGGTTTTGGATGCCATCATGAACAACACACTGCGACTCTTCAATGGGAGATAGGAAGAAAAAAACATACCTTGACAACTCGGTCGTATTTGGTTTGCTGAAGCTTTTTGACGACTCCTTCACTATTAAAGCCATCAGAGGCTTTGGCCAGCCAGTCGGGAATATCGCCCTCAGATATGTCGCTTCCCGGCGGACTGACTGTCCCGAATATGGGGAAAGTAACATCTGACGCGGAATCCATCCGATCCTCCAGGGTGGCAGCTTTCGCTGGTTGCCGAGGTAACATGCCCCTGGGCGATGGAACCATTCGGCCGGCGAAAACTGCGTCGAGCCGCGCTGCCGCCTGATAATTGGACATAAACAAGGCGAGAATTATTCCTGGAAGGCGTCCATCAAAACCTCTTTTTAGGCTTATTCGATGAGATTTCTTGGATACTGTATGAAGAAGAAAAAAAAGAAGAAGAAAGATGCAATTTATTTATCATTAAATAGAGCTCTGATCAAATGACTGAAAGTTCCATAGATTTCACATAAATCTGAGACGACTAGTACTTCCGAAATATACAAAATAACAACAAATCAAAAAAACTGAAAATTCAATAGGCTCGTTCACCTAACAAGCCATTCAGCAGCTAATTTTTGTTGCAAAATACTCAGAATTTTCTGTTCTATCGAATGCTATATTGATTTGGCGGAGTCAACCAGTTATCTACATCATTTTCCAAGTATTCGGGTCTGAAGATCTTTATTTTGAAACCTTACGACTTACATCCGAGTATTCGACGGTATTAATCTGCGACCGCGAGCACCTCCTCTACCTCGTCCTCTTCCTCGATAGCGATGAGGCGGCTGATAAACGTCATATGTCCGACCACTTTGTGTCGATGCATTCGGTAAGTTGAAGCCGAATTCGAAGTCGAGAACTGGACGAAGCTCGAAGGTTCCCCTTCCTCGGGCTCTTCCTCGAGCTGGTTGTCGCTGCTGGCTAGCCAATGGTTCAAGCGGTGAAGTGCCAAAAAGAGCTTGCAAGTCCTCTTGAGTATACTCTTGATTAGAATCCAGAGAAACTTCGGTCTGACTGAATTGTATTAGTTTAGATTCAAAAAGGAATATACGCTAATTTGGAACGATGACGATTTCCAGTGCAATGAATGTTGATAGATCGAGCTCCAAGAGGGACGAGACAGCTACAAAGATAACAGAAGCCATTATTGACTACAACAGCACTTCTATCCAGCTGAGAAATATTTTTTTTGAGATCGATTAAACTCACAGTCACAGTTGCTCGAGAAGTTACTGAAAATCGAGTCGAATTTGCATCGGTACTAAAGGCTCTGTTTATAACGGAAGCCCCATAAATAAGTTCGTCAGAAGGAGAGTAATTTGACTCTTCATCAGTCCGATATGCCTCCTCATATTCTTCGCTTCCTCGATCTTCTTCGTCATCATCTTCTTGCTCCCAAGAAGCTTCATCTGGGCCCAAATAGAATCCGAAATCCTCATCCCTATCATTAAATGTGGCATTCAAATGAGTCAACGGGTAATTCGGGAAAGAATGTATAGTCGATTCTTGGAAAGTATTATAGTTCACTAGGGCATCTGCGGTGTTAAAGACGAGACCATTCGTAGCATTTTTATCGATTGTCATCGATCCATTCGCCAAGTGCTCATTCACGAATTTCTTCTACAAAAATTGTTGTTCTCTAATTGATTCGAAACCTACAGCATTCCTTAAATCGGAGATATCTGTCCTAAGTTTATGCAGGAGATTAGACATTTCGTCAATTATGCTTTTAGCCGACTCCACAACCGTCATACTTCCAGCAACAGCAGACCATCCTAAAAATTATTTTCTCCTTTCTCACTTCTGAAATCTACCTGTGCCTATTGTCCTCCTAGGTGGAATGAGATTATTAACGTTAACTCCGACATCTTGAAGCTCCTTTTTAATAGAGTCTGCTTCGTGACCATAATATTGGAGAACGTTGTTAAAATCACCTGGAAAATGGAATTACAAGAGAGAATGGGAATTACTCGAAATACTATTATCTATTTCTGCGAGATTGGCATCGTCTGGTGAAGGGATTGGTGATGGAGAACGGGATTCTTTCTCCTTGCAAAGTAAATTCTCTTTTATAAGGAGCTCTGAAGAGCCATTTTCTTGAGGGGATAGAAACTTACGAAGAAGCTGATAGTTGGTGGGAATATCATTAGGATGAATTCGATGTTTAGCCCGACAAAGCGGACAAGTTACCCGACTGGCGTGATTTACTGCAAAGAGACTTCGGACACACGATTTACAAAAAGAATGGCCGCATAAGAGACTTTTTGGAACTCGATGGCCCTCATTGTATTTCTGAATTTTTACTGTTATTTTTCTCGGGAGAGACTTACGGCCAAACAAACACCGCAAATATAGGAGATTTCAGAAGTAGACTCCGAACTAGTTGAGGTTGAATCGGAGCTCTTTTTCACCAATATTTTTCGTTTAGGTAAATTAGCCATGTTTTGGTTGGAACTGAAATAAGAATGAGAGATGAGAAATTTAGAAAGAAAATTGTAGAAAGAATGGCGACCGCCGCATAGGGCGCAGTTATCGTCGGCACAATCAGGTGCAGTGGGCTTCTTTTCGAGACCCATAGAGGCTAATTCGATTGAAATCAGAGGGTAAATACAAAGACGGAAATGACATCTATAGATTGAATCTGTTTGCCAGATTAATTTTTGACCAAACAATCGAACTTTTGTGGTCTCTATTCTTCTCTCTATTCTTGGTAACCAGGAGCTTCCTAATACCCGAGGAGAACGAGAAAATCAGAAATTCCTCTGAAGAATACTAATTTCTTTCTCTCTCTCTAGCCTCATTCTCCCTTTGCAGGAAGAAGCCCCCTCACTATGGCTACGAATCTTCCCAAATATTTCCCTTTGTTGTCGCCAAAACAAAGCGGTTGAATCATCTTTATGTATACGAGTTCGAGTTTTAAGGACCAGCGTTGGCCAGATTCATTTGCTGTTCTTCGACGAATTTCTTCTCCTGACTTTCGATCATCTGTCCGTGGATTTTGTGGTGAATCGTAACTGCGTCGTCGTCATTCTGCAATGTCCTCATTTGAAGCTATTCTCAGCCTCACAGCTAACGACATCATTTAGTCAGCAATGCGACCGTCAAACGAGCGGCTATTTCCGAGAAAAAAAACGAACCTTGAGAATGCCAGCCTTGTGGACAACAGCCATTATGACAAAATAGAAGATGATGTAGAGACATTCGACGAGGACAAACGCCCAAACAGGACGCTCTTCTGGCTCAGCTTCTTCGACGGCTGGAGCTCCTTTTGAACAAAAAGGCGAACAAAAAGCAACCTGGGGATGTACTAGTAGTATAAGTAGGATGGCTCATGGTTGGCGAAAACGAGTAAACTGAATTTCTTGTTGAACTTGTCAAAATCCATTTTTGATCTCTGTTTACTCCTGTGCAAATAAAAGAAATTTTTCGCCTCCCACGATAGCTAATAAATGGAGGCGCTGTCTGCAGCCCATCCATCACCTCCTAATTCATTCCATTTTCTACGGACGTCAATCCAAATCCCCCCCGTCTATTTTCGTCCTCAAAAATGGCATAGATCAATGATGAGTAAATGAAGTTTTCGCAGATTATCCCTCGGATGGTTAATCTCTCTCCATCAGAAAAATTGTTTGATCAAAAAATCCATTTTCAATGGGCTCCAATCGAAGGTATGAAAGGAGACTCTTTTTTCCTGATGAAATCCGCCCACTTGACGCGTGTTTTGAGACGTCGGCCATACAAATTGGTCTCCCTCCCTCCTGCTGCCATCCAGTCATATCGACAGATCCAGTCTCTCTCTCTCTCATTATTCGTGTATCTTCCTCTCCCTCCTGCTGCTCAACTAATTGCTTATGCATCGGGGAAAAGTCATCTCGTCCCAGCCATTGATCGGTCTCTCGTCGCACCGGACGAATCAGCGAAAAACAGTTTTAAATAATTTATCGGTGCTTATTTGAACTGGGACACAGCTGTTTTTATTTGCTCACCCTGGCGCGTTCTCTCTCGTTCCTTCCCCCTCCCAATTCCCATATTTTCCGGTAGGCGCAAATGACCTTGAACTCGATTCTCATTCAGTTATCGTATTCTCTCTTTTTTCTAAATTTATTTTACTTTTTTTTTAGTTTCAACTCAACAAAAAGGTGCCCTTTCTGTTAAAAAAAGATCTGAATGTCATCGCAATAAATCAAACAGGTGCGGTCGTTCCCCAGCTTGGTTGGTGGTCATCTTATCGCCTTTTACGGTGTTTTGAGCCTTATTTTGATGCCCCGACCGATAAGGTTTGATTTTTTCAGAAAGTGGTTACCATCCTCCACGCCAGCTCCTGCTGCACAAATATCATGTGGATATTCGTCTTAATAGCTTTACTCTCTTCCACTTCTATAGAGGTTTTTATTTATTCCAAGTTTAAAGAAAATATCTTATTTTAGGCTAGAAAGGCTAAACAAGGTTATAAGGATAGCTTTACTTTTGCCACTTTTAAAAATGTGCATTCGGGAGCCGAGAAGACTGTTTGTGCTAATTACCTCCAATATAAATTAGCCCTTCTTCCGGAGGAAAAAGACAAAGCTGTGAGTTTGTTTGTGAAAGAGATAAATCACATTTTTTAAAGGAATATCACCCCTTGAAATGGTGGAGGAACAAGCCCTGGAACACAAGAGTTTGTCCGGTTAGCAATCAATTCAAGTAAGTAGAGTATTATTTGGAAGCTTATCGCTCTCTCCCTTTTTTAGATTTGATAATAGCATCGTTCCGTTAGATTACCGTATCAAGCCAGATACAACTGAATGTACGGCGCAATTCAATGAAGGAGATTTTAGGAAAGCGGCTCAATTTGAAGTCAGAAGTCTACGGTTAAAAAAAAACAAAAAAATTTAGGTAGATAACTTGAAAATGAACAACGCCAGCGCGGGGATTCTTCTCATCAATAAGGGCGAACACTTTGTCCGAAAATGGAGAGATTTCTTGGTAAAATTTTCTGCAATTAAATCAGTCTATTATGCTTTCAGTTCTCTGACTTCTTCGATCCTTATATCAATTTGACGACCGCGATTCCGACATTCTTTTTATACGCGGAAGAGCTGAGAAAAACGTTGGAAGAGCTGGGTTCAGACGATGGAAATGAGATCCTTATTGGCTTCCATCGACCACAAGATTCCGTCTTTGATATATCGATGCTAGCCATTTGGCTCTTGGCTATGGGCTGCGTTTCCGGCGGTGGATTTTGGGCCTTCTATCGACACAAGTTAGAAAGAAATTTAGCTGAGATTCAAAGGTTTTAGACAAGGAAAAGACAAACCAACCCTTCCTACTCAACAGACTTCAACGACCTCAGAAAGTACAACTGAATCGACTGATGAAAAGGGCTGTTGTCATAAATTCTTTGTGAAGCATTCGAATGGAATAGCGATCGTCGTTCTAATGATCTTCCTGATAACAGTCCTAATGACTGGCTTCTTCTTCCGTCCATATCTCGGTTTGTCTTTTACCCGACATATAAACGCCTTTTTAGTGAGCATTTTCAACATCTTGGTGACCATCCTCGGCTCAATTAGTGTCTATAATTGTATCCGTGCTTTTCTCTCCAACTTCAGCTGCTTAACTGATAGAAGCTGCTACAATGCCAAAATTCCAACCTCTGATCGATTGAGTAAGTCCAACTAAAAAAATAAGATCTTCCAGAAAATTATATTACCTCAAGCCCGAGCTTCGTTGATCTCTTCCTCTATCTATGTTCTCTTTCTCTCTGCATCTGCTGGTACATCTATCGTAAATCTCCTTATGCATTTATTTTACTCGACATAATCAATGTCACCCTATGTCTTCATATTCTCAAATCTCTTCGATTACCGAGTGTAAAGGTGAGAATCCTCATTGACTAGCAACCATTCATTTAGTGGATCTCCTGTCTTATGGGCTGTATGTTTATCTACGATGCTTTTATGGTCTTTATCACTCCGGCTTTTACAACAAACGGTATTCCTCCTCCTTCTTTCTAAAACGAACTACAAAATTAAGGTTGCTCTGTGATGCTTGAAGTAGCTACGGGTATAGATTGCAATAGTAACAATATAGGATATCCAATGCCACCAATTGATGCTGTTCAGCCAGAGAAAGTAGGTCTAAACGAATTCTGAGAAAACCTTTTTTTAGTTCCCAATGCTGATGCAAGTTATGCCTCTTGATCCCATGATTGAATGCATTGATTTGGATGTCGAAACTGGCTATCGAATGACAATTCTTGGCCTGGGAGACATCATCATTCCCGGTAAGTCGTCCAAAAAGAGCCATAAGGGGCTTATAAGAAAGTTTGTTGACTGAATGGGGTGCATGAACGACCGCTAAGAACCGTCAAAGAAACAATTTCAGGCTATCTTGTGACTCATTGCTTTACGATGCTAGGCTTCCCAGAAAGAATTCGACTTCTTTATGGAATTATTTGTATAATTGGTTTGTCCATTCTTTGAAAGCAGAGAGTTTCATCTTAGGATATGGAGTCGGACTGATGGTGACGTTCCTTGCTCTGACTCTGATGCACATGGCACAGCCAGCGTTGATCTATTTGGTGCCGAGTACACTACTTCCTATCTACATACTAGCAGTTTGCAGAGGAGAATTTCTCAAATTGTGGTCAGGAGGCAAAGAAGATGAAAAGACCGCAACTGTGGTTTGTTCACACGTTGATTAAACGAATATTGCAGAGCGATACGGAAACTGTTCATCTTTCTAGCGATGAAGCATGTATTTCTCCAGTAGCTGAGCTTTGAACAATTCCCTTATGAACTCCTCATCTTGCTTTTGAAAATTACGAGTATGTTCCTCAATAACTGAGATAAAGGATTTAATGTCTGTGTTTTTGTAGAACTGTAGTCCAAATTTGGATGTCTGATAGTACTTTTCAAGCGCTATCGAACGATATATCCAGTTTACCGGGGTAGGGCTATCTCGAAACATTTCCTCGTAAGTAGAAAAAAGTTGTCAAAATTCACTAAACTGACTATATGTTTTTTATTTTGTCAACATTCAGCATCTAAAAGGATGGACCGAGCTGAAAGATTGATTCATTCCACATATTTTGTGATGCAAAGACCCTCAAACAGTCGAACACTGACCCGTCCGTATCCTTTCGATTTATTCTTCCCACACGAGCTGTGAGCAGCAGCTGGCTGACCTAGTTTCCCCACACACAACGCCATCCTCCCTCGAATAGATTATTCGGCCATGAGTGTTCCCTTGCTTGAATGGAATATATTCTTCCCTTGGATGGAAATGCGGAAACTTAGGCCAAAAATAGAATTAGAGCGACCAATTCCATTGAATTTATTGAAGCCTTTTCTGATTTGTGCCACATTGACGACTTTGTCGGTTTGGTTTTTACTCGAAAAGGAGACTTTGTCCACGAAACTGACCGGACCAATAAAGATTCTGTACGTTTTTAGTCTGAACTCTAATTATCACAAATTCTAGTGAGCTCGTGAGGGAATTGCTGCCTCCAAGGAGCCAAAATCGTCCAGAAGATTATTTTGATAATATCACTTTGGCAATGCTTTTTTATAGTTAGTTTAAAAGTTCTGACTTAAATGAGATCAGTTTGTTTATATCTTTCTGCTGTCCTTTGCGTCCAGATTCAGAAGATAGTCTGGAGGATCGAGTATAATTCTGTTTATGAACTATTATTACCTGAGCATTTCTCAATCTTTGTAATTTTTGCGTAAGTCTTCAATCTTTCCTCAAGGAGTTCTTTCCCTGTTTGACGCGCACCCAGATTCTCGCTTGTAATCCTTCCCTTCAAAAAGTGAAGACGATTTTGAAGGATGGAGGCCTGTCAACTGCAAAATAGATTCATAAAAAAGAAATGTTTGATACTGAAAGTTCCAATTTTTCAGAACAAAAGTATTTGAAATTGATTCTAAACTTTTCGATTATTCTGATAAAAGATCTGTATTCTACGCCACGCTTCTTATACACAATGTCGGTGCAGCCAGCGTCTTGAATTCGATTCAACCTTTGCCACTTTTTATCAACCAGGTAGCTTCTATATTATTGATTGCAGACGAGGATTTCGGAGGTCAAAGTTCGATTATCCATCTTGAAAACATCTATTTAATCGTAAATTGTTGATTTTCAGATGTCAAAATTTTATACGAAGATTGCCTTCGCCGTAGCAATAGTAAATGTGGCACCATTTATTATAGTAGTCATCTCGATGACTGCAGGTCTATTCCCGATTGGAATTGGTCCAGTTGATTCAAGCTTCCCAGCCCATGTAAGATCTTTGACTTTAAGATCTCACAATTTCTTGCAAAATGGCCGCGAATGTAGTCTTCTTGGCTGAAATTCTGTACTGATTTCGAGAGTATACTACCGTAATCCAAAATTTCAACTCAATTGGTCAATCCGAGAAGTTGTGAGCTCTCGTTGGATCAGAACGATTCGCGCGAATAAAAGAGACTTCAGATAGACAAATATATTCTGTGGAATCCCATCAAAGAGGAAGAAATTCCAAAATTTCTGGAAAGTCGTTATGGAAAAGAAACTTATTTCTGCTCGAGATTGGATCAGCCATTTGCTGTTCTTCATACTAGTCGACTATATCAAATTTCGGTCCTTTTCGCCTGCGTTGCTCAGACTAGACGCATAGAGACGATGGTTTTGGCATTGCTTGGAGTTGTTTTTGGCCAAATCACCAAGATTCAAATCCATGATGTGTTCGTTTGATCGCAAGTTTACAACGAAAATTGCAGAACCCTCTGCAAAACGAATGTCTCCACGCTGATCGGAGTGGCCATCTACATTTTAGACGAATGTCTTCGCAATTTCCTTGTAATCAACCCCTATTTAGCGCTTTACTACTTGATTCTGGCTATTTTCGTTCTTAACTACCGAACTGCTAGCATGGTATTTAGCAATAGAAATGCTTACCCAAAGACAAATCGGGATTTCCCAGAATTCTTGCAAAAGGTCGAGCTTCTATCAGGTTTGTTCTCAAAGGAAGGAATCTAAGCCTTCAGGTGGAAAACAAGTACAAACATAAGAAAAACAAAAGCTGATTAAAGTTTATTAAAAAGCTCCTTACTTTTAAACGAGACGTTCTCTTCTAATTGCCAATGAAACGTGGTGCTTTGTATATTTTACTTTATCTCAGGGATTTTAATAAATTCGAGTTGAGCCAACATCAAAAACTTCCTAAAAACTGTGATGAAAAGCCAATGTCTGAGTTTTTGTAGCTCTGCCACTTCGTATTAATAACCTTTTAATGGAAGATTTAATTTAGAATCTGGTCTAACAATAACAACTTGGAAAAAAAACCTGGAGATACACATTTTAAGAGAAGCTTGGTCCGCCAAATCCACCGCCGCTGTGACCTACTTCTTCTTGAAGACGTTTTTGAAGTGACTGCGATACCAAATCCCATGACGAAATGAAAATACTGATGCATCTGAAATAATAGAGATAAATAATCAATTCAACGAACCGTTGTAAGCATTGCTTCTCCGAACTAGACAAGGAACTTCCAGGACTGGTGATACATTTCTGAGTACATTTCTCAGATAGATCCTAGAATATTCAGAAATGTTGAAATTGTACAAAAAAGCTAACCGTGATAAGGTTTTGAGCATTAGCAATGGCAGCCTGTTGCTTGACTCCAGCTATGACTTGCTCCTGTTGATCAGGGGTTAATTTTCTCAAGGCTTCCAAATCCATCAGCTGTTCCATCTAAAATATAGAAAGCTTGAAAAAACAAATGGAGAAAAGACTATTTGAGAGTGATGATGTAATGCTACTGGCTACGCAATTTCGCTCCTGTTATGAATTATTTTCGCTCACTCGATTCGTCCATAAATATTAAGAAAATTGCGGTTAAAAACGAAAAAAAAAAAGTTAATTTATGAAACCAATTCCTGTGAAAAATATTCCGATTTTATTATCGAGAGAGCTGATGCTAGATTGTTTGGGTTGAGTCCCAGAACGATAGTTTGCCACTTGAGCTAAAAGCACGCATAGAGTTATTGGATTTTAACCAACAGAATGACCCTTTTCAAACCAACCGAAAAAAAATGTTATTTGAATTGACCAATAAACTCATTGCCGTATACTAACTCCTCTTTCTACTCAGTCTTATTCCAGCTTTCACCCAAAATGCTTTTATTCTATCATCGCTTTTGTTTAGTAGAAATTTAAAAACCTAGGGATTTTCATTAAACTCGTAGTTTACCAATGCAGCCGAGAGATTTTTATCCTGCTAGTAAGAAACCCCGAACTCGAGTCGCTCCGTCAATCAACTTTCAAGCCCAATTCCAGAAAATGGCGGCCGAAACCAACGGGCCGACCAATGGAATGGCAAATGGTGTGGGAAACACACCGCCATCTAATAGCAGCATTTTTGAAGAATTGATTGATAGACCTCTCAATCAAGAGATGCTTCAATTTTTTATGGCCGTTTTGCGTAAAAATGGGATGCAGGTTAGCTCATTTTTACAGTGTAGACAAGTATTTTAGGAAACAGAAGACGCGTTAGCGAAGGATGCTGCCCAAATTCTAAGGCAAGGAGAAGTCGCCCAAGTTCCGATTATCCCAATGAAGTGAGTTTTCTCCTTAATCAATCGACAGAACACCCTTTCAGTGAATCCCTAATGGCAGAATTTGATATGATAGTCCAACAAGTTGATAATTCTTTCGACTTTTTCCAAGCGGAGTTTAGTCTTCTCGTCTTCCCACTCTTCGCCCATTGCTATTTAAAATTACTAGAAAATCCGAATCCTCATCTGGGTAAATTAGGTTCTCAATAAGTTAATTAATCTCTTTCAGCACGTGATTTCTTTGAGAAATATTGGCGGAGAATACCCAGCGCCTACGAAGAACAAGTAGAAGAACTGAGAAAAATCACAAATTCGGTTCAAATTCAAACCAATCCATTTGTGCAGCTACTATTGTAAGCTATCTCTTATCGTCTTAAAGAAATCTTTTGCAGAAAAAATCCATTCAATGTGAGAATGTCACGATCGTGTATAAAACAACTCGAAGTGTCGTTGGCGAGGACTCCGACAATTAAAACTATCATCAAAGATCGAATCAACATCGACAGTAAATTTGTTTCCCTTTTTTAAAAGAAATCTTTAGATACGGAAACAATTTCCAAATTGAAATCCAGCGTAGAATGTCAAATGGGTGGCCTGCTTGGCCAAGTTATGCGGAGTCAAACCAGACATAAGGTTGATTCATTTTTTAGTGGAAGAAACTCCCCATTTCAGATGTTTTTCTGCGTGGCTAAAGACGATGTAGCCCAGGCTATTGAGAAGCGTAAATATAAGGGAAAAGATCCCAAAGATATCAAAAAATTGTCCAATGTGGCTCCAATGCCCGACAGAATTCCTCTGCCCGGAATAACGCCGCTCTATAAAGAAGAAAAGCTAAATTGGCAAAAGGTTAGTCATTTTGCTCCGTTTTAGAACAAAATAAAACTACAGGATGTCAACAAGATGACGATGGTCTCGCAAGACTGTCCTCCATCTGTCTGCATGTACACAGCTCTGAATGCGCATGGTGGAGTCACTTGTAGCGACGTCTCTGACGACACTTCCATCCTTGCTTTAGGGTAAATCACTTCTAAAAGATAAAACAAATTTTTCAGATATGGCGACTCGCAGATCAATTTATTCGCCTTGGACGAATCGCAAAAATTGCGAAGACTTCGCGACGCCAATCAACTAGAAGATGTAACTTCGAGTCGTTTTTAAGAAAAAAAAAAATTTTTTTTTTAGATTGATACCGATTGCGACAATATAAATGAGGTTTTATACGACGAGTCATCGGCTTCTACGAATGTCATTCTTACGGTAAGAAGGATCTTTCGGAATTTATTCATTCTTCCAGGGACATGGCGGACCAGTTTATTCCGTTAGTTTCTCCCCAGAAAAACGACTTCTTGTTTCGTCTTCTCGCGATAACACAATCCGTCTGTGGAGTCTCGACACACAGAAAAATGTCGTCGTTTATCGAACGAGTATGCCCACTTGGCAGGTATTTAGCCCCTCTCAGAGTTGAATATTTGAATGATTTAGGTCCAATTTTGTAACCGCGGCTATTATTTCTGTAGTGGCGGAGCCGATAAAACAGCTGCCCTCTGGTGTACTGACAGGATGCATCCTCTTCGTGTTTTCCCCGATAGTTACGGCCAAGTTTCGTGTGTGGATTTTCATGGAAATTGCAACTATATTGTCGGAGGAAGTGATGACAGATACATCCGCATCTGGGATGTTCTCTCTGGGACTTGTGTGAGAACCTTCTGTGGCCATAAATCAGGAGTCCGAGCCGTAAAAGTAGATCAAATTCGAGAAATCTAAAATCGCCATCGATTCCAGGTTTCCCCAGATGGACGCTATGTGGCATCAGTTGGTGGAGACGGAACAGTTTGCCTTTGGGATGTCGGTCTTCATCGACTTCTGGGAATGGAGACTCGTTCGGTCCCAGCCACCATGGTGAGTTTTCCTTCTGAACAACAAAGAAATCTCGTTCCAGGGCTCGATTTCATTCTCAAGAGATGGAGGGGCTTTTGCCACTTCTTACGGCGGAAATAACGTCTCAATTTATTCCCTCGACAATCTTATCTCAGCCACAGCAAATCAATCAGAATATGCTTTTGATCCAAAGTAAGAGAGGAGGGGAATATCCTAAACTAAAATTAATTTAGGATAAACATGCCGGGATACAATATCTTCTCTTATCCAACCAAACAAACACCTGTGATTGGTCTTCATTTTACAAGAAGAAACCTCCTTATGGCCGTAGGTGCCTTTAATCAATAATTTGTGCTGGTTATTTACCTCAATTTCTCAAATACAGGTCTCTTTCTTGTTGTACATTTTGTTGATTATTTATAAAAGAGTTATATTACGCTGACTGACTTTCTTGGCTTCTTCCTGTCTCTGACAGTTTATATCTCCTTTTCTCTCTATGAGTCTTTTCAAAAGAAATCCATTTAGATGTCGTTCCCCGAGGGGCTAACCAGCCCTGAGGTTGAGATTTCGGAGGGTGGAATCTTCGACAATCGAGCGTAAGTCTGGGCGAAAAGAGGAAAAACCAAAAGATATTCCAGACGCTTTGGAGATCTCAAATCCATGTTGGATAGTAGCAAAGACAACCTGAAAGTAGATGCGATGAAGCGAATCATCTCCCTGATTGCCAAAGGGAAAGATGTCAGTGAACTCTTCCCAGCTGTTGTGAAAAATGTTGCGGCGAAAAATGTGGAATTGAAGAAACTCGTTTATGTATATTTGGTTCGCTATGCCGAAGAACAACAAGATTTGGCCCTTCTTTCCATCTCCACCTTCCAGAAAGGACTCAAGGTATCTTACGATATCTTCCGTTTGAAAAAAAGTTCCTCAGGATCCAAACCAACTGATTCGAGCCAGTGCTCTGCGTGTTCTTTCATCAATTCGGGTTGGAATGATCTCCCCCATTATGCTTCTTTCAATCAAAGATTCCGTCAGAGACATGAGTCCCTATGTGAGGAAAGTAGCTGCCCATGCCATTCCAAAACTCTACTCTTTGGATCCCGACTTGGAACACGATCTCGTCGATTGTATTGACTTCCTTTTAGCCGATAGGAGAAGTCTCGTCCTGGGAAGTGCTGTGTATGCATTCGAGGAAGTAAGCAGACCCTTTGTAATTAAAAAAAAACTCCTTCTAGATCTGTCCAAATCGCTACGATCTCCTCCATAAGCATTATCGAGCCCTATGTAGAGCTCTTGTTGATGTGGATGAGTGGGGACAAGTCACAATGATCAATCTGCTCACCCGCTATGCTCGTTCCCAATTTGCTGATCCAGAGCTCTCTTCCCAGCCAGATACCGACATTGTTTTGTTGCTAAATTCAGCTCGTCCTCTCCTCCAGGTTTTTATCCCAAAAACTATCAAAACGGATTTTAGTCGCGGAATTGCAGCGTCGTGATGGCTGTAACCCAGCTGTTTTATCACATCGCCTCAAAGAATCAACTGTCGCAGGTGCTTTCGCCATCCATTCCAGTCAGAGACGATTCAGGTAGCTCGAGCGCTGGTTCGTCTTCTACGAGGACCTCGCGAAGTTCAATATGTGGTTCTTCTGAATATCGCGACGATTTGCGAACGCAATCCGGTAGAAGGAACTTTTGCGATTTCCAAAGTAGGACATGCAACGACGTGACCGCTTCTGTTCCTTTTTCTTCGTCGTATTGTTGAAGCACTTTCACACTTTCGTTCTCCCCTTTGCATGGCCAAGTTTGAATGTGCAGTCACGTTGAGCGTATGTTCTAGTTTGGTCGAAATTTAGACCAAAATCTCTGAGAACCAAAGCCATCTTTGCAGAGTATGTTCGACCCCTTTTTGAAGTCTTTTTTTGTTCGCTCCTCCGATCCCTCGTTCGTCAAAGAGCTCAAACTCCACGTCTTGACGAGTCTCGTCTCCGAGGCGAATGTCCACATCATCCTTCGCGAACTCCAGGTATCTCAATTCCTCTCATTCCAACAATTCTTCCAAAGACTTATGTCTCAATGTCTGATCTAGCCGGACCAGCAGTTGAAGCGATTGGTCGCTGTGCCATTCGAGTTCCAGCCGTGAGCGAGCAATGTCTAGCTGGATTGGTTCAACTCATCTCCTCTCCCAATGATACTGTCGTCTGCTCGGCTGTCGTTGTCCTCAAACGACTTCTCCACGCTGAAGCTGCCGTCCCACTTCTAACGAAATTGGCTCGTCTGGTCCATACGATGCAGGCGCCTGCAGCCAGGAGTTGTGTCGTCTGGCTGATAGCCACCCACGTCGATAAAGTTCGAGGAATCGCTCCCGATCTTCTACGAATTTTGGCTAAAAACTTCCCAAATGAACACGAGATGGTCAAAGTAGAAACCCTGAAATTAGCCGTCAAATTGTGGCTGGTCGATAGGGAGACTTGTTCCAAATTGGTCGAATATGTCCTCCAAATGGCTCGATATGACATGAGCTACGATGTTCGCGATAGGTTCGTTTATTTCAAATTAAAGACTATAGAGGATTTGCTAGATGTCGATTCCTTCGAAAGCTCCTTCTCGATACGAGTATTCTCTCCCGCTATGCTGAGGAAATCTTCAATTATAAGAAGCCAACTCCAACTCTTTCGAGCAGCTTCAAAGAGCGAGATCAACTCCAATTGGGAACTCTTTCGCATGTTTTGAATCAGCGATGTGCTCGCTATAAGGACCTCCCTCCATTCCCCGAAGTCTCCAGTGATCCGACTCTTCGACGGGAACCAAACTCCCCGACTGAATTGAAATGGGATGATGAGGAGGAAGAAGAAGAAGATGAAGAGGAAGAGGAGAGCGAAGAAGACGAAGATGAAGAGGACGAAGATGAGGAAGATGAAGAGGAAGAGGAGAATGAAGAAGATGACGAGGAAGAAGACGAAGATGAGGAGGAAAGTGACGAAGAGGAATCCGAAGAAGAATCCGAGGAGGAGATCGTTGTCCCCAAGGGAAAAACAAAACGTAAGGAATTCCTTTTATAGAATTTGGCTTTTTAGAAGTTCGAGCCACAAATGGCCACACTCCAAGACAGCAGTCGTCCAAACAGCCCGAGCCTAAAGCGATGGATCTCCTTCTTGACCTCGACTTCTCTGCTGCCGGATATCGCACACTCATGGATAGTCAAGCTGAATCAGTAAGTTCTCTTGATTTTTGCTGATTTAAACGCAATTTACAGACAGTGACAAAGAGGCTTTTGAATGTGGTGGAGGGCGATGGAATCGAGTTGTCTCTGTCCTTCCCTCGGATCAACAAAGCCCAATATACTCCTCTCTGTTTCACCCTCAAAAATTCTTCTGAAAAGGAAATGTCCGATATCTCGCTCTCTCCGACAGAAGACACCGATTTCAGTGGAAATAATACGGTAGGGCTATTAGCTTCCTTCAAATAAGAAAAAGATAATTTAGATAGCTGGATTGGGAGCTGGCTGCTCAACAACTCTCACATTATATGTAGATTTGAATGACAGTGGAAAACAAAGGGAGTGGAGACTCACTCGGGATGATGACTCCTTGGGAAGAACCATTTCTCTCGAGGTTTGACTAAATTCCTCTGAGACGGTTGTTTAGATTCCTTTGGGAGAACAAGTTCAGCCAGTGAAAATAACCCCGGATGAGATTTCAAAAGAACGACAACGATTGTCCGGACTGAATCGACACACCCTCCCATTGGAGAAATCTCTATCGGATGGCAATATTCTTGGCGCTGTGAATTGCTTTAAATTGGATTCTACTGTAAGACTTTTTAAAACCGAAAAAGTTGCCAGAATTTGCAGCATTTTTCTTGCCAAACCCGGTCGCGAAAAGACTTAGTGCTGCTGACAGTCGAGGAGAAGGCGATTGAGGTAGCCAGTGATAATGCGATAGTTGGGAAGATGCTGGCCAGTCATTTGCAACAAATAGCTGGGCAAACAAAATAGAAATTTATTATTGGCTGATCGGTTGTGAGGTGGTTATTTATTAAATATATTTGATATGTCAGTTGATTCGATGTCTTCCCAACTCCAAATTTCCCTTGTGAATCTTCATATGTTGGTCCAAGTCGTCTCGTCTAAAAGCCAATTTGAACAAAATTCTCTTCTCTGACCTCGTAAAGCCAGCCCCACAGATTTGGCAGATACAACTGCTTGTGTTAGCGTGTTTTCTCACGTGGTTCTCATAGCGAGAATGAGTGTTGAACGATAGTGAACAGACTGGACAGCGCTTGACGACTCCCTCTCGATGAGAGGCCGCATGAGATTGAAGGGCTGCGACTGAGTTGAATGTCTTGGAGCAATGGGAGCAACTGAAGGAAACTGCAGCCGATGTTGTCTCCTCGATCCTGAAATCTCCTTTGAGATCTATTTTAAGGCTTACATTGAAGGGCCGTGGCTCATTCGATGGGCTTCGTGTTGAATTTGAAATTGGAAGCGATCGCCGCAAATGCTACAGCAAAATTGCGGTTGTTCGCTTGAGTGAATCTCAGCAACATGAGCCAACAGCTGATGCGCCAAGGAGAACGTCCTCGGACAGTAGGGACAACCTCTGATTGCGTCGTGCTCCAAAACATGGACGAGGAGTTGTTCTTTCGAAACCAACGTCTAATGGAATTAAAGAACTAAAGAGCTAAAGAGCAATACCTTGCAGCAGATTTCACATTGCTGCTCGACAGGCTCGTCGTCGTTCAGAGGCTCGCTGGAGCTATTCATATGGAATCGGCCGTGGAGACGAAGCTGGGTGTCACTTCGAAGTGATTGTCTATGAGGGTTCGATTAGATGACGAGAAGGAGAAAAACCTGCAGACAGCACAATGCATGTACATATCTCTCGCGTGTTTCCTCGTGTGAGCTTCGAAATCAGCAGCATCTGTTAGAGGATCTCCGCAATCTGCACACGTATCTGCTCGAAGAACCTGAAATCTCTCTGTCTTTTCTTCGAGAATCCAACCTTGCAGTGAGAAAAGAGTCGATGTTCGTCGAGAGCATCTTCCCCAATACAGCGCTCATCACAAACAGAACATTGAAGGACTCGAAGTTCTCTTTCTTTGTCCTGATCAGAGACGGGCGAGGAATCCCCTTCTCGGTCGTGGACGAGTTGGACGTGGATTCCAAGAAGTTCTCGAGAATCGAAGGCTACTCGACAGGCTGTACATTCGAAGGAAAGAATCTCTTGGGAATGCGTAGCCGAATGTTCCTGTAGGATTGACTTTGGATAAAAAAAAACTGGAACCTTGAATTCCTTTTGAGATTCGCAAATATTTCCACAAATATTGCAGACATGTTGGAGTTGGAGATGTCTCTCCATCGAGTGTTGGGCGAGGGATTGTGGATTCAAAGCAACAAATCCACAGTCGAGGCATCTTTTCCTCGAGACTGGATTCTCAAAATGTGAGATTAAATGAGAATGTCGGGCAGCGAGATCGGTGAAGATCAATCCACAACGAGTGCAAGGCAGCTTTGGGCGGTTCTCTTCCGGCTCGGTGATGTGAGTCCTCATGTGGATGGCGAAAGCGGTGAACGAGGGGAAGGAGGCTTCGCATTGCTGACACTCGATCGAGGCCTAGAAGCTATTATGTGCTTCTCTGGAGACTTCTTGTGGAGGTAATTGACACAAATGCGACAAAAATCGTCGATTGATGTCTCTCAGGGGTCTTGGGGAACAGGGGTCATGATGCTAATGGAATTGCAACCGCGGGCTAAACTCTCTTTCTCTTTCAAAAAAGCTGAGGAAAGCACTGTAGTAAAAAGCTACCTGGGGGATGTGTTTGGCTAAGGTGTGCGTCTGAAGTGCGGCGATGGATGGAAGACGTTCGTCGCAAAGCTGACAGTCGAACATTTCTTCGTCGTCTTCCTCGATGATTTCTTCTTTGGGCTTTTTGAATAAAGGCGGCTCGTTTTCTTCGTCCTAAACAGCGAGTTTGTTGAGAGAGAAGAAAAAAGAAAAACCTTGACGGCTCGAGGATTCAACTGCTTCCTACGCGACATAATTGTGAGTACAGTTGGTCAATGACTGGGGTGGGCGGCGCAGAAGGCCTTGGAGCCCCCTGGGAGATGGCTGATTGGGTGTCCCGAGAAATCCCCAGGGATGACGCTGCGCCAAATTAATTAATTCCCCCTTCATTTCTTTCGCCTGATGGCGACACTTTGTGCCCCATGAAAGAGCAGTTCGAGAAAGGTTAGATGAGGACTCAAATCTCCTTGCGAATCCCCTCGGGAATTCAATTTTCCCTTTCAAATTAGACACAATTCTGCCTATTTTTATGAAATAAAATCGCAAATTCGACAATTGACTTGCTACAGTAATTCAGGAGAAGATCGCTCCAGGAATCTCCAGTTGTTCTATTTTTCGAACTGAAACGCAATTTTCTTGGAGTCGGTTAGTCGCAGGGCATCCAGTCGTCTCGTCTCCCCGAGGAGAGAATTCCCTGAAGGCCATTGGCTTCTTTCCCAGCCAATTCCCCCGGGGACTATCCAACCCGTTTAGATGAACCTCTGGTCGCACGGAACGCGTGTCACCCCCAGCTGTCTGTTTCTCAAAAAGAACGGGGTCAGCCAGGATAGTTCCAACTCAACTTCTTCAAAGAAATGTGGACGATTTCTCGAAGGAGATCTTTTACTCCATCTCAACGATCCATTCAAAGCTCCTGCGTGGATCAAATGGATGATTTAATGAAGGATTCGGAGAGTTTTAGACCTCTTGATGGGTCATTCAAAGACCCATTTGATTGTCACTTTCGGCTCTTTCGAAAGCAATGGGATGAGCAAGGGATCCTCCACTCCTGTACAAATAAAGAGTCTAATTGGTGAGACGAAGGTGTGAACCCCCGTGTGTGGATTGTTATCGGCTGGAAGAGAGGTAAAGAGAGACAGCCGGGGCATTACATTACTCTACTAGGCAGGCCATTAATCCGTATTTGAGGAGGATAGCAAAACACACTCAAAACACCTGTTGACCAGAGATAATTGTCGTCGGCTACGGTAGGGTGGCTGCTGAGAGTAGCGATGTAAGCTGGCTGTTAAGCCCCTGTCGTTGACCGTACCCTTTAGTCGCAATTCGCACTGGGACGCCAGCCGCTTATCCTCGCGACAAACAGACGCGCGCTAAGTAGACAACTAGCCGTTGTTTCATTTGGTAACTCTAGAAGATACTCGCACGGACAATGGCTCTCGAGATGATGACTTCCCTCCAGAGCCAGCTGAAGTCCAGGTGTTGAAGGTGGCAATCGAGCCCATCCCGACGGCCTCTTACACCTCTATGATTAGTCGAATTAGCCGAGAGATGTGAAACGGCCCGGACACGCAACGACCTTGAAAAAGGTTTTATTTCCATAGAATTCTCAGATCACAACATCAATACTGATACGTACAAAAGAGGGACTAGTTCAGGACAATTTTGGTTCTTCTTTTGAATCCTCGGATGGGGACGGCGAGGGCGAATCTTTTGTGCTCGACTCACCAGTCCGGTCGCATTTGGTTCTCTTCGCTTTGGTCCTCCTATTTTGGTACCACACTTTTACCTAATTTAAACACTACAAAATTGATACAAAACCAACCCTCAAAAGGGCAAAAAGAGATCAATTAGGGAACTCATCAAAACTGATTAAAAGACTTTTCTAGCTTAGAGTTAAGAAGCTTCTTCACCTTTAAAATGGAGTTTAAGAACTCTCCAAAATGCTCTAATAAACTCATGTTTTTCTCGGTTTTCTAAGGTCTAATTTCTTTCTAAGACTTAGTAAGTTTTGAAAGAATATTGAATGAAAGAAGATTTGATTACGAGGCAAAATATCAAATCAAATTTTGGGAGACTTTCAAGAGGATCAAGCTGAAAGTTGAGTCTTACAAATGTGGAGATCCGAAAATACGGTAGTTTTGAGGTTCAGTCAGAGTAAATTTAAAAGCGAATGATCTAACAAGAGTTGAAAGTAGTTCACTTTTGATGAGTTTTCTAGTTTTTGGAAAGAAACAAACCTGGGTCTCAGTGAGGGAAAGTCGAGCTGCGAGATGTTTCCTCTCATTGCCGACGACATAATGATTTCCCTCAAAAGCCTTCTCTAGTTGGACCAACTGAGCCGGGGAAAAAGCTGTTCGAACTCGTTTATTCTTCCTTAATGGCTGGAGAAAAAGACCGGCTGCAACTTCCCCTGGAAATTACAGTAGTCAGCAAAAGTCGGAAATGAGGTCGCTTTTGGTTTAACGAGAATCGGCCAATTATACGGTAGATGGGGCAGGGTGAATAGCTTGAAAATTGCCGGCTTCACCCGGATCCGTTTCCTGCTCAAATTACGGCGAAAAGAGGAGCTCCCGATCGTCCACTTGAAAGATTCTATTCAAGGTTACCGTACTCGAGCTAATTCCGTCATCAGCCTGTTTGCGAAGGCGAGGAGACAAAGAGAATCGATAGCCAATTTGGGAGGAGATGGTTAATTTAGAGGAGAACTACAAAAAGTCTCCCGTCTCTTGTGGCAAAACGGCCAAAAAACCCTTGAGAGTAATTACAGCCGCTCGACAGAAACACAGGAAATTGAGACAAATCGGCCAGTCGCTCTCATTTTTCCATATTGGAGTGGAATCTCGGGGAGAAATTGTTCCATTCAAAAGACATTTCGGAGAGCTAAAACTCCTCTCGACTTGTATTTACTTTTTTTTCTAAAATAAACTAGGATTCCAAGTCGAAATTCGTTTGAAAAGTTGAGCGATTGAGAGTAAAGAGGAAGATCTGGGGGGTTTTTAAAGGGCTACTGTAATATTTCGCAAAAATTCAAAAAAACAAAAGAGAAAGAAATCTAACCAAATTGGGCGGCGTTGCTTTGCTGAAGAAGTTCGACCCATTGCTGAGTCCATAGCCGGGATGGAGAATCGGCCAATCCAGCAAGAAAGGGATTCGTCGAAGCCATCTGCCAAGAATTTTTTTAAAATTCGAAGTCAATCTGTACCTGTACGTGAGGGAGAAAGACGTCGAAATAGCTGAGAGTTTGTGCCATCGGCCGGGAATCTGGTAGACTATCGGCTGTTTTACCTTCGACCAATCGGTCGACCGAAAAGTTTAGAGACATGGCTCTCTTCTGATTTACAGAAGACTCGTCAGGGTGGGCGGAGAGACGAGGAGGCGGGACGTCGATGGCCATTGGACGGAGGAGATGCGCGGCTGATCAAATACACGGAGAGGGAGAGAAGGCTCAATTGACAGCCGGCTCATTGTTCAGAGGATTAGGTGCAGAAGAAGAGCCGAAAGTACGGACCGACACAATGGAAACAGTTCATTTGCGAGGTGGAATGCAACATTTTTTGAAGCAAGACTTCGCATTCTTCCCAAAGATTTGCTAATTTCTTGGATTTGGAGTCTCCTGGTTGAGAAGGAAAGAAGATTACTGTAGTTCTGGATTGATCCCTCGTCGCACATCGATTCTGCCATGTTTTTCTATTATCCGAATTGTCCTTATACTTCTTCGTAGAGAGTTCTCCCTCCTTCTAGAAGCCAGCCAACTACTCGGAAATTCCATCACCTAGGCCTATTTATTTGGCCATTTGGGGCTCCATGGCACCGGGATAAATGGGCAATCTGGCAGCATTTTGTAATTCGATCGGGCTCTCAGGTAGACCAATTACACGGGACGAGTCCAAACATACACCTTCTGTCGGTCGGCCAAAGGGGGAAGCGAGTTTAATCTTTGATTATAACGAATTCACGGCTCTTCTTCCGACTTTTCGTCTCACTTTTCAACGCGTTTTTGAATAATTCGCGGGCGTTTCCTTGGCTCCAAAAGTGCCATTCACTCTTCAGCCACTCTCCTGTGCCGAATGTCGGTTCATCCCGAAGCGCCGAAAACCATCCAACAACAGGAATATGAGGAGAGGAATCCCGCCAATCCCAAAGACAAAAAGATAACTGGAGACAAGGAGTCCTCCGTCTTCCTGAAGGGCCTTCGCTATGTTTTCCAAGACTTTGCCACCTGGACTTCCACCCACGGCTTGCCCCATATTGCCCTGGCGAATGTCGGCTGGCTCAAGTGAGCTGAGTCTTTTTGAAATATTTCAAAAAATATTTAGAATCTTCTGGGGTTTAGTTTTCCTCGCCGCCTTAGGAGGTTGCATCTGGCAGTTGGTTGTCCTCGTTTTGAAATATCTTTCCTATGGAGTCAACACAGACACTGAGGTCTCTTTCATTTTCGACAAAAGCTTAATTTTTTCAGCTACAATACTCGGAAAGAACTTTCCCCGCCGTCACTTTCTGTAAATTATTTCTTCATTTTTTTGCTTATTTTTCTGGCTTGTGATGTTTTGTAGATAAGAGCTACAGAAAGTCACAAGGCTTAAGAGTCAACAAACAAAAGATAGATCCTATTAGAAAAGAATACGGTAGCCATCATCTTTTTAGGCAATTTAAATCCCTGGAAGCTAAGCGCCACGGCTGCAGCTGATTCCGACATGGCCAGTTTGGTAAGGAAATCTTGCGAAATCATTTGAATAATTGACGAGGGGATGGAACAAAAGAAAGCTTGTAGATCTCCGCCTACAACGACCAGGCAGCTCATCCTGAATGGGGTTTTGATGCTGGATTGAGTCTCGCCAGACAACAACAAGCCGACTCTTGGACTCTCTTGTTCAGCGAAAAACTTCTAACTCTCGCACAAACTGATGTATTCCTTGCTCTTTTTTTGGAGACAAATCATTTCAGCCTATTGGATATTCGTACGACGATCTCGTCATTTCCTGTACCTTTAATGCCAAAGCTTGCAATTTGACGTAAGTTTTGAGGAGTTAAGGTGAAAGTCCTTCTAGAGATTTCATCATCTATGAGGATGCGACATACGGCCTTTGTCAGCAATTCAACTTTGATGGACGCTATTCCTCCAGTCGAGCTGGTCCTCTCTATGGTCTTCGAATGGTTTTACGTCTAGACCAAGCATTATATCTCCCCTGGACAGATGCTCAAGGAGTTGTCATAGTCATCCAGTCCCAAGATGAAGATCCGTATCCGGATGTGTTGGGATTCTTCGCTGCTCCAGGAACGGCTTCCTCTATGGGTGTTCGATTCACTCAAACTGAAAGTCAACCTGCTCCCTACGGTACTTGTACCACTCAAACTGCTCTCAATTCAACCAATTATAATGGAACTTACGCTGTAAGACTTAGCGAGATCCATAGTCTCTTCAGGTAGAAGCCTGCTATCGTTCTTGTCTTCAATCCGAGTTGGTCAAACAATGTGGCTGCTATGATCCCTCTCTCGCTCACGCAGAAGATGGGACTCCCAGCTGTGATAGTGGAACTGCTTCTCTCAATAGCAGTCAGTTTTTATTTTATTCTTCAATTAGCCTCTAGTGACTTGTATCAATTCGTTCTCCAACACTTTTAATGTCATTTCTGAATGTGATTGTCCCCAGCCTTGTGAATCCGGCGATTATACTGTCACAGTCTCTACAGCCCAATGGCCAGCCATCAACTATAGTGTAAGCGCTCAAAAGCAGAAGCAAAAAAGAAATTTGTTTCCAGCCAGCGGAATGTAATGTGAAGCCGGTGAATTCAGATCCTTGGGTTCAAATGCAACAAACCTGTATGGATTGGTACAAAAGGAACACTCTCCTTGTCGAAATCTACTATGAAATGATGAATTTCCAAGTTTTGACCGAGTCTCCAGCTTATACAGTTTGTTTCATCTTTTATTTTCGAAAAACTGATTAGTTTGTGAATTTGATTGCCGATCTTGGAGGACAAATTGGTCTTTGGCTGGGAATGAGTATCATCTCTGGCCTTGAAATCCTCTTTCTTTTGATTCTTCTTGGCTGCTATTGCTGCACTCACAAGAAAAGAAAAGAAGAATTTGAAAACTTTGATAATGATCTCAAACAAGCCAGGGTAACGAATGAAACAAAATTCAAAGTCAATATTTAGGATGAGGCTGACGAAGCTGAGAAGAAGGCTAAAATGGATGACGATATGTACGATACGAAAGGCGATCCGATCCCCCCTGCTGTCGCAAAAACTTGAAACGATTTCTGTTCAAAATGTTAATGAATATTACCTCCTTGTGAAAGCAACCTTTCTGTAAATAGAACTGATTCAGGAAAATAGCCCAATCCATCGGAAATAAATACATTTCGAGATTTATGACGCAGGAGGTGCTGTTCTTCTATGAATCACATGTGTTGATAAGAGTCTGTTTGCTTAAAAGAGCCAGGCGACCCCATTTTCCCCATTTCTGCTCACATGTCGTACGTACCTCCTTATACCGTCCAAACGCCTTATGTTGTACCCGCTGTTGCTCCGATGGCCCCGATTGTACAACCAATGGTAGTCGCTCCAATGGCTCCTCCAGTTGTTGTCTACGAGCCAAGCTGTCATGGATATTATGGTCATGGTACGTTTTGTAAATCTTGAATCATTTTTTCTCAAATTTCAGGCGGTTATTATGGAGGTTATTATGGCGGCGGTTATTATGGTGGCGGCTATTATGGACACCATCATCACCACCATTGCTAATTTTGTTATCACTTTCTTTGACTCTGGAACTTTAAAAAATTGCAATCATTCTTGTCTCTATCTCAATCGATTGAAAGTGAAGCTACGATAACTAGTCTTATCTTCTTGCGATACTACCGGAAAATCTAATATCAGAAAAGTCGAAAATTTACAGTTGTATATTATAATACCTTTCAACAAAAAAATATCTATACGTGAATCTAGAGCCTGATAATAAAATAACAACAACAAGGCACTTTTGGGATGACTAGGCAATTTTTGTCTTCTTTTTGGGTAATTTGATTATAGGGGCTATTCTTCGTAAAGAATTAATGTAAATGTACCTACTAAATATCATGAAAAGTATCCGGAACCAGACAAATTGTGATTTATGGGCGAACATAGCTTTCCAAGAGGCAGCAACATGACGCCCCCAAGCAAAATAACGGTAAGGTGAACGCAAAACGGAGAGAGCAGAATCGAACAAACCAATGTATCTGAAAAGAGAAATAATGTTGCTATAATTAGCTATTTTTTAGTATAAAAACGCGCATGTTTTAATAACGACGATTTTAAGCATAAAAGGCTCGTCAAATGGATTGGTGACCATGCGGAAGAGTAAATTAAAATGCTATAAGGTTTAAATTTCATGCGCAGCTCACCAGCTTGTAGAAATGTAAAACTGAAGCCCAGCTAAAGTAGAAATGCAAGCAAACTTCACTTAAAAAAGAGACTTACTTTCGAAGTAAAGGGATGGAGTCTAATACAAAAACTTGAACATCCTTTGGCATAAGACCTCTTGTATAAAGATCTTGCAAAGCTTCGAAGCAGGAAATGTGATTTTCATGTCCAGATACTCCGTAACTGTCGAATGAAATAACACAATCTGCTGAGAGAACCTGTTAAAAATTGATAATTAATCAAGTCAGAAATACCTCAATATGCCGAAGGAGAACAGCTGCTAAAAGATTTCTATCCCAAGTTTCTCCATCCGAAAATTCATCGTAGTCCAAAACAGTTGCGTTACTTGAAGAAAGACCCAATTTTGCAATTGATTTGAAAAATTCTAATTTACGAATGTTGCCCTGAAATAATAAGTAAAATAATAAATTTCAACATACTAGACCATAGAAATTTCCCGTAGAGACACAAAGAAAAAAGACACGGTGTCCAGCCATTCGAAGACCATGTAGAACTGGTGAAAAAAACATGACTTCATCATCCGGATGAGCAGTAATTAAAAGGACTTTTGATTGAGGAGGGAGAGGCAATACACGATTGCCTCGAAAAGAAAACAGCAGTAATATGACTAGGAAGAGTATGACTAGCAAAACAAAAACAGAAATCATTTCTAAAGTAAAACAATTGTAATAAATAATTCTCGTATACTAACCTATTGTTTTACAGGTTCAGCAAAGTCCGCTTTCTTTTCCGCTTCTATGCTATTGATTAGATCTTCAAAACTTTGTGAATTCTTGCTTTGAGGAAGGCGTAAGGAATCGCCAAAAGCGTTTTTCATCGCAGTGCCAAATTGGCGTGGTGTATTGACGTTGAAGAAATAAGAAATTCCAACTACGGCTAATGAAAATCCACTAACTGAAAAGAAAAAGAGTTTGTAGAGTTATAAATTAGCTGACCGGTGATAATTGTCGCGACGGTTAGGGCACGTGTCGCAAACCCCACGCCGGAGACCAGTTGGGCGCGAGCTAGTTCTGCCGCCTCGGGTTGACGAGAATGTCTCCAGGCACTACGGATTCCAAAAACTAATGACACAAATGACGAGGTGCCAAGCACTAAAAAATATAAATATAATGGCATTGAAAGTGAAAGAAGAATGGATAATTCTGTTTAACTCTAATTTAAAAAAGTGAAACGAATTTTGGTTAAATATTTTGATCTAAACTGGCCAATTGCACAAGTTTTGTTAGCAAACTAGCAGAGAAAATAACTGACCTCCCTTTATAAAATTGGGCGAAATAGAGCTGGAATCTACCCTCTCGGCAGCTTTCGCAGCTGAGAGGAGAACTGATTGGGCAGCGCTTGTGCCACTTACAACTTCACTCTGCACATCACCCATGCGCCACTTTTACCAGCGTCTAAGTTCTATTTTTAGCGTGTAATACTGTGTAACGATAAAGTTCGCGATACTACGCTGCGTGAAAACAACATATATAAAAACAACTTTATTTCTAGCGTAAAAGTTGATGGAAACATATTAAAATATCTTACAAGAAAGTGAGATCTTAAACAAAGGAACAAAAATTTCAATCAGAATCCGAAGAAGAGGAGGAGCTACTTGGAGTAGGAGTACGCTTGCGTTCCTTCTTCTTCTTTTCCTGAAATTATCAGCATTAATTAAATTATTACCAACCTTCTTGTGCTTCTTCTCTTTCTTTTCTTTTCGTTTGTGATGATCATCTTCGCTGTCATTTCTTGAACGTCTCTTCTTTTTGTCTTCTTCGTCAGAATCGACTGGTGAACGACGTCTAAAAATTAACCGATGAATATAAATGATGATAAATGAAAATGATGAATATAAGATTTTAAAAGTCACCTTCTGTCTTCGCCTTCAGTGAAGCGTCTGCGAACGGGAGATGTTGGACTGCGACTTCTCTTTCTATCGTGCTTTCTGTCCTTTCTCTCATCATCGCGCTTTCGATCATCTCTACGGTCACGAACTTCCTCTTCTCGACGGCGCTGTTCTGCATGACGTTTTATACGCTCTTCTTCGCGTCTTTTACTCTCGGCTTCTTTTTCAGGATCTGGTGAACGATCTTCACGCCGACGTCCGCTATCTCTCTAAAATATTGTTAATAGAATTAAGTTTTAAAAAAAAAGAACTGACCCTGCGATCCGGAGAACGGTCTCTTCCATTTCGCCTGGGACTTCTGCTTCCATTTCGCCTGGGACTTCTGCTGCGACTTGGACGTCGACGTCGTGAACGAGGTGAAGTTACGATTCTGTCATCTCGAACTCTCTTCTCTCTTGTAGGACCGGAATAGCGACCAAGAGACAATTTGTCATACCTGTTAAACAGAGAATAACTCTGAAAATGAGTTGGTAAATTTTTGCAAAACTTCCAAAAAAGGAAGTAAATTTTTGAATAGTTTTTGGAAACTTTGGCACTACCTGGATAAGCTATTAGCTAACCTTTTATTCCAGTCGCCCTGTGCTTCTTCTTTAATAATTTTACGATCATTTGCTTCGCCATTTCCTTCTTTCTTTAGTTCGGCCATTTTCTTGTCAACCAAGCTTTTGGGAATACCATCTTCGGATTCATTTGCTTCAGCCAATAACTCCCACAATTCTCCCATGAAAATACGAGCGCATCTTGCATTCAAAAAACCAGTAATGTTTATCTTAGACATACAAATTTAGGAAATGTTAGCATATCTTACCTGCATTCTTTTCGGATCTATATTTTTTGTTTCTAACTGGCTCATTATGAATTCAACAACAACGTCATCCTCCATTCCAAGTATTTCATTAATTTTAGCCGTTATCCATGGCTTTATCACATCAAGATTGATCTTGCTCATGTTTATCTATATATTGTAAATTTTAATAAACTAATTTTAAATACCTTTTTAGATAATGCATCCTCAAACTTTAATTGTTTCATGAGCTTCTTTTCCTTGTCAGGAAAACGACTATCCTGGTCAGTGTTTGTACCACGAAAGAAGCCAGCGTCGCCCATCCTACTAAATTAAATACATAGTTTAAAATCAGATGAGCTATTGTACAGAAAAATAAAATAATGTAGGAATTAATTTAAATCTATCAATAAGACGAATGAATGAAGCGATTAACTGTGGCAGTTGGCATTTTCAGCCTAACGCGAGTTCAAATATTAAAATAGCAGTAGATAACTGCAGAAAAGAAAAATACGTCGAAGAATCAAGCTTTTCTTTATAAACATCTTAAAGTACAACGAAAATTTTCATTAGTTAATGTAAAATGACAAGCATACACGTGAAAATATTCATCGAGATGCTTAAAAATCAATGTCAGGAAGCTTTCGGTAGCCATTTTTGTCAATGACGACTACTTTGAATCCTACGAGATTGGCGACAAATCTCTTCTTAGATTCGGCGATACATTTCTTCAAGAGATCCATTCCCTTTTCTTCCGGCATATCTGAAGAATTAGAGAATATAGCGTTTAAAAATGTAATCAACTAACCTTTTGAGTATTCGCGATCCATTATGGCATAGCAAAAACGTCCTGGAAATCCACGGAAAAGATAAGGCTGAATTTTTTTGTAATTTTAATATTAAGCAAGTTTTACAAACCTGATTGGCAATGCCATTTCCTAAATAGTCAACGGTTCCAAGGAAGGCTTTACCTTCATAGTCATCATATCCTCCAATTAAGGAATCTACAGCATAAGATGACTCCTAAAATTAAACAAAGAATCAAACTAATGTACTTAATAATAGTAATACTTCAATATACTAACCGAAGATCTTAGGCCAAGTGCCATACTGTGTCTAATCCAATGGTGAATTCCACTGGGTGCCAGTTCATAGCCTGAAAGACGCTCATTTGCAATAGAAAAAATGTTTGTTTATACCATTGCGAATGGAGTAAAGACGCGCATTTCCCTTGATCCAGTCTCCAAATTGAGTAACATCACCGTCTTCGCCTACGCACATCATAGTCAGTTTTTCTCCAAGTCTATACTCCTTGTCATTGGCTGTAAAAAATGATCAGAAAAGTATAGTCAGCTAACCTTCATCAGAAAGAATGGCTCCATAAGCAATTGAAGCTTTATCTGCGGCAAGAATTACGTAATCTTTTGTCGCAATGCCAATAAGGAAGTTCATGCCACCCATCTTGCCTAAAAAAACATTATTTTGGAAGAGAAAATAGTAAAAGAGATTTTTATGAGATGTTGATTTTACATAAGAATGGTTACATAGTTTTTGCTTTCATACTTATTACATTTCAGCTGAGCTTACAGTAAAATGCAGAATAAGAAAAGAGGGAAAGATAGCTTTGAACAGAATGATACTACAAAAGTGATGACTTCGGAATATTTTTCAACGTAAAAATCCACTCTCACTCTGTAAACAGCTAGCAATGAATCTAAAGAGCGAGTCGCATTTAATTTTGCCTAAAAATTGGCAAATATAACAGTTGCGAAAAGGAACACGAAAGTTTATGCACAAAATCAAAAGAAACTGAAAAAATAACTCGACGTGTGAGGTTAGGCATATGCTGCATCACTTCGCAGACGCAAAACAAAATGGCACTCTCTTCCAAAATTTGTACTCACTATTGAAGGAAAACAAGATCAATTTTGCTTTGAAGTAGTTTTTGCTATTCTATCTAATAAAAATAATCGGCTACGGTGTCTGTCCGTCACGCTTTTGCTAAACCCCGCGCTTTGAAATTTTTGAATTGATGAATTTTAGTGGCGCAACTTTAGATGCGAGGTCGATTTTTGGTTCGATCTGCTCAGTTGAGGGTTCGACCCCCACTTACGCCAAATAATTTTGCTTTTTTTTGTTTTCCACTTCCGCGATTCCATCTCACGCAAAATGCCTAAGTCCACCTAAAATTCGAAGGGAAAACCTTTTTATGGAAATTCGAGGAATTGGGACTAAAACTTGAGGGGAAAGGGAACAAAAAGTTCGAGGGGAAACAGGACTAAATTTCGAGAGGAAAGAGTCCTAAAACTTGAACGGGAAGAGATGAAGAGCCCAGGGTTTTTTCTAGAATCAAAATCATCATCAATATACAGTGCGTCCAGAAATTATGTAACCACTCATTTTTTGATTTTAGAAAAATCGGTGAGTGCCATTATTTTTTTCACGCGAAAAAACCCTGTGAGCCAAAATTCGAAAAACAGGTGTCCAGAAATTATGTAACCACTTGAAAGTCCTAACATTTATTGGTACAAAAAACAAAATTTAACAATTTTAATAACTGGTGGGGCCACCATTTTTCTGTACGACTTCAAGTGATCGACGAGGGAGCGATCCTGAGAGGTTTTTGAGCAGTTGTTGGTCCAGGAGGTTCCACTCTTGCATTATGGCGTTCTTGAGGTCGACTTGGTTAGCAAATTGGCGGCCTCCTGCGTAAACTCGGCGAACCAAAATGCCCCAGAGGTTCTCGATGGGGTTGAGATCAGGACTGCATGCTGGCCAGTCCATCACTCTCACGGTAGCAGTGGCAAGCCACTGAGAAGTTGAACGACTAACGTGAACGGTGGCGTTGTCGTGCTGAAACACATAGCCTTGACGACCAGCGGTGTTCAGGTATGGCAGCAATTTGGCATTCAGTACGGCCTGATAGTCCAGGGAATTCATCCGCAAAGAAACGAACTCAATCCCGACAGTACCGTTCGCACAAAAAACCGCCCATACCATGACGCTTCCACCACCAAAACCCCTCTTCGAGAACACTCTCCCCTCCTTGCGCAAATCATGCCAGTAATGGCGATTTCCGTCCGGACCATTTCTTCTCGTCACTCCAAATTATCTAAAGGAAAAATGAGACGATATCAAAGCACTAACCTTTGAAAAATCTGTCTGGATAGACAGGTGGTGCTGGGCGAAGAGCATTCGGGCTTGAAAGTGGCGCTGGTTAAGCATCGGAGCCTTCTTCAGAGTAGAAGAAACGATATTTCCACTGTCCTTTAGTGCTTGGCGAATTGTCTCACGACACACATTCAGCTGCAGGTTATCCCGGATCGAGCGCAGGCTTATGACTTCGTTGGAGGCAGATTTGACGATGATTCGCTTCTCTCTTTGGCTTAATTTCGGGTACCTTCCCCGTTTCGAATTTCTTGATCCATAAGCTTGTGGATTGGCAAGAAAATGCCCAATAACGACATGGTGTCTTTTCATTCTTCGACCAATTTCTCGCAGCGTCATGCCCGTATCGCGATAGGCTGTGATTTTAGCCATTTAGTCGGCTGAGAGTTGCTTACCAGATGGCATTGGTAGGTCACAACTGATTGGGATAGTCCGACAGTACAGTTCCATCAAATTTCAGGTGGTTATGGTAACTTGGTGCTTACTACAAGAGCCAGGCGGCTCGAAGTTTCAAGTGGTTACATAATTTCTGGACGCACTGTATTAATTCTATTTGCAAATCGCAGAAAGTTAAAGTTTAGGTTCAATGCTTAAAATTAAACGCCGCCGAAGGTGGCGCAGCCCTCCTTGTTCATAGACTAATTGAGTAAGCGAAAATAATTCATTACAGGAGCGAAATTGCGTCAAAAACTCAGACATTAGCTTTTTATCAGTTTTTAGGAAGTTTTTGATATTGGCTCAACTCGAATTTATTAAAATCCCTGAGATAAATTAAAATGTACAAAGCACCACGTTTCATGGGTAATTGGAAAAAAACGTCTTATTTAAAAGTAAGGAGCTTTTTAATTCTATCTTCTTCTTTTTCGAACTTCTATCAACTTTTGTTTTTCTTCTTTTTGTACTTGCTACTACTTTTCCATCTGAAGACTTAGATTCCTTCCTTCGAGAACAAACCTGATAGAAGTTCGATCTTTTGCAGGAATTCTGGGAAATCCCGATTTGTCTTTGGGTAAGCATTTCTATTGCTAAATACCATGCTAGCAGTTCGATAGTTAAGAACGAAAATAGCCAGAATCAAGTAGTAAAGCGCTAAATAGGGGTTGATTACAAGGAAATTGCGAAGACATTCGTCTAAAATGTAGATGGCCACTCCGATCAGCGTGGAGACATTCGTTTTGCAGAGGGTTCTGCAATTTTCGTTGTAAACTTGCGATCAAACGAACACATCGCGGATTTTAATCTTGGTGATTTGGCCAAAAACAACTCCAAGCAATGCCAAGACTATCGTCTCTATGCGTCTAGCCTGAGCAACGTAGGTGAAAAGGACCGAAGTTTGAAATAGTCGACAAGTATGAAGAACAGCAAATGGCTGATCTAATCTCGAACAGAAATAAGTCCCTTTTCCATGACGACTTTCCAGAAATTTTGGAATTTCTTCCTCTTTGATGGGATTCCACAGAATATATTTGTCCATCTGAAGTCTACTTTTATTCGGGCGAATCGTTTGGATCTAACGAAAGCTCACAACTTCTCGGATTGACCAATTGAGTTGAAATTTTGGATTACGGTAGTATACTCTCGAAATCAGTACAGAATTTCAGCCAAGAAGACTACATTCGCGGTCATTTTGCAAGAAATTGTGAGATCTTAAAGTCAAAGATGTTACATGGGCTGGGAAGCTTGAATCAACTGGACCAATTCCAATCGGGAATAGACCTGCAGTCATCGAGAAGACTACTATAATAAATGGTCCCATATTTACTACTCCCACGGCGATGGCAATCAGCGTACACAATTTTGACATCTGAAAATCAACAATTTACGATTAAATAGAATTGTTTTCAAGATGGATAATCGAACTTTGACCTCCGAAATCCTCGTCTGCAATCAATAATATAGAAGCTACCTGGTTGATAAAAAGTGGCAAAGGTTGAATCGAATTCAAGACGCTGGTTGCACCGACATTGTGTATAAGAAGCGTGGCGTAGAATACAGATCTTTTATCAGAATAATCGAAAAGTTTAGAATCAATTTCAAATACTTTTGTTCTGAAAAATTGAAACTTTCGATATAAAACATTTCTTTTTTATGAATCCATTTTGCAGTTGACAGGCCTCCATCCTTCAAAATCGTCTTCACTTTTTGAAGGGAAGGATTATCGTTTAAAAAACGCGACTTAACGACATTCCTCGTTTTCTCGAGCTTCCCATAATTCTTATTTTTGATGTTCCACAATCTTGCAGAAGAGATCAAAGTCTACAGATTTATAGAACAAAAAATATAAAAATTTGTGGAAAAGAATCAAGCGAGAGGTTGAGGTGCGCGTCAAACTGGGAAAGAACTCCTTGAGGAAAGATTAAAGACTCATACAAAAATTCCAAAGACTGATACAAGCTCAAGTATTAATAGTTCATAAACAGAATTATACTCGATCCTCCAGACTATATTCCGAATCAGGACGCAACCGAAAGCAGAAAGATATAAAGAAGCTGATCTCATTTAAGTCAGAACTTTTAAACTCACAATAAAAAAGCATTGCCCAAGTGGTATTATCAAAATAACCTTCTGGATAATTTTTTCTTCTTGGAGGCACCGTCTCCCTCAAGAACTCACTAGAATATGAGATAATTAGAGTTCAGACTAAAAACGTACAGAATCTTTATTGGTCCGGTCAGTTTCGTGGACAAAGTCTCCTTTTCGAGTAAAAACCAAACCGACAAAGTCGTCAATGTGGCACAAATCAGAAAAGGCTTCAATAAATTCAATGGAATTGGTCGCTCTAATTCTATTTTTGGCCTAAGTTTCCGCATTTCCATCCAAGGGAAGGAAATATTCCATCCAAGCAAGGAAACACTCATGGCCGAATAATCTATTCGAAGGAGGATGGCGTTGTGTGTGGGGAAACTAGGTCAGCCAGCTGCTGCTCGCAGCTCGTGTGGGAAGAATAAATCGAAAGGATACGGACGGGTCAGTGTTCGATTGTTTGAGGGTCTTGGCATCGCAAAATATGTGGAATGAATCAATCTTTCAGCTCGGTCTATCCTTTTAGATGCTGAATGTTGACAAAATAAAAAACATATAGTCAGTTTAGTGAATTTTGACAACTTTTTTCTACTTACGAAGAAATGTCTCGAGATAGCCCTACCTCGGTAAACCGGATATATCATTCGATAGCGCTTGAAAAGTACTATCAGACATCCAAATTTGGACTACAGTTCTACAAAAACTCAGACATTGGCTTTTCATCACAGTTTTTAGGAAGTTTTTGATGTTGGCTCAACTCGAATTTATTAAAATCCCTGAGATAAATCAAAATGTACAAAGCAACCACATTTCATTGGCAATTAGAAGAGAACGTCTTGTTTAAAAGTAAGGAGTTTTTTAAAATTAAACTTCCATCAACTTCTGTTTTACTTCTTTTTCTACTTGTTTTCCACCTGAAGACTTAGATTCCTTCCTTTGAGAACAAACCTGATAGAAGTTCGACCTTTTGCAGGAATTCTGGGAAATCCCGATTTGTCTCTGGATGAGCATTTCTATTGCAATCTACCACGGTATAAGTAAACAAGTGAAGAAGGAAAATAGCCAGAGTCAAGTAGAAAAGCGCCAGGAAGGAGTTGAGATAGAATTCATTGACTAATAGTAGGCAAAATACCCATAAAAGGACACAATCAGCAGTTGCAATATTGTGAGTCTTGACAACTGTAGGTTAAACAAGATTTCTGCGTAGAAATGAGCGAATTTTGGTCACTTTTGTACACATAAAGCTGCTTGGCTAATAGCCCATCGAGGCAGAGGCTTCCTTATAATCGCCGGTATCCAGACTAAACAAGTCCTCCAACTTCCATTGGAGTGTCTCAAACGTCGGTCGTTTCTCTGGCTCAGCTTTCCAACACTAAATTCTACTTGCCTCTTGCTTGTAGTGCCTCACCTGGAGCATAATCTCATAAAGAGCTGGAGGACAGCCAGCTGGACTCGGCATTCGATATCCCTGGTCGACTTGCTGCAGGACTTCAGCGTTGGTCATTCCTTCAACAATCTGATGTTAGAATCGGCCACATTTACCGGGATAAGGAATTCGTCCGAATGTGACGATTTCTGTGAGGAGAATGCCAAAACTCCAGACGTCAGACTTCGTACTGAACCGATTGAAATTGGCGGCCTCTGGTGCTGTCCACTAAAGAGATCACATTCCAACAGGAGGCTCACCTTTATTGGGAAACGAGCTCCCGTCCTGGCCTCGTATTCATTCTCTTTCAAAAGAACTCGAGCCAATCCGAAATCGGCTATTTTTACACATAAATTCGAGTTGATCAGGATGTTCCTAGCGGCCAAATCTCGATGGATGAAATTCTTTTCTTCAAGATAAGTCATCCCAGCCGCTACCTTAGGAACCTTTTAAAAGAGAAAAATCCCCCTACTTGGGCAGCTATCTCAACCAGTTGAGAGAGCTGGCATTGGCGTCCTTTAGAGTGCAAGAAGTGGAGAAGATTCTCCTGCATCAGCTCGGTTACGATCAGAATTGGCTGCTCTTTTGTGCAAACCGCGTAAAGGGTGAGAAGCTTGGGATGCCTGAAGATTTTTTCTTCGCTTTGCCGCAAAATCCAAAAGAATTCTAGGAAAGTCATAATTACCGTAGTTTCTTCATAATCTGAGCTTCGGCAAGAAAATCGCCAACATCAGCCGCGCCGGGTTTGAGTTTTTTAACAGCCACAGCCATTTTCTGATTCCATCTGCCCTCCCAAACCTGAAATTTGAAAATAATTGTGGTTGTAAAGACACGATTGCACATTCTCTGCCTATTCTTGGAGGTGTTCCAAATCCCGCGAGAAGTCTTTCGTATTTGTCTTTTCGGCCCCGTCCGTCCAAAAACAAACCGTCGAAACGTAAGAGAGGGGAGAAAGAAGAGAATTTTCCTGATTACCAGAAGTCCCATCGATATCCCCCGCTGTCTCTCTCTCTCTCTCCCCGGCCTTGTCCTCTTCCCATTTACAAATGTGTAGCCGACCTCAATTTGTCTCAGACAGTCCGAGGGGAGAGATGTTCTTCCCTCCGAAACTGGATCAGTCGCAAACACACAAAGACAGATCAAAAAGATGCTAACCTCTCCAAATTGGCCGGCTCCTATCTTCCTGATCAGCTGAATCGAGCGTCGATCCACTTCCCATTGATCGTCTGAATCCGTCAAATCAAAAGCAATTCCAAAGGCAAAAAACCATAAGTGAAAGTGGTCGTTTGAGGCGCCTCTGTTCGACAACACGGCTTTCCCAGCGTCACACACAAGCCATCAGCATCCTGAAAAAAGAAGAATTATCAAAGGCGATCACTATTTTCCGCCGCCTAATTAGACCGTATCAACGCAAAGAACTTTTTGCTGGTGATAGGATCGGTTCCGGATCCTTGTTGTGGACAGCTCTTTGAGTTTTTGTCGATGGACACACACATAGAATAACAGTTCAGGTTGCGGTCTCAATCGAGAATATTTGCACAGTTGGAAGGGTGGAGTAAGGTCATTCAAATGTGGATATCCAAACGGAAAGATTCAGCTGTCTTGGCGTAAAGGACAACCGAACCGGTCAACCATTTCCATTAGATAAAAAGACCTTGAGTTGCCTCTCTACCTTACTGTAGTAGTCGATGAGTTCTACCAAAGTAGCAAATGGACGTCGACGGGCGATGAAAAAGCCGCCTTGATCCAATTGTCTTATTCGATAATGTTTGACACTTTCTCCTTCTCTCACTGAATTTCTGTTATCTTATATAAAGGAATAAAGGAATCACCTGAAAGGGAGAGTTCATTTGCCCGAGTTTCGGAGATTCGAACAAGAAATGATGAGTGCTCGTTATTTGGAGCTAAAAGGGCTTTTTCGGCATCCAAACGTCTAATTTTCCCAAAAAACCAACTGAAATTTCGGCTCATTTATTTGACTGAAAAGTTTTCGTACGAATGAGACTCATTACTGTCTTCTTTGGCCACATAATTTCGGGGAATATAGCCTGTTTTTTGTGTGATTCGATGACGCGCAAACCACCAATCCCCGGCAATGTCGTTCAAAATCTCTAAAACCTGAAAGGTTCTTGGTCAGCTGGAACTAATTCCATTGGATTACATCGCCTTTTTTGAAGCAGAGGTCATCATCGGTTCGAGCCTCGTAATCGAACATGGCTATATAGACGACGGGTTGCTTAAAAAGAATAAGCTAATTGATTGGCTCTCTCTCTACCTGACGAGTGGAATCATCGGTTGGAGCTGGAGAGGGACGGGTGAGAGCCAGTCCTGGGGCTCGAGAGCTTGGCTCCGCATGTTTTTCGCTCTTACCAATACAAGATCCCATTTAAAATCGATGAAGCTCACGAAAAAACGGAGACATGGCAGGAAAATGCGACTGGGGCGGGGCTAGTTGGGGGACTGCGGACCGTGCGGGGACAAACACCGCTACTGACCGAGACTACCCAAACATTCGGATAAGCCTCGACTCATCACGTCAAGGCTCATGTTGAGAAGTCAATTGAGAGCATCATGATAAACGTATTTACTGAACAGGAAACAAGGTGTAACAACCAAAACAATAACAAATTGTATAAGAGGAAACTCAATTCGTTTCCATTTCGACGTCCTTCTCCTTCTTCTTTTGAGTCTGCTTTTGTTTTCCGCCAGCACGAGTAGCAACGGGAGCTCTGATGAGATGAATCTTTGTGTCGGCCTTTTTGATAAGCCCTCTTTTGACGACAGCTTTTCCAGGCTGTAGACTTTTCTTAATGAGGTTTCCATATCTGAAAAAAATAATTTGTGGCATCAATAAATATTTCATTCTAGCAAACAAACTGTTGATTTTCCCCTTTTTCTTCCAATAATTTTTATAAAGTATTTTTTTAGAATTAAAAATAGATACCGCTTACCTTTTCTCCCTAATCTTTGAAATAGTTTTAGCTGCTTCAACTGTATTTTGGAACAATTCTCTTTCATATTTTACAGGTTCGTCTCTTCTCTGCTCCAAAATTTGTGTAGCATCGTTGATGAGCTCCTGAAATTAATAATTTGATATTATTTGAGAAAGTAACACTCGAATCTCTTCTGAAATAATAATAAGTCTATTAAAACTTGTTTTTTAAAGCCTTCTTTTCAATTTTCTTTTCTATTCTATTCTATTGAACTATTTAAATCCTAATGAGTAATCAGTTTTTTTAAACTTTTGGTTAAACTAGCGCTCTGAAATTATAGGAAATATAACTAGCCTTTCCACGAGCACGACGGGAGGCCTTAGTCCAGGTAAGCTTTCTTGGATTGCGCTTCTTCTTGAACAATTTATTACATTTTGAACGGCAGAATTTGAAAACCTGAAGCCAAAATTACAATAAAAAACTATGACTTACAGTGCAATCGTTCCTTACAAATTGAATACCATGTCCTGGATAAATCGGTGACGAACAGAAGTAGCACTTTTCAATCCTCATTTTTGTACCCTGAATTAAAGATAATTATTGAAGAGATCCGAAGCTAAAAAATATACTATAATAAATGAAAGATCTAACGAGAAAAAGCATAAATGGGAATTTCTAAAATAACACCTGGGAATTCTTTAGTACAAATTTACTGCCTTTTCGTGTAAACAGCGTGCAGCAGCTTTTTGAAATGCTAATATTATCCATGTATTTGTTTTCTTCTGCATTATTGATACTTGAATAATTATAAATTATTAGAACAAACTAGCTTTCCATGTAATCATGGAAGCAAGAGCACCGACAATGCAACACTCATCGACTGCCGATCCAACTACAGGAGAATCAGATGCTAAAAGCACAGATATCATAAAGCTCATCGAGTTCTTAAGAAGTACCCTTGTAAATCATGTAGTAAGTATCCCTCCGAAAGATAAAACAGCTTTTCAGGAAAATAATGAAGTCCAAGATCTTTTTTTCGACATAACTGATCCTTTAACCAAATATTGTCGATCAACTCAAATGGTCATAATGCAATTTACGACTATCCTTGGAAAACTTCGAGAGGTTTCCTATGCAGAAATGAATTTTAAAAAATAGCAAAATTCAGCAAGATAGAATGACTCTCATTTACGATATTATTGGAGCGCTTGAGCAATTTCGCGAAGCCGACTACAAACCGCTCCAGATTTATGAAAGAATTGTCGACAAAATTCTATATTTCCTTGGAGAGAATGATCTGTTGAGCGAAGGGTAAGGATTTTGTTTCGAGGCACAGAAAAATTAGCAAAAAAAAGGGCGGCAAAGAGTGAATTACAGGCATTTACTGACGTGTCTGGTAATGACGACTGACTACTGTCTGCAATCGAGTCTTGACCCCCTGAAATGGGAATTTATTAGTCAGAGATGGAGGAATATAGGCATAAAGGGAATCCGCAGTCTTTTCAAGTGAGTCTCAGCGGTGAATCATCTCATTTCTCCAGAACTTTTATGATTTTTATTCAAAAACTGCCACTCACCTTGTCGCCCAGTCAGAAGCGACAAATACAACCTGTGGAAGACGTGAGTCCTCCTATTTCAAAAGAAAGCTCTTCAGATTGTAATTGACATCTTAGACTCTGTTCCTTCGATTTTCACAATGACTGAACTCCAGCAGTTCAAGAGCAACATCTTCTTGCACGCTTTTCCCAGAATGAACGAGCGAATCGGACAGATCAAAGCCTATTGTCGTCCTCTGGCTGAATTGGTCTTCGTTGTTGGTCGAACCTTTATGTTTCCCATCGTTGGTCATCCACTCTTCCAAGCGACTCTCGGCTCTACGAAAGTCGACAAAAACCTAACTCTTCTATTGTGAGTTACTCTCAAAGTTGCCTCAATTTGCCCAGAGGAACGAACTACAGCAGTCGGTTGATCTACCTCCCAAATAAGAAGGAACTCGCCCAGCCGCAAGTCTATCTCTTCCATATGATTATGAAACAGCCGAGGGGGAAGGAAGTCCTCAATGTGAGTTGTTCCCCGCTGAAAGAAGATTTTGTAGACAATGTCGAAGCAAATGACGAGGGTGAATACCCACACGCAGACGTTCGAAGCAGGCATCACAATGCTTATAAATGAGACAATGGCTGCGGTGGAAGCTCTCCCTCCAAAACAGGAGATTCCTCGCTATCAATGGGAGCATCTCCTTTCCGTTGTTATTTTCATCGCTCAACATGAGTTTCAGTTCGTTTTTTGATTAACTGCTTACTTATAAAAACTCAGAGCGATGACAGAAATTCTGCGAAGTCTTCGGTTAATTTTAGCAAAACACAAATATACTCGAGCGAGAGACGAAATAATGTGGATAATGCTCCAAATCATGGGCTCCTTCGTCCACAATTATAATAAGGAAATCTGTGATGAAATGCTCTCTTTGCATAAGGTTAAAACACCTTATTATAGAGAATAAGAGAAATGTTTTAGCTTCTCTATCCGGCAGATATGAAGAGTCCAACATTCACATCGGGCGATGAAGAAGCCCCGAATTATGCGATGGTTCGTCATGTTTCCACAGCTTGTATGTATATTTTACAAGGAGAAAAGGTAATTTGCCTTTGTCTTTAAAGAAGAAACTGTAGGATTTGAAGCCTCCTTCGCCCTATTTGGAGAATCAAATCGAATTCTTGAAGCAGAGATCGCAGGAGAATGTGACGGATCTTTCAATCATTGCGATGCTCACAAATGCCTGTAAGTCTGGTAGAAGCGAAAAAAATGGAAAGATTTGTAGATCGAAATGAGGCTGGTCGACGATTTATTCAATTTCTTCAAAGTCGATTGGAAGGTTCTCCCAACGACGAGCAATTCTATTTGCCCTATGGAAGACCAGTCAATAATGTCCTCTATCCTATGGAAACGGCTGTAATTCGCCCCAACAAATCAAATCCAAATTTCAGCTGATTGATTCCCTCACAATGAGAACCAAAATGCATCTTCTCAGCATCCTTTCCGCCGTCTTCCAGAAGCCAAGAGAGAAAATGCCCAGTCCAGCGTATTTTGGTTTGTTTTTCCTCCTCACCTTTCTTATTTCTCCCAGAATCATATTGTCGTCTTTTCTATTCGCTAGAATTTGATTTTGGAGTCAAAATGTTCAGTGCGACAATCTCGAAAGTGGCGAGTAGCAGCCAGTCTCAGGGAGATATCTATCGCGACTATATGCACGTCATCTTGGATCTTCTGGCCAATCGGTAAGAGAAATTTCAAGCCACTAGCATCTTTTTCCCTCAGATTGTCGAATATCCCAACAAATGTACATTTCCGTCAGACAATTTGTCTCACAATGATCAGCTATCTCCATTCGGTAAGTGTGCAAGGATCTTTTGCTCGCGAACTCTATTCGATGAGTGAACAAGTTCTGATGAGAGAATTCTCCTGGGTTCCTCATACGGAGGCCATTCGATTCTGCTTCGAATTCCTAGGAAAAGGTTTGCTTCTTCTCTCTCCCTTATATCTCAATCTCCTAGGTCGAAATGAATCCCGAAGTGTGAATGCTCATGTTGGAAATCCAGAGTACTTTTCAGCGTCGAATAACGACGCAAAACACTTCCATGTCTGTCCAGAAATCGTTCGAATGCTCCACATTTCTTTGCTTAGAGCTGCCAAGATCATGGAGAAAGATTTCACGGAAGAACCCGACTTCCTCATTCACATTGGACGAGTCTTCAAATGGACTCCCAAACAAATGAGATCTTTCCCAGCTGCCTTTAGAGAAATCCCCGGAGTTATCGACGACAGCACTGACTGCACCATGGATCCGGAGACTTATGTAAGATTTTAACTGATCCCCACAAAAAGAAGTTTAGAATTTATGCCACTCGGATTACATGCAAATGAGAGGATTGCCAAATGATCGATTCGTCGAATATATGGTGATGTTGGATAGAAAACCAACAATTTTTTGTGTCATTTATCGAGCTATTGTAGAGAATCAGGACATGTCTCTCTATTCCAATTTCTATCAGTAAGTCTGAAAGTCTTGGGATAACAGCCAATTTAGAGTTCTCAATGTGATGTATCCACGAATGATCACAGTGGCTACAAATTGGCTGGCGGAATACGTCATCCATCAGATCAGTCTGAATCTAGATACGGTTGCCCAAGTGGCCAAAGTCCTTCTGTTGATGGTCTTCCATCGCTATATGATTCCATTTGAAAGAATTCTTCTCGCCCTGGTGCTTCACGTCAGCAATGATGCCAAGGCTAAGATCGGAATGGATATCATTGTGGTCTGTTCAATGGCTTTTTAATCTTTATTTTGATTGAAAATTTCAGGATATGTTGCAGAGCCACGAATGGAAGGAGAGAATGACATTCTATGAGAGCAGAGTTCCGGCAAAAAACCAAAGAAATAGGGAATTCTTCGAAGGAAATGCTGATTTCCATAAGCAATTCCCCGAATTCACTTATCAAGAAATGCTCCAAACGATGCCGGGAATGTTGCCCCAAGTCAATCCAAAACTCCATCCAGTTACCTATTACAGTAGTCTCATCGAGCGTCTCCTCCCGGTTCGTTTTCCCATAAGGTTTTACTTCAAAAATCATAGATAACGGATCAAATATTGAGCAGATTCCTGGAAATGGATAATACCGATCAAGAGTTGAGAGATTTATTGAGCTGTATCGGACCAATTTATAAATATCATCGTGAGTCGAGCTCTCCAAATAGAATTCCCTCCCTTCAGCCAATATTTTCAAATTTGTTTATACCGTACTCCACACAATGCACGGGATAATCCATCAAAGTTTGGCGAGGATCTTTGCAATGGCCTTAATTGGAATGAGTCAGTCTTTTTAAGCCTTCTTTTGTACCAACTGTATCCAGGACGACCTCATAATAGTCCTTCGAGCTATTTGACAGCCGAATTCTGCGAGTTCAACCATCAGCATGGGCCATTTGAGGCTGTCATCGAAAATCTCATTCAAAGAATAATCGAATGTAGCGAATTTGTCTTGGAACCGCCGCAATATGTCGAACCGGATTGGAGGACAGCTGAGTTGACAGCCCCGGCTCAGGCTCTTCTGATGAGTTGCATCGAATTGTTGGCGAGTCCTCATCATCCTTCGGTTTGTCTTTTCATTCTATCAAAAGAGGCTTGTAGAAAGTAGTCCCAGCGATTATCCAAGTCTTGGGCAAATCAGAAATAGTCCATTCACGTCCTTTTGCTACTTTGAACGCCGTTGGTCTCCTATTGACTGCCCTTCCTAGTAAATATGCCCAAGAGCTTCATTCCATCTTCGCCGAAGTTCTCGAACAACACAGAGTCAATGGTTTGTTCTCCTCTCCTTCCCAACTACAGCAATCCAGATTTGACATTCGAGGATATCGTCTATGATCACTTCGAGGAAAGTGTCCTTCTCCGCGTCACCAACAAAGAAATGACCATCAACTATGCCCTCCAATCCTACTGGCATCACGCCAATCAGGTAGAAATCCTCCCAGCTCAGAAACTTATAATTCTAGTGTAATGTGAGCCAATTCACCTCATTTTTCGTCGATGACATCTACGATAAAATCACAACAGAAAACGAACTTTGGTATTACATTCGACTCATGTTGCCCCTCCAACAGTGGATGTTCGACTCGAAAATTAGATCTTTCTATCCAGATGTAGGTTGAAGTTGAATCTAAAAAACAACAACTCTTCAGTGTATTCGCTTAGCCAAAGGATTGATGGAAAAAATCGGAGAATTATGTCAAAATGAAGTCACCTTCGAACACGGGGTAATTCTTTTACAAGAAGAGTCTAATCGTATTCTCTCCAATAGAAGTGTCTACCAAACTTTTCTCTATAAGTTATCAAAATATGACACATTATGAAAGATAGTGGAAGTCTTCTATGAGAGAATACGATATGTCAGAGCCCAGAGAATTGCTGTGATTTCCTCGGTTAAACGACATAATTTCAGCCAGAATTGTGTGATGTCTTCTACCATTTAAAATATACTTGTTTGGGTGATTCTCTTCAGGCTGAAGCAGCTGAACTCCTCGAAAAGTAGAATTCCTTTTTTTTAATATTAAAATATTTCAGATTACCTCCAAACCTTCAAAGAAGGTTCAAATTTTATGTTTTGAGCAAGGTAGACGATCCAAAAGTGAGCAGCGTCGTGCCGCCGGACGCTCTCAAACTCATGAAAACTCGATCGAATGCTAGCGATTGATCTCCAGAAAAAAAGACAAAATCTTCTTGACTGTGATCTCTTTAGATTTTTATAAATATTTATTTTTCGCTAAGGAGAACAACAAAACTGTCAATTCAGTTGATATCTTTCAAAGCTGGTTGGACTTCTTTCTATCATTTAGATTCAAATGTGAAGGCAAAAAAAGGAACAAAAATGGAAAGATCTTGGGCCGATCGGATGATTGAAATCAAAGCCTGTGGCTGGTAAGACCTCTATTCCTTCAAACGAAGGTCTCAGGTATTGGGGAGATCTGTCGTGGAGAGACGCGGAGAAGATGCTTCTTCTTTGTGAAGAAGGAACTTTTTTGTTGAGAGATAGTCGAAGCGAAAACCATCTCTTCACTCTCTCCTATCATTTTGATGGGAGAGTGACCCATGCGAGGATAGAAAAAGCTGCTTATTCTCAGATAGCTTCGATCACAAAAGACGACAGTATCGTTCAAGTCACCGAGAAACTCATTCAAGTTTGTTCTCTCTTCTTCCGTAAAATCTATCGCTACAGTACGCAACATCAGAGAATGGCCACATGCTGCATCATCGAAGAGGAGGGGAGGCTGAGGCAACCCAGCTGAGATTGAGTTCTCCTCTTTCCCGGCTGGATCTCCTTCCTCGACTACAGTATCTTTGTCGTCTTCAACTCCGCAAATCTTTCCTTTTTTCCCAGCTAGATCTCTCTCGTTGTCCACCGATTCTCAGCAATTTTATCCACGATCCAAAGTATTTGACTCCCAACATTTCCGACTGTATTGAGACGTTGAAACGGCGAAAAAACTTGTGATATTTCACGTGTACATTTTCCTTTATTCATGTCATAAATTATTCTTTTTTCTTCTATTCTCTCTGCTTCTGCTTTCAAAAAGACTTGCCGTAATCGAGGAAAGATTCCCCAATTCTTCTCCAGAATGTCGACTATATTCGCTCTCAGTTCGGGAGTTCTTCCCTCAGCTATCGCTGTTTTTCGCCTGTCGGGTCCACGAAGTCTCTCAGCTCTTCAAGAAATTTCTCATCGGAAAATTTGGAAACCGAGAGAAATCAAATATACAAAGCTTTATACAATCGAGACAGAAATACTCGACACAGCTATGGCCGTCTATCTCCCAGGTTTGGACTCTCTCAGCTCAGCATCAGTATCCAGGACCGAGCACTTTTACGGGCGAAGACTCGACAGAACTCTATGTGCATGGCAGTCGAGCAGTGGCTCAAGCTCTGGGGAAACGACTCTCAGCTATTGAAGGAGTGAGACCAGCTGAGAGGGGAGAATTCACCAAGAGGTAAAAATCCACGAGAGAGCCGAACTTTCAGGGCGTTTTACAATGGAAAGATGGATTTGGAGGAGGTTCATGGCTTGAGACATTTGATTTTTTCGGAGACTGAAAGACAAAGGAAGCTCTCGTATGTCCAGATGAAAGCCGGACAAAACATCAAACTTCTTAGGTTTTTTGACTTTCTTTGAGGACTTTCAGCCACTTTTAGAGATAAAGTAGCAGAACTTGTGATGAGATCGTTCATTCTAATGGATTTTGGAGAACACGTTGAGATATCTTATCGAGAGATACGGTAGTTTTTTGCTCCAAAATTATGGCCATTTTTTTAGAGAGATGATACTCCCAGTTTTGGAGGAAATGATTGATTTGACTAGGAGAAGCCAGGCAGCGGAAATTGTCCATAGAGGATTGAAAATTGTCCTAGTTGGACGACCAAACACCGGAAAAAGTAGTATTTTGAATGCTCTGGGTATGAGGTGAAAAAGATTGAGAAAGATAGATTTTAGCGAGGAGAGAAGTGGCAATTGTATCAGAGATAGCTGGGACGACGAGGGATATTTTGGAAGTCAAGTTGGATATTGGAGGAGTTCCAATCACTCTGACAGACACGGCTGGACTGAGGGAATCGACGGATTCAATTGAGATGGAAGGCGTTCGGCGGGCAAAACAACGACTACAAGAGGCTGACGTCGTTCTGTTGATAACGGAATCTGCAGCTGACAAAGAGGAGATTCGACTGTTGCTAGAGGAGACTAAGGTAGTAGAGAATGCTCCGTTCGAATGAAATTATGTTAGGAAATGAGCGGAGAAAGACCTCTTCTCTTGGTTAGAAATAAATCTGATCAAACTACAGTTGACCTGGGAGATCTGGGAGTGCAAACCGTCCAGACGTGCGCCCTTTCTTCTTCTGGTACTTTTGCATTTCGGATGAAAAGGGAGTTTAGGAATTGAGCCTCTTATACTTGTACTCAAAGAGATTCTCAACGAGATTTGTCCCGAAGAGGATGGAAGCAGCTTGGCTGAGCCGACTCTTTTAGAGTAATATTTCTAAAAGCAAATGAGACTGGTTTAGGGAAGTGACAGAAGCATTGGAAATGGCAATGGTTGTTGAAGATGCGGCTCTTTTGTGCACTCATTTGGAACACGCCAAAGATGTTTTGGGACAGCTAGCTGGAGATACCGTCAACGAGGAATTACTCAATCGGCTATTCAATCAGTTCTGTATAGGGAAATAATTCCGTTCCGCACCTGCTCCAGTGCCTCCTGTGAGTCCTGCACCAACTAAGAACAATTCTACGAATGAAGTATATAACGAGGCCAAAAAAATAAAGATTCTGACTCAATGACTCTACGAAACTTTTCTTAAATTAGGAGGCCATATTCTCGATATGGTAAGCCGCTTAAGATCTGCTCGCCAATCAAATATAGTTTGATTTCAAAGTATGAAATTAAGCACGAAAATTAGCTGGTTTTCAGGCTTCAAAATAGATCCCGAGTGGGAAAGAGATGCTTCCTAATTCCCATAATTTCTCAAAAATAAGAAGATCAATAGGAAACAGCTTTACTGTCCACAAACATAAATGAACAGAAATTCTAAGAAGCGAGGTAGACAGTGAGGAAGGCCTCGTGGATCTCGTAGAAGCGGAGATCACAATGGCGAATCTCATATCGGAGCCATTCGCGCTCGTTGTTGACTCCAGATTGATCGCCTTTGAGCTCATCAAAATTGGCACAGGTCGTCTCGATGATCTTGAATTTGGCATCAATCAGATCGCAGAGTTGTCCCTCGAGGTGGAGTCTCTGTTCCATCGGAATTCTCTTCTCGATATGTTCATCCCAGATCTCCAATCCGTTGGCAGCTTTGTCGAGGAGCTCCGTGAGGATCTCGAAACGATCTTCTTCCATGCTGCGATCCTCTCGAGGCAGATTCCATAGCAGATTTTCGATGATTTTGATCCGTTTCTCAATGTCGATAAAGCGACGACAAATCTCCGGATAATAGCTCTTCGCGACGGAGTCCGGCATAGCGCGGAGGAAAAATTCCATAGGCTTCGTTTTCAGATCTTCGTAGAATTCGGGATTCGAATCTGGATAGCCAGACATCAGATTCAACTCCTTAACACGATCAGCCAGCGGATGCTCAGCGAACTCCGGGAACTTCTCGGCTTCTTCTTCCTTCTCCTGCTTCTTCTCGGGTTCAGACTTCTTCTCAACGGGATTCTCCTTCTGCATAACATCTTCTTCCAGCTTCAGCTCAGGAATCTTCTTGGAAGCAGACTTCATCGGCTTGCTGTCGGTAACCATTTTATTCGAATGACTCCGATTAGGTCTTCCCATTAATTATCCAATAATCTGTCAAACTCTGTCATGACGGCTATGCTCATTGATTCTTGTGTTCCTAATTTTCCTACCTTGTATGGACTCGGCACTCAATATCCCCGGTCGATTTGCTGTAGAACTTCAGCGAGAAATTACTCAATCAATTGTTTAATCAGATTTTATAGGGAAATAATGCTATTGTCTTTATAAGGAATTAAAGAAACAGTAAAACGCCAGACGGTTCGAAAGATAAAACTAAAAGACTCAGAAGGAGATCTACTTCTTTATTTTGAATTTGAGCTTGACCTCGCTCGTCTTGCCATCAACTCCAAGTAGATTGGAGCCGCAGGTCACAGTCGTCTCTGGCTTGGTCAAATTGAATTTGAGCATGACGAAGGACGACTGATAGTTCTGCTGATTCCAGTAGGGGAAGGCGCACGAATCCATTCCATCCTTCGGATATTGCTCGTAGGCGATCGTCTTTCCATTTTGCTTTTGTTCTCCTTCGATGCAATCGAATTTAATTCGACGACGATGGCAGCAGCGTTTATGTGCCGACTTTTCCTGGCAGCTCCTACTTGAGTTTTTTTCCTTCTTCACCCTCGGGAACCAACCCAGCATCTGCAAAGCCCAAGTCAGTTGGTCGAATTTGAAAAAAATTCAAGGTACTCCCTGAAACTCTAAGAGAGAGACATCCAAGGTCTTTCTCTTTGATTGGCTTTTGTCTGCAAAAATGGTCTCTAACTGAGCTTGTCATAGCCCAAAAAAATGTACATTGGAGAGACGAATCATGACGCAGGGACTGCTGCTGTTCAATCCAAGGAGATCATGTTTGATATTATCTTCAGTGAGAGCACAAGGCCCATAGTCATCGCTCTGCCAATCGACAATACAACTGGATTGAGTCGGTCGGCCGTCGGCATTTCCAGAGAAATTGGCACAATTGACTCGAGGAATCTTCTTCGAATTTGGATTGCTTGGATCCTGCAGATCGAATGTCGACGTATCGTTGTATCTTTGGATCAATTTGCGATATTGGACGACGAGGTCGGAAGTTTCATCATCAGCGACTCCTCTAGTTGGATTGAATCGGATCACACCATGGCCCTTGGGATTCCAGGCAGCTGGATTCGGCTCAAAGATGATATGAGGATACTTCCCGATGAACGAATCCTCTCCAAAATAGATGGGAGTCTCTCCAAGACGCAGATAATGAATATAGGTGATTCCAGAGCCAAAGCCAAAGCCCATAACCCAGACGAGACCAATCCAGACCAAAGTGTACACAAATCCGAAGGGTCCTTTCGCAAATTCGTCTTCGGTCGCCTTCTTTGGCATCTTGGCAGCCGAGATTTTTAGTCCATTTTTGAGACCTTCGGCTTCCGTCGACTTCTCCGAACTTTTCGACTTCTTCGAAAGCTCAGTCCCTGACCTTTTCGATCGATCCATATTGCTTTTCTCTGGAAACGGGGTTGAAAATACAGATGGAAAACCAACCAGGCGGTTCCAGCAATCGCTTGCACTCTGACTTCTCCTGCATCTGACTACAAAAATGGCCTACCCTCGCAAGGATTTTACTAAGCTCTCCAAGGCATTTGACAAGTTAAAAATCAGCGATGGGGCATTCGATTTTCTGGATCAGAGAGAGTATGGCGGCGGTATTTTTTGAGGGAAAATTTATGAAATTTAGAAGAATTTGGGAGACTCAAATCATAGAACTAAAAACGAATTCTAGTTTTGTTCGAAAAGGAAGTTGAAAATGAATTTACCCATAAGTGATGGGAGAGCTGACAGAGGGAGGGAAAAAGACCATTTTGTGGTAGACATTACCCTAGAAAAAGAGGCCATTCCTCATGAGTTATGGCTCCTTCGCCGGCTGTTGTTGTCTGCATCTGTTCTCAATTCAATTCCAGCTCAGAGGAAAAGAGAAGAAGGCGTATTTTTTGCTCGTAATTGCCGTGTCTATCTGAATGGCTCCTATTTGTTGGTCTCTCTCTCTCTCTCTCCCTCCGTCTAGCCCTAGGGACACAAAAATATCGGTTCGGCTGGGCGTCATTAGCTGGCCAGCTCGCGCCTCATTTGCCTCTTTTTCCATCTCTTGAATGTTGCCTTTTCCCAAGACTCTCCTCTTCCAGTCAATATTGCCCGTTCAAGTCGCCACAAAAAGCACTAATTACAGACGGCCATTAAACCGAACCAATTCCCGTCCGAAAATGTCGAGTGCTCTCTTGACAAGCGTAGCCCTAATGAGACTCGCTGCTCCACTCTCCCAAATATTTTCCTCTTCGAAATCGGCCTCATTTTATAGCAGAGAATGATTGAGCTCGGCTTTCTGATTGGCGTCCTCGTGGTGGCTATTCTCCTCCTTTCTCTCCTTGCCGTCTATGGCTATTGGAAGTATTGCACAACGGAGACTTATGACCTCGCTGCAGCCGACCTCAATCGCCCTCCGATTGCCAAAGAGCTCTACGTTTAGAAAGGTGGGGTTCAAGAATAATTTATCTGGTTTTAGTTTCGTTGAGGAATGAAAAATTGGACATCCGGCTGGTGACAGACGTGGTCAAAGGCTTGCCAAAAACAGACACCTGCTCGACAACTTCGACATTTGACGCGTTGGGCAAGAAGGCTCTGCTCTCGAGCCAAGGAGTTTTCTCGATTTACATCTCGAGTCTCATCGACTGATGGGACATTCAGCCGACGAGGTTCTTTTACAACAAAATTCGGCGTCAAATGCTCGGCGGTTTGTTGCCAGACTGAAATTTCCAACGAGAGAGAGAGAACTCACCTCGGAAACAATAACTCTCGTGATCGAATAAATCCTCCTCTGAGAAGCCTTTTCCGCAAACAAAGCAAATCCTGTGAGTGACTAAAAAATGAATTTTCTTTTCTTCTTTTCATATTTTTACCATTGGGATTGTTTCTGGAAAGAGATCGAGTCATTGGCCGTGGCTCTTCATCTTCTTTTGATTTCCTTCCTCGACTGCTTGATTTCCTTCTTTTGTTGTTGTTTGGATTATCTCGACAATTCGGATGATGATAGGGGAGTGAATGGGTTGAATAGAGGCGTTCACAAAAAGGACAAAGAGCCAAGGGCATCGACGGAAGGAGGCGCTTTCGGAATAATACGGGTAGTCATGGCGACCCGAGGGGAACTCTGACCAAACATCGCTTTCTTATCGACAAGGGATATAGCTTTATTTATAAAAAGAGAATAAAAATCTGATCTCGATGGATATGGAGAGAATGATCGATGGCTAATCAGATCCGTCATGATTGATATCAAAGACATTTGGCAAGAGCTCTCTCTCTTCTTCTCAATGAGGCCTATCCACTGGAAACTGTAATCGCAATTGGGCCTCATTCGCCATCACAATCATCGCCCCGCTATCCGTATAATATTTTACCAAATCAGCTATGCTCTCGAAGTCTTTGTCTTGTGTTTTTACCTGAAGATTTCTTGATGATTTTCCTCTTCCTGTAGGTTTTACCTTTCCCTCTTGGTCAATTAAAAGAAGATGCTTCTCAGCTTCTTGGTCATTCATCCCCGATAAAATGACCTGTCCCCGTTGGTTTTCGCTCTCTCTGAAAATCTATGAGTCAGCTCTTTGTTTACATCTTGATAGTTTGGGATCAAAGAATGCTCACCGAATCAGGAATTCGCCAGCTTTGTTGAGTCGATTCGAGGCGTTTCCCCTTGACAACAATCCATGATACCATCGATATTGGGCCAATTCATGAGCCTTCGGTCCCAAATTTATTCGAGCTGTGCTTAATGGCGCCTCTCGCACTCCTGAAATATTTGTTCTCTTCTTCTCATCATCTTCTTACTTCGAGGAGGTATTAGTTGTGATGGATTAAAGACAGGAACTGAAGCTGGCAATGGCGGAGGAAGGACAGGAGGTGGGGCTGGATTGGTCGGAGTTACGGGATAATTTTGTGGAGGGAATGAAGTCTAAAATCTTTTTTTTTTGTTTTCTTCGTGTAAAAATAAAAGACCGAAGGAGCTAGCGGAGTTCCGACTGGGGTGACACTGCCCGATTCGCTGCCGTCAGTCTCAACTCGGGCCTGCTGCTCCTCGTTGCAAATTGTCATCGCGTGTTCCATAATTTGCATTATATGATCAGCCTAGAAGGGGATTTTCACGTAGCCCCAGCTGAACAAACCAATTCCAATTTTTCTGTTTTGAAAACGGCGCATTTACGTTGAGTTCCGTCAAGTCGCTTGGCGATGAAGGCAAAACTATCGGTATTCTCCATTCGCTCAATCACAGACGTAAATTTCATCGGGACTCGAAGCATCAAATTTCCTATTCTCTCTCTTTCCTGCTCATCGTCGTGGATCAGCGAAATGTATTGTGCACTGATCACGATATCCACATGCTTCGCCAGAAGCTTCGGCTCCCCAAGAACCTAAAAGAAACAATTTGAGACAAAAATAGAAATCAGCTGTGAGGAATGAGTTATCGAGGAAAAGGTTCAATTAGAACACATTGAGATTGTCCTCATTAGTCGGAAGGCTAGTCGCACAGAGATCATTTGATTCCAGAGACCAACTCGTCTATTTTTGAGAGTTTTTTTTAACTAACTAAAGTGCCCAGAAAGTTAGAATTTTGTGACTCACAGGATGAGCCCTCTTTCCCTCCGTCTCGACGACATTTTATCGAGAAAAAAAAGAGTTCACACTGATGACCTTTAGAAAGTCGAAGGTCTCATCGATATTTCCAAGAAATTAGAGGGATTTTGATTAGAAAAGGGCGTTTCCCAGTTGAAAGAAAGTGTGAGATAGTGACAAACTGACCAACGATAAGACCGAGTTTGGGGTGGGAGGTGCCAGATTTTGAGCCATAAGATCCAACGAATCGATGCAAAATCTGAAATTCGATTTCGATTGGAGGAATGGTTGAATTTCTTACTGTAAGACCATAGATCTCATGTCGGCAGTCATGTCGTGGACAGGCAATTTGACTGGGAAGTAGCCGAGGTACTGTGAAATGTTATTTGGATGCAAAAGAGAGAAATTACCATGACTCTCTGGGTCAAACCGCCACTTCGAAGGTCGTATTCACATTGTTCTCGTGTTATACTCATTGGATATGGTTAAAATCTATAAACATCTATTACAAACAAGAGGGAAGATGTATATGAGACGACTAAAAGTCAAGAAAAATAAAAAAAATGATTTTTTGGTGAGAAAATGACTTGAATGAAAGTTTTGATTAACAGGAAGTTAAGCCTCGGAGAAGTGGCGTACGCAAAAGATCGTGACTCTGAACGTGTGAGACTGGATGAGTCATTATCGTGGATTTCTGAAAAACAGCCGAGAAGGCGGGGAGAATCAAAATGATATTCTGACGGGATTAGGCGAGAATGAGTCAAAAGACGAAAGCTGACGGGAAATAGGAAATTAAACGAGTTCATCGACTGGGACTAGGTCATTTCCTCGTCATAATACGAGGGTTCTTTGAGGAAATCAAAGCTTCACTGGAAAACTTTCAAATTGGATAAGGGAAAAAGAAGAGTAGCTACTGCTGTAGCTTCTTCCCTCTACTCATGAAGAAGAGCGCCTTCTAGCTAGAGCATAGATATAGTCTTTACCAAAACAATGGCGAAATAAAGGCCACCGCAACAGTGGATTATAATGGGAAAAGACTCGTATGGTATATTCAAATGTGCAGCGCAGCGGCGATAATCAATTATGTCGCCTTTTTTTGGAATATACTATATCAAGTAGAATGAGCTCCCGCTCAGTTTATAAAGAGCAGATGAACTTTGCAGTGGCTTATAGGAACTCAGCCTCATTCAGAAGGCATCAGACTCATCTAGATTTAGTGATGTCATTCTAAGAGATCAGAGACTCTGACTCAACTCGGCTATATTTGGAAATGAAGATTCGCTACAGTAGTCTCCGCTAAAAGGGGAGTCTTGTTTGAAACCTGGTTTGCCACAGTCATCCAGGTAGAAGTTACTGTAAATGATTCAATTGTTACATCCTACTGAGCCGGTCATGATTTATCTGTGTTTTTTCGTCTATAGTCATCGCTTACGTCTTTGTTTTTGTCTAAAGCAGCTGAATCAGTTCACCAAAATAAACTATTCATGCTATTCGAAGCATTTCTAGGATTTCCAAAAAAATTTGGAACGCTTCACGAATTTGCGTGTCATCCTTGCGCAGGGGCCATGCTAATCTTCTCTGTATTGTTCCAATTTTAGTATATGTCCATTGGTATGAACGGGATGTTTGAAAGCAACCTCGCTTATATAACCCTCTGTCAATTAGCTGCCGAGCTTCTACAGGTGCGAGTTCTTCCAGACTTTTGCAAAAAGCGATCTATTCACGTCAAACACTTGTTCTATTTCTAGTGAGACAGCTGTTGGCATGCTTCAGCTTCTCTCTCTTTCCATAAGGTCAGCTTGGAAGATAATCCACACATTTGCCGCCGCCTGGGTTCCAGATGTGTTCTCTGATATTCCCATGGCCTCAAGAAGAAGACGACAAGGAGGCCAAGGCACGAGGGGGCGGCGGGGTTGTGTTGATGGCAGAGGCAAGGGGCAGCTCTTTTACAACGACGCTGATCGCACATCGATCCTCCTCATGTCTTGGAGCAAGATCCAATTATGTCTATTTATATTTCTCCGGAAAGAATTCTGGTTCTTGTGGTCATAATGACTCAACAAACACGCGTCGTCGCGCCTTTTACTGTTCTACTATTTCTCCTTTTTCTTCTCTTTTATTGTCAGAAAAAAGGAACTATTTTCAGGTAATATGGCCCCCGCCTATGTACCATGTTCCAGTCTCAAGGTAATTCGTCTTTCCTTTTTGATTCTTTAAGAATCGGCTGGTAGAAAACTAAAGTAATCTATAACGGTGAGCCAACTGTCGCTCATTGGTGTCATGTTTTTGACGAGATCGCAGCTAGAGTTGCAGAAAGAGGTGTCCTTTTAGTCACAAAAGTTTACGAAGGAATATCAACTGAGAATCTTTAGGTGGCGGGACTTGTCGTAGCTGCAGTTGAGGTTATCCTTTGCTTCTTGGCTTTTTACGGTCTTTGTCGTAACTTGACCCTCTTCGGAGCTTCCTATTTCATCTGGTTTTTAGTCGGTAAGAGAACTCCTTTCGGTTTTCAATTGCTTTCCTTCTATAGGCGTCATCTCACTAGTTATTATCCTCTTGGCTATTGCTCTCCTCCTCTATGCCATTTATCGTGAAAAGCCACGATGGCTCATTCCTCATATTAGTGCTCAGGTAGATTCAAGATAGGCAAAAGATGGTTTCTTTCAGATCTTCCTAATCCTCTTCCTCATTATTGTAGCCATTGTTGTTGCTATTTTGCTTGTCTTTGGAGCTTATAGAGGAATTAGAAATCTTTTAGGAGTTTACAATTATCACATGAGCGAAGAGTGTAAGTCTTTTTGGGGAATACCAATATGAAATACGTGCAGCTACTTTCCTCATGGGAATTATGATCATTGTGATCTACCTCATTATTGCTGTCCTCGAATGTTTCTTCCTCTACATTGTTTGGAATCTATACAAGTCTGTCAGTAGTTGATTTTTTCAACTTTTTTAAGGCATTTGCGAAACTACGAGACTATGGCCTATTACAGTGATGAGAAGAACCTCCAATGGCAATCGGCTGGAGTTCTGCCAAAGGTTTTCCAAATATAAGGAAATAGCTTAAATTTTAGGACAACAAGCACGGTTCGCCAACAATGGGCGATGTCTATCCTTACGGGGAAGAAAGAGATAATATGATCTGAACTGTAAATAAGTTTTAATGAATATTTCTATTCTGTTGCAAATGTATTTGGACTGAAAGAGATATATAATCATTTATCCTAGCAATACGCTAATGCATAATATTACGATAAGAGATCAGTTCCTTTGGCAATTGGTCTTCTCTCCTCATCTTTCTTTGCTAAAATTGCACGCTCCTTACTTGCAATATTATGGACAGTTTCAGCTTGTCGAATTTCATCCAAAGCTTTTATCACTTGTTTCTAAAACAAAATACTGCATTAAAATGGTAATAAAACTTACTGCTAAACGTAATTGTTCTATTTTATTATTAACTTGAGTAAGGGAAGTAAATTGCACTGTTCGTGAATCTTAATGGAGGAAATTATAGAATGATAAGCAAAACCTACTGGTAAAAGAAAAATCCGCTCCAACTTCAAGGGGATTAACATGAGGAGCATGATAAACTCTGAAAAAGATATATCATAATTTTTAAAACAGACTTACGGTTTTCTCCAATGTTGAAATTTTCCTTTGGGATTAGAATTAGCTGTGGCAAATCCACGATAAATAATTCGACTCATCTGAAGTTAATATCGAAAATTTGATAAAATTATGAGAAAAGTAGTAATTTGAATTAACAAATAATAAGAGCATAGTTTTGTTAATATTACATTCATTACAAAATACTTAAAGTGACAACCAGAAGAATAACAGATCAAAAATATTCAGAAACAATGGAATTAATGTGTCGTCCTTCATGCCCATAGTTTAATAATTCCTTCCCAACCTCCAGTGAGAATTTTACTTTTTTCTTTTGGATGCCACTTCGCTGTGATGCAGGTGCTATCATGAGCCTTCCATCTGCAGAAACTATTTAGAACAAAAAAATAGACATACTTGGCTACAATTTTATGAGTTCTCCAATCCCATACAAATAATTTTCCTTCTGCATCGCCACTTATAACGAAACTAAAAAATATAAAAATTAGCAAAATGAAATACCTGTTATCTGGACTAAAATCTACAGTGCACGCATAGCCGGCTGCATTGTGTCCTTTGAAATTCTTTTTTCTGGCAAAACGAAGTTTGTCTTCAACTAGTTGGAAAAGAACAACGCGACTGTCCATAGATTGACCAATAATCCATTTATCTATAAACTAGTTTGCTACCAAAATAAATAAGCTATAAATAAAAGCTATTTTCTTTTATAATAGAAATGAAATGGGTTAATTTTAAAAATAAACTAACCTAGAGGACTTTTTGTCATTGTCGGAATTGATTGAAGACCAACATTTTGAATGAGTTTTGTATCAACTGGAATTTCCCATTCCCAAATTCTGATTGATTTATCGTCAGAAGTAGAAGCAAATCTACAAGAAAAATATGATGATTAAATTAGGTTTTACCTTCTATTTTTATCAAAGAAAGTTATAGAATTTACTGGTCCTAAATGACGATCATATTCCTGCATGATTTCTCCGCTTCTGCTATCCCATTGGATAATTTTTTTGTTCTGCATTCCTGATAAGAAAATATGATTTTTATCCTCATCAGGATGGAATTTAATGCAAAATGGAATGTGGCCAGTATGGAAACGCTGTTTAACCTAGAAAAAAGTAAATAATCAAAGAAAACATCACTAACCGCTCCAGTTTCTGTATCCCAAAGTTTGACATATTTGTCATAGCTAGCTGAAAGGAACTCCGTTCCATCGTTGTTAAAGGCCACTTCTCTTACTGGCATTTTATGACCAGAATAGGTACGGACAAGCTGTTGTTTGCCGTAAACTTCCCACAATTTAATCTGAAAACAATAATTATTTAACAAAAAAAATGTCTTACTTTATTATCCATTGCTGCAGATAAGAATAAATGAGCACTTTGAGGAAACCATTGAACGCAGTTTATACCACGAGTATGGCCTTTATAGGTGTGAATAAGTTTCTTCGGAATAAAGCATCTAAAAAAATCAAATATTTAAGAACAAAAATATAGCACCTCTCAGGAGCATAATCAGGTCTTAAGTTGACACCAGTAAATGCAGGAGGTACAAGGAAAGAGCGACCTTGATAGTCAGTTGTTTCTTTTACTAAAAGCGCTAATTAGTAATTGACGTATAGCGGAAACATACAGTGCAATTGAGTAGTTTCTTCTGCAGGGCCTTCGCTCTCCTTTTGGGCTTGACGGAATTTTCTGCTCTTCATTTGTCTCTGAGGGTCAGTTATTTATGAATCTAAAAAAGTTCACCTTCTTTACTATTTCATCCATTTCTTTCTGAAGTTCAGCGTCAGGCACAGCCACTGTCTTCTCATCTGAATATTTTGCCCAAGGTCCAGTATATCCATCAACATCAGCAGAATCGTAATTGGCATTTCTCTTTCGTTTTTGGCCACCAGTTTTCTTTGAATCAAAGAGTGTTGCACCTTGATTCTCTTCTGCTGCCTTTACATCTCCAATATACGCATTACCTGTTAAAAAGCTAAATAAAGACAAAATAATAATAAAGAATACCAGAATCAGCAGTAGGATTTCGAGCATAGCCTAGCGTATCAAAACTACGAATCTCCTTTTCAAAGTGAAAAGCGTTGAAATGTGCTGGCTCAACAAATCCAGTAAATGTATTCTTAATTGCTTTCTGTGACTCCGTTTTAAACGGGTTACTTGGTCCCGCCTAAAGTTAGTGTATTACGAGATAAAATATAACGAACCTCTGGCTGAAAAAGCTGATCATATGTTGGGTTATGTTTAATTTCTCTTGTTTTTGGATCAACAATAGCTACGGCATATGGATCAGCCTTTACTGCTACATCTGGTGCTACCTAAAATTACCAAAATAAATACGTTACTCAGAGAAGTTGCTAAACATTTATAAAAACTTACTGAGATGACCGAAGGCAGAGAAACAGTTTTACATTTGCTCAAGTCGATTTGATTTTCCTCGTCTGACTGTTCTCCATCGCTGGCTTCATATTGCTGTTGGAGAAGGTCCATAGCCTTGCTGAAAGTAATAATAAATATATTCCAATTAAAAGAAGGCGAATAAATGAGGCAAAGAACAAAATCCAAATTTGTTTCGAAAATTGGACTTTTGCCAGTTTTCAAAGGACTGAATTCGGTATGTTCGAGCGTAAGCTCGCTCTAGTAAAAAAGTATTCCACGTCTCCTTTTAATACTTTTGAAAATGTTTTCTGCCTCAGGTTAGCTGGAAAATATTATATTCCACCATGATATATCATTTGTTAGTCCTCTTTTGCTAAGCTGTCTTGACGGCTTGTAGTCTGAATGTAAAGACAGAAGTAATTAGCTAAAATAAGTTTAGCCTTCATGTTTTCAGTGGATCTCTATGCACCTATGCTGAGCTTCTTTTATAATTTCGTCATAAGATAATGTTTTTCAGAATGGGAAACAGTGAAAGTGTGCCCATTCCCGGAGGAGGATCAGAAGGCTATCATGTTTTGCGAGTAAGTCTCTTTACATTGATTCTCAATGTCTCTGTTTTTAAGGTGCAAGACAATTCTCCAGGCCAAGCTGCTGGACTTGAACCTTTTTTCGACTTTATTGTCTCCATCGGAAATACACGATTGGTTTGTTTTTATTCGTAAACTTGTGAAATTGAACATCAGGACAAGGACAATGACACTATGAAGGAAATTTTAAGACAGCATGTGGAAAGACCCGTGGAAATAACTGTTTTCAATAGGTTAGTCAACTTAAGTCTGTTAATTTTCTTTAGCAAAACTCATACTGTCCGGCAGACTACAGTTACTCCTTCAGTAAATTGGGGAGGACAGGGTCTCCTAGGTGTATCCATTCGCTTCTGTACTTTTGATGGTGCTAGTCAGCATGTTTGGCACGTTATTTCTGTCCAGGTATCCATCTATTTATATTCTAATAGTTATTTATAGCCTAATTCTCCTGCTGCCCTTGCCGGCTTAGTTTCAGATAATGATTATATTCTCGGAGCCGAAAGTGTTCTGAATCAGGCAGATGACCTGATCGCATTAGTACAAGCAAATGAGGGCAAACCTTTAAAGCTTTATGTATACAATGTTGATACTGATAGTGTCCGAGAAGTAAGATATTCTTAATTTCCATTCATTCATTATTATTATTAAGGTATCCCTAACACCCAATTCTGCTTGGGGTGGAGAAGGTTGCCTTGGTATGAAAATGTATTTCCTTTGAATTATTACTTTTAGGATGTGATATTGGATATGGTTATCTTCATCGTATTCCTACATCAGTTGATAGATCTAAACCTGCAAAAGAGATTCCAAACCCTCCACAACCACATCCTGTTGTGCCTAAAGTGCCAGTTCCTACAGGAATTCCTCAATTAGACAAGGCTAGTTTTGCTTTTCGCATAATATTTTTCACTTTTTAGATAGTTCAGCCTCCATCGATTACTTCTTTCCCTGATCCTAGCCAATTTGCTTCAGGATTTTCTCGGTCTCCAGCTGTTATTTCACCCCCTAGTTCGGTAGGGTTTTTTTTTTCCATTTTTTTCAGAAAGAGACGTTTTAGGAACCGCTGCCATCGCCACCATCTGCTACGCAGCAACAGTATGCTCCAAGCAACGCTGGAGGCCATGGACACTCACATGATAGCGGACACGGACATTCTCACGACGATGGACACGGTCATTCTCACGACGATGGACACGGTCATTCACATGACGATGGACATGGACATTCGCACGATGATGGACACGGACATTCTCATGATAGCCACAATCACGGACATAGCCATGGGCAAGAGTATAAGCAAGAAGAGCCTCTTCCAGTAAACAATCATCAAGTCTATGATCATAATATTACTTCTCCGCCACCTTCGTACGGGTAAGTGTATTTGGCTATTTCTATTTGATAATTTCAGATCATTTACATCTCAAAATTCTCCATTTCCGCCGGCAAACTATATTCAGGTATTTTTTTGCTTCATTTTATTTTTACCTCATTTAGTACAATCAGTCTATGAATAATCCGTATGGCTATAATCAGAATAATGCTGGAATGTATCCTCCTCCCACCCAGCCACCATCAACATCAATTCCACCGATACAGTCAAATTATGGCGGATATACTCAGACGTATGACTCTCTATATTAATTTCATTATTATATATTCCAGCTTCCCAAATCCTATCTCTTCAATGCAAAATTCTAATACGTATTATCAGCCTCCTGTTCCTCCGACAATGCCTTGTAAATCTTTAGCTGAATTTTTAGTTAGATAAAATGTTTAGATGGATATGTTCCACCGCAAGGAGTCCCAACGACCACTATTGGAGCTCCTCCTACACCACTGAACTTCCCTATGCCATCCTTAACTTCTATTGGAATCAGCCAACCACTTGCCCAGCCTCCACCGCCAACTTCTGGATATGGTTTGTTTCGTTTTTTAATGTTAATTTGACTCTTTTTTTTAAAGGAAATGCACCGAATTATTACCAGCAGCCTTCATCGTAAGGTTCTGAGCGGCAGAAGACTTGACTTTCGGATATGGTTTCACTGGATTTTCTTTCGTAATTATTTATTATATATCTGTCCATATATCGCGGGATGTGTACTTGTGATTAGAGTTTTGAAATTTTTGGAGGAAAATAAAGTTTTATTAACAAACAAATCGTGTTTTCCCTTTGGATTTTCCAATTTATATATCATTTTTAAAAAATTTCAAGTTTATTCTTCTTGTTTTTTTTAGAGATGACTACTATTGAAATCGAGGCAGCCGAGTAGGTCTCTACAAATACATAATTAGTTTTATTTTAGCGTTGTCCGTCTAATTGAGCAATATCTGAAGGAGAATAATCTAATGAGGACACTCGCAGTGCTCCAGGCTAGTTTTAAAAAAATTACATTTTTAAAAATAATAGGCTTTAGGAAGAGACTAACATTACGTTAAATACTGTAGACAGTATTGATGCGTTTTCATCTGAAATTATTAATGGACATTGGGACACTGTATTAAAGATTATTCAGCCACTTAAGCTTCCGGCAAAAAAGCTAATTGATTTATATGAGCAGGTTAGTTAACTTTTTCTATTAAATATCAGAATTTCAGATGATTATCGAATTGGTAGAATTACGAGAATTAGCAACGGCACGCTTAATTGCTCGCCAAACGGATCCAATGCTGCTACTGAAAAATATGGATAGTGAGAGGCAAATATTTTACTTATTATTTAAAACATCTTTCTTTTTAGATATAGTCGATTAGAAAGTCTAATCAATCGACCATATTTTGATTCGGCTGAGGTTTATGGAGATACTTCAAAAGAAAAAAGGCGTCAGGCAATTGCTCAATCACTTTCTAGTGAAGTTAACGTTGTACCACCTTCACGATTAATGGCTCTCCTGGCGCAAGCACTAAAATGGCAACTTCATCAAGGATTACTCCCACCAGGTATTTAATTTTTCTTAAAATTCAATATCTTTGTTGCAGGTACTCAAATTGATTTATTCCGAGGAAAAGCTGCAATGAAAGAGCAAGAGGAAGAACACTATCCAACACAAATGGCTCGTCATATCAAATTCGGTTCTAGTAAGTTTCAATAGTCATCTTACATGACCTTTTTAGATAGTTATCCGACATCCTCAGTGTTTTCTCCTGATGGCCAATTTCTTGTCTCTGGCTCAAAAGATGGCTTTATTGAGGTTTGGAATTATATGAACGGTAAACTAAGAAAAGATTTAAAATATCAGGTTAAAAAATTTGGCATCGTTTATTTATTATTTTTAGGCACAAGATAATCTTATGATGATGGACAGCTCCGTTCTTTCTTTAGTATTCAGTAGAGATTCAGAAATGCTTGCTTCAGGTGATAATGAAGGAAAAATTAAGGTAAAAGGTTTAACTTTTAAATTAATAGTTTATAGGTGTGGAAAATACAAACGGGCGACTGTCTTCGTCGTTTCGATAAGGCCCATTCGAGCGGAGTCACTGTAGTCAGGTTTTCTAGAGACAATTCCCATGTTCTATCAGGAGGAAATGATTGTACAATCCGGTTAGTGATTTTTAAAAATACATTGTATTTTGTCAGAGTTCACGGTCTAAAGAGCGGAAAATGTCTAAAGGAAATGAAAGGCCATTCTTCATTTGTAACAGATGTGCGCTATTGCGAAGATACTCATCAAGCGGTTAGCTAATATTCCTACATAAATTATTTATTTAGATCTCTTGCTCAGCCGATGGAACTTGCAAAGTCTGGAATCTCAAAACAATGGATTGCATTACAACATTCCGAGTAGCCGGTGATACCCCGGTCAATTCAGTACATCCAATCCCGAAAACTGATCAATTTGTAGTATGCAATCGGTCAAACACCATATACATAGTTAATTTACAAGGACAAGTTAGTTCGTTTTAGCTTTCAGACAAGCTTACAGGTGGTCCGACTAATGACTTCTGGAAAAAGAGATAAGGGAGATTTTATGAGTTGTATGCTATCACCAAGAGGAGAATGGGTCTATGCCGTGGCTGAAGACGGCGTAATGTATTGCTTCCAGCTACTTTCATGTACTCTAGAAAGTACAGTTCCAGTAAGTTGAATTTTCTTATAAACATTGGCTTCTCCTAGGTAACAGAAAGGCCAATTTTGGGGCTTACTCATCATCCACATCAAAATCTTATTGCGACTTATTCGGATGATGCCCATCTGCGTCTCTGGAAGGATTAATTATTTTATTGAAAGAAATGTCCATCTCGCTTTGTTGAATCTCCATTTTGGTATATTTTGATCTTTGCCGCAACGTGTAATAAATATCTCCATCAATGGTGGTGCCATGTCCGTGTGGGGCTGCAGTCCTTCGTTTACTTATTCGTTGTAATTATGTGAGCACGACATTTTGTTTCAGCGTCATCACTTCCTTCCATTGGGAGGCTGAGGAAGATCATCATCGTAATTGATTTCAGGTAGGTGTTTTTCTAGTAGCAATTGTAGTAGATTTTTGGTTCATAAAAGTTATTCTGTGATATTGGTCTTGGTATTCTTTAGTGGAGCGATAGAGCTTAGAGCATTACTTATTCTAGTGGGACAGTTCTATTCGATATTTCCGTCTGGACGCTTCTTTTTGTTTCTAATTCGTTGTTTTCCTACGCTCTGATTCAACTGACGTCAAGCCGTCACGAATTCGAACTACTTTCAATTAATTCGGTGCCAGCAGCAATTTAGGATAACGCCAACGCGAATTTGTCCGAACTCCTTCCCCCTTTTTGTAAAAGGGTCACATAAGCCTATTGTACTGTTTTGAAGGCCGAGATCGGCGATAGGGAAATCGATCATTTCAGCACATAGATGAACCAAAAAGATCCTCTCCTCTCCCCAGAAAAGGGATCTCGTTGCCCTTTAATGTTTGTTCCGGATGTTCCAATGATTATGATGGAATTGCGCCTGCCAACGAAACATAAAACTCTCCAGCTGCAATTGTAGTTGCGCCTTTTGTTGGACTGAAGTCATGTCGGCTAAAGACTTGCAATTTTGCGCCTCGTTTATTATTCATTATGTGTGCTCAGCAGCCATCACAGCATCTCCAGCTCTTCCTAGAATTCTTGATTTCCCTCTCAAGCTGTAACAACTTCCTCAGATGTCTTTCATTAGCCATCGCGTTTCCTGTCCATATCCTCACACGGTTATAAAACGAAAGCTCTCTCTCTCGCATCGATTCCTCAAAAGATTATATCCACCGACCTTTGAGCTAATCTTATTGATTCACTTGTGCAATGTCAACAATTTCCACAATTGGATCTGCTTACAATTTAATAGAACCTAATTCATTTAGTGCTCACCGCTTCTCAGAAGATCACATTTAAATTTACACAGATGACTGGCTGCTTGGCTCTTTATCCTTCAATGACTTTGGCACTTTGACAGAGAAGAAAATGACGTACTCTCGCTCTCCCTCTTGGCTTTTTTCGTCCATTGTGCCAGAGCCATAATCAAGGAATGGCTTTCACACATTGCGGAGCACTTAACCTGACCACGGGGCGTAGCTATTCATTGTTGCTCCAAATTGACATTCGCCGTAGAGGCCTGTCGCTGGCAATTTCTCATTCATTTATCGAATTCGCCGTGCAATTTCGAGCTCTTTCTGCACTTCCTTCAGTCAACTCGACTCCCGGCTTTGTCTCCCTTTATTACCGTCTTCCTGTTTTGTCACCGCCCTTGGCTTTACTTTTCTTTGGACCTTTTATCAGTCATCTCATAAAACCAAAACATCTAATTTATTCCCGAACTTCTAGCATTTTTTAGTATTTTTTTACTCTCTTAGAAAAAGAGACCAGAGATCTATCGGAACCATAAAATTCTTTCAAAAAGTGGTCACAAACGAATCATAAAATCTGGCTAGCCAGTCAGTACGAGGGTGACTTTTTAAAATTTCTATCTAATCTTACCGGATCTTCTATTTCGAGATTCCACTAGAGTTGGAGGTTTCTCTCGTAATCTGTTTATCTCCTCTCTCCCTCTCTGATTTGTTTAATCCACATCAGGAAGTAGAAAGAGCAGCATGTCTGCCCTATAATGTCGTCATGAATAATAGCGCCGGTGTACATCCACATCCACAAAATGTGAGTTAGTAGAAATATAGCGAAAAAGTAGAAGAGAAAATAACAAACGACCGCCGGCGGCGTTGCTCTGAATCAGCTGTTCAAATATGATTTGACACGCGGAATAGAGATAAACTATCGCGAAAGATGCACTTCTTTGGTGATGTCGTTGTTGCAGGGAAAGGAGGCGGCTCTACCGCTCGCAGCCGTTTTTCGGGTCGACGGCAACGGCTCTCTCGCCGTCTCCAAGGTAGGAATTATTCCCAAAAACGATGGCCATCTGTCTCCAGAAACGCTCCTCGCTCAAAGGAGGAACCAACGAAGACATCATGATTCAGCATGTTACGGCTGAAAATGCCTCAGTTCATACGGGTCATGTGAGTTTCTACTTTAGCCTTTATTCCACTAGGATACGAGGTCGCGCAATCCTCATTTTTATGCTTATTTATTAGTGTTTCTGGCTAAGTCTAGGCTGAATTAATTAAGTAAATTGAGGTGGAAAAAACCCATCAAATATCCAATAGAAATACAATAGTTTCCCATGAGATTTTATTCATTTTTTTGCTGCTTTTATCCTGACATTTTCAATGGTGAGGTCTATAGGATTGTATAAATATGCTGAGGAGTGATGGTTCGGCAGGATTATCGACAGCCGAAGCAACGAGACGACGACAATTCCACGGTTATAATGAATTTGACGTCTCGGAACAAGAGCCAGTTTGGAAGAAATATTTAGAGCAGGTTTGGCGGCTTTCAGCTGATAGGAAGGAACAAAATTTCAGTTTAAAAACCCCTTAATTTTGTTGTTATTAGCTAGTGCCATAGTCTCTTTAATCATGAAGCAATTCGACGACGCAATCAGCATCACAATCGCCGTTGTTATTGTCGTTACTGTAGGATTTATTCAAGAATATCGATCAGAAAAGACTCTCGAGCAATTAAATAAGCTAGTTCCTCCCTCCTGTAATGTGTAAGTTTGCTTCTCGTTCTCACAAAAGAGAGATTTTAGACTTCGAGATGGAAGAGAACACAACATGTTGGCGAGGGAATTGGTTCCCGGGGATATTGTCCTCTTGAATACGGGAGATCGAGTCCCCGCTGATTTGAGACTTTTGGAAGCTGTGGCCCTGAATGTCGATGAGAGTTCATTGACGGGCGAAACAGAACCAAAACATAAGGTTTTTCTCATAATTTTGAAGGTTTAAAACTGAATCGAATAGGACGTAGATACGGTAAATGCCTCTGCTTCAACTGGTGGAGGACATGTGGAACATTTGACGAACATAGCCTTTATGGGGACGCTGATCTGCAGTGGCAGAGGAAAGGTTGGCTTAGCTTCGGAAAGAAATGAGATCTCCTAGGGAGTTGTGATCACAACAGCTTCGAATTCTCAATTTGGCGAGATTATGAAGATGATGATGGCTGAGGAGAGTCCCAAAACTCCTCTGCAAAACAGTATGGATGAGTTGGGCAAACAGCTTTCGTTGTATTCGTTTGGAGTTATTATTCTGATTTTTGTCATCGGACTTGTCCAAGGCAGAAATGTCCTCGATATGTTCACCATTGGAGTCAGGTTTCTATCCACTTCCATCCCATAAGACTGAGAGGTCTTTTCAGTCTAGCTGTTGCCGCCATTCCCGAAGGTCTTCCCATCGTAGTTGCCGTCACTTTAGCCATTGGAGTCATGCGAATGGCTGGGAGGAGAGCAGTCGTCAAAAAGGTACTTTTCTTCCCAAAGACGAGACTCCTTTCTAGATGCCAGCTGTGGAGACATTGGGCTGTGTCACCGTAATCTGTAGCGACAAAACAGGAACTTTGACAAAGAATGAAATGACGGTCACTTGCGTTGTGACGCCAGAAGGAAGAAAAGCAGAAGTCACAGGACTTGGGTACACGGTGGATGGCGGTGTTTGTACTTACAACGAGGAGACTGTCATGGGCTTCAGTCATGTTGAATTCTCGAAAATCATCGAGGTTCGCTGCGAGTAGGAGTCTTATTCTCTTTCTCAGGCCGGAGTAGTCTGTAATAATGCAACAATTGTGGGAGAGACCGTCCTCGGCCAGCCAACAGAAGGAGCTCTCGTCATTTTGGCCAAAAAAACTGGGCTCGAAGCTGCTCGCCAGCATTACGAACGCGTCCGAGAGATTCCTTTCACTCATGAATCCAAATGGATGGCTGTTCAATGCAATCAAAATGTATTTCTCTTTGAAATTCCCGCAATGTTTATCCAGGGCGAAACGGTGGTTTTTGTAAAAGGAGCGTTGGATCGAGTCCTCGAATTGTGCGACTCCTATCGTTCGGTAGATAACTCAAGGAAAGCTTTGGATTCATATGCTCGATCGAGGATCATCGAAGGCGCTCGAGGACTTGGCTCAACTGGTCTTCGAGGTATTTCTTCTTCAAAAAAAGAAACAAAATATTAAGTGATTGCGATGGCAAGAGGATCATCGATGCAATCTCTTCAGCTGGAAGGGATGGTTGGGATGATGGATCCTCCGAGGCCAGGAGCGGCCGAAGCCATCGCCACCATTAAATCTAGCGGAGTTGATGTGAAATTGATTACTGGAGATTCGCAAGAAACAGCGATGAGTATTGGCAACATGCTGGGCATTTATTCGTGTAGTGACACTACACTTTCTGGCTATCAGATCGAGAGCATGAACGACCAAGAGCTCGAATTGATTATCCGCCAAGTTACCATTTTCCATCGGGTTTCGCCACGACATAAACTCAAAATTGTTAAGGTATTTATCTACTTTATTTTATCAAAGAAAACCCCTCGTTTGAAGGCTCTTCAAAGCATTGGAGAGATTGTGGCGATGACAGGCGATGGAGTCAACGACGCCGTCGCCCTCAAAACGGCCAATATTGGAGTGGCTATGGGACTGGTTGGAACTGATGTTTGCAAAGGTTTTTCACAAATCCTTCTTTCAAAAAAGGAGATTCAGAAGCGGCTGATATGATTCTTTGCGATGATGATTTCTCGACGATGACGGCAGCCATCGAAGAGGGAAAGGCCATCTATCACAATATCACCAACTTTGTTCGATTCCAATTGAGCACTAGTGTGGCTGCTCTTTCTCTCATCGCCGCCTCGACTATGTTTCACTTTGAAAATCCTCTCAACGCCATGCAGATTCTTTGGATCAACATCATCATGGATGGTCCTCCAGCTCAAAGGTTTTCCAATGAATTCCCCTCTGAAACTATTGATTTAGTTTGGGAGTTGAGCCAGTCGATGAGGATATTGTTCGTCAAAAGCCGAGGAATGTAAAACAGCCGATGCTCACTCTCAAACTCGTTTTATCCATCCTAGCCTCGGCCTCCATCATCGTCGTCGGTACCTTGTTCATCTTCTACAAGGAGGTAGTTTTTTCAAATTACTGTAGTTCAAATTGGTCACTTTTCTGGTAATTAGCTCAATTTTTATAACTTCTGATGTTTTGCAAAGTTGTAGTTCTCAATCTCCTCTACAAGATTGCAGGACATCAGAAATTATGAAAATTGTGGGAAGTTGGAGAAAAAGTTGAGAACTTATGATTGATTCAGATGGCAGCTGATAATAAAATAACACCGAGGGATACGACAATGACTTTCACTTGTTTTGTCCTTTTCGACATGTGGAACGCATTGAGTTGTCGAAGTTCGAGAAAATTGATTTGGAGTATTGGATTGTTCAGGTTTGTCCTGCTCAGGCTATCGAGGGAATCTCTTTAGAAACCGAATGTTTTGTTTCGCAGTGGGTGGTTCTCTTATCGGCCAATTGCTGGTTATCTACTGGCCACCTCTTCAAAGTGTCTTCCAGACGGAAGCTCTGTCATTTACTGGTTCGTTTTTTGTTCAAATCTTTTTTGGGTTCTTTCTTTTTTCCTCATCAACGAGTCTATAGATCTCATATTTTTAACGGCATTAACATCGACCGTCTTCATCTTCAACGAAGGCCGCAAATTTTACGAAAACTTGAAGACGGGAACAACAAGAAGCGCCAAAGCAGAATCTCTGTGATTCACGAACGCCAAAGACGCATATCTGATTGATTGTAGGAAGCTTTGTTTTCTGATATCATTTCCCTATTTATTTTGACTCTATACCGGTATCTCCTTCTCGTTTCAAGTAGATCTTTTTGTTCCTGTGATAGAGAGCAATTAAAATTTTTATTAAATCAACAATAATAGCAGAAGGAGGATATTGCCATAAATCCTCAATCCAATTTTACTAATTAATTGGGGAGGAATTGTCAATAAGGAATTGTCGCGTTTTAATCGGAACGATGTACGCAATGAGATTGAAGTCAGTGGGATTTCTTCGTCACTTTTATGTGTTCGTCTGATTCGCTTCGAACAAGTCGACTGTTCACACGCCGCACAGATGTGGAGATTACAGAAAATATTCACTTCGTTGCTGAGTTCGTTTTTTTTGGTTGAAAAATTAGCAAACCTGGTCGGGAATGCCCACGCTTTGATGTGATTCAGGAACATTGTGCCTCGATCATCTCGGGAAACTTAAAACTTGTTGTTGACTCGAGCAATTCCTCTTACCTTCGAAATCTCCCCATACTTCGCCGGCCTTTTGAACGGAGCAACCTTCATTGTTACTCAATTCTAGTTCACTTTTCCCGTCGCTTGCCCAACAACGACCAATCCGTCCTCTAACCGCCGGTCCCAAATGAACTGTGTATGTCTGAAAATGCTGCAATTGGAAGAAGCCTTTCTTCCGCCGGTCCATGGCTAATGGAGCCGTCGGCTGCAAACTAGTCACAGAAGAAGGCGTAATTATGTGTTCTCACTGCCACCCGCTGACTTACCACTTTGTCACCGACCGCTAGGGAACGTTTGAGCGGTGGCGAGTTGGGATCATCGCCATCTCGAACTGAGACTGTGTATTCCACTTTCGGTTGGCCGACAATGCTGGCAACCGTCGAGGAATCCGAATCTACCGTAATTCCGCCAAAAGATAGAGTCACTTGTTGTTGTGAATCTCTGAAGAGATCTTTCGGTTGGAATAATTGGGGTTACCTTTGAAGAGGACTGGCTGGAATACAGGTCAGCAGGTACTTTTTGTCGATTCTTGGGTCGAACCTAATCCCGGATTGGACTATTATCTCGTTCTCAAGGTTACCCTCACTGTTCCGTCGAGTCTCACAGCCATTTAAAGGAATCTGAAACTATTTTTGAACAAAAAGGAAGAGAAAATACTTTTACATCGTAGGAGTCAGTCGATTGAATACTAGCATTCAAATAAACACAATTAGGTGTCCCTTTTTCGGTGAAGATTGTCCCAGCAAAAGTATCATTGAATTTGATCCGTAAGAGGAAATCAGTTTTGTCGCAGGAAATCGCTGTATTTACAATAGCTGGAAGGGCGGTGATGACAACTGTGGCTGATGTGATGATGAGCAATCGCAACATTCATACAAAAATAGAAGAAGGTCGATCAGATCGATCTTCCGAAGGAGAGAGACCCTGCGCTGGCTAATAACCCTCCCCGAAGAGTTATTAGAAGGCCGGTTGCCTCCTCCCAAACACGGCCTGCCAACTGTCTTTTTAACCTGACCCGAGTGCGCCAAATGTCTCGGTAGTTTTCACCACGAGAAGAGCATTTGAGCATCACTTTCTCTAGTAAAAGTACAAACATTTATTTTAAGTTAACTACAGTAAGTATAAGTACACAATTTTACAATTTAGAAAAAATTTTAAAAGAAAAAGCTTACTAAATAAGGCTGCGACGATTTTCATCGAGCGGAAGAGGCCATTCTCCAACGCAGTCAGGAGCTTCACGACGATAATTAGGACGAGCAGGTCGACGGACTTGGCGTAACAAATCGGGGTCAACCTTAGGAGATAGTAAGCGATATCCAGGAATCTATAATTATCATTGCGGGAAAAAAATTAACTTACCGGAGCATTGAGATCATCTACAAACATTCGACCTGCGCGTTGTCTCAACCACTTTTGATAATCAGTATCCATTCCTTTGATTACCAATCCTACATTTCTCAGCATGTGATGAACGCATCTATGTATAAAAATAAACTGCATCGGTGTTTCGACAGAATATGGACGATGTGCTCTTAGAAATTGCACACTCTGTTGGATTAGATGCTGAATAATATTTAAGTTTAAAAGAAAAATTGTAAACCTTGTATGATGGGCCTTTAATTAAACTGCAAATAGCAATTTCCGTAGCAACAAGGCACGCTGCTCTTGATATTCCAAGTGTATCATGAATCACAATAGGTCTGCTGCAGTTACGAGCGATGCGAAGAACGTTGAGAGGTGAAACAAGATTACTCGAATTATTCATATTTCCCTGCCAATGTTCAAGACGATGCTAAATAAATTATAAAAAATTAAGTCAAATAACCTCTTCGCCATCGGGTCCTAAAATTTGTATAGAGGTCACTTGGAAGAGAGGATCGCATGAGGTATTGACACCTCTGTTATAAATAGTCAATCCATGGCAGGTAATCGGCTCAGAATCAATCTCTCGTGGCCAATATTTAGCGCATTTATCCTTATTTTTTCTACTTATAAGCATAAAAATATAAGGACTTCTCTCCTGCCAAATCATTCTCCAGAAATCGCCTACAAATCTAAGCATACTTTTTAAAACAAACCAATAGTGTTTTCCATTGGAGCCTGTGTAATAATGAAATCATTGAAAAGTGGTCCTCCAGTAACTCTATTGGCATGTATAAAATCATTTTCACCAGGAGGATACCATAGGACAACACGCGTAGAATCTCTACATTGAACATCTAAAAACTATTTGACAGTTAAAAACCTCCTTACTTATGTTGCGACAACGCTCTTTATTTTTATCAAATGTTTCATGAGTGAATGGTATATGGTTGACTTGATTATCTAAAATTTCAAAGCGCCTCTCGATTCCTCCAATTATTGAGCTTCCAATCATTTGCTTCTTAGATGGTCCGAACATCCTTTTGCCCAACATAATGTTGTTATAAACTAGACAATTTACAATGAGTGCTAATTAATTAAAATGCTTACATTTTCCAGTAACCACTTTATCAACATCAGAGCGAACATGATCAATATATAGAGTAATACGGTCTTGGAAATCTTCTGGGTCAAATTTATGATCTAAGTAATTAACAACAGATGGGTTTCTAAAAAGATATTTTCATCTAAAACTCTTACGAGATTGCATCTTCATTATGATTTAGTAGCCACGAGCTAGCATCTTGTTCCGCCATAAGTCGCATATATAAAACTTGCCCTCTTGCTTCAGCAAGAGTTATGAGACGATTTTCCGTGAAAAATCGCGTAGGTACACCGGCTTGTTCACAAACTTTCTTCAATGGGAGTACCCAGCCTTGTTTGTTGTCAGGTTTCTTTTCTCCGCTCTTCTTCATTTCGCTTGCAAATAAGTCAGTATAACGATATTTCCACTTTTTATCGTATTTTTGATCGTATAACAGATATTGTCCTAGGGAGACATCGTTTTTGCATTTGGTGACAAGAGATCTCATTTCGGCATCAGTTACAGCTGAAAAAGGCGTAAATTTATAAATTGAAACTAACTATTTACTGTTGAATTCCCTCGTGAAATAGCTTTATCTGCATTCATTCTGTTCTGCTCAAGAATTAGTGAAGCGTGAAGTGAGTATACACCAGGGGAGTCTTCGGTACGCTTAAGAATCTAAATAAACGTATAACCTTGGATACCTTTTTAGACTTCTTAGAAGATGTTAATTTAAGGTTTTCTACAAGCTTTGGCTGAACTTCAATAGCTGTTCGTGTTGCAAAGAGCTTCATTCTTGCTGCCTTTAATTGCTTTGTCATAATAGCTAAGGAAAATCCTCTTGCAGATTTGTTATGAACATCTAGCGCCGATTCTACAAGTTTAGAAAGGTCCTGCAGTTGTACTTATTAACTATCTGGAAATGATAAACCTGACTGATTTTATCTCTGGTTTTGTTTGGATATCCACGCGCAGTTTCAATGACCTCATCAGAATCTGTCGTCAAATTAAGAGTTCTACATAAGTAAAATGGGAAAAATTAAAAATTAGGCCAACTTCTCTTCTCTATCAGCAATCTTTTTGACCTTGTTGCGAAACCGTTTTCCCGTTTCAAGAATTCCATTAGGATTCGGAACACAATACTTTCCATGAGTATCAACTGGGTAGTCACCTGCAATTGAGCGAGGACGAACACTTAAAATAAAATTTCTAATAATAGAAATTGAACCTACGAAAGACCAGAAATACTTCCTTCTGAATCGGAACCCTCAACATAGAAACTTCTAAGAGAAATAGGATTCCGACTTCTTTCCAAATTGCGGGATTGTTTCTATATAATAAATTCAAAATAATATAAAGAAACTTACTAATGCAGATACCTGAAGTAAATTGGCGTCATCATTTCCGATAGGTCGAGACATTTCCTTAATAGTAAGGAGTTATCAAACTGCAATATACAAAGAAAAGTACATTTCGAAGTAATCTAAAACTTTAAGCAAAAAAATTTAGATTGGTGAAACAATTGTTTATTCAAAAGAAACAATTAACAAATAGTAAGTTTTTTTTTTCAATTAATTATGCTCTCCACGGATGCGACGGGCCAATTGCATATCACGAGGGAAGATAGTTACACGCTTTGCATGAATAGCACACAGGTTTGTATCCTCAAAGAGTCCAACAAGGTAGGCTTCGGCAGCTTCTTGAAGAGCTCCAACTGCAGCAGATTGGAAGCGAAGATCAGTTTTGTATTCCTACAATTTTAATAATATCGAACCAATTAGATGTACCTGAGCAATTTCACGTACAAGACGTTGGAAAGGCAGTTTGCGGATTAGAAGGTCAGTACTTTTCTGATAGCGACGAATTTCACGGAGAGCAACTACTCCGGGGCGCCAGCTAAATGAATGTATAAAAGTTATAAAAACAAATGATATACCGATGAGGCTTCTTAATTTCTTGAGCACGAGCAGAGAGCATTTTTGTAGATTTTGTAGCAATTGCTCTAGACTTATTTTTTCCGGTTTTTCCTCCCTCCGATGGCGAGTGACGCTTTCCTCCGTCAGATTCAGGCAGAATGTGGCGACGATTAGCTTGTTTTGTACGAGCCATGCTATCTGCAAAATACCAATATAAATAACACTATTATAAATTAAAGAAATATTATGTGGTGAATATAAAGCTCTAATAAAAAAAGAAGAACTAGATAGAAATCTAAGACTTAAGTGTTATAATTACAAAAAACAACAATGCAAGTAAACAAAAGTAAAGTAAAACAATATAATTCTTGCCAATTAGACAATATTTTTAGGGAACAAATGAGAGGAAAAAGTTGCTTCGGAAAGAAGTAAAGCAGGTTGTAATAAATACCGTTTTCAAATTTGTGGGGGAACAATAGGAAGAAGCAAAACAATTTCAGGATTTCTCTTTTTTTCCTTTTCCTCTGTTTCTTCTGTATGTTTTTGTTGCTGTAATTTTGTTGCATATTTATGCGTTAGCTCAGTTATATCCGCAATTCAATTTATTATAATTGAAAGTTATGTTACAGATGGAACAAACAGCAGAGCAGCAGAAAGAAAATATTGTTGAATCTGAAGCAGAGCTGCTGGCTACCACAACTGCTCAAAATTCTATCATCGCTGATAAAGGCACACAATATTTGAATAATCATAATTTAAAATTACTCTTTTAGACGACGATGAAAAGAACAAAATCAAAGAATGGCGTCAAATTGCGAAAAATGAACTAGAGGAATGGTATTCCAAGCGCAGTGCCACCATCGAAGCTACCAAAGCTACAAATAGGTATAGACCTCTTGGTTAGGTTCTCCTATATAGCTTCGAATTTAGATTTCACGAAATGGAACAAATGTCTATTACAAATGAATCGAGCGAAGTGCCAGATTGGAAAGAAGTCGTCAAAATGTGCGGACAACTTGCCAAGCACGGTAAAGATGTTTCTCGGATGAAGAAAGTTATGGCTGGAGCGATGGAAAGTTCTTCGTAGATTTGTTCATTTCTCTTTGTAAATGTCGATACGGTTTGATTAAATTCCCGAATAATTCCTGTTTGATAAATTTTTACTCCTTCCTAGAATGGTCCACTGTTTTACGCAATTTTCTTCTTACTTCTTATATCTAAGCTAGTATTACTATTATTATTATTATTATTATTATTATTATTTTAATATTTGTTTATAGAAATGACTGTCAACGATCCAAAAAAGGAGCCTCAAAACGAATCTAATCAACAACTTGTGGTTAATTTCTAGGTCATGCTGTACTCCTTTTTAGCGTTCATCTGGAGACTTTATTAGTCTGCCTCAAGAGATCCTTTACAAGCATCCGTTACAAAATCGCTGGGCACTTTGGTACTTAAAAGCAGATCGTAGCAAGGACTGGGAAGATTGCTTGAAGGTGAGTTTGTGCCAAATGTTTTATTATACAAGCTAATAGATGGTTTCAACCTTTGATACTGTGGAGGATTTTTGGGCGCTTTACAATCACATTCAAACTCCCAGTGGTCTCAGTAACGGATCAGATTACTACTTATTTAAAGAGGTAATACATTAAAACGATTATTAATTAGGAATTAGGGAATCAAGCCAATGTGGGAGGATCCTCAAAACGTTGATGGAGGTCGCTGGTTAGTTGTAATTGACAAGCAGGTTAAACAATTTATTAAATAATTGTAAAGATACTTCAGCGTCGTGCTCAGGTATTAGATATGTATTGGATGGAGCTTCTGATGGCAATTGTTGGAGAGCAATTCGAAGATCTGGGAGCATTCATCTGTGGTGCAGTCGTTAATATCCGCCAGAAAGGAGACAAAGTATCCTTATTCTGGTATAAATCTATTTTTATAGATTGCCATGTGGACCAGACAATCGCTGAGAGACGACGTAAACACTCGTATTGGACACATTGTAAAGGCTAAACTTGACGTACCGGATAGTGAACCCATTCGTTACGAAGTTCATAAGGAAACTTCTCACCGTACCTCCTCAATGGTCAAACCTCGTATTGTCCTTCCTGCTAAGGCCTGCTCGGCTTCCAATCATTAAATGTATTAATATAGGCATGTTCAAGCTTTTTCTTTCGTCTTTTTTACATGCCTAATATATCCTCTGTGTTAATAAAGCTTATAGCTTGTTCATGGCTTAAGTAAGTGAATTTTAGTGGTCCACTCTGTGCACTTGGTTGGTAGCGATTGCTCTACTTCATGCGCTGATTGGAGTCGTCCCCAGACGCAAATCTGGGCGTGTCTCTACCGTTTTCAGAAGATGATAGCCGAGCTGCCCTTCTACTTCCCAATTCCCACGTTCCTTCTGCCATTTATTCCCGTATGTCCACCTCCTCTTGTCAAAAGGATAACACCTCACTCAATAAACGATATACTTGGGCTTCATGACAAAGATGAGTTAACGGCCAAGACGGAAACCTGCGAGAAATTGCCTGCCGGAACAGCTACAAAGAAGAAAAAGGCTCGAACCACATTCAGTGGAAGACAAATTTATGAGTTAGAGAGAAGGTATTGTTCATTCAATATTCATTATGACGAATTCTTTTTCAGATTCGAAGCAAAAAGATATCTATCAAGTGCGGAGAGGAGCGAACTCGCTAAAAGCCTACATGTAACCGAGACACAGGTCACTTCTTTCTAACCAGTTGATTACCAACTAAGCCTATTCGGAAACAAGGCAATTTTCTTAACCCAAATCTAAATTTGAAAGTTTTCTTTCAATCTTCGAGCAAATCTGTCGCCTCTAATATGTCGATTCAGGTCAAAATTTGGTACCAAAATAGACGGACTAAAGCGAAGAAGATGGAGATGGAGGAGAAAAAGAAAGAGCCACTCTTAAAATTAGCCGTTCAATCTTTGCTTCAATAAAAGTAATGCATCAATGAAAGTTTAATTTGCGAGAGAGAACCGTTTTTGGCCTTTTATGGCCGGACATCTTCCGATTTACCGCTCCGAAGAACGCTTTCGGAGATGATTACAGCCAAGGCTAAGAGACGCTTGAGGGACCTAATTGACTCGTCTCATGTAACGCGATTGGCACGGTTTGGCTGGCGCCTAATAGCGTCAAGCGATGCTCTTTGTAGCCACCTCAATTCCCATTTTTATTCTTCTCAAATGACCTGAGGGACTAGAATAAGAAAAAATTAGCATCTGGGTCGAATCTCCTCGTTAGAAAGTCTTCGAATTATGATTTGATTCCGGTTCGAATCGGCCTAAAACGTCTTGTGTGTCTGACGAAAAACTTACGCTTTGATCACAATCCTCCGTCTCACTTACAACTGAAGAGCTCGTAATCGCCAAAAGTTCTCCTTCGAAATTATAACTCAAAGAGACTATTATATCAGAATATCTGAATTCAAGTTCTTTCCAAAGGGGAACAGCTTACTTATGAAATCTAATTAGTTTGTATCGTTTAAAAGGATCCCAAATATTGACCATACAATCGCCTCCACCGGTGACAAACGTCCTTTCAAATGGATGAAAATCAAGAGCAGTCACAGGATGCTTCTTCACTTCCCCATCTACCGTCTCTCGATGGGCTTTGAAGACATAATTGTTCGATTTCTCCTGCAGATATTCCACAGCAATCCGTCCATCTGACGAAGCTAATGCGAAATATTTTCCCGATGGCTCTATAGCTATCGCTCGCAGCTTCCCCTGAAGATTTCAGATAAAAGAGCGAAAGGCTCAGTCCATTTGTGGGAATTTTAAAGACTCACATTGACGGTAGTTTCAATAATATCAAGTGGCTCTGACAAGTCTCGTTGATCGAAGACATAAAGTTTTCTATAATTTGGCTGGTTGTGAACTCCGACGGAGAAACAAACCGATCCCTTGTTCCAACTAAGATCAACTCCTCATGAACGGCCAAAATAAGGATTTTTTCCTTGAGTTCAACAGTTTCGATGTGTGAATCGCCCTTCCGAATAAAACGATTTCGACAATCCCACAACTGGAAGAGTTTGTTTAATAGAAAAAGGAAAGAAAATACCTTGACGGCTCCATCAAACCCTCCTGAAACCAGCTGGTCTGTATCGGGATTATATTCCAAACAACCAACTGGTCGACTATGGCTTCCCAATTTATATGAGACCTCTTTTTCCAAGTCATAAATCCTCACGATGTTGTCTTTTCCTCCACAAGCTACTCGAGAATTCGTCTAAAATCTCTAGTTTCTTTTTTGAAGGTAAACTTACAACAAAAGTACAGGCTAATTGGACTTTTGGGAGTTTGAAATCAGTCCTTTGCTCATTGGCCTCGGCGTGATAAATGCGAAGAGTTTTGTCCCAACCAGCAGCGACTAGCAGATGACTGTTGGGTTCTTTATTAAACTAGATTTGATTGGTTCTGGAGACGTCGAGGAAGAAACTCACCTGAACCTTAGAAATTCCGACGTTTTCTGGCCAAGAAAGCGCGAATTCTTTGGACATTTGATTGTCGAAAAAATAACGACTTACTTAAAAAAGGAAAGCGACTTTTTTCAATTGCTTCCTTTTTTGCTTTTATTTTTTACATAGCCAGAACCAAGAGGAATTCAAGGAAAAATCGAAGAAAACTGGCTAAGTTCAAAGACGCCCCTTCCCGCCTTTTCGCCTACGAGCATGTTTACCTCTGTGGTTGACTCAAAGAACATTTATTTGTAATCACGTAGAACAAAGATAGCGAAATATTAACAACACTTTGTGGTTTCACTCGAGAGATTCGATCAATGAGATGTAGAAGGACCTGGTTGGTCTATAAAATGCTCATAAACGACTTGAATATCGTCCTCATCGTCCTCTTCTTCGCTTTCTATTAGCTGCACAGCTTCCGTATTCTTTTCTCTTGCTTCTTTTTTCGCCAACTCGCAATAAGAAAACGGAGGTTTTGTGTAGATCTCCTTGAAGAATTCTGTGATTTGTTTGAGCTCGGCATCTGTTCCTGTCCATCGCCATTTTCTTTTAATATAAGACTCTTGAAATTTGCTGAAATTGGGCTTCTCAATAGTCTGAAATTAGGGTTTCTTTCGTCATTTTTTTGTTTGTTTTTACCTCATTTCTTAACAAATTGACCAGTCTGTCCTTTTCTTTCTGTGAGTAGTGATTGAATTCCTCCGATTTTAGCTTTAATTTAAACCAATAAATTAGCCATTTTTGTAGGCAGGCTCTACAAACCGCGTAATTGTCATACCTGCTGATTTGGTATGTGTTCGGACAATATCCCATCTGAAAAATGTTACTAAAAAGAAATAGAAATTACTCTATTCAGAAGACGTTTAAACCAGGCAATTGCTTCCGTTTTTGTCTTAATTTTAGGAATAAAAATTTCCCTTTTATCCTCCTCGACATCGGGCACTCCCATTTCATTGTCTATAATTACAGTAGGCCTACAGTAATCCTACTAACTTACCATCTTGTCTTTCAATCGAATAACGATCGGGTTCAGAGGTATCAAACTCTTTAAGTATTTCGAAGCACTCTCGCTGTTTTCTCGAGTTTTTGTACAGATGTTTAGTTGCGTGCAATATGGCCAAATCACATGAAAAGGTAATCACATGGAGTTTTATTCGATTCAAATTCAATCCTACCACTTTTGTGCAATAGGGACTGATGAGGAATCTCACTGAAAAGAATTTTTTGCTTTTCAAAATGACTTACAATAATCTCTCCTGTCTTGAACTATTTCAATCGCTTCGGCTGGTGGCTAAAAATGATTTACTTATAGAAATAAATACAACTAACGATTGAATTGTTTGCATTCACTCGTTGAGCCTCATTGTCATCTCCTTGAGAAGCTGCCTGATTGTTAAACGGCTAAAATTGGAAGTTTTTTAAAATCCATCTGAGGCAAACTGACCTCAGCTTCCTTTTGCTGTTCTTCATTTAAGACTTCTTGTTGAAAAATCTCTTCTTGATACTCTTCTTTATAGAGAATCTCTCTTTGGTACTCTTCTTCTTGTTGAAAAATGTCCTCTTGATACTCTTCTTCATGGGGAATCTCTTCTTGGTACTCTTCTTCTTGTTGGAAAACGTTCTCTTGATACTCTTCTTCTTCTTCTTCTTCTTGGGGAATCATCCCCTCATTGGCTACTACTAGCTAAAACGAAATTCTTTATCAGATTGGAAATAAACTGACTAGATCATTCGTTCTTTGAGGACTTGAGGGCTCTTCATCTAGTTGAGGAATGATTGCTGGCTGAATTATTCTTTCAACTACTTCAGAGGGTTGTGAAGTTGAGTAATCCTGAATAATTTCCTCGTAAACCCTTGCTTGAGAAGGATGAATCCTGCTGGTTGATGGCTGAACAATCTTCATTTAAAAAAGAAGTAAACAAACTTGTTGAATATTTCTTCGTTGAGGCAATGGACTGTCGATATCCATTCTCTTCAACACCGGCATATCTTCAAATGAATAATCTTCAGATTGATGAAAGTCCTGTCGGATGATTTCTGCCTGATGTCTCATCGGCTGAGTGATTTGATGTTGTGAAGACTGGGAGACTCTATTCCTCTGTAGAGCTTGGACGACTCGAGGTTGTTGCCGTTGAGGTTGAGGGCCTCGAAATTGTTGCTGCGAATGCTGGACGACTCGAAGTTGCTGTTGTGATGACTGGGCGACTCGAGGTTGGTGTGATTGTGAAGACTGAGGGGCTCCATTCCGCTGTATATACTGGACGACCCTAGGCTGCTGCTGATACTGGGGGACTCGAGGTTGCTCCTGTGGAGGCTGGAGGACTTCATCCCTCTCTATTGGCTGAGGAACTTCACTCTGTGGGTTGAAGACTCGACGTTGCAATGAAGGCGATGAGATTAAATGATATGTGGGAACCCTTCCAGTGTTTCCAGTATATTGTGGCATTGCATTCTGAATTAGTTTTCAATGGAAATCACAGCAAACTGACAATTGATGGCACGAGGGTAGCATTCGACATGAACAAAGGATGGAAAGGAACATGTCCATTTACATTGTCTTGAACAATATATATGGGCGGTGGTTGCACCTGCCACACAATATTCTTTAAAAAAAATTGAAAATTGGTAGAGAAAAAAAACCTGTGAACGTGGTAGAAGACGCTTCACTACTCTAGTAGAGGGAGGTGAATTATTTCTTCGATGAGGCCTCAATTCTTCTCCATTCTGTTGATTGTTGTTGACTCGATTTGAATTCGAAGAGGACGGGCCAGCTGAAATTTGACTGACAAATTCAAGCAATTATTACCTCTACCAGTCTCGACTTCAGAAGTTAGCCTCGTCTGCTGTCGATCGCGTTTCTGTTCTTCATTCCTCTGGTTTATATCGTCAGTTACTCTTGGAGGCTGCACCGGAGGCTCGGCTTCAATAAGTTCAAGTCCGACTGAATCCTCTCTTCTTTCAGTCGCTTCTTTCCGTTGTTTTTGTCTTCTTGGCGAATTATTCACTTCTTGAGGTTCTTGATTAACTAGAGGCTGATCTCTGGCCTCAGCTTTTTGATTAGGGGCGTTAAACCTTAAAATATTATTTTGATTTTATCTCCAAACCAACCTGACTGATTTAGGTCGAATTGGGGTTTGCTCTGGAGCAGATCTTTTCCGATTTTTAGATCCACGAGGAATTTCTTCTTTCGAAGGTTCAACCGACCTATTTCTAATGGCTCGAGTTGGTTTTTTCCCAGCTTTCTTGGATTCAGCTGAACTGGTCCAATTCCTGGTTCTCCTTTGAATTTCAGGAGTTGCTTCCTTCTTATTTGTAGAGTTGATTCTTCTCTTTTTATTTTTTTCTAATAAAAATCTTTCACTCTTCTTCCAAAAACAAACCAATCGATGGATAGACTATTTCCAGATTCCATTTCTTTACAAATTTAATTGGCAAAATAGTCCGTTCGGCTGAGGAAATGCTCATCGTTTCATTAGAGCCATCAAATGAGATTGAAAGCCGCTGAAATTGAAATTATTCCAAGAGAGAAGGAGAACCCACTTGTTGGCCACTTTTTGCTGCTTTTTCTATTGTGGCGACTCGAAGAGGAGTTTCGACTTTTGTCGAATCAAAAATTAAGATTTTAGTTTTCTCCTCAAACTTATTTTCAAAGTCTCCAAGGTCGGGAACTTTGAACTGAAAAGATCTTTTTTTGTTGAAAGAAGATCTCCTTTACCTGTTTGATAAAACAATTCTGTGGGGCGATATTATTTTTTTCATTCTTCATTAGATTTTTTGCCCATTTCTCGAAAATCTCTTGTTTTCGAGGGAAGCCAGGAGGAGGAGAAGCTCCACAGATTCTTCCTTCCTTATTATCTTTCATATTTCTAAGCAAAATTTCTATATGTTTTTTTTTTAAATCAAAGATACAGAGCGCTGAGAGAGGAATCATCGCAAATGAGCCATGAGCTGGAAGAAATCGAATCTTCCTCTCCCAATATATCGATTTTAATAAAAATATCGCGAATCTCTTTGATTCTGGCAAAGAGCTTTACTCCTCGTCCTAAAATCTCTTTTTCAGATGGGAATGGAGCTTACGAGATTTTAAAACAATTTGGCCTTCTTTGAATCTATTGGCCGGCTTGACTTTTGGATGCAAAAAGTTCTCCGCCGGAGCCAAAGTACATCCAGAACTCTGGGAATATGCTTCCCAATCAAATTCCTGAAATTCATTCAAAGTTTAGTGTGAATGGGATTACTCGCTTACCTCGGCGTTGGAGGTAGATGGCTGTGATTTGCTTCTTCGGTCTGCATACATCTTAAAAAACTATTAAAAGTCTAACAAGAGATTGGATTTGAATATAAACGGAATCAACCAATAGAGAGGAAGAACATCGAAAACAAAGTTTTTTTTGAGAACAAAACAAAACAAAACAAAACAACAAGAACAAATAAAAAGAGAGACCGGGGGGTTAAACCGTTTGGTGGATACCTATTTTAGGGAGATTAAGCCTGTTTGGGAGATCGTCTCAATAGAGATTCTTTCATGGGAGATTTATGAGATGGCGTAGGAGTTTCTTCCTGTGGAGATTTTGGAGTCTCGGAGGATTTCTGTGGCGATGTCTGGGAATTGGCTGTTCTTTCCGGTCTGACGACACGATCTTCGAGGAAAATATCGAAGACTTTAGCGTAATCGGACGGCGAGAAAATGCCGTGTTTCATCAGAAAAACGCTTATTCCAAGAACCACCAGAACATTGTCGTCGGCGACTAATTTTTCAAAATTTTTCTCAAAGAAATCCAACTAAAACTGGAAAATCAACGGAACCAATAAGCACTCACATATCCCAGACGAACACTACCAGGATTCTCATTAGTATATTTGAATTCATCTTTATTCAAATGTGTATTAATTGAGATGCATAAATCAATGGCTTCATTCAGGAATTCCGGATCATCTTGGAGCATCTAAAACAATCACTTTTTGAGAGGAGACGAACCTTTTTGGTTACGACTTCTTTCCATTCATTTTGAGCCTTTGTTCTGACCCAGCCGCTGTTCTTTCCAGGTTGTAAGATAACCCTAAAAATGAGAGAATAAATCTATATATTCGGCCTCAAAAAACATGGGGGAGGAATGATAGTCAGAAGGTAGTCAAAAATAGATGTCTGAAAGGAGGACTCATCGTTGATTCAACAGCCCGTTGGACATTCGAAAAGACTTACGGTTCTTCTTCGTGATGAAATGGCCAGAGAATTTTGGGCAACGGCTGTCCGGAGAAGAGTTGGATTGGCTTGAAGGGTTTGTGAATCGAATTCGTTTCGATTGAAATATTTCCATCCGGAAGACTTCTAAAATGAAGACCAAAGTTTTCATTCAAATATTGGATGTGCTCTTCAACCGAAGGAAACTCCTTCAATGAGATCGGACATCTCCGAGGAAGAAAAGGGAAAGTTTTCTGAAAAAATATTTTTCTTTTTTAAAGAGTTGAGAAATCTACCTGTTGAGAGCCATCATTGAGGATTTCAATGAAATAACGACAACCTTCTTCATTTTCCTCCAAGTGGAAAAGTTTGAGTCGATTGAACTTTTCTCCGACTATTTCCCAGTCTTTTTCATTATTTTCATCCGATAATTCAAAGGAGATGAATGGAATTCTAGACATGACACATTCCGATTTTTGGAGATTATTGCTGATCAAAGCGTCGAAAGAATCGAAATGTTTCCGAACTCTCATCCAAGTCGCTGGGTTTGAGATGGAAAAATCCAATTTTTTCGAGAATTCATTCTCCGAGTTTCTAAATTTTTGTTTCAATACGATGACTGAGACTTACAGTGTAATAATGCAGGAAGTTCCATGAATAAATTCGACATCTTCTGGATTAAAAATCGATTTGATTCCGTAGAATTTTCTCTGATAAAAAGGTAAAATCAAAGGAAAATCGACTCACCTCGATGAGAAGTTCACTGAGTCGTCCTCTGGCGTTTGGATTTATCGATTCTTTCATGTCGACTTCTGCGACCAAAAATGCTCCACTAAAAAAGGACTTTATTTGCCAAAAGGAGTCTTACTTGAAGATATTTAGGTCTTTCCGGACTTTACAATAAACGCCTTTTCCTAGTTCTGCAGTTTTACTCAATGAGCCTTTGAAGACGAGTTCAGGCTCAGAAACAACTTGGTCTCCTTTGAAGAAAAGGGAATAAATCGAAGCTGAGTGGCCATCAGAAAATCCGTGTTGGTGTGTGAATTCGAAAGTCTTCAAAGTGTCTTTTCCTTCTCTCAACTGAAAGCCCATTTTTGCCTTCAGAAAACCAGAACTCACAGCGTTGAGGATTCTCAAGAGACGAGCTTTCTTCTGAGATTTTCTCTCCTTTTTCTTTCGCCCTTTGGGAATCACATCGCTTAAATTGGCTAACAAATCTTGGAAAAGATTATCGATCTGTTTCTCAGCCAACGCTCCTAAAAGTTATTCTCGTTTCTGGGACAAATCTTACTGTAGCTTGTTGTAGCAACGATTGCTTTTCCACTCGGAAGCTCGATGATCTCGTCGATTTCTGCTACTTTTTTGGGCACAGTCGCAATCGTCGTTTGCACTGAAATAAATTTCTCGGGTTTCAATTTGAGCGTATGGCTGGAAAGTATTCCTCTCCTTCAAGAAGGCTAGCTCTCTCACGGTTAAACTTGAAGAAATACGATATTTTTCTCAATTACAGTATTCTACAGGTTTGTAGCCTTTGCTCTCAATAATCTCAGAGAATACTCTCAATACAACCGCCACCTTAGAATATAAAATCCAGCTGGAAGGATTGGAAGCTCTTTGAGAAGTTCTTTGTTTACTATTTTTGAAACAAGAAGACAAGTTTGGGCAGAGAAAATGAGACGATTTCCGGTTTGTTTCAAATGTTTTTGTTGACTCTCCTCCACTACGAAGACAAGCAACATTTCAAACACTGCTGTATTTCTCGACTCTCACAAGTCGAAGAGCGAAAATTCAAAAACGATAGACTATTTTTCTAACATAAAATTCATTAAAAGATCAAGAAAGTAGAGAATATTTACCCTTTTGATTCTTCGTCTTCTTCCTGCCCATTTCTTCTGAAAAAAGTCTTATGAGAATTAAAATAAAAATAGAATCTGATAGATGCTGATGATGATGTTTCAAATCAAACTCTCTTTGCCCGCGAAGAAAGTACGTGGTCACGTATGGTAAAGCGATTTGTTCTTGAATAAATATTTCATCGCCCTTTCTTTTTTGGTCTTATGTCTTCTGCTTTTATTCTTCTTTTTTAATGTTTTATTCGAGAGATGGAAAAAATGAGAAATTTTTTTTTCTTAAAAAAAAAGTTCAAAAAGGAAACGATCAGAAAAGATCTACGATTTGACCTTGACTTTGGACGGAAGGAATTCGATTGTACTTCTTCTGGTTCACTTAACTTATGCCTTCTTCCTCTCTCGGGTCAGCCGTCGTTGGGTAAACAAATCGGCTAGCCTCTTGGCGACGCACATGCCGCGTCTCCCTTATTTCTCTTTTTTATAGTCTTCCATTTCAATATTTCAGGAAAGCCATCGGGGAGGAAAGATTTCTTCGATTGAGGTGGGTCTTTTATCAGTTAAAAAACAGCTTTTCTTTGTTGACTCTTTTGGAACATTTTTATGCGGGGGAATAGCCCCACTCGATGTCTTCTTCTCCTCTAAAAATTGGCCTCGGCCAAGGTCAGTCTGGCGGAAAGTCTCCGTCCTCCTAATTATCTCAAATCCTTCACAATTTTTTTCAATAAAACCTCTCATTTTTCTAATAAAATCTCATAATTTACGGCTAATAGAAATATCAAAATGGCTTCTTCAAAATTGGAGAAAAATCTAGTTCTTTTAGTCTAGAGGGTTGAAAAATGGAGGAGACTCCATTTCTTATCTAACCAGCCAAAAAACAGAAACAAATTCGTTGGTTGGAAGCTCAAAAAGTAGTGGTAATTTGATCAAAATGAGCAGCTATTTTCTTCAAACAGAAAGCTCTAAGATCGTCTTTGCCAAGCCAGCTTCAAGTAGGAAATCTCTGGTCATTCAGCTGTCAAAAATGGTTGAATGAATCCCAGAGAGATGTTTTGTTTTCTCAGTAAATTTTATTGAATCATCTCGTCCTTTTTTCTTTGGTGGAAATGTGCGGAGTTCTCTGGTTTTATCTCCGAAGTAAGTATTTTTTTTTGAAAGGTCCTCCTGTCATTTGGATGGTCGCTCTCCCACTCTTTCGACCGGATTGCATTCGCCTTTTTATGAGCAGATCCAATTCATTGAATGGGACAGACGAGAAAGGCGATGCCAACGGGCTCCGAATATAAACAAAATTTCTACCATAACATCCAACGGAGACACAGTCTTTTCCCCTCTCCTCGTGCCGGTCTAATCGGCCTACCATATCCGGTTATGAGGAAACTAACAGAGAAGCGAAAATCCGTCAGCATGATGGTACTCAATGTGCCGCCTGATAATGACGGTAAGAACAAAAGCTTTCAAATGTTCTGTCTTCTCGGCTGCATTCGCTCGACTTCTGGTAAGAAGAGTTGAAAGACTCTTTGAAATTTGAACTTTTTGTAACACCCGAGAAGTTTTCATTGCCCCCTTTAGTGCCCTCAAAACCCTGGCTGGCTTCAAATCTTTTGGTCAGTTTTCTTCCATCCCGTTGAGATCTTTTTTTTTTTATCAAAAATTTTTTTTTCAAAAAGAGGTCTCATTTTTGAGATGTTAGGGAGATAATCAGAGGCGAAGAAAATTCCATCAATAGATGATTCAATGGGAAATTGTTTCTTTCGTATGAATGCGCCATGCAAAACATCCAAAAGGGAAGAGAGAGAGAGAGAGAGAGAAATAGTTTTAGAAGAAAACGACACTGTTCGTCCGCTTCCCTCGGCTCCGGCTAGAAGGCGATCAGTCTTTGGTCTTCTTTCCCAACCGAAACAACAGCCAGCAAAAGAGAAGAGAAGGTTTCGCTCTTTCTCATATGGCCAGTCATTTTTTTGCAGATTTTCGATATCAACAGCCCTTCTTGGTTCTCCATCTTCCGTCAGAAAAGATTCCTTTTTTCCGGCCGACTTTCCCAAGAAAAAGAGCAGTAGTGGTAAGTTGAAAGGGCCAATAAATCAGAACAACTGCCGCCCTCAGGGTCCAAGGTTGCTCTGGGAAACGTGTCTTCGACCATCTGGAACGCGTCGCCATTTGCATTTTACAACTTTCAAAAACTTTCGCCTTCCTCGGGAAATCTTTGACTGAGAAAAGATCCTATGAGAAGCCAATAGAGGCCTTGGAGAAAAAGTCCCAGATTGATCTCGCCAGCTTCCTTCTTTTTTTTATTAATCTGGTTCTCCCTAGTAGAAAATTATCCTGCGCCTGAGCCGTTTTATCAATTTCCCAGACTTTAATGTTGCCGAAATGGCGAGCCATTTGACGCCTCTGCTGATTATTTTTCTCCCCTTTTTGAGTCATTCATTTAGCCAACTCATTTAATCATGAGTAATGCTGCAGGAGGCTGGCCATAAAAATGACTCCACTTTTTCCCTCCTGGATTTGGCAGTATAAACAAAGTTTTTCGGCTAAAATTCTCGTCGTTTTCTCAGCTGTATTTGCACTTTGTCATGTTAAATTAGGCCCGAAACATGTCTCTTCTCACTCTCACGTTTTGACTAAAATGGATTCCGAAGAGGAGGAGATTCCCATGTCTTTTGCCAGGTCTCTTTCTCCAAAAAAAGTCATAAACACATCTCAGCATGGTGACGGCGATTGTGACAATCCGGGGTCGATCCAAGTCGCGTTCCAAAATCAAAAAATTGCTTGCGAGTATTTCCGTCGAAAATAACAACACAATTTACGAAAATAACAATGGTTTGACTCATTTTTTGCCTTTTAAATATCTCCCTTCCATTCCAGAGGTCGATTATCTGCCAGGCCTTCCTCCCATCTCAGACGAATTCTCCATCAGCCAAGGATTTGCCGACGGTTGGGATAATCGCATCGTCTTCAATACAGGTAGTTCTATTCGGATTACTGTGATATTCCTAATCTTCAGAATATTCAAAAGCGGGAAAGAAAAATTGGGATAAAGACGCGACGGAGTACATGGGACGAGCAATGAGAGTCGTTGTGGCTGGAGCAAGACGAGTCGGCAAAACGGCTATTTTGAAGCAAGTCGCCTGTGTGGAGGACATAACCAGCCAGTCATATGAGCCAACCATCGACGACACCTACCAGGTTTTGTTGGAAGAAGCTGATCGACCTCGGGAGATTCTCATCTTCCACGACACCGGCGGAATTCCTGACTATGGGCCCGTCGAATTGAAAAAGGCCTATCTTCAGGTATTTGGGATCTTGAAAAACGTCTAAAATTTTGGATTCTTTAAAACTTGCAATTTTCTAAACCTTTTCACATTTTTTGTCCTGAAAGGCGATAAATATTCAGGTGGCGGACGCGTTTGTGCTGGTCTATTCGATGACGGATCATGAGTCCTTCAATCGGGTTGATCTCCTCCGGAAATTCATCGAACAACACCACTCCAAGGAGAAAAAGGAAGTTCCGATTGTGGTCCTCGGCAACATGAGAGATCTGGGAAATCGAAAAGTCGACCCAGAATTCGCTCAGGCTTGGGCGACCAAATCCAAAGTGAAATTGTTCGAAGTGACAGCCAAGGATCGAAATTCCCTCGTGGATTTTGTTCATTATTTGGGACAACGCCACTTCCATCCAATCAGTCAGTTTCCCGCCTTTTTTCCTGACAAATTCAAACCTTCAGAAGAATCGAAATTCTCGTTGTCGAAGAAATTGAAATCAGAGAAATCGAATGCCGCCATCCTGATGGACTTCTAGCCTGTGATAGCCGATTCTGTGCCTTTTTCCTATTACAGGTGCCACTCCTCCAGGTCCCCTTACTTATCCAAATTGTGTAAATAAAATGTTCTACGCTTTGAGTCCTCTCTCTCTCTCGCTTTCGACCACAACCCCAGTGTTGTCGAAGTCTCTACTGTCTGTCTCTTATCAGTCTTCCACTCTCTGGTCGTTTAGCATGACTGCTTTTCAACTTTCTTCGGATACTTTCCCCGTTCCGGCTGCTCTTTTCGTCGAAAATCGACAGAGATTGATCTCATCTCTTAAGGGAAAAGGCCCGGGTTTGGTGGTTTTGTTGAAAGGAGGAGAAGAAGATATGGCTTACGATACCGACATGGCCAGAGAGCCATTCAGACAGGTCGATTCTCTCTCTTTTTTAAAGACTTTTTTCTCTTTAGGAATCATATTTCTTTTGGACTTTTGGTGTTCGAGAGGCCGGATGTATGGGTTTGATTGATATCGACTCGGGGAAAAGCGTTCTTTTTCCTCCGAAACTTCCAGAAGATTATAAAACTTGGGAGGGAGAGTCAGTCGTTTTCTCTTTTCTTTTTATTTGTCTAGAATCCATCCAGCCGATTGGTTCAAATCCCGCTATGAGATAGACGAAGTCAAATTCGACGATCTCACTTATTCAACCCTTCTAGCCACTCTCAAGGATCTCAATCCCCAAAAACTCCTTCTTTTGGTTTGATTTATTTATTAGTCTTTTGAAAAAAATTCTAGAAAACAAATAATTCGGATAGTAGCAAGAGTCTCTCTCCTCCTGTGATCGCCGGATTGGAAAAGTGAGTTTCTTCTCGCCAATTCGAACAAGTTTAGAGTTCCTCGAGATGTGGTGACGTTATTCCCTATGATAGCCGAACTCCGAGTTTTTAAAACAGATCGCGAGCTGGAAGTACTTCGTTATGTGAATAAAATCGCCTGTGAGGCTCATAAAGCTATCATGAAACACATCCAACCCGGCTATTTTGAGTATGAAATGGAAAGGTGAGACCATATCTCCCAATCAATCCTTGTCAGCGCCTTCAAGCACGTCAGCTATTCGACTGGAGGATGTCGACACGTGTCGTATATTTGTATTGCTCCCTCGTAAGTCATTCAAGAGATAGAAGTTGTCTCTTTTAGGGGAAGAAATTGCTCCATTTTGCATTATGGCCACGCGAATGCTCCAAACGACAAGAAGATTGAGGATGGAAATATGTGTTTATTCGACATGGGACCCGAATATTCTTGCTTCGCCTCGGATGTCACCTGTAGCTTCCCGGCGAATGGCAAATTCACTGAAAAACAGAAACTCATTTATAACGCTGTCCTCGACGCGAATCTGACTGTTTTCCGCGAAGCCAAACCGGGAATTCGATGGACGGAAATGCACAAATTGGCGGAGAAAACCATCCTCGGCCATTTGAAAGAGGGAGGACTTGTGGTTGGAAATGTGGATGAAATGGTCGAAGCTCGATTGGGAGGAGTCTTTATGCCCCACGGATTGGGACATTTTATGGGTCTCGACACTCACGATGTTGGAGGATATCTCGGCGATGCTCTTCCTCGATCAACTCTTCCTGGATTGAAGAGTTTGCGAACTACCAGAACACTTCAGGAGAGGATGGTCATTACGGTAACTTTTGACTCAAAATTGAGCAAACAAAAAACAGATTGAACCCGGCTGTTATTTCATCGATTATCTCCTGGAAGAAGCCTACAAAAACCCGAAATTGTCCAAGTTTTTGGTGAAGGAAAAAATCGCCGAATTTAGAGACATAGGAGGGGTAAGTTCTTCCTTTGATTCGCATTGATTGGGGCTTCAGGTCAGAATTGAAGATGACGTTGTGATTTGGACAAAAGGAAACGAAAATCTGACAAAAGTTCCACGGACTGTCGAGGAAATCGAGAAGTTTATGGCCGATCGTCCTCAGCCAATTGATGCCCAGGAAATCAAGAAAAACATCGTTGAATATCTCAAAACCTCCTTCAATCTCTAGTCATTCCAAAGCTATCAATAAACATCTCTTCCTCAAGTCTAATTTCTCCACAAAATTCCGTCAAAACCTGTTGAGACGAAAATTAATCTCAGATAGAAGAAGATCTATCCATTATAGTTAGACGTCTTTTGATCAACTGGTTGTTGAAAATGAGAAGGAATTTTATTTTGGACGATTGGGAGACAATTAAACGATCTGATAGCGATGACGAATATAAGCCCGTTTTCTTAGCAAATGGACTCGAATATAAGGTCGAAAATGATTTTTTCTATTACCCACCAGTTGAGAAGGTTTGATTTTATTTCTATAGAATTTTACAATATCCACAGCCGATTCTTCCAAAAAGTTCAAGAAAGATGGAAGTAAAGGGGATGCAGAAAGTAGTAATGAAGAAGCTAATAAAAGTTGAAGAAAATGGCGAAAAGAAGCAAGCGAGGAGAAAAAGCTTAGAAAAAGATTCACTTTTCGAGTGGGATGTCACTCATCGAAGGGCTAACAACAACCATTTTGTGGTCAGTTTGAGTTTACTGTATCTATTCTTTCAGAGAGGATCTATTGTTGTCAGATGCTGTGATGCGGATTCTTCGGAGTTTGGTGAAGTCATTTGGATGGTCGACAGCTATCAGCTGCTCCAAAGATACGTCTTCGAAAGGGACGATCCAAAACATGGAAAAATCTTCAACAGGACGGCACGTTTTGCCGGCTGGTTGTGCGACGAACCCTGGAGTTATTTTCAATTAGAGTACGTCACCCTGGTGGATAAACAAAAGAATCGTCTGGGGGTAGTCACCTTTCCAACCAAACATCAGATTCGAAACTATCGGGAAAGAATCATTCAGCAGACGCCTTTCTACAACGAACTTCTTTCCAAATTGTTAGTTTTCTTTCCTTAAAATTTGAAATTTCGATCTTAGGAAAAAAGCGAAGACTGAAAAGGAAGACGAATTGAAGGAAGGAGAAATTATCGAGTGAAATCTTTAACCCAATAAATCATCATCTTGTTATTCAAACTTTTGATAAAATTTTAAAATAGATTGGTCGAATTCTTCTAGAAGTCTCTCTATACTGTACCGTTAATTCTGACTTTTTTTCTTTGCAAACCTCTAGAGGGAATCAAAAGTTAACATCGGAATTTGCGAAGACAAGTAGAAAACTCCAAAACTTCGGGGGAGCAGAGACCACACGGGAGTTCTTCACTTTATTTATGGCTGTCTTTCTCTGCTCTCTGGTGTTATCCCAGCCATGAGAGGAATTGAAAACGATTCATATAAAAAGCTCAAAAAAGCCCGTGGAAAATAGATCACAGCGATTGGATCTCCTAGAAAACGAAAGACTTATAAAACAAGTTAAAGTTGGCTGTTTCTCATCCGTGGAACGATGAATTTTGGAGGCTCATTGGGGGTGGCTGGCAAATAGCGACGTTTCCTCTTGGCTTGGGCTCTCAGATGGACATTCTCAATATCGTCAGGCGCAACTCGAGTGGCCACAATGATCGGAATTGGCGCCGGATCTTCCGGATCTTCATAGTCTGATTCAGGAATTGAGAGAGAGATACTCGGCCGAGGCAGCGGCGGAGGAGGGAAGACCATCTCCTCTCGGGGGATCATTGGTTTATCTCTTCGAGAGCGATTGTTTGCATTTTGACGGATCTCTCCAAAACGAACTCTCACTGCCGATGACCACAAGTCCGACGTCCACCAATACCTAAACATTTTAATTTTTGGCATCAAAATAAGCGTAGAAAGGACGCACCAATGCCAGGCGATGTAGAGCTGAAAAAGAAGAATGAAAAAGAGAGGAAATGAGAACAAACCAGAAAGAAATTGAGAGAAGTTCCGACGATATAGACGGCGAGAGCTGGCAGAGGAGCCGCATGGGGTTCGGCTAGAAGTGGCAGAATACGAGGAAGAGCTGCCAGAAAGAGAATTAAGAGACAAATACCGTAGAGAGATTGCTGGAAATTCACATTTAATTGATCTTCGCTCAGTGTTCCGGCCATTATCGTTTTAGGTCATCGTTTTTTGGAGTTCAAGTGGACAAAAAGACTTCCCGAATCCTCCCCCGTTTACTATATCCTCTCGCCCCTCCTTGTTCCTCGTCTTTCGGCAACAGGCGGCCTCTCTTCTTTCTTAATTTCTTTGCACTTTCGCGAAAAAAAACTGGCCGCGCGCTCGAGACATAGTTTGGCCCGAACAGTTGTCTCCCCCAAGGCCGAAAACTTTTCCTCCTCCGAAACAAAAATTACTATGTGAGAGGAGGATCTCTCTTCTGTTGACTCTGGGCGGCAGTAAACCGGAGTTTATTTTTGGTACATTTTTTGGTCGTTTTCCCTGTCTCCCCATCCCTCTCGGACTCCAATCGTGGCCAAGTTTTTTAAACGGCGAACGCATCAAACGAGAACACTTTTTGCCTCCTGCCTTGATGTACAGCATGTGGCTGTGCGATTTTACACTTCAAAACCTCTGTCGATTTTTTCGCTGAGAGAGAAGATGGCGGAGAAAAGAGAAAAAAAAGACGACGGACCTGGAAGAGCAGAGGCCAGAGGAAATATGGCTTCGGACGGCGGGCAAACGCCCATGGAAGACTGATGCAAAGCGAGAGACAATGCGAGACACACCTGAAAATTCTACCGTACTCCAACGAAAATTGGCTCAAGAGTTGAGCGGAATTTTCGAGGAATTCTCTCTCAAGTGGGAACAACTTTTTTTTTCCCTCCAAGGCCAAATTACGTTCTTTCACACAATCAAAAAATATATTTCAGAGAATGTTTGAACCCCGGGTGCAAGTTGTCTGATACAGTATGCACTCGCCGCAGTCTGTTGTCCCTCACACGTCATCTCCAAAAGTTTTAAAGCTGATTGACAACCCCGGGGAATCTTACCAGGCCAGTCGACCCATGCCTCCGTCCAAATATTCCGCCACACAGCCCTTCATCCCCCAAAGAACATAAAAAAGACCTGAAAGATTTGGAACTACGGTTGGGCCAAACCGATATCGAAGATGACGGCATCAGCAGCTTCTAGAGGGAGAGAACCCTGCTCGAAGTCACATCGAAGAACCTGAACAAATCCCTTTTTTTCGACAACAAATCCGCCGCCTGTTCTACGTGGCACGTTGACCGCATAGTTTGAGCAAATAGAAGGGTATTATTTTTAGGTAAAATGCTTTTATCTCGGCTTCCCAAAGGAGTGGCAATTGTGTGAAGGAGGGCTAAAATTGTCTGTTTTTCTCAGTCGAAGTGTCAAAAGAGAGAGAGTCAATCTTCCCCCGAGAGAGAAAGATAAATTATTTCTCGTTCTCTCTCTCTCATTCCTTGAGTTTAAAAACGATCCGTCCATTAGCCGCTCCAAATGCCCTCTCTGACACGATAATTAGTACGTGTGAGATTGTGTCTTCAATTTGATTCTAAAGGCACGTGTGTGTGGTCTCTCTGCCTCTAATTGAGTTCGGAGATTCAGCCCAGATAATCCACAAGTCGCACCTACCTTACTATAGACGTTGTAGCTGTGGGCGTGCTGAGCGATGCCCCAAATACAGACGAGGACCTGGAGGAGGCCAATCCAGAGACAGATCTGCGAGTTTAGGAAACGATAGGAGAAGATCTGGGAGGACTCGTCCTGGACAGAGACAAGGCCCATCGACTAGCCAGCCGGCTACACATTTATCATATCACGGAGGCTGAAGACTTTTTTATGGCTTCTTCTGAGAGAAAAGAGAGAGGGAGCGTCAGGTTTTAGTCCGTTGGTAATGATTTGAGCGGCGGAGCAATCAAATTACATTCCAACTAATCGCAGCAATATTGAGGCGACTAACTACATGAGAACCGACTGATTCCCACCACCAGAGGCTGAGAGACAAGCAAGACGCTTCATTTGACACAATCAGTACATAAAAACGAGAAAAAAGAACGACTCACTGGACGAGAGAAGGCGGACCCGTGAAGCCTCATCCCCTGGGGAGAGAGGGGGGCAGAAGGGGGGAAGATCACCGGGGGGAAGAAGGAAAAAAATTATTATTATTATTCAACCGGGTCGAGTTTGAGAAGAGGTTGACGCAGCTGTTGATAGGCCATGGCTAGGGTGTTCAATTGGTCGTCAATCAAGGGAAAAGTGGCCAAAAGAGGGGAATTCTGTTGGAGGAGTTGTGAGGCCAAAGTGACCATCGGCTGGGATGGAAGCAGTAATGAAGGAGCCAAACTCAGCGGAACATCTTCCATCTGGAAAAAGAAAAGTATCTTAATGATCAAAAATCCCGTTGATAAGGCCCGAAAAGTACCGTGTTTACCTGCGCGAATGGACTTTTTCGATCAGTTTTAAACTCCAGACTAACCTTGGGCATCGGCAGACCTAATCGAGCGGCGATTGTGGCCACATCCAATGTAGGAAATGATTCTTGGCTGTCCTGACTTCGTTCCATCGAGGCTCGGCCAGATTCGTTGTGAGGAGAGGGAGTTGAGCCAGCCAATGAGCCCGAGTCTTCGATCGAACTCGAGGCTTCCAGGTTCGGAGGAGCCTCATTCTGGGCCTCTTGGGAGCGTCTTCTCAGCTCCTTCCGCTTATTTGCAAACCAGTTGGCCACTACCTGTGGCGAGACTACCTCCTTCGGCATCAAACCGACTCCTACAAGTTGAATCTTTTTTTCCTAATTTCCAAACAAATCTACCTTTCTTTTCAGCTTGTAGAATTTGATTACACATGGTGGCAATCTCGATTCGTCGATTGAGATCTGGGAAGGGCGTTTGAGCGAAGAAAGTCTCCAAGACGCGGAGCAAGACAGGCCGAAAGACATATCTCTCACGCCGTTGGGGAATGAGTTCGCCATCTCCATTAGTCTCCAGTCGAGTCGAAGGGTCAGCCAAGAAGGCAGCCAACTTCTCCGGATGGCGTCGGCAATTCAAATACCAGCAGTAGATGTTCTTTCGACAGCGCAGAGATAACTCCCGATGGTTTCCGTTCAAAAGCTTCGAAATGTACGGCTGGGAGACGCCTGTCATCAACGCAACCGTCGTCTGACGCAATGAGTATTGTGTAATGAACTGCTTCATGTCGTGGATACAGGATTCCTCTCCCTGCTTCATAAACTCCTCCAATTCAGCTGGATTATCTAAGACAATTATGTCGTTCATTGGAGTTCTAAACACTTTTATCTCTTGGTTAGGCTATCGAATTACCTCAAAGATCGGATAGGTCGTCCACCAGAATTGGCGTCATAACGAGGGAAGGAGACGGTCGCCTCGGCTTCGGAAGCCGGCGGAACCGTCTGGACTGTTAGACGATCGGGTGAGAATCGTGGCGAAGTGGCGGAAATGGTAACCGGAACGGGATTTTGTGCTTTGAGATGTTGGATCAGAATGGGACTCGGCGATTTCTCCTCCTTCAGCTGCTCTGTGCTCGTGCCTTCAACGGCTGTGTCGTCCTCCAGCTTTTGCAGCTGGTCGAAGGCTTCAATGACTAGATTGGAAGTGCAACCCGTAGCTCGCAACCGTCTGATTAGTTCTAACTGCTCTACTGTGAATAAACTCATCTCTGAAAATGGAAAACTACAAAAATGAAAGAGGAGTCGTGAGAGAGCAGAGGGAATATCTGTCAACAGCGGCCACAAGTTCAAACCGACCATTTTTGAGACTAGCAGCACTAGACAAAGCAAATCAATGAAGGTGCTGTCTCATCTGGGAAATGTCTCGCGCCGACTAGTACATTTGTCTAAACTAAAACATTCTGTCTGTCAGAACATATTACAGTTTTTCGCGGAACATCTTTTCACCGGGCGTTACGGTAGCCGATATCATCGGAGGGGTTAAAAGGCGAATGAAAAAGTGAGGAATAAAAGTGGATTTTGAGAGAATAATTGCAAGCAAAAACCAGTCCCGGATGATCAAAAAAAAGCTGTCGGCAGGCTGCGAGAGAGAGAGAGAGCCTTCCACAAACGGTGGTGGTGGTGGTGGTTGCCCCCTGTTCCCCTCGCGGTTGCCGAAAAGTGCGCCGGTGTTGATTCAGAGCGCGGTATAACCATGCGCGGTGGAAAGTGCAAGAACGCCTCTCTCATTGTGAAAGGGGCGGAGCTAGAAAAATCGGGGTCAGCATAGTATTGGCCAGAACCGAGAGAGGCAGAGCTCAAGGTCGGCTGCACTTCGACGGCGAAAAGACGGGGCATGTTGCTTGCTTGTGTGTGTGTGCCACCAAACAACTGTCAAAACCGCCTCTCAGAACGCCGTTCAGCAAAAGGACAGCTGGTTCCAATATTCGACATGTGTTTAGTTAAACCTTCTCCTCACGCTTATCGCATTCAGATCATACTTTAATTCAAAAGACAGTTTTTATGGCTTCTAGGAGATCGCAATGAATCATCCAAAAAGTTGTAAGAGCTGCTAGAAACTGGAAGAGTGATTCGACTGACAGCCTGCTTCTGAAAGAGATTGATTTTGAAAAGAATGTCACGCGAAAAGTTTCCAAAACCGTAACCGGCTGTCCAAACAACTCTTTTTCCTAAAATTCTTCAGAAGGAGCAAAGAAGAATCAAAAAACGAGAGTAAAATTAGCTGATTTTCGAGATATATGTGTGGCCTGAGTCAGATTGTATTGTTGTCATTTTGTTTGCGCAGCTGAACTGCCGCTGAACGTAGACGAGCGCAACGACTTTTTATAAGGTTCAAAAGACTACAGAGAGCTCCTTATTCGGATCACATTTGCTATTAAAAGGGCCTCAGGAAAAGGCGGATGGCGATTGTGGGCACATAGCTAGAGAGTGTTGGGTCCTGATAACGTCTAAACTATGCTATCAGTCGACTGGGGACAGGACGTTCTCAAAAAAGATCGGACGCTCTGGCTCAACAACAAGGTCGAACTTCTGTAAAAATAAGAATGGATGGAGCCTTCGGCGGCAGACGGTGTTTTTTATGAGCAAACAGAGAGTCTAGCCTGAGTCTATCGTGTTCATTTCAGAAATATGTTCGGGAAATTAGCCGAATGAATACTCCATTACCCGGCTGCAAAGTTTCGATTCCATTTTGAATAGTAAACGAGTATCATGTACATGAAATTTGTGTTCTCTCAGATGACTTCTCCCCTTTTGTAAAGAACATTGAACAAGATACAAAGCGTGGGCTTCGTCTAGTCTCAACACTCATTTAGTACGGTGGATTTGAGCTGGTTGGATGGGTCTCAATTCGACGGATACGGTAGGTAGATATTTCGCGGTTCAATTATTCTCAGATACGGTAGGCCAGAGAGTAAAGTCTCCGAAAGAGTCAGCAAAAGCTTTCAACACAGGACGTCCTGTCCTCTTATCAGAAGCGACTATCTATGCGATTGAGGCCGTTTCTATACTAAAATGGTTCCACCTTTTTGCCGATTCATTTCCTACATGGCTCTCTCATGCATTCGCTATCCGGCGCATATAATGCGGGATCCGCTATGCATTCACAAAAGGACACCTTCTTGCATATTATGTGAACGTGTGAGATCGTTGAGCGATTGAAATTGAGACAGACAGACAGCCTTTTGGCTCGAGAGGGGGAGGACTGTCTTGGATTTTGAACTCATTCGGAGAAAAGGATGAAGAGGACAACCGGCGAGTTCAATCTCTTCTACCGGAAATTATCTAATTTGAGCCTTTCACCACAGGCTGTGCTTTCCAATGCATTTTTAAAAAGCCTTTACAATGGGAAAAGACTCAAATAAATATCAGATTTTGTGAAACTTATTTGACCTCTAGAAAGATTGGACTAAAAGATACCTATTGACTGGTGAGAGGGACAGCAGAACTTTTTGAGAAGATAATACCATAACTAGCCACTAATAGAAGTAAGTCTCTCTTCTCCTATTTTTGTAATTTTTGATGCTCATGTTGTAGAGGAGGAGACTACAACTTTGCAGAACATCGAAAATTAGGGGAAGTTCAAAAGGATCGAGAAAGTGGGCTTTTATTAGAGAGTTTGCGATAAAATTCGATTCAGAAATCGTCCACAATAGAAATATAGAGAATAATCGAGCAGACACGCTTGATATTTGTGAATGCCGATGAGATTGGAAATGACCGGAAAAAGGCCTCATAAAGTTTTTATTTGTTCATAATGAAATCATCATAAATAGTAGTTGGACACGCTCCGGTCATGGGTTGGAGAAGTTCCAGTCGGTTTTAGCCACCGCAACATCGAAAAGTTTTGTCATTGTTCCTTTGATGTTATCGTGGACTGAGACGGGCAAAGATTTGCAAAAATGATTAAAAGGGGGGTTTTTTTGGCAACAACGAGTTACGGTATTGGTAGGGCGGAATGGGGAGAGAAAAGATTATGAGTATTGCAGGTGCCTATGATCACCTCTAAATCGAATCAAGTTCATTGAGCGCTCCCTTTTCTCCCTCCCTCGCCTCATAGACACAAGGGGATAATTACGAGTTGAGGGAGGCAGATTATGCTCCCTTAATCGGAAGTTCACAGACTCGTCTCGAAAACCAATGTACAACAGTCTGTACTCATTAAATCTCTTTCAAGAACATTTTCGCATCGATGAGCCTTCAGACCAGAGACTGGGCTCGTTATGTGCTATGCGTTTGGCGAACATTTCACGCAGGGACGCTTTTACAAAATATTCAAACGCCTCAAAGCGTTCTAATTAGATCATTTTGGGATAACTTTTCTCAAGAGAGATATTCAATTAGATTTCATTTTGCTGAACTAACAAACTGAACTGAACTCTTTAGAAGCTTCGAGAGACAAAGCAATTTGTAATAAAAGATCTCTGTACCCCCTTCTGTCGCTAATTAGATCTCGTTTTGGACATTGTTTCGGAAAATATTGGGAGATTTGCAAAAAGGGACTTCCAAAGGGAAGTCACGAGATCTCTGCTCTTGTCTTTCTTCAAGAAATTTGGCAACATTTCTCTCCCGGTCGCCTTTGATACACACAAGGGGTACAGGTTGCGATAGCTTTTTTTGCTATTTGGAACGGGAACAACGAAAGAGTTTGTACGAATCAATTAATCGTCTCTTTTTAGTTTTGGAAGTGACCGTGAAAGAGCTTTGGATCAGTGGCTTTCTCCCCCCTCATTAGACTAATTTTATTGGGAAATTGAGTGGAATTCAACGGCTCAAAAAAGAGTCTAAGGTCTTGGAAACATTTAAAAGTAATCATCGAGAAATCAAATTGCTAGTGAATTTGCAATCAAAAGTTGATTTTGAACTTCGAAGGGCACAAACAGCATGTGCAAATTTAATTTTCTTAGAAATTTTTTGAAGATTCTCAAGGTAAGGAGAGAGAGAGAGAAGAGCCATTGGGAGATTCCCTTATAAGGGGAGAGGGAGGGTCAGCTGCTTCCTGACACCTGTCGACCACTAAACATTAGTTTTAAAACTTGATTCGAAAATGAACAGCTGCTCCAATTGGGTGCAAATTCCGGGATCTCATTTTTCGTTTTCGTCTCAAAAAATCGTCAAGAATCCAGAGAAAATCCTCTCTCCTGGCATGAATTTGATCTCTGCGCATAATGGCCAGGTGTCTTTTGACTTGACTAAGTTCATTCTACTCCCTCACGAGGCACAATGGTACAACAATCCAATGTTCAATCTGAATATTCCAACGTACTTCATTTCAAATTCTGTGCGCACACTTTAACTATTTAATTAGGCGTTCATTAATTCACATTTCATTTTACTAAATTACCGTATGCCTCGAGAGTACACCGCATACTCTCCAAAGCTTGGAGTGATGAAAAGGATCTTACAGTAAGCCTTGAAAGAACCTGTTTCTCCTCTGAGAATTTCCTTAGAATAAAAAGGATGGAGAATTGCCGTAAGCGAAGAGGGAAGAGGGAAGTCATAAAGCACGTGGGAAAAAGGCTAGACTTTCTTGAGAAAAAAGGCTATTTTTGATCGGTTTGGACATCTCAAGCTATGCCTTTTATCCCGAAGGAATCAGTCGAAAAAAAGCCAATTCGAAGTACACATTTTTTATGTTTTGGTGTACTTTGTAACAAAAAGTTTATGAACTTTTTAGCGATTCTACTCTCCATCCAGGTGGTTTTTTGTATGACCTTTGGACTGAGAAGGCTGAGGACTCTTCTCAACGAGAAAATGAGGACAAAATGAAGATGATCTGGTTGGCCTCTTTGAAAGAGAGAAGACCCTCAACGAGTGGAAAATTCTTTTGGTTTGAGTTCAGACGTACGTCGAGTTGTTTCTTCCCCATTCGAATTTTTTATTTTCACCTGTCGAACACGCTGAAAACAATTCTCCCCGTTGAGTTTTATGACATTTTTGATGAGATAAATTAAAAGTATGGAAGTTCAATTTACATACTAACGAGTCTCGGAGAAAACTTTGCAAAATTGATCGTTTCAATGATCAGTCGCACTTTTTCTTCAGAATTTAATGTAATCCTACACTTTCAGGGTTTCCTTCAGCCGAATTTTAAATCATATCTACAGTATGTCTTCTGGCGGAGGATGTAACTCCAATCCGAAATTTGTGTATCTCGTCGACGAATCGTTTCGGTTCGTAAAAGATTTTCAAGATTCGAATCATTGTGTAATCTTTGTCACCACTTTTTCCAGAGACTACGGTAGTTGAGAATGAAAGAGGAAACAGCTTATATAGACCAAAGAATCTCTGATCTTTCTAATCTCTTCCCATAGCTCCGTAGTCTAGACCCGACGAGAAATGGACGAAATCGTATCTGATTAGGAAGAAGGAAGAGAGAGGGAAAAGATCATTAGAATTTGGACTCTTTGGGGATCAAAAGAGAAACAAAAGTTCGTGTACTCTGACTTCATCCCGTTCCTCAAGGCCTTCTGTTCAGACTAAGCCAAATGAGTAAGAGAGAGAGAGATCAAAAGGCAGTCGAATCTCGGATTGAGGAGAAGAAGAATAGTAACTGATCTTTGGTTATCTGACAAGGGGAAAGATTGGAAGGGGAATTGGAAGATCTGTGAAGTTCTCTCGCTTTCTCTCGAAGGTTTGAGAAGATGGATGATTCGAAGGACTTCTCGATTGAACCCACACAGATTGTCAAAAGAATGTTGCGAGCCGAAAAAACAGGAAGGAAGTGGCCCAGGTAGACACATAAATCACCGGCGTCTCCTTCGCTTATCGCGCACAAATTAGGCTCAAGTTTCGGTTGCCAGTTTTTTTCCGATCGAGAAACCATGCATTCTGATAAAATGAATTATACCCGGTGGGGAATCAAAAGTCTCTTGAAGTGATCCTCGAAAGATCAAAAAAGGAGGAGAATCCCCCCTCCCAGTCTTATTTTTGTTGACTCGAAACTCGAAAGATGTTGTTGTTTGGGATCACCTCTCCAGCCCCCTTAAACTTCCAAAAATCAGCTGTCCTTTGATCAGCCCAGCAGCAGATCTCATAATGGTTAGCAGACTTTCGTCGAAAAAATTCCTAGACATTTCTCTCTCTCTTTCTCTCTCTTCAACCGACGGCGCAATCGGTGCGCCGGATCAAACCGTTCTGCGTGTGTCACGGCCTGTCTTCTCCCCTTTTGGCACAGTCTCTTTTGGCGAAAAAGTGCAACACATAAACGTTGCTTCAAGGTCGCATAGGAGAGCGACAAGCCAAAGTGAAAAACGAGGCATCAAGGGACCTACTTCTACCGTAAGCCGATGCTGACGGATTGGGAGTCGAATAAGCTCAAAAACATTCGTCTATTTTGTTGAGAGTGAGAAAGACGAAGGTTCAAGGCCTTCCGGTTGCTTGATCAGTCTTTGTTACGAGGAAGTCGAACCTTCGATTGGGAAATCATCTGGTTTTGGAGAAATCTTTTTTTAGACTTCAAAAATCAACAAAAAGTTTTTGCGCGAGACTTGGAGCAAAATTTGAAAAATGAGCGCGGCTGTTCTGACGAGGAGCTTCCTCAATTGAGCGATTGAGAACACACAAAATGATGAATGATTGCGGTAATTGGAGAGAGAGAGAGGGAGGAGAGGGAGTTCGGAAGAGAGTCCCGTACATGTGGTGGCCGGTAATTCGATTGATTTGAGAAAATTATAATTTGAGAGAATAAGTCAATTGTGCTGCTTTGTGATTGTTTCTTGCTTGGAGGCAACTACCGTATTTCTCTTTTGCAGCGATTAGGCTGGCATTTGTGTTTTTTGGAAGTCTTACAGATAATCTGGCTGTGAGAAGGACAAACATAGATTTTGATTCTTTGTTTTTTGAGCCCCAGGGAGCTGTAAGATCTTTTCCTTCGAGTATACGGTATTGGAAACTTCACGTACAAATTGTACTTTAAGAGCCGATTGGCGATCTCGTGAAACTTTAATCAGACCGAAGAGATTATACCCATTGGAGAGAGGGAGAAAAAAAGCTTTTCTCCCAACAGGTGAGACGAGAGAGAAAGTGAGTGAGTGAAAGCTACTTCCTTTTCTAGTTAAGAGACGAGGAGACATTCGACGAAAAGAAGTGGCGGAAAAGTACTCCGTTCGGGTGAAATGAAGGAAATAATCGACTCGATGTTCAGCTGGAGAATCTTCAGGAGAAACTGACTGAAAATTCTTCTCCTATCAGACAACTCTTTTAGGAATATTTTCTTCAAGAAAGCAGCTGAGCGTTCTAACTATTCGACTGGAAAGACATTTTCGTAATTTCAAGAGGGGGAATTGATCAGACTTTGTTTATTTGGTGGAGATGGAGGGATTCAGAAAATACTAAAACCTACAGGATTTTCAAGGAAAATTCTAGAGAAGATTGAGATGCTCTCTCTCTCTCTCGTAAGAAGGGAATGTTAGACTGTTCAGTTCACTAGGAGGGAATTAAGACAAATATTCGACCAGAAAGAGAATCCCATAGGATGGTGAAAAAAAGATGATCTCTCTCCCCAATTTCGACGTCTATTCGCGTGTCCAAAAATGGCGTCTGCAGATTAGAAGAGGAGACCCCGGCTAAGCGGCTCAGGAACTTCTTTTTTTGTAGTTAATTTGATGACAGAATCCCCAGGAAAAAGTGAGGGGGGTTGGACGAGGATTAGAGGGAGAGAGAGAGAGCACTGAAAAGACAAATTGTTAAAATAATCCTCCAGACGGAGGTGAGGATTATACCGTCAAAATGAACTGTCTTTGTGGCTCCATGATGATTGGATACACCTGCTGCTGTTTTCACGGGAAATTTGCCCGACATAGAGAAACATGGGAAATGGGACCGCAGACGGGCGACGAGATAATTATGGGGGAGAGAATCCTGCGCACAACTGAAAATTGCAAAGATTAGACATCTTATGGGAATTCATCAAAGCCTGATCAGATCAACTAAAACGATCTCCTCTCTGGGGGAAAAGCCTGAGATTCTCTCTGACCTCAGGGGTTCTAAGATGGACAAAAAGACCTTTGATTGTACGAACGAAGAGACACCTGTCTTCTGAGAGATATGAGACTAGTTGTATCAAATTAGTTGGAAAAGATTAAACTTTGGTCTTTTTGACCAGACTCATTATTTGCACTCATACATATTTCAAAGCAGTTTTTTTCTCTTTAGGGCGAGATAAGGGATCAGATTCAAGGTTCGTACCTACTTGAGTTTCTGAACTCGACGCATCTTTGTATTGTCTGATCGGCGAGCAGAAAGTGAAGGATGATGTCAGACGATAATTATAGTGGATGACTAGATTCTCGGAAAATTATTTCCCTCTTTTATAGAGTAAATTCCATGTACAACCGACGCTCTACTGATCTCTAGGAGAAAAGGTCTGAACACGGACATGGTTCGTACCTGAGAGGGGAGTACTTCTCGGAAATTCCATCTCAAATCTTATACAATTAGCTAGTTTTATAAATCAGAGATCTGGGTCATTTCCAAACCGAGGAGATTTCAAAGGAACAGTCATCTCTCTCTCTCTCTCTTTCTCTCGTCTGAACAAAATGAGCTTTCTATAAACTGGAGTAATCATCTTCCCTCTGATTGCCAATCTCGTTGTGTTCTCCCCACTCTCTCTCCTTCGCCATAGAAGCCATAGAAATAAACGATTCCAAATTAAAACGACTCTTTCTGTTTTTTGTTCGACATGTTTAGAAAATCTTTCGATTTGGTTCGAGCGGGTTTGATTTGGGTCGGATATTCACTCAGGTATGCGGTCTAAAGATGTTCGAACATCCCCCGCTCGCTTTCGAGTGATTTTGATCGTGGGAGGCCGTCTGAGCCAACAAATAAATAGTTCATTTGACCCGTCAAGTTTTCCGTTAAAAATCACAAAGAATCAGATTCCTCCCGAGGTGGAGTGATGCCCAAATTCTGGGACGCTCTTCAGACAATAGCATTCCAGCAGTCGGACTGCCGTTGGCTTGAGTTGTTTCTTCATCTGCGGACTGAAATTTCTTTTTTATCGCATTGGAGAATCAAATACAAACCTCCAAAAGATGTACATATAAAACAACACAGCATGATCTGAAATGTTGGATTATTCGAGAAAATTTATTGAAATCTTCTAGAGCTACATTAACCCAAAAAAGCTCATCAAATCTGAGCAAAAATGGTGTTTTTTTTTTAAAGAGGGAAAACTCACGGAGATAATACATCAAGTAGGTCATATAATGGACGAGATGGAAGATTTGAGTGTCGGGATTCCACGAGTATTGGAATATCCTCATTATATAATTTGGAACATTCAGCAAGACGAAAGTACTGTAATTTATCTTTTGGAAGGAAATGTCAAAATACCTGGTCACAATGAGAAGAGTCCGACTGAGTTGAAGATCAGAGGAACGGAGCTTCCCGCATCTCGAATTGGAAGACATTTGAGATTGGCCGGGACCACTTGGGATTCCCACACTTGATCCGGTCTGGGTTACAGTAGCCGTTGCGTTCTGTTTAGTCTGGCTCGGAGATAATAGCAGTCGCTTGGCTGAAGTCGTCTCATCCTGTGGTTCCAACTGAAAAAATATACAAGTAGGTCGATTGGACTTTTTTGGAAAACACGACTGTTTTCCCAGCTCCAATTGTAACTTACATATCTCACAGTTATTTTGTCTTCGTGTTCTATGTGGTTGTTATTTGAGAAGCGAACTCGTAGAATTCCAGCAGAGTAAATTTTCATGCACTGTCGATATCTAAACGTCGTTTGTTTGGGAAAAACCAAAGGATTACCTGAATGTGGAGAAAGCATTGACGACGATGATGACAATTGACGGGAGGATCGTACAAACCACCGTATCCATCAGCGTAAAAATGAAATAATATTGAGAGACTGGATATCTAAATTTAAATTCTTTTTTTTGTATCTCCCTCTAATAGATACCCGAAGAAGGTGGCATGCATGCTGAGACCGCAGAAGCCGACGATATGGCCACTCGGAGTTCGTTGCAACTCCTCACCGGCAAAGAGAAAAACCCAGCAGTAGAGGACAGCCGAGAGACAGCAAGTTCCAATCGTGAGATAATTTCCAAACTTTTTTGTGCAAATATATTTCCGAACTCCTGTTGAATTCTACCGTAATTTGAAAAAAAGAAAGAACCTGGTCGATAGAGGACAATCATTCGATCACAAGAGATCCAAGAAATCATCCAAACGCAGATGAAATCACTCCAATGGGCCAGAAAAGTGAAGATCTTACATCCGATCTCATTGTGTCGATATAGGGAAATTGTATATATTGAGTCTGCCCACGTCACCAAAAGCTGAAATCTTCTCGGCTTTTCATCTTCCTTTCAATCTCTCTTTTATTTTCCACTTTTTTAATGACTTTTTTAGAATTTGATCGTTGGCGCTCAATGAAGGGAAAGAACTCATTAGCAACTTTAAAAGTGAATAGAAAATGCTCTCCTCCGATGATGTGCAACATACTGTACTTTGCTCTAATTAACTTGTGGTATTTCAAAAAGATAATGGTCTTGTTTGTCAGAGCGTTATCGGAATTGCTTCGAGACCCATAAAAATGACTTCAAATTATAGTAGTCAATGGCCGTTTTGGCAAATTGCGCGTAGGCTCGCCGCTCTCTCGGCGATCAGCATAAAATTTTGAGATCTCTCGTGAAGCCAAAACTAACCGTCGAAAGAAAAAGACAACTGGAGAGAGACAAAACGCACAAATAAGTGTTTGAAGTGAGTCGTTTCAACCAGAAGTTAGTCCTGAAAGTTTTTAGAAAGTGATTGATCGACTTTTTGATGAAAAGGACTGACCTGATCAACATGAGAGCCATTGAATTGCCTACGATTCCAACCATACAGAAAAGCGGCAGAAGATACGACGACTTCTGCCTGACCCAGAGAATTGTGGCGGACGTTTCAACTTTTATTAGCGTTTAGCTAGTCAGGAGGTGGAACTTACTTTTGAGATAGACCTCATAAGCACTCGGCCAATTGTCCAAAAGATCCGAAAAGAACGAACCCGTCGAATTTGTTTCCATTTCTGAAGAAGAGGAACTTGACAAAAGCAGACAACCAAGTGGTAAATATACTGCGAATGTGCATATACAATTCGAGGAAGGAGCACTTTGAGGAGAAAGAGAGGCTCATCGACTCGACTTATCAGATTTGAAAGAACTATGTGCTCCAAGAGATCTTCCAAACATCAGCGAGAGCTTTCACTTTTTGACTGAAGAAGGAGGACTCGAAAAGAGCCGAGAGAAAGGGCAAGGAGAGACTTGAAGAGGGTCACTAAAATGGCATAAAGACTGAATCAATGGGAGAGAATTTTGGGCAATAAAAGGAGGCGTTTCCAGGGAGGAATACGTGCTGTCAGAAATGGAATGAGAGGCGGAGATTTAGGGGGATCTACAGTAGTCCCTTTCGAATTAGTCTGATGGCTTAGAGGGGATAATGAAGGCCTTTTTGCGGAATTTCTATTTTGGAAGTGACTTTTGGCCGCAACAATAAATTGCAACAATGAGCGTATCAAGCGTTGATGGCGAAGCTCAGTTGTTGCGCCTGCTCGGGATGACGGCTGTCGAGAGGAGACGAAAAGAACAGCCGCTAGCGAGGGAAGGGAGCCAATTTATGGCTATCTCCAGGTGTCCCGTAAATTCACTTGCTCTATTTGTGTGTTCTCAAGGAGGATGGAGGAACGAGCTCCTCTCACGTCATCTTTCACTCATTCTGACATCTGGAAGAATCGACTTATCCATCTTCTAAATAACTAGAAGGCAATGAGATTTTCCTTTAAAAGAAAATAGAGAGCTTAAATCTGTTGATCCCCTTTGCCCTAAATTGGGGCTCGTGTAAGACTCTGCTTCTGGAAAGGGGCAAAAGAACAAGACAATTATGACCATATTTTGCTGCGGCTTTTAAAATGTTTTTGGAGTTGCTAAAACAAACTAAAGGAAGAGGAATTATTTAGATGTTTCAGAGCAATTCTGACACAATTTGAGGCGTTTGAGACAACAAGAAAGAGAGAGAATTGAGTTGAAGTTGTTTCAGACAAATTTGGATGTTTTTGAGCGAAGGATTTCTCTGGAATTATTCAACCTTTTCTCTCGTCCTTTCTCGGAAGTTTCAAGTAATTCTAAGAAGTTTTGGCTAAAGCCAAAAGATCCTAAATTTGGTTGGAACGGAAAATAGAAACATTTACAAAATATTTGAACACATTTTCTGCAAATTTGGAGATGTTTTGTTGGCTTGAAAAGTGTAATAAAAATAAATTTCGAGGAGGTCTGAGAGTGCGTCAAAAGAGAGAAAATTGAGCCGAAAGGACAAAGTAATTTCAGCCAAAAAGTCGGGTGTGGGCGAGCGAGAGGGATAAACATCCATTGGTCAGTCAGTTGAATCAGTGCCATTAGCTTTTTGAATTTTTGGAGAAAACAGAAGAAAAAGGAGGGAGTCTGCAACGATTTGAGTCAAGAAAGAGAAAACAGAAATTATTCTTTGAATTTGCGGTGGACCTATTGTTTTTGACTCTAAAATTCAAGCATTGAGCTCCGTCGAAATGGCCATTTTCGGGGCTTCAGGCGTGGCGAATTCAAACCAAAAAAGCGTCGTCTCGTACATCGAATTTTCAAAGGGAAGATGCCCCCCCTCCCCCCGGAAGAGCGTCTTTCCGGCAGAGAAATCTTTTTCTCCAAAAAGGAAGAGAAAGCAAGAGAGATTTTGAAAAGGCGAGAGAAATACGAGGAGGGGAGAAAATGACACCACGAGGCCAATTTTTTATGGGCGGGGAGCTTCCGATGACCCGGTTGAAATGGGCCGGAAATTGATGTCCAAATCTATTATTTTAATGACTTTTTGACTCTGAGTTTCTCTCATATAAATAGACCAACAGAGATTTTCAACCCCAAAAAGCGGAAGATCAATTCTCTTCGCAAAAAGCCGTCCTTCATCCTGGGATAATGCCTCCATTACGAGGAAAAAACGAGAGAGAGAGAGAGAGAGAGAGTGTCCTGAGCCAGGAGAGAATTAGTTACAAGAATCCAGACTTATGTAAATTGGCTCCGAGGACGTTCGTGCAATTAGCAACTTGACGTTAACGGCCTTCAATTTCGAAAAAAAAGATTGGCTCAATTCACCAAGATGTTGGGAAAAGTTTCTCAACAAACAAAATGCCTTCCTTTATGACTTTGAGCTGTTTGGATAGCTAAGGACTTCGTGAGAAAATTCGTAAAAATTTCCTGGAAGGCCTTGAGTCGATCCAAAGCAAGGAGGGGCTTTATTAGATCAACGGCCGAGCAGAGACTCGACGACGAAACAAAAGCCTCCAGTCTCTTCTCATTCGATTATTCTTCTTATGAAAAGCTCTATGAGGTCATCGGAAATGACAACAAATTTGCAAAAAATAGGAATAAACAGAGCGAGTTCACGTGGTCAAGAACATGCATAGGGAATGGAGGTCAATGACGGCACTTCCTACAGCAGCTGTAGTTGGCTGACTAGATGCGTGTTTTTGGCGGCGTTGAGACTGCATTCGGCACTTGGTTTAATCAAAGGAAAACAGCCTCAAACCGCTGGGGAGTTCCGACCACTTGGAGGCCATTTTTCCTTTTTCTGAGGGCACTTTTGACGGCATCAAGGCACTTTCTAGGGAATTGAGAATTTTGAGTTTCTTTTGAGGATTACTTTCTTTGAAGAGAGAGAGAGAGAGAGTCGAAGTGTTTGTCGAAGAAAATGAATGAAAGGACAAATTTGTATTGAGAAGTGAGGCTCGATTGATTTGTTTGTCGCCTCCTTTGGCTGACTAATTGCCCTTAAAATACGGTAACTCTCAAGAGATTTGCAAGGCCAATTGAGTTATTAGTACGCGTGTCCACCCGGTCAAAACAAGGGAGTAATCTTAGATTCAAAAACAAAATTTCAATCGTGTTGGCAATAACTCTTTCCCTTGAAGAGTTCAGAGTGCACCAGAGAGGAGACTTGCAATGAACTTGTCAGAATGCGTCGTCAACAAGTCCAAAAATATTGGATGATGGATGTGAAAATTATCGTAAGCTCTTCTTTTTAATCTGGAAATCAAGTTGAAAGATGCTTTTCGCTCTGCTGTTGGTCTTCACGAGTGTGGCTGCGCAAATTCCGGCTCAGCCTCACCCAGTTCCGTATAGTCGGATCATTCCGGAAAATGTGGACTTCTCAGGAGCACCGGATACGGTCAAATTGCACAATAGAAGCTTGAACGACTATGGGATCGGCCTGTTGGCTCCGAATGGAAAAATCCGTGCTATGCAATGGTTTATGAAGAAGAAGAATCTGTCAGTTCTCTATTGGGATGTGGAGAGATATCTCGAGATTTTGGCCTATGCTCATGAGCTCATGGAGTGGGGACCCTCTGGGCCTCCTGGTGGCTTCTCGATCACAAATTTGCCAAAGAAAATTCGAAAGAAGCGCAGTCTTGATGAGACCGAAGCTCAACTTTATGTCTCTCAGATCCAGCCGGTTGTTAAAAGTTTCGGGAAATGGCTTGAAGGAACGACGACAAGACAAAAGAAAGAGATCAAGGGAGAGATCGTGACTTTGTTCGATGAGGAAGCTGAGAAGACATTTTTGAAGGAATATCTCAAAGGAAACGACTATCTGGAGGCTATCGGAAGCTACATTCTTGTTCCGAAGGACACGGACCTCGGCTGGCTCCAAGGCCTTTTCAGGGAGATTAGCAGCCAAGAGAGACACAAACGCCAGCATCTCGACAAGCTTCGCAAACTCGCCGATAAGTTCAGAACCAACAAACTTTAATAAAGTTGTGTCTCTGACTTCCCGGAGGGGGCGAGTTATGCATAAATGCAGGCATTACGGCGTTCTTCCGCCTACTTTACGATTTTACTAATTTTCTGGAGAAGCGTCCCAGTATTGCTTGAATTTTATTTCGGCAGGTGTCTTCTGTAAGATATTCTGGCAACTCAGAGTCATTGTATCCTTAGAAAACTTTGTAGATGAGAAAAGTACTGCTTTAGAAATTCTTTCAAATATTTCTGCTCTAATTACTTACAAGCTTCCTTAAACAATCGATGACCTGCTAACCCGTCAGCTGTTCCTTGTCCGGTTCATTCACGAGGATGTTGCTCATCCTAGTCGTTTTATTCTCTATATGTTCGGCTTCAGAACATGTTTCTGTTAGTTTCCGCGTCCGTCCACACAACAACCTGAACGTTTCTTCGATTCCCGTTGAAGTCCTTATTCTTGGTGATTATGAATCTCCGGAAAAACTTCTCGCTTCTGCCCAAATCAATGTGGATAATACGTACACTGCACAGCTGATATTGAAACAAACTAAATTTGCTAATTCCTCTAGAATTGTTAAGCTTCTTTTTCTAGAGAAGAGCTTTCTCCAGAGTAAGAAGTAGTGTCTTTTAAATAAAATCTAATAGATTATGTTGAAATGAAGCTGAAGAAAGAAGGTCTCACTCATCTCAAGATGACAACCGAAGATTACAGACTCCACATTACTGGAAATGTTGATACTTACGTCGAAAGTAGGTTATAGAAAGATGAAAAGAAAAGACTATTCTAGCTGATGTTAGCAGTTCATCAAATGGATGTGGCTGTATTACAAAAAATTGTGCTTGCTGTGAAACTCTTAATATTCCTCGTCTTCAATTCCAACATACAAGTAAGCGCAGAATTTCATTCCAAAGATATGGCAATTATAGTTTGCGCTAATATTTCTTATAATCCTGAAACTATTGGAATTGATCTGGCCATCGGAGTCGACGGATACTATTATAAGGAAGAGATCTCAGGTAAGTAATATAAATTCAAAAGACCAACTTTTTAAGCCCGTAATCCTCCTCCGATTTGCTTTGATATTCCTGGAGCGAAAGAAATTGCCGCACTCTGCTTGGCTTTCAAGAAATTGGACCTGACTAAAACTCATTTAGCCGGTTGTGCAGAAGTTGAACTAGAACTGGCGCATTTCCGCGTGGCCCATATTGCTTTGGGTTGTTTTGATATGCCAATTTGATTTTTCAATAAATTTTTTATAGCTATCTGAAATAAAATACAAACTTCTTATGAAAAGTCTTTCTGTTTTGATGGACCTGCAGGAGTACCGGACATAAATGATTCACTCTCAGGAAATTGGCTATAATCAAAATTTCGTCGTGGTGGAATAGAGTTTTCCTCGGTAGTTTGTCCATAAGAGCTGAAACTATCTCGCTGAGGCATATCGTATATAAAATTGTCCGATTGTGTCGTTTGACCTCTATGCTCCTTACGCAATCCTTCATAAGTTGTTTCCAAAGGAGCTCTCTGAAAAGTAAATCAATTATGAAAATTATCCTACATATTGTACTTCAGGAATTGTATTTCCTGATCGATGTTGCTGGCGAATATAGTCGTATGTCATTTTTTTAGTCTCCTGTCCTTGATACTGCAAGAAAAATGAAGTAATTAATAAGAAAGCACCTAACCTTATTCCAATATTCTCCGATTTTTGGCAAAACTCTTTCTCTACAAGTTCTTGACGAAAAATATATAGAGCTGCCGAAAAAAGACATAGTGCCTAAAGCTGCATAAAATGGCCAGCCCTTTGGTCCAAAGTGATATTGACTTGGTAAGCGTGTTCTAGCAAAATATAGCGTTCCTAACGCTAAAGCCGTGAAAGGTGCTGCTCGAGTCAGAGACATCTAAAATCAAATAACTTGAATACAAATTACCAAACCTCAGTTGAGCAGTTTCTTAGCAGGTCTTGCACTTCCTTCATTTCATCGCTTGATAATTTGTTAAAGAGATGTTGGAGTTCTTCTGGGTTTAGCTCTTTGACTGACTTAATCGGCTGTCCATATTGCTCAGAATAAGGCTCCATCTGGAAAGGCTAGTTATTAGTTGCAAATAATTAAAATAGCTAGCTGTGAAGTTAATTAAAAGTTGGCCAGTTTTTGTAAGATTCTTCTGAAAAGAAAAAAAGCTATGTTGGTTTTTTACATTCTAATTATTTAAAAACTTAAACAATAATATGAATTGAGTCAAGCTGTATATTAAACGATGTAGCCAGCAACACTACTGCCAGCCTATGCCCCATTCACACAAAACAGTCCTTTAAGTTAGAGGGCTTGACGTACGTCAGACCGGTCAACGTATTGACCTCGGGCTTTCCTTCACTAATTTCTCAGTTATTTGTAGACTTTTTGACATTTTTTTCTTTGGATTGTGAACTTTTTTACTTGAAACGCTTCCCAACCTAGAAACACTTAAAGACAGCTTGATTTTTAACATTTTTCGCCATATGACCTTGCGTTCGCGTGACTCATATATCTCTCGTCTTTGTCTGTGTAACCTGCTTTTTTCAGGACCATCTGCTATGGTAGAGAATGCATACTCTATGCATTGCTCTACTTTTTCCGATTGCTGGTTAGTTTTAGTAGTTCCTATTGGTTATCTTTATTTCAGGTTTATGCCTAAATAATTTTATTGATAATTTTGAAACACTGAATTACAATACAAGATCTACCTCTAACTTACGAAAGAAAAGAGCGGCAGGCTATTCAGAACCTGTTAAATTAAAATTTACTGCTTATAATAAGTGCGTTTGTTTGTCTATAATTAGCTTTGCCTTACAGATCCTTTGACTTGAATTTACTACCTCTCGATGAAGATAATAGTCCTTTCCGCTCTGATCACTATGTAGATGTAGACGGAGAGTATGCAGAAGTGAACCCTCATCACTTTTTATATGAAGGCTTTTTAGACAGTGAGACCATTTACATTTTATTTAGTTCTATATTTAGACGATCCATATTCACGGGTTTATGGTTCAATTATTGATGGCGTTTTTGATGGTCATATTCATACATCAGGCGGCCACTCTTACTCAGTTGATAGGATAAGCAAATATTTTTCTATTGGAGAAAGACCAAGTAACTATCATTCTGTCATTTATCATGATGACGAAATAAATCATTCTAAATTTAGAGTGAAGAGGTATGCTAAATTACTAATCTTACACATATAACAGGAATACGGAAGCTAAATCTAAAACATCGAGTTGTGCCTTGAATGAAAGGACTAAAAGGTCGATGGAAATAGTTCAACACTCAGCTGAACGACCGGCTGACGAGTATACGAATTACATGACAATGTTAGTTTTTTCTTCTTAAAATTACAGTCTTCTCTAGGAATGGACGTCAAAAAAGAGCAACAAGAGACCACAAAGGCCTTTATAATGTTAGAACATGCTCTTTATATTTGCAAGCCGACCATAAACTTTACGAGCATATAAAAAAGAAAGAAGGCAACAACGATCCTATAAGGTTTTTTTTTTAAAAAATTATATGCACTCAACAAATTCAGAACGCGTGAAGAAATTGTTAGCCTTTTCTATAATCATATTAAAGCGGTTAACGAAATATACGAAGGAACAGACTTTAATGGCATCAAAGGCCTTCATTTTGTTATTCAAAGAACATCGGTAAGTTATTTTCACATTTAAAATAATTTGTCTAGATCTTCACACCAGATACGTGTGATCGTGGAAAATCAAAGGACGGCTATGAAAATCCATTCTGCGAAGAGAACGTTGATGTTTCAAATTTCTTAAATTTGAACTCGCAAAGAAATCATTCTGCCTTCTGTCTAGCTTACGCATTAACTTTCCGAGATTTCGTTGGAGGAACATTGGGTCTAGCATGGGTTGCAAGTCCTCAATTTAGTAAGTTGTTTTCATGTATATTTAATTTATGTTCAGATACCGCCGGAGGTATTTGTCAAGTATATCAACGTTATAATGAGGGTTCGCGCGGTTGGGTATACAGATCGCTAAATACAGGAATCGTCACCTTGGTAAATTACGGAAATCGTGTCCCAACGCGTGTTTCACAGCTTACTCTAGCTCATGAAATTGGACACAATTTCGGCTCTCCACACGATTTCCCATTAGGTATGCAAATTTTCTATAATTTTATATTATACACATTTAGAATGCCAGCCTGGACTCCCAGATGGAAATTTCATTATGTTTGCATCTGCTACATCAGGAGATAAACCCAACAACGCCAAATTCTCGCCTTGTTCTATCGCCAATATTTCAAGTGTCCTAAACGTAGTGCTTCAATCTGTCCCAGTTGATCCAACTAAAAATACTGCGTCAACACTAGCAAAACGGAATTGCTTCCAAGGTTAGTTGTTTGGGTATATTATTAGTGTATTTATAGAGCGTACATCTGCCTTTTGTGGAAACCAAATTTGGGAGCCCGGAGAGGAATGTGATTGTGGTTTTTCTCAAGCCGATTGCGACCAAATGGGAGATAAGTGTTGTGTTCCTCACGAAGCAGGCAGAAACGGAGGTGGCCCAGGACCTTGTAAAAGAAAGGTAAACCACTTTCAAATATCGCCTTAAAATTACATTTAGGTTAATGCTCGGTGCTCCCCGTCCGAAGGGTATTGCTGCAATCCTGACACATGTGGCCTTCATTCTGCCCATGAAACGAAAGTATGCCGAATGGTTAGTCTACAAGCTGCCAGAAAAACTCTCAATTTAGGAATCTGAATGCAGTGAAGCTCAGATTTGCGATGGTCTCTCAGCGCAATGTCCGCCTTCAGCTCCGAAGGCAGACGGTCTACCATGTCAAGATAGTACAAAGGTCTGTTCCAGTGGAAGCTGCAATGGATCTATTTGTGAACTGGTCGGACTGAAGGATTGCTTCCTGACAGAAGGAAAACCTGATGAACTTTGCTATCTAGCATGTGTCAAAGATGGAAGTAAGCAAATATATAGAAATATAGCTTTCAATTATTACAGAATGCACGTCTAGTGTAAATTTGCCCGAGTTCGCATCGAATAGAACGAATTTTCAACAGAGTAACCGCCATGGCCAAAGCGGTCTTGTTCTTCATCCAGGATCACCTTGCAACAACTATAAAGGTTTGATTTATTAATGCTACATTTCTATTTACTTTTCCAGGATATTGTGATATTTTCCGCAAGTGTAGAAGTGTTGATGCTAATGGACCACTCGCCCGTTTAAAAAATCTTCTGTTTGACAAGAGGACTATAGAAACAGTTTCACAATGGGTGCAGGTATTTGTTCTAGTTTTTCTTTCTCAATATATTGTAGGAACATTGGTGGGTGGTTGTAATAGCTGGCTTGATTCTAATCATATTGATGAGTTTATTTGTAAAGTGTTGTGCAGTTCATACGCCGTCAACAAACCCAAACAAGCCTCCAGCGCTTAATATATATCAAACACTAACACGGCCATCGACGCTCATCGTTAGTTCATATTTAGTTCTCTTTTACGATTATTTTTTAAGAGACAGAGAAGACAAAGGCATCGTTCTGCTGCACCAGCGAGTAATGGTTCTACTCCTGCAGCTCGTCCCTCCACCGCACCTGGAGCGGCTCGGAATAATGTTAGGCCCACTGCACCGCCCATAAGTCCTCCGCCAATTCCGCTTATTCCGATTGGATCTTCTCAAGCCACGCCAACGGCAGTTATTGTTGTTGAGCCTCCTCCGCCTTATACACCGGCAGCCGATCCTAGTACAGCAATGGGTGGTCCTCCAAGGGGCCATAGAAAAAATAAGAGGCAAACTTCTGCTGATGTTCAACCGAAGTCGCGTTCCAAGCCCAAGTAAGCCTATTATTAACTCAAGACGCGTGTCATTCTTTATTCACTTGTATTTTGTCATTTTTTAATGTTGAACAAGTTGCCTTTCCCGTGTATTTGCATCTTCTTTGAATCTCATAGCATTCCGCTTGTATCATTACGGTGTTTTTATAGGAATTGTCATTTCCTGGTCTCGAGTCTTTTAGCCTTGCACATAAGTTCTTTCATATTGTATCTAAGTCCATTAAATAAAGTTATTTTGTTTATTAATTTTTTTGCAATTTATCTTTGGGAATTGGGCTAAGAGGCGAAATAGAAATAATTTGGAAAAAAATGTTCTTTATTCGGGTTCTTGACCTCTAACATCAATATAAACACTTTCGCACCACCTTCTGCAACGCTCCCTAGAAAACCTATCCTTAGCCAATTTTTGCCATGCATCCCGAGTAAAATTCAATAAATAAAAGAGATAGTGTTCATTAACCCTATTTCTTTTCCTGAAATTTATATTTACTTTATTTCTAACTGTCTTACGGTTTCTTTTTTTCTTCGGCTATATTAGATACTCCTGCTAGTAGACTTATTCCACTAAATCTATTAATTTCATTTAATAATATTCTTGTATTGGTATCAACCTGATTTTTTTAAAATAAAAATGAGAATTACTGACCTGGTCTTCTTCTCGTTCCGGGGATTTCTTCTTTCTTTTCAATTCAGCGGAGCAATAATACGAAAACATTTGTGCTAACTGTTCGATGGTTGCTAAATCCGTTTCTTTTACTAATTTTTCTAGCGGCCGCTTAAAACTTTGGCCATCAATAAAGAACTAAATTTATTATGCAATTATAAAAAAATATTTGATACCTTTGAGAATATTAAATTGGCTTGACTTATCTTCTTAATTTTTACTAATGCGCTGATAATTTGAGCGATCGTTTCTGATGGTGATTGTATCTCTTTACAAACAATTAATACCTTTCCTGAAATGCTATTTATACATAAATTAGCTTACTTACTGATAATTCTAGACTTATATTTGTCATCTTTAAGAATATATTCCCATAAATAGTTAATGCCTGCTTTTGAAAGTGTTAGAGATGCAATATTTTCCCAGGAATTTACTGCTTCTTTGACATTGGGCCTATAAATCTACTATAATTTTACATATTAAAGGTTACCTGGCTTCTAGTACAGCTATAGTCCAAGCGGCAGAAATTAGATCCACACAATGTTTCGGATTCTTGGATAATAAGTTAAACAGTTTAACTGTATCTTCTGGATTGTCTAAAAGGCTAATTCTCAACTAATAAAGTACTTACCTGTGTTTAATACTTTAAGGAATGAACAGGCAATATCACTTTCGGAATATTTTCCTCTATTATAAATTAATGCTTCTTCTTCTACATTTATGAGCTTATGTTTTGCTTCCCATTTCAATTGTACAGAGAAAGAGTAATTATTAACGTTGAATTCATCATCGTATACGCTATCATTGCTTTCAAACTCCTAGTATATTATTAGCCTAAAATTAAATTAAATCTTACCTCTTTTATGCCTCTACTTAATACAGAGCTCAATGTTGTATAATCTTCAAGAAATTGAGGTATCGCAGGCAAGTCAATAAATTTAGGGCTTCGTGCTTCACAAGTTATTGCTCGGATCCAAGTTCCAGCACCACTAGGCTTCCAAATATGGCGCATCTGAACGATGAGTCGGCAGCTGGAGCTAGTGAGCATCTAAAACTTGAAAATGCTACAAACTAAAGACTTAAAGATTGCTATAAAACGAAAGAATGATCATAATTCTATTTTTTAGAAATCAAAACCAAAATAGTCTAATCGAATTTAATTTAAAGGGACTTTAGTTCTGGTTAGTAAAAACAAGTTGTCTTATATTAAGACTTTTTCAGTTAGGCGTTTATAAAGAAGCCTCTGTCTCGATGGGTTAGTAACCAAGCAGCTTTATGTGTTTATTATAAAATCCCTGAGACAAATGAAATGGACAGCAATACGTGTTAAACTTTGATGAAGAGATGAGAGAAGTTGGAAAATTTGGAAAAGTCTTATATTTCAAAAATAACATTTGTATGGTTCTGTCAATTGATGATTTTCTTCGTTCGAGTTATTTGCTCCTGAAAACTTATTTTTCCTTCCTTCGCGAACAAACCTTCTAGATCTTCAAAGAACACTAGGAGGTTATTATTTATCTCTGGGAACGCAACTCCATTGCAAATTACCATACAATAAGCAAAAAACAGAAGAACGAGAAGTGCCAGATTCAAGAGTGCGAGCAGAAATAAGTGTATTTCCCAATAAAGCTTTCCAGTAAGTTTGGAAATTTTTCCTTTTTGATGAGATTCCACAAGGTATATTTGTCCATCTGAAGTCTACTTTTATGTGGGCAAATTATTCTGATCCAACGACTTTAAGAGAATTTCTTGCTGGATTGACCCATACTGGTAAACTAGGGCCTTTTTGGCCCTAAATTTAAGTTCCACAGGATTCATTTAGTTTGATCCTGTCAAAAGGAGATCGATTTTTCGGAGTGACCAGTGCTGACCCCCAACAGTCGTTATCAGTGTAAGACGTCCCCGTGATATATCCGCGTGTTTAGGAAGCAAAGAACATCCGATCGACTTTCTATTCTGACAAAATATTTCGTCATTTTCGCACTTAGCCGTTGGCAGCAAAGGAGAGAGAATCGTCTCCATCAAACGAGAAGCTTCTCACTTCATTCCGATCACAATGTAATTTTTGTGCACTTTGAACCAAATCTACAGATCAGGTGGTTAGGAGGTCGGACACGCCCCCAGCTCTCTGATAAAAGACGGCTGTTGGCCAGTAAGGACCACAGATGCTGTCCAAGACTGTTCTTCTTCTCTTGCTATGCAGCCTGGCTGCAGCTGCAATTCGGTAGGGCCCTTATTGATGAGGGAAGAACTCGTTCAGATCTCGATATGGAGACGACGATGAATCAAGGACCAGATCTCGAAATGAGAAGAGAAAGTCGCTCAAACAACAGATCGACGACGCCTTCGATAAGTGGGATAACTATAAGGAGAAATTCGGTTGGATTTTGCTCTTTTTTGTAGAAACGGAATCTTCTAGGAAAGGAATATGAAGAAGATGAGGAGAATGAATATATGGAGGCTTTTGTAAAGAATGTCATCCAAATCGAAGAACACAATCGAAACCATCGTCTCGGAAGAAAGACCTTCGAAATGGGAGTCAATGAAATCACTGATTTGGTTTGTTCGTCTTCCTTCTAATCAACTTCTTCCCTTTTAGCCCTTCAGCAAGTACCGTAAGCTGAATGGTTTCCGCAATCGTCGTCTTTATGGCGATGCTTTCCAGACCAATGGAACGCAATTCCTAGCTCCCTTTAATGTTGAGGTTGAGACTTCACAGAATAGATTAAAAAATGAAATGAATTCAGATTCCTGATAGCGTTGATTGGCGTGAGAAGGGACTCGTCACTGATGTTAAAAACCAAGGAATGTGCGGATCCTGCTGGGTTTGTTACCGTATCCACGCCCAAACTAATCGACATTTAGGCCTTCTCTGCTACTGGAGCTCTGGAAGGACAACATGCGCGCAAAACTGGAACTATGGTCTCCTTGTCTGAACAGAATCTCGTCGATTGCTCGAGCAAATACGGAAACCATGGCTGCAATGGCGGTCTGATGGACCAAGCCTTCGAATACATCCGGGACAACCACGGAGTCGACACTGAGGACAGCTATCCCTACAAGGGAAGAGACATGAAATGTCATTTCAACAAGAAGGATGTAGGAGCTGACGACAAGGGCTTCGTCGATCTCCCTGAAGGAGACGAAGAGAAGCTGAAGATTGCCGTCGCTACCCAAGGACCTATTTCTGTGGCCATCGATGCCGGCCATAGATCTTTCCAACTTTATAAGAAGGGTAAGTGGCGAGACTCGCAGCTGTTGTGTTGGTCATACGACTCAAATTTCAAAACAATTGCTCCCTCAATCAATCCTACTTCCGCAATCGATTAGGGTCAATGTCGTCTGTTATCAGGGGGAGATAATTGACAGTTTTAGCTATCAAAGGGTGGTATATAAAAAGTCAAATGATTTTCAGGAGTCTATTACGAGGAGGCTTGCTCAGCTGAGGAACTCGACCACGGAGTTCTTCTGGTTGGCTATGGAACCGACCCGGAACATGGCGACTATTGGCTTGTGAAGAACTCCTGGGGAACTGGCTGGGGAGAGAAGGGCTACATCCGAATGGCTCGAAATCGCGACAATCACTGCGGAATTGCTACCAAAGCTTCCTATCCTCTTGTTTAGACGACTTTCTCTTTTGTTGTAAATATCAGTCTCAATGAAATATGATATTCACATGATTCCTTTGCTCTTTCTACTTCTCCTATCTGGCCTATTAGCTGACGAATATATCCTCTATGAAGAGGACGATGATTACGAGGAGAAAGAAATAGGTTTGTTTTGGAAGGGCACTTCTACTTATCGATTGCTGATTAGACGGACAAAAACAGTTCTTTAGAATGGAAACCATCGAGGGATTGGAAGTCCAAACTCGAGCAAGACATTTTGCCAAAAGCTAAAGGACCTCCATTTAATGCGACTCAACGCATTTCTGTTCAAATTCTTTTCTCAACTTTTGACCATTTTGTTCTGGATGAAGTCGATCAACTCCTCCAAGTTCAGGGTCGTTTTTGTCTGGTCAGTTTGAATGTTTAAACTTTAAACTGATGGCTAGAGCATGTGGCACCCAGCGGAGGGGACGACTAGAGAGAGGAAAATTTATCACTTTTTTTAGGTCTGGAATGATCAGAGATTACTGTGGGATCCGGCTGAATACGATGGCATTAGTGATTTGCATGTGTTCTCATCTCAAGACATCTGGGTTCCAATGGTCAAGGTGGTCTCCTTTCCTTTTGGAACTTTTTTAGACTTCAAGCAGCATGAGATCTTCTTCGCATTTTGATCAAACAAAGGAGCCAATTCATATTTATGTTTTTGGAACCGTTCAAACTCCTTTGGTCTATGTGATCAGCTGTCCTCGCTTCACGATTAAGACTGGTTGCGCTCTAGGTAATGTGATGATGTAAAAGCAAACAAACTCTAAATAGATATGAGCGATTTTCCTTACGATAGACATGTTTGCTCTTTCATGATTACCGTAATCCAATGGCAAAATATCAATCTTTACGCCTATAACAGTATTAATGAGCAGCAAGAGAAGATGAGTAAGTTGTTTGCTTATTTTCTTTAAAAAGGATGAAAAAAGGACACATTCTCACACGAAACGACACACGACCTACCATTGGAAATTTTACTGTACTGGGCATAAATAGCACCACCAAGTGGAGTGATGGCTATAATTTATATAACACTTCAACGGCTAGTAAGAAGCCGTTAATGTTGGTTTAAAAAAAGGCAAATGAAGTAAGATTCAGACCTATCGCCTTACAAATGGTCGAATTTCAAAGGGCTTATAGTAACTATCCTGCAAGCTTTGCCATTCCATCTTTCATCTTTGCTGTTTTGAATGTCGGAGCCGTGCTGATGATCCATGTGAAGCACTCAATATTTTTATTTCTGCTGAATATTTGCCTGATTGGGCATTTTATTCGCGATGCAGTACCAAAATTTCCTTTATATTTCTCTAAAACCCCTGAAATAGGTAAGAAAGACAAAACTTTGATGAAAATACAGTTTGTTACATCACAACTTCGTTCTGTCTGGCATCATTCGGTGTGGTGTACCTATTGATAAGAGAGATCATTCTTAATAATTTCGGTCAAAGGACTGTTGTTGAGCAATTTCCAAATAGAGTTGACAACGGCATTTGGAAAGACGTTATTCTGAAGAAGATCCTCTCTGTTGACTGCGTGATTATACTCATCTCATTTCTTACAACCATCTGGTATATTTTATAATGAAGTATCTACAATTTATTATTAATCAAGAATCAGCAAATTGAGAAAGATATTCAGCAACTTCTGGATTACTTTTCTTCTTTTCCATTAGGAATTTTGTATACTGATCTCGGATTACCTTAAAGGCAAATGTAGAACTATAAGGCAATCCTGTCAGCGGATCCTTATACTTAGCTGGACGGCTTGTTACAGCACAAATGTAAGGCACTTCACGCGTTGGCTTCTTGAATTCCTAAAGCACATAAATCACACCTACTATTTTAGAATTAAAAGCAAGTGACTTAGGTAGTTGAAAATAGGCTCATTTTGAAATTTAAACTAACCTTTAAATCCGGAACTGTTAGAGAGATTCCATTGTCTTTACTCTTAAATGATTCATATGGCCACGGGATCTTCTTAACAGCGAAGACCTTTTCTCGTTTCTTTTTTCGATCAAGTTCGGTTGCCTCATATCTATTGACAATTAAAATATAAAAGTAAATCAAACCTTTTAAGAGATTCTGTATTGATTCGTTCAGTTTCTTCAGCCTCTTTTAGTCTTTGTTTTTGCGTCTTTGCATCAACTGTATTTGCTGCCACAACTGGGCCACCCATTCTGGCAACTGCCCATTTGTTTTGTGCTAATGTTGCACCTCCACGTGGGGGTTCCTAAACTAATTATTTAAATAACCAATATTTTGATTACTTTGAACATTTTCTTCTTTCGTGGTCGCTTCTCAGCGTCTTCTTCGTCGCCACTTTTCTGTTCTTCTTCAACTTCCGGCTGATCAAAATCAGAATCTACTTCATCTACGTCGGAATGACCGGGTGATTCATATGCTTGATCTTCATCATTCTAAAATTAATTGAAATAGTAGATTAAAATTGTGACTGGACTAACCTCATTAAATCCTCCCTCATATGCCGTTTTGTAGAATTCATCTTCTTGAATTGAACTTTCAATAAGGGTAGCCATTTTGTTTCCAGCGTTTGCACGTCGAGAACGACTTTTAACATTATATTCTATCTAAAAAAAATAATTGCAAAATGACTATAATAACCTCCATTTCTTCTTCACCACTGGAACTGCTATCTTCCTGAGACAATGGCGATGATTCCTCTTCCTTTTCAGTCGTATTAAATTTTTCATCGTCCGACATCTAAATATAAGTGAAATTAAGTTAAAAGTTAACGAAGAAAATAACTATTGAATTAAGCTTATAGTAGTTAGGAAAAAATGTTCAAAGCTAGACGTAATTTTCCGTCAATCGTGAATAAGAATGGAGCATAAATACTCATTGTATATAAAAATACTGGAAATTATACATAAAGACTGGGCTTTTCTTTCGGCTACTGCCTAGGTATCTTGAATAGCCGAAAAATGATTTTTAAAAAATGGAATAATTTCAAACAGCTATGAGGTCATTGATGACCCACTTTGGTCTCTCGAGCGAAACGTTAAGCAAAATTACCATTTAGAATCTGTAATGATGAACATCAAACTGGATTGATTTATTTCACATTTTCGTGGTGCAAAAACCCCCAGAAAAACGCCACCCTCCTCCAGATCTATTATTCAGCCTTGGCTGGGCAGATACGAAATTCATATAGAAGGTCAACAATCAAGGAGCTTGGAAGGAATTTTCTTTTATTTTTACCTGCCAAAGCAAGTATTTCTGTTATTAAGAATCAAAAGATACATAGCAATAAAATTCAAACAAATATCGCGGATTGATTCGCCTCATATTAGGTTTGCCGAAAGACCGAGCTTTTGTATAAACATATGCTGAAGCATCTGGTTTGTCAAACCATCCAATATGGTTCCATCAATTTATGATTTTTCTCCTTCTGAAAACTTATTTTCCTTTCTTCGAGAGCAAACCGTCTCTAGTTTCCCAATCTTAACAAAGAACTCAATGAGTCCCGATTTGTCTCTGGGTAAGCATTTCTATTGCAATCTACCACGATATAAGTAAACAAGTGAAGAACGTAAATAGCCAGAATCAAGTAGAAACGCGCTAAATAGGGGTTGATTTCAAGGAAATTGCGAAGACATTCGTCTAAAATGTAGATGGCCAGTCCGATCAGTGTGGAGAGATTCGTTTTGCAGAGGGTCCTGCAATTTTCGTTGTAAATTTGCGATCAAACGAACACATCGTGGATTTGAATATTGGTGATTTGGCCAAAAACAACTCCAAGTAATGCCAAAACCATCGTCTCTATGCGTCTAGTCTGAGCAATGCAGGCGAAAAGGACCGAAGTTTGAAATAGTCGACAAATATGAACAACAGCAAATGGCTGATCTAATCTCGAACAGAAATAAGTCCCTTTTTCATGACGATTTTCCAGAAATTAACTTTTTTTTCGTTTTTAACCGCAATTTTCTTAATATTTATGGACGAATCGAGTAAGCGAAAATAATTCATAACAGGAGCGAAATTGCGTAGCCAGTAGCATTACATCATCACTCTCAAATAGTCTTTTCTCCATTTGTTTGTTCAAGCTTTCTATATTTTAGATGGAACAGCTGATGGATTTGGAAGCCTTGAGAAAATTAACCCCTGATCAACAGGAGCAAGTCATAGCTGGAGTCAAGCAACAGGCTGCCATTGCTAATGCTCAAAACCTTATCACGGTTAGCTTTTTTGTACAATTTTAACATTTCTGAATATTCTAGGATCTATCTGAGAAATGTACTCAGAAATGTATCACCAGTCCTGGAAGTTCCTTGTCTAGCTCGGAGAAGCAATGCTTACAACGGTTCGTTGAATTGATTATTTATCTCTATTATTTCAGATGCATCAGTATTTTCATTTCGTCATGGGATTTGGTATCGCAGTCACTTCAAAAACGTCTTCAAGAAGAAGTAGGTCACAGCGGCGGTGGATTTGGCGGACCAAGCTTCTCTTAAAATGTGTATCTCCAGGTTTTTTTTCCAAGTTGTTATTGTTAGACCAGATTCTAAATTAAATCTTCCATTAAAAGGTTATTAATACAAGTGGCAGAGCCACAAAAACTCAGACATTGGCTTTTCATCACAGTTTTTAGGAAGTTTTTGATGTTGGCTCAACTCGAATTTATTAAAATCCCTGAGATAAAGTAAAATATACAAAGCACCACGTTTCATTGGCAATTAGAAGAGAACGTCTCGTTTAAAAGTAAGGAGCTTTTTAATAAACTTCCATCAGCTTTTGTTTTTCTTATGTTTGTACTTGTTTTCCACCTGAAGGCTTAGATTCCTTCCTTTGAGAACAAACCTGATAGAAGCTCGACCTTTTGCAAGAATTCTGGGAAATCCCGATTTGTCTTTGGGTAAGCATTTCTATTGCTAAATACCATGCTAGCAGTTCGGTAGTTAAGAACGAAAATAGCCAGAATCAAGTAGTAAAGCGCCAGGAAGGGGTTGATTTCAAGGAAATTGCGAAGACATTCGTCTAAAATGTAGATGGCCACTCCGATCAGCGTGGAGACATTCGTTTTGCAGAGGGTTCTGCAATTTTCGTTGTAAACTTGCGATCAAACGAACACATCATGGATTTGAATCTTAGTGATTTGGCCAAAAACAACTCCAAGCAATGCCAAAACCATCGTCTCTATGCGTCTAGTCTGAGCAATGCAGGCGAAAAGGACCGAAATTTGATATAGTCGACTAGTATGAAGAACAGCAAATGGCTGATCCAATCTCGAGCAGAAATAAGTTTCTTTTCCATAACGACTTTCCAGAAATTTTGAAATTTCTTCCTCTTTGATGGGATTCCACAGAATATATTTGTCCATCTGAAGTCTACTTTTATTCGGGCGAATCGTTTGGATCTAACGAAAGCTCACAACTTCTCGGATTGACCAATTGAGTTGAAATTTTGGATTACGGTAGTATACTCTCGAAATCAGTACAGAATTTCAGCCAAGAAGACTACATTCGCGGCCATTTTGCAAGAAATTGTGAGATCTTAAAGTCAAAGATGTTACATGGGCTGGGAAGCTTGAATCAATTGGACCAATTTCAATCGGGAATAGACCTGCAGTCATCGAGAAGACTACTATAATAAATGGTGCCACATTTGCTATTGCCACGGCGAAGGCAATCTCCGTATAAAATTTCGACATCTGAAAATCTTGGCAATTTACGATTAAATAGAATTGTTTTTAAAATGGATAATCGAACTTTGACCTCCGAAATCCTCGTCTGCAATCAATAATATAGAAGCTACCTGGTTGATAAAAAGTGGCAAAGGTTGAATCGAATTCAAGACGCTGGTTGCACCGACATTGTGTATAAGAAGCGTGGCGTAGAATACAGATCTTTTATCAGAATAATCGAAAAGTTTAGAATCAATTTCAAATACTTTTGTTCTGAAAAATTGGAACTTTCTATATCAAACATTTCTTTTTTGAATCTATTTTGCAGTTGACAGGCCTCCATCCTTCAAAATCGTCTTCACTTTTTGAAGGGAAGGATTACAAGCGAGAATCTGGGTGCGCGTCAAACAGGGAAAGAACTCCTTGAGGAAAGATTGAAGACTTACGCAAAAATTACAAAGATTGAGAAATGCTCAGGTAATAATAGTTCATAAACAGAATTATACTCGATCCTCCAGACTATCTTCCGAATCTGGACGCAAAGGACAGCAGAAACATATAAAGAAGCTGATCTCGTTTAAGTCAAAATGTTTAAACTAACTATAAAAAAGCATTGCCAAAGTGATATTATCAAAATAATCTTCTGGACGATTTTGGCTCCTTGAAGGCAGCCATTCCCTCACGAGCTCACTAGAATTTGTGATAATTAGAGTTCAGACTAAAAACGTACAGAATCTTTATTGGTCCGGTCAGTTTCGTGGACAAAGTCTCCTTTTCGAGTAAAAACCAAACCGACAAAGTCGTCAATGTGGCACAAATCAGAAAAGGCTTCAATAAATTCAACGGAATTGGTCGCTCTAATTCTATTTTTGGCCTAAGTTTTCGCATTTCCATCCAAGGGAAGAATATATTCCATTCAAGCAAGGGAACACTCATGGCTGAATAATCGATTCGAGGGAGGATGGCGTTGTGTGTGGGGAAACTAGGTCAGCCAGCTGCTGCTCACAGCTCGTGTGAGAAGAATGAATCGAAAGGATACGGACGAGTCAGCGTTCGACTGTTTGAGGGTTTTTGCATCACAAAATATGTGGAATGAATCAATCTTTCAGCTTGGTCCATCCTTTTAGATGCTGAATGTTGACAATATAAAAATATATAGTCAGTTTAGTGAATTTTGACAACTTTTTTCTACTTACGAGGAAATGTTTCGAGATGGCCCTACCCCGGTAAACTGGATATATCGTTCGATAGCGCTTGAAAAGTACTATCAGACATCCAAATTTGGACTACAGTTCTACAAAAACACAGACGTTAAATCCTTTATCTCAGTTATTGAGGAACATACTCGTAATTTTCAAAAGCAAGATGAGGAGTTCATAAGGGAATTGTTCAAAGCTCAGCTACTGGAGAAATACATGCTTCATCGCTAGAAAGATGAACAGTTTCCGTATCGCTCTGCAATATTCGTTTAAGCAACGTGTGAACAAACCACAGTTGCGGTCTTTTCATCTTCTTTGCCTCCTGACCACAATTTGAGAAATTCTCCTCTGCAAACTGCTAGTATGTAGATAGGAAGTAGTGTACTCGGCACCAAATAGATCAACGCTGGCTGTGCCATGTGCATCAGAGTCAGAGCAAGGAACGTCACCATCAGTCCGACTCCATATCCTAAGATGAAACTCTCTGCTTTCAAAGAATGGACAAACCAATTATACAAATAATTCCATAAAGAAGTCGAATTCTTTCTGGGAAGCCTAGCATCGTAAAGCAATGAGTCACAAGATAGCCTGAAATTGTTTCTTTGAAGGTTCTTAGCGGTCGTTCATGCACCCCATTCAGTCAACAAACTTTCTTATAAGCCCCTTATGGATCTTTTTGGACGACTTACCGGGAATGATGATGTCTCCCAGGCCAAGAATTGTCATTCGATAGCCAGTTTCGACATCCAAATCAATGCATTCAATCATGGGATCAAGAGGCATAACTTGCATCAGCATTGGAAACTAAAAAAAGGTTTTCTCAGAATTCGTTTGGACCTACTTTCTCTGGCTGAACAGCATCAATTGGTGGCATTGGATATCCTATATTGTTACTATTGCAATCTATACCCGTAGCTACTTCAAGCATCACAGAGCAACCTTAATTTTGTAGTTCGTTTTAGAAAGAAGGAGGAGGAATACCGTTTGTTGTAAAAGCCGGAGTGATAAAGACCATAAAAGCATCGTAGATAAACATACAGCCCATAAGACAGGAGATCCACTAAACGAATGGTTGCTAGTCAATGAGGATTCTCACCTTTACACTCGGTAATCGAAGAGATTTGAGAATATGAAGACATAGGATGACATTGATTATGTCGAGTAAAATAAATGCATGTAATCTTGGCATAAAAAACCTTCTCATTATCATCTCCATAACTTTCAGATAAAAGTTCAACATTTCTATCAATTTCTTGACGCCTTGCATAATTGTGGTCATCAATATGAACTTGGTTGTCAAGTTTAGTCTCTTTAATTGATTTAGTAGGATTGGGAACAGATTTTGAAAGTTCAAAATAAGGCATAAAAACTAACCAGTGTTTTCATCTTGATTACATTCAGACAAGCCATCTATTTTTTCGTCTCCACTATTTTCTTTAAAGTCATCTTTTTGCCTTTTTGGTTCAATTTGAAGATATGATTGTCCTGCTGGACGCTTGCGAGATTCTCCTGTATTAGAAGCTGGCTTGTTAAGTTCAGACTCTTTCAATATAGTAATATGCTTAAAATTCAGTTTTAAAATTTTTAGATGCTCAGCGATGCGTTGATTGGAATAACGTGCTGTCTATTTTTGAGCTTACTGGCATTCGTTTGTTATAGCAATAAGTATTTTGGAGAAGTTTCTGTTTTGAACTGCGTTATGGGAGTGCTACTACTGTCAATTCTCATATATATACTATGGTTAGTTTTGAACCAAATAATTAATAGAATTTAGCACCCTCCTGATTAAAAAAGGAGGCTCGACAGTGGAGAAGCAGTTGTATTATAATATGTCGCCAACAATAAATGCTAAAAGGTTAGTTTTTTTTAAATTAATAATAAATTCTTTCAATTAAGGTTACCTCCTGTGCAATTAAACAATAAGGTAAGCAGACCGTTTTTTACTTAAAAAATATTTTTTTTAGCGGACTAGAGGGATTAAGAAAAGGCCCAGAAAAAAGGCTCAGAAAAAACACTTTTAGAAGAAGTTTTGTTTGAATTTAGCACATTCCTTGTCTAGCTTAGAGAAGCAACGGTTCGTTGAATTGATTATTTATCTCTATTATTTCAGATGCATCAGTATTTTCATTTCGTCATGGGATTTTGGTATCGCAGTCACTTCAAAAACGTCTTCAAGAAGAAGTAGGTCACAGCGGCGGTGGATTTGGCGGACCAAGCTTTTCTTAAAATGTGTATATTCAAGCTTTTTTTCCAAGTTGTTATTGTTGACCAGATTCTAAATAAAATCTTCCATTAAAAGGTTATTAATACGAAGTAGCAGAGCTACAAAAACAGACATTAAATCCGTTTTCTCAGTTATTGAGGAACATACACCCCGTAAAATAATTATAGCCTCACCCCCTAAATTGGCGTATATTGGCCGGGTGAGATTCTTTTGGGCCGAAATAACTTTTATCTAATTCTCTGGCATTTTGGTCTTATTTTCCTTAATAATCTAGCCAGGCAAGTTTGTTGAGTCAAAAATGATAGCCTCATCTCCAAAAGTTGCGTTTTCTGAAATTTCAAAAGCCCAGGCTATAAAAATTTGGCAGATGCAGTTCGATTCAGCTCGATTTCATGATTCCAAAACACTTTAAATCTCAAAAAAAGGTTGGAAATTCGTGGAAATATGACTTTAAAAATATGAGACTTTTGGCCCAAAAAACGCGCTAAAACTGGTGAAAATTGACGTCTTCTTTGAGTCATATTTCCACGAATTTCCAACCTTTTTTTGAGATTTAAAGTGTTTTGGAATCATGAAATCGAGCTGAATCGAACTGCATCTGCCAAATTTTTATAGCCTGGGCTTTTGAAATTTCAGAAAACGCAACTTTTGGAGATGAGGCTATCATTTTTGACTCAACAAACTTGCCTGGCTAGATTATTAAGGAAAATAAGACCAAAATGCCAGAGAATTAGATAAAAGTTATTTCGGCCCAAAAGAATCTCATCCGGCCAATATACGCCAATTTAGGGGGTGAGGCTATAATTATTTTACGGGGTGTACTCGTAATTTTCAAAAGCAAGATTTCTGATTGATTTTAGCGCATTTCCTATATTAATGGCACTGTGCTGCTACTGTACAGGCAGAGAAAAAAGTATCACCCTCGAGCCGATTTATTTTTTATTTCATTTGTTTGTATTTTATTTCTGCTTATCTGAATAGCAGAAATAATTGCTTTGACAGATAGAACGAAAATGGTAGCCCCCCATCCAAAGTCTTCACATGGCTTTGCATCAGCCCAGATATGAATCTTTCTACGAAATCTCAGAAGGTTACTGCATTAAAGGCTGCTCTGATTTGACGAGATCGAGCAATATTGCAATGTGTCTTTGGAAAATTGAAAAAAAAAACAGCCAAAATAGTTTCTGGGCGCACCGTAGGGCAAAGAACAAATTCGCATTTTATTTAAAATTAACTAAACTTATATAGATTCAGTCACTTTTGTCCTCGTCCTTTGCCACGACTTCCTCCTCTTTTCGCCTGGTAAGGTTGTAAAGTAGGGCGAGTTCGTCGCGGTCTCAATCCTCCTGACGGCGGCTGCTGGGATGTCGATTCTGTCTCGTTACTAAAATTTGAATAACATTAAAAAGTTTTGACTACCTATTAGCTAAGCTATTTTCCTCAAATGTTATTGGAACATGTGTGACACGAGTACTATTGGGAAAATCCTAAAACTTATTATCAAATAGAATTCGATAATGCCTAACCTGATCTGAAGTTCCATCATTGGTGTCTACCTGTTCTTCATGCTTTTCGGGAGTTAATGCTGTCTCAAGATCATCTTCTTGTTCATCAAGCATATCCTAGAACAATACAGTTTGATATAATAATTTAGATACTTCATTGGGAATTTCTTCATCAGGTAAATTGTGTTCCTCTTTAGCCGATTCGTCTGGTAAATTGCTTTCTTCTTTAACCGACTCGTCTGGTACATTCATAACTTCTTTCGATGACCCATCTGGTAAATAGGTGACTTTTTTCGATGTCCTATCTGGCATACAGTGTGTTTCCTTTATTAAACTTCCATTCGCGTCTTTGACTATTATTTTAAATTCACCAAGATTCTGTCCAAATTCCATTGTGCGTCGTATACCATCAGTACTGGGTGCCTCTTCCCGATCATATAGCACTACTTCAAAATCGCTGTCATCCTCATCAGATTCATCCTGAGATTCATTTTCCGAATCAGAATTGAGGTTTATTCGGTTTGATTGCTCATCACGATCTATAAAGTAAATAAGTGATAAATAAAATATAGTTAACTTATTCCTATATATCCTACAGTTTCTAAGAATTTATCATCAAAACCCTCAATATCAGACATAATAGACTGTAGAGTTTTTTCTTCTTCATCTACACATTCTTCTTCAATTACAGATTCTTCTTCTACTAAACTTCCTATCTCGGTAGAACTCTCTTCTGAAGTAGGAGCTTCAAGCTGGAAAGAAAATAAACGCATGTAATCTTGGCATAAAAAACCTTCTCATTATCATCTCCATAACTTTCAGATAAAAGTTCAACATTTCTATCAATTTCTTGACGCCTTGCATAATTGTGGTCATCAATATGAACTTGGTTGTCAAGTTTAGTCTCTTTAATTGATTTAGTAGGATTGGGAACAGATTTTGAAAGTTCAAAATAAGGCATAAAAACTAACCAGTGTTTTCATCTTGATTACATTCAGACAAGCCATCTATTTTTTCGTCTCCACTATTTTCTTTAAAGTCATCTTTTTGCCTTTTTGGTTCAATTTGAAGATATGATTGTCCTGCTGGACGCTTGCGAGATTCTCCTGTATTAGAAGCTGGCTTGTTAAGTTCAGACTCTTTCAATATAGTAATATGCTTAAAATTCAGTTTTAAAATTTAAATCATAAAAATATTAAATACCAGTTTGTCTTCATTTTTTGGAAAACTGTGCGTTTTAAGTTGTCCATTAGTAGCTGCTGAAGGCATTGGCGCTGTTCGTCCAAATAGCTGAATTCCAGGAGAAATTCGTGAAGAATTTGAAGTCAATACTGGAGAAGTTTTAGTAGAAGGATCAGGTTTTGTAGGGGTTGTCTAAAATTACAATAAATTATTAGTAAAATTTTATTTTTACTTCTACACTTTTTTTATTGGCGTCTGAAGTTTGCAGCAAAAATTTCTAAAACAAAAAATTAGTCAAACGCATTAACAAACTGTAATCTGTTCATTCTTTCTTTTTATTTCCTGATCAGCTAATTTTTTAGCTTCTTCCATTCTTTCCATTTTTGAACTAAGAAGATTGAGACGAAATGTTGCTTCAGTTAGCTCATTGTTTCTAACATCTAACTGTTTTTTCAGAATTTCTACTTCGTCTTCATTTCTAAAAAGAAAATTATTATAATATTATCCTAACTCTATGGAAGTTGTCTGTTCTTGGACGCCTTCAGTTTGACTACTTTTGTAAATGGTTAGCTAGAAAGTTAAGGTTAGATTTTGCAAAAGTCAAGCATACCTCATCACGATATTTTCTTGCTAAACCTCGAGCTTGTTCAAATTTGCTTTGAAGAGCGATAATGTCAGCGCTAAAAAGGAGTTTTATAAGATATCATCTCCTACTCTAGCTTGTTGATTTGTTGATTAGCAGATTCTAAATTGATTTCCTTTTGTTTAAGCTCTTCTTTTAGTTTCTTAATTTCATCACTAAATTTATTATATATTTTAAGTAAATGAATATACTTTATTGCTACTTGGCTTTCAATATGCTCGCTATGGTGTTTTAAGCTTATTTTTTGTGCTTCTATATCTTCATCCACCCTTTGTAAACGCTCGTTAAGATTTAATAGTGAATTGTATAGTTGTTGATCAGTTTGATAACGGCTTTGATAAACTTGCAGGTGGGCTTCAAGACGTGCACTTGACGTTCTTAGCTCACTAAGTTCGCTAGCTTGAACAGTGAATTCGATTCTTAGAAAGAAACTGAAATATTAGGTAAAACTAACTTGTGACGGCTGTATTCTTCATTGACACGCATTATTTCAATATGCAAAGCAGCAATGTTGGTGGCATTCTCGGAATTACTTATTAACAATTCTGCATTTTCTTTATTGGCTCTTGCAATTTCTTTCTGTAGCGAATCCATTTCTTTAGAATTAGTTTCAGCGATTTGATTCTGATACTCAAATTTAGCCTCTAGTTTTGCATTCACAGCCTTCAACTCGTGTACCATAGTTTGAGAATTAGTAAGACGTGCTTCGCCCATTCTAAAGAAAAATAGAAAGAACGCATTATTTTATGAAACAAATATGCTAAAAATAATGTTCTTGTTTCTTACTCGATAATGGATTTCTTTTCTTCTTGCAACGTGTTAACAGTAGCTTCTAAGCGGCCAATTCTAATTTGAGCTCCTTCAAGATCACTTGTGGTTGTCAATAATTTCATCTTAGCTTCTCGTAATTGGTCAGTAATGCTGTTATCCCCAGTCCAATCACATATTTTTTGGTTTTGTTCACGCACCTATATTTACAGTTTTTACTATGGCAAAATAACACCTCATTGAATGTTTTGTTGATTTGTTCTAATTGACTATGAAGATACCTTTCATTTTCCATTGCCTTCTCTAACTCTTTGCGAAGAATTGCAAGCTCTTTATTTTGTTCAATTAGTGTACGACTACTAATAGAATTTCTTTCAGCAATTAATTCTGATTCCAAGTGCGAATTTAACCTATAATATAGAAATAGCCTTGGCTAATAAACTACTTGAGAATGTTTTCAACGCTATCGAAAAGTTGTTTTTCTTCTATATTAGACAATTTCTGCCCTTCTTCTAGCTTACGTTCTCTTTCGACTACAAATAAAAGGCGTTGGATCTAAATTTAAATTTTAAAAAAATATTATTTTAAAAAATTACTCTCTTTTGATTTTGAATGCGGTCTTTCTCACATCTTTCTAATTCAGTTTTACAGATTGCAAGATGTTGAAAGGCTTGATCTCTTGTCGACTCAATATGACTTTTATCTTCCTCAGATTTTTGCAACTCTTTTTTTAGTTGGATATTTTCGTTTAATATTTCATTTAGCTTGACTCTTTGACTAGTGAAATCGGGAAGTGTTTTTTTAATTTCTTCAACAACAGTTTTAAGTTCTGATTCTAGCTGATTATTTTTCTGCGTTTCAGCCTCTAACTCTTTCGATATTCTAGCTTGCTCCCTAAAACGTTTAAAAAGTAAAAAATCAAAATTACTTGAGTACTGATGTTATTGATGAATCGCTTTCTAAGAATTTTGAAAAGTCTTCACCACTAGGGAATAAACGAGAAAACTCTTCTTCGCTAAGAGAAATAGCATATTTACTTGCTTCGTTTAATCGATAAATTTCAGAATTAAGATCAATTATCTTTTTCTCTGCAATTAGTAGATATTAGAATAAATGTTTAACTGGTTTACCTGTGTTCTCAGCATGGCGCTTAATCTCTAATCGTTCTTCTTCACGCTCGTTACGAACTTCTTCAAGCAAATCTTTTGCTTTTGCATTAAGTTCTTTTAGTATGTAAATTTCACCACCTAGTTGATCTACTAGAGTATCTGCTTTTTCAAATTGCTCTTTATAAAGTTGAACTAATTCCTCTTTGACTTTCAAGTCTGCTTCCAAATTTTTGACTTCCATGCGATTCTTTTCATATTGTTTTTCCATGTTTCTAGTAACTCGAGCAAGGGCTTCCTCTTTTGATTCTAGTTTGTCTTCAAGTGCACCTACATGTTCCTTTATTTTATTGAGCATCTGTGTAATGTGCATCTCATCATTTTTCCACTTTGTCTCCTTTGCTCTCTAAAACAAAAAATTAGCAAATGGCAAGGCTTACAATATCAATGTTTAATTGCGCAATTCTAGAATCTCTTTCCGTAATCTCTTTAATGAACCATTTCTTGCTTTCTTCATACATTTGATTGTCTCTTTTACGCCATTCTCTTTCCATCTAAAACACAGTTTATAAGTAAATGCAAACTCACAATAACATTTCCTGAAGTCAATTCCATTTCTATAAGCTGTCGCATCATTTTCTCATCTTCTGTGCGATTAAGTACTTTTTTGGGAGCTGCATCCTCTTGTTGCACTTCGCCTTGATGTTCATCCATAGTCTAAAAATAGTGATAAATATTTATATTCAAGTATTGAATAAAAAAGAAATATAAATAATAAATGAATAAATAAAGCTATAACTATTTAAATGTATGCCCAAAAAATAGAATTGGACAAAATAGAAAGATAAAACAAATATCAGAGTCAAAGTTAGTCATTTTAAGACATAAGGCTATCCCACTTGTTTAATAAATTCGAATTCATATTTCAACATTTAGGCTTTAGGCCTGCAAAAATAATTAGATTTGTTCCTATTGTGAGAAAAAAAAGTAATAACCGGGATTCAAAACCTTTGCGATGTATGCTGTAAGTTTATATCAACAGGCTGTAAGATTCTCTTAATTCGTTAATTCCATTTTAAAAATTGACTTGTTTTCATAATTTTTGCCATTCTATTTCCCAGTAATCTGCCTTCCCTTCAAATTGGGGGCGGTGAAAGGGCGGTGGGGACCGTTGCTATGGTGCCGCTAGCTACGCACTCTCTGCGGTCTCTGTTCCATCGAGAGAGACTGCATGCCGTCTGACGGGCGTACCGAGCCTGAACGACTTCTTGCCGATCGCTATCTTATGACAAAACGTCTTGGAGATGGTACCTTTGGTGAAGTTCTTCTAGGAAAGAAGATCGACACAGGAGATAAAGTTGCCATTAAAAGGTGAGTCTTCCCAGTACTCTTATATCTTCCAATCTATTATATCTTATATGCTAAATTGTTCTTAAAAAATCTTCGATTTTATTTTCTTCCCCTTTAAAAATAGATCCCTCTTTAATAATATTCGCGGCTCTCATACGTGGGTAAATCGATATTAGTGAAAAGTTAATCGACATGAAGTTGGCTAGTTGATTCACAGAAAACAATCGCTTTTTCTGAACGAATTCGAGCGTGAATTCATCCTTCAAAACAGTCTGAGATGACTCCAGTAGCTATTTTCAGAATGAAGAAGAAATTTCAAAGTTTTGAAGAAGCCATGGCTTTACGGGAAGTGAAGTCGCTCAAAAAGTTGAACCATCCAAATATCATAAAGCTTCGTGAAGTTATTCGAGAAAGTGATACTCTATACTTTGTTTTCGAATTCATGCAGGCCAATCTATACGAATTAATGAAAGACAGGTAAGAGAAATTGTACTTTGAGACACGCGATGCTTTTGTATTCTTCTGTTTTCCTCTACATGCCCTAGAAATAATTAACAGACGGGGAGAAAACAAAAAGCTTTTAGGGATCGCTACTTCCCTGAAGCTGTGATTAGAAATATCGTCTACCAAGTCTTACAGGGTCTAGCTTTTATGCACAAAAACGGTAAAAGTCCTTCCAAAATCGTACACAATTTTTAGGGTTTTTTCATCGGGACATGAAGCCAGAGAATATTATGTGTAACGGGGTTGAACTCGTAAAAATAGCCGACTTCGGGTTGGCTAGAGAAATCCGCTCCAAGCCGCCTTACACTGATTATGTCTCCACGAGATGGTAGGATTCCTTTCTATTTTTTTGTGATGGATCTCTTCTCAATAGGAGATTATAGGTATCGAGCGCCGGAAATCCTTCTCCGATCGACTTCTTATAATAGTCCCATCGATATTTGGGCATTGGGATGTATTATGGCCGAATTATACATGTTGAGGCCGCTGTTCCCGGGCACAAGTGAAGTCGATCAACTTTTCAAGATTGTTGGAATTATGGGAACACCAGCTAGAGAGGATTGGCCTGAAGGATATAAATTGGCAGCTGCAATGAATTTCCGTTTCCTACAAGCACAACCGATTCCAATGGAACAAATTGTAAACACAATCGGGCCGGATGGAATGAATCTCATGATGGATATGATGCGCTGGAATCCAGAGAAACGACCTAATGCTGGTCAAGTTGGTCCCTTTTTTGGTTGAATTATAATCGAATTCAGTGCTTGCGATATAAATACTTCCAAGTGCCGGAAAAACTTGGAGCTCCAGTGCAATCCCAACCAGCTCCGGGTGTTACGAGGAAGACATCTGCCGGAAGTACTCAAAGCGATACAAAAGCTCTCATCTCCAAGCAAAGGAGAGACTATCCCGGATCGGAAAATGTTTCTCCACAAAATAAGCCTGAACGGCATATTAATCGTAATTTGACAAAGAACGCTCTTCTCGAGAAGACGGAAGAAGACGAACCAAAAAAGGTAGAAAAGAAGCCAGCGAAAGAGATTTATCTTTCCAAAAGTCGGTTCATCCCAGGTAATTCAAAAAGCAAACAAGAAACGAGAGATGTTTAGGTGTCGTTCCAAAAGAAGGAGGAGGGAATAATGTTTTAGCAACTTCGGCTAAAAAGGATGCACATGCTGCTGCGAAGCCTAATGCTCCAAATAATCAAGCTACCAACCTCCAGCGACGTTATGAGTACGCTTATGGTAAAAGTCACAAATACTTGATAGAGTAGTTTCCTGCTACTTACTAGAGTAGCGTAGAGGCCTTCAGCCAGGGACTCTACTTTTCCAAAAGACATAACTCGTCGTTCTTCAAAGAACTTTTTTACAAGTTGTGTTGAACAACAAAAATTACAAGAAAGAGTTAGGCTTTTTCTTGATAAAAAGTAAAAACGTTGCACTTAGCTAGATAATAAGGTGTGTAGCACTCGTGTCGCAAATTTCTCTTCAGCTCTTATACAAATTGATCTTTTAGGGTACGTCCCAAACTTCGGGGCTCGCACTCTAAACAATCAGACCAACAAAGCCAACAACTCCGGTAGAATCGACTGGGCAGCTAAATATATTAGATCTTGATATACGAAGTCACATAAAAGCCTTTCCTTTCTTGTTATGTTCAAATAAAGCTCTGTTATAAATTTAGAAGAACAAAAAGACTGATATGATACCCATCCCTAATAAAAAAAAGAGATACTAAAACGTTTTATTAAAAAAAATCCATTCATTCACAATCGGTAGCACCGTAGAGTATGAGGAAGGAAACACGTAAGAATCAAGTGAATGGCACAAGATATAAAAAGGCCAAAAGTTAAAAAATGGACCAGTATCTCACAAGTTATCACAGACTTTTTATAAATAAAGGGAGACCAATATTAGCACTCGCTCGTATTGAGTTCTTCCGTACTTGACTCTGATTCTATTTCCATATCGACTACATCATAATTTTCTTTTGGAATCTCGTGTTCATTTTCTATCGACATATCTTTGATGTCGTAACAAGATCTGCAAATAAATTTCAACACGAAACACATTCAGCCTACATATTCGGATCCTTGAAAAAGGCCGACTCCTTTATATGAATTTTCCTCCCTCTGAGAGCAACGTCAGTTTTATCTTCAATATCTTCTTTCAATGTCAATCGAGCTTCTCTGGCTACATCTATGTCATTATCCTTAGTTAGTTTGCTCAGGATTTCTTTGACAGTAGGGGTAATTTCTCCGCCAAAAGGTTGCGGACTGAGATCGTAATCGAGGAGGGCCAGTACTTTACATGCGCTGAGACGTACATTGGCAACTTCTGAAAAAAAGCGTGTTACTGTTAAATAGACAACCTACTATCACTTGTCATCCCAAATAGCTGTGCTAGCAAAAAATATCGAAAATGGTTTTGTGAGAGAGCCTTCTGCTCGAGCAACCCTCGGCATATGTGAGTAAATCTAAACTTTAACTAGATTAAGATTTAAATTATAACATACGTTAGTCTTCTAGACCATTTTTGAGTTTTAGCAAAGCTGGTGATGACATCTTTAAGTAAATTTGATGTTAGTGGCATTTTTTCTTCAATTTTATCGGAAAGAAGTATCGGACTGGGATTTTCCTCGTTGACGAGACGACGAATAATTTCAACAATAAGAAGAACTGCTTCTGTTCGCACCTCTGCTATTTTGTCTGAATATTTTTGATTATCATAACATTTTAGTTATTACCATTAGCCATAGTTAAAGCAATTGCACTAATAGTCCTATTAATTTCCTCATTACCATATAAGTTGCACAATTTCCGACATTGTCTAAAAGCTTTAATGAATAATTAGACTTTAGACCTACTTTACGAATTCATGTCTATACCTCCAGTCATTTTTAAGATTATTTGTGCTAACTGGCATAATTTCTGGTAAGACATTTATCATTGACACTCTTTTCTTCTCAGAAAGACATTGGAAAAATTCATAAAGGTTTTTGAGAATATTATAACGTATTTCTGGTGTATCCTCTCTGAAATATAGGACTGCAATTTCAATTGATATAGACTGACTTATATTGACTGAAAATAGGGAGGAGATCGTTATCAGTTTTTTCTTCGCCAATAATCCGTCCTATTTCATGTAAAGAAGAGGCAATAGTCATACGAACGCGCTAAAACAAAGCTTTTTGATATAAAAGTGACTTACTGGATCTTCATTTGATAATCGTTTATACGTATCCTTTAACAAGAGCCAACTATCTCTACCTAATGTGTACGCAACTGCTGGGAAATTGTGAGCACAATATCTGTTAATATCTGGATCGGGATGCGAGGACGGCGCCGCCATTGTAAGGAAGTTATCAACAAGATCTTTAGGAACATGATTCTATAATTGAATTTTGATTATTAAAAAAATATAACATACAGCTTGTGGAAATTTAGAAACCTCTTCTGACTCAACATCAGAAACGTCCATCCTTTCTTCTTCTTCATCACTTCCTCTGCAATCACGAAGTGGGTCGTCGTACAAATCATCTGGCTCACTTCTAAGCAAAGCGTTATTATATTATCAAATTATTGACTTACTTAAAAGAGTCTGTGTCGGAAGACTTTTCAGTAAATGTATTAATTGTATCTGATTTAGAGGCTGGGCTTGCTACTTCTTCTGCTTCATTGTTAAGAGTTAATTTTGTTAAAGAAGAAGTAACTATACTTGTCCCAAAAGCAATCAAGTCATCCCTAAAACATTAGATTATACTTTTAAAAGTTTAGAGACTTACGAAATGTCAACGATGTTAGAACTAGCACTCCAATAAGTAATTAAATTTGAGTTGGAAGTGTTATTTCTATCTTCTGTATTTTCCATCATTTCATCGTCATAATCTTCATTTTCTTCACAGAAGCTCATTTCGTGATCATCAAAATCAAGGCTAAGCGCAAAAATCTAAGATTAAATATCAATTACCTTGTTAAATCCTCAACAGAACTGCATTTGGCCGCAGCAGAAGGGCGAATTGGATTTTCGACTCTAAAGAGCAAACGGGTTGAACGATTAACAAACAATGACTAACGTGGCTTTGGTTGACGAAAATTCATCCCATAATGCAAGCATATTATTCATTTCACCCAGGACTCTTTAAATATTTAAAATCGAATAAAAAAGTAAACTAACTCATCAACCTTCTCTGGCGAACTTGAACTTTGTCGCGGCTTTTTCTTTTCGCTAGGAACGTAAGTTTTGTCTGGAAGCCTTTCAAATTGAAACGCATGCTTTTTAGAAACTGCTGTAGTTCCGTTTTTTACTACTTGTCCTTTTTCATTTATATTTAGGCCAGTTATTCGAGAATCGGCAAACGTTGATATGAATGGTCCTAATTCTTGGAATGCTTGGTAAGCCACCCATCGACTCGTGTCCCGAAGGAGGTGGATAAAGTTTGGAGCCAGCAAATTCTTTCGAATATTTGGCGGGCAATTATGAGACACCTAAAAGAATTTATCGAAAAAATCCAACAAACCTCCACGATAATTTCACACACTGTTTTACGTACACTCCAGTTTGTGTCAACGATCAAGGCTATAACATGCGGAACAACAAATTCTTCAGTGAACTTTTCTCCGAAAAGCTGGGAAAGATATCCACAAATAGAAAGAGCAGCCTAAAAAAAGCTAGTTCTTTCAGTATGTTTGCAATTGATTTCTGGATTTTTCATTTTCCATTGTCTTGATTCAGCGTCATATTTTTTTAGCATGTCTTTGCTTATTTTAGTTATTTATTGCTTATTTTGTTCAGTTTCTCCATGTTAATTGCTTTATTTGGATCTGTTTTTTTTCCTCAATTTTCTTTCATTTATCATCAACCCTCGATTTTCCAATTCCTCCAATATACCAATCACCACCAATCCTTTTTCAACCAACTATTACCTTTTTTACATGAATATGCTCATCTCTCAATAAATGAGAGTATTTTGGAATGAAGTTTTCAAACATCCATATTGGTTCTAATCTGCTTTGGGCGATTCTGCACAATGCCTGAAAATAAGCAGTTAATTTATATTCAAGAAATTAAAAATTCTGCTTTTTAATTGCCAATTAATAGTGGAGCCGTATGGGAGGGAGGCTTTTTTTTTGCCCAATACAGCACATCAAAGCTGGCTGTGATATGAGCTATTTTCGACAAATCACGCACCCCTTTGATGTGCCGATAGTGAGCCTAGCCGCAGGTTCTCTAAGGACCCTAAAGGAAAAGTGAGGGTGGGGCGGGTCGCCAACTGCCATCTCGCCACCTGTTAACGACAGCTGCTCGCCAAATGCGCATAGAGCAAAAACTCAATTGGAACGCGCCTTCTGTTCAGGAAGTTTTGGGAGTTGGGTGGGCGCAGAATTTTTGCGGCAATGTTGGCGAAAAACAGAATAGTGATACGGCTCAGAAACGCGTCTCACTACCCATGTCTTTCACCGCCAGAGTCACATCTGCAGGAGAAGGGGGCTAGGGGGCAAACGAACAAAACGGGCATGGCAGTGCTGCTCCCTCCGCCCGACCAATACTCTCTCTGTTGCCTGCGTCTCTCTCAGCCCGCGCGTTCTTTTGCGCCGTTTCTTTCGAGAAGAAATGCACGGCATACACACAGCACCCTCTGCACACATACTGATAGCGCTCCCAGAAATTTTTCGGGGTTTCAAGCAGCAGCGAAAGCAAACAGGTTTCTCTCTTTGTGGTAATCCCGTACCGTAGCGAGCTCATTGCGGTGTTCCTCAATTATTTTTTTCGAAAAGAGCAACTCGAAGAGCGTCGGGATAATCTTCTCTCGGAGATCATCTGAAAAAGTGATTAGCACAAGTCACAACACAAGTTACCTTCAGAAATTGACTCTCTTTCAAGGAGTGCTGTAGTTGCATATATTGCTGTGCGTCGGAGCTGAAAATAACAGAATAATCTAGGAATACACAGCGACGAGCGCGGCAGATGTTGGGCAGACGGCGGCGGCGCTGGAAAGCGCACACGCGCAACAAACACGCTCACGTTGTTGAAGCGAGGGGCGTGTCCAGCTGGCACCAGCCAATGAGAACCGCGCTGCCAACGCGCGCCCGAAGAGAGTCCGACAGCGAGGGTGGGCATAGATGCAGACACAACAAAATGATAACACACCAGGGCGCAGAGAAAACGGCCGAAAAACGGACGGCATCGAAGGAGAAAGCCCGCAGAAACGAGAGGGGGAGAGTGCACGACTGGCAAGAGGGAGCTGCGCGGCCCAACTGGCAGCAGCACGGCAAATCGGTTCAAGAGGTCAGAACCGTCATGACTGAAGAAATTTGAAGGCAAAAGGTTTAGGGACTTTGGTTGAGAATGAGGCATGGAGACCTATCGTATTTTCAAGAAATTGTTAGCAAAAGAAAACGAATTATATTTCTTGTCCAAAAATAGACTGCATTATACAATTAGAAAATCATATGACACAGCCAGTCAGTAAAGATAACCTTCGTGCACCCATATCTTATGCCAGCGCACTATACGAAATCTAGAAATAGAAGATGGAAAAAATCCCGCGCAGACTAGATCGATATTTATGACTCAAAAAAAAGAACAGCATTACATCCCACGCGGCTCAAATGACAGCGGGGAAGAATCCTCAGAATTAAGATAAGCCATAGGTGTCATAATGCCAATGTCAAATAAGTTTAAATATGAAAAATAATTCTCAATATATGATAGATTCGTGATATATTTGACAACTTTTTAAAACAAAATAATAGCCAGCAATTAGCTTCGTGTACTGTTTGATATTATTATCTTTGTCTATTTCATACTTTTATCACGTCATTTTGGTAACTTGTCTTTTTTTTATCATTGGCCATCGTGCCTTTTTTCTCTGCGTTATGTGTCTCTGTTACTAAGCAATCGATCGACGGCCTCCCCGCATATGCCAGTTAGTGGCAGAAAAAGCCAACGGGAGATAAAAAGCGGGGCGCAGGCCGGCTGCTTGCCTCTGAAAAAAAATCGAACCGAAACGACTACGGCCGCCGCGATAAAAAGCATAATATGATGCGCACAACTGTCGAGGGATTGAGAATGGGACAAAGGAAGGGAACCTTTTTTAAATTGTAGAAAATTGCAGATTTTCACGCAAGCTAACTTTAAGAAAAATAGGTTGGGTGAAAGGGCAAGAATATAGTAGTTGAATCTAGTAATAGAAGTAATAAAACTACTTACCGCGTCACTCTTTTTGAGGCATTCGATAAGATAGTCTAGCATTTGATCTCCATAATGCATAAATTCATCAGAAGAACTTGAACAAGAGTAAAGAAAAGGCAGATGATTCAATATCATAATGCATTTAGCATCTGTATTAGCTGAAAAGTGATTATTAGGTTGGCAACATAAGACAATCAATACCATTTTCACGTGCGACCTTTACAAAATTTTCAAAAGCCTTTCCAACTAATTCAGAGTAAGCATCCATGTCTATTTTTTCAATAATCTTGACCATTTCATTTAAGGCATATTCTCTGAAATTGCTTTGATAAGCTCCTGGATAACTGAAAACCAATAGTCTATTTTATAATACATCAAAAAGTCTTGTAATAATAGCTAAAATTAAACTAACGCTTCATTTTTATTATTGCTCTTCATAGCAACCAAAATTTTGGGAAGTGTCGTTTCATCACGCGGCTCTGTGAACCATGAAGGCGCTTTCACTCCAACGGAATCAGAAAAAAGATGTTCTAAATATTCTAATATAACTTGCATAATACGATTTCGATTCAAGAACACCCATTTGCTTGTTTGCTATTATGTTTAACTAACTAACTAATTTTTTGTAATTATTTAACTTTAAAAAGAAGAAAAAACGTACCAATATCAGACATTTCATCGTTTGACGTTTGAGCATTCTGTTCGTCGTCGGCAAATAGTGGAACACCTTCTGAATTAAAAGGAGGAATAAATAAAATATTAAATAAACTTACGAGGATATAGCATTTTTGGTATTTTGATTGGCGATTTGGCTTGACGAACAGCGGAGAGAACTGATCCCAAAAAATCTACCGATCTGTCTTCTATTAAGAAACGGGGTTGATCTCTTCTCCAAATACGGGTAAGACTGAAACAAAGAGGATAAAATGTAATTGAAAGATAGAATAAAAGCATAACAAAAGAAAGAAACGGAGGACTCACGTCTGGAAAAAGTCGGTTAAGGCCACGAGGTATAAAAGCAGCAAGTATTGAATCAATCTTCTGAGATTCAACAGATTCATCAAGGGTTAACCTTGGATCTAACTAGACGCGTGCGGTGCAGCTCGTGGTTTGCTGACTTATTTCGAACCTGAATTGGACATGTATCGACATGTGTAAAAAAGTCAAAATGATGAACGCCTGTGGGAGGGATGGGAGATGCTTTTACTTTTAATGTAAAATGGTGAGAAAATGCACAGAAATACACATTTATGGGGCAAATTGGTCAATTTTACACAAATTAAAAGTTTTTTTAGTCCAAATCCAACAATGAAGAGGAATATTTCGCAACAGACAAAGGTCCTGGGGGAAGAAAGCGTGGCAATTGCACATGAAAGGTTCGATTTTCGATGACGAGTTATGTTTTCAACACAACCGTTATTTTCTGTTTGTGGGAGTTAGAAACAAAAACAAAGGAAACGTCTAGACATTTGGAGGAGACAACGGAAAAGGGGATAAGCGAAACAGGAAAGAAACTGGAAAAGTCAATGGCTGACCACTGCACCGAACTCGTGTCTTATCTGAGAGACTGACGCACCCCCTGTGCCTCGTTTTAGTTTTCAGTCACAGTCAAATAGGGATATACATAGAGGATTATTTTGATAAATTAAAGGTCAAAATACAAACAATTTGACGACAATCATTCTCTCGTTTCACGTTGGTTATCTTATCAGTTTCATGTACTCTCCGCTTCATTGTCTCAAAGAAGTTCCCTTCATTAGGGACTATTCAATAAGAGTTCTGTTGAACAGTAGAAACAGTTGGATGAAAAGGACTACAACATATGCACTGCCAAGTGCAGATCTTCTCCTCTTTCTCTAACCAGCCATTTGCCTATTCTCTTGTTGTTTTTTGTTCCAAAGATATTCTTAATAAAAGTGGACATTTCTATTCGATTCGGAGTGGAATGTAATGGAAGAAGAGGACTAGAAGTGTAGTGGGAAATCTCTCCCAGGCTTCCATCAACAGCCGACTTCTTGAATGGACCTCGACTGCATTAGTTTCCTTGTTGAGTGCCAAGAGGATTGTTTGAGCAGCTCGTTCGCATCACTCAAGTGGCCAGCTAGATAGATTGCAGTAACCGATCGTCTTTCGATCCGAAGAAGAAGAATGTACCCTTCGTCTCCTCGTTTCCTCCAAATAATAGGCGGTGAGTTTTCTCCCGAAATAGAAAATCCCAAGGCTGGCTCAGTTTACAAAGAGAGTCTGATGGATTAGCCTCTAATCGTTGCTTCCGTAGTTACTGATAAAAATAAGCTTCTATTAAGCGAATTCTTTTTTGATTTTTTGGCCAGCCTTCTCCACCCTTTGTCTACCAATCAAAATATTCAAAAATCATTCAAAGAGAGAAACTGTCAAAAACAGCTTTCCCATAAATATTGACACAAGATGATAGCAGTAAATATGGTCTGCTCCCTTCCCCCAGAAGTTGCCCAGGTACCCTAAAAAGATGAACAACATGACTCATTCCGTTCCGCCTATTGTCTTTGCGAATTTGTGAGGGAGCTAGCCTTGGAGAACTAACGAATTAGTCAATTGGCAGAGTGGCCAATTGAGAGATGAACCAATTATATCTCCTCCCGGTTTCACTTTCCCTTGACTGGGCGCCCTCCTGTTTCCTCCTGTTGACCCGACGGATTTTCGTTCTCTTGATCAGCCTATCAGTCTCTTCTTTTTACTTGGGTGGTTTATTGCTGGTCGTAAAGGAGAGATTTTCAAGTTGTTTGGAAACTCTTCCCATTTGATAAGAGAGTCAAATAAGCTACTGTCCGATCTAAAGTGTTCAATTTTCGCAGCAAACATAGCCGAATTGTTCTCTCCTTTTCCCCGTTGAGTACACTTTTCTTTGATTCATCCAGTCATTTATTGACATCAGACTTCAATCCTTCAGTCATTTTTCAATTCTTCTTCTTGAGATTTCCAGGCCAATTTTCCCACGGTGTCAATTCGTTCAGCCTGTTTGTTCTGCCTGGCCCTCTCTTTTCCTCAGTCGGCAGACAAAAAAACGATGACTCTTCAAATGTCTCCCTAATCACCTCAGGTCAAAACCATAACTCGCCTTTTTATGCTGTTTGTGCTAGGCTCGAGTTGCGAACCAGCCATTTTCCTCTTATCTCGGCCCGTTAAATCAGAGAGAACTCCGTTGAATTACCAAGCCTTTGATCTCTCTTCCCTTCTCCCCCACATTCTCTTTCTCCTGGCAAGACTAGACCAAGAGTAAAAAAAGCGCTTTGCTCAGTCAATGATACCAGCTGCCGAAGAGAAGATTAGCCGAACAGAACATGATGTAGAACTCTTTATTAAGCGTTGAAATGAGATTGAATCTTTTCAAGACCCAAAATCTTTTTTGAGATCTCTCGTAGCTCGTATTTTTTTACTTTTCCCGTTGCAGTCAGAGGGAAATCCTCTTCGTTTTTAATCAAAATATAACTCGGAATTTTGAAGGTAGTTATCTGAAAAACACCTTTAAAAAGGCAATAAAAAGAGTTGACCTTGTCCCGACAATCTTGTTTTATCTGTTCCTCAGTGACTCCTTCCATTCCGGGATTCAGTCTCACCCAGGCGCAGACAGCCTCTCCAAGTCTGTCATCTGGTACTCCAATCACATGCGCATCTGCGATGTACGGCAAAGCGAAAAGGAATTGTTCGATCTCAGTGGGGAAGATATTCTCTCCTCCACGTATGATCATTTCCTTACTCCTTCCGACAATACAAATCGATCCATCCTCATTCATTGTAGCCGTATCTCTAAATTTCATTTCTATCTTCTCTAATGACCTCTTACCCCGTGTGGTACCATCGATCTGGAGTGATGTCTTTTTTGGTCCTAGCTTCGTCTCCCCAATAGCCCCTCATTACCATATACCCTCGGGATATAAGTTCGCCCTGTTCTCCACGTGGAACAACTCTGCCATTTTTAGCGACAATTGCAATCTGAAATCTTCTTCCAATATAGTAGCCCTCACTTCAGTATTAGGCATAATGTAGCCAACATTTTTGACTCGCTCAATAGCCGGTTGGTCAGAGAGCGACATTGTGATGACAGGGGAAAGTTCAGTACTTCCATAGCAGATGTATAAGTCCTTCATGTTCAAGTCCCGTTGCATGTGTTCGCAAAGAGCTTTGGGACAAGGAGCTCCAGCAATATAACCGCCAGTTATGGAAGATACATCATGTTTCTTGAGTTCGGGTGAAGAGAGAAGGTCAATGAACATAGTGGGAGTCCCGAAGATGAAGTTACATCTGGGATTTAGAGTATTTCTAGTTTCTAGAAAGAAAGAAACTTCTCTTCTTCGATTGCCTTTATAACCTTGTCGATCTTGAAATTAATCGCCGGGAAAACACAAGTCTGAGCGTGAACAGCAGCATTCAGTGTCCCCATCATGCATCCAAAAGCTGTAATGTCTCTAACAAGTTCTCTAGTCCATTGTCAAAATTTCAAAAGCTATTTGTCCCCAAGAGCATACACGTTCCTTTGGGAGATCATAGTCTCTAACAAGATTCAAGCATAACTTTCCCTCTGCCCTTTCGAAACTCAATAAAAAATCACTAACCGTGGTAAAGCGGATTAGGAATGCAGACTATTTTCTCCTGAAATTCTCCTTTTTGTGAAAAGAGAGAGATGACTTACCTCCCGATCCCAGCCGCTTCTTTGACCAGTAAAATAAGCATTATTCACTACATTATGATGGGTGAGAGTCGCTGCTTTTGGATAGCCGGTTGTTCCCTAAAAACTCTCTTTTAAAGTCAAAGTCCAATCATAATTTCGGGTTATCAACTCTGCTTTGAGATTGAAATGATCCAATTTCTCTTTTGAGATAACATACACTTGTGTATTGGATATTGATGGGATCATCCGGCAGCACCGTTTGTTCGGCTTCTTCCAGTTTCTGGTAGTCTGAACTACCAGCTCCATTCCATACATCCGTGAAATTCCAAGCGCCTCTATTATATTTTGATCTTTTTTAAAGTCTCCTTACCTCACGTTCTCTTCATTTCCCCAGACTATGATATGTTCCAATTCGGGGAGATCTTGGCTATTAACAAAGCCATGACCAGGCTTGGCTGAAGCCACAGAAGGGCAGATCTGGGATAAGCTTGTTATTGGATGGCCATAGGAACTCACATCATTTATAAGCGACATGTAATTATTTCGTTTGAATTGTTTCGGAGTTACCAGAGCTCGGACTCCCACAGTCCGAAGAGCATACTGTAGTTCACGAGATTTGTACGCTGGATTGATATTGACCTTTAAGATGTAGACTTTTCTCAAGGCTCGAGCACCTGGATCATTCCGGCCATCGCTGTTCCGAATTGAGCAACTGTCCATTCGTAATAATTATGTCCCCAAACGCCTACTCGATCTCCTTTTTTTAATCCGAGAGAGAAAAGGCCAGCTGCGAATTTTCTGGCCTATTTTCTCTTTTCATTAATTAAAAAAACTTACATCGGCATGTACTTCTTGGAATGTTTTTCGGATGTTTTGTTGTTTAAAAATAAGAAATTCCTTCTCCGGTTTTCTCTCCACCGCCCGATTCAATGTCTCCCCAATTGTCTAAAAAATCCTCTCAAAAATAGTGGAGAAAAAAAGTTACATGAAATTTGAGCGGCTGATTTGTGGCTCCATAAACATAACTAAATTTTGTCTTGGAGCGCCTAAAAAGGGTCTTCCCTTGTTGACAAAAAGTGTCCTGACCTGATAACGAGAAGCAATTTGGATGAGCGAATCTCTTGAAGAACCATCTGGAAAAAAAATCGCTGAGAGAAATCGACTACAGCGCGTGGCAATTCGATCAAAGAATTGCGAACAATGGTGTAACTCGAAGATCAATCGATCTTGTCTCTAATGATTAGCAGAAAGTCATCCTGGGAACCAATTGAAAGAAAGGAAGCTGTTGAGAGAGAGAAAGTTGTTACAACAAACGGGTTCCGTCGTTTTTATACACCAAATTAGTGTCTGTTCTCTGAGCTCCTGTTTTTAAACATTGTGAACTCGGATCTTTGAGTGGAAGAAGAAAAGCCAAAGAACTTGCACGTTTTGAACCCCAAAAAAGACGTAAACAGTACAAATGAAGAATAGGAAGATTCTTGCTGTTGACGTGCAAGTCGAGTCACGTTAATCGCCTCCAACGGTACTGTTTTTGGCTCCTGCCAGTCAGTCCCACGCTCTCTCTGCTTCTGTGTGTTTGCCTTTCGTGTATTTGATCACTGTCAGATCGCCTATCCCATTACCTGACTGCTTTCCGTTGAGAAAATTGACTCATCGTCTGGTCCATCTGACTCAATTTAATTTCCTATGTCTTCTGCTCGTAAAAAAGAGCGAGCTCCTCTCACAAATCTGGAAGTGACCTCGACTCAACTGAGAAAGACTAATTAGTTAGAGGGCAATTAGTTCACACATTCTTTTTCTATTTGCCCACCGCCACCTTCCTCATTCTTAGCGGCTGTCTTTCACTGAACCCATCACCAGCCATCCTCCAAATGTGACCAGCTGTGTTTGTTTCGAGCAAAGCACAGGACCCTCCTCGACGATTTTAACTTCTCCTTTCAAAAAAAAATGATACACGTCAAATCCAGTAAGTTCTGGTTTATATTAGCATAGAGAAGCAGTTGGTGGCAAAATAAACAGCCAATCGACTTTTCCAGTTCTCCCATTCTCTGAGGCTATGCAAAAGATCCTTAGCAAGTCGCTTACATCTGCTCCTTTGTTTTTCTTTTGGCCTGTGGTCTCATTCACATATGCGTCCTGCCTTGGGAGTTCTGCAAAAGCCGTTCGCCTCTGTTGTTGAGGCCTCTGAACGGTTTAAAGAATAGCAAACAATGAGGGCAGAAAGTCGGGATGATCCGGCAATATTTCCCTCTTTTTGTCTTTTGTCTTTGAGAACAAGAGAACGTGCGTGGTCATTTCTGCTTCAGCGAATCTCCTCTTTTCTCTCTCCCTCTTTTCCCTTTTTTCTCGGCAACTTTCAAACTGATTGGTGGAACAAATCCGTGACCAAAATAGCGGGATGATCAGCTGGTTATGTAGAGAGAAACACGCCATTTTGATCCAATTTTTTCTGTTGTCCATTTTGTTTGAATTTTTATGCGAGAGAGGGGGAACATTTTCGGAGAAAGTGAGCAGTCAATCAATCATGTCTGTCTTTTTGCCGCTTTTTAGCTCAATAAACGCTGCTGTTACTTGGATACTTTCAAGAGAAGCGAACGTTTTAGGTTCACCCTGCTATTTTCTAAGTCTTGGTCCGGAGAGAGGGAAAGTCCTCGAAAAATGGGATATTTACTCTCTGTCCCAACTGAAAAAGCTCTCCCTCTCAAGCAGAATAAACAAATTAATTTCCAGCGATGGCTAACGCCTCTCTCAAATTGTTGGATGACGTCTGTGCAGGTAAGCTGAAAAATCCCCCCGAAATATTGGCCGTTTGTGCAGGTAAATTGCCCGCCCCTCCGGATTTTTCAAGGGCGGATCATTGCAACGCCGAACCACTAGAAGCCATGTATGACACCGAGACTCGTCTCTTCATGACCATCATCTTCTCAACTCTTTCGCTGATCGGGGTCATCGGCAATCTCCTCGTCATTACCGTAGTCCTCCGAGTCAAAGGAATGGTAAGATCTTATCTTCTTTTCTCTCGAAAATTTCAAATATTTTCTGCTTTTGTTGAATTACGCTGTGAAAACCTGACCTTTTTGCAAATAAACTCAAAGCTTTTAGAGGTCCAATTTCGCTGAAAATCAGTCCCAATTCCAAGCCGAATTGAATTCTAATTGGGTTACTTATCTGCCTAAAAGTCTCGTTGTGTCTCTTGTCTGACTTTTTCCCCCATGTTGCATGTGCTTGTTTGTACAGCATATGGAAACCATTCCGTGGAATAACGCACTTCCATACGTCATTAGAACCTAAAACCCTTGTGAAAGGAGAGAGAGTAATTGTAAAATAACTTATAGAAAACTCCAACAAATTGCTATTTGGTCTCATTGGCTCTAAGCGATACACTATTCTTTATTGCAACTGCTCCTACAGAACTCTCTTACCTTCACGTACCAGCCGGAGAATATATTTTTGGAGATGTTGGTAAGTGTCTATTATCCTCGTTTTGAGTCCCCCTTTAATATTCGTTTAATTAGCTTTTTCTGCTGTCAAAAACAATCCAAACGACCTTTTGAAGTGTCCTGTTCGGGGGTCAATGTATACACAAAAGAGCCTCCTCCCAGGTTGTGCACTCTTCTCCTATCTACCGTATCTGGCCATCAATTCCTCTTCTTTATCCATCACTGCCTTCACAATTGAACGCTTCATTGGGATTTGCTATCCCTATCGGGCGAGAACTATTTGTACTGTAAAACGAGCTCGTCTGATTATATTTTTTATTTGGCTATTCTCTATTATTTACAATTCTCCTTGGCTCTACTTGGCCAGTCTTGGAAATGTCGATGGAGTGATGGATTGTTCTTTTAAACTGGATCGCTCCAATTGGACTTATAAGGTGGTTTTTTTAAGAAGAAAATGACGAATTTTGTAGGTGATGTTTCTTGGAGACTTTTTTGCCTTTTATACGATTCCGATGCTGCTGAATATCATTATTTATGGACGAATTGCTGTGACTTTGGCGCGAAGCGGAGAATTTGAGGGTGAAAAGAGCAAGAGCGAAAAGAGCAAGAGTGAGTGTCGTCTTTTCGGATTAAGACGAGGAATGAGAAGACTTTTGTTGATTTCTCGAGGGTTCATGAGGACTTTTCAAAAGACTTGTCAATCGTCGATTCATTAGGGAATTCCAATAAAACGTTGTCTTCTTCAGATGGCGACATGCCGTTTGAGGGAGAAAAAGAGACCTACGTCAGTGGGAGAAGGAAATCAGCTGGAAAGAACCAGGTCTTTCCTTTTTTGTTTTCTAAACTCATCCCATCTCCAGGTCGTAAAAATGCTGGCTCTTGTCGTGATAGTCTTCGCTACCTGTTGGCTACCCTACAGAGCTATGGTCATGTACAATTCCTTCGCTTCTCTCAAATGGAGTCCCGATTGGTATTTCCCCCTTTTCTCCTAAAACAAATCCTCCTTCTAGGTATATTTTCTTCTCGAAGACGCTGATTTTCATAAATTGCGCTATCAATCCGATCCTTTATAACCTGATGTCTGGACGATTCAGAGGGGCTTTTCGATCTCTCCTCAAAGGAGACACAAAACCGAGTCGATATTTGCCAGTTTTGGATCCCCGGAACACGTCAAGGAATTTCTCTTCGCGAATGCAGCATAGTCAACGAGAAAAAACAACCTCACAAACTCCCGAAAGCACTCCTCTCAGCTCATAACGTGTGCCATGCAACTTAATTTCAGACGGGTAAAAATGTACATATAAAGTATGAATAAATATTTTCTCTTTTTCTCGGGGGAGGAATGAAGATGGCAGACGTCTGGCAGAAAAGATTACGATAAGACTTGTCTTTTTTGTCTGGGAAATTCAAACTGATTCCCCTTCTTTCACTTCCGATTGGAAAATAGAAGAAAGAAGTCCAAGGGTTTCACAGATAGAGCGATTATCGGACTGTTTACCGAGAGGCTACTTTTTGAGAATCTTCGAGAAGAACGTCATCCGGAGCTGACATTTTCTGATTATTTTTATTTTGTCTTGGACAGATCGCCCCGTCGGTTCTTTATTATGATTGTCTTTTTTGTGAGATAAGTAGTTCTATATAGTAGTCTGTACAGAGATCCGCAAGAGAATCTTACAAAAGGCTCAGAGAGAGAGAGAGAGAGAGAGAGAGAGTTCATCATCATGGCTCCAGTCCAAAATGTTCGAGCATAAAAGGCTCCGGCTTCTTCCAAATGTACTCGACGACCTTTCGTCTGTCCGTTTTTGGAAGTTGTAAAATGCCCTTCTCGACGACGCTCATACTCTCCGGGATGTCTCCTTGGGAGTGGAGGACAGCGATCTGAAAAAACAGCCCCACAGTAAGTATAAAAGGGACAAAGTCTCCGTCGATAAGACTGAATGACTCACATAATTTCTATCAGCATCATCGAGGAAAGTCTTGATAGCCATGGGCGGTCGATTCTTCATAAGGAATTTCTCGATCTTCTTCCGATCCTCGAAGCTCAGATTTGGCAAGTAGTTTAACCTTTCCTAGAATGGGAGTTACAGCTGCAGAGAGCAACCAACCCTAACAAAGTCGAACAACTCGTGGTAGCTGGCAGTGGCGTGTAGTCGACTGACAAGTTTGAGGTCGTGCTGGTTCAATTTGAGCGAACGAAAGACTCCATCGTGAGCATCCAACGGATCCCAATTACAGTAAGCTGTAGCCAGGCATGTTGAGACGAGCAGTAATCGTATCATCTGCCTACAAACTGACTCTTTCCAAGAGGGATCAAAAATTACTGTAATCAAGAGCTGCCGATTCAGCAGAAAAAGCGAGCCGCGTGCTGAAGATTAGTTTCTTTTCTCTACGGTAAGGGAATTCAGGAAAAAACAAGGCAAAAGTACTCGGAGCTATCAGTTCGATTAGAGGTTTTAAAAGAAAGAAAAAGAGGCAAAGCAACGAAACCTGGAGGTCAAGGTCTCTCCGTCTAAAGTTTCCTACCTCTTACAGGGAAAAGATCGAAGTTTAAAAAAAAAAGAATTCTCGTGATCTGACAAGCCCCGCCTCGGCCCCCCACGTGTCGTCTGAACTGTGAGGTCGAAAATGTCTCGAAAGCCTTTGTTTTGAAGGCGAAACAACGAGGAATAATAGGCGATAAGAAGTCCGTTTTTCAATTTTATGAGGAAGAACTATCTCTCTCTCCCTGGAAGTGGGCCACGTGAGCTCTGCTGTATCAGCACAATTCTCTTCTACGTGACAGTCAGGCCATTTGCCGACAATTGGCGTTTATTTTGCAAGAATCTTCCTCTCCACGTGAGAATATCTTATCTTCGGAGAAAAAAAAGTCCTCAAAGAAGAATGTCTGGCGGCCCCTTGTAAAAAAGTTATTGAGGTCATAAAGCCAAGCAGCCGAAAGAGCCGTTTTTGTCAGAGCCGTAAAGGAGTAAAGACTCGCTCCCCACAATAATGCACAAAAAATAGGTCATCGAGTAGGCTAGAGTGGCATTATTGTCTCGAGACGATAAGATTAGAGGAAAAAGAAAGCGAGAAGAGAGCACCGACACCCCCGATAACACTTTCACTGAACTGATAGAGATCCGATAAGTGTCTAAGGACAGTAACCTTTTCTCGAAGGTCCTTCCAAAACAGAAGAAGAAGCCGGAACGTTGGAGATTAGGAAGACCAGGGGATTCCCCCTACGCCCGTTCGAAGCCAGGAACAAACCAAAAATGCATAGAGTCTCTCGCGATCATAAAGAATTCTGATTTATGTGCTTGTCTCTTCATTGTGGCAATCCAATTATCTCTGCCTAGCCAAAAAAGAGGCAAACTCGATTAACTTTTTGATTTGTATGGGATTTCGTTACGTGGCTAATTGAAGGAAATGCCACACGGAACACTTAAAATGCTGAAGGAGAGACTGCGGAGAGAGAGAGAGAGGAAACGACGTCTGGCCAGTTATTCTTTTACGAGAGTCATTTTCTTACGAGATAGAGCAGATGTGAATGACGGAGTCTTACTGTAATCAAACTGAGAGAAAGAGAGAGAGAGGAGAAATGACAAACTTCCGACAACAAGCTGATAGAAAGGGCGGCAAATTGTAGCATTCAAGATGAAAAATGTGTCTGGACTAGAAAATCACAACTCAGAAAGAATGAGAGAGATAGAGAGCTTGATGTCTTGTCGAAGACAAAAAGTCAGATCAGCTGAGAGAGCTTATGCAAGAAGATTGATGATGTTTTCATCTGATGTGGTTTCTATTCTGGCTTCACATCCCAGAAATCATTTTTTTTCGGATGTAACTTGATCATCTTGAGAACACTCATTCTCCCCGAAATGACCGTAATCCTCCGAGTTCAAAAAGTCAAAATCTTGTTGTTTTTTTTTTTTGGCTGAGAAATCGTGGTTTTCTCTCTCTGCAAGCAGCCTTTCCCACCAGCTAAAAAGAAAAGTAAAATTAGTTGCAAACAGCACGTGACTCAACGAAGGAAAATATTTTGTCAAAGATCAGTAACCAGTTCGCTTTTGTTTTGTAAAAGAACAATTCGATTAACCAGTTAGCTAACCCATAAACTCGTTTTCTCGTAAACTTACATCATCCTCGAGAGGATCAGACCACCGAGACTTTTTCCAACGATAAAAGCTGCAGAAAGGAGATAAGAACGGAGCGCATGACCCAAGAGAAATTCCACGGAAGTCTGTCTTCCAGAAAAAGCTCTTAGAAGGCGAGGAAAGCATCGACTACGTCAAGAGAGAGATATGACTCCCCTCAAAGAATCAGATAATCCACAGGGGGCGTTCTTCTACTTCCATCATCTAGAAATAACTCGGACAGGAAGGGCATAATCAGGAGAGCCGTTCATTACTTGCAACAGCGTCACAGTCTGCAATCAAACTCTTCCAGGAATCCTTCAGACCTTTTTTCAGGGCAATCGAGAAGGAAAGTCATTGTTTTAGAGATTCTCGAAAATAGAAGGATCTTTGGGGAGCGTTGTTTCACAGAAGAATTATAGACGTCATTTTCAATAAGAGGGGAAATCCTTGGCTTAAAAAAGGATTTGAGGGAGATGTTTGTTTCCACGGTCATCTGAGGACAACGAGTCTTGAGGGTGTTTGTCTCTCGAATGAACCGCATTCCACACGTGGTCGGTGGAACGAGATGACGACGACGAGAACTGGTAGGGTCAACGGGGTCAAAACCAGCTTCTTTGACGTGCCTGATTTATACCTGAGAAAACTGTGAATGGTTGTGTAATTGGCAGGATATTGTGACGCAAAGACATAAAAAGAACTGCAAATTGTCATCTGAGGTCAGTCATCTGAGATTGCAGAGGGAGAGAGAGGGTATTCACACGACCAAAAAAGACGTTCGTTGGTCAAAATGAAAGAAAGATGGATGGGCTTGACAGGATGCATCACATGGCTTGTTTTTTATGGTAATTTCTGTTTTCTGGAGCTCCGTTTTCAGAGGAAATAATAGTCCCCAAAAAAGAGACCAAACTCTCTTCAAACCTCACAGTCATCCGAATCTTTTGTTTTGAATGATTCAATATTTTACCGTAAAATCCAAAAGGAGAGAAAGAGAACAGGATTCTGAAAGTCCTTTTGGAGGAAATATGAGCTGAAAAATTGCTGCAAAAGGCAGAGAAGCAAGCTGCTAAAAACCACGGAATGACTATAGTTTTATCCGAGAATGACGGAAATGAGGCCAATAAGGGACTGGGAAAGGGACGAAGTTCAAAAACAGTTTTCTGATGACTCCTTACAGATCTCGTGAGCTTACTTGAGAAAATTGAATGTTTGTGAGAAATTCTATTTTGATAACGTCAGCGAGGATGGAAGGAAGAATCTTTCCAGCCAGAGATCCAATTTCAAAAAGGTCAGTAGATCTGACAAAGAGAGTGCCTTAATTAATCAGCAATTCAGAAATCAAAACATTCCGGCTACGATTTCTGTCCAAAGGCAATAACAAACCTACAAAAGAAGGTTCGACCAGAGAACTGGGAGAGGATGACCCTTGGTGAGTAGCGTGACCGAAGATTCAAATTCACATGAGAGCCTAATTAGTTGAATATTATGAGCAGCATATAATCCTATGGATGAATTCGACGAATCCAATCCTCGTCAGATCAGAAATTACTGGCGTCAGGAGGCTTTCTCATTTTCGTTTTATCGTTTGTTTTCCCCGCAAAAAGTAACCACAAAATGGGCCCATTTAATCCACCTCTTCTCGAGATTGCCCTCCTCTTACTGTATCCCTTGAGAATTCGTCTGATTGGAGCTCTTTTTTGGCGCATAGGATTTATTATTCAATATGTCAAATTGTACAGAAGCTATGTCTGAATTCGCGGAACTGAACCCCGTCGCCAATTCTTCAATTTGGCGAAAATTCCGGAAGGGGAAAGGGCTGAACATTTGCCGGGTGCCAGCTCAGCCGGGACTTCCTTCTTTTTTCTCATTGAATAGCGTCGAATGGCCGCATGGAAGTCGTCTTCCACTCGGGGAGTTGGCTGCAAACTTTTTGCTCAGTCAGCTGACTTTTCTCACTCACCGTGGCAGCGCTATCCCTCGGCGCGTAGGCTTCTTGGATTTCGGCTACCAAACCAACCAAAAGCTCATCCACATCGTGGTTCAAAGCCACTGAGATCTCGAATTGTTCAAAGCCAAACTGGGCAGCTGCTGCTCGAACTTCTAAATGAATTTGTCTGGTAGATCTCAAGGAACAAACCATTTTTAGTGACAGTTCTCTTCCTCTCCAAGTCGGCTTTGTTCCCGGCGACAAGGATGGGAATATTGGAGCATCTGGAGGAGTTTCGAACCATTTCGATGGCATTCGCCGCTTGTCGCCAAGATCCTTTGCTGTCGATGCTGTAGACGACGACGAACGCCTGGACTTCGTTTGTGATCCAAGTCGGATCGGAGAAGTCGCTTTCAAAGAAAATCAAATCGCATTCTTGGCCTCCAATGCAGATTGAGACTGTATTTTCATAATCCTCTGAAAATGTTGTTGAAATTCGAGAGGAAACGGCTACTCACGAATCTCATCAGCAAACGCATTTCTATACTCGGAAGTAATCAGCTGGGCGATGAGGGAAGACTTTCCCGTTCCAGTATCGCCAACCACATAGATTCTATACGAATTGTGACTGCTGGTGCCGGCGTTCTCTTGAGAATTGAAATCTCTCACGACACCGTCATCACTCGACGAAGGACTCCCACTTCGACTGCCTCTAGCCGAATCAGAGCCCGATGTAATGTACGGCGAAGGACTTTTATCCATTGCGACTGAACTTTCTTGTTTTAAAAGAAGAAAGCAGCCCCCTACATTTGGTAGTCTTTTTCCGACGAAAACTATCTCCTCGACTGACAACAGCCCCCTTTTTATCGATGTTGAATTGACGAACTCGGGTATAATCATCAGCATCCGGTAGCTGAAAAAGACACTAGTTCGATTGGTTTTAGCGGAATACTTTTAAGAAACGCTCTTCGGCTTCACTTGCCACGCGAGCTTCTGGCCATACATCCGTTCTTTGTTCCATCAGTCGGCCTTTCTAAACGGAGGCTTGGAAAAGTCTCAAAATGAAGCTACCTGGAGGGAACATCTTCGAGAGACTGTGGGTGTGGATCGCCTCCTCTCGACACAAACATCTTCGAGAGCACTACGTTTAACTTCAACCAATGGCTTTGGTCGATGTTTGAAGGACTGTGAACGAAGTGGTTGGCGCATTGGGGCAGCGAGAAGAGGACTGAAATAGATCACAATAACAGACGGACCAAAAACAGCCATCGAGAGAGCCAAATAATTTCCAAATAATGGTCGTATTTTGCAGAATGAGAGGACAAGTGAATTAGAAGATATTATAAAAGCCAGAGTCAAGAGTTTAGTATAGTTGGGAGGCGCAATTTGAACGGCGATGTGACCCCGAACAATGACGGCTAAGCTCTCCCTCCGCCTCTCTCGAGATAATTCTTAAAAGTGGGTCAAAATGAGGGCCCAGCGTGGGCTTTTATGTATCGGGGACTCCCCCGAAAGCCGTGAAGTGCTATGAGTGTGCGCGATGAGTCAGCTGGAGGGATAAAGGTGGCCACTAGCCAGCTGACCACAATTACTTGGGAGGGAGACAACGCGGGGAGACAAATGCGCTCATCCGAGCTGTGAGGCGGGTGGTCAGTCTCTCTCAGAGATAAAAAGAAGGGCTCATTGAACATGGAGGAATGCGCTCTTCTCGGATTACTTGTTTTCCAACACGTCTGTGGCTATACTAATCTGCGAATCGAAATAAGGACGATCCTTGGGGCTCAAAGAGAAGGCGAGAAAATGACAGCCAAACATGCCAAGGAGCACTAAATCCATTAGGCTGTGGGAGCCCGAGGAAAACAAGGTTTTCCCGGGTACTTGTGTCTCAAACAAACTCTCAAGCCCCTCGGGAGAGATGGTTATCTCCAACTTCCTTGACAACACAGAGGGAGGGAAGAGGAGTTAAACCGTGTCGGAGGACTTAAGTGGAATGACATCAGTCCAGCTATTCCTGTATTTTGTCTTACAGTCGCCTTGTACTATGAAGTCCAGCAGAGAGACACTCGAGGCTGACAAGCTCAAAGAGCAAGTCAAACTCAAATTCTTGAGTGGGTTCGACTCAAATCGAGGAGATCAGAAAAGGTTTAGTAAAGCAGTTAAGAGGGTCATCTGAGGAAGACAGCTGTGCACTTGGCTTTCCCAAACAGAACTTATGAAAATGGCAGATTGAGCTGAACAAACAAAAACGTGGTTGGCCTCCCTCCATATTTTAAAGAAGTCGGAGTACTTGAGACATAAACCAAACAGAGTTCGAGAAGAGGAGGAACAATTTCCGAGGAAAAAATAATAAAAGGAAGCGAGAAGGGAGGAGATAGCACCTGTACAATTGGATTTGGCCCAAGACACAATTAGGAAGGGAAGGAACTTTGCTCCGTGCGTCACGTGTCGACGAGAGTTATACAAACAGTTAAAACGAGGGGCCCAGATGGTCCGCTTCCCTTGAAGACCAGAGATAAACTATTTCCGCAAGATCTTCTGGGAGAACGATTTAAGAGAGAGAGGATATTTGCAGAAGGGCTTTTTGAAGCTCCTGCGGCCGACGACCAAAAAGGTCAACATGTTTCTCGTCGAACTTTTTGAGGAGCATCGTCTAGAACTGACTAGTATAGTCGTAAACATTTGGGAAACAACAGGCGACAAAACAAAAGGAGGAGGAGGTGGAGTAGTACACTTCGAGCGAAAACTGATGCTTATGAGCTGTACGAAAAGAAGGAGTAACGAAGCGAAGGAACAGAATTACAGCTGATGAGCCGATCCGATTAGAATCGGAGGAATCGGATTTCTCTTTCTCTCTCTCTCTCTCTCTCTCTTTCCTTCCAAAAGATTCAAATCATGGGAAAATAGTGGGCGAAGTGAATGCGTTAATCGGCTAAGGTTTGGTCCTTGATTCTTATAATTATCAAGGCTCTGCAACGATCCAAAGAAAGGTTTCAAGGAGCCTTAGCCCAGCAGGACGTCACAATCTGAAGAGCTCTTCAACCACGTGAGCTTTTTGGGTAGTCATGGAGAGAGTGAGGGAGCTGGTTCGAATGACCTCCCTCCAGGACATAAGTACTTTCATCCAGCTGACACTCAAAAGAAATCTGTCGGTCACTTAGCAGTCTCTTTCATGCGCCGGCCAGTTTAAAGTCGGCAGGTCTTTTGAGACACGACGACTATATGAAAGCTCATAGTAGTATTACAACCCAAGCAGAGACTTTTGAAAACAAAAAAGAGCGAGGGAAACAGTTGAGCACCGGAAATATAGAAGCCAGGTGACATCAGCTGGGGGAGAGAGGATGATAAATGCTACAAATACATTGCAAACTTTTCTCAGAACGTTCTGGTATACGGTAGGAATTCTTTCAATCCTCCAATAACAAGAATCTATAGTCCCTTCAAAAAGCAAAAGAAATACCGTATTTGGAGACTTTTGAATTTACCACGCTGTTGTTTCAAATTTTAAGAAAAGAGATTCGGTAAAATTCTAATTTTCCGAAGGTCTTCGATTTTTTGAACATTAATTGAGCTCCAAAGGGAGTAAGAAAAAGTACAAAAAGAGAGGAAATAGATGATATCAACTATGAGGAGAAATATCTTCTGATTTTGACTCGATGAGATTCCAAAAATGAGAAAGTATAGGAAGCAATTGGACCGGAAATAGAAGCCAGGTGACACCCCGGGAGGGGAGAAAATCAGATGAAAAAAGGGAGGCAGAAACATGTGTTTCCCAAATGACCGTCGTGCAAAAAAGCGCAACAAATGTTTCGAAACGAATGACGCAGAGGGAAGGATAGAGTGACCATTTGTGAAACTCTTTTGCATCATTACGGCAAACTCATTTCTGCCCGATGAGATCTTTTGATTTCTCTCTAATGAAACATTCGGAGAAAACTTTTTAAGAAAAAGAGAGAGAGTTGGTTTTTGATGGAAGAAAGAGAGAGATGCCACACTCCACTTCGAACCAAAAGTGGCCATATATCTTATCGAAATGAACGACTTGGGAGAGCCAGATAATCAGGAATCTTTTGAGGTTAAAAATAGAAAGACCAATTGTTTTGAGGATCCTCATGTCGTCTAGTCAAGGAGCATCGAAACTATTGGGAGAGAGAGAGAGGCAAAATGAAACCAATTATGTTTGTTTTCGTCCCGGATCAAAATGTCCACGAACCTTGGCATCTCATTCGATCTCATCATCTCCACACGACGATGACTCGGCAAGGGACTTCCATCCACCGGCGTTGGTGGCAGCTTTCTTCGAGTGACCATCGGCGAAGCCAAAGAGAGTGGCGAATACATCTAAAATCTAATGATTAGAGGAAGATTTATTCAAAAAATGCGAATAAATTTGACCAAAGGAGAGAGAGAGAGAGAGAGAAGCTGCCTTTGGAAATGAAGAAGAGAAAGAGAGAGTTATGGGTGAAGTAATTCGAAGAAACTAGTGAATTTTGGATTGGAAGGACAAGTTTGAGAGAAACATTTGAAGGAAGAATCGAAAGAAAGAGAGAGAGAAAGTTATGAGATACCTTTGAGGGAGGAAAAAACCACCCCCAAATGTTGAATATTTTATTGGAACTGATGCTAGAAAGCCACCACCTGCGCAGACGCAATTACCCTCCCCTCAATACCGAGAAAGGAGACACTGAATCAGCAATGTCCCAAGAGGAGTTGGGGAGGAAAAGAGAGAGGTCGTTAGCCATTCAAGAATCTTCTGTTTTGGCCCGGTTGTGACGCAAAAAACAGCGGTTAATTCGTTTCGCCGCTCTTATTAAAATTTACGACCATGGGGCAGACTTCGATTGGGAACTTTTATTAAAAACTTTGAGCTGAGAGAGAAGCGAATGAAGGGTCACAGCAGGTGTGCAACCGGAAAGGAGAACAGCTGAAATCGGCACCTGGAAAACGAGCGCTGTAATTAGGTGGAAAGAGAAGTGCTCCTGATCTAATTGGAGACAGCATTTATCTTCTCGACTCATTGAAAAGGAAGTCAACTGAGGGTTCCGAGAAGGAGAGAGAAAAAATACTAGGAGATCCTCCAAGCTTTGTCAGAGACTGTTTGCGCGAAAGCGAAACTTCTCCGGTTACAGAAAAGACAAATACGAGTGGGAAAATGTCACCAAGCTGCCACTAGGGCAATTAGAAAAAGAAGAGCCAGCCACCAGAAACAATAATGAATGTAATTGGAGTTGGGATCGCGGACTCGACCAACTAATGAATGTGACCTCTCTCGGCTTCCCAGGAAAAGTGATGGATCATCTTCAAAAACTCTCTACTCGGGCTTCTCGTTTAGCCATTCGGATCACAGATCAGGGAAGGGATATCCCGAAAGAAAAACGGACCGGTTCCTGTCAAAACAGAGCGAATCTTGCTCCGACAGAACTTTTCTTATTAATATTCGCGATGTCAAATTGTCCCTGCGTCAGAGCAATAAAATTACCATAAACAAGAGAGAGAGAGTTAAATTATCCTTAGAGGAGGGAGAGAGAGGATCATAAATTTTCGGAGGAGAGAAAACATTCTTTCTCTTCATTAGGACTCGTTCAGAAGGAGGATTTCTGTTTTCTTCTTTCGGTAATTTCTGGCGAAAAAGAGATGGAGACAACATAAAAGGACGTCGGAAAATCAAGCCAATTCCACATAGACACTCTCGCTCTCTTTCTCTCTCTCTCTGCCTTCATAGGTTGTCCACGTTACATAACAAAAGCCCAGTTCTTTCCACCACGTGAGATCTCTTTGTTTTCAGCCTCGGAGTCCTCGAATATTCAAGGATCGAATGTGACACCTCGTATTTACATAACGGACAGCTAATGAGGAAGAAAGGAAACAACGGGAGGATCCCACCGAAGACATCTTTTATGGCTGGATCTTTGGACTTTCTTTTTAGAAATACACCCGAGGGACATTCGGATTACTCGTTTTATTATTTCTTTTTCTGCGTTTGAAAATTAGATATAGCTAGACGAATAAATCGCAGAGAGAGAATTGAACACTTTGGGAGATGGAGGCTACGGTAATTTCCAGGTTTTGGTCTAGCCAGAATTCGAATCCATCATCGAACTAAAAAAACCGGAAAAGTGAGTCAAATTTTACTCTCACTGTCATTGTTAGGTCCAAAAATACCTCAAATTGGAATTCTTGTGAGTTTAGTCATTAACGTTAAAGGTGAACTTCATCAAACCAGTCTGAATTCTTCCAAGAGATCTTCTAGTTCTTGGAGTCCATCTTTCTTTAATTTTCAGAAACAACAATTCAATTTCTGTCTTTTTTCTTCTCAAAGTCGACCGAAATTGCTCAAAATTTGGGCTATAGTCAACTCTATTAGCTCGACTGCTACTCCATTAATTGGGAGAGCAGTTAATACTGAACCGAGTTGATGATTGCAATATTCATGTCCCTCAGTAGTACGGCAGTTTTGAGAAGACTATTAAAGAATCTATTTGACTTATCAACAGGGAACTTACCTAAAGAAGTTGTAAAACCGAGCGATGTTAGATAATTGATTGGACTCGAATCTGGGTCATAAGTACCAGAGATAGGCCATTTAATTACTAAACAACCTAACGCCAATTGGTGGCAGTTTTTCAAGTCTATGTGGGTCTTCAAACTGATGAAACTTTAGAAAGGAGGATGCTGTACTTCTTCTAATAGAAGGATCTTCTATACCATAAATTGTCCATGATTTTGAGATAAATTTTGCTGATTTTTAAAGCTTTTGATGTTCTGCAAAGTTGTAGAGGAGTTCAAAAGCTACAACTTTGTAGAACATCGAAAATCATGAAAGCAAGTGGAAAATTTCAAAAAAGAATGAGGACTTTGGAAGAAGATTTTATTAGAAGAAATATTTCATTTTGAAAAGAAGGAGATCTTCCTTTTTATATAGCAGTCTATAGCATACGTCAGATTGAAGGCTCTTCTCGTTTGTATCGGAGGATTTTCTTTCTCTATCAAATAATATCCATGTTTGGCTTGTAATTTGATTAAAATTTGCGTTTTCTAGCAGCCACAAATTGATATTTTCGCAATTTTTGTCTTTATTTACACCAAATGTTGAATGTCTGCAGTGAGGGAAGGAATCCAGCTGAATCATATCTGACATGTTTTATTTCAAATGTTGTCTTGGAGACTCGAAGAGAAAATAATTTGATTCCAATTTGGAAAGAATCATGTGGAAATAAGCTGTTGATTGGCTGTGAGAATAGCCAGCTTTATCCATAATCCGTGAAATCTGAACAAAATAAGTTATTTTTTGTTCCCTCCTGACCCCGGGACGAATTGAGGCTACGTGGTGGTGGTGGGTCGGGGCGTTGTAGCCCAATTTTTTCCATCTTGCCCTTTCCACCCTCTGCGTCTCTCCCCCAGCTCGGCCATCTTTTCCTCTCGTTCTTGCCATTTTTTTCGCCGTTTTTTGTTGGCCACTTTTTCGTTCGATCGCGGCCGTCTCAGCCAATCATTTTTGTTGATTTTCTCAGGAAAAATTCCTCAAAAATCTGGCTATAATTTGAGACCAAATTCGACATTTTTCAGGCCTCGCAGGTCGACGGGTACGACTGCTGCTTCGGTGGTGGTTTCGAAGTTCATTTTAAGGGTTGGAGGAGGGGATGATAGAAATCCCAAAAAAAGAAGAAGGTTCCCCCACAGTCTCATCTTCTTTTTATTCTTAATATTTAAAGGAAAATTGAATAACTCTTCCTTCTTCTCGTCATTGTCGCAATGAAAAAGGCTGAGAACATCGCCAGCAATCAAGAACCAGACGCCCAAACGGTACTTGATTTTTGCTACTTTTTTTCCCTATTCAGATCCAATTTATTTTTATTTTCCACAAACTATAGTGGCCCCAAGCGAGAATGGACTCTAATTAGCTTCGATTAGTCACCTCTTACTCAGCCGGATCTTACATTCTTTCGGAGAAATTCCGTTATTTTCGGCAACACTACGGACCGAAGAGTCAAAGAGAGAGATTACCACAAAAAAGTACAGTAATCCCCCTTTGTTTCAAAATACACCCCCAGGTTTAAAAAGGAAATGGATATTTTCCCGGAAAGTCTTTGATGAGGCCGTTAGAGATTCCGAAAGTATTAAAATAAGCAAATTAAAGTGCCAAACTCATCAAAAACAGTGATCCTCTTTGGAAAATCAGTTGATTTTTTTGATTCAAGAAAACCGCTTCTATAGGCAGAGGCATCGCTAAGTTTTTCTCTACGGTGATTACTGTATAATTGACAAAAAGCTAAAAAGATATTATATCTCTTAAGTTATAAATTTCGATTGGAAATAATGTCGAAAAAGCCAGAAACTTGAAAAATAAATGGGTTCGATGGGAAAAGGGATTGATTCTCTAAAAAAGACTAGATTTTCGCTTCTTTTTGTACTGGTTATTGTAGTTTTAGTAGCCACTTTACAGTAATAATTAGGATGTTTGAATTGGCAAAAGTTGAAAGATCCTATGGTTGGAATGAATGAACGCGCCATCCAGACGAAAGGTCGTGGACCCGAAAGCCCAGGCAAAAAACAGCTGCGTGTCGTCTAAAAGATACGAGAGAGCTTCTCAAATTGCGTACTGTGAAGGAGACTGTTTTCAGGCTCAAAATGTTTTCTTCGAGGATAACAACCTCATTTCGGATAGCAGTCATCAGCCCTTCAGTCATGACTTTAATGTGAGGAAAAGAAGGCTTTATTTTAATGAAAATGTCTTTTAGAGGGTTCTTTTCGAGTCGCCTCCATCGCTCGTCAACACTCCCCGGATGGAGATGTTCCCTTCTCCTTTTAGGAACCATTCGCCTTATCCTCTAATTCCTCCAAAATGTAGTCGTTGCTCCAAAGAGTTCATTGGAGGAGCTGCTTTCCCCTGCAACCACAAGTAGTTCCCCTCCTCTCTTTCTTAAATCCTCGTCTGTAGATTGTGTAAGGAATGCACTCCGCCAAGGATGGAAGGCTGTCCTCTTTGTCAAATACGATCTCTTCCACAATTCCCAGCCCAAATGTTTCTATCGCCAATGGCTCCACCTGGGATTCACGATGACTCCGTTTATCATCATAACGTCAGCAATATCTCCCAAGGACTCCAGGTTGCTCCTCTTCTTCTCCACAAAAACTGAGCCAATTTTAGAGTATTTCAATGAATGAGGCTTTCGACATCTGGGATCAATCAAAAAGCAACCGGAATAGTGTCATCTTCGAGAGTATAAATGTAAAATTTTCTTCCCTTTTTAAAAAAAACTTTTCTTCTAGCCTAATGACCAGCCAGTCTTCACTCCAAATCGCTTCAATTATCCCATGTCTCCTCCAAGAAGAGACGATTTGTGTGCAGTTTGTTTGAATGGAAGTCGAGCCACTGGCTGGTGTATCAACTGCTCCGAGATGCTTTGCAACGACTGTATTGCGGCTCATCAACGAGTCCGAGTCACAAAAGAACACCACGTTGTGCCTTTAGACAATTATGTCATGCAGGTTTGGTCTCCCTTTTCTTTTTCCAATAAGCTCATTGATAGGCTTCACCTCAAAAGGTCGACGATTTGACGGGAGGAGGAAGTTTGTCGGGTGGAATGACCGCATCGGATGGCTCTTCATCACGCCCTTCCTCTGTCTGCTGTGTGCACGAAGCGCGAGTTCTGGCAATCTGCGAGACTTGTTGTGGGACAGTCCTTTGTCATATTTGTGTTCAACAACACGCTAATCATCAGCTGCTGCCGCCTGGCGATCTCCGAGGAGCGGCGTTGTTCCTCCTGGGAGATATCAAGCAACGAGAGAAGTCAGTCACAGAATCAGCTGAATCAGTCCGACGGATGGTCGAACGAATCGAGGTTGGAGCTCAGGCGGTGGCAAGCGAGTTGCGATCTGTCATTCATCTCCATATGAGTGCTCTTGAAGAGCGGAAGAGAGATCTCCTCCAACGATTGGATACTGTAAGGACATCCAAATTGAGTACTTTGAAAGGACAAAACGATCATTTGCATTCAATGCGCAATCGAATGGTTCAAGTCATTCGAGAAGTCGAGCAGTCGGATTCTCTTGAGAGATACTACGAGACTTTGGTCCAACTATATTGCCAGAAGGTCGTTTTGGATCCACAAGAGACTGATCTCATCAAATTTGTTCCACCTGATCCTCAGCTTTTAAACAAGTTTGTCCAAAATTAGCCCCCAGAAAATATTGCTTTTAGAATTCGTTGTATGGGAGAGTTGGAGAGTGAGGCTTGTGCTGTGACGTCGCAAGTAATTGGAGAAAAGAATAGACGAGCTATTCGAGATAGACCAACCAATATTTTCATCCAATTAAAAGATGCCTGTGGCGAGATTTCTCTCGGTCACACCAATGAGATCAGGGCGCAAGTCCTCGCCCCAGATGGAGCTATCACCGATTGTCAAATCTTGTGGGTTTTTGAGGAAAAGAAGCAACTAAATTTTAGGGATAAGGAGCCAGGATTGATTGCGATCAGCTATGTGCCGACGATTGATGGAACCCATTCGGCTCATGTCTTCATTCGAGGAGTTCTTCTTGCGTAAGTAACTTTTGTGAGAGATTTTATTCAGAGTTGGGGAATAGCCTAATAAAAAGATTTCAGAGATTGTCCAATCACCATCGAAGCGAGAAAAGGCCGAAATTATCTGGAAATCCAAACGACTGGAGAGCAATTTTCGTTTGGAAGAGAGGGCAGCGGAGATGGAGAGTTGTGTCGACCGTGGGGAATCTGTATTGATCTTCTTGGTCGAGTCCTCATAGCAGATCGAAGCAACAACAGAGTCCAGGTGGATTCCTTGAGCTTCTTTTCAATTTACTTATTAGATCTTTGATAAGGATGGCCATTTCCTGGCTAAATTTGGAACAAGCGGCGCCCGTCCGGGACAATTCGATCGTCCAGCTGGGATCGCAATCAACACGATGAATAACATAATTGTGGCTGATAAGGACAACCATCGAGTCCAAGTCTTCGATGAAAATGGAATCTTCCTCTTCAAATTTGGAGAAAGAGGTCGTCCAGTTGGGATGTTCAATTACCCCTGGGGTGTGGCTGCCAATTCGCTCAATCAAATAGCCGTCTCAGATACAAGAAATCATCGAGTCCAGGTTCCTCCCCTTCTCTCCTTTTATTTTTCCTCTAGATCTTCAACGCCAAAGGAATGTTCATGCGGAAATGCGGCTTCGAAACGGCCTATTTCTACAAACATTTGGATTCCCCTCGTGGTCTTTGCTTCATTCAAGATGGAGAACTCCTCATTACGTTAGTCATTTCTATCCTTTTCAACTAAAAGCCATCTACTAAAAGGCTATTAGCCGGCGGCGATTTTATTGTGTTGACTCCATTCCATCTGCTGCTCCAGCCGGGGTTTTTAAGGGATCTCAGGGAGGGAAGACAAAAAAATCTTTGATCCTCACAGCAATTTTCCAATAGAAGAATAAATTGGGATATTGCAGTGATTTTAACAACCATCGCCTGGCGGTTTGGTCTCCTCGCAGCAACACCGACATGAAGATGTTTGGAGTCGAAGGCGAAAACGAAGACCAATTCTGTCGTCCGCAAGGAGTTGCCGTCGATGCCGAAGGGAATATCCTGATTTGTGATTCTCGCAACAACCGCGTCCAAGTCCTTTCCTCTGATGATTATCGTTGCATAGCCGTCTTCGGCGGATCCACCTCTTCTTCTGGCTTCCAAATGCCCACAGAACTTCCAACTCCGACCTTCCAGGTAGTTTTTCAAATCGAAAGAGAAAGAAAGATGAGATTTCAGACAGCTGGCCCCTCGTCAATGTCTCCTTTTCCAATTGGAGCTCCACCTCCACCAGTGCTTATGCGCCCTCAGCTGGATCGTCCAACCGATGTGGCTGTTTCCTCGGATGGCCGAGTCTATGTCGTCGATTTCGGAAACAATTGTATTCGCGTCTTCTAAGACGTCTGTTCTGGCTCTCAGCCATTCGCTTGTTTTCTTCTTTGTTATTTTGTTCCTCTGTACCGGTCTCCAACCCAGTTAGTCTCTTCTCTCTCTCTCGGTGACCAGATTTCTATTTTTCCAAGTTGTTTGTTTTGGTCTTTTTCCTGACCTCACAACTCTCAGTCTTAATACAACCGTTCATACCTCTAATCCTCCTTTATGCAACCGTTCGTACCTCACTTCCCCCTCTACAATATCTGCCCTGCCCCCCTCTTTTTTCTTGTAAGGTGCTGTTCGAAGAGCATTGCGCCCTTTTCTCTTGTGGGATAATTCCCAGTTTTGGCCTCTATGCCCTTAACTCTTTTGTAAATTTAGGCTTTTTTGGGAAAAAAGGTGAATAGTCCCTTTGTTCTTTGTTAAAATCTAATAAAGGACTACTTGTTAAAGCTGGACTACGATAGTCTTGAAGGTTCCCAATTTTATCTCATTTTTCACTGAAGATCATGTTCTACAATCTTATAGAGAAGATCAAGGGTTACAACTTTGTAGAACATTGAAAACTATGAAAACAAGTAAGGAATTCTAAAAATTCATGGGTAGCCTTGATGAAATGCGGCTTTTGGTTTTTTTATTGACTGAAAGGACTTTCTGGAACAAGAATAATAGAAATCTTCATTAGTTGCCGTGATACCCGTAAGAAGTGAAAAACAAATAGATTATTTCCTTCGAAAGACCCTAAAGACGACGATAGCGACCACCAAAAGACCCAATCCGATCACGCAATACTTGATAATATTGACAAAAAGAGGAACAAAGACGAATCCAATCCAAAGCAGATGGTACGTATTATCTTCTAAATATGCTCTCGAACTCTGCCAGAATAAGGGAATGATCGAAGTTGGCATGTGCATGCACATTCTAAAGGGTTCGATTACCATAACCTCTTGTTTCAACTTCTGGCTTGATTTTCCTCATTTTGTCACAATTTTGATAAATTTCGATGTTCTACAATTTTGTAGAAGAGATTAACGCCTACAACTTTGCAGGACATCAGAAATTATAAAAATTATTGGAAATTCACAAAAATCCAGCTAGAAGAGGATAACTCACGGGACAATTTTGTTGGGCATCGTAGGGATATTGACCATAAGTTGAACGACGGCCTCGACGACAGTTCCAGAATACTGGAATCTCTTGGAGGAGAAGACTTGAAACTTACAGGCTCGTGAACATACAGGATTGGGCGATGTTGATCCAAGTTGGGATTCAATCCAAAGACTGAATCGACGACTTGTCTTGGAGAAAAAACAAAATGAGGAGGACTGTAGATGACAGAGAAGGGAGCTGGCTGGAGTCGGCCAGGATAACAAACCAAGGGGTACATCCCAGGCGGGAGGAGATATGTCCCGCCGACTCTTGATCCATCGCAGCAATCATCGCACAAATTGGCTTGAAGAGTACAATTCACAGAGCCCGGCTTGGGACATTTTAATGGGTTTCGATTTGGACAAGACGGCCAATCCGGGTAATAATTCATCTGCTCGATATTTCTATACCGAAAACCGATGTTTTTATCAGCCGTTGTGTCCCATTCGTCATATTCGACCGAATATCTAAAAAAGCGAGAGATTTTTTGGAGGGAAAAAGAAAAGTTTTACGTATAGCCGGGGATCTTGTGGACTGTGCTTTCATTGATGTAGGTGGCATCGAAGGAACGACAGAAGAAGGATTGGAACATCGCCAACGAATCCTTCTTCTTCAATTGCATTTTGGAGAAACTTCCCGAATCTGGAAGGAAATTATTTCTCTACCATAATCTGATAGGGATCTACAGCTTTTTAGAGTAATTTCTACCTGATCCTCTGATGCTTCGAGCATAACCGTCGGTCCACCAGTCTGTTGGGAGAACAGTCTGATTGCCCCAAGAAACGACTTCTCCCAGTCTATTGATATCATTCTTACCCGTTCTCACCCAATACCATTCGTCTTGTGTGTTGTTATACTAAAGGCTTTTTTTCTTTTTCGAACAGAAACTAACTCCTTGGAAGAAGCCCATCCTCGGCATGTCGGGAATGGGAATTGGGATGATATTCCTCCCACCGAAGAAGATGGTTTCAATCGTTTGAAGCAACTGACTATGGGCGGCGGTGAGGAGAGCATCCGGATAGCCATCAAACAGAATGTTTCTCACCGATTGTGTCCTAAAACGCCTTTATAGTTTTGATTTTCTTTCTCTCTCTCTCTCTTTCTCAACAAAACGAGATGAAACTCTTTCTTCTGGCTGTTCTTCTATCGATTTGCTGTGTCTCGTCTGCCACTTTGGAGGAATTCATGGACTTGATCAGCTTCGTTCACAAAAGGATAAAAGACCTCTTCATTATTGAAGAAGATGCACTTGTCCTTGAACTACTCCCAGTAAGGCCATTTATCTCTCTTTTTTTAAACTAATTTAGCTGAGCTCATGATAATTCCAACGCGGAGTATTATTGTAAGACAAGACTTGGAAACCAAGGAGGTGGATGAAACGACAAAAGATACAACTGAAGAACCAAAAGAGGCGGCTCCAACAGTCCTTCCAAGTTCTGATTCTCCACAATAAAATTTCCTCAATTTTCCATCTCAAAGATAAACTATTTATCGCCTATATAAAGCGGAATCTGCAAAGCGGTTTCAAAAGCTATGCGATTTCTGTACTTTTTGACTCTAGCCCTTCTATTCTCAACTACTCTCCCACTCAAAACAACATTGTTTTCGCTTCTGATTGGGAAAGACTCTATCGGCCTTCAAAAGGAGATCACTCCTCGCCCATCTACTAAAAAATCTACTCTTCCTCAGCTTCGAAAGAAGCTGTTATATGTCAATGGTGATACAATTCTCCCAATCAAAGATAGTTTTAGGCTATCATATGGCAAATCTATTTGGACGAGAGATCAACGCGGCTCTTTGATATTAAAAAATAAAACGTTTTGAACTGACACGAAAGGAAATTCTCCAAGGATGAGTAGACCCCAGGAGATGATGACTCGTCCATTGTCTGTCACATTATATTGGGGATCCCACATATCGGCAGCTGCTCCCTGTAGAGGCGATGTGAGATCAAAAAAAAGAAGAGAGTTCTCACAAGTCCGGGGGAATTTGGAATTGTGACGAGATCGTCCATGTTGCAGCCATTGCAGAGGTCCGGTCGGGGATAGTAGGCTTTGTAATTCTCGTAGAAAACTTGCGTTCCATCGGCATTCCATTTCAAATATTTTTTCTCTTCCTTTTCCTGAACTGGCCACGGTCCAACCTGAGATGCTGATTTTGGAAGAACAAAATTCAAATAAAAACCTCAACAATAGCAGGTTTGGCCCCGTTGTAAATGATCTCATCGGGATTGGTCACATTGAAGAAATAAAAGTTCATAATGTTTTTCATCGGCGGATGAGACCATTGCCAGGCGGACGTCGAAAGACTTCCGTCCTTATGCTCTTTAAATTGGAGATTCTGAATTTGTCTTTTTCTCAAATAGTGGCTGGGAAGTCATTTCGATAAGCGCCATATAACTTTACGACGTGTCGTTCAACTCCCACCGGGTTTTCTTTTTACTCGAATTGTAACAAATAAACCTCAAGAGTAGGGGAAATCGAGAGATTCGACTGACCGAAATGACAGCACTTTTGTAGATAATTGGGAAGATAATCCAGGTGACAATACCCAGGATGATCAGGATTGTGGCCAAGATGAGGAGGATCCAATCGCATCGAACTAATCGGATCTTCATCTGCAATTTCATCTCCATTCTTTGAGCTCAAAATGAAAGAAGAAAGTCCCCTAAAACGACAAGTTGTCCCTTCGCCCTTTGCGATATCCGCATAGTGTTGCTGATAATTCTCTATTAACCAATTGTTATCTACTTGTCGCCACGCGGAAATTCTATGAAAAGAAGTATTTTCGACCCCCAGGAGGAGCGGGAACTTCAAAAGAATTCCACAACCAAATAGCCATTCCTCTTGGATATAAATTAGAAAAATCTTGACGAGTTTTCTCTCAAAGATGAAATTCGTTTTTGTACTCCTCTTCCTCGCCTCCCTCCCAATTCAGCCAATCAGTACAGACGAAATCAAAAAAGTCGATCTTTCTGCGATCCTTCAGGCCAAAGAGTCCAATAGGTTTTTGGGCAAAAAAGGGAAAACAAATAATTTAGATGTTCCAACTCCAAAAGCTGCTGATTTGAGTCACCTTCCACAAGCTCCAGCTGATCCGAACAAAGGAATAATTCGATTTGACTGACATCTCAAATAAACATTCAATCCGATTTTACAAGAGGGAAGATTCTCATGGATTCATTTAACAAAACTAAAAGCCTAACAATCCTTGTAAAAAAGAAGGCGCTGTGGGAGGCAATTGACGGGGCAGATAAAAGGAAATCCTCGGGAAATTCTATTGTAAATCCGCTGTATAAATAAGCCTCATCCGTCAAAAAGTCTCAAAGATGAGGATTCTTTTCTTCCTCCTCGTTTGTCTCCTTTGGTTTCAGCCTGCAATTTCTCATCCACATCATCCGACCAAACGTGTCACTGCAAAGGCAAGCAAATCGGAAGGTAAATCTAATACCAAAAAGCGAAATCTCTTATTACAGCGCTGCCTATAAAGCAGGATGATGCGCCAAGCTATCGAATTGGCCAACTTGTCAACAGCTATAAAAATGATATTCTACAATTGGTGGGCGAACCTGAGCCAACTTGACGATTTTTCAATAAAACTTTCGACTACATTTTACTAATCCGATTGTAAGCCATATTTACTCGTCAAAAGGACATAATGCCTTATCGGTAGACTACAATATGGACTCTTTTCAGCGGCAGATTTTTTAGAAAAAGAGCCGGAGTTCAAGCTGCAAAGACATAGTAAAAAGCTCGACGTAGTTTAACGATCATCTTAGCGGAGGCCGCTTTATGGTCGGCGTTCAGTTTCCAACGAGACGATGCGAACAGCTCTTGTCTTTTCTCTTTTGCTTCTTTCTTTCTTCTTCGCCCAACCGACGAAGGCTCTTCCAACTTTGGATATCAAGTTGAGCAGCGTCAAAGAGACTCTCGAATAAATTCGATCCGTCAGAAAACTACGAGGTGAGTCTTCTTGAAAAAAATTAGACTTTTTCAGCCCTTCCAATCATAAAAGAAGTTCACAGAAATCCCTTCGCCTTCCTGCAGCTTAGCGGCAAACATTCTTGAGATTTTGAATAAACTCTCTCTCTCTCTCTCGATGACTCTTGAATATTCTAACTCAATCAGATAAAGGTCTTACTGGCTCAAAGGGGGAATCGATCAATTCAAGTGGGAAAGGGGAAAGAAAAAAAAGAAAAGGATCAAGCTCGAGTACTTCGTGTTGAGTGATATGCTATCTGGGGATGCGTAACTATTCCCAGATAAGGGCTACTGCGTGGCGCCATGTCTCGAGACACGAGGAGTAGAACTTTTAAACTTTTTTCGTGTCTCCTAGAAGAATACCGTAGTTTAAAGTAAAGCCTAAATGAGGCCATTAGAACCGGATAAACTTCTGATTTATTGCGAGTAAACTCATTCGGATTCTTCCATCCTTCTTCTTCGATAATCTATTGGAGGAAAAGTCATCAGGGAGTAATTAATAAACTTTATTAGAACTCCAAATAAAACCAAAAAATGACCAAAAATGAGAAAGAGAAAAGCTGGAAGACTTTTTTGTAGACCGTCTACAAGAGTTGTCTTAAGGCCTCAATGCAAAAGTAGAACTTGTCTTGAGAGTACTTGTGGGCAGTGTGTGTGTGTGTGTGATTGGGGAAGAGAAAGAGGAGGTCGATCGTATCTATCGATTCTTCTTTTTATCATAAACAAGAAGATTATAAAAGGCGAAGAGAAGTGTCAAATTGATCAGAGCCAAAAACAAAGGTATCCGCCATTCACGCAGCCAAACTCGCAGCTGTGGATGCATCAAATAGCGTAGCGGATTCTGACGGAGAAGAGCTGCTTCTTCGGCATCTCGCAGAACCTCTTGGCGTCGCTGGCTGGCCAATCGAGCCGCATCCTCACGTCGCAATCTCACACCGCTGGTCTCTAATTCGGCAAGATTCGGCAAAGATCCCATATTCTCTTGGTCTGATGAAGGACCCGGATCGGCTTGGATTGGACGTGCTCGCGACGTTGCGGCCACAGTTGAACGGCGATTCAACATCTGCAAAAATCATCTGATTGGTGAGTTTTTATCAGTTATGCGTTCCCCTCTTATCAATATGATATGGTTAGAAGCAGACAAAGAGGAGACTTACGTTGACATCATTGACGTCGCTCTGCCGCATGAGAGACGGCCGATTCCTCCGTATCCTCGGCTGTTCGGCGTTCGCCGTACTTGCCACCACATATTGGTCAAAATGGTCGTCACTAGAAATTTGAAGATAAAAGGTTTAAAAATAGAGGAAGCCAACCTAAGAGAGAATCGGCTGCTGCTGGTCTGTTGATTACCCTGAAGACCCGGATTGAGTTGGCTAGTTGAGGGCTTTTGGAGACTCGAGGGATCAGCAACTTCGATGACTTGGTCCAATTGGGACGATGGAGGCAGTGGCTCCTCGCGGGATGTTGAGGGAATCGCATCGTCGTGCACAATTGTCACTTGGGCTTGATGCTGGTAATGGTGAGGAACGCCGTCAGGCAATTGGAAGTTCACATGGTTCGGCACCACAGAATGATACGAGGAAGGACCCGGATGGTTGCTGTAGTTGGCACCGACGTGATTTGATGTTGTGAGGTAGCTGGGACCAGGACCCATTGGAGTGAGATAGGCGCCATCTCCCAAATCCACCGAGAGATTCTAAAAAAATGCTTTGTTTTCTCGGAGAATTAAAAATCAACCTGTTCAAAAGAGCCTTGATTACTGCTGTGAGTCTGGGAGAGATGTCGTGAGAGACTCATCGGATCTGATCCTTCTGTATTGAAAGATCCTCCTTGCATCGTCAATTGCCGTCGGCTGATTTCACCTAGATTTTGATCTTATAGCCATCTGGAATAAAACTGACTGGCTGCATAGTTGGGATCGTAGCGGCCAGCTTGACGATGAGCGAGTTCTCCGTCAATATGAGCTTGTTTAGCCGAGTGGACGGCTTGGTCAGCTCGTTCTTTGGCAGTTATGGTTCTGCTGGCAGCAATGTCGGATTTTTGTTTGGCGATGGAAGCGGCTCGTTGGGCAGCTTCGACCGAGGCTTCAACTCGTTCTCGGATGCGAGCCGAACGAACAAAAAGGGCATTTCTCCGTCTAGTCGACGCCACGAGGACATTATTTTTGTACTTTCCCTCCTCGCGAGTTCCATCCTTAAAATAAGTGACTCCATATCCATTTTTGGCGTTGTTGGACCATTCGCCCAGGAACTTCAAGCCGTCAGTTCGCTCGCAAATGCCAAAGCCACTCCTTGTGTCGTTTTTCCATTCGCCATAATAGGTCTCGCTCACAGTGTCGTCGACTGGTTCTTCCTGGAAATAGAATTTAGCCGGGAGGACTCGAATAAAAGGAAGTTGCTTCCCCCCGTGAGACTTTTCGAGTGTCGGCATGGCACTCGTCACAATCGGCAGCCGCCAGCCGTCGGCCCACAGTGTAATGCAAATGTGCACAGAGTGAGACACAATCTGCGCCGAGTGTTTGTGATGAAGAGCCTTGAGTTAGTTGGGAGATGAAGGGGGAAGTTCTGTCTTCGATTTGTCGCCCCTTCTTTCCCACAAATCCCCCCCTTCTCTCTCTTTTTGTGGCTAATCGACTCTCCCGAAAGCTCAGAAGGGAGATCATTGCGTCGCAGGAAATTCGAGCCGCGCCATCGGCTAAGAGGCCTCGGATGAAAGACGCAAATTGCCGCATTGAGTACACTATCAGTCCACAACTCACCTCGGAGGGAAGTAGATGAGCTCGATGGAGGGACTCGTCCGACGCACAGCTCATTGTACTACCACTAGAACGAAGGCTACCTGCAAAGAGAGCAATTTCAACCGAAGGTGGAGAAAAACAGGTAAAAAAGGGAAAACTGACTACGGCTCTCGAGAGATTGTTAGACTTTTTTTTACCTCAATTTCTGGTAGAAAAATTAAAATGTAAGCCTCTTTTCTTCTTTTTGCTCAGGATTTTTAATCAAAAATAATAATTTTCTCTGATTACGGTAGTTAAAAAATCATCTAAAATAGAATCAAAAAATTAGGATATTTCTCAGAGTTTTTTGCCAACAAAATATTTTGGATTTTCCTTCTTTTTTGGTTAAAAAAAATATTTCAAAATTTGCGCGTAAAATTCCTGGAAAACAGGTTTCAAAAAAAGTTTCGGAGAGCCCGGAAGTTTCGGCCTCTAATGTAAACAAATGAAGCTTTGACCTGCTCCTCTTCCTGTCTGTCGACTGGACAGTTTAATAAAATTCCGGCGGTAAATGAGGCAATAATTTAGTTGTTGATGAGTTCTCTCTCTCTCTCTCTCGAAAAGACTTTAAACTTGTTGAAAAAGTGATAGGAGGAGGAAAGAGATCGGGGGTGGTGTGGTGGCTGGTTATAAATCAAGGCATAAAACATACGAAATAGAGGACAGCGATCTCTTTTCTTTGAGGAACCACTCGTGATCACAGTCTCTTCTATAAAACAAAAACTTCTCCGAGCCGTAGTTTTTTCAAAAAAGCAAAACAAATAAAAAAGAAGAAAACCCACCTGCAGTATTTGTGACTCGTTGATGAATATCACCCGTAGAATGTTGTTTTTTAATTCTCAACCCGGTTAAAATTGTCCTCTTTACAGCTAGACTTCTCTCCGAAAGACTTCGTCGCCTCCTCTGTGGGGCGTTGGAATTCGCTCGGAGGACAAAGCCGCCTCGACCTTCGTGGCCTTCTGAAAAAAAAATGGAAAATTTAAGAAGACTAAGCCTAGAGTAATCTCTAGAATTACTGGGAAAATAAGGAAAGAAACTAACTGCCTTGTTCCTCCTCGTTGTTGTATTCCTCCTGAGCTCTGCCACTCCTGAGACTGGTCATCGAGGCGTTGGTATGACTCCGACTTCGATATTTGGCTGCCGTTCCATATTGACTACTCTTCCTGATGCCATATCCGTGTCGGGTTCCTCTCAGCCATTGTCCCTGGTAGATTCCCCCATCAACGTATGTCTCAGTGCCGTAGCCATCATGGAACCCAGCTGACCATGTCCCCTCGTAGTGGGACTTATTTATTGTCGATTTTCTGACTCCATAACGTCCCTTATATCCCTGGGAGAACTCGCCCCTGGAAATAACAACAAATATTTATTTAAACCAGAGATAAACTCACATATAAATGGTCCGACCGCGGTGTTCAACTCCCAATCCATGCAGCTTTCCATTCTGCCATTGGCCCTCGTAGTAGTTACCCGACGGCCAGGAGTACACTCCAGATACCTAGAGATCTCTTTAATGAAGGGTTTTGATGACATGCGAATGGAGAGATAATTCCTGGGGTTCGAAAGACACAGAATATAGGCCTCATCCTTACGTTTTCCCTTAATTTTCAACATGGAAAATCCTCGAAAATTAGACAAAAAAATCCCTTGTGAACTCGCTGGTTGCTCTAAAAATCAATGAACCGACTTTCGGGACACGATCCGTCAATTGTTACACCCCTGGGGACTCTCTGAGGAAGTCTTCTGATCAAAAGTCGATAATCACCTCGAATCCGTAGTGCCAAGCGCCGGCGTATTCTCCTTTTCCAAGCGGTCCTGTGCAGATTCCGTGACCGTGCGCCTGAACATTTTTTTAAAATAAAAATTTAGAACAGGGAAGTGGCTGCTCTTTTGAACTCTTTTCTGATCAAATTCCCAGCAGAAATTCTGTCGTCATTTCGAGGCTGAATTCCAGCAACAAAAAAAAAACGAAGCAAAATAATTCCATAAATTTCCTACAAAAATGATGCTAAGAAATTTGAATTCTCCAATTGGAATAAAATGGAAAATCTGAGAGAGAAATATTTCGATTCGCTCTTTACAAAAGAGATAAAAGAATCGACGAAAATTGCCAAAAATCGAAAAGAATACTGTAGATTCAAATAGAGAAAAGAGTCGAAGAAACTCTCTAAATAGATGGTTCAGATCGAAAACGAAGAAGAGAGAGGTGGGAGGAAAATGAGAAAAACGGAGTTCACCTTGCCCTCCTCCCAGCCGCCGATGTAGGTACCACCATCGTCGAAGTTAAAGCGGCCGCCGTTCGCAGTGTTTTGCGAGTTCATCTCCCATTGGATGGTATTCTGCGAGTCGGAGATCGCTCGGCCCGGCGCTCTTCGGAGACGATCTGACCTCTTCCACTGAAAATGGTAGAAATCAGCAGAAAAGGAGCACAAAGTGCAGCCAGAGGGTGGCGGGGGGTCTGAGGGAGTGTAATGCGCCGGGAGGAGTCGGGCCCCTGTTTGCACGCCCATTGTGCGCCTCTTGACCTGCTCCAACTCCGTCGGCTAACCCAGGAGAAATCTCCGGATCCTCTTCTGCTCATCTTCTTCGAGGTGTCGATGAGTTGGAGCAGGCGGGAGACCCAAACACGAGGGGAAAAGAAGTGAAAGTTTGAAATCTTTCTAGAAAAAGAGACTTCCGTGGACTCCAAGGAATGAATCGATAAAGGATCCTTCAAAGGAAGAAGTCGCCCTGATTAGCAAAATTCGAAGGAAATGTGTACATTAAAAAGAGAGGCTTCACTCTGCTGGGCTCATCTGTGTAAATGGATAAAGAAAAGTTGCGGAAGAGGCAAGTCAAACATTTATAGTTTTTCCGATTAAAAAGAAACTCGTCAACGGGCTGATGACGACAGTTGCGCAAAACAAAGACAGAGGCGAAAAGGTTGAGAGAAAGGGGATCTATTTTCAGCATTTCTGGAAGTAAATACCGGAATAGTTGGCCATTTTATGGTCTCCACGTGGAGAGAAAGAGGAAAAGAATTCGTCATTGATTCTCTCAGCGGAAATAAGACGCGTGGGATAAGGGGAAATGTGGAAAATATATGCGTCAAAAGGAGCCAGGAGTAGCTGAGACTAAGCCGACATTCCCACGCTGAAAGGAGAAAAGAAGGAGGAGAGTTTCAAAACAGGCGAGGGTGGTGGGAATGTAATCAAGAGAGAGAGAGGTTGCATTACATTTCTTCTTTTTGGGCTCGAAGAAAGTCCAGAGTTTGAAGAAAGTTTTTCTCCTAGAGACCAGACTACAAATCAGGAAAGACGGAGGTTTCGAGTGTCAAGAAAGGAGTTGAACTTTGTCACTCCTTCCCTATGCAAAGCCTCGAGGCCTAAAAATTAGACTGAGGGCGAGAGGGAAGACTGAGAGAGAAATCACACGAGATTTTAGCGATTCTCACGCTCTTTATGCCGTCGAAAAAGGGTGAGAGAAGTCGAATCCGAGGGAGGCCAGTTTAGTGGTTTATGTCCAGCGGAATTAGCACTTTGGAAAGGTCAAAACTCAAGCTGGGACAGTGGAGGAAAACAATCCTCGGGCAAAAGAAATGCAACTAAAAGGAGTCAGAGAGAGGAAGCCAGTGGCTGCGAGAGTGATCTACATCGATCGAATGGGGCGGGGGAGGGAAAGCCGAGAAAGAGGGGGCTGAGCCAGGGACGCCCGCCTCGCCGGGAGAGCTAGCTCGCCATAAACACAGATCGATTGGAGAGACTCGGCTGCCTCTGGTCCACACCTGCGACGGGCGCATCCCCGGGGGCATTTTGGCACAAGTTCACTCTCGGATGGCTCTCCGATTTCTTCGGGAAATTCCCCTTTTCTCCATCTCGCTCTCTCTCGCTTTGGCTCGTAGCTGGTCCCAAGTGGCGCGCGCCACCCACACTCTCCGTCTGGCTATCGACAGCCCATCCTAATTATCAGCGACGACTGCGTGTCGCAATTAGGTTCCGATTTTTTCGAGCATCTCCTCTACCAAGAAAGCACCTGTTTGATCCCCAGCCCCAATATGCCAATTATCCGTGTTGGCAACTCATTAGCGCCAATGACATCCAGCTTCCCTTGGATTGAGAGAGAGAGAGAGACTCCCCCTTTTACCTCATGAGACATGGCTGGCCGCCGGCTATAATTAGTCTCGTTAGTTAAGCTATTACGTTAAAATCTTGCGCTGTGTAGTTTTGGGAAGAGAGCTCAATGGGATTGGAAGGGGGAAAGAGAAAGGGCAATGGAGGTAGTTGGGAGAGTTAATTGACCCCGGCTATATGTCTCAATTCTCTCGGAGACTCAAGATTTATCTTCGCAATTTTGAAGACACTTCGAGTCTCCAAATGGAAACAATTTATTGCCGAGGGTTCTCCTGGAAAACGCTCCATCTGATGATCTGTGAGCTCAAAAACAGGTGGGGGGAAAGCCTATTGGAATTCCAAGAGTTTCAGGAAGCTCATTTTTCAAGGGGGGGAAAAGAACAATAATAAAATGTTTTTGTTGGTCGAAAAGCGACTAAACGAAAGAACATTTGCTTTCCTCAAAGATTTGCCACTTTAATGGAGGTAAAATGAAAAAATAATTAACGACTGGAATATCAAGAAAAGCTTATGCTTTTTAAAAGGAAAAGAGTAGAGGAGGGAGAATCCCTTGGAAAAAGTAGGTTTTTGCGGCTGAGAGAACAATTGGTTTTGGCCTTCAGAAGTCTGCAGAAAAATGCTTGGAATGGAACAGTTGGTCCCCGAAAGTCTGTTCGTTTTCGTTGTGTAAGAGACGAAGAATGTTCGAAAATCGATCTCGTCAAAGAGAGGTATCTCTCGAGATTGTTCAAATTCGAGCTGTGTCAATATGCCCTCGAGACTGTCGGAAGCTGATCATAGAGCAAGAAGGAGATTCATTTCTTATATTCGTCTACAAAGAAGTCAAAAGAGGGCGGGGGTAGGGCTGTTAGTTAAAGCAAAAGAGAGAGAGGGTGGGAGGGGAGGAGGCAGGACTAGATGAAGTGAATGGGAACGAGGGCGGGAGAGAGAGAAAGCCACGAATTCAGCTTGTTTCCTCCGGTTGGGATCCGCCACGTTTTGATAGGGCGCGACACAGCTGCTCCAACTGCGAGACTTTCTTCTGCTGCACTGCGTTCGTCTCTTCCAAGTCCTTCTTCGCCATCGTCAGCACCAACACATTCCTGAAAATTTAGCCTTTTAAAGACGTCAGAAAAAGGAAAGAGCCTCTACCGTATAAAGGCTTAGCCATAAGATGAAAAAAAACCGAGTTCTTGAGCCCAAGATTTGGAATAAGTGCCTCAGAATTCCCTTTTAGAGTCTCTTGGATCCGGCTTAGATTGAAACGGAAGTCCGAGAGAGGGAGATTTGGATTTATTATAACTTTCCGGAAGTTCAAAAAGACTAGATCCAGCCAGACAGATTGTCTAGTCTCCTTTCATAACAGAAAAAACTACATTTTATGTACGCAGCCAGTCTATTTTTGGATCGGATTTATTGAGGGAAATGGCTTCCCGTTGGAAATTGAAAAATTATTTCTCCCTTTTTTGAGTACGTGAGTTCTCTCGCAACTCCTTCTGCTACTTCCCTATTCTACTTCCCAGGAAAAGTTCAAGGGGCGGAAGTGTGGCGAGAGGACTTTCTTGCAAAACTCGGGGAATTTTCTTTACTTTTTGAGTATTACAGCAGTCGACTTCTATCGTCTTTTTCGGAGATCTGGCATGAGCCCACAAACACTTGTTCAAATCGGCTGATGGGCAAATTAGCAACAGCCGGCTGTGAGACTATTCTAAGGAATCTCTCTCTTTATTTCTCTTTGAAGGGGGTCCCCCCGTCGAAAGTCACGCTTTCCTTGAATGAGCTTCGGTTTTTTTCAGCTTTTAGGACTTATGGATGAGTGGTCTGCCCAGCCGAAGATCCTTCTTTCCACGGATCAGTTGCGCCAGTGCATAATTGATCCCAATTTGGCCCTTGTCTAGTCTTTAGAAGTTCGAGAGGGACCTACAACTCCCCCGCTGATAGGAGAGTCTTGTAGACCTCGGAGTCTAATTGAGGCACTTTTCTCGCATTTTATATCTCGGAGAGAGAAGGAAAACTTACTGGCTGGCTTCATCGTATTTTTGTTTCCATTTGAGAGCATCATTTTCCATCTTCTTCATGTTGGAATTGACCTGAAATCGTCGTTTTTATTCTTCTTCCCGGATTCGCCCCTTTACGAGTACACGGCACGTAACAATGTGAGGAGCAGTGCAAATCAAATCAACAGAGAGGCGGCGGCGGGGAACTAACCTTGTCGATATCCTTCTTGAATTTGTCGAAAGCTGCATTGCTTTTTGTGAGGGATTCCGTCAGTACCGAGTACTTCTCAGCATACGTTTTCACCTGAAAACTTAAGTTGAAATCCAACTTGTAAAAGACTGTTTGGGCTAGCAGTGGGAACAGCATTAACTGACATGTGATTATGGAAATTTTCTGGAAGCAAGGCAATGCTTAAATGAAGGGACTAGTCCCCCAAAGATATAGGAAGGATTACCTGTTCTCGGAGCATCTTCTCGTTTTCCAGAGCATCCGTAGCTCTGACAGTATCTTCTAAGACTCGATTGGTCAGTTGTTGTTTCTCCAAATTCAATTTCTACAAGCTTTTTCTTTATGAATCTTCAAAAATTACCTGAGAATTGCATGAAGCTGCATCTAGCTTGGCTTGGAGCAATTTGACCTCGAGATCCTTCGTGTTCTTCAATTCCTCGATGTATCTATCCTTGGCTTCATACTGAAAGAAGTTTGTTTTCTTTTGGGAAAAAAAATCTGAAATCACCTGTTTGGCGATGTCGCTGAGTCTTTGCTCATATTCTGTGCTCAATTCGCGAAGTTTTTCAGCCAATTTTTTGTTGTCTTCGGCCAGTCGATCAGACCTTTCTCGGCCGTCTTTCATCGAAGTTTCGATGTCTTTCAAAGTGCTCTTTAATTGTTCGACGGCATTTTGCCTTTCAGTTTCAAGGAGTCGAATCTTACTGGTTGATTCCTCTCGAAGCTGGAAGATTTCATTCAAAAATCAAACGACTTACATCTTTGTTATATTTTTGGAGGGATCGGCAGAGTTCTTCAAGTTTTCCTTTTGACTCTTCCGTCTTTAGTAGCAGCTGGTTGGTTTTTTCCAGCTTCTTCTCAAGGCCAACAATAGACTTTTGGAGGACATCAGCCTAAACACTTATCTTTTTCAAGTTGTTTACTTACCTGTGAAGCTTTGACTTTCAATTTCTCATTCTGAGCTTCTGACTCGACTAATTTCTTTACCAAACGAGAAACTTTTTCATCCAATGACAATCCCTCCAAAGATTTTTGAAGGGCTAAATTTCTTTCTTACAAAATGTTGGAGAAAGTTCTTACCTTCAACTGCGGGTGCCTCTTGCTTCATTTGTTAGAACTCTGTGATAATCTGAAACGGAATCGGTCGAAAGTGATAAAGAGCTGGCGAGAAATCTGGAGTCTAATGAAATCATGTGTAAGAGAGTGGGCACAAGACTGTCAACGAAGCGTGGGCGGCATTTGAAATATATGTTCAAAATCTTTATAATATTTCATAACGAATTTCTTGTCCCTAGTTTTCGAATAAAAATGATCGAGTTAATGTGGAGCTGTGAGAAGTAGAAGAAACTATTCAAAATTTAGGGATGTTCACCAGTCGCGGACTGCGGAGTGGACACATGGGGCGCAGTGTAAGGGCAGTTCTATCACAACACACAAGACTTGAAGTAGTGGACTGGATTTAGAATATCCATTCGTTAAAAACTCAAAAAAAGCAGACAATTAGATTGAAACTTTATTGAAAAAATATATAGATACATACCCGTAAGAAATAAGCCGGTAAGAAAAATGGTAAAGTAGTAGAAATTGAGCAATATTATGCATCAGGCGGAGGGCGGCTTTGAGATCCACGAGTTTTGGCAGAAGTTAAAACTTTTACTATTTTCCTACGTACTTTTCCTTCCCTTTGGAGTTTCGTCGCTTCTTGTGGCAGAAATCTGGCGAATCTCTGCTTCTGAAAATAATTAAGGAACAAAAAGTAAATACCTTTTTTATTGGAACAAGTTCTTGCATTAGATTTCACTCGCTTTGCAATGGAGTCAACTTCTTCTAAATAAAATTAAGAAAAGAGCAACAAAACAAACCGCCAGGTATTGCCAATACAGATCGATGTTTTCTCTTTCTAACAGATACTGAAGAATCTGTCTCTGTGTTTAGACTTACATCTTTAGTTCTTTCTAAAAGTAATAATGACAAACTAGTTTAATTTTCTGCATCTGAAAGAGAAAAGTTCTTACTCGAAGTAGAGCGAGTGGTAGCTGTAGTTCTTCTTCTTGACGCCCTTTTGACTTTTTTTTCTGTGACTACTTGCTTTTCCTCCTCATTTTTCTCATTATTTTCTTTCTCCATTGACATTTCATTAAGCGATTTGCGAACACCTGTAAGAGGAATATCTCCATACTCGAGGGACATTCCTAAATGGTAAGAAAAAAAAGAGCAATAGCCTACTTGTTCTCGGACGCAGCATAGGCCTATGTGGAGTTGAGTCATCGTTGTCAGGAGCCGAGCCTTTTGAATCAGTACTAGGATTTACCAAAAGACTTCCTTGCGGTGTTTTGATAAGTCTTGCACGACTAGTCGTTCGCGGTGTATAGCTACTATCATCGTCACTATTTGTACCGGAACCAAGTCTGAAATAACGATAAATTTTAGACGTTTGACAACTTACATTTTCTTGTAACGGTTAAGTAGACGATTCCTTTTAGCTTCGCTCATACTTGTTCCAAGCGATTTGGCGCGCATAGTTGGAGTACGAAGCGAAGTTGGTGTTTGAAAGAAGTCTTTATCTGTGAGAGGAGAGCGAATCTAAGAAATATATGTTAAAAGTAAATAAACTAACTCTGTTGGCATATATTGAAGGCTCTCCAAAGTCAAATTCAGCGTAAGGATCACTATTTTCTTGTATTGACTGAGTAGCGAGAACATCTTCACGAGGCTTTTGCTTATTCATAATCATTTCCTCGGCCAATAATTTATCCAGGTAAAGAGAAGAAGATTCAGTAGAAGGCTGAAATTGGCAATAAAACTCAAGTTCGTAAATTTCTTACCTGATTTTCCTTGCTACTTTTAAACGAACCAGGCATTTTTATAGTAGGAAGCTCAAACTGATGAGGCATAGCTGGAGATATTACTCTAGTAGTAGGAATATCAATATCTCTGCTATCCTCATCACTGAATAGTATATTATCCGTCATTATCTGAAAATGTGAAAGAATAGTGTAAAGCCAACGAAAGTGGCACTTGATATTGTTTGTTTTAGCCAAATAATGACCGGCTACGCTCAATTAGCTTTGAAAAGAAAAAGAGTTAGAATTAGTTTAAACTTTTTGATATTGTCACTCTAAAAAGCATGCCAGGAATGATTTATTCTCAATGTAAAACATGAAACATGTTCAAAAGCGTATATCGTTATCAGACTTCAGGTCCTTCTCCTCCAGGTACAAGCATTGTTACATGATTTCCATTAAGGAGAATCGTGTCTAGCTTTGTAACCTTTTTTCCCTCTGCCGTATGTTCATACTCTACCTGAAACAGCTTTCGTAATTTATAGCTAAAATAATAAAAAAGTAAGAAATTAGAATAACTTACGACATCTTCAAGTACCATATTAACGTAATCATCAAATCCAACTAAAGTGCCAACAATCTCTTTGTCTCCTAGAAAGTGAGTTAATTTCGACAAACAGTGATATTCCAAAACGTATTGCATTTAAAAAAATGCTTGTTTGAAATAAAACAAACCTTTCATAATTACCCACAGCTTGGAACCAATACATTTATCCACAAGTTCCAATGGCAGTAAAGTTGATGAGTTGGTTGCTGTCGAGGCCATCTGAAAAAAAGCTATGAAGAAAGCAGGAAAGTAGAATAGGTAGTCCATAGTCAATAAATTTGTTAATTTCCATAGTAACGCATAGCAACAAGAATTTTGTTAATTTATCAGAAAATAAAAGCAATCGAAAGTGAAATAAAATGCAATAGGATCAATTAATTGGTTGATTGAAGAGAAACAGTGAGATCTTTTGGATGAATCAAATGAGTTTCGAAATAAAGTTTTTCAAATTGAAAATCTATGCCAGTACGCAGTTTTTCGTTGATTCGGATTTCAAATAATTTGGCCGAAAATAAATCGCTACATAATACAAGTGAATTGGGGGGAAAAACGTTTATTCGCCTTTGAAATGAACAGGAACCCTGATAAAAGCCCAAAGTGAAAGACATCAATGAGATTCGGGTACGATAAATGGAACAATTCGCAACCAGCGATGCTCCCCTAATGGTTTTATTGGCGGAGAGATGCACGGTGAGTGAAAATATTCCACAACGGTGCAATTATCTTCAGGAATGTCGAATTCGCTGAAACTTTTAGTCATTTTCTTTCCAATTAACTACCTTTCTTCGATATTTTCGCTACAAAGACTATCAGATGCCCGCAAATAGACAAAAACCCGAAGAGATCGATTCTTACTAGCACCAGGAGGGAATTTTTTGAAAAGAAATAGATTGACTCTTCTTCTTTCATCCGGCCTCAGCTCTTCACATTCCGAACCACAGACCTCGTCTTCCGAGTCCTCGAGATCACATATTTTTACCGGAATTCCTGGAAAAATCTTATCGACGAGAGTTTCTTACTGTAAGTATGGATTGGGCGAAATGGAGACTGTCCTACGGCGAATACGACTTCGCTTACTTTTTTTCTATGGCGAGATCGAAAGGCTTCTCGCAGCTCCATTTGTATCTGGAAGGATCTATTTATCTAAAGTTCACGATGCATCATCTTGTTTTCCCTTGGAAATAGAACTTACAGATTTAATGCTATTAATAGTCTTGACGAGGCCTTGGGGAGGAGGATGGGCTACAGTAATCAGAGGCTGGGAAAGGACTCCATGGTGGACCATTATGGCAGACATGGCCAAATCCACAAGTTGTAATTGAGAGTGGATACAAAAGCACCGAGGGATACAGTAACCCTTTTCCATTTAGAGTTCTAGACTAGGAAATCGAGGGAGTTTGAAGAGATTTCGAGAAATTGATCGAAGCTAAACGAAAGAATGCTCTTGGAAGATAGAGTAATTGAATAATTTATTTAGAAAATTAACTACAATGATAACAATTGACAAGCGATTACCTCTTGGGAGCTTTTTTGAGGTCTTCGATCATTTTCTCAAATTCTTCTAGTTTCTTCTTATTTTCTATCATCTTTTTTCTCTTTTTTCGATCTTCTTCCTCTGACATTATTCTCCTTTTTCTCTCTGCCAAACGTCGTTCTTCCGCCGAAACTTCTTTCACCAAAAGAACTGAAAAAAAATTGCCAATTATTTGAGAGAAAAGAACTAGCCTTCGTTTTTCTTTTTATTAATCTGATCGAGTCCTTTGAGAGCATCAACGTCTTTGGGATCATGGTGAAGGACCCGTTTAAATTTCACTACGGCGCCTTGTTCGTCGTTTTTAGAGAGCAACCTCAACGAGAGATGAGCGATATTATGAGAGGAAAGAAGGAAAAATGAGAATAAATGACGCACTCTTTCGCCCATGAAACTAGGGCATGCTTCAGATACGGTAGGCAATTTGCATGATCCGGCTGGATTGTCAAAGCTCGTTCAAGATCATCCACCGAGAGTTTTAACTGCGATTTCCAGTAATATCTGAAATTAATCATTATTAGATGCAGCCGGAGAGCAGTCAAGACGATGGGGAAGTGCTAGTCCATTCGACCTCCCATATTTTGGATGGATTTATCGAGAAGCTATTCAGTGCGCCTCTCACTCCTCGGTACTTTTTTTCATTTTTGAGAGCTTGTCCACTTTAGAGTAAAAGTCGCATTAGCCCCAGTAGTGGATGTTCAAATTCCAGAGGAAGAAGTATTGGAAATCTGTCAATTGGCCTGTTTCTCCCTATTAGAACAACCCAGTTTGATCCGTCTAGAGAAACACCATTTATCAGCCATCATTGTCGGCGATTTGCATGGCCAATTCCGCGATCTACGGCTAATTCTAGCGCGGCTAGGCGATCCCGAAGAGCAGACTTTCGTCTTTCTTGGCGACTATGTGGATCGTGGATCACAAGGACTCGAGACAGCTCTATTACTTCTAGCTCTCAAGACACGTTACCCAGACCGAGTTTTTCTACTTCGTGGAAATCATGAAGACATCAACACCTCTGTTGCCTATGGCTTTTATGATGAATGCTGTAGAAAATACTTCCGACGTGGTCCAGCTATTTGGCTTCATGTGATGAATACTTTCAATTTGCTGCCCGTCTCTGCTCTCTTGGCAGGTAAAGTGCTCTGCATGCATGGAGGTCTCTCACCTCATCTAACCAGTCTCGCTGATATTGAGAATATCAAACGACCATCAATTATTCCACCTTATGGTCTCCTCTGTGATCTGCTATGGGCGGATCCGGAGAATGGAACTAATAAAGGCCATGGATGGTCGTTGTCTGGTCGAGGGATCTCCTTCTTTTTCGATGATCGGGTCATCAATGCTTTTTGTGAAGCCAATGGCATCGAAGTCATTGTACGAGCTCATCAGATCACCCCAGCGATGTTTCATTGTGGCTATATGATTGGTAGCCAGGGACGGTTGATCACTCTCTTCTCCGCTCCCAACTACGTCAATACAATGAATGACTCTGCTGTTTTGAAGGTAATTCCCTCATCTCAGTGATTTAAATATTTTTCAGATTGACTCGGAATTGCGTCTTCGTTTTGTGGTCTTCAGACCGAATAAAAAGGTTGGACAGCCAAAGACCGTCAATGATCATCCCAAAATCGTCACAGCAACGGCCGATTGACGGGAGAGATTACTTGAAAACTGACAAAAAATAAACATTGGAATCGTCAGAAAGATAGATAGAAAAGAACTTACGCAGCTCCTCGAGTGACTAAAGCATCCACAAGATTTTCGTCGATTTTGATGGCCTCTGTTAGCTCTTTTATCCCGGCGTCATATTCTTTATTTTTGACCAGCTTGGCTCCTTCTTTGGCTATTCGAATGGCTTCTTCTTTGTCTTGTTCTTTTCTCATTTTTGCGCAAGTTGTGATCAAATCCTTGAATTTTTCTTTGACAAAATCGACAAGGAAACTTACATTTTCAGTTACTTCTGGGATATGAGATGCTCGACTAATCTTTGGCATATTCAGAACAACGTCAAGGAAAGGATTCTTCACAAAACTCCTATTTCCATCACACTTTTTGATATAATCCTCGAATCGTTCCTTTTTCTCCAAAGCGAATGCATTCCTAAAAAGAAAATAAAACGAATGAGCAGAGAAACTACCTGTAATAGGCTGGGAGATCATTTGCACTAAGAGCAGGGCCCTCAATAGGAAAAATTATACGAGAAAAAATCTCTATTTGTTTCAAATTTTGACGCAAAATGAACCAAAAGGAAGAAGAAAACCGATGTTTACCTGTAGAAGCTGGAATTGTATTGGCTCACTGCCCACATCTACGGCTACGGCTTTGTAATATGCGCCAGTTATGAGTCGATTGGATAAGGCCGAAACGGGAACAGCGTACTGGAAGGAATAAAATAGGAGAAAAGAGAGCTAACCGTTGTATTTCTTTTGAGAAAAGAGAGATCTCGTCGAATTCTTTCAGCAAAGCACACCAAGGTGATCATGGCTCCTCCACTGTTGACTGATTTAATTCGAACATAGAGCACATCCCCATTTTGGAGATCTCTTTGAAATTTCTCTTCAATTCTGAAAATACTTTTGAAAAAGATAGATTCTTTTCTTACCTGCTATTCGATAATTCATAAGCGAAAACTTCAAAAGGAGGGAGCATTGAGAAATCAAATGCATCTCTCGTTTCCATGGAGCAACTCGCCATACATTGGGTATCAGATATAGGAGAATTCCTTATCAGCCGCTGACATTTGACTTTTATTTCGTCCATTAGCTGAAAAAGAATTGAAGAAAGAGGTTAATAAATGAAGATAGGAAGAGGATATGTGGTACCGGGTGAAAAGAGAAGAGTTATACTTAATTATATTTAATCGATTATAATAATAGCAACAAACAAAATTAAATATGCTTCTGAGAGCCAATACGGACTAGATACAATTGTGCACAAGTTATATGCAATAAAGAAAAAAGTGATTAGCGTCTTCTTGTAGTGACATGAGGATAGAGAGAATCGGGAAGATCCTGAGGATAAACTTGTCGAACTGAAAGAGTATGAAGAATCGTTTTGGCTTGTTCGAGGAGATAAACGCCCAGAGTCGCTCGAGCTACCAGATCCCAGGAACGAGTATCTCCGTGCCATTCGCCACCTTTGACATTACTAAGATTTTCGAGTCGAATGGCTTCGATGAAGGCCGCTTCACGAATAAAAGCCTCCTTATCCGAGATGGTATGACTGATTTCCAAGAGGCCGACCCCATTTCCAGAATTCCAAATATCGTCGATTCTTTTGAATTTTTCGGTTGTTCCCAGTTTTGGAGAATTCTCAACTCTCAACTTTTTGGCGTCAATTAAATGAGCTAAAGGGCGAGTTTTTGTCCCCTTTCCAACATAGAAAATGGCTGATACAAGCTGTTTTAGACTGGGCTTCTTCTCATCTCCAAGGACTCGAGGATCGATCAAAAGATAAACGAAGGCCGTCACTCCACTATTGGCGAATTCTATTTTGACCTGAAATCATAGATATTTTCTTTATTGTGCGTTTACCTTTTCGTCCAGCTCTTGTCCTATTGTCAAGTCAATCTTCCCAGAGAAGGCCTGCTCCAATTGGCGAGAATATTTCAATGCAGCACTGACAACATCTTCACGTCCTTCTTGGGCAAAGAGGAGTTTCTTCTCATACATTCGACGTGTTCTGGAGCAGATCGGACCGGCAGCAATGCCGACCTTTCGAAGTTCTATTCGCAGCTCTGTGTCTTTGAGTCTCCTGATTCTTCTCAACTTGCTCTCGTCCACATTTTTGGAGTTATCAGGAGTGGAAATTTTCAACTTAAATTGCCTGTTATTAGACGAAAACAACAATGATTTGTACCTGAGAGAGGCGGTTTTCAAGTTCGACTGCGTTAAAGCTCTCTTCTTGGGCTGTTTCATATGAAGTTTCCATTGAGACTTTTGGGAGAGGTTTCTTGGGAGAAGGTGACCGATCTAATACGGGATAAAGCCTATTGACTGGAGAAATAAGCTTGGGACTAAGAGGAGGAGCTGTTGGAGTGACCATTTTCTTAGGAGGAAGTCGAATTCTCTTAGGGGTGATGAGAAGAGCCGACTTCTGTTCAATTGGGACTGTAGATGAAGCAACAAAGTCTGGTGTTTTAGGCTGTGGTTTTGCTGCATGTCGGACTGGTGTTCTTTCCATAATGTCAGGTGTTCGAGCGCGATAAGGAGTCTTCTGGAAGGAAACCTCTGTAGTAAGCTCTGTCGGCGATTCGAGACTTTTTTTCTTGGAAGATCCGAAGGACTGTCTAACTTTGTTCGGAACCTTTTTGAGAAATTTTGATTGTTTGGGATTGAGACAGACAAAAATTCTCCGAAGCAGTCCTCTTCTGGTTTTTCGATCGTTCTCTACGTATCTCTTTAGGAATCTGAAATTATCTATACGGAAATGATTTGAAAACACTTTACAATTTAGCATTTCCAGTGGCCATCGTGACGGGAGTTCTTCCTTGGTCATCCTTGGCGAACGCATCTGCTCCAAAATGAAGTAATAGCTGACAAATAGCCACATTGTCATAAGCTGCGGCTGCATGGAGAGGCGTCAATCCTTCTTGATCACGGATCCGTGGATTCCCTCCATTCGCTGAAAATTTTATATTATGAAAATTGAACAAATAAGCCTAAATTTGATAGAAATAAGTGTAGTAGGGGAATTAGGAACCGAGGAACTGTGGTTGTTACAACGGTACACGCATCCTACACTTATCTAGCAGCGTAGTCTTTTTAGACCAACATAAGACAAGTCAAACGCTTTGACTAATCGTAGTTAGCTGCAGTTTTAACTCAAAGCTATAGAAATAATTAAAAGACCTACATAGATGTTTTCTGACAATTTCTAATGCATTTGGGTTGTTGGAGCAGCAGATGTAATGCAGCTTAAGTTCGTTCGCTGGAGGATTACTCATCTCTAAAATAATATATTAGAAATTCGCTTAAGATAAAAATATAATGGGAGTGATAAGAAACACGATAAGGTGCAAGAGGGTTATGGAATAATAAAAATTTATAAATTTTCTCTGCTATAAATCTAGGAAGATATGTGGCGGAAGAAGAAAAGAGAAAGAAATGAGATCTCACCGGTAAAGCAAATAAAAGCTTACATAATACCCAAAAAAAAACTAAAGACATGATTTGCAAAAGTAGTTATACTTGGAATGGAAATCACGACAAGGACACAACCGTTGGAAATTATTGTTTTGTGGCTTACTGGCACACGAGAAGAGGTTTTCTGTAAATTGGAGGGTGCAGTTGAAGGGAGCTATGACATTGTCCTCGCTTTTGACTGACGAACACGAGAAAAATCTGGAGAGTTTTTGTTGAAGCAATTGAAATATCCCACTTTTTGAGATGGAAGGCTGTATTGATTATGTTAAAGTAGGCAGATTCGCATAGAAGATCTTTAGAAGCACAGACGGAGTCGCAAGAACCCGATCCGGAGAGAATCTGGAACAGCGAGGGGATACTGGAGAAAAAAGCGTTTTTGGATTAGTGGATTTCTTTCTTCTCTAGCATGGGCTTACTATATTTCTACAGAAGAAAAACATATAATTATTGATCCTATCGAAAGCGAACCTGGAGCTCTCTTTTCGGCGGAAAGCGTGGCAGCGAAACACAGAGATCTTGCTGGAGAAGCATCATATTCACTCGGAGTAGCATTCCCAAAACACGAAAGTCCAAAGGAACAAAGGAATTCAATCGTTTTTGGGAGATCTTCCCCAACGCCGATTTCAATTGGTCTGGCTTGTGAATGTCAATCGTGTAGACATAAGGCTCTCCCAGTTTCTCCAAATAAGGGACTTGACTAGTCCACTGAAGCTCTTTTTTGTAGAAATAATAGATAAAATACCTCTCGAAGAGTCGGCTTCTCGGCCAAGAATTTGGTGTTACGTCGGGATTGAACAGGATTGAATCGGGGATTGATGAAGGCCGCTCCAGCTGCAATGGCCTCCAATGGAGCTGGACCTTCCAATGGAAAGCCCAAGCCGATGAATGCCTCGACTGACTTGAGCAGAGCTGACAGCTGGGTTTGGTTGAGGAAGCCATGATTGACGACCTTGCTGAAGACAGGATTATCCACAGCAGATGCATCTGCCACAGTCGCATGGACCTAAAGCAAACAGATTTCTTGTGAAATTTCACTTAGAAATGACTCACCGTATGTGTTTCGGCTAGAGTCTCAATGACATCCGAAATGTTTGTCCACATGTATTGTTCCTTTCCATAGATCAAAACCGACTTCTTACTTTCTCTTGGATACAACGGTTTCTGATCATCTTCTTCTATAATAAATCTAAATCAATTGTTTATCTTTGTTTCTCTTTCATATTTCACCCCAGGAAGCTGTTATCCGAAGTGTGAGGATAAAAAGTCCAATATTGTTGTAGTTTGAGGCCGTGACCTCCCCAAGGATTCTTACTTGATCCTCCAAATGAACCTCTATGACTTAGGAAATACTTTTTATTGTTGAACTCGGCATGTGTTCCAAAACTGTCCACAAACCGAAATTTACATCTGAAAGGAACGTGTTGAAGAGGAAAAGGAACCAACGCATTCTGAGAAGCAAAGGTCTTTTGTCTCCTCATGACTCGAAGAAATCCTATGATATCTGTTACAATTAGATCCAAGTGGGCAGAGCCGGGACAAGGAGAAGGCGATGAAAACTTTTTGATATTACTGGAGAAAATCATTTGGAATTCAATCAACCAACTCTAAAAGAGCCAATTTATCTGTGGTTATGTAGAGATTGTGGCCGAGGATGTGAAGAGCAGCGATGAGATCCGACCATTGGACGAGTTCACCCAATGGACCTCCAGCTTTTGATTTTGATGCAAAGTTCAATCGACTCTCTTTCATCAAAAAACCGAGATGAATAATAATCTGAAAGTGAAATTGAATTATCGCAAAGACAACAAAAATACATTGAGTTTACGGTAATTGCTGAATTGATTTGGGAATTTCGCCATCATTTCGTCGACTCCTTTAACCCATGAGCTCCACAATTTGCGAATCCTTTGTTGGATAAACGAATAATTCTCCAAGTTGTCTCTCATTTTCACAAAAAGTTGCTGCATATCCGAATTGGGTTTGAAAGGTTCTGGTTTTCTGGCTCCATCAATTGGAGGACAATGATTCTCCAATCGAGAGAGATAGAATCTAGTGCTACAGATGCTCCCATTGACTCCATTCTCGGCAAAGCAGACATCTGTCTTCCAATGTTTTTGAAGCCACTCGATTTTGGAATAACAATTGGGGAAATTCTCATTATCCTCTTCTGACAAAATACATTTGCTTTCTTCTATAGAATTTGTATGTAAGAAAATAAAAAAATCCAAACCTCCTGTAGGGTCAATTCCTAGCTCCTTGACTAAAGTAATTTTTCTTTTAAAAGTCCGGGGAATAGGCTGACTATCATAGCTCTATAGCTCTTATTTGGCAAAGAGAGAGAGAAAACTTGCCGGTGTTTTGGGTAAATTGAAATAAAGAATTGCAATTGGAAGAAAAGAGATTCCAATTAATAAAGTAAGACGGCGGCAGAGCCTGTTGGCTCTCATCTACATCACTGAAATCTGAGACCATAAGTCAAGGGAAAAGGGGATCGAAAATGAAGAGAAATACGACAAAAACTCAAACCTGTTCGCATTGACAGAGTATCAAAATAAATGCGTTGAGATGGAGGGAAGAGGCCATACTTTGGGCGAGGAACTTTCTAATTGTTTAGTCGATTCCTCTTGTTTAAAAGGCCTCAAGATTTCCGGGGAATTCATTTCGAAATCAAATAAAAATCCCAATTATAAAAGGATAATATTTTGGCGAGAAAAAAAAGCAGAGACAAAGGGAACAGTTTGAAATCGTCCAAAGGCAAACACGCTCCATTCGCGAGCATCTTAAAGGTCTGCTCCTACGGTCGCCCTTTGGCCATTTGCCATTTCCATTTTCAGGATCAATAGGCAGATTACGGCATTAGATTCAATTAACCCCATTAAATTTTACGCGAAATCTGGTTATTTGTCGGTTCAGAAGAGTCACTCATCTGCTCTCTTTTGTTCTCTTTTAACTCGAATCTCATTAATTGAGCTAATTAAATATTCAGAACCTCTTCTGGAATTATGATAGAACGGATGCTTATTTGAGACCAATTAAAAACCATGCAAGATGCCGGGCCAACGAGTGAATCATCCTCCTCGACGTGAGTTCTCAATTGGCAAATATGTACAGCCATTTTGCAGCCCCGTAGAATGGGTTGAGATTCTTGAGCCAAAGACACACGTTCATATGTATGCCAATTTGATAACAGGTAAGTACTGTATCGACCAATCCACAAACAACTCCTTCAGGTTCTTGTAGTTGGGAGCCTCCTGATGGCGCCAATGTGTAAGTTTCCTTCCATTCCCTACACAATCTACCGTAGACCCAAAGAACTTGAATTTTTAGGAAAAGAGCCCACGAAAACCAGTGGTGGGAGCTGTTTGACTCGAAATCCAATCGATTTTATTATTATAATGCCGCCACGTTGAAGACAGTTTGGCAAAGACCTCAAGGTACCTCGATTGACATCATCCCTCTTGCAAAGCTGCAGACTCTCAAGGAAAATACCGAAAGCGCGGAACATGCGAGGGTTGGTTTTTTGCTGTAAAGCAGAAAGGGAGATTCCACTTTTAGACCCGTCGAACCATGGAGACGCAAACATCGCCAAGTGTACGGAGAGGAAATCGGGTGATTGCTCAGAACATATCATCTTCGGCTGGAATTGTCTACACAAAAGCCGAATCCTCCGCTTTCAATAAGGTCCGATCATCCATGCAACAATCCTTTGATGTGAGAAGCTATTTTTTCAGTCTTACAATTTGCAGTGGATGTCACTTGAAGATCCAAGCGAGTGTGGTTCTTTAGTAGAAAGCAGTGAATATGGAGAGAATGGAACTCGAGCTAGATTGCCACCATTTCCTTTGGCTTCTTCTGGAAGTGTCTTCTCCCCTTCGACCGATTCTCTTGGAGTAAAATCTTCCCGATCATCGAGTCCCTCTATTCATCCTAAAAAGAACAACATTACTCCTTCTTCCACAATGAAATCGACCAAATCAGTAACAGGCGGTTGGTCTTTTCGTCTTTTCTAAATTTGCCTTTAGGATGGTCAAAAGATCCTCCGAAAGTTGCTCTTTCTGCCCCGGAGAATAAAGGTTTGAGGAAAGATTCGGCCGCCATGTTCAAGATAATCCAAGGGTATATGGGAGATCGAAAGTCGAAGACGTCTCTCGATCAGGTAGATCTTTTTTCCTTTCTTTTTTTACCCTTCTATCTATACAGCTGGCTCTAAACTTGTGTGATTATTGCTGGACGAAACCAGATATGGCCGGTGAAGCTGTCGCCATTATGATGCAGCAACTGTCAAATAATGAGAGAACAGAGAGTTTGAAGTGAGTTTCATTTTGAAGAGAAAAACAAGGAGGAATTCTTTTAGAAAGGGATGGGAATTGTTGGCCATTTTATTGGTTTTTACGATTCTTTCGGAACAACATGCCGCCCAATTGTCGGAGTTTTTAAGTCGACATTCGGAAAAGATTTTCGATCTGCCAGAGGTGGAAATCTCGCATTTTTCCCTCCAATGCTCGAAAAGATTATGCAAGAATAACCCGTCGCCAAAACAAAAACCTTCCATCCAACTCATCCAAGAAACAAGGGTTCGTTATCTTTTCTTTTTTATGACTCGAGTCATATAGATTCATATTTTTAATCCTCCTCAATTTGGAGCCAGTTTGGATGAGTTGATGGACATGCAAGCTGATCGCTTTCCACACCTACAGCTGCCCTGGGTTGAGACTACTCTTATCAGACTACTGTATTCATCTGGAGGAAGGGAAACTGAAGGCATTTTCCGGTAATTTTTCCCCTTTTTTGGTAGAAAATTCTTCCAGAGTGGCTGGAGATCCCGACCAATTGTCCACAGCAAGAACAAGATTGGATCAATGGGTTCAGCCAGTCGTGACAGACGCTCATGTGGCTGCTGGACTTCTGAAGCAATGGCTCAGACAGCTTCCAACCCCTCTAATTCCTCATTCTATCTATCCAAGGGCATTAGCAGCTTGTGAATCTCCACCAGATGCAATGAGGGTCATTGATCTTCTGCCCGATATAAATAGACTCGTCTTAGCTAGATTGATAGCTCTTTTACAGGTGAGAAAAAGGAGAAAAGAAAGAAACTTTATTTAGGATTTTTCACGAGAAGAGGTTGTTCAATGGACTAAGATGGATGTTTCCAATTTGTCCATGGTTATCGCTCCAAATGTTTTAAGGTTTGCCCTTCCTTATTTTTCCTTAATTATGATTCTGCAGATGTGATAGCGAAGATCCTCGGGTAATATTCGAGAATACTCGCAGAGAAATGGCTTTCATCAAAACCCTCGTTGTGAACTACGATACCCTCCACATTAACAATATAAACTAGTCAGGTCTACTTTTGGCCTTCGTTTTTTTGCCTCTATTTTGTCATATACGGTTCTCGTAAACTTCAGTTCCTCAATTTCAAAGTGCGGCCTCATAATTAACTCATTGCTTTACTTGGTACATAATATATTAATAATAATAATAAATAAAAGAAATACATTCAAAATCTTTTTGTTGTCCTCTGGAATTCCATATTTATGGCTTTTTTAAACTTTTTATTTATTTATTTCTCTTCAGATGGGAGATATCGAAGATTTTGATGCCACTGTGAGTACAAAATTACCAAAGGATGGGATTAGCGTTAAAATCAGGTTTTATGGCTTTACTATTTGTAATTTTTTCAATTTTAGGAGTAGTCGTATAAAGCAGCCAGAACCAGGACACCATGATTCTTTCGTTCCTGGAACAAAGTCGGTATATGTGAGGACTTGGGGATGTTCGCATAATGCAAGTGACAGCGAATATATGGCAGGAATTTTGGCAAAGGTTACTTTATTTACTTTTTTTTATTTCAGGAAAGTTTTCGCAATTTCTTATCTAAATTATCAGGCTGGTTATTCAATTTTGGATAAAGAACATGATGCCGATATATGGGTTCTGAATAGCTGTACAGTTAAAACTCCGTCTGAAACAATGGTAATGTTTGTTTTTATTTAAGCATCTTATTATTATAGGCTAGTAATAAAGTAGAAGAAGGCCAAAAACTGGGAAAACGTGTTGTAATGGCCGGATGCGTTTCACAAGCTGCTCCAGATGAACCGTGGCTAAAAGATGTCTCTATAGTTGGGGTGAAGCAAATTGATAGAATTGTGGAAGTCGTTGAGGAAACATTAAAAGGAAATACAGGTAACAATAATTTTTTTTCTTCTCAATATGGAATTTATTTCAGTTAGACTATTAAGTAGAAATAGACCAGATGCTGGTTTGTCTCTTCCTAAAATGAGGAAAAATGCATTGGTTGAAGTTTTGGCTATTAATACAGGCTGCTTAAATCATTGCACTTATTGCAAAACAAAAATGGCTAGAGGAGACTTAAAAAGTTATCCATTAGAAGAACTAGTTGAACAGGTTTGTGATTTTCGTAATTTTTATTTAGTTATAGGCGAAAACTGCATTTGAAAGAGACGGAGTTAAAGAACTTTGGCTAACTTCTGAAGATCTTGGTGCTTGGGGTAGAGATATTGATCTTGTTTTACCGGACTTGCTAAATGAACTTGTCAAGATTATTCCCAAAGACTGTATGATGCGTTTAGGAATGACAAATCCTCCTTACATCTTGGACTATCTAAAGGTCAAATTTTTCTTGTCAATAGTCTAATTTTTTCAGGAAATGGCCGAAATTTTAAATCATCCTCGTGTATATTCCTTCCTACATATTCCAGTTCAGTCAGGTAGTGATGCCGTTCTTACTGATATGAAACGTGAATATAATAGCCAACATTTTGAAAGAATTATGAATTATATGATTACAAAGTAAGTTGTTTTTTCCTCTAAATTATCAAATTATCTTAGTGTTCCGGATGTTTATATTGCTACAGATTTTATTTGTGCTTTTCCTACAGAAACGGAAGAAGATTTTCAAGACTCTATGAATCTTGTCAGAAAATATAAATTCCCCTCGTTATTTATTAATCAATACTATCCAAGAAAAGGTACACCTGCTGCTAAAATGAAGAAAGTATTTTTATCCCGTTATTACTTTAACTGATGTTTAAAGATTGATACAATAGAATCAAAAAGGCGAACAGCTGCAATGTCCGAACTTTTCCGAGAATATTCACGATATACTGAAGATCGAATTGGAGAAATTCATCGCGTTCTTATTTGTGAGAAAGCCAAAGGTTAGTTTTATATTTTTCCCAAGTTTTTTCGATTCTGCGACCACCCTCCGGCCATCCATTAGCCAATTAAAAAGAGCTGCCTCAGGGGAAATGGTTGCACTGCCACTATGTGACGCGTGCATAAGTTGATTTGTCTCATTGAGCCAAATGCTAGATAAATCAATTTTTCAGACGGAGAACATCTTGTCGGACATAATAAGAGCTATGAGCATATTCTCATCCCTGCAAGCGACGATAAGCTTGGAACATGGCTCGATGTGCGAATAACTAGTGTCAGCAAATTCCACATGATGTCAGAAATAATTGGAGAAGAAAATGAAATAAAAAAAGAAACATCCGAGACGAAATGTATTGATCTAATGACCAAAAATGCCGGTAATATCTTTCAAACAATTGTTACTATTATTGTTCCGATTGTTTTAGCCGTTTTGGGCTACTTTATTTTAGCTTAGAACTCTTTGGGTTCATTGTTGATTGTTGAACATGATTGTTTTCTAACCTATAAATCTAAAACCCAGACTTGATTTTCAAATTATGAACTTTTTGAGTGACGTCTGGTTCCGCTTTGAACTCCAATTATAACTTCCCGCAAGCTCTTAATGCAAAGACTTTTGCAGCTTTGGCGTAACAGCCAGCCTGTTGTGAGAGACGCAGTGGAACCCCGCCTTCCCACTCGCTCTAGCTCTACCCTTCCATCCGGACACTCTGGATGCCGTTTTTTTACTCACATTCTATATTTAGGACTCTTAATTTCGTGTTTGATAGAGCCGGAAATGCCTCGCCATCAACGGTTATTTAGAGCTTTTCATTGAACTTCCCATCTTTCCAGATATTTTCGTGATTATTTCGGAGAATTTGATTAAAAATCGCGAAATTAGTATCTTCCGCCTAATGTTTCCGAATGAAAACCTCAAAGAGCTCTTTTTTGTCGAGAGAAGTCCTAATCCGTCGGACTAATCTCCTCCAAAATAGCTTTCTGCCATCACAGAGAGATTTTAAAGTCTCTCTAGCTGAACGATTCATAAATGAATCGAGTCCTTTTTTTAGAAGTTGAATCATTTCGCGTTGATTGAGATCAGAGATCCGATGTCAGCTGAGCGTCTTTTGTTTATCTTTAAATTGAGACTTTTAATAGCGATAAAAGTCTCTTTCTGGGGCTCAGAAAGTGCTTATCGGCCACTCATAAGGCTACCAAATACAATTTCTAGGCGAATTGCCACTTCTATCCGGAAATTTGATCTTTGAGTCTTTTTTGCTGGCAGACTGTCATTTTTTATTTGCTCTATCTAAGTAGATTCGGAGACTGCGGAAATTCTTTCAAACTTTAGTCCAAAAAGTAATCCAAAGGGAGTTCAAAAAGACCAAAAAATTGAAATAAATTTCTTCAAAACAATGCACTTGAACGAGTGCAAACTACGTGCTGAATCTTAAAACATTCCTTTGATCGAGGAGGGTGTGGCTTTATCAAATAAATCTCGAAATATCCCGACTTTTGTTCGCATTTGATACTTTCCGAAGCCGAGTTTAACAGTAAAAAAGTGACTTGCGTATTTTGGTGTAAAAAGTTTAACGGTCACTTGGCTTTTGGAGACAGCTGCGACTCATTTTTTAGCCCTCTTCCTTTGATTCTAATCGACGAATTTTCAGAAGCGTCGCTATCAGTAGGGAGACTTCAGATTCATTTGGCGGCCTTTCATTTCGGTTAGCTTATTTTATTTATTTATTCTCGTATCTTTGAATTTATCTATGCAATTTACTTTTAAAACAGTCTTTTCTCTTTTGAAATCAGAGCTTCTATTCGAAACTCTGCAAAAACTTGTCTCAGTTCTTTGTTTCGGACAAATGGCTCAAAGACAAGGAATTTGCAAACCAGATGACTGAGTCTTTTTTCTCTCATTTGTGTCCACATAGATGAGGACTTTTGCAAAGAAAAATAAAAAAGACGCTGCAATAAAAAAAAGCCATTGTCTGCAAAATCGCATTTTTTCTTTAATTGTGCGATTTGACAATAACGTATGGGGAAATAGTCTTTTACGACGTGGAGATCTCTCCCATACAATATAAAAGCTCTCTAGAAGATCCTATTCGCAAAATGTCTGCTGAAGATTTGGTTAGTTTCTCTTTTTATTTTTTGTTCATTTTTGGAGGAACGTGTTGACCTGACTGCAACTGATAAAATACAGTATTCCTCGCCTAATTTTAGCCAAAAAGCCCGTTTTTCCAAAGTTGAAAACATTAAATGAAAAGTTTCAGGTCCCAGGCCGGATGGTGAGCGTCGTCCCAGGCTCCTCGAAATCGGCATGGAAGGCCCGAATGGGTCACGTTCCTCGTCTTCGCGATGCTGATGGCTACCGAATTCGAGCTGCCGGAGTCTGTGTGAAAAGTGAGTCGAAGAAAACATTCGCGGTGTCTGTCCAAGACAGAGACCGTTCTTTCCCTGACCGCCGTGTGTATTATCTTTCCCGTTCTTTCTCGTTGAAAAAAAAACCCCCAAAATTTTTAGTGATTGGCGAGGAGACCGTCATCCTCGTCGTCTCGACTGGAAAAGACAATAAGAAGTGGGCTATTCCCGGTAAGAAAAGTTTCGCAGTTCTTAAACGTTCTTCCAGGCGGAGGAGTCGAGAACAATGAGAATCACGAAGAAGCTGCAACTCGCGAGTTGGAAGAGGAAGCCGGAGTTCGAGCCCAAACCATCCGCACAATCGGAATCTTTCAGGTAAGGAGCTCACAAAAGAATCAAAGTTCAAAGATTCTTTGGAGTCTAGGGGTGGGTTCGGCACGCATTGCTGACGTTTAACTTTTCAATGCATAGAGGGCTGCTGGGAGTGAGAGAGAGGCACGTGTTGTCACGAAATGGCCAATTAATTGGTTCCTCTAGCAGAATTTCCGAAAGATTACAGCCGACTCCCCTCTCGCTCGAAGTTTACCTAAGTTTTTCAGGATGACGCCAAACAGTACAGAACGACTGTCTTCCTCATGAGCGTCACTGAGGAACTCGACACGTGGGAGGAGGTGACGAGAATTCAGAGGGAATCATTTAATCGTTTTAGGGCCAATTCGGTCGACAGCGCAAGTGGATCTCGATGATCGAGGCGGAAATTTACTTGAAGAACTCACATCTGAAATACATTAAAGCCCTCAATACGGGTCCTCCACAGGAAGTTAAGACAACGGGAAATTTGTGATATTGCCGTCTACATAATCTATTTTTTTCTTCTCTTTTAGTAATTTTTGTCGGGTCTTTAATAAGCTCAATAAATTTGCTTGTAGTTCTTCTTGCTAGGGGAAATAATCTAGTCGCTCGGGAGAAAGCATGCAAATATTTTGCCAATTGAAAAAAGCGTGTAGTCGAAAGGCTGCTAGGGTTGTGCCTTGCCGCTCCTTTCTTTTAGGATTATACTGGTTTTCACTTGATTTTAAGCGTATTTAATGCGTTGGGCAAGAAAATTAGTATAAAAGGCCGCGATTTGGATCCGAAATCAGTTTACTCGACAAAGGGGCCAAAGAATGTCAACTCTATTGGTTCTCCTGCTGCTTCTGCTTCCTGCTTTCGCCGCTTCGATCATCGGCTGTGGAAAGAAGAAGAAGAACACGCCGGCCATGAAGCCTCCAGCGCCTTCCCAACCAGGGTCGCAACTCAAATCACTTAATAAAAGTACTGCTTCCGCTCCACAGGGCGAAGCACCCTCTGCGCCACCTGGCGAAGCTCCTTCTGCTCCACCCGGCGATGCTCCAAAGGAAGATCCGAAGGCTGAAAAGAAGAAAGATGACGAGGAACAGAAGAAGGAAGGCGATGAGAAGAAGGACTCCAAGATGGAAGATGAGAAGAAGGAGGGAGAAGAGAAGAAAGACTTTAAGAAGGAAGAAAAGAAAAAGGAGGATGAGAAGAAGGACAGCGATGACAAGAAGGCCGAGGCGAAGAAAGAGAAATCCAAGAAAGATGCCAAAAAATCCAACAAATCCAAGAAGGATAAAAAGGCCGATGACAAGAAGGACGAGAAGAAAGACGACGAGAAAAAGGACGAAAAGAAAGAAGAGAAAAAAGAAGAGAAAAAGAAGGAGGAGGAAAAGAAGGACGAGGAAAAGAAGGACGATAAGAAGGATGAGAAGAAGAAGGATACCAAGGAGGACAAAAAGGCTGATGAGAAAAAGGGGGACAAAAAGTCTGAGGAGAAAAAAGATGAAGATAAGAGCGACAAGAAGGAGGACTAATCATCTCCGGACTAACACATAAATATTGACCCTCGGGTTTCAAATGTCTTCTTTTAAGTCATTCGTTTAGAGAAGTTTCACTTCTTTAACGGTTTTTCGTTTTGATTCGACTCACTTTCAACTTCTCAGGGAGGAGAGCTGCCGTAAACCAATCAATTAGGGGGATTCTCCATCAATTTTCTGATCTAACTTGTCTCTCCTGAACAGCTTCCATCATATCGGTGTCTTCAATTTATGGCCCTTTGTTTGTCTTTAAGGCCCATGAATTTCCGAACATCTGGTCCTTTTTTTTCGAAATCTTTGTCTCATGTCTAGCACATCAAGATGTGCACAGTTAGATCCTCTAAGGGTGAAGCTACAGTATTTCCTCTAATAACTATAAATTTTGCTGATTTTTATGTTCTAAGAATTTGTAGAGGGAATCAACTGACTCTAAGCGTCATTTTAAACCAAAACGACAACTCGAAAGAGATTTCTGTCGATTTTAGTCTCTGAGTCGGGTCTCACAACGATCGGCTGAACAAACCAGCTTATTTGTCTTCACGTGAATAGTTTTGATGGATGTCTGCTCCTATGACTGTGTTCTTTCAATTTTAATAGTCGGTGTGATCTGGGGAGCCACAAATCCCCTCCTGCGTCTGGGATCGACGGCTGCCGGCACCACAAAGCCCGAATCAAAATCTAAAAGTATTTTTTGGCTTTTTAACAAATTTAAATTGTCCATTTTTAAGACAAAATTCTGACGATTTTGAGCGATTTCTGGCATTTGGCTCGCTGCTGGAAATTCTCTGTTCCTTTTCTTCTCAACCAGTCCGCCTCTGTAGGTTCTTCTTGTGGCTAATCTCTTTCTTTCTCACAGATTCTTTTCAATGTTTTGGTGGCGAAATTCCCGATTTCTGTGGTTGTACCGACGACAAACGCCATTCAACTCCTTTCAACCGCGTTTTGTGGCTATCTGCTCGGCGAAAAGCAAGCCAATCCTCGCATTTGGCTCGGCTATCTCCTCACCGTATTCGGCATCATCCTCATGCTCTCTTTCTAATCTCTGATATAAACGGGTTCTCTCTTTTCTCCTCGCAATGTTTTCCTCTCCTCCTGCTGTTGTTTATAACAGAATCCACGTGGCGACTTTTTGACGAACTTATTTTTAGTTTTCCATTAGGCGAACAAAGCCTTTCGCCCCTACGGTAGCTTTCTCCTTGTGACTGTGAATTGACAAGCCGCTTACTCACAGCCGTTTCAAAACCTCTCACTTCTCAGTCTTGTGACTCTCGCACTTTCTTCGAGTAAATAAAGTCAAAGAAAATCTTCGCAGTTGGTCTCTCTCAATAAGTTCTCTGCCAGAAACAACTTTCTCAGAAAGAGTCCATTTCGAGAGATTATTTTCCCCCTTTAAACTCAAGTAGACTCTCGAGAGCCTCAAGAAGGCGTTTCCCATAACCAATTTAGACGGAAGAGTTTATTTTCCTTTTAAAATCCTGAAGAAAATATCTGACTTTTGTTCTTCCTGTGGCCTCCCAATAAAAAACTCGGATAGGTCCGCTAATGTTTAATTTTCCTCTTCGAATGTTTACGCGTCTCACACAATTTGAGCTGGAATTGATCGCATTTTTTACCCGCCACTTCTCAGAGTTCAAGGTTGATCTCGGTAGCCACCGTCTGCCCACTCAAATGATCCCCTCTTTGCTCTAACGTAAAAGAAGCTTTGTCCCCTTTTTGCCTTCTGAAAGGCTGATTCATGGATTGCGAAACAAACCCAAACATCAGTTGCTCCGGCCACAGCTCGCACGCGACACTCGCCTGAGAATTTATCGAGCGCACTGGACCGCCCTTTTATCTTTTCGCCTTTCGCCCACTGTCTATGGCCTACTGTCTGGAACAATTCTACAGTAATCGCTCTCTCCTCTTTTAGGCCCTTTCACTTCCCTTTAAATTGATTTTTGAAAGAATTTTCCTTTCGTCGCTATGCGAGACGCGTCGCGGAATTTCATAACTATATTAGAAGAGGCTAAAAATATTTTCTGTTTTTGCCCCGAGTGGGGGTTGGGTGGTGGTTCTTTCCATTGATTTTCTCGTCCGCTCTCTCGAACTTCTTCCTTCACGGTGTAATGTCTCTCTTCTAGTTTTTCTTTATTTCTTTCAAAAATGTTATTAATTAATTTTCAGGTTTTCATCTCAAACGTCGTCTGCTTTCTACTCTTTTTGACTGTCCTACACGCTCCGAGGGAGAGGTGTGTATGGACATTTCCCCCAGCTGTCCCCGAACAGTTATCGAAGATTCCGTCAGAGGAAACTAAAGAACCTTCTATAGTACCCTTACGGGTGAGTTTAAAAAAATTTTTTTTGATTAAATTCCAAAGTCATACGACCCTTTCGAAATCCTCCAAATAAATAGAAAACGTGGCCTCCTCCGTGGCTCCGAAAATCATCAGCTTTTATTTTAAAAAAAAAAGATCATTTGAGCAAATTGCCATTGGATTTGTTTTTTTTGGAAGGAAAACAAAAGTGAAAATTTCTATCCATCTTCTCGAGATTTTAGAAGAAAGATTTTCTGGAAAACTGACGTCGAGAGGTTCACATGGCTGTTGATAAGGAGTCCTTGAAAGGCTCTTCCCTATCAGTCTTTCGACAATCTTTAAACCTCGTCCCCATTGTTTTGCTTATTGATCATCTTTCAGGACGAAGAGGGAGCCACCTACGTGGTAGAAGCTCAGCCTAAACTCCGTGCGAGTCAGCCGCAAGCCGACAAGAACGCCGAACCCCCTTGGGATCCGGATCCAGATCTAGTTGGTTATTTTTGATAACAAAAAAGTAAAATATTTTCAGATCTTTTGAATCTCTTCGATATCTCCGCGTGTCCGCCTCAGCGTACACGCAATTTCTAAAATAGTCGGAGTCTCAGCGCGCGTTCAATCGCGCGCAGAAGGTAGCCTCTCCCAGGCTACCGTGATCACCTTCACTCTACCTTGCTCGTGGTCTTCGCCTGCTGAGGTAGCACGCCGAGTGGATAACACTCGTCACATTCCACCCTAGCGACCTTTTCGGTAATTTATCCCCTCTAATACAGTATATCCTCTTCTAGGTGTTTGATTCGCTTCCTCTCATCTACCCGATGGTAGCTCGTCGTCGTTTGCCCTCAGCCACTTACCACTCACCAAGCGATGAAGCCTGGACTCGAGATGTCTTTGCCGACCAAATGATCGCCGTCCACGACAATCAACACGAAGCAGCTGAAATCGCTCGTCATGTAGCCGAGAAGCAAGTTTCTCGTTCGCCATTCTTCGTGATGGACGTTCCAACGGTCTTGAATGCCATCAATCTCTGGCGTCATTCGATGGAACGCTTCCAAGCTTTTTACGCGTTGAGATGCAATGCTGATCCAGTTTTGGCTCAGCTTTTGGCTCAAAATCAAGGAGGTTTTGAAGTCGTCAATCCGAGAGAACTCTCGATGGCTCTTTCGCTGGTTGATCGATCAAAAATTATTTATTCATCGCCTCTTTGGACGAAAAAGACAATGCGAATGGCTGGAGAATCACAAGTCGGGATGATTGTCGTCAGCTCGGAGAAGGAGCTCTTCGATGCGGCTCAGCTGGCTCCATTCTCGAAGATCCTTCTGGCCATTTCGATTCCTGGCTGTCCATTGCGGGATGAATCTCTCGGCTCCAACATCGGCTGTCAACTCGATGAAGCCATCGACCTCCTCAAAATGGCTTATGGAAATTGTTCCAACTTCGCCGGATTCTCCTTCAACGTCGACAACACCGATCCCGGCGTCTATTTCAAAGCTATGAAGAACCTGCGAGAGCTCTGGACACTGGCCGTTGAATACGGCCTCAGCCCGAATACCATCTGTGTGGGCGGTGGATTCCGCTCTCCAAAACAAAACAAAGGACATTTCAATGAGGTCTGTTCTGCCCTTCACGATGCTGTGGACTGCCATTTCCCACAAACAACCTTCCCTCACCTCAAACTCGTCGCAACTCCTGGTCGTTTCTTCGCTTCAACTGCCTTCTCTCTTTGCACCAACGTCATCGGAAAACAAGAAGTCGAATCGTTCAAAGGTAGCTTTCATTCAAAACCAAAAATATCTTTTTTTAGAAATCTCGACTGGAGTTCCATTCTACGCCTATCAGACAAACGAAGGCATTTTCGGAGCTTTTGGCTGTCGTTTAGCTGACTCTGAGCCAGAATGCAAGCCGTTAAATGAGAAACTTCTGGACGAAAAGTCGGAAAGTTTTGGTGTGATCATGGGTCCGACTCTCGACAACATGGACGTCGCCAGAAAGCCCTTCCGAAGCCGACAGCTGTCGGTGGGCGAATGGCTTCTCTGGGAGAACATGGGCGCTTATTCCATGTCAGTTGATGATGATTGTCATCCTGTCTATTACTTCACCGGACGGGACAATTGGTCAGTTGGATTCGATGAATAAAACGCCGAGAATTTTCCCCTTGATCGCCTTCAAAACCAATTAATTTCCAGGGAGCTCATCAACAAGCGTCGTTTCCCCGTACATCAAGAGTTGGAGACGATCAGCGACATCTCGTCTGATTCGGATGTCTCCAGCGATGACGAATCGGATCGTCTCTCTCCTTTGTGTTTTTTCGCCGATTACAATTGATTCACTTTCTCTCTCTCTCTCTCTCTCTCTCATTTTGACATAATCCATTTCCTATGCTTTCTGATTAGTTTTTCCCGGCGAATAAAGATCTTGTTAATTCAATCTTCGAACAAAATGAGTCAAAGAGAAGAATTTAGAGGCGAGACTTCTCTAAAAAAAGGGCGTGGGGGAAAGCAATCGAGTCGAGTTATAAGCCATCTCGTAAGCCATTTCCTGTGGCCCTTCGGGGGCAGAGCAATAAATCAGAGTCCTGTCCCCCTATTTCAGTCGTCGTCTCTTCTCTCTTTGCCAAATATTAGCGATCAGATTTCACTTTGCATAACATCCAGAGAGATGTCTTGTCGCATGTTTCACAGCTGGCTGGGCTGGGTCGGCTCCAAATCCTCCAATATTTTGAGGGCAATTTTCAGTTCAATTGAGCGGCTCGGCTTTAAGTCTCAAACTTCAGTCTTTTTCTGGAACCCTTAAGTCTTCCATTCAAGGTCTTTTTATTTCAAAGAACCCTGAAATCAGGGGTTTCAAAAAGACTGCCACGAAGAGGCTCCTATCCTCTCCAAATTAGTTTTATTATAAGAAATCTGTGGGACTCTTCCAGGACTATGGGGTGAAATTGTAGCCTCGAGAAACTCTAAAGGAGCCCTAAAATCTCTAATTGAAGTCATTCCCCAGAAGCGAATGTTTGCTTGTCAGCTTTGTTTCCTTCCTGGATATCAATATGTTGCAGAATCAGGTAGGAGGACTCGTCAGCCTCTGGAATTTGCGATAGATTCTGCCATCAGAATCAGAAAAGGAAGCTCATTGGGCTCAAAGACTCGTCTCTGGGACTCACGATTGATTCCTGTGTCTGAACGTCCTTTTAATTGAGTTTATTCGCTTCCCCAGGCGCTCGTCATCTGAAAGAATTCCTCTATTTTGGTGACTCTTATCGCGAGTTGATTTCTTCTTCCAGAAACTGCTAATGAGACTTCTTGATGTGCCACGTCCGGCCACATTTGCAAGTCTTCTCCCCCAACTTTTGCGAGTTTTCAATCTTCTAAATTTAGATCAGATTACTGTAGCGAATCGCTACATTTTCACAATTGGCAAATGGCGCAATTTTTCAAGACAAAATGGCCGTTTTGGGATGTTTTTCTGAGGGCAATAACTCTTCTGAGTAAGCGGCTAATAAGAATTTAAAAGTAGGAAAATATAGCCTTTGGTTTCCTCTTTTCGATACGATAATTCACCTTAATTAATTAAAATGAAAAAGATTTTACACTTTTCTCCGTAATTTTTATGCTCTGTTAGCCATCGAATGCCTTCCTAAAGTGACAATTGGTCAATTTTTGAGTAAAAATCTTGGGGGAAATAATCGTAAATTGGTCAATTAAAGGGAGAAATTAATTGGAAATAGTAAGAGATTTTTACGTTTGAAGCCCCATTGGAGACTTTTATTTCCTGTCTTCTGGTTTGAGGACTCCATTTTTATATAGAGGGCATCAGCTATTCTCAAAGAACGTTTTCTTCTCGAAGAAGCTGTTCACTTTTTAATGAGACGTCATCTTCTAGAATTGAGTTCCACGCATAGATTTTTTTTAAATGACGGGAATCGATCTCGATTGACTGGCCTAGTGAAGCCCAAGATCTCGACATGATGACGGGACACAAAGATGAGCGTATGTTAGTACTTTTAGAGCAAAATAATCCATATTTTTTGAGTAGAAGTCAATGAGAATAAACATTTTGGATTTACTTTCAAAGAAATCAAGGAGGAAATGGCCGCCATCTGTCATCCCCAGTTAGTCCAATTTCATTCGTTTCCTCCGATGCCAAAAATGCTGTCCTCCACCCCCAAATGTGTTTTGTTTTGGGCCACTCTCTCTGTCGCCTCCTCTTGGATGTCTCTCCCGCCTTTGTCATAATGGCCGAGATGTCTCTCGTTGCTCTCTAGCTCTGTGATGAGGTAAAAAGGTGGCAATATGAGTCGCAATTAGTCTCTCTCTCTCTCCCTATCTTCTTCGTCATTCATGTCGTTTAGACTCCCGTGGACACCGGGATGTGACGAGTCAATGGGAGCCTTCCCTCCACCGACGACAGCCTCACCTATCCCTCCTCCACCGGTGGCTGCTCTCGTCCTCGTCTACAGGTAGGCCTTTTCTTCCCTTTGGGTGTCTCTTCCCCTCCAAAATGAGCGATTTCTCTCTAATCTGATGCACTAAACGTCACTCCAAGGAGCCATCTGCATTTACGAGGAACTTCTTCCCAAAATGTTCAGCCATCCAACTCAAATGGCTGAATTACAGTATTCCCGCGGTTCTGCTCTTCTCCGTCTGCTGTATCGTCCGTTGGCGGCCCTGCAGTCACATCTCTTCTCCAAAACAATTCTTCAAGTAAAGTTCTTTCTCTTCGTCTATAATGCTCAAATATTTAGATGGTACTTCCTCTGTTGTTCAAAAGAATCAATCGAGGAGCTGCAAGCCACTGATCGCCACAATATCTTGCCCATAGATGTCCAAGTAAGATTTGACTGGATTGTCCGATTTTGTTCATTGAGCTTGAAAATGCATGATGTGTCCTTTTAAATAGCCTCCTGAAAGCTTTGGTCACTCAAAATAGTCGTCTAATCGAGCTCTTTGACCAAAAATTATTCGAGTCAGGCCTGATTCCAGCCATTTAGATGAACAAAATCGGTCAAAAGGAATCTTTTTTTAAAAGGAAGTTTTAGAGTTTGGCTTCTCTGGTTTCTGAAGCTGAAACAGAAGAGATGACGACCTCTTTTTGACTGATCATTATCCTCTCATCATCATAATCAAAAGGGTTCTCCCTCAGATTATAATTTGTTTTGTATTCGCCTGCCATATCGCCATGTGTTTTAAAAAAAAAAAGTTTTATTCGTCTCTCGTTGGCCGTCATTTTGGCTACCCGTTGACTTGTCTTCTTCTCGAAGAATTACAATACTAGATGGCTTCTCCTCTGAAATCCTTTGTTTCCAAGCAGACAATTTTCTCTACCTATGAGATGTTTGAGGCAATGGCGGCGGAAGCGGAGGGGGAGGACGGAGATCAACCATCCTCTCGTAGATATTCTCCTGCGATCTCCTATTACTTGGTCGTCCTCTGTTGAGAGTTGATTCGGGCGGAGTGTCATAGATGGGTTCGTGATCAAAAGAATAAAGGAGTTGGGAAGGAGTTGGCGATGGTTCTCGGAAAATTGGTAAAGCTGGTCTAGTGATTGGACGACTGCTCACTAAATTCTCTTGAAAAGACGAAAGAAAACCCTCTCTTACCAGCTGGAATTGTGACGTGGATATTTCCATTTGGAAGATGTTGTAGGGAAAGGAGATGAGGAGGAACCTCCAGTTGAGTCACAGCCGCACAAGAGGCATAATAGACGACAGAGTCGCCAGCTACAGGAACCGAAGGAGTCGCATAAATCACCGGCGCTTTGTCACTCAGAGCTGTGGATGTTGGACGAGAGACTTTGACCACAGCAAAGAGTAGAACTCCCACTAAGATTAAGGCAAAAACAGCTAGGATGGCTGATCCTTCCGAGTCGGATCCCTTCATTTCACGAAGAGCTGCTTCATCTGAAACTGCCTATTCGACCCAAAGAGAGGAATCACAGACCATAACAGACAGGAGCAGCTGGCTCCCAAAGGCCCTTCTCTCCACAGAAGACAGATTCATGACCAATTAGGCGATAACCCTCATTACAAGTATAATTCGTCTGTGAATCATAAGTATACGAAATGACATCTGCTTTTCCATTCGCTATGGCTGGTGGTCGACCACAATCCACAACTAGAAGAAGAAGCTTAAAGAAGAAAGGGAGACTCACTGGCACAAGCTGGAATCTGTCCTCCCCATTTGCCATCCGCCTGACATTGTCGTCTTCTATCTCCAACTACTTCACTTCCTGGTGAGCAGATGTATTCCGCCTGTAAAATTCCACAAAAAGGAGGAACAAAATCTCACTTCGGAAAGGTAGACAGTAGTATAATTGAGAAGGTTAACCGTCCCAAATGGAAAAGGAGCTAGGGGGCCGCAATCCAATTCTGTAAATAAACTTTGTTTGAAACGATTTGAGACTGACTTCGACATTCGGGAATGTTTGCACTCCATCTGCCAGTCTCCATACATTCTCTTTCCGGTCCTCCAATCAGTCGATAGCCGTCGTCACAAGTATAATAGCAGCGAGTTCCAATGGCATAGCTGTGACTGGAGAAGTGAACTCGAGCGGCTTCTCCAACGCCCGGAGAGGTACAAAATTTTGGCTTGCTTTGACAAAGAAACGCGTTCCAAGCCGATTGAACAGCTGGCAGCCATTTCCAATCTAAAGCGGCAGCTAGGAGGACGGCTTCTGCTCGGGAAGGAGGGGGAATTTGCTCTAACGGCCAGTCTGCATCTGAAGGAGAGATTACTTCTCCATCTGCCCAACGCCATTCCGTAGCTGAGGATGTTACTCCTAAAGAATAAAATGAAAGAAGAAGAAGAGAAGTCTTGCCAATCCAGAAGAAATCCTTTTTATGATCGGAGTGTTCGAGCGCAGCTTGGATTCCTCTTCTAGTGGAATTGCCGATTCGAAGAGGAAGAGTTCCACCTCGATCAAGACACTTCCTTTGAGCTGATGGCCAATCGGAATGTTCTTCCCGAGAAGCGCTGATGCATTGGCCGTCAACTACCGTCAGCACATCCATCGAACCTTGAGCACATTGCCAACTGGACACTGCAAATGAGATGCTTTGTTTCAAGGCGTCAAATGTTTGTCCACTTCGGTATGCAAATCATCAATGAAATCTGAGACTTTTTTGAGTTGTCCCTTTCTCGTTTAGATCTCCTCCAGAGGTTGGTCGTCTTTCTTTTCAAGTGCACAGACCGTTTGTGTATTTGCGCGGCTGGTGTCATGTCGGTTGTGGATTGGTGACAGTTGAAGGCGAGAAAGTCGCCCTAAGCGCATGGGCACACGCTCAAAACAAAGCTGGAGTGACAACGCGAGTGGATTCCCCAGGTCGATTCATTCAAAAAAAAGACTCTTTTTTAGGAACTTCCATTCAAAAAAAGGAAGCTTACTTGAGCAAAAAATAATTCGACTTTTTAGTCAGAAAGTTGGAGATCAAAGCGTGGCAAAAAACGAGAAATTTGTACATTGATGTCCAGCTCTCGAACTTCAAAAAGAGCCCTCACTTGAGCCGACTTCCCTGTATCTATCCAGCCTTAGGGCCGCTCTCTCGGAGGAGCGGCTCCCTCGGATGTGAAGAGGGCGGCGCGTCAAGTGGACCAAAACATGGCGCCTAGGAATAGAAGAACACAAATACGGACCTGCGTTCGTTGCGAAGACATGGACGGAGCAGAGCTGAAGTCTCATCGTGGCCATCACTCTCACCTTCGTCACATGCGAATGGGGACAAACGATTGGCTGAGAGACATTCTTCGACAAACTACTGATGTCGCATGTCTAAACGGGGGTTTTTTTTAGAATCAAAAGACTTACATAAATATCTCCAAAGTCTGTGATTAATTCCACAGAAGTGATGATAGATGAGTGCTTTCCTGGGCGAAGAACAAGACTGTGGACCTCATAAGATCCCAGAAGTTCGACTTCCCTTCAAGTTTATATGTGATTTGGGCAGATAAAGGAGATTTCAAATAGAAAATAAAACCAACCACCAAGATTTCCTCTCGTTATTGGTTGTGGCACATAAACCATCGGTTAGAACGTAGAGAGGATCTCCTGTCGACTGAAAATTTTACAAAAGTTTTAACAAAAAAAAGCTCTGAAAATCTAGTCAAAACACTTGAGAAAAGTCGCGAAAGATTCCGTGTTTTCTCTCCTCGAAAAGGTTCCGGCTGTACCTGTTGATTGGGCTTTCCGGCTGAGACATCAATGGCGCAAACCGGAGGCACGGCGCTCCATGTTCCATCTGTGCGACAGACTCTTTCCTCGACACCGATTCTTTCAAAACCCAGGGCGCAACTGGAAGAAGATAGAACTAAAAGAGAAGGAGAGGCCGACCTATATTTGGCGATAGTTTTTGGGGCATAAGGACCTGGCTCATTGAAAATGACATGGCCATTTTCTGGCACAAACGGCTGCAGACAGGAAAGAGCCAATGATTGCCGACTGAGGAGAATGGAAAAGAGAAGGGGTAGCAACATCCCCGGGAGGGGAAAAGGACGCCAGCCGACAGTACACAAAACGGAGCACGCCCCCTTGATCGGCGAGGAACACCGAGCACAAAGGAGCCACAGATTCTCCGAGATTTGTTGCGGGCGTGAGTTCTACGAAGACACGGCGTCTTCTACAAAGAATATCGGCAAGATAACACCTAATTTCAGCAAATATTCGTGCGAGAGAAACTTCAACAAGATATCACAAAAGTCTAGCTCCTAGTACCCCGTTCTTCTGAACTTAAAGACTTGAAACAATGGATAAGAGTTTTATAATTACGAATTTACAAAGTTACCAGTCTGAATCGGGGTCATCAATAATGTTAACTTCTTCCTTTGTCGGAGGTTTCTTGCCGCTTTGTTTTATACGTGCTTCATGGAATTGTTTGGTTCTTTCCTCAACTATATCTTTTGATGGAGCTGGGTGTGGATTGAAAGTCCTTTTACTTCTCTCTTGAAAATTTGTTCCTTCTGAAGAGTTAGTTAACTGCGGATGAGAAACATGAATATGGTTGTCTTTTGCTCGAACTCCATCAAGAACCTAATAGAAATTATTAGAAAAATATGGTTAGTAAAACTTACTGCTTTGGATAATTCAAAATATTCGTTTGGATGTGTGATAAGCTGACCAAGTGCTCCAAGTTCCATTTTGTGAGAAAATTCAAAAAATCGTGTGCAAGCTTTATCATATGCACTAACTTTTGTTAGGTCGATTATCTAAATTATAGAAATTTGGTAAAATAATTGTAACAAAGTACCTGACTAATTTGGTCTGACGATAAATTAGAACTTTTAAGGCGCTGAGTAAGCAACGCTGTCTCGTTATGTTTGAAAGGGCATCCTGAAATATATTTTCTGATATTTAAAAATATAATTTACCGTGACAATCTCCAGCAGCCGGAGGATTACCCAAAATAATTGTAGAGCAAGGCATTGCTGTTGCGGCAACACGTTTTCCTTCTTTTCCATACATGTGCCGAATATTATATGCATACTGTTTCTCAAACTGAAATAAAGTGATTATTATATCAATTTTTAAACACAAACCTTGTCAGAATCAATTTTTTTAGTAAACTCTTCTCGCATAAATAACAACGCTTCTTCGAGAGATAATCCAATACCTTTGAGGAAGGTCCCATATTGTCTAAAATAAATAAGAAAAATAGAATTAATAGTAAAACCGTCTAGCTCCGTGTCTTATGTGGTGATCCGCTCTGAATCGTTGATGGATTTGTTTCATACATGGCGGGAAAGAATTTATACAAAGCTAAATAAAAAACTCTGCTGCACTTTAAAAAAAAACCTGATCAATTTGATGTCTTGTAATAGCATTGCTCTTTTCGGTGCCTTCATAAGTTTTGCCAGTGTAGGCATTATTAGATAACCGTGTCAATCGAGGTAGAATTCTGTTCTCCTCTTCTATAACAGCTAATTGTTTTAACATTCTCTAAAATAAATTATAAAGCTTTTATGAAAACTTACTGTCATGGTTGAAATTAAATTCGCTCGCAATATTCCGCATATTGCAGATGTTAGACTTTCTGGATGAATATATGCAATTCCTTTACGAAGAAAGGCTTTTCTTCTTCGTACAAGATCAGTTGCTTCTTGAAATGGAAGCTTAAAAAATCTTTAATTATATGAAAAAAAAACTTTACCTTAAAATAACATTTGATCGTATTGATCTGTTCTAATGAGCCAAAACTTTTCTCCAGATAATCACTCAATTCGGCACGTTCCTCATCTGATACAATATCTATACCAATATTATTTGCTATTAGAAAAGCTTTTTGGTGTTCTGGACGTTGCACTAAATGATTGAAGCGAAATCTGAAACAAAATAATGATAGTCAAAATGATTTTACCTGAGAAGGTCTACTTCCTGGTTGATAAACCATTTCATTTGTTCGGAATTTCTACAAAATGCTAATCGGAGGATAAAATGTCCTATTTTATCGCGTCTTCTCCAATGTATTAACATATCTTTAGTTATACCAGGAGCTAAAGTATTGAAATGTAAAAACTTTGAAAATAACTCACTTTCAAGAGCTATTGGGAGCTTTTTCTTTAGTTTCTCCTCCAATGCTTTCTTATACTCCGTGGTTCCAAAGGTGTGTCTCTCTTTTGTTTCTTCAACAATCTATAACACTTGAAGATACTTTAATAAAGCTAACCTTTAAAACACTTAATCGCTCCTGGGCAATTTCATCAAACTCTGTGAGAGTGATATCTTCCATAGGAGGATCATTGTACATAGAAACGTTAACTTCTCCATCCCATGCTGATTTCACAATATTCTAAACAGGCAGTATTAAAACAATAAATCTAGCTTACGTTTGGAATTCTTGATTTTACCAACTGTTTTCTTTGGGCTGAAAGGGGCAGATTATGTTGATCGAACTGCATCTTCTGAAAACAGACTAATTTGCGGACTTCAATCCAGAAAGAAGCACTGTAAAAACAAAAGAAATATACTATTGAAAAAAAAAGCTGTTATCAAATGCAAAAAAGTAAAATAAATCAGTTTCGCGCCAAAACTAAACGTTCGAATGACCAAAGTCGTTGGATGGAATTGGGTTGAGAAATATCTGGTTTTTTTACTTCGTGCTATTTCTGGCTACTAAAACGATCCAAAATTACATGAAACTCATAAAATATACCATTGATTAACTTCTATGTTTGAGTTTTTGAATTTCCGAGCAATATCTAGTTATAGTTTCTTGCAATTGTTGAGTTGATAATGAACGATGTCTGGGTTTAGATAATGCAAGAAAAATCGCAGAATACCAGTTGTCAAAGTGCGCATATTCACCAGTTACCGGACGAAGTATCAACTAGGATCTCAACAGCAGCAGTATGTTGTCATTTTGTCTGAAAATATGGTTATAGGTTGTGGGAAATTTAGAAGGAGCAGTTCGCCAATTGATCGACAACTCTTTAGATGCAGGAGCTACGCAAATCGGTATTTTAAAGAGTTTTCTTATTAGTTGACTTTTAGAAGTACGAATAGATGAATACGGAGTTACTTTTTTTGAAGTGATGGACAATGGTTCAGGAATTGAAGCGGAGAACTATGATAAAATATGTAAACGTGAATTCATTTTCCAATATTTTTCATTTAGGCAAACCTAATCATACTTCAAAACTAAAAGATCTCACAGGATTTCAAAGTCTAACAACTCTTGGCTTTCGCGGACAAGCATTGAATGCTCTTTGTGCGCTAGGATCTGTAACAATTTGTACCAGAAGTGCTTCATCTATGCTTGGTGTGAAAATGATGTTCGATCATAAAGGAATGCAAAAAGAATCGGCTAAAGTAGCAAGACAGGTAAGTTAATTGTGTTTTTCTAGCTATTTTTATTCTAGGTCGGAACAACAATTACGATTCAGTCTCTATTTAGTACTTTGCCAGTTCGTCGTAAAGAATTCGAGAAAAACAGTAAACGGGAATTTGCCAAAGTAGTAAGCTGCATCCAAAGTTTTGCTCTTTCTCGACCAGATGTAAGGTTTATTTGTAGCAATACTGTCAGTAGGTACGTTAATTAGCTTAATAGATTTAGCTTACTCAGTTTAGAAGGCGTTCTGAATTAATTTGTACCCCGGGAAATGGTAAAATTGAAGATACTGTTAGCAACTTATTTGGTGAAAAACTTGAAAAAACTAAAATGATAGATCTAACACGAAACCTACCAAATACGGAAATATGCTCTCTTTATGGACTAGACTCAGTAAGAATGAAAAACTATGATGATTTAATGTAAGCTCATATTTTTGTTCTATTTTGTTCAGATTGAAAGGATTTGTCAGTTCTTGTGAACAAGGAAGAAGCTCAACAGATCGTCAATTTATTTTCATCAATAACCGTCCAATTGACTATGCAAAGGTGCTTTAAACAATAAAATAGAGTCTTTAAAGGTTTCAAGCACTATAAACGAGGTCTACAAGCAATACAATAAAAAGCAATTCCCAGCCTTTGTGCTGTTCATTCAAGTTCCACCAGGTATTTGCATAATTTATCTGAATATTTTATTTAGATTTAATTGATGTAAACGTTACTCCTGATAAAAGGACAGTATTTTTCGATAAGGAGCGTGAGCTTCTGGCTCTTTTGAGAGCATCACTAAAGCTTACATTTGAAAGTTCATTATCGATAATTGACAATTCCTTAGAAAAAAGAGAAGGATCTTCACAAAGTAAGTTTGATTTTTAATAAAAGCACAGCAATATCAGTTGTATCATCTCAAGTTCCAAATTTCTTTGATATAATGAGAGAATGTTCTGCTCCTCAAAAACGCTCCGTAAAAGGCGGAATATTGACAGATATGTTTCATAAGAAGAAAAAATTGGAAAAAGAAGACACTCACAGTCGAACTTTAGAAAATTTTTCATTTAAAATTGCTACGCACAAGCCAAATGAGTCAATCCGAGACCCAAGTAAGCTGATTTATTTGATCAAGATTCGTTTTAGTACATATTGAAGAAGACGAGGAACAAACTCCTTCAACATCAAAGCAGAGTGAGCCAGTTGAATCGGAAATAATAAAAGAATCAGAAACTCCTACTCCGCCGACTATTGCAGAGGTAAAGCTTGATTTGATTTATTTCTAATTTTTCAGAATGAAACTAATACAATTATTGAAGAAAATGAACCAATTTGTCTACATTCCTCCATTTTATCTGATTCGAATAGCCACTCTTCTGAAGTGAGTAAATCAAACTAACATCCTGTATATGTCTTTATATATAGTCAAGTTATAAGCTGAGTTCCTAAAATTGGGAAATTTAGAGACCTTGTATCGTAAAAAATATGTTATGCTTGCAGAGAAGATCTTTTACGTCTGTTATGCTGACTAATTTATCTCAAGGTATGGAAGCCCATAATCCAAGAATAGATGATATTGCTCTTGATAAAGTTGGGAGAAGAATAAGCGAAGAAGAAAAAAATGAGACTTCCTCAAATGTAAGTTAAATATGGTTTAGATATTGAGTTTTGCTCTAGGATGGTCGAGTTGTTGAGACACCTTCAGCTGATTCAGCTAATCAGTCGGCGTATTGGAGGCCACAACAGCTTATAAAATTTAGCGTAGACTCATTTAGAGACCGAATAAGGACAATAAATAAGAGAAGGCTCTTAAAAACAGAAAATAATAGGTAACTTTCTTACTTTTTTTCACATTTTCAGTCAAACTATTAATTTTTGTGCAGCAGCAAATAGCAAAGACGAAGTTGAAGCAGAACTCACTCAACGTTTAAGGTGTTTTCGTCTAATAATTATTATAACTTTTTAGTAAACAAGATCTACAAGAAATGAAGGTTGTCGGCCAGTTTAATAAGGCTTTTATTGTTGCTCGTCTTAAACATGATTTATTCTTAATTGATCAGCATGCTGCCGATGAAAAGTATAATTTTGAGAGATTCCAGAAAAAGGCAAAAATTGATACTCAAGCCCTTATAAAGTCAGTTTTTTTCATCAGACTTTTTCTAAAATTATTTCAGGCCTCAAAAATTAGACTTTGGTCGCGTTCAAGAAGTCATCATTCGAGACAATTTGAAAATCTTTGAAGCAAATGGTCAGCTTTTTACCCACTATTATGCAAATTTTTATTACAGGATTCGACTTTGATTTCCATGAAGAGGATGGTGATACAATTGCTTATCTCAAAGGATATCCTATTATTTACAGCCGAGAGTATAATAAAAATGGTAATTCCTTCGTTTTTTAGCATTTTTTTCCCCAGATATTGACGAAATGATCTCGGTATTGCACGAATTTCCTGGACAAATGTATCGACCAGCAAAAACTAGGGCGATTTTTGCTTCAAGGGCTTGTAGGAAGTCCGTAATGATTGGAACTGCTCTTACTAATGCTCAAATGCACATGATTGTTCAGAATTTAGCAACATTGAATCAGCCATGGGTAGGCTTTTTTTCTATTTGTATTGTTTTGTTTAGAATTGTCCACATGGACGACCCACGCTACGTCATTTATTGAATCTGTGCCATTTTGATAACAAACTACAGCTGAAGAAGTAATATTTCGCTTTGTATCTGACAATGAACGATTACGCGACTAGCGTTCTACTGAAACTGGCTTGACCCCCGTGATCATAATTCAGTTCTCCCGCAGTGATTTCCTTAGTCTATCCATTGATTTGGATCGTGTTATTTTTCACAGATTTAGCTGTGAACACATGGAACTTCTGTTCTCAAGAGCGAGCTTTTTCATGTTTGTCCAGTCAGAGTCTTGAGCTGGTGGTCAACAAAGACCGTGACTTCCACTTTTCTGCGTTAATCTTGTCCATGTTCTCTCCTTTATTTCCTCCCATCTCCTCGACAAGGTGATCTCTTGTTTGTCACCGAGTGGGTGACAGCCGGGCTGAACTCGTTGACAGCTGCTATGTCAGAGAGCATAATGGATCATGTTAACGCGGTCAGTAATTGGCTCATCACTTTAAAACCACAGAAAAACAAGGAATAAACCAATGATTTATTGCAGCCAAAAAGTCCAAAAAACCAACGGAGATAAGAGTCTCTCGAAAAAAGCCAAAGTTCTAACTTTTTCTTTTTATCAACATAAACAAGGCCAGAAATCTCCGAGATGAGTGTAATGACCATATTTTTCTGTTTATAATTCCGAACTGAACAAAGGCCAGTCATTTTGCTTTCTTTTTTTCACCAATTGATTCATGTGGCTGATTCAGCCAAAAGTAACTTTCCTCCATACAATTCCTGTTTGCTTTTATTGTACCTTGTTTCGTTATTCTGACAGACATTTCCAACTGATTTAAACGCCCGACAACATGATTGGTTGCATGTTTACTGAAAAAAAACCTCGGATTACTGTAGGTCATTGGACTTTTCAGCTCTTTTTGGACTAAAATTATTCGTCGAACTGAGTAATCAAGAAGCTAAGAATGATTTCTCTCTATTTTCTTCAATATTTGGACTAAAACTTGTGAAATTGTTCCTCGAAATGCATAATTAATCATGAAGAGACGATGATTCAACAATTGGAAGTAAATTTCGACGCCCTTCATTGGAATGTGATGTTCTCTCGATTGACACTGATTCGAGCTGACCGAGTCTTTTCCCTACTCGTTGCTGTTGTTCGCCATCATTGCCGTGGGGGGCGGGAGTCCAGCTGACAGGCGGGAGAGAAGGGGTGCAGAGACGCAGACACATTGATCGCGCATAGCACAGCAGCAGCGACTCGCTCCTTCCTCCCGAACTCCACCTCATCATGGTGGAGCTGTGTGGGCTTCAAATGCTCCCGGAGGAGGACAATTGGCCGGATGATATAGACACACGAGTCGCCAATCTCGACTTCGGTGGAGATAGCGTCCTTTTTGAGGTTAGTTTCTTACCTTTTCTCTGCTAAACATTCCTTCATTTTTGTCGATATTTCCCCTTTCTTTCCACACTTTAATTTCTCTTTTTTAACCGACACTTTCCATTAGAAAATATAAGATAATCACATGATCTCTCAATCAAATAATTAATCGTTGTAGCCACCCAAAAAAACGTAAAAAGTGCAGAGCTTCCCATGTCATTTATCTTACTCGGAAGTGTAATTTCCCTCTTTCAATGTTTTGTGTGAGCAACACCTTTCATCGAGCCCTTATCTTTTCTGAGAATCTCCTTTCGCCCCAATCTCCTCAATCTTCTCTTCTCCGAGAGACGGAAGCTATTAGAGAACCTCCCAAATTGGGGGGAGCCGTTTTAAAGCTCCAGTTGGAGCCTCAAATTTATGGGCTTTTGGGCCGGGGATTTTAGTGACTCGGCGCCTGTTGCTTTAGGCTTTTTTAATGGCTTACTGAGGGCCCATTTGAGCCGAAAATAAGCTCCCTTTTTTCGGGGGGAAAACAATTTCATCATGGGATTCGCGAAGGGTATGGACTCTCTTTCAAAATTGCGCCTAATTAAGGCTGCGAACCACCGTAATCTCAAAGAAGAGAAAAGGTGTCATTTGAAGCCTGCGTTCCATTCTCTCTTGAAAATGAGCTGCCCCCGGTGTGCTCACTGCTCTCCGAGCCTAATCCCGCAAATGAACCAGAAAATTGATGAACGCTGTGTGGGATTATTTCCGGTTAAACAAACCTCGTGGAGAATACTGTAGAGACAAAAAAAGTTTCAGAGTTTCGATCCATCAGTCTCGACGGATTCGTTGGATTCCGAACAGCTTCGAGAACAATGTCGACCACGTCGAGACGACTATCAAATGGCTTTTGCGGACAGTGGTCATTGGCAAAGTCAGATAACAACACCTGGCTTGACTACCTGGGGAAGGATACATTCGACCGAGCCGTTAGATGAAAAAGTTGTCTCTGCGCCGGATATGAATACGAATCGAATTGTAACAACGAGTCAGCCAAGAACTTCCAGTCTCCTAGCCAATTTTGTGGATAGCAGACGATCTGAAGGACTTCGTTTCGTCGATTTGAACGACAATGAGATCGGAGCTGAGCCGGAAGATCGCTGGAAAAGACTCAGCTCAGCTCCAGCCAAACCAAAAAGAACCTTCGCCGATCTCCAACGCAATATGGCTCCCGAACTACAATTCTTGGCGTTGCCTCATAAGGTTTGTCTGGACTCTTTTTTTGGCCTCATTTGGACTTCTCATTCGCACATTTTCAATCTCAACTTCCTCCCATTTTTTCCCCTAAATTTCAAATTTTCTCCCTTCAGATGCCTTCGCTGTGCGAATCATCGTCCCTCTCGTTGAGCGATGTGATGCTAAAAGTCCAGCGAGAAGGCCTTCCTGGACTGACAACTGATCGCGACCTCAATAATCTCCCAGTTTTATTGACTGACGACTCTCCTGATTCGGGCTTGGGCTGTAGTGGTCCTAGTCACATCGAGGATTGGGCCTCACTGTCCGTCCTTCTTCCCAAGTGAGTTCCACGTGACACAGCTGTTTGGAGGGCCGGTTGATTTCCGGTTGCCTCTCAGCTGGTCTCCTCAGGCGTTAAAAGCAAACGTATCGGCGATCTCCTCGAGAGCTATTACATCTCTCTTTCGAAGCTCATTATTGCAGCAAATATGAGAAAATTTTTCCGCAAGAAAGACCAAAAACTGCGACCGCATTCCGATCATTTTTGATGGCGAAAGATCTTGAAAGTTTTGTGGAAACCTTTTGAAGAGAATGTTGACGTCAGCTGGGCGGAATTGGCTGAATCGATGCGTGAGAGGGGGCCCTTGAGAATCCGTTTCGGAAGGGACCACAACACTTTCTTCAGACATGTGGCCGACGCGTGTTCCTTCTTCAAAAATAATTCTCAACTCCTCTGCGGTCCAGCCCAATCCACATCGAATTGTATCGAAGGAAGTCGACGAAGTCAACCGTGTAGGACATGTTTTCGAGTTAGAAGACGGTGAGTCAAAGTAGATAAAAGAACTATAAAGATTGGGTTTGGGACTACAGCCGCCCGAAAAACTGAATTATTCCAGCTGCTTATTGGATTTCGGGGAGCAATGAATCGAGAACAATTCACTGCGAATTAATAAGAGGGAAAAAAGACCAAAATAGCGTTCAATTTCTGCACCCCTACGCTAAAATAATCCGGAAAAATAAAAGACTTTTTTAATAGAATATATGGCTGTGTTGATCCCAAAATGGTCTAAAATTTGCAGATTGCATCCTCCCTCGTGGGCGCATTCGACGACATCCCGCCATGTGCTGTGCGACTGTTCCGATTCGATGGAAGGCCTCATGCCCCGAACCCCTCGAACCCCGGTCAAACCGGCTCTACGGGCTCGTGAACTCTCCGTTGTCGGCTTGCCAGTCTACGCGGCCAAACGAATGCTCGTAGAAAATGTTGTCGAAGGAGTGGCAGCACTGGCCAGAGGCGATGGAGCCGCCCAGTTGATATCCTATTTGATGACGTTGATCTCCGATGGATTGAGGGAAGACGTCTCTCCCTGGGCGATGATCTGTACAGTAACCGCGCCTGGCCCAGCCACCAAAGATGTCTACTCGATTGTTAAGGAATTGGATTCAAGCGAGAAGTCCCCAAATTCTCGCGTAGAAATCTTCTTCGAAGAACTTTTAAGGTTTTTAATTCCCCTTCGAGCAATTACCGTAAGCCTTCAGAGAACATTCCCTCGATTGTTGGCTTTGTTACGTCGTTTTAAAGGAGAATGTCCTCGCCAAATTGTACACAGACGCCGCCTTTTTGCTACGAGCTCCCTCTGCTTATAGATCTCTTCTTTGGCGATTAATCGATAGTCTTGCTCTTCTTCCCGGTAAGCTCTATTTCTGACATTTTTTAAAAATGAATTTTTAGTTTTGGAAAGACGAGAGTCCATCCAAAGCCAATACCAGACGAGATCGATGTATGCTGGGCCATCTCGTCTGCCCAGTGACAGTCGAGTTCCGAAAAGTTCCTCGGTCCCAGCCAGGTTATCAACGGCTCCGATTATTCGACCTTCCAGAATCCCGGTTCCAATCAAGTCAGTTCGAGAGAAAAAAAGATTTTATTCCTCCTTTTTTAGTCGTCGATCGATGAGTCGAGCGTCTTCTATTTCGAATTATCAATCGCCGATTGCCTCCATCATGCAGGATTCAAATCAGCCAGGCCAATTGTCAGTCTCTCGTGGAGAAAAAGTCCGAGTTTTAACAAGACGAGGAGATGTGGCTCACGTGACACGAATCCGACCGCGCTATGATCGAATTCGAACTGGAGTGGTTCCAGCTTCTTTACTCAGTTATCAATGATCTTCCCTGTCACAAAATACCCCCGGTTTGTGCCGATTTCTAGCCAAAACCACAGCTCCAACCCGTGATCTGAGATTCTATTCTAGTCCTCCTCGCCAACCGGCATTTTACGCTTCCTGTGAGCATAATAAAAATATTATTTATAATCACTTCTTTTTTATTGATCGAGCAAAACGAGGAAAAGCAAGACGATGGACTTCTCTTCTCTCTGTGAGGAAGATAAGAAGTTATCTTTACCAATTTTGGAATAAAAAGGTAGAAATTGTTCTTTCTTCGATTAGAATGATTGATCTAAATTGAGAAAAAAAACGAGGAATAAAACTGTTTAGAAGAAAATTGAGCTCGTCCAAACCACTTGTGAAACTTTTTAAATCAGTAAGCTTCTTTGGGATGCTCAAAAGGGTCAGATCGCATCAATTTTCAATGTCTTTCCCTTCTTCCTATAGGTTGGTGCCCGTGTTTTAAAAAATTTAAATAATCAACCTTCCCGTCTTATTAAAATTTCTCGAATCAAGAAGCTCAGCTATCAGTTTTCACGGCTTCAAAGAAGATCAAATACTTAATTCTTTTTCTTTTTACTTGAGAAAAATCAAAAGTCTTAGAGATAACTCTCGTGGACCCAATGGGGAAGTATTTGTAGTCGAAGGTCTCCGAGGTCCCTCGGCGAGAGTAGCATTTGTTCCAAAAGAATATCTCGAGGAAGCGTTTTCGGGTGGATTCTTGGACGCCCAAACTCTTACCAAATACTAGGCGAACTCTTTCGAAAAATATTCTAAAGAAAGAGCTAATTCTAGTGGTGGAGAGACATCTTTCAATATAGTTGATAGCCACTACAAGTTTGCAGAACATTTGAAAAAGTCTAAATTATTGCGAAATTTTGTAACCAATTTGAATCATTGGAGATTCGACGTAATGAGAAAGTCCGATTTTCGTTGAATTTGAGAAAAAAGCGTTCCTTCCCATGGCTGAATCTCTCAAAAAGAAGGAAATATTGCCCACAGAGAGGCGTCGATCTGTCCAGATGTCTGGAATTACAACTGCGATTAACTTCTTCATCCATGGTTTCTCTCTTAATCTGAAAAAAAGGGCAACTCTCTTCGAGAAATTGAGTTATAAGCAGTGGAAGTGTTCTCTCAGAATCGGATCTCCATAGAAACGTCGCCCTCCCTTTTAGACGATTTGGAAGCTATCGGAGGCCGAGGGGAATGATCGACGACTTCCGATAGGCCCAAAGGCGGCACTTAGCTTTGGATGCGTGTTCTCTCTTGGCCTCCGGAAGACCAAACAATTACGCGATTCTCTCTAATTGTCTCAGACTCCCGAGGATTCCTCTACTCCCACTTCGATCCACAATGCTCTGGGCTTTTGTGACGTCAGGCAATTTTTATTTGCTAATTTATTGGTTTTGGATGTCCTCCTAGACTCCTCCTTTGGATGTCTTTTTTGACTTCTCCCTCCACAATTAACCAAACACCATTCGCTCAACGAGCACTTTCCTTCTGAATCATAATCACCACCACCAGCTCCATTACTTCGGGCAATATGTGGCCACAACAAACAATCAATCCCTCCAGCCGGGGAGGCGTGTCTTCGGCTGTTCTTCCGAATCGCGCAATCTGTTTCATTTCTCAGATGGAGGTTGTCGAATTGCGTTGTGCTGGTGGTCGAGTCCTTTCCACCACAAGGAAGACACTCAGTCGGGCGCCCTACAGTCGCCTCAACTCGGATCCCAAAGCGACTGAGGAGAGTCAACCTCATCTGGTCGCTCTCATCCTCGACGCTCTGAGGAGAGAAGACATGCGCCTTGTTGTTCCTGACAACTTCGACCAATGGGGTAGGTCTTTCTCAGATTTCAAATATTTTTCTCTGATTTTTGAAGAGAATGAGTCCAAAGAGGAACCTAATTAGATTCTTTTGGATTCCTCCTCGGCCCATTCCATCAGTATTCATAGGTCCTTTGGATGTCAAACAGAATGTGTTTTTCGTGCCGACGCGTAGTTTGAAAGGTTGATGTTTTGAATGACTTCAGACAGAATGAGGAAGTCAACAAAAACTCCAAGGAAAATCATCATTTTCCCAGCCGAAAACATGTTAATCTGAGCTCTTTCTCCCTCTCTTCCAATTTGATTATTTCCCCTCTAAAATCCGAAAGAAACAAAATGGTTGTCAGTTCAAATTATTGCGAAGTTTGCAGGCCAATTGGCATCGGAAGCTCGTAAATTGGGTCTGTCGAAGATTGCCGAAATTGCCTCACCGTCAACGATCACAATTGCCTGCCATGCGGCCCTTTCGACTGGTCGACTCAACCCCGAGCGATTCCGGAAGATCCTTCGAATTGTTGTTTCTGGAAAAGTGACAGTTTGTCGAACCGTCTTTGCTGATACTTTGAACGAATGTCGAGATGGAGGCAACGACTTCGAGGAGGATCGTTACACGTCGCGTTTCTTCCTCAAACATAATAATCTCGAAAAGGCTTTCGACAATTTGGCGACGGCGGGATTCGTCCTGACTCAATCCAACACTTTTAGTCCAAGTTTTATGCATTCTCATGTCTCCGATGAGACTCAATTTCTTCATCATTCTCAATATGTTTTCCAGAGAAAACCACAGGTGAGGATCTTTAGGATTTTGGAGAAAAAAGGGCATTTCAGAATCCTCCTTCTTGCTAACAACGATTGTCCTTTTTGAATAAAGCTCATTGTGCACTTCGAAATCTCGCTCGACTGGCCCTCAATAGACGAATTAGGGCCTCCACGATAAGATGAACATCTTGGCCTTTCAAAATTTGGAAAGAGCTCAAATGTCAGTCAAATTGCTCCCCTGAGGACTTGAGGGAAATTTGAGGAACGCATCTGGGTTTTTTTCTCTCCAAAATTTCCTTAGAAATTATTCAAATTCATGAACTTTTTTGTTTGTTTATTTAACAAATATTAATAAGATAGCAACAAAAAATATCATATACAAGATTTTTTATCAAAATTGCTGGCGTTGGCGGTGATACTTTTCGTAGTCCATGCGAACACTTGAGGGATTAGAATTGTACTGCGATCCCCAAGTACTTCCACTATTTTTGGTTCCCCAGCTACTATCAGTAGGCGCTGAAGTCCAATTTCCAGCGCCACCACCCCAACTTTCGGTTGCAGGAGCTACACGAGCTCCATGATCATAATTGCGTCCAGAAGCTGATATTTTTGTAGAGAAAAGCAAAACAAAAAAACCTACAAGCTCCGGAATTAGCATACGGTTCACGAGATCCAAAATAGTTTTGAGCAGTCGTGTTTGCAGGAGCATCTCTGTAGCAGGTGAAATTGCAGAAAATAACTAGAATACCTGGTGCTGGAAAACTGAGTTCTACTGGCATAGCTTGATGATATAGCTCTAGCAGATGTCTCGTGACGAGCTTCACGACGAGGCTCAACATATCGAGATTCGCGATGGGCAGGCTCTCTTTGAGTGTCATGTCGACTACGGCTTCGATCTAAAAATGAAGATAAATTTACTTATTTCTGATCAACCTGGATTGATTGGTGGCGGACGTCGGTCATCAATGCGAGCTGGTGCTCTTTCACGATCTCTTTCTCGTCCACGTGCAGGTGCTCCAGCCCTTAAAAATACACAGCTAAATGTTGCCAAAGTAAATCGACAAATTCGCTCTAAAATACTTAAACATACTCACCTGTCAATGCGCTGATCTCCAGCACGAGTAGAAGAGTACTTATCGTCTGGACGACGCAAAGATGCGGTATGTCCTCTGTCTCTCGATTCGTCTCGATGGCTTCTGTAACATTGTGAATAATTCTAAACTTTTTATATGGGTAATTTAAAAAAGGGAATGATAATTATTTTTGTAGTTCCAATGCCAACATGTAATCATTTTTGTAGTGAAGAATATATTAGCTGATGAAGCCTTGATTAAGATGACGGGTAGATTACAAGATCCATTATCCAATCAGAGACGACCTAACTAACCTTGACGACGTTGAGTGGGCTGCGCTTTTATAAACTGCGAGTTGTTGTCTTTGCTTCAGCAATTCCACTTCCAATCTTTCACGTTCTAACTTTTCCCTCTCTGCTCGCAATCGTTGTTTTTCACTTTCCAGTTCCATCTGGGCAGCTCGACGTCTTAGCTCCTCTTCACGGTCACGGTTTCTATCGCGATCCAAGTCACTTCTTCCATAGCTTTCCACTCTTCGAGTCGGTGCAATTGTTGGTCGAGAAAGTCGACTGGACAATGGAGCACGAGAGATACGGTTTACTGCGCTAGCATGAGGATGTCGAGCAGCGGTGATGGTTTTACGGCTGTCGCGGTGAGGCTCTCTGATTGGTTCACGTCGCGATCTGTTGCGATCTAAAGAAAAAGATATTACAGAAGAATCTCCAGCAGGTCGAGCAAATTCTCCAATAAAACGAACCAGCATCTCTTCTTACACGGTCTCTCTCCCTATCCTTGTCGGAACTTCTTATTTCGGCACTTTTTATAACATTTTTGTTTTTTTCTTGCTTTTTTTCATCAGTTTTCTCGTCGTCCTTTGACGTAGGTTTATTTGTGCTGTCCTTCTTTGTAACAGGGACGTTAGCAGCTGCTGTCGTTTTTGAGCTCATCTTGATATTGCTTGTTCCCTAAACAGGGATTCAATCCTGACGAAAGAGGCAGGCAATCAACGGTAGAAAAAATAAACCAAAAAGAAAATCAAAATACCTTATCGATTGTAATAACATTTCCATTCCATGACTTGTTGTGCTGGGCTTTGATGCAAGCATCAACTGTTTCTGGCTCGTAAACTGTTACAAGACCGAACGTCTTGAAAGGATTGCTCTTGGATGTAAAAATTTTTGCACGAAGAATTCTGCCGAATTTAGAAAAATGATCCTGAAATAATAATGTATGTTCAAGTATAATTCAAGTAAATAAATAGGCTTTTTTCTTAAATGAAATAAGGCAATAACTCACTTTCAATTCAGCAGCTTTTGTAGATTGGACTATGCCTCGTACCCAGAACATTCGATCTGGATCAGATTCTGCGATAGATGGAAGATCAGAAGCTAATTTTTTTTGTTCCGGAGAACTAATTTCAAGTTGATTAGGTTCATTTAGTGGATCTTCTAGCTGCTCTTCTTCTGCCGTGCTTTCAAGCATTCCAGATTCTGTTTTACTTCCAGTTATATCTTCATTAATATTTTCGTCTCCTTCCATATGTTCTTCTTTTAAGGCATAATTGTCATCAGCTTGTTTTTCATCGTTTTTATCGCCTTAATTTATAAGCGATTTACAAGCGTTTAAAAAAAACAAACCGTTTTCTTCTTCACCAACAGACTTTGGTTCTTCTTTTACTTTGCAAGGAGACGGCAATTGCACGGCGTTTTCTTGCGTTCCCATAGGGAATAGAAAGGTCGAAGGATCATGACCCTCTGACTTCAATGCCTTAAAAAATTTTCTTTTCATTTTTGCTAGTTACAGATAGTTTGAGTGTCTAAAAGCTTTAATAAAAAAGAAAATACCTTTTCAAGCCTATCCGTAAGAATGGCTTTTATACCATTCTTGTCCAGTCCGCGTTTTTCCAATTCCGCCTTTAATTCGGAAACTTTTAGTTCACTAATAGTCTTTTGAACACCTTCAGTAGTCATCTACAAATTATAAGTTTATAAAAATATTCAAGAGTAAGGTAAAGTCAAATGCAAATGACCACTGGCTATGCTGAGCGATCAATATACGCTAGAGCGCGTTTGTAGTGAAGGTGCGTATTTTTATGAGCCGAGAGTGTAACAAAATCGACACTTGTGAAAAAGATTGATGTTCCAATCAATTAAGCGACAATCGCTCATGAAGAAAGAAAACAACTCTTTCTTTAAACAGAAATCTTAAAAGTCTGAAAATACAAGTATAAACAACGTAATAAAACAATAAGCTTGCTTAAAAATATGATTCTTAAACCTTTATGACCTAAAACAACTTAAGAAGAGATCGCAAAAGAATTATACAAACTCGAATTTTTAAATTAAATAATGGCGAATTGATTGTAAATTACGTCTCGAATTTTGTAATATTCCAATCCAGCGCATCCTTCTACGTGAAAACGTCCTGCTTCATTACGCTTGATTGAGGCTATGCCATTTATATATAAAATTCCAGAAGAGAACTCTGCTTGATATCCAGCAGCAACCAGAAGCTGCTTCAAGTCAGATAGTTTAGGATCGTTGACGAAGACGGCCTGGAAGTTACTTTTCAAGGCAAAAATTGAATACTAACCTGATGACTTGGAATTGCAGAATGTGGTAAAGCTTCCAAATGAAAAACATTTGCTCTTCTTTTTTGAGCAATTCTCTTTGAAGTCATCGCGTGACTTTCGATTGGATTTCCTTCATTATCGACTTCCATAGGTTCATCTTCTGCTTCTTCTGTTGCTTCAGCTTTATCTTCATCCAACATATGCCGCCTTAGTACTCGGGCGTCTATCCATGAAAGTTCGGCATCTCGAACCTAGAAATAAACTTTTAATCAAACCGACTACCGGAAACAAACCGATTGGAATATCATTTGTGTCATAACTGCATCACTCAATGTCACTTGATAAATATGCGATTCAACTGTGGCGTCGATAGTTTGACCAAGACTTGGCGTGAAAATCTTTCCCTAAATATGATTAATAGTATTGAAAATTGTATTGCATACTTGTACAATTCCATTAGCATGAGCATATTGGGCCAAATGTCGCGTAGCATCTCGAGAGCCATGTATAATAACTAACTGTTTTGGCTTAATTTGTGCCAAGATTTTCTTAATAGATTCACCATCAGATCTTCCTTCAAAATCGATGTATTCTAATTTGCAAAGAACCTTAAGCACAATAAATCGGAATTTCAAGAGAAAAACCTCTAGTTTTTGATGATAGGCAATACATTTAGTAGGCCACTCTTCTACAATAGGCTGAGGTTTGTATTCATTTATTTCACTTCCATGCTCTTTTTTAATTTCTTCACTATCTCCATTTTCACGGTTAGTCTAATTAAATAATTTGCTGATTAAATAAACTTACCTCGGGAACGATGCTTTCGGCAGTAATATATTCTTCAGGACGAATAACTTCTCCATAATCATCCCATTTAGCCTTTTCTTCCGTGTAAGGAAACATTGGATATGTTTTCCTTGTTTGTTTGAAGAACGCCGATCTAAATAAATTAAAACAAGTTCGATTTATTCTCACTTTTGTTGGAAATCAAACTTTAACATTATATCATGTGGAAATTCCAGTGCTAACTGGTTTGCCATTTGAACTGCAGGAACTTGTTGTGGAGTTGCGGTCGTTTGAGGTGGTGGAAATAGTTGTGATTGTCTTTTTCCAGCCGCAGATACTAAAAAAGAAATATAAAAGTTTTAAAAGTAAACCTGGAGCTGGTGCGGTTACAGCGACACCAGTTACTGCTGCTACAGCGTTAGCAAGAGCTTCTTCATCATCACTGTCATCATCTTCTTCTTCATCTCTGGACAGTCCAATTCGAGCATTTCTTCTGCTTTGTTCTAGTCTAGAGTTATTATGTTTTATAATACTCCTTAGAATACCTTTGTCTCGCGGCTTCTTGCTCTTTTTCAAATTTCTTTCTTCTATATTGTTCTAATTCCATCCCTTCTAAGCGAATTTTTCGTTTTACCTAAAGAATTTAAAGGTCAAAATTGAAACTAACCTCAATTTGAACTTGCCGACTTTGATTCCGAGATGGGTCTGTCATATTTATTAATTTTGAGCCTAAGGTTCGCGGACCTGCTCTACCTAAAAAATATTGTTAAATAAGGTCTAGAATTTCTCTTGCTTGTCATAATAATGCAATTTCGTGTATCGGAACTCCATTCCAAAAATAATTCTCTTGAAAAACCAGATTCCATATCGCTTCCACTGCATAGCACAATTTTTGGGTTTCTCACTCTTGCTAATTCATGTAATGAATGACATAATTGAATATTTTTAAAATGAAATGGTGATTTTCCAGCATCAAAGGCTCTAAAAGATACTTTTATACTTAAAAATCTTACTTGAGAATCTTATCTGACATCCATTCAACTTGAGATCTTGCAAAATCAACAACAGTGGAAGCCACATGGTTCAGCATACACAGATTGTAAACAGAATTTGAGCTACATTTATAGATAAATGTTAGAACGATGACTTACTCGGACCAGAATTGATCAAGCAAACTTGCAAGTTCTAAAACGCGTCCTGCTGTATCGGCGACTAAGAGGCAATCTCCACCAGATTTTAATGTGCTTAAAGTTCCTATTTCTGAAATATTTTAAGGAACTAACTCAATTATTTTTCGGACTAATTCCTCATCTCGGTCTTTTCTCCTACTTTGAGTATACATTGCATTATATGCATCTGTTATAAGAAGATGTGGTCTTGATATTGCTGAAACATATCAGATAAATAAATTCTAAACTTTTACTATCGAAAAGTGCTCCATTCAAGTGTCGTTCTTTTTTATGATTAAAATCAACTGCATAAACTATTTCTTCGTCTCCTTGTTTACTAATTTTCCAAATTGCACCACCAATCATATGCCCTGCTGGAAGAGGGGTAAACTGAATACCGTTGTCTCCTTTCATTAATATCTATAAGCATTTATAATTTGCTAATAAGAAATAGCTTACAGTTTGGTTATATTTGACCTGTTGTACTTTTTCGAAAGCAGTATCTACATCGTCTAGTGTGAATAAATCAAAGTCCTCTACAGCTTGATGTCCATGTACCCAATCATACATAAACATTTGTCCCATTTTATATACAGGAACCTGTGATATGTGATTTTATGCTATAAAATTACCGTTGCATATACTGGACAATTTAATCCACACTTTGTTATTAGATAAGCAAGTGCTCCTAAATGAGGAATATCCGAATAAGATAGTAGGACTGCATTAATCTGCAACAAGTTTTACTTTTCAGATTCCTAAAAAGTTCTAACCTGGGGAGCTCGTTCTTTTACGGCTTCAATATAACTGAAATCAAATGTATCATCCCAGCCACAATCTAATAATACAAAGCATTCATCCATCTGAAGAATAAGTTATAAAAAGAAGTATTTCATACCTGAAGAAGATAACACAACGGTCCATCGTCTTTTGCACCAGATAAGGCCTCAACTTTGACGATGGACGTCATATCTAAAAACTTATAATAAATTGATTAGACTTTTGCAAAAGAAGAGAAAATGACAAATAAATGCTTGGATCATAACCCATAAAACTAAAATTGAGAGATAAAAGTATTTACTACAAATAAAATTATTATTTCAAGAATCTAGTAACGGCATCAACAAACAGAGCTGGCTGGTCAGCGTGAACCCAATGCCCAGCATTTGGTATGGATTCGAATTGAACTTGTGGAAAAAAGCACTTAATGGTTGGACGATGAGTGTCTGGAACATAATTACTGTTGCCCCCGTACAAGAATAATGTCGGGCCTCTAAAAGCACCCGAAGGAATTGAAAACCCTAAAACATCGTCAACATGATCATCAATTACATCAATATTGCATTTCCATTCAAAGGACCCGTCATCTTTTGCTTGTAGATTTGTTAAAAGAAATTGACGAATGGGTAATTCTGGAATTGATGGCTCCAAAGCTTTGAGAATTTCTTGGCGACTAAGCCGCATGTCTAATTTTCTCATAGCAGAAATATATTCCCGGAATTTGACACTCGAAGGAGAATAGCCTTTAGGAGAAACATCTTCGATTATCAGTTTGCTTAAAAATGAGGCGCCTTCTGGTTCGACAGCTACCCGCATTGCAGCTTTTCCTCCCATAGAATGTCCAAGTAGATTCATCTGCAATTTCAAAATTGCAAAGCAAATAAAAATCAAACCTTTTCAAATCCATCTTCTTTCTTTTTAGTCTTAAAAAATTCCACTATATCTGCAGCTTGATCAGCATAACTCATTGTAGAAGCCTTTGGTGACGCGCCATGATTTCTTAGATCAACGGTGTACACAACAGATCCAAGTTTCTTATGGAGAGCTTTCGCCACGCTGTTCCAGTTAGTTTTCTGTCCAAACAGTCCATGGCAAACTACTAAAGGCGGTAGTGTTCTATCCTTTTGTGGATCGCCATATGTGGTTGAGCTCAATAAAACCGGCTGCCTCGTTGATATTGACCTCCTAATTACTATTAATGGACTTCTACTCATCTGCAAATGAAATATCAGAATAACCATCATATCTGCATCAAAGAGATAGACGAAACTCAGTCTTCATGATTTTTTCTTATAATTTTCAGTATGTTTCAAAAAGTTAACTTGTAAAAAATCAAAGAAGAAGAGATAAGGCAATGAAATTACGTAGTGAAAATCAAGCAGCAACGGTCCATCCGAGGTTTGTTGAGATAACGCTAAAAGTTAGCGAAGCTTGTCTATAAATAATTTATTCTCATCGTATTATGATGAATGACAAACTGTACAAGGTAAGACTTCCGACTAGTAGTGAACATAAAGGCTTAGTTTCGTAGGCAAGATCTGAAAGTGTTTTTCCTCTTTTTGTGGGTCATTCACTCACCATAAAACCCGTCTTTTTCTGCTTCTCATGCTTTAAATTAGTGACACTGGATCATCCGGCGCCTAAACCATCCAATTTTCTGCCAAAAATCCTATTACCATATCAATCTTTGGATCCGAAGAGTGACGAGTAAGTAGAGCGTCTACCGATTCGGCAGCTTTGGTTGATTTCAATGCTCCCATTTTACTTAGTCGTTGTAAAAGAGCTGCAGTTGAGTCGGAAAGTGGTTTTCCATTCTCAACTGGAGGAGCAGCTACTGGCTGAGCGGGAGGAGCTGGTGGAGGCAATCCAGCTGGTGATCCATTCACATTTGGTGGAGAGATTCGGCCAATTCTTGCTTTCACAGCAGCAAATCGAGCCTTTATCTCTGCATTATGTTTTTGATCATCTTCACGTCGGCGACTAATTTCCTGGAAAGATTCAACTTTCGACAGAAAACAGCTTGAAACTACCTCAATTTCCTCATTACGTGTAGCTACAGGAGGACTTGGAGGACGTGAAGTGATCAATTTTGATTCTTCAATCGACTCTGGCTTCTCTGAAGGTGAAAGATCTGCTTCATTCACAATCTAAAAGGAGATTTTGGCTAAAAGGAAGAACTCTACTTCGATATGAGTCTCCTCTCGAGTCTCAGATACACCTCCTGGAAGTATGAATTCCTCTTGTAAGGAATGTATAATCTCGTGATGTCCATTCATTTGAATCTCTTGAATTTTCTCATGAACCTCGTGTTTTTCCTCGTTATTTTGAGCAATATCATGGACACCGTTGAGATGAGGATCCGAACTGTAGTCGAGTTCGATAACTTCATTTATGAGCGGAGTTGGAGCCTAGAATTTCGATGTGAAAGTGGAAGATAAAAGTGGGTTACAATATTGATGGCAGCTAATTCGTCAAAAAGGTTCGTTGCATGTTCCTGTACAGGCTCAATATGAGCTGGTTCTATTGGAATTTCATGTTGGATGAGAGAAGTCTCTGGCTCAATATGAAGTGGAGGCTCTTTCTCTTCAACATGAACCTCAGGCTCTGGCGGAGTCTGTTCTACAACAGTAGGCGGCTGCTCAATGAGAGAAGGAACTTCTTTATGAAGCTCTTCATTGAGTGATCTAATTGGCGTCTCGGCCATTTCCATTGGCTCGAAGTCGATTAGACTCTATATTTTAAAATTTCTTTTCCAAAATCAAAATGCACCTCGTTTCCGCCATTGTCTAGAACAGGCTGCTCAATAACAACCGGTACTTCCTCCACGCTTGCAACCACCGGGACGACATTCTCATCGGAGGATGGGGCTGTTTCTACGGATTCCTCGAGTAGCGAGGATGCTAATTCACTGATAATTTCTTCTTCGGTCTTTTTCGGTTCAGTGGGTCTTTCCTGTTCTTTGATTTTTTCGGGAACTTCTTCGACAATTGTTGGCTAAAAGCTTTTCTTTTAGAAACTTATTTATTTTTTACCTTTGGAGGAATCTTTTTAACCTTTGGAGTGGCTGGAGGTAAACGAGGTTTGGCCATTGGAGTGGTTGGCTTGGGAGCAGCTCTGGCTCGAGGAGTGCTGGATGTCATAACTGGTCCTCGAGGAGAAGGAGTGTAGAATGACTGTGTCATTAAATTTGGAGTCTTTGGCTTAGGAGCCTTGAAATGGTTGAGGAGAAACGAACGTGGGACTACCTGAGTAGTTGTTTTAGCTGCTGTTAGTGGACGACGGGGAGTTGATGAAGGAACGTACATTGATGTTGTCATCATACTAGGCGTTTTCTTTGGTGAAGGAGTTGGTTGAAGCTAAAGCACTTTTTGTAAAGAAATTGCGACATGTCTACCTTTGAAGCGGAAACCCTCGGTTCCGGTGGCGGGGACAACTTTTTATCATAGGTTTGTTGGGATTTGGGTAGGTTATTTAAATAGGAAAGTTCTCTTGGAGTCGATGAGCCAAATCCTATTCCAGGTTTTGTAGCTGTTCTTGAGGTAGCTGCATGTTGTCTGGTTAAAATATCTTTTTTCCTGGCTTTGTCCCTTTCAAGCCACTCTAGATGGCGATGTAGTTCTTCCTGCCGTTTCTTCATTTCTTTGGCTTCCCGTTCTCTCCTAAATTCTTTATCTTTCCTAGATGGGACAGGCTTACATCTCTGCTAGTAGTCGTTGTCTTTCTTCAGCTGTTGATCTATTTTTCTGCTTTTGTTCCGCTAGTAGAGCCTTTAAGTCCACTTATGATATGGAGCAAATATAACATACCCTATGTCTCTCTTGAACTCTCTTTTCAGCTGCCAGCTTTCGGCGCCGAATCTGTAACATCCGTGGTTTTATTGCATTGGATCAATAGTTTTTTTAAATGTAGATCTAAAACTTACCACATCTTCGTCTTTCATCAATGCAGGACTGTGTCTTCCTATAGGAGATCTTTGCATTTTTCCTTAAAAACAAATTATTTCTTGTAGATATGAAAAAAAGAGGAATAAAACGGCAAAATCCGCAAGAGAGAAGAGTGTTTAAAAGTAAATCTTTAAAAAGAGATAACAATAAAACACAACAGAAACTCAACAATTAATAATCAACGGGTGGCGAGATGGAAACATGGACAATCCCCGAGGGAAGGGAAATCGAAACGTGTTGACCCTGATAAGAGTCGCAGGGAATTCCAAAACGTCAGCGAGTGCCAACCAATAAATGTAAATAAACCGGGATGATGAACATCATTTCATATGTTGGCGGTGGGCTCGCTTCTTCACATGCTTCGGAATTTTCTCTTTCCGCACCTCTCTCTTTTCTTCTTTTACGGCTGCTTTTCGGGCCTTCCGCTCCTCTGTAGTCTCGCCTCGCTCCCTGAAATTGATCGTAAAGTTGCAGACAATAAAACTCAGTGTCATAAAGATTTGGGTCATGTGTGATCTAATCTCATGTGACAAATGCCTTTTTACTATAAAGAACTTAGGCTAACCTTGTATGCATTTTAACTCGTCGTTCTTTTTCTAATTCTTTTTCAGGATCAACTTCTTCGACATTTTTATTTCTCGTTACTTCATCTTTATCGCTATTTTCATCTTCGGAGAATCCTTCTCCTACAACGTCAACCTGAAATTAATTATCAAAAACAAACTGATATCAAAAATACCTTTGAAACAATATTTTGAAAAGGATTATTAGCTTCTTGTCCGCTTTTCAAAAGTTTGGAATCTCGTTCAAAGTGGAGAACATGGTCCAGTTTATGAGGAATAAAGGCATTCATAAAAATGGAATCGTCTACAGGATCGAGTGTTCTGAAACAATAATTTCGTGGCCGCACTCGACAAGGCTTCTACTGTGTGCATATTGGATTTCAATTGTGCAAATATTAAGAGAAAAATACCTGTCAGAAAGATACATTTCCAATTGATCATCCCGAACCAGCGGGTCAACAATCAGTTCAAAAAGTTTCCTGAGCGGAACAACCGGTACACCTAGTTCTCTGGAAATAAGCCACATAAAACAAACAGTTTTAAACCAACCTGAAGAACTTTGTAACATTGTTGCAATCCATTCTTAAAAATTCTAATGAATGTGGATGGTCATGTTCAACAGATTGTGAAACGTCAATAATGTATAGTCTGCCATCAAGAACTAATGTATTATATTCCGAAAGGTCGGCATGGACAAGTTTACAAACTCGATATAATGTTCTCATATCACGAACAAGTTGCAAATAGAGCGGTTCAGCTTCCTGAAAGATGCGAAATAGACAATTGTACAACGGTATTTACGGAATGCGAACACAATTAGCTGAGGGTGGTTTTGCGTTACGCTTTCAACCAGCTGGCGAACACATTATTGATGAAAATAGTTGAACTTTTGATAGATTGGGAACGACTGTAAGGAAGAGATTTCAATCCCAGGGCCGTTCAAAGGGGGAATAAGACTTTCTCCGTAAATGTTTTGGTTTAAAAAAAAAAACTCACCTCTGGTGTTAATGTTGTATTTTTCAATAATGGAGCTGGCCAGCCTTCTCGGCCAATGAAATCCATGACAAGTACATGCCCCTAGAATCTTCATAATAAAAAAATGATGGCCAACCTTGAGAATAATGGGCTTCGGCACAGGTAAACCAGCTTGGTGCATCCGAAGCAAGTTACGCATTTCTTTCTCGGCCCATACCGCAACCATTTTACGCGGATTATGCTTACAATATCCGGAGCGATATCTTAAACAATACTATTAAAATAAATATTAGAAAATTACCTGAATTCTCCAGCTACATAACGCTCACGATCTTTGAATGTTAAAATGCTAGTTTTATAAATTTTGACGGCCAAGCTTTTTTCAGGGCATGTTGCATGATAAACATTGGCTTCCTTTCCTGTAGAAATACATCCGTTAATTGTGGATAATGTTCCACGTTGAAGCAAACGGAATAAAACAAGTCTTGTACGAGGATCCAAGACCTAAATTATGCAGTTTTATAAAAATAAAGCTATATATTTTTTTAGTTAAATGTAATAAATATAATCTGATGCTGTTAAAATATTTAAGACAAACCTGTTCTACTGTAGCTCGATCTGCTCTATCCTTAACTCTTTTTCGTTTTTGATCAACACTAACATCTGCGCGATTTTCAGCAGACTCTGTAATAAATGAAAGATAACTATTTAAATAAGACCTACGTTGTAGTTTTCGACCGGATTGACTATTGGCTACATAACTATGAGACCGCAACGCATTTAATTGTTTTGTAAAATCTGGAAATAAAAAATAAAAGGTAAAAATAAATCAAACCTCCACCGCCAATATGGAAGTCAGCAGTTACAAAATCGTCATTATCCGAAAAATCACTATCATCAAGTTCATAATAATTAGACTCTGAAAATGTGCAAATAAAGACAAAAATAAGCACAAACCTGGTTGATCTAGATTATTATTTTCCTCTTCTGATTCTGAGTCGGTTGATATCGCCAAACCATTCAGAATATTATCTGCATTCCAAGCTACAATGTTTTCCATATCTGAAAAAAGAAGCAGTAAAATAGAAAGTAAAGATGATAGAAGAAAATAAACGGAAATAAGAGGGTGGAGTGCCAGTTAAGCGTAAAAAATCTGGATCTAATGAAGATTTTTACGAGAGATTCGGCCAACAGAAGACATTATATGGGTAAAGACGATATAAAACTAGGTATTTCGTAAGAAGCCGAAAAACACAAATCATAATTCCATGGCGGCGGGAAGAGTTAGTGATGCAAGGATTGCGTGTGACACCAAGCATGTCAAATGTTTTCCATCGATTTTGACAAAACCCTCTGAATTATGGAGAAGAATGTAAACTGGAAAGATAATTGGTTTTATGCAAATAGCCACAAAATGAATGAGTAATTTCCGTTTCTCGAGGTCTACCCGCCATAAGACCAATGAGGCAGTCCTTTAAAATTGTGTACTTTGTGCTTTTCAAAATGCATTTTAATGTTTGTTGTTTCGTTTCAGCTCAAATAAGTCGTCAAAAAATAAGGTAAATGTACACATTTGACCTACAGATACTTTTTTGGTTTAGCTCTATCTCGATTTCTTGCAAAAGACTGCCAAATGTCGATTTTTGTACTACAAAACTGGCTGTTAATAGTCCAAAATGGCTAATCAGTTAATATTTGGCTTCTATAGTGAAGCACTGCAACTTCTTATGAAAGAAAAGTACAAAAAATAAACCTTGTGTGCATAAAATCCTTCAAAAATAAGTTTATGGTGTATTATTTCAATAAGTTTCTCTTTAAAAGTGTAGTTTAAAGCATTAAGGGGCAAAGTAAGCCTTTTTTTGGTATTTGTCCACGTGCCTGAAGGGCATGTCAATCGATTGATTTCTTCCGATAAGAGAACAATCTGGGGGTCCATGTGTTCCGCATCAGTCCCGTCTGCTATTGCTTTCTCTTACTTTTTTAAAGCCGGATTCTACCCTAAAACGAACCAATTCCAGACTGCAAAATAATGGAAGCAGCTGGATCTTCAGACTCTATTTGTGCAATATGCGGTGATAAAGCGACAGGAGTAGGGAATCATTAAGGCACCAGTAATAGAGCCATTTTGCAGAAACACTATGGAGCAGTGAGCTGCGACGGATGCAAAGGGAAGTCTATTTTTATGCGAAAAAATGCAAATGGCTTGTCCTAATTGTGGCAGCTAAAGAGTCAAGTCAGCTGTTCCATCCGGCAGACAGCAGCCTGACATTCCACAACCTAAAACGAAACTCAATACTTTTGGTCTTTTTCAATCCCAAATGTATCTCTCCACTCAACTTGATAAAAAAGTTGTTTATTCCTATTTTTTCCTTGAGAAAACTAAACAAATGAGGATCACTGCGCGAACAGCCGTGGCCATATTTGTCGAGTTTGACGTCAAGGGTAATTTGAATGCATAGCTGACTATGAGCCAACAGTCATAGCCAGAGAATGCAAAAAAGAGTAAAGAGTGGGAGAAAGAAAAAAAACCAGCTGCTTGTGTTTTAAATCAACTTTTGACACACTTTTTCTACAATAAGATTTTTAGGATTTTTCCGGCGAACAGTTCGAAAAAGACAGAATTATATTTGTCGCTTTGCGCACAATTGCATCGTCGATAAAGGTATTAACAAGGAAAAAATACAAAAGAGAATATTGCAGATAAGAGAAACACTTGCCGATCTTGTCGATTGACGGAATGCATGAGGAGAGGAATGCGTCGTGAGGCAGTTCAAAACGAGCGCGATCGAATTCGTCCAACCGCTTCCAGCCCAATCCCGGATGATCCACTCCTCGATAGCTTACTTTCCGCTGAGGCTACCGTACGCCAATTGCGCTCTTCTGTAATAACGAGGACAGCTGATGCGAGACGAGCAGCCACAACGGGCGATGTGACCGACAGTATGAACCAGCAATTGATTCTGATGGTTGAATGGGCTAAAGCTTTGCCGCAATTTCAAAAACTTCCAATGCAACCTCAAATTTCTCTCCTTAGGTTTTATTTTTTTCTTCTTTGGAACATCTTCTAGAAATTTCTCGGCACAACATCTGGTAATGTGCGCCGCATTTCGATCAATCCAACTAAAGGACGCAGTTTGGCTTACAAACGAGACTTGTCTGCATAAAGATTCGCCAAAAATTCCCGATATAAAGTGAGTCGAAGGGACCAAATGGACTTCGACTCTTTTGTAGTCTGATAGGACTTTTACGAATAACTTGATGGCTACAGTGATAAACTACAACAAATTTCAGCCGAGTGGCCGCTCGAATTGTGGAATTGACTCATCCCATGAGAATCCTTCAAATGAACGAAATTGAATATGTTGCCCTCAAGGCTCTCTTACTTTTTGATCCATGTAAGAACCAAATTATACCGTAATTACTGATTATTTTTCTGGAAAAACTAGTCAAAAAGATAGAAAAGTTTGAATACAATAGCCCACAAAGCAAAAATAGGACAGAATACTGTAGAGAATACGGTAGAGAGATTGATTTCAGTAGCTAAAGGAGCGGAGAGTTCGCATGCTGAAATCGATGAAGCTCGTCAACAAGTTTTGGATTCATTGGAGAAGCATGTCCGAACGGTTTCTCCCCATCGGAATATGGCGCGTCGCTTCCCCAATCTTCTCCTTCTTCTTCCTCCAATCCTTGGTATCGCCAGAGATCTAATCGAGGTTTAAATGCGAGAAAAAACAAAAACCAAATTCCAGGATGTCCAATTGGCTAAACTGTTCGGTTTAGCAGCAATCGATCGTTTAATGCAAGAACTGATGCTGCCTCCGGATGCGTCGGCCGACAAAGCCCAATAGAATATTGCCTTGCCATAGCCAATCATATCAATAAAGTTTTATTGTTTTATTCAAGCGAAGATCTTCGGTGAGACGAGAGGAGTCGTCTCTTCGGATGTCGTCGATCCAATGCTTTTCCTCTCGTTACTCAAAGCCTGCTTCTCTCTACTCAAGCCTTTTGACTCAATAAAATGGAACTGACTTGTATTGGCTGTACATCTTCTCGATGATGTCGGTTGTCATAACGTCGGTAGCATGAGCTCCGATGAATTTCAATAAAACGATCACATCGCTGGTCATATTCTTCTTACAAAAATCAGAGAAATCACTGGTCTCCTCGAATTTGACATATTTTCCGAGGAATATTAACTTCTTATTTTCGTGATCTCGAGTGGCTCGAACCAAATCAATTAGATCCAATAAAGTGAAAATTCCAATCACAATGAACCTGGAAGAATGGAAGAAGAAGGGAAAGAGAGTACGGACCACCAGTAGAGGAAAAGGAAGATTTTCTCGTTGAACATGTTGAGAGAAAGGACGCACTGAATCGAATAGCGCTGCATATTGCCCAGAACACGAACTGTGAAATCGCACATAGCTATTCTGGGAAAATTTCCTGGAAATTTAAGTTATTTTTAGAATTTCTAAGCCCTATCGTGACTCGCGACGTAACCTTCCACGCGCGGCGGTTGGCAAGCCTCATTTTTTGTTTGAAATTCGGCTCAATCACTATGTAATCGTCGCATAACAGACGGTCTGGAGAGTACAAAAAGAAAGCCACTATAAGTCTAGCGAGCGAACTTTGAGCAAAAGTCAATGTGAGTAGAAGCTCTTACCACTGAGCTCCCAGTCGGTGCCTTGCATGATGTCGTTGAAGATCTTGGCTCCCCAGTAGGGGTCATTCTGTCCCAAGAATTTGTTCATCATGAAGAATTGACCAATCAGATTGAAAACATACAAGAATTTTGTGACAATATAGAGACTAAAATTAGATTCTAAATCTTGAAGACAAGAAGAAATACTTGGTGATATAGGAGCCATCAAGCAGACCAAATTTAAGAAATCTCATCAGAAGTCCTTTTCCTTGACTTCGAACGTTTTTCAATTTGATACTGTCTTCTATATGACTCACTATAATATTCACTTTCTTCTGACGGGCTTCCATCTAAATTCAAGCAGTTTAAGAAAAAGGAGATCTCACAGTCTCAGAGTCTGCTTCTTGGGCAGTTTTGACAATATTCTCTATGTTTAGGCCACTTTTTGAACTCATTTGGCCCCAAAACATAGCTGGAAAGTAGAAAAATGCAGCTTCTAGAGCCATTATAAATGGAACCCTGGAATTCATTATCAGTGAGAGAGACTAACCATTGATAGTAAATCAATTGCTGATTGTCTCTGATTTCTAAATTCTCTGGAACTTCTTGATCCGGCTTCACCCAGTACGTATTATAAACAAAACAATAATTCTCCGCGTATTGCTCCCAAGACTTGGTGAATTGAGCCGGGACCCAACACTGAAGGATTTCTGCGTGAGAAATAGGAAAAAAAACCTGAAGTGGAGAGCCGACATATTGTCTGGCGGTGATGGTTACTGCGCCTGGAAAGATCAAAAGATCTGGCTGGGTTGCTAGAACCTACAGATGACGATCATCATGGAGGAATAATAATAATTGGTTCGATCCATTCCACTATCATCAACTCTGAAGGAATTCAAAAACCTAAAAAAGGGGACAAACCGAGGCTTTATCGTCCCCATAACTGGCCCAAGAAAATTCATTTTGACAAGAAAAAAGAAGAAAGTGCCGAGTGTCCTTGTCGCGTGGGCAGAGGGAGAACGATCCTCCTTTGTGTTTGCCAGTCAAGTGAGCCGGGTATCGTCGTCGTGTACAGCCACTCTCGTCTTTTTTTCTCTATTAATATTTCTCTATCTTCTTCCAATTATGGCGACTATTGGGGCCATCCTTATGCCAGCTATCAACGCTATCAAACCCAGGTTAGGCTTCTTTTCTTCCAAGAGATCTCCTTTCAGAGTGGATGACAGTGGCACAGATCGATTGAATTATTACTACACAGCTATGGTCATTTTCTCGTGTTCCATTATAATCACAGCCACACAATATGTTGGTTCCCCTCTTCAAGTTTGAGTCCTTCCTTTCGCCAATCGTTTTTCAGTGCTGGGTGCCGGCTCATTTCAAAGGTCCATGGGAGCAATACGCAGAGAATTATTGTTTTGTTTATAACACATATTGGGTCAAACCAGATGACCAAATTCCAGACTCTCAACAGCAAAGAATCGCTCAGCAATTGATCTATTACCAGTGGTTTGAATATTTCCTCTTCCTCCTTTGAATCCATCCAGGGTTCCTTTTCTGATGGCATTGGAAGCTATATTTTTCTATATTCCAGCAATGTTTTGGGGTCAAATGAGTTCGAAAAGTGGACTCAACGTGATCAATTTGGTAAACACTGCCCAACAGGCTGAAAAAGAAGAGGTTTTTCTTTGAAAATATCTCCTAACCAGGACTTTTTAGGATGAAAAACGAAAAGAAAAAGTAAAAATTATTGTGAAACATATCAACGACAGTATGAAACTCCAAGAAGTTCGAAGTGAAGGTCAACCAGTTTGGATGAAAATTCTCAAATTTGGACTATTAGATGGATCATATCTAGCCAAGTTTGTTGCCCCAATTCTCCTGATTCCAAAGGATTTTAGTGTCTATGTAGTCACAAAATTCTTGTATGTTATCAATCTAATTGGTCAATTCTTCATGATGAACAAATTCTTGGGGCAGAATGACCCCTATTGGGGAGCTAAGATCTTCAACGACATCATGCAAGGCACCGACTGGGAGCTCAGTGGCAAGTTACCTTTCTAATAGACACGCGCCGCATGGTCCAATTTTCTTAAACTTTCTACAATTTTTATATTTTTTATATTCTGCAAATTTGTAGAGAAGACTGAAGACTACAACTTTGTAGAACAATAGAAATTATGAAAGTTGGTGGAAGTTCAAAAGGATCACGGGTTAGAAAAATATACGGTAAATCAATCTCTTGCAAAAACAGTTTCGACACTTTTCTCACGCAAGATCTAAGCCTATGTTGCAAAGTCAACGATAAAAATCTGGTGTTAGATCTTGTGTGAAACTCGCTGACGGGGAGGCCCATTTGGACAAAAATCATCAGAAAAGAGTCAAATAATTCCAGGAAACTTTCCCAGAATAGCGATGTGTGATTTTCAAATTCGAGTTTTGGGCCATTTGCAACGCTATTCTATCCAATGCGTCCTTTCTCTCAACATGTTCAACGAGAAAATCTTCCTTTTCCTCTACTGGTGGTCCGTACTCTCTTTCTCTTCTTCTTCCATTCTTCCAGGTTCATAATTGTGCTTTTGCTTACTGTTTGGGATCTGATTGATTTGTGGAGAGAAACTCGCTCAGCTGACACAAAGAAGATGGTCTACGTAAGACAATTCGTCCAAATAAACGAGGATCAAATAGCGTTGGATTTCTGCAAGACGAAGATCACTTGCGATGTGATAGTTCTGCTGAAATTCGTTTCCAACCATTCGACCGAAGTTATCACAACCGATATTTTGAATCTTCTGCTGGACGAATACAGGTTATTTTTATCTCCAAAGAAAGAAGACGCAAACTGTTCCACTCCGATTCCAATAACCATTTGATAGCCGGAGAGACAAGAGAATGCCGATTGGAATAAGTCCAGCTGAAGCTAGAGAGACTTACTCGATCCACCAAAAGCCACTAGAAGTATTGAATTTCAATCAGATCTGATGTAATCTCTGTTTTCTATCCAATTACAAATCAGAAAAGTTTACTTTTGGCCAATTGGTTTGTTTCAATCGATCGATGCATTTTTGTACTTCAATTTTAATTGGAATCCGAGTGGAACTTTTTATCACTTTGCTGAGTAGTTTAATGCTACATTTTCAGAGCGAATGGCGGATATTTCGTGGAGAATATGCCTCTGACTCTGGGAATTGAGACGAAATGAAGTGTTTAAAGTGATCGGAATGTGTCGATCCCCCTTTTGGGTTCAAAGCCTTCCGATTTTGGCATCGCGGTCTCAGTCTCTCCTTGCGTAATCAAGTTCGGCCCCCGGTCCGTCAGCGCCTCGTTTTTATAGGTGATCGGCTTTGTTTATCGAGTCCAAGGCAGGACGGCGTTCGAGTTAAAGACGCCATCGACATGTGGCCCCGGGAGGAAAAAGAGACGAGAAATGCGATCGCTGATAAAACTGCAATCATTCCCCTTTTCGCCACAACTTGTACTACCAATTACGGTCCGGGGAGATGAGAGAAGGAAGGCGACTGGATTTCTTACGTTTATATCCGAGATTACGCTTATTTTTCTCGTTTGCGCTTTTATGACGTTCCATCTAGGTGAGAACAGAGACCAACATCGGCCCCTCGAAAAACCCCTGTAAACTGTCGGATCTTCTACCAGACAACCAATTCGATTTTTTCCTCCAGTTGATCTTCTAATTTTTCTACTAACTCCGACAACAAGATAGGCCGAAGAATTTCTGGTTGATTCCTTCTACAAGACGCTGCAGGATGTAATTAGTCCTTGATCAAGGGTATTAGTGAGACGACGGATTTTTCCCATTGATCTTCTAATTTATTCGATTTTTACGTGAGTAGAACTACAGTTTGAACTCCGGATCCTTCGAAAAAATTTTGTAGCTGACGACGAACAAATTGCGCTAGGTCTCATAGACAAAGCGTGGATTTGCGGCCGAAATTAGTCGATGACCATTGGATTTCTTTTCAAACGCGTGCTCTGCCTGCTTTGAGAGAGAAGGGGGAAGTATCTAAAAAATGTTGTTGTTGCAAGTGTAAAGAAGTTGATGCGACAGAAGATCTGTCAATCGGTTTTTGATCGAACGGAAGCCAGTCTGAGGAGGAGGAAAATATCCCACTAAGGGTCCTTTTATTCTGCGAAAAATCCCGTTCAGTCGCCATTGTCCCTTCCTGGTTTACGATGGGGACAAGCCAGGAGGAGAGTGTTGCTTTCCTCTTTAACTTTCCCCCTGCCGCTAGCCCCCAAGGTCGTCACTGTTTAGCATTCATGTTTTCGGCTTAAATTGCCGATCTGATATCCACTGCCAGGCGCTAAAAAGCGAAGACAAGTCGGGTGTGATGACGGGGAAAGTTGCTGACAGTTCTCAAGTGAAAGTCTTCTCTGATAAGCTAATTTGCAGGAATCTAGAGAATTTTTTAATCTAAAAAACGGGAAATTTCTAAGAAATTTAAGAAGTAGCCAAGGCTGGATGAAAAATCCAACTTTGGGATAGTTTGATAGAAGATTTTTGGGAAAAATGTTTGGAAATTTCAAAGACTCAAGGGAATCAAAGAAGAAGTTCGCTCTTTTTTTAACGTTTCGGCTTTTTTGAACACCAAAGTGCTCATCGAAAGGCTTAATGAGTCGTCTGCTAAGAGAAATCCAAAAAATCTGGCCAGTTCCCGAGGAAAATTGTAAATTTTTTTTCCACTTGAAAAGTGAGGAAAGGAATCTTCCCGATCTCTAAAAAATCCATTGAAGGATTGCTTCTTGAAACAATGTCATCGACTCTTTTTATCGTTCGCGGGAAGCTGCTTGAACACACGGCGATCATGTTAGTTTCAAATTCCCGAGAGTGTTCATCATTGGAGGACTTTCCAGTTCAGATTCAAAAATCCAAGAACTTCTGATCACAAACACGGCCTTCATTTCTCCCTCCTTCGTCCGGTTCAATTCACTTCCGCCTGAAATAACTTCTGGGGGAGAGAGTCTCCCTGAGGATGGTCACGATAAATTAAGACAGGAACGGACGGCGATTTGTTCCACAGTAGGAAAAAGACCCCGAACCGCTTTGACTCTTGTCCTTTCGGGATCCAGAGAGATTTGTCGCCCGGAACTATGAAAGAAACTAGTAGACAGACAGACACAAGGAGCTTCCATCTGTGAGCTGATAACCCATCTGCAAAACTACCCGAGAGATGCCATCCGTCGCGTGTCCATTACCGGCCACGATTTCTTCTTAGGTCTACGTTGGCTTAGGGGCGTGCCCACAGCCTCTTGAAAAGGCGCCCGCCGGCGTTTATCCCCAGCCAGATGCGCTCCCTCCTAGCTACCGTACTCCTCGTCTCACCGGCTCTCGCCTGTATAGGTGGAGGTGGCAGTGGCTGTTGTCCGCCAAGTCAGCCATCATGCGGCGGAGGTATTCCTCCCTGCTCTAGTTCCAGGTAAACCTCATTATTCCTTATTCTTTCGGCTATTTTCTGGTTTTTCTTCTCATTTTTCTTCAAATTTTTCCATTTTTTTTCTCTTTTCAAAAATTTGCGTTTTTGAGCTTAGAAGTTGAAACGAAATGCATTTTGAGAACCTTAAAAATGGTTGAAACAACGCGATGCCAAGAGAGCGCCCCCTCAAAACCAGAAAATCCAGAGAGAAGCAATCTGATCACCGGGAACTTGGCTTGCCCCGCTGCCGTTTGCATGGATCACCACACGCGATCCGTATTCGATCCGTTGAAGGTCATTGGCTATGTTTCAGCGCTTGCGAACCGGAAAATCTTTCGGCAAAATCACTTATGCCCGGAGGGCTGGGAGACACAGGATCTTCTGATAAAAACACACAACCAGATCTCTTTTCAGTTATGGAGGAGCTCCTCCTCCGATTGGTGGCGGATATGCGGCTCCTCCGCCACTCCCAGCTCCTCTTCCACCTCCACCAGCTTCTGCTGGATATGCTGTAGGACCAGCTGCTCCAATTGCCCCACCACCACCACCACCTCCTCCTCCTCCTCCACCACTTTCTCCTATTGGTACAGCTTTGGGAGGCTCTGGATTTGGTGGAGCTTATGCTTCTCCTCCAGTTGCTCCTGCTCCTGTCGGTCCATTCGCCGGTCCAGCTGGAGTTCAAACCGTACAGCCCAATCCAGTTCAAGTTCAGCCAAGCTTCCAGGCTCCATTGGCTGCACCTCCAGCTCCTTATGTTCCTCCTGTTGCCCAGCCTGCACTCCCACCTCCACCACCACCTCCTCCCGCACCAGCTCCATATGCCCCTCAACCAGTTGCTCAACCAGCTCCATATGCACCTCAGCCAGCCCCATATGCTCCTCAACCAGCTCCAGTCCTTCAACCTCAGCCTGAAATTGCTCCTCAACCAGCTGGTGGATATCAACAGCCTCCTCAACCACTCCCAGCTCCAATTGCTCAACCACCTCCTCCACCAGCTCAGCCAGCTGTCCCAGCTCCTGAACTTGGGCCTAATGGAAATCCTATCATTCCATACAACGGAGGTGCTTATGCTCTACCTCCTAATGGAGCTGATGGTGCTCAAGGCGCCAATGCTGAAGGCGAACAAGGAGCTCAAGGAGGCTCTGCTACCAACTACGCTCTTCCTTCTCAATCCGCTGGAATCCAAGGAGGATCTTCTGCTGCCGGAGGAAACTACCAGACTCCTGGCGCCACTGGAGGATCTGAAGCTGCTGGAGTAAGTGGAGGACAAGAATCAGCACCAGCTGCTGGTGGAAACTACGCTCAACCTCGTGGAGGAGCTGAAGGATCTGCCGCTGCTGTTACTGGAGGATCATCCAGCAACTATGCTCAAGCTCAAGGACAACAAGGAGGAGCATCTGAAACTGCTCCTGCTGCCCCAGCTGCCGGTGGAAACTACGCCAAGCCTGAAGCCCCAGTTGAGACTCCCACTGGAGAAGCTCCTGTAAGTTCTTTCTTCTTTTATCGAAAATGATAATTTCAGCATCAGCCATCCAACTACGTCGGACCCAGTACTGAAGCTCCAGCTCCTGCCCCTGAAGCCCCAGCTGAGGAAGTTGCCCCAGAGCCAGAAACTGAAGCCCCAGCTGCTGAAGAGAAACCAACTGAGGCACCCGCCCCAGCTCCAGCTAAGGAAGAGTCGAGTTATGACGATATTGTTGAAGAACAAACCAACGAATCTGCTCCTGCTGCCGCTGCTCCAGCTGCCAGCGGTATAGAAAAAAGAAGAAAAATAGAAGGAAAAGAACTTTTTAGAGAACACTGAGACTGCTGAATCAACCGATGGAGGAGAGAACACCGAAGATTATGGAGAGGAAGGAGGAGATGAAGGAAACTGCGACGATGCTGATTTGAAGACAATCGTCGAAGGAGCTTTGGCTGCCGAGAAAGACAACCTCGAAGCTGCTCGTAAGATCGAAGGAGATGCTTCAGCCAAATTCGGAGGTCGTTTCAATGCCATCGTTTCTGACGCTGAATTCGCGTAAGTTCTCCTTCCCTCTCAGTCATCTGCTCCTTCAGCTATGTCAACTGGTATGGAAAACGAAACTGTCAACTTCGTGTTGGAAGCCGCCACTCCTTGACCTGGGAGGATTAAGGCTCAGCAATATTTTTGGCCTTATTTATTCGACCCAGGGTTCTGCTGCCATCTGCTCAGATGCTCTTATAATTTGTCTGTACAAAGTGTTGAGTCAGGAGAGTTTATGAACTTTTGTTTTTTTTCTTTTCGTTTCCGCAATCCTCAAATGCACTTGACGTAAATCGCGCCGACTTGTGTTCCACTTGAGGATCTGGATCTCAATTTGTTGTACTACCGGTTGTAATTCGGCCATAACTTTTCATTGAATTTATGAAAAGATTTGACCTTTCTTGCAAAGAATTCCACTTCAAACGACGGATATTTTGGGAGGAAAAACAACACCTGAACATTACTTCAAAAAGGCGCTGTCTTCTCAAAGAATAATTTACCCGTCAATAACAAAAAAAAAACTTAAAATAACAATAGTTAGCTCTCTGGGGTATTCATCGACGTCATCATTAGATGCAGCCGTAGAACTAGAAGAACACGTTCTGTTTCGGCTTCTGCTTGCTGAAAAACTTTAAATATACGATTAAATCAAACTAACGTCTAAAAGAGTTCGGGCCTTTTGGAATTTCTCTAGTTTAATCGCATCTGCGGGAGGCATATACGTTTCCTCTACATCAGCAACCTGAATAGAAAAGTACTAAGAAAAAATGTGCAGACTTGCCTCAGCCAATTTTGTTTCTTCGTCTTTATCTTCTGAACTTTTAATTTCATCAATAATATAATCCATTTTGGCCTTTTTATCGACCAGCCATTTGCTATCCATTAGCTCTTGTTTCCTTCGTAGAGTTATATTCCTTAGGGACTAGAAAATTTGTGATTAATGTACAAAGTTAATCATTTTGAGATGAAATGAACCAGAAAGAACCTTACTTTGCATGTATGTTCAAGTAGACCTCTAACAACTTTAGTCAAATCAACATAATAGAGGTAGAAGGTCCTAGATGGAGCAAAATCTTGAGTTTTACCAATCGGCTAAAAAATAAAGTGAAGAATAAAAGCAATCGAACCTTTGTATAAACATAGCCCTCTTCTTGCATCGCGAATAATAATTCCCTTGTCTCTTTAGGGCTCATCATAGACTTTTTCTCAATCTGCTCTTCTTCGAGGTAGCCATTTTTCTGTAGCATGCGGAAAACCCTGTCATTTTTAAAGTAAAAGTAGCAAAATGTCGCACCTAACAGCTTTTGTGTCTAGCTGTTCTCTCATCAGACACTCAATATGGTATTGGCAAGATAATTGAATGGCTCGTTCGAAGTCAATAACGTAGAGACCTCCGCCACTATCTCCAGTTTTTCGAATTATATATTGAGGATCTTCAATTAAAGTACGAAGAGCCCATTCAATATCTTGTCTTTCCAAGCCACTATTATTTTCTCTAGAACTTCTCGCTATATCAATGACCTGAGAAATTCATTAAAAGGAAAGTTAAAAATCTTACTGAAGTGGGAATAGAATGGCCAATTTTTATATTTGATCGTGGTTCATTTGCTCTCAGTAAAGCTTTAAGAGTTTGCGTGCACATTTTGAAAGTTTTGTCGTCAACACTCTGTAAAATAACAATAAAAAAATGAAAAAAAGACTTACTGAATTTGGAGGTACAACTAATTCTGTAAGTATTTCATCCCGAAAAAACCGATCGAATCTACTGAAATTAATTCTCCATAGAATAGCGGCATCGGGATCATCGGAAGGAAGTTTTCTTTTCCTTGTTTCAGGCTGCTCATCTATTAAAAAATTAGTAATATTTATCAAGCTAACCTTCAGCTTTAAATTCTGTAGCTATTTTCTCAGGGAATACAAAATGATCTGTCGTTGTCATTGAAAATAAAGGACATCCATTGAGATTGTGATCTACGAGAGGACAACGTATTAAAAATTGTGTCTCAACCAAGCGTTGGAAGATATCTTTCAACTAAAATATATAAAAGTAAGAATTCTAAAAGAAGCTTACAATTTTCGGAGTCAATTCTTCTACCACTGCTGGAGGATTTTTGATTATTTCGCGAATAGTTTGAGAACAACTAATTCGACCATTATAAAATACTCGTAGAAGAACATCAGCAGCTGGTCCCATACTTCCAAAGATTTTTTGAATAGCTAATCCACATCTATAAGAAAATAAAACTGAAATTTGAAGAAAAAAATACCTGGGAGCTTTTAATAATGACGTTATGGCTTCAGCATCAATTGAATAAATAATTTTTTGATTTGAGTCCATTTTAAATCTTAGAATATTAAATTGGTCTAGCACAGCCAAAGATTTTTTAACCTGAACGTATATAAAAGAGGAGAAAAGGGCTTACTAATACATGGCTAAGTTCTCCTTTCACATTATAGATTAATCCAGAAAGATTGCTAGGTTCTCGGAGGAGGATATATGCAACAATAGCAACCGATTTTCCAAACTTCTCTTCGAGAATAACACGACACAGATCCGTCTCATATTGGGCTGTCATCTAAAATTATTTGACATAATGTTATACAATTAATTGAGTAAAGAAGCAGTTGGAAAATTCCATTAATAAAAGGCAAAGATGTATATAAAGAAAAGAACAATGCATTTCAAACAATAACAATAACAAATTTGATAACAATCTTGTCGCTTATTGGCGGCGTTTGATATGTTTTTGCTGAAAAAGACAATTAAAAGAGAATAAATTTCACAAACCTTGCTTTTATTCTTTATTTGTTTAATTTTAGATCGATCAAATTTCCCCTTTTTCTTAGGTGGACCACCGCCTGCTTTTTTCCTGCAAAAATACATAGAAAAAGAAATAAATTGATACCTTTTGGTATCTAAAGCGTCGCCGTCTTCTCCTCGCATCATGTAATTTCCAAAATTGAGAAGATCGTCAATTGCATCACCGCGATTTCTTTTTGCTTCCTTTGCACGATCTGCCTTATTGAATTTCAATCTGACAAAATTGTCTTCTTCATAACGTTCTCTTTCTCTGTCTGCTTCGTACTGTCTTTGTGAAACTTCCTAAAGATTTAATTTATGGAAAAAAAAGTTTAACTTACTCTGAACTCAATCGGAGCATCGCTGTACTGTTGTTTTAATTCTTGAATTAAAGAGCTTTGAAGAGCACGTCGTTTAGCTTTTTCTTGTTGTTTGTTGACTCTAGGGTCATCTGGCTCTAAAATTTGTTAAAAAATCAATGTGAAACTACAAACCATCATAGTGAACAGCCATCATCTTTGGCGGAACATACTTTTTGGTCGTATTCTCGAGATCATCTTCTTCATTTTCAGATGAATCGGAATCAAGCTAAACTCTATAATAATTAGACAAATTTACTTACCTCCATTTGTTCAGGTCTAGCTCTCAAAACTTTTGTGGTTTCAACGGACTCATTACTGTTCAAAAGAGCTAATTTATCAATTTGCGTCTTCATTTTGCTTTCAATTGGACGAATACGTTCTAATACCTAAATGTACTGCTATTTAGAAGAGATTAAGCTTACTGTTCTATGCTTAATCGCGCGTAAAACAGCTGGCTCAGATGTTAGTGATTTTCCTGTACTCATACTGCCCATCATCAAAGACATTTCCGCCATATAAGCTAGCATTTCTCGATTTTTGACTTCTAATAAACTAATGCCCTGAAACATGATGCAATTTTAGCGGAAAAAGGCTTACCTCTCGTTCTGAATCAGTTTTTAGAACTTCACTAAACTTTTTTATACTTTCCAATGCTTCTGACGAGCTTTTGGCACATTCTGCTGCTACTTCTGCAAATCTGGAGCTTTCTGAGCTCATCTGAAATTGCAATAATCAATATAAAACGAACTGTAAGCGAATTTTTGGTAAAGAGTTAGCAGCTACTCAAAACAAATAAATGGACATTAAACATAAACTGTTTATTACATAACCAATATATACAATACTTATAAAATATATTTTGATTACTTTGACCCACTCGTTGAAGGACCATTATTGTCCTTTTTACCGTTTGCATAGGCTACAAACATCTCTTTCAAAAAAGATAGCTCTTTTTGGAGCGAATCAACCTAGATTTTTAACCTTTTTTGTGGATACGTATGGAAATCATACCTTCCTTTCCAACTGCTCATTCTCGACTCGCAGCTCGTCAACTCGAGCGGCTGTTTCAGATTCTTCCTGCCGTTTTTTCGCCCTCGTCCTGAAGTATTTTTCTTCCTTCTCTTCGAGTCCTCAAACATACCTATTTACTGCCTCATTATTCTTCTGTCTCTTTTGCTGATAGCCGTCGTCTTTTTCAGGCGCCTGCTGAACAGACCGCTTCCTTCCACTCATAGCTATAAAAATGAAAAACTCGATTTTCAGGGAAATGAGTGGATTTTGTAAAGAGCTGACGCTTGAAAATGAGCTTATATTTTTAAACAGTCAAGTAAAAAAGGAGAGTTGATTTCGCGTCGGGACCACCGCTTGTTCATTGGCAAAACGTCACTTTCTCGCATCATGCCTCTATTCCAGGGTTTTGAGAACAAAAGGTCAAATTTCACAATAGACCACAACAATAATTATAGCGAATGTTGTATTAACAAAAACTGGCATTAAATGCATGTAACAGCAAAATCACAGAAGCGTAAAACAAAGTGTCAATTAGGTAGAAAAAAATAAGCCTCTGTACAACATTCGAATGATTATTTTAGTATTATCCGTGTGAAAGGTCTTTCTTAGTAAGATGTAGTTGGGATTTTAGTCTTGCTGAAAACCCTGATTAACTTGACGAAGAATCCAGCGGCGATGAAATTCCGTCTTTAGCTCAAGTGTAGTTTTTCTCTGGGGACAGTAACTACGCTTAAAATTCTAATTAATGCTTAAAAACCTTACGTTGCGGTATGATTTTCTTTGCCAAATGCTCCGCAAATGAAGCATGGAGGAAGTTTGGCCAATCTGGGACAATTCTTTTTACTATGACCGACATAGTCAGAGATGCACGATTTTAGACAATAGCCACATTCATTACCCTAAAGAGATCTGAAAAAAAAACTACTTATCTTACCTCGCTATTTGATGAGCTGCTACTATAAGTTCTTTTACAGCCACGGGGTGGGTATATCTGCAAGTCCATAAGTTGGGGTATCAGCACATTTGCAGCTGCTTCTGGAATAGGTTGCGCAAAAAGATCATTTTCAAACTGAAACTTAAAATATTAAGACAACCTGATTGCTTTACATCTAAGCTCAAATCACAGCTAAGTGTTCGAATTCGAGATTGTATAGGTTTTTCTTTAGATTCAACAGTTTCTGAGAAATGGCGAGTGCGTGTCGGCGATGTTGTCGGAGTTTCAATTAACTAAAAACTGTGTGTACTCTTAATAACTACTAGCTCACCTTTATTACCCAGTCGGCATGATGATAGTCCCATAAATCCTTTGAAATAGCGCATTCCTGAAAATAGAACAATCTTTAAAACTACTTACTAGTAGTTCCTCCTGACGGCTGGAATTCATCGTTGGTTCTGAAAATAATAGAATGAAGCACTATTGGCAAAAACGTAGCTATATGAAATAAGGTGAAGAAAGGTGTAAATAGCGAAAAACGTTTCAAATAATTTTAGATTTACGTAAATATTAGAATTTTGTGCTAATAGATTATTAGAATAGCATATGACAAAATGTTCTACAGTCACAAAATGTGGAAAGCTTATCTTTTTTAGTTGAGACACTTTGGTGAAGTAAAAGGCCTAATTTTGGGCTGAAACTCTGGTTGAAACGCTACATACGCAAAACTCATTCACTTTGCACAATATTTATATTTATTCTGCTTTCATTATGCTGTTTATGCATTATGTACTTATAAAAATCACATTTTTTCGGTGATGAGGTCTTCAGCTGCAGAAAGATCCTTAGAAGGAGCTTTGGCCAAATTGACTTTATCAATCTCACAAACCAAAAGTTTGCAGGTGACTTCAGCCAAGAAATCTGTAAGATTGATGTGTGAATTAGATTTCTTTTTGTAAAAACCATTGGTCTTGTTGATGAATATTGGCAGCTCTTTCGGACGAACAAGAAGAAAATAAAAAATAAGTCCACTGAACACAAGAGCCAAGCCAATTAGGGTAACCTATAATTTGAAATTTAAAAATTCCTCAAGTTTACAATTGGCTGGTCGATAAAAGGCAGCACAACGAGAGTTAGGCTGATGACCCAAAAGATAATGATGAGAATAAGGGGAATTCTGATGACTCCTAAAAATGTCTTTTCTTTTTCTGAGTTGACGATTACCTTCCGCAACTGGGATCTTTCTGTATCGAATCCATAGAAGAGCTGTAATCGTCGCAATCCTTTGTCCCCAAATAACAAAAGTCACATAATTGATGAGGGTATTGATATCTATAAGCTTGGAAGAAGTAAAAAAAAACAAAGTTACCGACGAAGCAGACAACAACTGTGGATACAAGTTGGCCAAGAAGAGCAGCTCGTGGACTCATACTATCGGAATTGACAACACAAAGGAATTTGGGGAGTTGTCCACGTCTGGCAGCGGCATACATGAATCTCGAACCACAGAAGATATTTGAATTCAACGTTCCGATCAGCAAGATAGCGATCATAAATGGAATCGCATAGGAGAAATCTCCAAGAGTGGCTTGAGCAAAGTCCTGAAATCTATTGGTGAAGAAGAGGAAGGAAATTTACGGCAGCTACAGCTGTGCTGTTTTTGATTTCCTGGGGAGTTAGGACAATGAAGTAGGCACAATTGATAAGGAAATAGATGGCTGTGACAATGGCTATTCCACTCAGCAGAGACAACGGCATAATCCTAGGTTTCTCTCTTTAAAACTAAAAGAAACCAACTTTCTTGGGTTTCGAATTTCCGGAGTTCCATAATTCAAAACATCCCACCCAGCGTAGCTCCACAATCCTCCATAAAAGGCCAAAGCTATTGGACCGGGAGACCAATCACTTCCAGAAAATGGATCTTTTAGATTTTCCGTATATCCTGGAATCGTATTTCTAACTGATTGACTGCAAACCTTCGAAGCAAAGAAAGTAAAAACCCGTGAAGATGATGATCAAAACAATGACCACTTTGGCCGCGGTGACAACAACTTGGAATTTTCCCACAACTTTTCCAATCGAAAAGAAGTTGACTCCGGTCAAGACGACTGCAATTTTGATTGAAGGGAGAAACTACTAAAAAACTCACAAAGTAGGATGAATCCGAGGCCTTTTTCACATACAGTATCCCAGGGTGATTCTAGAGTGAACAAAGGACTGAAACCAGTCACTAAAATTTCTCCTTTATAGAAAAAAAGAAGAAAATTTACTAATGTAAGAACCAAAAGTTTGAGCTTGAACTGCTGCAGAGGCCGGATATGTTATTATTGTACTGATCCACATGAAAGAAAAGGCTAACGCTTCCCATCCTACGAAGCAGATGTAAGCAAAGTCACATCCTGGCTCCGGGATGGCAGTGGCCAATTCAATGTAGACAATAGCACCTATTGGAAAAATCATTGGACAATCGAGAAAAGCTACAAACCAATAGTGGAGATGACTCCACAAAGAAGCCAAATCAGCAGTGACAGGCCCACTGAATTCACGTTTTGGAGGATGCTGGCTGGAGTAATAAATATCCCGGATCCAATGATATTTCCTAATTGTTTTGATTTTGATTAATTGTTTGAGCCTACCGATGACATAGGAAGTACAGCTGAAATAGCCCATTTGATTGGCTTTCTTATCATCCTCTTCTTCTGTCTCCATTTGTCTGGAAAAGTCAATAAAGGGCAAAAATAAATTGGAAGTAGGAAGCCACCAAGTTTCTTATCAGTTAATTCCTACATCCAGCGGCTGTTGGACAAAAAAAGATACGGACTTCTCAAAGTGTCGGAGGCTCAAAGGAGAGAGTCATGAGTGACTGAAAATGAAATATTCGGTCGATCTAGACAGCCCGCCTCAAAATATCTGACTAATTCCGACACAGTCAAGGCGTTTCTGCAATAAGGCGATATCGGTCAGCTGATGTAATTTCAGACCATTTTACTAAAATATCCGGATGGAGATAGTTTTTGACCAAAAAAATCTTTACAAAAAGCTGAACTAAAGTGATTCAAAATAGACCAAACTTGGCAAGCAGTGAGTCAAGGAGAGAACATTCATCCTTCAAACAAAACATTGACGGCCTTTCCATAAATCAAAAAGAGCCGATGTGTATTTTAGTTTCGTGGATGTTATTTCGAGTTCCAGCTGGATTCGAGAAATGTGTAGTTTTTCTTTTCTTTTGCAATTTCTAGTGTTTTGAAGAAAAACAAAGAAAATTCTGACTGGACTCTTTTCTGATTCAGCCGCTTTTCTGCTGTCTTTTCTAATAATAGAAGATTCCCCCAAAATAACGCCGAAAAGTAGACAGTAATAGCCCGTTTATTTTGTACCAAAATAATACGAATTACATGTTCATGATTCTGTCTTTGGGGATCTGCTTGGGAGCTTCGATTCCGTGAGATTTCTCGACTTTTCTTCCCAGAGATTGCAGAGTCACGCAGACTGAGAACAGATCACGTCCGTCGAAGAGATCCACCGATTGGAAAGTTTCCTCATCGATTACTCCGAACTTTCTGGCGACCGCCGTGAATTGGTTGATGTTCTCCAGACAGTTGAAGTTCGACATTGGCTTCATGATCTTCTTGACACTTCCTTCCTGGATTGCATTCACCAGTCTAAAAATTATTTCCTTACTAGAGCGGAGAGAGAGAGAGAGGTTTTGTTTGTTCTTTGAGCGGATTTCGGTGCTAGTCGGCACTGAGCCGAGTACGGTAAGACTCACTTGCAGAGACGAGTGCCGTCCTTAAGTTGATCTCTGAAATTGTCTTTGGCTCCATTGCAATCGAAGTCCTCCTTGGTGAGTCCTTTGATCCATTCGAGGAGATATTGGGCCTCCTCGTCGTTGAACTTGCTGGCTTGTTTGTCAAGGATGGCCCCTGAAATAAGAGACTTCTTTATTGTTAGGCGAAGTACGAGTGATTCCAGTCGGTTGGGAGCGGTAGACAGGCTGTGGCTTGTTCATGGCAACAATTGACAAGAAAAGGAAAGCGCATGATTCAATTTCTCGATAGACAATATGAATCGATTTCGGCAAATAGAACAAAAGAAATTTTCGATGTACACAGATATGACGATTTGACAGTCAAAAAACAGAAGAAAGTCACGTTTCGGCACGAAAAAAGTCAACATTTCTGCACTTTATTTACAAAAGTCGCTGCAAAAACTACCGTAATCCTTCACTTTTAGTGTAAAGTTGACTCCCAAAAATAGAAAGGGCCTACCTGCCATGCCGGAAGGTCTTGGGCGGTGATAATGTTGGTCCATTTGCTCAGAAAGAGAAGGAAGAGGGTCTCCCTCTACTCGCCTCAGCAGCAGCTATATATCTGGGCGCAATCCGCGACTGTCTCTTTCTATTTGTACAAAGTGAGTCAACTCCTCCCACCATATCCCTCGCCGAGAAGATTCGAAACAGTCTGAAAAACAGGCGTTTTGCACCCACCAGACACACTCATTGGCCGCCTACACATCTGGAGCTATTTAGAGGCTTTTAGTCATCTGGACTTAGCTCCTTTCAATGGGCTTCTACAAGGTTCTTCTCGAGAAAGGAACGCAGGGGAGAGAAAGAATTGCACTCTCTGTTAACTTGATTAAACCATCAACCAACAAGAACAAACATCTGTTATGATCTCTCTCTCTCACACAATCGTCAGCCATAATTGATGAAGATCCAGTTGATATTTCAAAGTTGTGGTCCAGACCTGGCTTATCTATTTTGAAACCCATCTTTTTAACATTTTTACGTGACAAACAGCAGACTTTTGACCGTAATTTCAAAGAACCGGTTGCTGGTTTTCACAACTTTTGCTCGGACCCACTCCAGCTGTTTAGATTTCTATTTCCTTTGATTGCAAAATACAAACTCAAAGCGAAAGATCGGCCGTTTCGAAGTGTTGGCTCGGACGAAGAAAGTGTGAGAAGGAATTTTGTTTGTTTCCCTCTGATCTTAGTTAGTTTCAAGCCGAACTTCCTCTGATGGTAATTGGAAGAAGAAAAAAATGTTTGTTTTGCTCAAGACTGATCTTCTGACCTCCGCGAGCTTCACGAATGGCTTTAGCTGTTGCAAATTGAAAAACGAGAAGGTCTTTTTGCTCGAGTATCTTGCAGGATCTCGAAATTCAATAACCAAACTATTCGGCTTAAATGCTCTAATTTGAAACTAAATTTAGGTTTTTGACCTTTTAGAGCTAATTGAGTTTCTTCTTTCGACCTTTTTTGGTTTTCTAGGGGCTGTATTATCCAAATGAGACTCCAGAAGGATTTGTGATCACCGGAAGGAGAAGCTTCATTTGAGTTTTCAAGTAGTCATTCACGTGATAGTTTGCGTAGGCGAGAGAGCTCGAGGAGCTGTTCAAAAATCAAACAGTCCGAAATTATTTATAGTTTCAGTAGTTGTGAGAGCTATCGTCCAGCTCTGCCAGATGCTTTTTTTGTGAAACTTTCTCTCTCAAGTATCCCCTCTCTTTCGCCGACTCGCCTCTTTCCGTTCAATAGATTTATTTGAACCCTTTTTGTACAAACACAAAGGACTTCGAAAGAAGCAGAAATATGGCAAAAGACAAGCATTTTCATAAAATGCACCCAGGTTTTTTGTTGACAAGAAAGGGGGCTGATCACAGGAGGAGCTGAGCAATTAGAGGCGAAGAAAATCAGAGACTAGATATATTGGGGAACTTCTTGACCAGTTAGCAGGCGGAACATCGACGTTGGCATTGTCTTCATGTGGATTTCGCCGATCGCCGTCGCCAACATGTTGACGATTCGATCATGGGCCACCGCCACTACCGACTGGCCGTTGATCTCAATTATTCGATGACCCACTCGGATTCCTCCGCGTTCTGCTATTCCACCTGCAATTTTATTGATTTATCAGATTATTGATAAGCAGTTGATGCCTTCAGAAGTTAGACTACCGTACTATCGAAGTCTCTCTCTGGACTTTTTAAACCAAAAGTTTGCGAAATTTCCAAAAAATTGCCAAAAGCGCCTGAGGCTCTCCCTTATTCCCACAGAATTGGGACAAAATGGATGGAATGGCAGTCATAAAGAGATGGAATCCACCTTTTTAAACGTGTAATTTTGGTGGGAAGATTACGGTGTCATTAGGAGTCAAACTGACCTCGTAAAAGTGAACAAATGACGCCGTTTTGAACGGAGAAACCGAGTTGATATTTTGTATCTGGCCGTCGTATTCTCACTTCGACCACAGGAGGCGTCGAGACGACTGTCAATCTGACAGCTGTGGCTGATCTAAACTTCTTTTTTGTCTTTCTTCAAAATAGAGACAAACTTGACATTTTTGATGTTGGTTTGAGCTGCGGAAAGGGGCAATCCAACCAGGGAAATACCGTTTATGTTGATGATTTGATCGCCAACATTTAGGTGATTTGAGCGAGCGGCAGGACCTGTAGGATTCATATGTGCCAAGACTACGGTAGGCAGCATTGATCCCCAACCACTTTCCACCTGGAAATTGCTTTAGAAAGGAAGAAGGTCCTACCACAACGATTCCTAAAGCTTCGCCGTTTTTTTTGGGAACAACCACATCTTTTTGAGTCTCTTTCCGGGCAAACATCTCCAATTCGTCTCCCATCAATTCCTGTGAATTCAGAACTTCCTAAATGAATGAAGAATGAAGACGGAATAATTGGCTCAGACCTGGTAGTCAATTTGACGAAGATAAGAGGGATCGTCGATGCCGTTAGCTCGAAGGAATTCCACATAGGCGACTTGGAAAGCTTGGCCAATCGACTGCGCGATGAAGGAGGCCTCCTCCGATTCGAAGACGTGGCAGATCACTTTCGGCTGTCTCTTCACTCCCTCAATCCTGAAATTCGATAAGTTTATATCGACTCTAGAAAGTCAAATTTCATTGGGCGATCATTGAACTTTAAAAGCGAATTCGAGGAAATTTGAATATTCTGATTTGAGAACAAAGAAGATAAAACCGACTGATTGCATTGTTCATCGCTGTCGGAGGTGGACATCCTCCTGGCCATGAGGACGACGAGATCGCCGATGTCTGCGATGTAGGAGATGGTTCTCAGGGCGTGATCCATCAGAATATCCTAGATTTACTCTTATATTTCAAACACAAAAAAAGAACAAATTCAAAATTAGACAAAGCAACAGGAACATAGGAGGACGACATAAAAACTAACCTGACGGACGTCGGTTTCGGAGATTCTCTGAAAAACAGAGGTGAACAGAGGGAAAACGGGGACAGGAGATTTTGAAAGGAATGAAAGGACTCACTTGAAGATCTGTATTTAGAACCATTATCTTTTCGGTGGAAATGAAGAGATCGATCTCGGTTGAGGGCTGAATCTCTCCGTCGGGAGCTTTGACTCTGGCGACAGCTTCTTGCGCTTGGTGCATCCTGGCTGCTTTGCTGCTCCTCGTCTCACAAATCATCTGAGTCGATCCGAGATATCTCGCTCGGAAGAGAACTCCTTCGATCAGGACGGCCGGCTCATGGACCAAAGCTGGAAAAGGCCGCCATTAACGACAAGAAGAAGACCTTGGGAGGAACATAGAAAAGGGACGAACGCAAAATGTGACAAAACTCTTAGAGACACACGGAGTGCAAGAAATAGAGAGAGAGGACAGAAATCGAAAGGAAGCCTCACGTGACACCTACCGATATTCTCTACTGGATTGCTGGAGCCAGAGGGACTTTCTTCGGCTGAGAGAAAGACAATTTGATAGAGACACGGACAGTTAGAGGAGAATTCTCTCTCTCATTCGAGAGAGACTAACAAAGAGAGTAAAACTTACTGTCTTTGCTGTTCTTCTTCTTGGGCATTTGATGTCCAATTTGGTCGTCGCTTCCACCAGCTATGAGACGATCCGTCTCCCGTTCTTCTTCGTTTTGTTCCGGTTCCGGCATGAACTCGACGTCGTTCTGAAATAAGCTCTTCGTTCGTCCGGCGAAAATTGGCAAAAAGTTCTCCAAGTTAATTACCTGCTGTTGAGCCGCCGCCTCATCTCTTTTTAGTCGTTTCATGTAGGAATCTCTGAGGACCCAAACTGGCTCATCGTCGTTCTCTTTGTTCTCTTCTGGCCAATCCGAATTCGACGTCGACGGCTGAAAGAGATCTCATTGGAGTAGAAAAGTAGTAAAACTCACAGCGCTGGTCTTCCTATGGACTGGATGAGAAGGCGGCGGGGGAGGGGCTAAGCCCATTCCTGTAGGAGCTGGAGCTTCGACAACCGGTGGCTGAGAGGGTAAAAAAGAAGCTAATTCATCAGAAAAAGTAGCTGTCGACCCATTGGTAAACGCTGACTGTTGCTGGCCAAAAGGATTGACGAATTGAGTTGGGAAAGACATCGGCTGTTGAGGCGCTTGGAATGGAAACGCCGGCTATAAACAACAATTTTTTGACCTCTGTTTATGGACCGAAAAGCCACTCATTTGCCCCATACGAACCTGAGCCTGCTGGGGAAGAGTAGTGATGGCTGGGCCAGTAGTTGGACCCGATTCTGGCAGATTGAAAGAGGATCTCAACTGATTCAACGTCTGTTTCGGTGGAGTTGCTTCCTTCTCAACTACCGGTGCTGTATACGGTAATCCGCTCTGAAAAGTCTCGGTTTAAAGCGGCTAAAATGGAAGGTAAAGGGTAACACAGCACAAAGGGTCACAACACGGTTTTTACACTGACTGGAAGGGACGAACATCTCATCTCTCGAATTGGGAGTATCCAAAATAGATTGAGAGATGGGATATTTAGCTAACCCGAACACAGCACAACGTCAATTTCGCGGCAGGACCTGATTACTGTAGTCGGGAGCAAAATTGAAGGCGAATTGATCGGCTGTCTGAGCTGATTCCCCAATGAGATCAGCCAATTCTCGATCGTCAATCTGTAGAGAAAAAAGATCATTTTGCCCCTCGGAAGGATTGCATGGCGCTTTCTCTCGCAATCTTCGTTGAATAATTGCCGTCCGAAGCGTCAATTTCCAATTCATTAAATGGCTCTCTTGACGGCCTCCGAGACGAAAAGACAAACCTTTTTGATGTTTTTGTTTTGTGACCTTCGGGAGATCTCCTTCTCGATCTCGGACATCTGCTTTCGAATCAAACTGGCCGTCTTCTCGTCTTCCGAAATGGATGGAACTCGTTCCGGCGTCGTTCGAGCATCGTCTCTCGTCTATAATGGATTGATGCCCGACAGATGGCTGAACAAACCTTGACAGATGATGTCCGACTACGAGAGCCTGGAGAACATGTCGAGTCGTCTGAAAGACGCATGGTTTGCTCAATCACACCCTAATTGGCTCCACTCGTTAGGCCCAGACAAAACCTTATAAGCCAGGCAGAGTGAGGGCCACAAAGACACTTCCAAGAACCTCAAACTTTTAGGGAAGTTTTCTTTCTTTTGAAATTATACTGTCTCTTGAGCTTATGGGACGAAAAGAGACAGATGAAGCTTTTAAGAAAGGGGAAAGTGAGAGAACTTTTAGGATCTAGGAGCCTTTGGGAGATACAAAGATTACTGTATCCAAGACTGCTTTGGCTTATTCCACGCAGATTTTCGATTGAAAAATGCCTCCTTCCTGAGATCTCCGCAATAAGATTAAATATCCCTGTTAATCTTTTATTTTTAAAGCCATTTCGTCGCGTTCAGTGAGTTGGAAGTGTTGAAATCTGGATTTTCGCTGGGAAAATTTAGCAACAATAGCCTTCGATATCTGTTCTTTTCCTCAAAAAGAGAATAGGTTCTTTCTTTGAGAAGGGGATTGTCACATTTTCCGAAAATTATGCTTTTTTTTCTCCCTGCGACTCGCCGTTGCTTAGCATCGTCGTGTGAAAAAGAACCCGAGTTACGTCTAGAAACGCGTTAATCCCAAATCCTCTCTCCTCGGAAGATCAATGCTCATAAACTTGTTTCGCACCCCCTCCTTCCCTCCTCCTTGGAGCCCCGGTAAACAAAGAGCCCCGTGGCTAATTAGGCTAAGCGCATTGCATTACTGAAACTTCGGGGAATCAATTTCATGTCTTTCGACATTTTTTGGAGGGGAAAGCGCTGCACTTTGAGCCGGAGGATCGACTTGCGAAACTTCTAGACATCTATCAAACCGGCGGAGAGACTCTTTTTTGAGCAACAGCTGGTCAAAGTGGAGGATTTTCTCTCATCGACTAGGAATTCGATCGTTTTTGAAGTTTCAAAGAAATATCCCGAGGATAAATGTACGCGGAACCTACAGGAATCCAGAATATTTGAGTATTTTTCTATTGTCCCTCGGCCTATCATGTGTCTTCCTAGAGAATTCTGATCGGTTTTTGAACTCATTTGGGAGGGAGGCCATCAAAGATCTCGATCGACCCGGAATGCAGGATAATTTCGCTTTTCTTTCGTCCTTTTCCAGCCTATCAAGTGTCTCTCGAGGATTTCGCCCTCTAATTACTCGAAAAAAAAGACAGATTCTCACGCAAAATGACTCGATTTCCAGGAATTTACAAAGTAATCCGTCTCTATCACTTTTTTACGAGTTAAAATGGGTTGATTAAGCCTCTCCCGGGAAATCGGGCTTAATTATAAACTTTTGGCTGACTTTCTTCTCTCCTGCGTCCTCTACAATAATCCAAGCGGAGCTTTTTTTAAATTTAAAATGAGAGGATTGAAAAACAGAAAGCCGAACAATTTGGCTAACTATCATTCCCAATGAATAGTTGTTTTGCAGGAGGGAGAGTCTATTGACAAGATGAGAGAGAAAGAGAGCTTCCAAAAAATGAAACATAAGTGTTTGAGCAGTCCCTCCGACCGAAAGAACTTGTTTTGATGATGGATCAGTCGAATATCTTATGCATGTCTTAGGTGTCACTGAATTAATGGCTTCCCCTTGTCCCGACGACTCGCCACATTAAAAAACTTGCCAGATAAGGGGATCGAATGTCAATCAGCCCACGTGTAATACACGAACTGCAAGCTAATCTTTCAGCTGAGAGGGAGAGGGGAAGAGAACTTTCGCCAGAAGAATGGGGAGAAACGACTCACCAGGAGAGACTGGTCGACACTTTTCAGGAGAACTCTCTTCTGAGCTGGATTGCGGCAGAATTGGAGCTACAGTAGCCGTAGGAATCTGAAATTTCATTTCATCTTTGGAGCCTACAGTAGCCGTTTTTGACCGGAAATTGGACGTCCCGCTATGATGGATGATTCATTTCCCCCCAAAAAAAGCCAACTAACCTCATGGTGGCCATTTTCGGAAATTGAACTATTTTTCATCGCGGAGACAGCTTCATTTAGACTACTATCCTGACTGGCCTAAAGAGAGAGGAATCAGCTGGAAAAAAGAGAATCAAATCACTTGGCTGGATGGTCGGACTGGCATCGGAGCAGCAAAGGGCATGGGGAATGGCATTGTCTGTCCGTACTGGCTGGCCATCATCATTTGTTGGAAATATTGTTGCATCATTTCTTGATATTGAGCAGGGGAGAACATGAAGGGTTGGGGTTGAGCGGTTGGAGGAGCTGGAGACGACGACTCTTGAGGTTGTTGCGGCATGAAGGGGGACATAAATGGGTTGGCAAAGAACGGCAAACCCGGGTGCATTGCTGGAACAAAGATTTTTATTTGTTTTCTGACTTATAGAACGTACGATATTGGAGACCTTGAGCTGCCTCTGGGGCTACAGGAGGGGTATAAGAGGCATTTGGAGAGGCCATACCCCGGTCTGACACCTCCGGCGAGGCATTACTCGCCGACATTCCTGAAAATATTTTGTCTTTTCGCTTTTTAGAGACAAATCAAGAGATTTCTAGAGAGAATCAAAGAGAACGAGGAGATTTTGGCCAGGAGATTGACCTTAAAATCAATTGGTTGGTCGGTCGGAGCCCCGAGAGACGTCCTCCTCGCAGGCGTGAAATTATTTAATTGAAAATTGAAATCGATGTCCTGGATAGGAAGATGGCCACTGCGTCTCTGATGAAGCCGATGAGCCAATGCAGCACGCCCCCGACCGCTTCGCAAGCAATTTAGCCATTGGGCGCGTTTTCTGTTCCAAAAGGGGTTAGAGGTCATCGTTTCTGCCTTTTTTCTCCCAATTTCTCTGATAAAATCATCTTCTTTTTAGAAATTCTCTTCTAACAACTTTTTTCCTTCAAGTCTCTTCAAGGATCAGCCGATTGGAATTTATGGATGGAGAGAGACAATGACGCTGTGGCGATGGCCATGCTTGCCATGGCTGAAACCTTTCGGACTGTAACCCCTTCCCCGAAGATTAAAGTCGCCATCAAATGCGCCAGGGTTAGTCTCTTTTTGGAAGTCTACTAGCCAACCAAAACCTCATTCATTCTCTCAAGAGATCTAACAAAGGGATGTGGCAAACGCGAGTCGTTCGGTAGAACTCAAAAAACAATCACCTATCAGACCAGCGCCTTATATTTAAATATCTTTTGGATTTATTCTTACAAGGAAGCCAAAAAGGAAGGTTTCCAGAGATTTCATAAGCTCTTTCATTAGACCTCAACAGTACAGTAGATCGGCTAAGCAGGCCTTCCTCGGCTAGAAACTTTGCCATTTCTGGATAGTTGTGAAACTAGACTAACCCAGAGTAAAGACATTTTCGAATCTTCTCGAATTTTTTCGAATAAAAATCGGAAAATTTGAGTATGTAAATTCAGTGAAGAGCAACTTGACTCCTTTTCGAGTTGTCGGAGACTTTGATTCTCTCTTTTTCTAAAATTGATCTTTCAGGGAGCTCAAAAACTTCCAAATCTTTCGGCACACGTCTCAGCCCATGTGAATCTGCAACTCGGAAAGATATTAATCAGCTATACGGAGGATTATGAGCTGGCCAGGGAGAGTCTCGAACTGGCTGTAAGTTTTCCTTTTTTCTTCCTCTGGTGTTACGGCAGTTTTCAGTATGATAAATTGCAAGCTTTTGGAGATTATATGGAGGGATTTCGGTTGGAAGCAGTTCAGCTTCTCTGCGAGGTTTACGTTCATGGTAATTTCCAAAGAAATCTTATTTTAAAACAATTAGGCGTCCCAACGCAGGCCAATTCTATCAGAGTTTGTAATTTGATCCGAGCCGAACTGCCTTTTGTCAAGCATAATCCAACAATGTTTTCGAAATTTCTCTTTTATTTCATCGTGAGTTGAGAGTCTTTTCATCTAACGATCCCCCAGGAAGCTTCTTGCAACACGGGATCGATAGGTCAAGCTGTGGAGTGCTGTGATTTGGGGATGAATACCTTCCGAGGAAAGGACCTCCCTCTCGAATTATATTTCCGAATCACAAAAGCTTTGGTTTGTTTTCTTTCTTTTGGAAAATAAGGACACTTTTAAAGGTAATTATGAGGCATAAAGAGGATTTTGTGGACGAAGACGAGCACGAAATGATCACCAAAATGATCTCTGCGTTGGAGCCCAAGTCCTACCATGCCCTCAATCTCCAACTCTTCTATGATTCCATCCAAGTTGTCACTCTTCTTCACGAGGGAAAGGTTTGTTCATTCGAAAGAATCCAGACAAATCCCTTTTTTAGACACGATCAGTGCGCATGCTGCTTCGAAGTATCCAACTGGAATGCACAGACTTGGTCAAATATGGCAATACTGTCCCAGGAATTCGGTAGTTCTCCCCTTTTTCCCATTGAAATCGCTTCAGATGGATTGATCCAACAGCTTTGACGGCCTTCACCTGTTGTCTGACGATGGCTAGCTCCTCCTACCAGACGTCTCTCGAGCGATGTAACAAATATTTTGGGCTGGTTGTCCGCCATGTAAATGACTATTTGACCAGGGTTTGGATTCGATCGATATCCATAAAATCTAGTTTAGGCGGCGAAAGTACCAACCGAATACGGAGGGCTGAGGTCTGTTCAAAGGACGAGGATGATCGCCAATGAATTCGGCGCTCAGAATCAGATTTTGGCTTGCAAGCCGGCCGACGCTCTTAATAATGTCAGTTCTCCGGCTGGGAAGATTAATCAACGGAATTTCAGATGAAAGACATGATGCTGTTTTTGTCCAAATTGGGCAACAACTGCGTTCTCCTCAGCGAGTTCAACCCCATCTGTCAGAATCTCCTTGTCAGTTTTGAACTTTTTTCTTTTGAACCGAACAGCCCAGAGTTTGCGAAGCGGCTTGTTTCTTTGGGCATTTTTTGGAAATAAAAATCACTTTTAGGGTCTTCACTGCATCTACTTGAGAGACTACGAGAAGGCAGAAAGACATTTTCGAGCGGCTTTAGATATTTTGGGTCCTACGAACAAAAACGCGTATTGTCTTGTAAATACGAATCTTTCCCTTCTTTATCTCCAACAATGCAAACACGCTGAGTATTATTCTGTCGCTGAGTTGTAAGTTTCTCTCTCTCTTTTGCCAATTGGGAGCTTCAGATTGACGCCAAATCGAGTGGATCGTTGCACGATGATAGTGAAAGCGAATGTCAAATTTACCCAAGCTTTCCATGCTTTTCTTCTGAAACGAACAGAGGAGTTTAGGTGAATTTTATTCCAAAAAAGAAGGAAACGAAAGAGATTCAGACAAACGTCGGAAGATGCGTTGAATATAGCCAAATCGGAGGATATTTTCCGCCTCCACAATCTCATAATCATCCTCTGTTCGCAATTCTTCGCTGTCAGTGAAGATGTCAGTTTTTTTCTTTTTCTTCTTTTACCCCGTTTTTAGGCGTTGATTACTTGTATAAATTGGGGCCAAAAAGGCTTCGACCATATGATGCTCTGCTGGGCTCACGACTGTTTAGCCAGTACGTTCTGCAGTTCCCTCTCCTCTAAAGTCTGTTTAGGATTGAAAAGAAGCAAAGGAGAAGATGCCTCCGAATCGGAATTCTTGGCCAACGAAGCCAGGAAGCTCATCTCTGTGGATTATATCAAAAAGATTCACGAGGAGAATCCAGCCCATGGACTCGTTGGGGTTTGTTTTTTTTTTTTGGAGAAAAGAGTTGGCCAGAAAATTGGTAATTAGTTCTGGTTCCTGGGATACTCAGGTTTACTGCAAATTGCCTCTAGGCTCCTTGGTCTGTTGAGCTTACCGGCGAAAGACAAAAAGCCTTTGTTAATTAAAAAGAGAAGAGTTTGAGTTGGCGATGAGATTTAGGAAAATCTGATAGAAGAAATACGACAAATTAGCCTTGGGTCCTTACTGTAGTTATTACTCTCCCCGCCATCCAGCAGACTGAAAAAAAGACAAAAAACCAGCCAACTTTTGTTCATCTTTGAAGAAGCGTTCAACTTGAAATATGGCATCATTTTTATAAAAGAGATATTTGGAATCTCTTTCCCCCCAGCTGAAATTCTTTTTTCCTTCTAAAGTTAGAACGAGGGCTTTCAAATCTCTTTCCCAGTTCCATAAAATTCCCATTGTTTGAGCCTGGGTTCCTGATTGCCCGAGAAAACGGCTGACGAGGTTCATTTTTTTGAAAAGTTTTACAACCTGAATCTCAGGAGTCAATTATCCCACGTGTGACTGCCGTTCTGTCTAAGAATAGATTCGAGACTACTGTAGTTGAAAGAATTCAAAAGATTCAAATTATTTCCTCTAAAATTCCACAGTAATCCGAGGCTCCAAATAGTAATTTGACTGCAAAATCTGAAGAGAATTCCCTCTCTTGGAGGTAACACAATCCGACCTGAGAAGTTCTCACTCTTAGCATTCTCTCTTCTTTACTTTATCAATCCGTTTCAGTGGTTTGAAGGCGACCCTCTCGACCACTGCTGACCTTCATGGTTTTTGTTTTCCAACGGGTATTTTTCTAATAAATGGTATTCCTATAATTTGTTTGATCTCGGATATTCCACGCATCGTCTCTGATGTATCTTCTTCCTAATAAAGATGCCGCCTCAATTTTCTCTCTGCTCGTTTGCCGGGCCAATTAGGTCGGCGACCTCTAACATCTGACACCCTTTTTCGTCATTTTTTAGCCAGCTAACAGACAGAGACTTTATTCGAGAAACATTTTGCAACAAAGAGAGCGAGAGTCAATGCGAGTATTAATGAGATCACCAAGCCGAAATCGGACCGCAATAGGAGAGCAGATCCGTGATGGAGCAGCCGACTTCGCAGCAAATCGACTGTAGCTGGCGGATCGACGGAGCTACCAGAGCACGTTGTCCTGCAATTTGGCGTTGTCATAAACAAAGAACGGAAGTGAAGTTGTCTCAAAACAAAATCCCCCTACCTCGAGTGAAGGAAGAGATCTCACGCTTCCTCCGACGCATGGAACAAGCCATCGACCAAGCCATTGTGAATGAGCTTCCGCCTGGCGGACACATCCTAAGACGATCTTCATCTGGAAAAAGAAGCTCTTATTTCCTGTGTCTGGTCACAATAAATCCTTCTTCCTATCTGCTAGAAAAAAAACAGAAAGGAAATTGGATTCTCATGTCTTCGTCTACATTTTTCTCCTTCCTCAAGTACACAATTTGCAGGCAAATGTTCTCTCTCTCTCTCTCTCATCAATGGCAAATAATCAACTGATGGAGGGTGAAGGAATTCGCCCTGATTGCCTTTCAGAAATCATCAAAAATCTCTTCTCTTTCAGATTACTGTCTCTCCCGGGGAATTGAAAGAGTTCAGAGAAAAAAGTTCTTCCAATTTTCGTTTTGAGTGGGTCGTTTTGTGATTAAATTCACTTTGCAAAGCGCGTTCTCTTGACGGAATCATGAGACTGAATTCCCTGACCTTCCCGGGTTTTTCCCACGAGTTTTGAGTCATTTCCTGCTGTTTGACGACGCATTTTTGTGCTCAAAAGTCGCTTGGATAGATAGTAAAGAGACTAAAACTAAAGTCACAAAACATGGCTATAAAATGAAGTCATAGATGTTTTGTTGGCTGCCGGCTTTTGGAATTGAAAGCCATTAGAGGGAGGGGAGGATGATCTTTTATTTAAACAACCAACTGACCTTGATGACTGAAGGGCACCAGGACCAACGGGAGAAGAAGTAGCAGCAGTTGGCGATGCATTTCTCCACTCTCTGTCTACGGAATGAAGTCTCCGCCTCTCTTTTCTGCCAGGTAAAGGCTGTGGGCGGAGAGACTCCGCCCCCTATTGGGAGCCAGGATTTGGACCAACAGAGCCAAGAGAAGGATGAAAGGATTCAGAATTATTGCCAGTTGATGCCATGGCGGGGGTGATTTTATGGGATTCGAAAGGTCTAATGGATTCGGAAGGTTGTCTGAGATTATTCTGGGATCTTCTCCTAACATTTAGAAGCGAAAAAATGACTTTTATAATTGGAAAGTGGATAGAAATATTCCCTCAAAATTACCGATAGAATTGGCCCAAAAGTGTCTCCAAAGGTCTCCGTCATCGAGGCTAATTTCTTCCGGAGATCTCAGCTCTACTCTCTGACAGCCTTCTGGACTCTTTTTCGTGAATTTCCGAGTACAAATTATTGGGAAATTTCCAATCTTCTCGCTGTCGGAGTAGCCAGCCAAGGTCGTAAATCAAAAAGTCGGAGGAGTTGGAAAAATAATATTCAATTTCAAAGTTGAAATTCAAAAATGTTATTTAATGATTCGAATTCTAAGAATAATCTGTCCTTCTCCTACGATTTTCCACTTCAAACTGACACCAAGAAGAAGAAATTTTTTGGATGATGATGAAAAATCCGAAAAAAGAATAATTTAAGCTCGTGATTTTTGTAATTAATTAGACTCTTTGAAGACCACACAGGAAATGAGCGGCTGGGAAAGAAGTTCGCTCTTTCGTCAGTCGACCTCCCACGATGGCTTCTTCCTCGATTGCAGCCGATCATCTCAGTTTGCTTTAACTTCGGAAAAAGGAAAAGATAAAAAGAGACAAAGCGACCACTTCGAAAGATTAGAATCCCTAATTCTCTTTGTCTTTTGAGGGAGGGAGAAGCATTTTCTCCTTCTTGATTATTCAAATATTCCATTGTCCTTCCTCTCCTCCAAACGAGCTATGATCACAACAAGAGAAAGGCGGACTTTTTTTTATTCAAAATGGAATTTCTTTTGAAATCGTCACCAAGGAGACTCCAATCAGTGTGATACTGTAGGCCAAACCCAGGAATATCAGATTGCGACGACCCTGGAAGTTTCTTTTTTAAAAGAGGAGGAAGGGAAATACCGTAATCTCGTGGAAATAGACGACGCTCCAGAGAGAAACAACAAGGCCTGGAGCCATGGCGATCAGAGGATAGGCGACAGTCGGTGAGAGGAGCTCATTTGCAACGAAGAAACAAGTAATTCCAAGGCCGAAGAGAATTCCTCCAAAAATTGAGCGAATCGATAGGAGGCCGTCGATGAGTGGATCCTCCTGGTGCAGGACACTGTAGACGATGAGGATTATAAGCGAAGTCACAAAAACACCCAAGAAAAAGGGCAACACATAGGGGAGACCGGAGGAAGGCGCTCCTGGGAAAAGCGTCGTGTTATGACTCTCAAAAGCGGAAGATAGGGGGAGCGAGGAAATACCTGGATGAAGGTGACTGGAGTACAAAGCGAACCATAGAAGAAACCACTGATGAGGGCGAAGAGCAAGAAACTGAAAACCTCGATTAGGCCAAATAAGCCCTTGGCTCAATTGGAATGTTGCGCCAAGAGGAGGCCAACATTCCTACAGTCGAAGGGGTCCCAAAGAAATAGCCTCTCATTCCAAACAAACGAACAGGTAGTCAGAGCTCTGCAATAATCTAAAGTCTATCAAAAAGAGAGCAAAATAATTGGATATTTGAACTGCGTGGGTGGGTTTCTAAATTTTGTTAAAAAGTTAATGCGTTCTCCCGAGGTTTTCTTATTCTTTGCTCGTCTTGCTAACTGCTAGTGATTGTCGCTTAAACTATATAATTTACAGCGAAAAAAGTCGATCTCCACCAAAATGACGAAATTCTGCCACGTGAGAATTCTCTTTCGGTAACTGAGGAAAAACTAAAGTAAGCCAACCCTGGAAAGAGAGATTTTTCAAGGAAAAATATCAATTCTTGTTTTGGAAAGAAGAGTTTCCTCTAAACCTACAGTAGTTTGGTTTTGAATGAGATTTGTTGGTTCGGTTGATCGTTTTCTTCCTCATCTTCAATAGCCGTTTTTTCCTTTTCTTCGATATCAATGCTTCCCTTTCTTCCCTCCGGATTGCTCTTCACAAAAATATAGAAAACGGCCCTAAAAATGACTTGCAGTCATGAAACTCGAAGAGTTTACCCAAGAATGAGAAGCCCAATTCCGATGTAATTGAGCAAAATACTGGCTGGTTCAGCCTTTGGAACTCCAAAAAGTCCATATCTAAATCGAATTTTCTATTTTTTTTAAACGAGGAAAATGCCTGGAAGTAGCCCATCCAGTGAGACAAGACATCTAAAATTTGATTCAAATCTTCAAAGAGAATTACCGTATTCCAGACCAACATTCCCAGAGCCATTCCCAGTCGGTTCATTATTTGGATCGCGAAGGCATTGGCTGCAAATGTGATGGCTGCTTTCCCAGCTCAAACCTATACACCAAATGAATCCGCCCAGCATAGCCAAAGGATAAAGTTGAGGAAATCCTTGGATCGCATGAACTACAATCGCCACCAAAAGAGCTCCAATCGAAAGAAAGAATTGAACAACAAATCCTGAAAAGCCTCTCTCTCGGCGGGCATAAATTGTCCCAGGTGCAACGAGTACTGTACTGGCTGCTGGTGTTGTCGAAGATTATCAGAAACCTGTTGGTAAAAGTTCTTGCGTGAGATGGGCCTATTTCAGAGGGGAAGCCAAAACATCTCATTTAAGGGGGAATTTCCTCCAAGAAATGGGGAGTCCAGGGAACCGACAATCACTTGTTTATTTGATCAATCTGCCACTGATAGAGGGAGGAACTCTTTTTTTGTACACAAAACTACTCTCTCAAGAGTGGCTTTATTCGTCCAGGGATTTCCATAAAGTGTGGCTTCTTTTATGTTTATTGCCTGGATTTTCTGGCATTTCGAAGGCTCAGCCAGCCGAATTAGAGTCTGGGAAATGGAAAGGATCTGAATCTCAAATAGCTTGGGAATAGCTAGGAGAAGATTCTTACTGTAGTTCTCCACCTTATTTGAATTAAGAAACAACACAAAGATCTCACCGTCCGATGGAGGCGACTTTTTGATGGGAACAAAGACAGATCCAAAACAAACGGCGGCCACGAGGGCAGCTCCCAATCCAGCCAGCATTCTGAAAAAATATGAGTTCTCAACCAAAACAAGGGAAGGAACTGTCTGATGGGCGGAGTCCCGGTACACCCAACTCCATCAATTTCCATTTTGGCCGATGTTTGAATTCGCTCTCTCTCTCCTACAGTAGCATTTTGGAGGATGGATGATGGCCTCCGCGAGAGCCATCAAATCAAGCTGATTTATGAAGCAATTTCAAAGCTCATCACCTTGACTCCGCCCTTTCTGTAGTCAAAAAGCTGTGGTGAGTCAAACTATCAACAAACCAACAACTGGTTCGACACCTTTTCCAACTAACTTCTCCCATTCGCTTCATTAAACCATCTGACTCCAACAGATCGAATCTTCTCCAAAGTTGTAGGTTTTAATCTCCTCTATTATTGTTTAGATCAAATTTATAAAAGTCTGTCGTCTCTTGTTAGAAGCTAAAAAGAGAGCTGGTTCTTCAAAGCATAAAAGCGAGTGGGAGCGCTTGTCCAAATAAACCAAAGGAGTTGTCAGTTTTGAGGTGTAGGACTTATAAAGATTCATAATGTTTGTTCCTTTCTTTTGGGGCTACTGTAGAATTGTCTCAAGACTATTTTCGAACGGCGGCTTGTTCAAAAAGAATAACAAGATGATGTTTTGGCAATGAAATCTCAGCCGCCTGTCATGGCCTCGAGGCTTTTTATTTGTAAACTTGAAGACACATAGACACGTCATTTTGTGGCGCCCCCGGTCATTTTCGATGGGAGTTTTTGGCCGAATAAAAGCCGGCAAAAATCGGTCGATTGAACTCGGTGCAATCGCTTAATACTTACGCAAAACGACCCCCTCTTTCTCATGGAAATTTCATTCACGTGGCTTGGGAATGAACCCCCTTTTGATCCCCCTATCTACTCTGATTCATTGGAGAAATTATCCCCCTTACAAGATGCCGTTTCGTGAAATTATCCTAAAATTTCATCCAGCCATGTGTTTACCCAAAACGGTTCGATCCCCTCATCGCTGCCTACCGTATTCCTCCCATATTCATTGAAAGTCAGCGCAATTCGCCTTCCAAAATGGGAATCTTTTTGCGAATTTCTAATTTTCAGAAAGATGTTGAAGAAGCTGGGAATCGGAGAGTCCAAGCCGAAGCAAAAGGTCAAATTCGTTCGAACTCCCTCCTCCAGGTAATCACGAATCCGCTAATCCTTTTGTAGCTGTTTTTGATCCACATTCGCTGACATTTGAAAGTGAAATAACAAAACTAATGAACAATCTAAACGGAGGATCAAACTACCGATTACTGTAGCTATATTTTTGTTGCAAACATCCTGAGATCAGAGTAAAATAAGAAAAGAGGAGAGTTGACTTGAGTTCATTAGGAAAAAAACTGGAAGAGGAAATCGTTTGGTTGATCTTGAGTACTGTAGTTAAGGCAGATCATTTGAAATAGGTTAACCCTCTTGAAATCCGCTCGATCCTGTCGATTCTTAAAGAGATTTATCCTCAAAGAAATCTTGAATGGAAGCTACAGTAGTCGTTTGCTCTCCGATCGCCTTGTTGGATTATAAATGCTTATGAAAGTTCAGAGAGCACGAGTTGGAGCTCCTTATTTGGCTAATTATGCTCGCAATTGGAGCAATTTCTTGGCACTTTGCCCCACTTAGCGCAGAGTCGAGGTCTCTTCAGGTCGGAAGAAAGTCCCGACGGAGTTGTCTCCCCGGAAGCAATTGAATAATTCTCTCAGAGTTTTTGTCATCTCTCTCTCTCCCGATTGACTTCTCGCGCCTCACTAACTCTTCGAAATTCGCTCGGAGGGCCGGCATTTCCGGCCTGGCCATTGTCAAAGATGCGCGAGGCACCAGGAGTCGATGTGTCTGCTCTCCTCGTAACTCCATTAGCCAGCAGCGGGCGCGTTGCGGTTCGCGATGCGGCTCTCGCTGAAGCCACCAGCCGGCTGTCAGCTCATTGATTGCTTATCCCGCACCTGAATGGGATATAGCTGAAGGGGGGTCAGTCGGTCGCTTGACCCCGAGTTGGACAACTCGATTTATTCTTGATTTTCCTTTTAGAATTTATTATCCTTTGGCCGTTTTTATCAATTTTTAATACTTTTTTCATCAATTTCTTCCAATTTTCACAGCCTTTGACTCAAAATTCTTCAAAAAAGCTGCTTGTTTTAGAAGAACTCGTCAGAAGTTCTAAACTTTTTGTATTTTCGTTGGAAATTATTGACGGAAGTCAGCTGGAATCTGAAAAATTCACTTTAAACTCTTTATTTTTTCCTTAAAATTCAATGTAATTTCGAATAAAATGACGATGAAAATAGCCAGAGGAGAGATTTATTTAGGATTTATTTACCTCCCTCTCCCCCACTCGATGAATATTCATCTCTTTCTGCTTCAAAACTGCCAATAAGATCTCAACAAATAAGACGGAGTTTTGACCTCTTTCAGCCATAATCCAATTGCTTCCTCTGCTCCAAGAGAATCGGCGTCGAATTTCATCCGTTTCTCGGATTTCCTCAAGAGAAATGGCAAAGAGCGAATTTGTTCACAAAGAGGGCCAAACAGCTGACTCTCCCCTGTTATTTTATGACGACCATTGGCGTTCTCACGGAATCTCTCTCTCTCTTTCGCTAATAGGCTACAATCAGAGAAACTTTCCTTCTTGTTTACGGGGGGAAAAAGTTCTTCCATCAATCTCTCTATAAGAAAGATTCTTGTCTATCCAATTCTAGAAGAAGGTTTGACTTTTATTCGCTTTCTCTAATTTTAGCTCGCTACTGGTTAGAAGACAGTTTCTTTCTTTCCGAAAATGTTGCAAAAATATTTCCGACCGATTGTTAGAGCACTTGAGAAGGACAGTTGGTTGCAAAATTGAAAGACTCTTGACTTTTATTGGTTTTTTCCGGTGGCGGAGAGACGAAAGAAGTCTTTTCTCCATTCACCCATTGCTTTTCTGCAAGATTAGAAAGTTTTGATTTGATTTGTGTCCTCCCAGATTGAAGCCGTCAATTGTCTCTCGACAAACAAAAAGAAAGAATCCCAACGCCCCCGTGTGTGTCCCCTTGCTCTCCACGGCGGATCGTCGGCTCGCTCTGTTTTCCCACAATCTCCAAAATATTGACGACTTCTCAGACATCTGGATTTGAACGGCATTTTACACTCTTTCTCCTCGCCTCGATAACGATTGATTTTCTTTGCGGATGGCCGAAAAATCCGATAGGTTTGGTGCTCCCCGTTTTCCTAATCTCTGATCGCTAATTATTAATAAATTAAGTGTCAGACCGACTTAGAATCCTTTTTGAATCATTCATCATCGCAAATTTACCGTAATTCAAGCACTTTTTCTAATACAAAACTTCTTGATTTTACGGCTTTCGATCTTCAAAAAGTTGTAGATTTTGATTTCCTCTATAAAGCGAGTCATCCAAAAGGTTAAAAAGAAATCGAGTATGGTATATTTAGAATATTTTCCGCTTGGTCTTCTGTAACTCGAAGCCTCACCTAACTGCTCATTTTAATGCTTTAATTTCTGCTTTTCTTTGCTTCTTCTTTTCAAAAAAGCAGATTTCAGGCGGGTCCCCACCCGGCCGATGGCCGCATTCCGTCGAAGGGTGAGTTGAGAGAAATCTCAGATATTCATTGTGTCTAAACCTCCCCCATGACATGTATCCCCCCAATTGGCTATTCAATGAATAAACAACGAAGGGAACATTTTGCAGGGTAGCGGGGACTCAGACTGGGATCACCACGATACGGACGATTTGCTCGATGTAGGAAATCGAGAAGGAGCTCGTCGAGATGCCGAAAGGCAGGCTCAACTTCAGCTCGAAAGAGCCAAATACAAGCCCGTCGCGTTTGCCGTTTGTACGAATGTCGACTTCGACGGCACAGTTGATGACGACTCACCCGTTCATGGAGCGGCCGTCAGCTTCAAAGCCAAAGACTTTCTTCATATTAAAGAGGTTCGTCTCTCTCTTTTTCTCGGCCATTAGTTTCCTATGAGATGGGTCGAGTTGTAGAAAAGGAAAAGGAGTAGGTAGAATGAAGGAGAAGAGAGGGGGAATATAGAAGCGAAGAGTGGCCATAAAGCCAGATCCAGACTGATCCTTCCGCCCTTTCGACTCCTTTTTTTGGGATAAATGTCTTCCGAAAGGGAAATTGCTTCAGCTCGGAGTAAAATCTCTTTCAGAAATACAACAATGATTGGTGGATTGGCCGTCTCGTAAAAGAAAACCATGATCTCGGCTTCATTCCAAGTCCTGTCAAATTGGAGTCTCTCCGACAGCAAGGAGTCAAAAGCGGCAAATTGTGAGTCGATTTTCCGCCAATTTCAAGAAATTACAGCAAACAATCAACTTCTACCTCGAATCTCGGCGCTTTGGACAACATGATGCCAAAGAGTGGATCGCGAAGTTCGTCTCCTCCAACACCAGCTGACGACGACGATCTGGCTCATCCAAAAATGAGTTCTATCGTGACGACTCCGCCGACTAAAGAAAAGAAAAAACTCATCTTCAAAAAGGTTTTTTTTGGTCTTTCCTCAAGGAATATGATTTTAGCAAGAAAATGTTCCTCCATACGACGTGGTTCCCTCAATGAGGCCAGTCGTCTTGGTTGGCCCATCTCTCAAGGGCTACGAGGTCACCGACATGATGCAAAAAGCTGTTTTCGACTATCTTAAGCATAGATTTGAGGGCAGGTTCGTCATTTTCCTCTGAATTTCTCAAAAATCGCTTTCTCTTCAAAGAAAGTTTCTTTAAATTTTGAAGTTTGATTCCTTTCTTTTGGGAGCATTGCGGTAATTTTCTGTTTTTCGTAGGATTTTCTCGGAAAAGTCGAATGTTCAGGATAATCATAACACGGGTAACTGCCGATATCTCCTTAGCCAAAAGGTCCCTGCTTAATAATCCGAGTAAAAGAGCTCTAATGGAACGAGCCAATTCGAGGACAAGCAATAGCTTAGGTGAGACTTTGAGATTCTCCCCTAGAAACGAACTCTTTCAGCTGAAATTCAAACAGAAATCGAGAGAATCTTCGAATTGGCGCGCTCAATGCAGCTGGTAGTTTTGGATTGCGATACAATCAATCATCCCTCTCAACTGGCCAAAACGTCGCTGGCTCCAATCCACGTTTATATCAAGATCAGCTCACCGAAAGTCCTTCAACGACTGATCAAATCCCGGTCGAAATCTCAGAGTCGCAATATGAATGTACAAATGGTTGCCGCTGAGAAGCTCGCCCAATGTCCCCAGGTTTGTCTCCTCCTTTCTCTCATTTCTAGGCTATTTCAATGATCTTGAAGAGCTCTGCTTTTCTATAAGATTGACTGAAAAATTTTTAAAAAAAAATCAATTTTGTCTCTAGAAAATTCAGGAAAAGGATTTTTACCTTTTGATTTGAAACAAAGTTTTGATCTCTTCTGCTACTTTGCAGAGCATTGAAAATCAGCATAGAAAACGGTAGTTTAAAAGCCAATCTTCAGGATCTTTTCGACTTGGTTTTGGATGAGAACCAGCTGGAAGATGCCTGTGAGCACCTGGCCGACTTCTTGGAAACTTATTGGCGAGCCACCCATCCGCCAGTTCGTTCTCCGCCGAGAATAAAGCGAAATCCGATGGAGAATCGCGGTCCAAGTACTGTCTTCACTCCAGCCCAAATGATGCAGGTATTTTGTTCGTTCGTTATGAGACATAATGCGACAGGGAATGAATCCTCCGATGGGCGCTGGTTTGACGCCGATGGGAATGGGTGGAACGCCGTATGCTAATGGAGGACCGCGTCCGATGCCGCAAATTAATGTCCAACCTACAGCCAATGGTGGCTACGGCGGTCCGCAACAGACTCCCGCTCAACGACAACAGCAGCCAACATATTTCGATGACGGCTACAATGACTACCAGGCCCCCCGTGGAACCTACCGATATTGAGACGTGTACTTTTTTTGACAGACAGACATCTCGATGAGCTCAGCTCTTTTGTATAAAAATTTTGTCACAAATTCATATATTTATAGATATTCTATTTCAAAGTTTTTATGTCAGATAAATTGTTCTCTCTCTCTTATCTCTGAAAAATCGCCACTAATTTATACTACAGTAAGTATCTAGAACGCCCCAAAAATGAACTAAAAATCGGCCCAGATGTCAAAGAAGGCGATGAGGATTCAATTTTTGGCTTAGAAAACCTAAAAATATTTACAAATAGAATCACATAGCGGCTCGGTAAGCTTTTGACTTTGCTGGAAAATCTTTCTACGAGGAGAGAATAAAAATAGAGAAAATACAAAAAACATTTCTCGTTTGCATTTATATTCGGTTAATCTTCTTCTCTTCTTCCTCCTTTTTCTCGTCGCTCTCCTCTTCCATCGTCTCCTCCTTCAAAATACTGTCGATATGAGCTCGAATTTCATCAGCGGCTTGAAAAGTAAAAATTGTCAAATAAATGCTTGTATAAAAGTCGAATCCTGACGAGACCAGTTCGCCAAGCCTTTATTTTTGATCAGTTTATGCTTTAGAATAACTACGATCGTGAGGGGGCAACCGAGAGGGAAAATGTGACCCACCAACTATCAACTCATTTAATTTCAGTAACCCAAAAGGCGATTAAGAGCCAAAAAGCTCAATTCATTTTCACCCCAAAAATAAGACTTAATTCGAGCTATTCCACGTGCGCGAAGATTACGACCTCGGTTCTCTTCTTTTACCTTTTCCAGATAAAATTCGAGAAGGAAGGGGCCTAAAATTCAGAGGGAAGAGATGAAGAGCCAGGTTTTTTTTTTTCAGAGCCGAAGCCGCCATCAATAGGCTATATATTAATTCTATTTATTTAACAAAGAGAAGTCGCAGGAGGTTAAATTTTAGGTTTAAGGCTGTCAAGCGAGCGTTGGGAGTCAAGTGCCGCCGAATGTGACGCAGACCACTTGTTTTCCATTAAAAATAAATTGAAAAATCTTTATATAAACCATACACAGAAGACAACAGGATAAACTCTTTTTTAAAGTGAAATATGCTGGCAAATTGTCGATATTATGCCCAAAAGAGGAAGGAGAATAAGTCCTCTATACTGGCTCTTTGAAACGTCCAGTCCATTCCAAGACCCGTAGAAGTTGTACTCGCGATTATTATGACTGTCAGGTGTGGTGCTGTTGGGGTCTCCGTTTAATCACCGGGGAATTTCTGGTAGAGAGCCCATTGACGGCATTTCTTCCAAAATCTAAACAAGTTTTCCTCTTCACGGGTCTAATTCACCTCGACGAGATTGTCAATGCCAGTGAGATATCCATCCTCGTGGTTGCCAACCATCCAAGTCTGTCGATGGTCCATATTGCGGTCAGAAACTCGATGAGATTTGGCGAAATCAATCATCCAACATCCGACTTTCTCGCCATCATGAACAATCAAAAGACTGCTGCCAACCACCTGAAAAGACGGAAAATTGCTTTCCCCTCGGCTAAACGGACCTCATGATAGCGGAAGAAGTCGCTCTTTTCTATGGCTTTTCGGATAAACTTGAGACGGTCAAGAAGAGCGCTACGAACTCGAGTCCTATCATTTCCAAAGAAGTCAATCAAAGCCTTGGTCACATCGTTGCTGCTGCGAACTTTCTTGAAATTCTTCTGAAGAGATCCTCCTGGCATCTTGGCAGCTTCGATTCGGAATCCCAGCTGGGCGGAGCTGCTTTCTCTTTCGCGGAATTGCATATAGCGAAGCTTTGTGATCTCTCCAGTCTCATGTTCTTCAGGCGTTGGCTCAGCTGGGTCAATAGCAATCATTTTCTGATAGAGATCGGCTCTGCATTTTGTATTAGCCACTTCAGATTCCAAGAAGGTGCGACAGCCAACTTTGATATCCATAATGGAGACTTTAGAAGGGTCGGAGAATTGTTGCAAAAGGTCTTCAATTTCAATAAAACCTGAATTTTTTTTCGGTTTTTCTCTCATCAACTATGACTCACATTCTTCATTTTTGGTGATTTCTTTCAAGAATTTCGGGGTCAGTCCTTCCAAAGCCGAATCTCTCATGATCGCTTCATAGGCCTTCCCTTCACATGAGCCAGACGGCTGTTTTTTGTAGAGAGTTTTACACGAAGCCGGGACGATGCTTCCTTCATGGCCAGAGAGTTGAACCCACTTCTTGAGTCTTTCGCGAAGCCACACATCCATGGGCAAAGCGGTGAGGGCCATTGTCTCAACCGAGACCTTAAAAGGTACGTTAAATTTGAGAATAAAAACGTTTTTTACGACCATTTACGATCCTTCCAGGTGCCCCCTATTTACAGTAATCCGTCCGGCTTTTGACCCCCACCCAATATGGACTTTGTTCGAGGTTTTCTAACCACCATCTTGGACTAAATTTTGGCCTATGAGATCCCTCAGATACAAAGTAGCCTCGCTCCGAACAAAAGCATCATTTTAGGCTACAAAGCGGAATAAGGAATTGCATATTTTAGTATCAAAAATTGAAAGAAAAATAGATAGATTTAAAAATCTTACCATTGGTAGCCCAGACAGCATTAAAATCAATCTCTCGCCGATGGGGAAAATATGATAATGTGAATAACCGGAACACGTGATAATACGAATCGAGAGAGGGAGAAATAGATCAAAACAGAACAGCTAACCGGACAAAAAAACTGCGAGCTATATGCGCACAGAACAAACACAACTCAACGGTATTGATCTTCTACCTCGTCGGAACAAGAGAAAGATCTCTTCGGATATTGCGTTTTGCCATGGATTGCAGCACAGCGCTGCAAACGACGCAGACGATTCTCATAATCAATTGATAGCCGTGGTGGGAGAGCGGTAGTCATCTGGGACTCGGCTGGTCCTTAGAAGCGATGATAAGACTTCAAAACTCCGCCTCTTTTGACTGCACGTGAGACAGTTATCGAGAGTTGAATGTGACTTTATGGGATGCACTGACGAGAAGAAGGAAAAAAAAAGTGAGAAAGAAGGCTCTGTCGTCGCCTAATCGCTCACCTTCATCGAAGAGATTTGCAAAGGACAATCGCCTTTTGTAGTTGTTTCGTCGAAGGTCTCTGCTAATACCCCGCCGCCTCTCTGCAGAAACCGTAATCTTCCTTGATAGGACTACAAAATGATTCATATCTTCCTACACTCTTTCCTCCACTTCCTCCTCTCTTCTGAGTCATTCCCCCTTTGGTGCAAAACAGCCAACTGGGTGGGTGGTCAAAGATAATCATCGAGAGAACAATTAGAAGAGTCTCTGTGCGTTATCGGCTTAGCTGAGGAATTTTTCGAGAAAAAGAAGGATGACTAGGCGAGAGAGAGAAAACTGGGGGTGAAAGTTCAGTCATTTCATTCTACCGGACAAAGTCGCAATAGATTACAGTAGGGCGTCAAAAATAAAGTCCTTCAGAGAAAACGCTCGTCAGAAAGCATAATCGCTTGTAATGCCGTCAAAAAGCGGAACTCGAGGAGCTTAAAGGGAAGTAAAGATAGAAGGCTTAATGCGAAAAGTTGTGGATCAAAATAGAAGAAAGAGACAAACCTTCTCGAGGATCTTTTCCAGAACAAGATCAATACTTTTGGCTTTGGATTGAACCATCACCTTGTGGAGCAGAGGGAAACGGGGCATTTTTTTTGATCTGACAAAAGAAGATGGCAATTCCTATTTATTCCTATCATCGGCCCCGCGTGAGAGAAGCTCCGCCTCCCTTAGGGGGAATGACGTGTGCCCCAACCCAAATCCGGTGCTTCATATTTGTTTTGAAACCATTTTTAGCTGCCATTGGGCTATTTTGAACCAAGAGGATTATAGTGGACCGGAAGTCTTAAATTACTACATTTTTTGTTAGCTTTTTTGGATGAGGGAGTGATCCTTTTCGAGACATAAAGTTGAACAAACACTGTAAAGCCATTCAACCGAGGAAATACGAGGCTATTTCGATGACGAGAAGAAGCTCTGCACAATGGAAACTCAGCCAATTCCATTCGAGAAAGGACTTCAAGGGAGAGTCTTTGATACCACATTTCTGACCAATTTCAGCGATCTTTCTTCCGCAAAACAATAGTATTTGTCTGAAGTCTGGCGAAAAAAACTAGTAACTTTGCTTTTTAACCTGGTAATCCTACAATCCTCGTTCTACCAAAGAACCATGGAAAAACGCAGTGAAATTGATGGATTACTACAGCTGTCGATTTGACTTCGAAAATACTTAGAAAATGGACTGTTTGGATTACGACAGTCTTCGAGTTTTGCTTCTAAAAGTAGCCGTTGGACTTGTAATTTGACGGTTTCTCCCCGATCAAAAAGCCATTGAAAACGCAATCCAATTTTAGAATTCGTCGCGATGCAAAACAGGAAGGTTCTTTGACTTCTTGCTGAGAAAACTTACCATCTACGTAATTGTTTGAAAGCCGTTCTGACTGTTCGAATCTTTTTTTCCTGTCGTCTTTTGTTGCCCAAAACAAAGGGAAACGCCAAATGGTCTGTGAATTTTAATTGAATTTTCTCTCGTCTCTGATCTCAAGAAAGTACTCTGCGGGTAATAATGAAGATAAGGACAGAAATAGCAACTTCCTCTCGTAGTCTTTGTTTAGATCTCTTTCTTTCTCTGCTCTTATGACGTATCAGAGAAAAGAAAAGTTATCTCCTCTGAAAGCACAAGACAGAAAAGGGCTACCCCCGGCCCGGCTGTAAAACTGTCATCAGCTTCCGGAGAGGAGCCGACCCGGAGAGACAAACAGTGTAGGCGATGGGAAGACTACGAGTCATATATTTGATAGGCTACTGATCAACATCGATTATTTCTAGATAGGGACCAAAATTAGCTCTAGTCGGAGGACTTTTTGAACTCTTTTGTTGTCGTCAGTTGGACTCTCTCATGATCGGTAAAAGCCATAAACATTTGCAGCTTTGTAACTAGAGAGTCATATGGAGCTTCTTTTAATAGGGGTAGGCTTAGGATTTTTTAATTTTCGTTACAGTAATCCTTCAAAAGTTACAGAGCTTTGCATCAATTGGAGAATTTAATCTTTTCCTTCGTTCATTTTGAAACAAGAGATACTTCGATTTTTTGTGCAAAAAAGGGTTATCAGTGCTTGCTTTTTGACCGCAACAAGAATCCAAAATTTATCGTTTGACCTAGGGTGAATGTTCGTGGAAATAGCTGCTCAAAGACCACTGATATCGTCATTTTGACAGTTTTTTCCCCTCGAAACTTGCCTATTGTTTACAGTTAATCGAGGGGCGCACATGTGAGACAATCGACTTTTGGGATTAATCTCGCACCTGATCAGTTATCGAGAGTGGGTTCTTTTGAGTCAATTTCCGCTGGACTAATAAGTGATTTTGAGAACCAATAGATGGAGGAGAGAAAGGAAGGAATGCGATTTCTTCAAAAGGATTAGTGAGAATGATATCACTACTCGATTACGAAAATCGACCACCCAGAGCCTACCCGCATGAGGAGCTCCTGTAGCTCTCGAATTCGAGCAGTATCATCAGCGGCCATTAATTCCATTCAGTTGATGTTCAGAAGCGAGAAAATAGATGATGGCCGGGGGGTTACGATTCTTGACGGTGGAATGTTTCGGGTTGGACAGCTGCTTCGAAGCGAATTAGAAGATTATTGCGAAGAGATAAGAAACCTCGTTTTCCATGGAATTATTGCCACTACACACACGACGAGACACTTTTCAAGTGAGCGACCATCATCACGAGGAATCGTAAAAGTTGAAAGAATTTCCATTTTTGGATCACCCTTTTTGACTATAAATTGACATTTTCTGGGAGAGGATGGCGTCAATTTGATTGATAAATGGCTTAGAGTAAGCTCATCAAAGGGTGGAGTATAGTGCTGACATAGCTTTACCAGGAACTAATTTGTGTGACCGATTTCCTTCCAAAAGTAGAAAAGCAAATCTTCCAAAGAATCTACAAAAACAGAACGTGTCTCAGCCTTGTTTTTCGAAGGAACATCGCCTTTTTCCATTCAAAAATGTAATGCCGAAACTGTCTTTCGTCCTCCTATTGACGTCTTTTTTTCTCGTTGTTTAGCACGAGACACACACACACACAATGACAAACGAAGGTTTTCTCTGTTTGGGCTATAGATATGTTCTAATCGGCCTGTGACGTCAATGGAAATTGATAACTCGGCCTGGGGTATGGGCCCTTTATCGGGTCTCACCCTTTCCCAGGCCCAATTTAACAGGGATCTATTGACTTTTCCAAGACAAAGTTGATTAGACAAATTCCTAAAGAGGTCTCCATCAAATTCTACTAAATCATCTACATTTCAAGACATCTCGTCTAAAAATTCACCTCTTCCTTCAAGAAACGACTAGAAAGATCTCCAATCTAATTGACATTTTGATGCAAGATCTCATAAATCTAGATTTTCTTGATTCTAACCCCTACCCGCAATAGAATTTGGACAAGAAAATGGAAGGCCTATTGGAATTTCAACTAATACCATTACAGTAACGTTTAAGTTTTGAAAGACCTCTTCTCGACGCAATAAAGCTGAACAATTTGCGTGCACCTGACCAGTACAGTTTGAGTCAAACTTTACGTGCGCCATTTCCTCTCGTCATTTGACGTCATTTCCCGTTTGGAACGTACTTGAACGAGCTTCCCAAAAGCATTGCTAAAAGCCTTCTCGTTGTACTCTTCCTCTCCAATGATGTGAGCAAGAGTTGGAGGAGCTGAGGCCGGCAGGATTGGATCTTCCACTGGTGAGGGAGAATTTTTTGGCGGAGGAAATGGAAAGCAACTGATGATCTGAAAAAGCAGTCTGTTAGACACGGAAAATCACAAAGCACAGACGCGTGATTGGAGAGGATTAGGAGGACTTATTGGGCAGTTTTGGTTACCGAATGATGACAGTTATTAGCGTAAAAGGGAAGTCATCAAAAGTTTTGATTCATCTCTCTAGTTTCATCGCAAAAAAACTCCCAACTGAGTCATTCCTCTAGACTCTCTTTCGTGAATGAATTCCTTTTTTTCCAGTCTCTGTCTTTTATCGATTTTATGCTTTGGATCGCTGCGTAAATCAGCTATTGAACTGTCAGGCGCATTGTTCCATCCATCAAGGTGAGAAACCAACAAACCTGGAGGAGTTTTTCTTGAGTTGGAGGCTGTGGCGAAAGATCTTCGCTGTTCCATTGATGATCCAACATGCTTGGAGTTGGAATGTTGCATTGGATGCTGGAAGCTGCTGAGTCGACCCTCAACTTGGCGAGTTGATGCGGCCGTTTGGGACTTCTTTCTTGTTTTTCTGTTTGTTTTATCGGCTCGACGGCCTCATCCTCAATACTGTAGCTGGAAGATTATATAATGTGAGAGTGATCAAAATCGCCCACTGTTTTCGAAATTTCCAACAGCCTCGACTGCATTTTTCACGGGGTTGGCTCGATGTGCCGCCCATAATGATCACCTGAAAAGTTCTAAACTGGTTCTCGATAATGAATGTTCGATTGGCTTATAAACGACGCCGGAAGCGTCTTTTCCGTCTAATCCGGCGCCCAAAGATCGAAATTTAAAGGTCGATATTGGATTACAGTCAGGAGTTCGTTGTAACTACAAAACGCGCCAAAAAGAAAGGCAAAACTTCCGTCTTTGGCTAAGACGATCAATTTTGATGGGAAAGGGATCTTTTGAAGGGAGAGAGAGCCTTTTAATGAGATTATTTTTTCTTTTGGAGATTTAAACACATGACTTTGCTATTTGGAGGCATTTCTATGCGAAATAAAAACAGCTCTAACGAAACTAGAGGAGAGTTTTATGAGACCGGGAGAGACAGAACAATGTGTGTGACCTTCGGTGGAACATGTTCCGTTGAGAATATGCACGAATCCATCGATCTTTGAGTCTCGTGTAACGAGGTGGACAATCAAAAGTATCGGAAAGGCCATTAGCGATGGGAATGAGTCAACACCGAGAGGGATTTCGACTATCTTTTATGAGAAGGAGAGGCAAAGAGAATGAAAGAGAAAAGTTAGGTCACGCGATGGGTCATCTCTTCTTCTTTGGTTGTAATGGGTTCTCCTACCTTGAAGCAACTGAAGTCCAACATGAAACGGCAACCCAGCCGTGGAGTTTCTCTAAAATAAAGACATTAAGAAAGAACTCTCAAAATACAGCAAAGAGACGGATGTGTGGTTAATCAGCCATCGGCGACGATACAACATCGGAAAAAATATTGAAAACACGACGATGCAAAAAAGAGCAAACAGTTGGAACGTGACCCTCTACGAATCAGATCAAAAATAGGTTCAAATCAAAGGGGACGAACGGGAGCAATTGGAAAATAGGAAAGACGCTGTGTTGTCCCTGACGTAATGGGCTATAAAAGAGGGTCCGATATGGCCACCGGATGATTTTACCCCCACGACCCAAAAATGACCTGAAATCGATGGGAGAATTTTGTCACTTTTGAGAGGATTACAACAGGAAAAAAACTGAGTAAAAACAGGGAGATTTGATTGATTCCGGTCATTGACTAAAAACGGAAATGTAGGCGGCTGGTCGGCTGGCGCAAACTGTACGATCGATTGTATTGCCTCACCTTGTACTATATGCCAAAACAGCTGATGATCTGGCTCTTTTATTCTATTCGCTTTGGAGCTGATTGGCTTGAGAGGCTTAGGATTAATCACGAGAAGAGGACGAAAATATCGTTGCAAAGATGATTTTCTCAATGAATTTATCTATGATAAGGGGAAGCAGAAAGTAGAGGAATGAAAGGAGGAACTTTTCCTTCAAGTTTACGACCTCGATTCGAGTCTTATCGACGCCGCTTTTTTCAGATCATTTGGAAATCAGAATAGTTTTTGTCAAAGAGAGTGGTATTTCGGTGACGAATAGAATGTATTGGAAACGTGAGAGGAAGAAAAGAGACAAACATAAAGCTGAGGATTAGTAAGATAGGGTTGAGGGTGAACTGAAAAACGATAAGCGCCCAGGGTCTGGTCTCTTCTTGTGTACTTTATCAGCTCACACACAAAGAAAGCCTGCGATTTACGGCTTGGTACACTCAAAGCTGCTCATGATCATGATTGGTTTAAAAGTTGAAAGAAAAAGTGACGAGTTGGATAGAGTGTCTGCATTTACAGTGGCTTCTCTGATCTTATCAGAAGACAGCTACTGGGGGGAGGAAAAGATAGGCAACTCAACGGTCCGGAATGTGAACTAAGGACTTTTAAAGGCAGCAAGAGATAATAAAATCATTTTGTTTTGTTTTGTTTTATCAAATTTGAACTTGCAAAAAGAAATGGGAATCTATTCCGGCCGTCTTACTCATCTCTTTGGTTTACATTTTCCATTGTTTCGAACGCATTTCAGCTTTTTTTGTTTTGATTTTGGTTAAGACTCTAACCAAACAAGAAGGAAGAAAAACATCGAAAAACAAGTAGATTTTTCAAAATAATTTCAGATTTTCACTGACTTTCATCTACAACGCCTAGATGAAGGAGAAATCATCATTTTTTTTCCTTCTTTTGATTATTTTATTCTAGTTTCAGCATTTATAATAAACTTTTAATGTTTTCAGGATGGCGCAGACGAATAAAAACGGAGCAGAAAAGGGTAAAAATGTTCTGTCGCCAAGAAGTCTTGCTGCTTTAACGAGGGAGCAAATGAAAAAGTGGAAAAGGCCTACATCAATAACAAATTCGTCGCGTTTTCAAGGAGAAGGAGTTTTTTACAAGGTAAATAGTAATACTCAAAAGGCTCTACTATTTGCTTTAGGGAAAGTTGATTGGAGTACGAGATGTTCCGGCTTCGAGAGGTGAAACAATGTGCGCAAATGCCATGAAGCAAGCAAAACATGCAGTTTTAGCTAGTAGAATCAGCAAAACCCGTATTAAGATCCAAATTAATTTTGAAGGAATCAAGATAATAGACGATAAGACCAATGTAAGTCTTTTCAATAAAAGTGATCTCTTTGTTTATAGATAGTTTATCATAATTTGTCGATTTCTGGATTATCTTTTGTTGCCCGTGATGCTACTGATTCACGAGCCTTTGGAATTATTTATGGAAATTGTGAACGTAAGCATTTTTTTAAATATATTTAGCTAGTATTATTAAGAGAGATATCGATTTTATGGAATTAAAACTACTCTGACTGCTGATCATACTGTTTTGGCTATTCGTGATATGCTACAAATTGCTTTTGAACAAAAATATAGACAAATGGAGAAAAAAAAGGAGGGCAAATGCTCAGAATGTTTGGTAGTTAGTAATTAGACTAGTGTTATAATATTACTCTTAGGAAGCACAATCTGGAGTTCTCGTTGCTAATCTCTTGGATCTTGAAACTGATGCTGAGTCTGTTAGATCAGTAGAACAAGGGGTTGAACCGCTGGTGGACCTTGGAGCAGATTTTAAATCACTTAAACTAGTAAGTATAAACTTGCTTTTATTTAGTCCTTTCAGGAGGATAATGAACCAGCTGGCCATAAAGATTCTTGGGCAAGCCTTTTTTCCAACAACCCGATTGATATGAATACTGATTTGATTTCATCAGTTAGTTTTTTTCCTCATAATTTAATTATTAGATTGATATAAGTCAAACAGAAACTGATGGATTTCCCTGGCCTAGTCATATTGAATATAAACCGATTTCTTGGCCTGCACCCGACGATATTCCTTTTCAATCTGAGATACGTAGTAATTCTCCTATTCCTAGTGAAATTGCTTCCTTAAATTCTGGCGTGGAGTGTACAGAGGAAACTACGGTTGAGACTAATTATCCGGAGGTTAGATTAAAGTGATGTTTTAATTGAGCTATCTGCAGCTCACTCCAATTAATTGGACAACTCCTCAAACAGCTCCTTGTTGCAAGGCATTGTACAGTTATCAAACCAATAACCCTGAAGATCTAGAATTTAACGAAGGATCAGTTATTGAACTTATAAGCCAGGTTTATTAGTTTCTTTATTCTTGGATATGCTTAGATTGACGACAATTGGTTCCAAGGACAATTAGATGGAAAAAAAGGACTTTTTCCTGCAAGTTTTGTACAAATTATTACCCCTTTGAGTTAGTTATTTTATTATATTTTACGCATTATTTAGAAAATGATCAGCAATCCGATCACAATATTTCTGCTCCTACTAGCACTATCTACTCGCGTTTGAATATGAAATCTAAACATATAGTACAAAGAGAAAATAAGATTCATCAATGTGATTCTCTTTCGGCATGATTAATATTTTTTACTATTTATTTCATTTCTAGGCTATAAATATTTCTTCGTCAGTTCCACGATCAGTTCCATCTTGTAAAGCTTTATATAGCTATCAATCCGATAACAGTGAAGATTTGGAGTTTCAAGAAGGATCCACTATCGAACTTATTAGTCAGGTTAGCTTTTTATCATTTTAATTTCAGATATTGATGGTTTAGATAGATGCAAATTGGTTCCAAGGACGATTAAATGACAAAAAAGGGCTTTTTCCAGCGAGTTTTGTTCAAGTTATTATTCCTCTAAACCCTTAAAATAATTGTATAATAGGCTCAATAGTTTTTAACTTGAAAATCTCATATTATGCATGCATTTTTCAATTGGTAAAAGTTTTAGCAAGATTTCTAGCCTTTTTGCTTACAACTACACATCATTTCGACAAGCTACATTGGAAATTGAACCGGAAGCTGTCTCTTGGCAGAAATGATAAGACTATCGTAAATTTCGAGAAGGAGCTACCCCGTTGAAATTCTTGGCGGAACTGTTTTATCAGGTAGGGAATATTTTCAGATGAAAAACTTTAATTAAACTCGTAAAAAAAGTGGCAGTCCAATAAGATGGAAAAAATAATACTGTAAGTGAAAAGACTAGATGTTGTGGCTGATCGTTTAGCCATTTTAGACGGTTGTAACAAGCATTGTATTTGCTCCTGAATGAACGACTGATTTCACTTCTGGCGAAGGTTGATTTTCCTGAAATTTAAGGACTTCTTTCTCTGCCATTTTAAATGCTTACTTTAGGTTTTTGATAATTATATGGCGTGATCACCGCCTGAGTTTGAGGTTTTGGTTTCTGAGGCACTGGAGGTTTAATACGCGGCGAAACGCCCGGACGATATGTAGGTTTTGGAAGTCGACTGGGCTTTGGTTGAACTGAACGAGATTTGCGAAGAGTCGAGCAATCAATAGTTGTGACTTCTTCATCCAAACAATCCAAAGGTAATGTGGAATCTATATCATCTTCCAGTTCATGGTCAAATTCATCGTCACTATTCTCTCTGAATTTTTCACTATTTTCTGAATAACAAGGATATCTACCGCATCAAATCGTTATCAAGAAGTGTGACAGCATCTCTAACCTCTCCTTCTTCGTTTGTAAACAACACTGAGCTGGTGACAAATTGCTCAGAAAAAAGGTGACCGTTGTTCATTTGGCGGTCGTTCGAGGTCACTGACAAACGGCCGCCTTTCACGTTTTTTGGCAGAGTTGCGCCCATCGAAGGCATCGCACTTTGAATACAATCTTGAAGAAGTCTTTCGGATCCCTGAAGTCGTGGACTTCGAGCCTTCTGCGGCATAGCTGATTGAATAGTTTCTGCTAATAATTGAGCTCCGTCTAGAGGAGATTTCTGTCGTTTTGACGTCCTCGGAGTGGAAGGAGGAAGAGCTGCTTCAATCGACATTTGGAGTAGATTGTGGTTGTGAGCAGTTGTTGTATCCAACGTCACATAATCGTTTTCAATTTCTTTAAAAACATTTCTCTTCGAATGAGACAACAAACCAATGTCTTGTCCCCTGAATAGACTACTTCCTTGGGTGGGAAATGTCGGTGTTGGATAGTCTTGAACGACTGCAGTGGCTGCGTCACTTCCCCCATTTCTTGACAGATCGCTCCCATTAGAAGTGAAGTTTTTTGGTGGTAAAAGACCTGCAAAGTTCTCTTTTAATTAGAGAACAAGAAGCTAACCTTGGGCTCGAAGATTCGCCATTTCCAGCTCCATTCGCTCTCTCTCATACATGCCTTGAGTAGGAGAATCCGGCAAATCCGACGGCGAGACTGGCGACAAATTGGCTGTCGTGTTCACCGATTCCGGAACACTATTCCAACCCGACTGCAAAGATTTCTTCATGAGAGTTTCAGAGGACAACTCACTGGCAATTCACTTTCCAACGAACGACGACTGGCATTCGATTTGTCTGCCTTCAGACTCAACACATCCAATTCATCATCCTCTTGTTCGATAAAGGTCGGGGGATCCGGATAGGCATTCATCGAAGGAGGTTGGAACATTTGAGACGTATGTTGTTGGCTAAAATACCCCGTTATTATTTCTCAGCTCTACTAACCCAAGAGGAGAGGCAGCGAATCCTCCGCGAGCGAAATGCCTCGGTAAACTGCTGCATCTTTGTTGCTCATAGATAGCGAATTGTGGAACAGCCATTGGCGAGGGATTTCCAGGAGAGGCGATCACAGCTCTATTGAGGAGTCGATCTCTTTGATGGCCGTAAGATGAAACTCCCAATGAAGCCGACATATCTAGGGGGAGGATTGCGGTACAATTTGAATTAAATTACGATTGTAGGGTTTTCTGTAGCCGGGGTTTTGGTTCAAATGACTGAGGACAGTCTTGACCAGACTGGAGACATCTTCCCTGTTTGAGTCTCGAAGTGATCCTAATTGTCGCATTGTGGCCCCATCACAAAGGATTTCATGCTGGAAGGAGTACGGTGTTGGGACTAAATAATTAAACCTGGACATGAGGATCTTTAGCGATGAGATTGCCCAAAGCACCGAGGACATTGCTGAGAGCAGTGAAGGATGGACTGCTCAGATGGACGACAAGAGATCTTACCAGGAGAGGTCTCAAATCACTATGGTCCGAATGATTTGTCAGATATTGGGAGACATATTTCAGGATTCCAGAGGCGGATTCGGTTGTTTCCTGAAAATTATTCGTAATTCTGATGATGGCGAGTCGGAATACAATTGGATTGGATTGAGGGGAGGAAAGAACTTCGGCCAACATTCGGAGACAACCGGCTTCATCACAAATTGCCTTTTTGTTTTCAGTTGAGTGAGACGTCAAATTCCAGAGAGCACAGAGAATCGCTTGGACACAAACTGAACTGATTTATGAAAGGGAAGCAAAGAATCTCACTGTCATCGGACGCCTTTCTGGCTTCGACGGCTGCAGCAGCTAAGGCTGAGACGCAAGGGTTGAGGGCTAGTTTCATTTCGGAGTCGGTATTCCAGCTGAGGTTTCGAATCAATCCCGCATAAACCTAAAAAGAAAAGTTCCATCTTTGAGTCTATTAAGAGTGAAGCCCCTGGAGACCGACGGACCTGAACGAGATTCTTCGACTCGCGGAAGAGAGCAACCACAGTGTTGATGAAGTCCGGATAGGAGCAGAGTCGCTTCTTGCTGGGCCCATGGCCATAGGTCAGATTCGTCAACGCATTGGCTATCAATTTCCGGATGGATTTGTGTTGTGGGAAACGGGGAGTCGTCCCATGGATGGCCACCTCCAGGATGATTAACTCGGCCAGCGAATCAACGACTCCTGCAAGCGAATGAATCATCTCTTATTTCAAAATCTATCTCAAGGAGCTTTAGGGACAATTTCCTTTTGGCCTTGGCGCGTGATTTGGCTGCGTATCATTCTACAGTCTATTCTCCACTCACTCACCCAAAATGATAGCAACTTTGCGATAATCCTCATGAAAGGAGCAGTTGACGACATCTTGAAGTGTGGGTTGAATGCGATCCGAATAGGATTGGGGCATTGGAATTGGATTTGGATAATTCCTCCTCAAATTGTAGAGTTCTTCCCGTATTCGATTGGCGCTTCCATGGGCTTTTTTGAATTTCCTTCGTCTAAATAATTTTTATTTCTCAAAAAAATGATTAAAAGCTCACCGATCCGGATCGCTTTCCATCCTTATGAGTATATGAATTTTCTCATGGACTCGCTTCAGAGCTGCGTCGTCTTCGTCGATGACTCTTCTTTTTCGATTTTCTTCGAGTTTTAGCGACCCAAGAAGAGAGGAGATTTCGCCGTCGATGTCCAGCTGAAAATGGCGGTATCAAAGGTGTCGAATTTCTCGTTCTAATGAAAACTGTGTCAACTTCAAAGAGGCCGCCGGTAGCTAAGAAAAAACTTACGCTCTGGGAAAAAGACGAATGAGAAGGGCCCGGTAATGTATCGTCGAGATCTTCATCACTATGAAGAGACATCCTGAAATTAAAAGCTCGAAAGTAAAGGGAATTCTCTCGAGTCTAATTCGCTCCACGGCTAATTGTCTTGGGCTTTTTACGAGGAGATGAAATGTCGAAAAGAGAATACAAATTGGCTCTTTTGTTTAACCTAATTGTTCTGTTAATTGTCCAAGCGTTTTTATGGCTTTTAGGACACGCGAAAATGGAAAAACAGTTCGATAATAGAGGAGTAGAGAATAATTAAATAGCTTGATTTGAATCACCATAAACATAGATCAAATCGGAGTGAATTAGAGAAGAGTTTTGGTTGGAAGAGTTCGCGAAAGAGGACAACAAAAAGAGTGTAAAATGGAGCAATGATTGGCAACAGAAGGGACCAAAACCGAGGAACATTCACGATCTCTGGAAGCCAAATTCTCTCTTCTTTCTGAGAGGAATTAAGATAGCTTTTGGGATCCATAAAAGGACACCCTTTTCTGATTGTTCTGAATAAGGTTGGACTAGGAAAAATAGAGAGATCGAGGGGAAAGAGTGATTGAAGGTCATTGCAGAAGTGACCAATACCTCGGCTATCAGATCAAAGGGCGGCTCCTCTTGTTCTTGGAGTTGACATGCGTGACATATTGACGAATCCTCACGTCTCAACTTGATAATTCCCCGGAGAAAATGACCCAAGTAAAGAGAGAAAGAGAGTCTTTTTATGGGCGACCCTTGGGGTCATAAAAGGGCTTTCGATCTCCCCACTATCACAACACAAATATTACAACTTCCATAAGACTCCTCTGGTTACGTAGAGGCTATTTGATTCCCCTCTCATTAATCAATACCTCAGATCGACAGTTGTTGGCCATTAGCCAACTGACTCGGCACTCCTTTCATGGGTAAACATGTATAAATTGTGCGAAGGAGGAGTCCATTGGAAGCCAAAAATTGGAAAGAAAGGCTAATTTTTCTTATAAAATGTCCTTTGGAAAAAAAAGTGGATAGAAAATGAGAAAGAAAGGAGAGCGCGATTAGAGAAAGATCTGTGTATGGTCCGCGTCGGCCGGTCAAAGCCGACATGGCCGCGCGACTAGAGGGCGGCTGTTTTTGATCACACAGAGGCGCAGGGAGCCCATCAAATGGCCGAGACGCGCATAGCCCCATAGCCAATGTGATTTGAATTCCGCACACACATAAGAGACAATAGTTGTGTTGCGTTTTGGGAGCGTGAGAACAGAGAGGAGGCTGGCATTGACAGGAACAAAGGGAGTTGACAGATAGGGAGAGAGGATGTCATTACTCAACTCTGTCATCGACTAGCCTCAGCCGCATTTTAACAAAATCTCTTGAAATTTCTCCTAACCAATTCAAAACCAAATGCAAATTCAAATTATATCATACCGTAATAGGGAAAATACTTATCGTTTCTTTGATTTAGACTCAAGAAAAACTAGGGTTTTTTTTTTCGAAAAATGGAAGGAAATCCATTAAATTTCCATAAAAAAAGAAATAGAATTTCTGAAAAGAAAAGAGACTCAAACCAAATAGATTTTATGGCGATTTGAGTATCCAGGTTCGCAGCTGCGTACATCCGTCGCTACAATCTCCACATGGCTCCCCCTGAAATTCATTTTTAGCTATTTTCTCTTGGATTTGCCGTAATTCTTCACCAAATCGAATTGAAGAAATGTCAAATTTGGGCTTGGGGGCATTTCATTTGGGAGAAAATGACCCGATGGTTGGTCAGTACGATCAGGAGGAATTCGTTGTGGACAATCTGCCCTCCTCGTCGCAGGTGAATCGATAAAAATCTTTTTTTGAGCGAAGCATTTCTAGCAGATTGCTCAACCATACACAGCAGAGGAACACGCCGAATTGACATTACAGTTCTTTCGTAAAATAAGAGGAGTAAGTCGAGGGCCAATTGATTTATCCTTTGATAGAACAATAAATTCAACGATGTCACGTTGGAATCCAACGAGAAGGCCATAATAGTAGCCAATCGACTCGTCCTTGCCGCCTTTAGTCTTCAACTGGAATCAGCTCTTATGAGTTATCAAGAATCCAATAGCATCACACTCAATCTACAGGAAGAAGTCTTAAGTAAGGCCATAGTCTTCCAGTTGAAAAGTCTCCTTACAGATGTGGCACCCAGTGATGTTATGGAAATTGTCGAATACATGTATACAGGCGAATTCCACGCCTCTCAAAATCTTCGGAAAGCCGCAGAGGCCTTAGGTTGTCGAACACTCTCCTACGTGAGTTTTCCTTTTTTACCATCCTTCTAGCAAGCTTCTATTCCTAGATTCCCGATAAAATTGGAGACTTGGAATAGAAGAAATAGTCTTTGAGATCCCGAAGTCCAAATAAAAAAAGTGTTTCAGCTCCTCGTAAATGTGGAAGATGGCTGTTTTTTAAGAGATGAATCGCATGCCTATCGCTTCCTCCGTAAGATTCAAACCTACAGGGCAAATGGCTGGTTCTTGGATTGTAATATTTTGATTCCGGTAAGTGGGAGATCCCCGATCAAGCTCTTCTTTTCAGAACAAAAATCCTTTGAAATGCCATCGACTGATATTGTCAGCTCACTCGTTGAACATCGAAGAGCCTCTCATGGAAACCGAAAAGACTGGAAGAATCCATTTGGATCTCGACCACAATCTGATGAAAGTCTCATCGTAGGCCACTTCTTTAATCTACAGTAGCCACCTAGAACTGATTTGACAAATATTTTGGAATTTGCTTATACTGGAATTTTGAAAGGAGGTCGACGACGTTTTGCGCTCCTTCGATCGGCTGCCTTCGATTTGGGCGTCATGAAGCTCTATGAGCTGTTAAATATTCAAATTTCGTTGCAAGAAGAAGAAAATGCGCTTGGTTTGGAGCCATTTTATATTTTCATGGTAATTTCAGACAGTTTTCTCGATTTGTATGAAGATGAAAATTACCTTCATCAAGTGGAATCCAATGTAAAAAACGAGGAAGATCTCACAGGTAGATTTCATTTAGATATTACCCACCGAGATATTGTAGAGTCTTGAAATGAATTTTTTAGAATTTGAAAACGACGATACAGCCAATACCCTGGAGGATGTGACAGCCCAAGCGACGGAGGACTATGTCTCCATCTATGAGGAATATGTTTTGGGACCAAGAAGGGGTCGAAGAGGAGGGACGTATGGTTTGAACAAATGGAAGAAGGGCTTCCTCCTCAAAGGAAATACCATCGTCACTTTAAGTTGGTTACTTTCCTTGGAAAAAGCTCTCTCTCTTTCTTCAGCTGATACAGTAGATAATAATGATTCAAAGAAGCAAGTCCCGGCCCTTCTCGTTTCTTATACTCCTTCATCGAATAAGCCAAAAACAAAGCCAGTGGATAGCTATGGCTATGGTCTGCCGGAATATCAAAGCTCAAATGACATTGAAATTCCATTAGTCTTTGGAGATCAAAAGGTTGTTTTTCTTTCCTTTCGAATTAGCACACTTGTTTAGGAGATGATGAGCAAACCATTCAAATGTCCCCATTGCGAGCATAGAGGGAAGGAGAAATCTGCCATTGACAAACACGTCAGGTACTTGTTCTTCTCTCTTTTCTCTCATTCCTTATTCAGATCTGTTCATACCTTCGAGAGTCCATACAAATGCAAATATTGCCATATGAGCTTCAAGGTTCAAAGCAATCTCGTTCGCCATATCAGGGCTCACACAGGTTTCTTGCTTTTCGTCATTCGAATCTCGCGTTTATAATTTTTGATGTTCTGCAAAGTTGTAGAGGAGATCAAACTGACTCAATTTGCAGAACATCAAAAGGTCAAAAACTGTTCTAACAGGGAGAAAAATGACCATTGGATATAGTAAGATATTCCAGGAGAAAAGCCATACGCGTGTAAGAAATGTGGAATAGCTTATGCAGATAAAAAGAATATGGATGCCCACATATTCCGCGAACATCTGAAGACTCAGCCGATCTTTTGTCCAATCGACGATTGTAACAAAAAGTTCTGGCGACATGATAGGTTGGTTTTAAATGAAAAGAGGGTAAATGTTTTCAGATTTTCGACGCATTGTATAAAAGCTCACGGAACGCTGCCAAATCAACGAGAATTAGAGATTAACCTTTAGATGGAAAATAGAGAGATGTTGTGACCAAAATGCTCAAAATAGCTGGTCACTATCCAATAAAGATTTTCCTCCTCTGATCTCTGTTTCTCTCATCAGTGGTAGAACTAACCGAATAATTTTTCTTTTCAACCTTATCCTGGCGTCTCTGCCTTCTACTTCCTAAACCCATAGGGAAAAAATCTTTGAAATAACAGATGGATGTGGATAGCTGCATCCGGGAGAATATCTCATGGGCGAAATTACCGGAAGACATCAAGACTTTATTGGGTGGTTCGACTCGAGAATATGATAAGATGATCCTCGAATATTCGATTAAAAACCAGCTCCGATATAAGGGAAATCTCGGTTTGTTCGATGCTTTAAAAAAAACTCTGCAATTTACAGTAAAATCTGTGAAAAAGAGCGAAGAGACTTACTACGATATGGTCATGAAATACAGCGAAAGCCATATGATGCTTTTCCCATATCACTTGGCTGACATTGTAGTCAAAGAATTGCGGATTACTCCCTTTAATTATTATATCAATATTATTACAGTGAGGCCAGCCTATGAATCTATTGGATCTTCTTTTAGGAAATGATCAATTCGGAGAAATCGTATGATTCTTTGCCCAACTTTACAGCCGCCGACGCTATGAGGCTTTTGGGAATTGGACGGAATCAGTACATCGAATTGATGAATCAAAACAGATCCAATCGAAAGTTTCTGAGAAGGAATCGGCCTCTTCGCGAACTTCTTCCTCAAAAACCCGCCAAAGTAGGGCTCTTTTTTTCTTCCGAAATATTCCTCCACTTTTACAATCTGTTCGCAGAGATCAAGGGCTCCAACAGAAGGCCACTTTCAGATAAACATCGAGTCATGGTTTATGGTGTGTGTCGGAAGTATTCTTGAAGCTGACATCCGAATTCTAAACGAAGAAGAAAGACGATTAGTCGACAATCTTCTGGACGAAGGACCACAACAGGCAGGAACTCTCTCTTTCCCTCTCATCTCTTCTCTCTTCAATCGGGGACTTATTTACTTTGATGTTCCTGTCCAAGACAGCGACTATGTTTATGGTTGGCTTCTTTCGTTTTCCCGCAAGAGTCGCATTTAGTGGCTCCGTTGGATGGATTTGTGATGAATCGAGTCTTGGGAGATTATTTCGAGACTCTTCTTTATAAAATCTTTGTGGCAATCGACGATCAAACATCCGTCAAAGAGGTCAGAGCATTTTTTGCCTTAAAAAAAGTGTTCCAGATGGCTGAAATGCTACACATCGACATCCATCTGGTAAGTATGGCCATCTCTGTCTTTTGTCGTCTTGGATTCGCCAAAAAACGGGTCACTGGTTGGGTTTTCTCTCTCCCCCTAAAAGATAGAAATAGGAATGGAAAATGCGAAACTTCATTTCACTTGGGCGCAAACGATTTCTATCCCAACGTCGCCTACGATGGAAGAAATGGTTGGAAGTGTATCTGGAGATTTGAATGAATTATCAAATGCTTTGACTTCTCCCTTATTAGGCGAAGTGGACGATGAAGAGGATGAGATGACCAGCTCAGCTAGCAGTCTTTCCCTCAAGGATATTGTAAGATTTTTTTCTTTCCTTCAATTCAATTCCCAGGCTTCTCAACCAACGTCCGATGTTTCTTCTTCTTCTGGAAGAGCAGCGTTTGTTTTTGATTCGACTCTTGCTGCTTTCCTAATGATGGGCAACTTGTCTGCCTCCCTCAAAGGTCATGCTGTGACTCTTTTTGAAGTCGGCAAACTGGCGGATGAGCAAATGGGCGACTTCTTGGAACAACTCGAATCGGTGATTCCGTTTGCTCTTTTCTTATTGAAGAAATTAGGTGAATCGATTTGGAGAAGGAGAAGCTCAACGGTATTCGGAGCATGCTGTGGTCCTTTTGGAAACTTTGAAAATGCTCAAGAAAGGACGAGAAGTTGATCTTCTTCGAGGAGAAAGTCTCCTGTCTTTGGATCCTCAAAGTCGAGTTCGAGTTTTGGCTAAATCATATGGGTTTGTCTTCCCTTTTTTCTCTTTCATTTCTCCCAGAATTGTTGTGGCAATGGCTCCTCTTTCCTATGATGCTTGTACTCTTCCAATCTCTTCAATTCCTTTCATTGGTCCACCAATTCCAGAGGTATTTCCTCATTTTTGCTTAACCTCCTTTTGCCAGGCTTGTTCCCCTTGGTTTCGATTATCCGCCTACACTTTGACGAAGAGTGGTCCTTCATCTGTATATTTTCCAAGAGGAACTCGAATATCTTCTCTCCCTTCTACAATCAGCGGAGCATCTCGTCTTCTTGTGTCTTCTTCCAACCACGAGCCTCAATTGATGCCAACGGAAAATGCACTGGTTGCCCTGAATGACATCCTTCCTAGCACTCCGCTCTTCGTCCAGGTTTGTTTTCAACTCGAATCTGAAAGAATATTCCAGGCATATCCAGCAACTTCAGAAGATGATGAATTGGTCTATGTTCCCTTCCCATTGGATCCAAATGATCAGAAGGAATCCAGTTCGTTTTGATCTAAATTTTCTAAAAAACAAAATTCTTTTAGCTGCCTTCTCCAACCATCCAGCGGTTGCCTCACTTTCCGAAAGGATTGGACTCAATAGTCTCTGTGGATATATAGTTCTTTTGAGGACAAAAGTCTTCCAGAAAGCTGAGAAGAAAGAAACGACGACGTTCGACGGATCGCCGAAGAAAATAACCGAACAATTGATCACAAAACTACCGCCGAATTTAACTTTCGATGATTATTTGCTCCTGGATTGCGTCTTCGGAATTCCTCTCTTCCATGCGTCTCTAAATCAGACGATTTGTGAACGACTGACAACTTCCAGCATCCTCCAGGCGGAAAAGTTTGTTTCTCTCCTGTATTTTTGATAGCAAATGTGCTTTTAGTCGAACGAATATCCAATTCGCTAATAAATCGATAGTGGATCTCGTGGCCGACGTCTTGACCAAGTTTAACTTCGGAATCAATAAGAGTACTTTCGGAGAAACGGATTCCCGACGAGCTGAAGTTATTCCACCTGTTCAGATAATCACATTCGATTCTACAATGCAAAATATTTCGGTCTAACAGATTCCTCCCTTAATCCTCTAATAGCAATCATAGCAAAGATCGTACTTTTGGCATTTTTAGATCACTTTGAGAATTTATAATGTTCTACAAAGTTGTAGATCACAATCTCCTCTATAATTTTGCAGAACATTACAAATGATAAAAAGCCAGAAAAAGTAGCCTAAAATTACGATCTTTGCTATGATTTAGCTAGTAGAGATATTCCGGTAGCTTCCCCTCCCTTTCGCTAGCCATTTACCCTCTGTGATATTGGTTTTTTGACCTCCAATTCGCTGACTTTTCTGATTTATGTTTGGTTGTTTTGAGGCGCCAAGAATGATAGGTTTAGTGAAATTGGGTTTGGACGGGCACATCTTTCGTGATCCCCTATATTTCGCTTTATATTCTTTCCTCATTTGGTTGTGTTTTCTTTCGGGCAAATACTTGTATTTGATAAATATAAATAAAGATACAAGGGCAAAAGGTGCTGTCAATTAGTTGGAACCCAAATTTGATTAGTTCATATTATTGACAGCACCCTCTCTCTCTTTCTCAGTCGCAGCTGAAAAACGTTTCTCATGGCTCCAGTAATACCAGTTGATGGATCTCTTCCACTCAACAGGTCGCTTCGTGGCAGCGGCGTAATCCTCCTCCGAAAAGAGGACTCTCACTCCTGAAGAGGCATTGGGAGAGTGGCCAGCGTCACGAAAAAGAACAATGAGGGGAGAGAGTTTCCCCGGCTCTCCCCCCAGTTTTCGTCCTCGTATCTCTGTCTCGAATTTCAAACGCCAGTCTGCCATCTTCATCCAATTAACTAGTGAAATTTTGTTTGGCACAAATGGGATTTGCAATCGAAGACGGCCTTTTGTTGTTTTTTTGTCTTCTTCTTTTTGACGTTCCTGCACTTCTTTCCTCTTCTTCTGGTGGAAGATGCTTCAGGGGGACAGATCAGTGTTTTATTCGTTAGTTTGTTGCCTCCAAAGTTCACTGATTGTCCGTCCACATATATGGAAATTGTGTTTGGTGGGAGCCACCCCAAAAGCCGGCAAATTTGCTCCTTCCTCCGGGATTTTATGTTTTTACGTGAGTTAAGAGAGAGAAGAGGAGGAAACCATGAATGACTCCGCAATGAGGCGGTCATTTTGGCTCTCTCCTGCCAATGACCTCTCCTCGTTTTCTTTGACGTTTTCGATGGGCCTCCGGGACTGCCCGCCAAATGTCTCTTTTTGCCTTTCTAATGACTCCATCTCTCTTGGACGGATTTCACTGGGAGCTGTTTGTTATCTTCTCCTCGCAAAATGCCGTCTTGTATGTAATGAGTCTATTACCAGCCGGGTCGACTTGGTAATTACTCTTCCAGCCATCACCAAATCCACAGGAATCCACCCTCATCTGGGTCGCCAACTACCCCCTACTGGTCTGCCAATTAGGATGCGCGAAATGATAATGCACTGCCATTGTCCCACTCTCTTCTCTCGGCTGTGTTGCGCACTCTTCTTCACTCAGGACCCTCCGAGCTATTCCTAATGAACCCAAAGAGGACGAATTGAGCCCGACGGCTCAGGCTTCAACCACAAACAGCTGACTTTGATCCTTGATGGATTCGGTTTAAATCTTTCGTGCAAATGTGATAAATGCCGGTCCTGACTGGATCCGCCCTCTTAGTTTACTATGTGATCGCTGATTTTTCCTTTTATCTAATCGACTCTACGCTTTGTGGCAACATCGATCTCTCAGATCGTATCTCGGGTCAGATTGAACATCTAATTAGCATTTATCGTTGATACGTAGGATTTGCGATGACGTTTTTGAGATACATTTCTCTTCCTTTTTGCCTTGCTGAGGAGAGGTTCGAATTCGGCCAGGTTAACGATCCGTAAATGGCGCTTTTTTGGTTGGCGACGACCTCGGCTTCGATGATGGACACCGCCGGCCAGAGAAATCAGTCGCGACTGCCATACTCCGTAGTCTTCAATCAGCTTTTTTGCGAAACAAAATGGTCATCTCCTGCCGCCGGAAGTCTTGTTTTAAGGGCGTGACGGCATTTGTGAGGAGGAGATCGCTTTCTTCGCTAAGCCACTAATGGCGACCGCAATCCGTGTGGGAAAGCACTTCTTACCGTAGGAAGACAATGGACTCAGTTGCCTCTAAATCTTGTTATCTAGTCTAACGGGTCGTCTTCCGTATTCAAGAGTTCCCATGTGTACTCTCAGCTGTTTTCTCTTTTATCTTTTCTTCCGCCTAGAATTTATCAACTTATCCTTGAAAACATCCAATCAAATAGGAAATGTGTACGGCGGAAATGAAAATATTTTTGCCAAAAAAGCCAAATCTCCTCCAATTGTTTTCTTTCTCTACTTTAAACTCCTCATCAAATGGATAAAATGGCCAATCTCCTTTAAATAATCTTTTCCTCTATTTCTATTAGGAACTTTTATTTGTATTTACCATCAAACGAATCAATAGGATTTTGAAATGTTAAATAGAAAAGCATCACGTGCTGGGTGGGGAATGTGTAAACCAATAACCAGAAAAATAGTCAAAATTGTGAAAATGAGGGTAATTCCAGCCACCTGGTTCAGCTGGGATGTACACATATGTTAGCTGGTGTCTTCCAGACATAACTCAATTGCAAGAGGAATCCAGTTAGTGGTGGCAGGCCGAGGGGCGCCAGGGGAACGCTGCCAGAGCCTATTGTCCTCCGATAACAGCCCCTTACGGAGAAGAACGACAGTCATCTTCCATTGTTTTTTGTCCTTGATTCGTAGACGATGTGCGAGGAAAAAAACTCAATTGTTGGTCTCTTACGATGAGATTAGTACCTCCTTCCCTACAATTTATTGCAGAAATCTCTATTTTATTCAAGACAAATCTCAGCTTACGAGAAACTGCTCAAAAATCTCTTTGACTTTTAGCTACGCGTCACGGCTATCAGATCCCCAGGGTCCCTTCCATTGTGTAGCGGGCCTCGTTTGGCCCTTCTCTAATCTTGAGCCTTCAATATCACAATCGACCTCTGTTTTCTTTGTTCAATTCTAGATGCCTCAAAATGGGTAGTTACGCAAACTGGTCTCATTTCAGCCGTTCCCTTGCCATTAATGGCTCTCAATGGTGCATATCTCTCAATAATGCTTCCTTCTTCATTTGCTCTAGTATTTTTTTTCTCAAGAAATATACGCTCTTCTCATCCAGTTTTGCAATAATTCTTCCTCTACCGTAGTTTTAAATTTATGACTTGTTTATAGCCAGTCTCTTCACTGGATTTGGCTTCTCGTTTCTTCTCCCAAACAATCCCAGTGGGACCTACGGGTACTTTTTCAAGCCGATTTACATATCTGACATCTTTTCGAACGCTTTTCCTTTTTACTATTTTAACTTTCCAGATATTACGGGATGGACACTTCGATTTCGTGGTCGGATGCTCTCGAGAAGGATTTTGATAAATCATTTGTCGCCTTGGATCTACTGTTGGGTGAAATAGACAGCGATCAAGTATTTTTTCAGCCTATTTTCAGGTCGAAAAATTTCAGGTTGAAATTACATATGAAGGACGACAAAAAATGACAGCACTGAGTGCATGCTTTGCTCAATTAATGCATAAAGCACAGTCCATGCAACATACTATGGCCCGTCAAGATAAGGTAACTATCTTATAGTTATTTTTTATGTTTTTATTTAGGAATTAGCAATGCTGCGAGCAGAACTTGTGGAATCACGAGCTATTCAAAAAGAAAAGGAAAAGGAAGCTCAAAAACTGATGTTACAGGTACAGGTAGTGTGATCTATTCTTTATTTTTTTCTAGGTTCATTCACTTCAGTGTCAACTGCATGCTAAAACTGCTCCTCACGAATCAGACATTATTAAAAAGAAACTGGTAAGCTAACTTTTAGTGTTAAGTAAAGAAAGAACATTTAGGAGAGCGAAATTGTGTCATTTCGATCTGAAATTATACCTCCTTTACGCGTTGATTGTGAACTTGATTTACTTCGTAAAGATTGGGAAAGACAGAGACGACTTATTGGTGCTCTAGAAACTGAAGTATTTGGCGCTCGTTTGGCTGCCAAATATCTAGATAAGGTCAGTTCCTCTTTTATTTTCAGAAATTTAATTATAGGAATTAGCTGGGCGCATACAGCAGATCCAATTGTTGGGAAGGAATATGAGAGGAGTAGAACATGATCGCCTTTGGAATCAGTTAGAAGCAGAAATACACTTGCATCGACATAAAACAGTCATTCGCGCTTGCCGGTATACTCTTTTTTCAGACGGAAGCTATTATTTTAATTTTAGTGGACGCGGCAATACAAAAGGACTTGCTACCCCGCCCCGTCAAAACGCAAACAAAGAGCGTCGAAATCTAAGGCAACTTCGTCAAGTAACTTTACCCAAAGCGCCCCATGAAGGACTTGGTATATCAATTACGGTATAATTACTGCAATTATAACTATTTGCATCTAATTTAGGGCGGCGTTGAACATGCATTGCCAATAATAATTTCGGAAATACAGCCTGGACAACCTGCTGATAGATGTGGACAACTCTACGTTAGTTTTCAGTATCTACTATTTAATCGCTTGTTTAGGTTGGTGATGCTATTATGTCTGTAAATGGATACGATCTGTCCAATGCTAAGCATCAAGAAGCAGTAGATATCCTCAGCAGCCAACAAGGAGATTTACATATGGAAGTGCAGTTTTTACATCCAGATGTCGACTCGGATGATGAAGGAGCTGTAATGATTGAAGATTGCGATGGATCGATGTAAGCTTTTTATAAATGATGACTTATTTTCAGGTATACTATGTACAATAATACTCTTGATGAGCCAAGTTCCAGTCGATCATCAACTGCTTCTCAGAATACTTCAGAAAATAGTGACAACCGCAGTACGTAGTTTAGTCTCAAAGAAGCTAAACAATTCTCCTGTGATCGCTGTGCCAAATATTTCTGGGTATCGTTGTGACTTTTCGCATGTCATCAGCTATCTTTCGCTCACTTGTTCATCGAAATAATTGTAAACTACTTTTTATTAACTGTGAAAACGTGTAGATGTCCTTTCGTGATCTCCTTTTGTCTGTTATTTGAGATGTTCTGTTTATAATGTGTACAGTTGCACTCACGATTGGTGCTTACATAAATTTTACTGGTTTTGAAGTAAATACGGAAAAATTTGGTTCATTCAGCCATTTTAAGACCCTTGGATTTAGCGTAAACTTGAAAATATATTATACCTAGATATATGAAGAAGCAGTATATTGCAGGCTTGTTCCTATCTAGTACTACCTCCTCCTGAAGTTGTTGTTTTTGAGAGAAAAGAGTAAAAGCCAGGCGCAAGCATAGATAGGATGAGGATAGTTTGATGTTTTGAAAGCGGAAAGAGTGCATGCAGTTGTACCCGGGATACAAATCCCCAAAACGTTCGGTTGCCAGCCCGAAGTTGTACAAGTTGAACTGGTTACTCCCGAGCTAATAAATCCGGAATTGCAGATCAAAGTGGTACTCAAGCCGATTGGAATATTCGAATATATCGGCTCCATTTGAACATGTTATTGTAGCTCCCAAAGGAGTTGCCGGCCCACTGGGACATTGGGTTGTTGAGATTCCTTGAGGAGCGCATTGAGTGAAAGCAAGTGATGGAGTCCATGTGCCACTTTGACAGGTGGTTGTTATACTTTCAACAAGCAGGCTGCGCCGCCTCTGGCGGCTCTTTGAAGGTTTTCCCTTTTTTTTCACTTTGTGAAACTTTCAGTCACCCTTCCCTTTGAATTTCGTCCCCTTCCCCTGGAATATTAGGCCTCTTTCCTCGCTAATTTTATCTGGAACTTCCTGAAAATTAGAAAAAAAACGACCGCTCCCCCAAAAAAATAAAGAAAAAAGGATTTTGACCGGATTTTACAAAAAGGCCACGGACGGACGGATGGACAGGATGACACGGAAGGATTTTATATACAAGTGGGCTGCGCCGCCGAAGGCGGCGCTCGGTATTTTTAAGTTTCAACTCTAAATATACTAAATCTAGAATTGTTCAGTTCTATCTAAGTCTTGCCAAATCCAAATTGGCGAAATCTTGTAAAAAAAAATAATCACAAAAATTTATTAAACATTTATATTTTGGACTCACCCTCAAAGGGTGAGTCTGATTTTCCTAATGGTGGATGGGATAGAGAAGCCGATCCTATTTCATTTTCAATAGCTGCAGCATTAGGTCTTCAAAACCGTTGTCATTCTCATCCTCGCAAAGCTTCGTAGAGGGAAAAGGAAGTGAGCAGAGTGGGGCCCAGTCCACCCTCAAAGGGTGGACTGGAGTTAGATATTAGCTAATTGCTCTTTTGTCTACAATGTTCGAAGTCCTTGTGGACCCATTTGCCAACTTCAATTTGATTCCTTCCTTCTTTCTAGCTCTTGAAATTGCGACATACAATTGCCCATGTGAAAAGACGTCCTCGGGCAGATAGACTCCAACTTTGTCCAGTGACTGTCCTTGCGACTTATTAATGCTCATTGCAAAGGCTAGCTTTAATGGAAATTGCCTCCTTCTTAGGACAAACGACATTTCTGAAATCAGGTTTAAATAAAAGAACCCAACTGACTCTTGGCAGTAGAGAGTAGATCAATCCTCGGAATGATGACTGATTGTCCCTTCCTGACTCCATTTATAAAAGCACACTTTATGGCATTAGTCCTGGCAAATTCCTGGACTTGGAGTCTTGTGACATTACAGAGGCCTTCTCGCACATTCAAGTTTCTGATAAGCATAACGATTGCTCCAATTTTAAGTTCCAGTCGATGTGGAGGCAAGCCAGAAGGAGTGAGAGTAGCCATATATTCATCAGTTAGACTGAAGATGTCATCTTCTCCTTGCTTTTCGATTTTGTCCACTCCAACAAAGACCTTCACTTTTCCATTCATCTTTTCGAGGATCGCTTTGTTCATCAAGTCTACGTGGTAGTTTTTAGGGCAAAGGATTGCCCGCCCACTTAATTCGTTCATATTGCTTGAGACTGCTTCAAAAACTTCTCCAATCAGATCACTCTTGCTTATCGTCTCTCCTGGGATTTCGACTTTTCCTTCTTTGTCCTTTTCCAATCTGTCGTCTCCAACTTTTAGCAGAAAGTCTTTAAAGTCATTCGACTCGCCATTGGCTCTCATATTTTCCAGCAGTTCAAACTTTTTAAGTTGTCCAAAAAGCGGCGATTGTTTAAGGCAGCAGGAGAATCCATCGGTGCCGTTCCCTATAGGTAGAATTTGTCGGAAGTCGCTTCCCATGAGAATAGCTTTTCGGCCGAAAGGAACAGTCGGGTTATCCATAACATCTCGAAGAACCTTATCCATTGTGTTGATCATTTTATCGGACAGCATAGAGCATTCATCAATAACGAATATTTCCGTCTCTTTCATAAGTTTTCCATCTGCCGAGTTCGGTTTTAGGGAGCTGCTTTCACAATTCTGGGCTATGTTCATCTTGAAAAAGTAAGCAATAGTCCGTCCTTCGGGAAGCAAATTGGCAGCAATCCCTGTCCAAGCCACACAGATCACCTTCTTTCCGTCACCCTTCAGCTGGTTGTAGACACATTCGTAGCAGAATGTCTTCCCCGAGCCTCCAGGTCCATCCAAAAACACCAATTTCTCGTTGCCAGATAGGACTGCATCGACGGCCTCTTTCTGTTTGCTGTTCAATTTGCCGTACATCTCCTGTCCCAGCGCTCGGTAGTCCGGCGTGTCGTCATTCATGGGCGTAGGTTTGGTGTAATGATCCACTAAGAGCATAGTCAGGTCAATGTTTTGTGCAGCACACATATCGAGAATGTGGTAATAGGCTAGAGCTTCAGCGTCGATGGCAGTTCTTCCTCGGCGGACAAAGTCTTCAGACATTTTAACTTTCCATTCATTCCACATTTCCTGGGCATTTGACGGCTCATCAAAGGCTAAGAGAGTCACGAAGACACATCTGAGACCATGTGGCATCTGGAAGGCATCTGCGTCTTTCATGGCCTGATTGAAGTGATCAGTCGTCTGAATGAGCCCGAGTTCTTTAGCTGCTTCGAAGGCGTTCGGAAATTGGATATCATTTACAGTAAAGAGACTTTGATAGGAAGTGGCTCCAGTGGTATTTATGAGCAATTGGCGAATGCAATATCGTTCTCGTTGCTTTGGAGTAGCCGAGTGAATTCTTCCGATATTGTTGTTTGTGAACTTTTTTTCTTGCCACTTTCCCAATTTCTAGAAGAAATGCTTAGAACTAAAAGACAACTAACTTGAATAAAAGTAAAATACTCGGGATACTGATGGTATGGTATTGTCCTCGGGTCTACTGGCAACTTAGTTCTTGGGTCTTTTGGCAAGTCGGCAAGTTTTCCTGCTCTTTCTAAATCTTCAGACATTTTGTTGAAAGCAAAAAATCCAAGAAGAGTCGATTTCCCTTCTCTATTTGCTGCATTTTGTGCTTGTCCAGGTGCGAATACTACTGTATGTCTATCCTCTTCATGGACTACCAATTCAACGACGACATTTGATTCGCCGTGCAAGTTAAAGGAGAAGAGACGATGGAATCCTTCTGGTGGACATAAATATCTCGCATCAAGGTATTCCTCCACTTCATCAATCAATCCGCCATTCAACTGCCTTCTTTCTTTCCGGAGCTTTATCTGGGCCCGATCCACTCCTTTGTAGACATATTTGAATAGATACTTGACTGCCTGGACCAGACTTGGGCGGGTAGTGGTCTTTTTACTACCCTACCCGTTTCGGGTTACCCGAAATTTCAGTTTTTGTTACCCTACCCGTTTCGGGCTACCCGAAAATTTGGTTTTTGTTACCCTACCCGTTTCGGGTATTACCCGTTAGGGTACGGGTACGGGTAACCCGCCCGAATCGGGTAACCCGCCCAAGTCTGATCTGAAGTCGCATAATTCTTTGAAGTATTTATCTGAATGTTTGAGGCGTTGATCTGAAGTCGCACAAGTCGTTGACGTTTTTCTGCCGATTCGCACTGGATTGTTCTGGTTTAACAAGGAATCGATTTTGGCGTCTATCTGATACGTGGACAAGAGCGGAGAAGTGAGTTGTTTAATTTAATGCATAATCGATTTATTATTATTATTTTCCTTTTTATTTGTTTTTGGTTAAAAAATTTTTTATTCTTTTATTTCTTTTTATATTAATTTTTTTAGAATGCATCGAGATGTATACGGCGCAGGGAATTTTCGTTCGACTGAATATGCCGAAGTTATCATCGAAGTTGAAACCTTTGTCCACGAGTTCCAAAAATTTGATCGAAAGAAACTTTGGGATGAATTCAACAAGATGTTCATTTCCGGAAGCGATCCAGATGTTCAAATTAGACAGGAATCTCATACTATCAAGCTTGGTGGTTTTAATTTCAAGTGTGATTACTCAGTTTTTGTTTAATTGATTTCCATATGAGTTCATAACATGCCAATTTAAATTGTTTGTAGTGTATACGATGATACCAAATTGAGAATGTTGCAATTCAATTTTGATTGCATTGTTTGTTTTAAGACTTATGATTTGAATAAATTGACTGATCTCCGAGTTGTTGTAATGGGTGATGGATTTTGTGCATTAAAATAGTCAAAAAGTGAAAATGGGCAAAATGACCGTCCAGCGACAACTTTTTACATACTACTTTTCTTCCTCTTTGATGGGATTCCACAGAATATATTTGTCTATCTGAAGTCTCTTTTATTCGGGCGAATCGTTTTGATCCAACGAGAACTCACAACTTCTCGGATTGACCAATTGAGTTAAAATTTTGGATTACGGTAGTCTACTCTCGAAATCAGTACAGAATGTCAGCCAAGAAGACTACATTCGCGGCCATTTTGCAAGAAATTGTGAGATCTTAAAGTCAAAGATGTTACATGGGCTGGGAAGCTTGAATCAACTGGACCAATTCCAATCGGGAATAGACCTGCAGTCATCGAGAAGACTACTATAATAAATGGTCCCATATTTACTATTGCCACGGCGAAGGCAATTTCCGCACATAATTTTGACATCTGAAAATCCTAGCAATTTACGATTAAATAGAATTGTTTTCAAGATGGATAATCGAACTTTGACCTCCAAAATCCTCGTCTGCAATCAATAATATAGAAGCTACCTGGTTGATAAAAAGTGGCAAAGGTTGAATCGAATTCAAGACGCTGGTTGCACCGACATTGTGTATAAGAAGCGTGGCGTAGAATACAGATCTTTTATCAGAATAATCGAAAAGTTTAGAATCAATTTCAAATACTTTTGTTCTGAAAAATTGGAACTTTCTGTATCAAACATTTCTTTTTTGAATCTATTTTGCAGTTGACAGGCCTCCATCCTTCAAAATCGTCTTCACCTTTTGAAGGGAAGGATTACAAGCGAGAATCTGGGTGCGCGTCAAACAGGGAAAGAACTCCTTGAGGAAAGATTGAAGACTTACGCAAAAATTACAAAGATTGAGAAATGCTCAGGTAATAATAGTTCATAAACAGAATTATACTCGATCCTCCAGACTATCTTCTGAATCTGGACGCAAAGGACAGCAGAAAGATATAAACAAACTGATCTCATTTAAGTCAGAACTTTTAAACTCACAATAAAAAAGCATTGCGAAAGTGATATTATCAAAATAACCTTCTGGATAATTTTTTCTTCTTGGAGGCACCGTCTCCCTCACGAACTCACTAGAATATGAGATAATTAGAGTTCAGACTAAAAACGTACAGAATCTTTATCGGTCCGGTCAGCTTCATGGATAAAGTCTCCTTTTCGAATAAAAACCAAACCGACAAAGTCGTCAATGTGGCACAAATCAGAAAAGGCTTCAATAAATTCAATGGAATTGGTCGCTCTAATTCTATTTTTGGCCTAAGTTTCCGCATTTCCATCCAAGGGAAGAATATATTCCATTCAAGCAAGGGAACACTCATGGCCGAATAATCTATTCGAGGGAGGATGGCGTTGTGTGTGGGGAAACTAGGTCAGCCAGCTGCTGCTCACAGCTCGTGTGGGAAGAATAAATCGAAAGGATACGGACGGGTCAGTGTTCGACTGTTTGAGGGTCTTTGCATCACAAAATATGTGGAATGAATCAATCTTTCAGCTCGGTCCATCCTTTTAGATGCTGAATGTTGACAAAATAAAAAACATATAGTCAGTTTAGTGAATTTTGACAACTTTTTTCTACTTACGAGGAAATGTTTCGAGATAGCCCTACCCCGGTAAACTGGATATATCGTTCGATAGCGCTTGAAAAGTACTATCAGACATCCAAATTTGGACTACAGTTCTACAAAAACACAGACATTAAATCCTTTATCTCAGTTATTGAGGAACATACTCGTAATTTTCAAAAGCAAGATGAGGAGTTCATAAGGGAATTGTTCAAAGCTCAGCTACTGGAGAAATACATGCTTCATCGCTAGAAAGATGAACAGTTTCCGTATCGCTCTGCAATATTCGTTTAATCAACGTGTGAACAAACCACAGTTGCGGTCTTTTCATCTTCTTTGCCTCCTGACCACAATTTGAGAAATTCTCCTCTGCAAACTGCTAGTATGTAGATAGGAAGTAGTGTACTCGGCACCAAATAGATCAACGCTGGCTGTGCCATGTGCATCAGAGTCAGAGCAAGGAACGTCACCATCAGTCCGACTCCATATCCTAAGATGAAACTCTCTGCTTTCAAAGAATGGACAAACCAATTATACAAATAATTCCATAAAGAAGTCGAATTCTTTCTGGGAAGCCTAGCATCGTAAAGCAATGAGTCACAAGATAGCCTGAAATTGTTTCTTTGACGGTTCTTAGCGGTCGTTCATGCACCCCATTCAGTCAACAAACTTTCTTATAAGCCCCTTATGGCTCTTTTTGGACGACTTACCGGGAATGATGATGTCTCCCAGGCCAAGAATTGTCATTCGATAGCCAGTTTCGACATCCAAATCAATGCATTCAATCATGGGATCAAGAGGCATAACTTGCATCAGCATTGGGAACTAAAAAAAGGTTTTCTCAGAATTCGTTTAGACCTACTTTCTCTGGCTGAACAGCATCAATTGGTGGCATTGGATATCCTATATTGTTACTATTGCAATCTATACCCGTAGCTACTTCAAGCATCACAGAGCAACCTTAATTTTGTAGTTCGTTTTAGAAAGAAGGAGGAGGAATACCGTTTGTTGTAAAAGCCGGAGTGATAAAGACCATAAAAGCATCGTAGATAAACATACAGCCCATAAGACAGGAGATCCACTAAACGAATTGTTGCTAGCCCTTCTAAGGATATTGCCGGTACTACTGAATATTTTTCGATAGAGGTAAGTAGGTTATTATATTTTCTAAACGTTAGTGTTAGTTAAAATGGAGTGATGGTCAAGTTACGTGGGTGAATCGAGGTCGCAAAGAGATATCTGCACTACATAGTCGATGGTATAGCCTGTATCAAAATCTGGCGACCAAACTGACTATCACATTGCACTGCAGATTTGAATTTAGATTGGCCGCACTGGCTTTATCCTAATTTTTTTAATTGACATCTGAAGTTTGAAGCAAAAGTTTCTAAAGCAAAAAATTAGTGGCAAAAGAACGAAACTTGGTAAGACGATTAAAAGGAACGACGGATTCCTGGCTTGTGGTAGAGTGACCACCGAACTGTAGCACGGCTATTTCGACGGGCTTCTCAATGTCCCTCCTCCTCTGAGACCTCCACTACAACATTTTCAAATGCCCGTATACGACGTCGATGTCTCTCTCCCTTCCTACCTCGGTAGAACTCTCTCCTGAAGTAGGAGTTTCAACCTGGAGATACGCATTTTAAGAGCAGCTTGGTCCGCCAAATCCACCGCCGCTGTGACCTACTTCTTCTTGAAGACGTTTTTGAAGTGACTGCGATACCAAATCCCATGACGAAATGAAAATACTGATGCATCTGAAATAATAGAGATAAATAATCAATTCAACGAACCGTTGTAAGCATTGCTTCTCCGAACTAGACAAGAAACTTTCGATAGTCAAATTGAACCACGTCTAAAAGTTTTTTTTCTTTTTGACCTTTTCTTTTTTTAGCCTCTTTACGCGCTAAAAAAAATTATTTTTTAAATAGAAAAAGGTCTGCTTACCTTCATATTTATATTCACAGGGTAGGTGACGATTCGTACGCGTACGAATCGCTTTTGTGTTTTTTTTTTTTAGAATTCTAATATTTTGTTTTTTTTTTAATTTGTCAAGTTATTTTTTAACATATTAGAACTTGATATTAAAAAGGCGATTTATTTTTTGTGAAAAAATGTTTTTAAATAGATTTGCGTGAAACATATTTCGGCATATCGATCAAATATGCATTGATTAATTCCTTCGATACGAGATTATCGGCTATAATCTTTTCAAATCTATTAAATTTGTCCTCTATTTCTTTCCTTTTTGTCTTTTCAATTAAAGACTTCTCTTTGGATTTTGAAGGGTCCTGCAAGAACTGATTTTAACATTATTAGTAACTTACTTTTAGTATTGACATGAAATCGAAATACTTTATAGTTTGCTGCTTTCGAAGATAATCCAATACAGCTGAAAGTGGTGGATTTAGATTTGGCAGGAATGCCCTCTTGAACGACGCATGAAAGCTTTCAGCCGAATTGGTTGTGCGATTTTCCAATTTTCCGTACTTAGACCAAAGTTCGGAGAACGGTCCCTTACACCAAGTATTTATAAAATACATCAGAAAAGTAGTACAGAGAATGAAGGCTTCATGTGTTTCAGGAACAGGTGGCCTGAGAACTTCGCTTTGTGCAAAGTATTTCTAAATATTTTGAATGAATTTTAAGAGAGATGAGATAGAAACCATTGGCAAATATTGTAGTGCTAGTATTTTTCTTAGCCACGAGGATATTGTGGGATCATTCTGATACTGAGATAGTTTTTGCGCATTCCTGTTAATAGCCATTGAAAAGTGAAAAGAACAGCCTTCGATGGACGATTCTGGGAATATTTTTTTCATACTTCTTATTGCTGCTCTTTCGTAGTCAAGAACAATTGATAATTGAGAAAGGTCACATCCTGCCAATAAAAGTTCCTCTCTAACCATAGAGAATAATTCGTCGTAGAAATTTGAATTCTTGGATACAGAAAAAGCGCGAAAAAGTGGACAAGAAAAACCACTTTTAGACACTCCATGAATTGTGTATATCTGGCCACTACGTCCCAGTTCACTTGGCACAAACCCGTGGGTGCCATCACAGATCAAATGTGTTGTTCCTGTACTTAAATGTTATTTTCAAACTAAAACATACCTGACTGAATGACTATCAAAAGTAGGCTTCTATGGTAAACGAGTAAACGGTTTTGACTGCTATAGTGTACAAAAGCTTCTTGAATACCGGGTATTTTACCCAACTTATATTCCGCCTGAATCGGATCTTGTTCACAAAAAAAATAATAAATATAAAGTACTGAAACATTTTCAAGCGTGCATTCAATTCCTTCCATTCTCTTGTTTCTACATAATTGTGATTTTAGGTTCTCAAATGAGCCAAATTTGCTCCCTATAGATAATTTCTCCTCTTCATCTTAACATAGTTGTTAAATGTATAGAGAATTATTTTACCGAATTTTTCACTTTCGAGAATCGCATCAACACTTTTTCCATAGATTGTGTTGGCTGAACCTGGATGTGCACTAATTCCATAACGTAGTTTCTGATACGTTTCGTACCGCATACGTTGCGCAACTTCAGAAGTGTATTCTTTCGGCTTGCATCGGTGGAATAACTTCTCCGGGTCGTTCATGAATTTACCCTGATAAGCCTCAAGACACAACGAATGCTCAACTGTATAAAATACTAACTGTAATTCTTGTCGTCGTAGAAAGACTTTTGCATCCGATGCATATTAAAACTTCGGCTCCACATTTTAGTCGTCGTTGTTTTTGAAATGTATAGCAAGCTGACTTCATCTTATAGATAAATACATTATTACCCTGCTTAGCAGGAAAAATTTCTGCCGGCCAACAGCCTTCATTAGATTTTTTAGTCTCTGGTTCAAGATTATCCGAAGAGATATTTGATGTATTTGCTTGTCTGAAAGGTACTTAAAAGCAGATAAAAGAAACGTACTTCTGGAGTGAATGAAGGCGGCAATGACAATCCCATATCGTTTGAGTCAGATAGTCCTACTCTTAGAGATCGACGAAGTTTTCTTATTTGATTCGAATCTAGATCCATAATATCAAGGAAATCCTGCGATAACTCGTCGTCAGAAGGAACATCGTCCATCTCAAAAAATAGCTTAGCAAATAAAAAAAACAAGGGCCAGAATATTACATAGAAATACGTTTCACGCAAATCTATTTAAAAGTATTTTTTCACAAAAAAATAAATCGCCTTTTTAATATCAAGTTCTAATATGTTAAAAAATAACTTGACAAATTTAAAAAAAACAAAATATTAGAATTCTAAAAAAAAACACAAAAACAATTCGTACGCTGGGGTGGCGATTCGTACGCTGGAGTGACGATTCGTACGCTGGAGTGACGATTCGTACGCTGGGGTGACGATTCGTACAACTGATTTTCGTGCGAATTGTCACTCACCCATATTCACAGGAGGTAACCTTAATTGAATTAATTTATTGTTAATAACTAAAACTAACCTGTTCGAGTATGTAGAGGCTGTTGCAAGAGTATGTAATTGTCTTTCTACCGGCAAGCCTGCTTCTTTCATCATGAAGCGACTAAATTTTATTAAATTATTTTGTAAAAAACTAACCATAATAAAAAAAAATCAGAGCTGATACCAGTAATGCTCCTAAAACACAGTCCCGCACAACATTCGTTCCAAAAGGCTCATTGCTGGAACAAATAAAGATCAGGATAGCCAAAACTAGAATGCATGCTGCGAATATTATGATTTCATTTTTCATCTAAAATTGTAATTAGTGATGAAATTAAGAAATTAAAAGAAGAGCTTAAAGGGACAGTCCCATAGAAATACCGTAACCTACTACCGTAACACTTGATTTATCCTCTAATCCTAAAAACTCATTTCGAGCATTTTTCATAATTTTTATAAGAAACTAACATTTTTGCTATTATTTTTACCCTCAAAAACCCCTATTTTGACTACCTTCCCAGGCGAAATTTCAAAAAAAAATGTTAATACTTTTTTGGTCTTATTTTTGATTTTATTTTATGTAAAAATTAGTACTTTTACTATTTTTCTCGATCTCTACACTGCGACACACAATTATGGAGCCACTATCAAAATTTGGCTGATACAATTCGATTCAGCTCAATTTCGTGATTCCAAAACACTTTAAATCTCAAAAAAAGGTTGGAAACAAGCCGAGTTATGAGTTAAAAAAGACATCAGTTTTAACTAGTTTTAGGATAAAAAACGCGTTTTTTCTCGAAATGCGTGTTTTTTGAACCAAAAGTTTCATCCTTTTAAACTCATAACTCGGCTTGTTGATTAGCAAATTATAAATTGATTTCCTTTGTTTAAAGGGACAGTCCCGTAGGGATTAATACGCAGCGCGAATTTTAAAATTTCATTTCGTCCGTGGCCTTTTTTAAGGATAAATGGGTTCCGTCGCGATAACCCCCTTTCTTGGATACGAAGGATGTCGTCTTTTTTATGAACAGACTATACATCTTTTTAAAATGAAATATGTTTATTATCAATGGTTGTTAAACAAGTTTTTTTAAAATATCAGATCTAATTGGTTTCTAAAGGGTTCCGACAAGGCGGATCTCAAGTTTCTTGCAAAGATTCAGGAAGTACTCGTCTGAAAAAGCCATTTTAGTTAACCTGGAGACCTACCGTCGATTTTCGCCGAGAACAGCAAGGCATTATTATGTGGTTTCAGGATCGCCCCCAGAGCCAAGTTGTAGTTTTTGTAAATTCTCGTGGCCAGATTAGGTAGCCAATTATGGGGATTGGTGCGAACCGCACCGAGCATAATAGATCCTCGTTTGCAGTACGCCGCTTTCCTAAATTAACAACATTTCACTATAGTCACTTTAAAACTTACATAAGGATTTTGGGGTCTTCTTGGAGGAAGTTTACAAAACCAAAGCTGTAATTGAGAGTACCCGTTTCTCCTTGCAACAGATCATTCCACCGCGGTGAGATCGAAACGAGCGTCACTTTATCACGCTTATCACCAGGAAATTCTCTGGTCAATTCCAAGACTTCGTCTCGCCAAATCCACACCTCCTAAAGACATCAAAGTTCCTTCAAATAAATGCATATACCTCTGTGAGATATAGTACGAGGTTATTCGACTCGATCATTTTGCCAGCTCTTTTAATTTGCTCGTTGAAGGTGAGAAAAGAAGCCGCTTGAGTAGCCGGATTCGCGACAGCACCACGTCTCGAACCGTCCTCGCCAGAATCGTGACTTGACGGAATCGATCGTGCTTCGAGATTGGAGTCGCTTTCCAGAAATTCGTGAGAGAAGACACGATCCTTCACACCAAAGCATTCATCGGAAGTCACAGCAGGTGAAACTCCTTCCCAAAATGCAAGGTCATCAACCGAGTGAACTTCAGCGGCACCAGGGGGACCCAGCATAGGTTCGGCGGGTCGCGTCTTCTTACACAGAGGCTCAGCAGTGGGCCGATATTTATCAGACTTTATTTCGTCCTTCAGTTTCTAAACAGTTTTACGGTCTGAAAAAAGATGTTATCTAAATTACTTGACTTTTGGGGCGCTGCTCCTACAAACGTTCCGTGTCCAATAAAAATTTATCTTTTAACAGTTTCTGCAAGCGTGTGAGGACTTTCAACTTGCCACTTATTTCACCGTCCTGGACGGCGAGGTAGTTACTCAGAGCTTTCTTGAGTATAACGAGCTAAAAGGATTTATTAGTTATATGTACAACGCACCTTATCTGCTTCTTTTGTCACATTTGAAATCATTTCTCTTCGGATGATCTCCAAACAGAGATTATTGGTGAAAACATCAGCCACAACATCTCCATCTTCAGCGATTTTCAGTCCAGGATGTTGGAATAGCTCCACCGATACTCGAATGTCTTTGTGTAAGCATTTGGACTCAATCAGACGTTGTACTGCCACAAGATGCGAACAGCCTTTGAGAATAAAGATCCTAAATGTTTGGATATTTTCTATCTTCTAACTCACTCATCATTATAGGCGCCACGAGTAATGCCGACCAGGGAAATCCGCGACAATGTTTCTTTCAGCTCCACCACATTCAGCTGTAGAGCAGTGATCCTATCGCCATTCATTGGCTTCAACAGACTAGAGGCTTTCAAAGACGCAATTTTTCGCATCATAGATTGTTTTTTAGCGGAAACAGTTAAAACATCCTCCAAAGAGGTTCCATCCTCCGACATCATTACACCTTCCTAAACATGGCTTTAGCATTTTTCAGGGTTCTGGGAAGTAAAACCGGAACTGCAAATAAATAAATCACTCAAAGGAAAAAATAACTAACGGCAGAAAAGGAGCTAGAAGTTTAACATTTAATCTTTAATTACGTTGACAATTTTCAACCCAGCTGTTCCACTTGTTGGAACTTGTCATTAATGTAGTTACAGATTATTTACTTAATCAAATTCAGTTTTCAGTCTCACAATCTTCTTTGTAGTTGCTTCGTTTTTCTCTTATTTTAGATGCCGATAAAAGGACGTGGTACCTCCACCAAACTTCTAAAGAGAAAACTGCCAGTTCTTGAATTCATCAATGAGGTTGAAAACGAAACTGGTGTAGGTGGAAGGAACGAGTTGTCTGGAGGATTTCTTGCTGAGGTCGTTGATTCTTGTGCTTCCTTTTCCCTCTTCGGACTTTCAAATGAAAGTAGTGATGGCGCCACTCGAATGGAAGAAGTTCCCACCTTCAATGCAGAAAGACCGCCTTCAAGGTCTTGCAAAACGAGAAGAGCGTCAAGTCTACCAAAGAACAAAAGGAGACGTCGCTCCCAGACGCCAGAGTTGGACTCGCTCATCAACGCCTTGAAGCCCGCTGAGACTGTCGGTTCTCCGTCGAATCCGGTCGTCGATGTAATAGATGGTTACAAGCGTTAGATGTTTTGGACTCTCGCGGTGAGGAAGAACGAGGTATTGAATCTGCTCATGATATAGCTGATGAATCTCCCGTTCAATCTGAAATATCTCAAAGAGAGTCTGCTGAAGACGAAGATCCCGATTTTTGGAGGCATACCGATTCAGGATACGTCGAGGGATTAATAACATACAATGTAAGTTATTTCGACTACGGTAATTTAGCGTTGGCTTTAGCTGAGCGCAGTCGCATCGCAGTTTCGACACGATATGAAGTATAAAGAAGGAATATGGTTGGTCAACCGGGTCCATTCCAGGCAACCTCTTCCTACCAGATCGTCTCCGGTCACCTTCCCCGAAAGATCAGCCGTCTTGGATCGAATTCAAGATGTTACCAATAAGAAAGAAGTGAGCCTCTCGTTGTTCGCAGACTTGGCATTCTGCTTTCCTTTCGGAGAATTTGTAAATTATACGGTATCCTTATGATTTGCCGTAACAGTTGCTTTTAGAAAAAGATCCCGAATAGTTGGCTGAGACATATTATCCTACAGGCACAGCTATGCCCAGAAAGAAATAGTATATTACCTACTTTGATTGGATTTTGTCCTTGCTGTGGTCAACTGAAGTATTTAGAGTACTGTGAAGCTGCCAAACACTCTGCCCGTTGTTGTTTTAAAACCTTGTCTGCAGTCCTTCTTCTGGCTGATCTCCAAGATGAAGCATATCCAGTTGTCCAACCAGACAAGTTTTCAAAAGCGATTCTTCGACAACCACTTAATTTTCCTCACTCAACATGCTACGTGAGTTGCATTTAAGTTCAACCGGCTAGTACGGTGTTTCAGCAGCAACTTGAGGCTGACATGACGCTTTAAAAAGTAGTTGTGTTTTCATATGAGACAGCTGGATAGATATGTTCTGCCTTCTTCAAGTGTATGGTCTGTGACCATATAGCCATACTCAGAGACTTCCAACCCAATGCACAGGCGTCTTAGGTACAGTGCGCACAGAGATGTCATGAAAGGGAACCATTCCTGTATCTGAGGTCATTACCTTCACCAGCAATAACCATAATGCCAGAAGATCAATTGGAAAAGTTGTCGCCTGCTCACCAAGTTTTATTGAGAACATTTTAGAAAAACCCTACATTGGCTCGTACTGAAGTAGAACGTCTCGTGAACAAGGTAATGAGAAGAGCTGGCTGTATGCGTACTTCAGTCAAGAGATACTACATACAACCAGCAGTCCAGATCGGGTCCTTAGTATTAGATACGTCGGAATATCAAAAAAATTGGTAGGTCAATTAATTGTAGTTAATTTAGAAAGTTTTAGGATCGACCACGAAAGCACTTTGCCCACTGTCTATTAGATGAAAGTTGTCGCGGACTCCCACACATGAGTAAGCTCTAACCTTGATATATAAACCCCCGGTCTGGATAAGGACGGGGCTTTTTTTTCTCTATCAAGCTTAGAGCCAACGCTCTCCCCTTTTCTATTTATCGACTACAGTGGTTGCACAATTTTTTTGTTGCTAAAGCTCTCTTGTTCTAATTCAACACTTCGTATTTGGGGGAGAGGGACTCTTCGTCTTACCCCCATCTTTCACACAGTCGACGAGCCTTCACAGGCCGTCGGCTACAAAAGTCTTCACGTACGATATGTCGGCGATGAGTTTAGAAGGAACCGCGTAATGTTTTGGAGCAGACTGCGAATGACTCGAAGAGCAGTCACTTTGAAAGAATCCGTCTTAACGGATCTCTTACGGCTAATTCTCAACAATAATATTTTGCTCAGCGAACTAGAGATGGACACGAGGTCCGATGGTAATTCAAATCCTCCTCTAGCACAACATTGGACACAAATCGACTCTCTTGAACGCCAACACTTTACGGCCGGACTATTGAGTATACTTACCGACCTCATACAGCCAGGAGTCTAGCCCGAAATAATTAAAGTTGAAAGCACAAAAGAAGCAATCAAGCTGGTCGGGATAGAATTCGAATTTCGCGGAGCTGCAAACAAAGCTAACAAAAAAGAAGATCTCTAGCGGACCTCTTTTTTTAATCTCCTCATTTTCTTGCAGAATGTCTTCGCCAATAAAGAAAGATCTCAACATGGTTTTTCTTGTTTGTATGATATTTTTTCCTTTAGGTCTGGAAATCATTTTTCCAGCTAACGCTTTCTGGATTGGTTTGTCCAGTTGAATGGCTGACCACTAAAATCCCAATTTGGTTCTGCTTTTGTAGGACCTACCTGTGAAAGGGAGCTCGCCTATGTTCTCTCGTTTTCTCATTAAGCATAAAGCTCCCGAAGCCGTCTGTTTGCTATGTTAGCTACGACTCCGGGTGTCTCGAAACTTGAATTAAAGACAAGACTGGTTGATACTGATAAAATGTAATTACATGAGCTATCTCTCTTAAAGGTAGATTATTTCTCTCAAGTTTGCGGCTGTCTACCCACTTCTATGCAAAGAGTTTTGTCTAATTCATGCTTAATTTGTATTTCCAATAAGAACAACTTGCAAATAATAAATAGCTAAATTGATCGATAAAATACTATACCTATTTGTCTTGGTTAAGGGTAATCCTTCTACGGCTTTTCTCGGCTGAAAGCATTCCATGCGTGAAAGTATTTGGGATCGTTCTATAATTGGCTTACTCGTGGCTATTTTACTTGACTTACCTGGCAGGAGTTTGGTATATTGAGACTTCAGGCACAACCTTTTTGGGCTGATATAGTCTTTCCACGATAGCTTGCTTTCTTTGTTCTTCATCTATTCGATTGCTGTCCTTACTTGATCGTCTCAAAAGTGCTGGAGTCTTAGGAACAGTTAGTCCGCGAGCTGGTGTTACACCCTAAAAAACTAATATTAAAATTTAAGAAAACTTACGGAAGGTATTGGATATGAACGAAGATTCCAAGGTGTCCGACTTGTCGGTGTTAGAGCCCTCTCTGGTTGCTGCTGAATTACACTAGAACGAGGGGCAACTGGTCTCTAAGAACTACTCTAAAGAACGTTGTAAAATACTTACCGGCTTTACTACTGATCCGAATGCTAGCGTAACAGGAGAACTATTCACACTTATTGGAGCGCGAACACGGGTTCTTGCTGGAATCGGAAGTATTGGCTGAGTTTTCTTCGTAGGTTGAGGAGGCAGCTGTAGCTTGGGGATACTTTGCTTTCCCATTGATGGCACTCTTCTTTCCTGAACAGATATTTGTTAAAGAGTTAAATAATACTGTATTTCTAGGCGTTGATTGTACTACTATTCCACTTTTTCCTAAGCTGGCAGGTCTACTCCTAAGTGCATTATTAAATTCTCGCTGAGAAGGAATCGGGCTAGGTGCAACAGCTCTTTGCGTGGTGATTTCAGAATTTCGCGTCATTGTTCGGCTTCTAGTCTGAACAGGGCTTTTCACGAGCTTTCTGCAATGAAGGCATAATTAAAACTTTATAGAAAGTTACTTGTTGGCACAAACTGGAGGGAGGAGAGCACGTCGAGACACAGTTGGTAGAGATTTAGAGCTATTCGCTCGTTTCATACTGCAATGTATAAAACTATTTTTAAAAAATACCTAGGCTTTGAAGATATATTATTAGAGACAGATTGTGATCTTCTACCCACAGATTGTGTCTCTTTCGCTGTAGCATTGCTCTTTACTGCAGTCTCTTCCTTCCTGATTTGACTTCTTCGTTTGATTTGAGGCCGATTTCCAAATATAGCCAAACGAGAGATATTTTCTAGATTTTCTTTATTATCTTCTACAAAATCTCTAGTTGTAATCTCCGTTAGCTCAGGGAGCTCAGCTAAAATGTAAAATATTTTAAAATAAATTTAAAGTCAACGAAACTTACGAAAAAAGCCTTCCAATGACGCATCTAATTCTTTAGTCTGAAGTGGAGCCCATGTTGGAGCGTTGACAAGATCGAAAATATCATGTTCTCTACTCATCATCTAAAAATATGGTTATTGAATTAGCATAAAGAGAATTATTAATGAGTATAATACATAAAATGTGTCAAAACAAGAGGAAATCAGCGTTGTGGCGAGTTTAATAAGGTCAGAAAATTCAAAGAGTTGATTATTAAAAATAAATTTGATCGATCCAAAGGACCTAAAATTGCATTTGTTGAGAATTTGAAAAATACATCGACGAGACGTTTTACTTTTCCTAAAGTCAATTAGGCTATGTTCTGCTTCTAATTCCTACAGAGAAGCCAATACACATTGTGCCAAATAGAAGAATTTTAGCTATTTAAGTAGAATATTTTACACATACTGAAAAAAAAGTGAATACATTTCTCTTGAATGGCCACTTATATATAACCTCATATAGTATTCTTGTTTAATTTCAATATCTTTATAGTTGTTTTACAGGAAAATTCGGTCAGGTTTCAATGGCACTCTCCGTCGACTTCGACAGTAAGCACTTGGTAACAGCACAGGTACGTTCATAATTTCCATTTAAAAAGATTTTTAGCTGGCTGAAATGGGAATTCCCACAGTCAATTTCAGTTATCCCAACAGCTCGATGGAATCTAGCCCCTCTCAGGGTACAATTCTTCGAGTTTTCTTGGTGCCGCAAGATAAGGGAAGATCACGTAACTTTGACTATGTTGGCGGTGTTAGTTTTCTTTTTTTTTTTTAATTTAGACTATTTCAAGACGGCCTTAGATGATCCTGATGCTGAACAGTATGTATTTTGTCGCGGTCGGCCAACGGTTGTTCCTTTTGCTATTGGAGTTCAAAATTGCTTGTCACAAGAAGTTAAGCTTAAAGTTCAAGTTGTTTTTAGCAAGATCAAAAATAAAGTACCTGTTCGCTGCTCTAACCATAAAGAAGGAGATAGTAGGGACTACAGGATTTAATTCGCAACTTAAATTAAGATACTATTTGGCGCGATCAGCTCATGATCTCAACAGATCCTCTTGCACAAGCCTTACCATATCAAGAAGGACATGGATTTATGATTGACCCAGCTCCATCGCGATGCGATGCTATTTTTCTTTGTCGCAATTCCTGCCGACAAGGATATGAAAAAGACTGGCAATTACAGTTCACTCTTTTAAATAGGGAGTAAGCATATTTGTTTTTATTAATCATTACTATTTAGGGACCAAGTTTTGGCTATTAAATACTTGTATCTCCGTGTGTGCGAAGTGCCTCATCGCGATATGATGAAATCCAAAGTTCGATACGAATGGGACTCTAGTCGTAGTGCAATAGGCATGTCAAAACGTGTTTATAAATGTATTCAATTTATTTTAGATACTCCAGTAATGAAATCAGTGCTGACTAAAACTGAAACTCAACAGCAACCTGCTGAAGTGGTTACTCCCATCCCTCAAGACTTTCCCACAGATGTGTATCCTATTTATGTAAGTTTAAATATTTGTCTATTTGTCTTTAGGTTTCTGGATATAGCTCTTATTGTGAAATCATGAAGTATGTAAGTAATATGGAAATGAGAAAGAAGCACGAGCATCCAGTAATTAGTCAATCAGTTGATAACATGAGGGATTGGAACAAAGAAACCCCAATAGTTCGATTTTTGCAAATAGTTTGTGGTTTGGAAACGTCAATCATTTTGGACAAATTTATCAAAAAGGGTGTTCACAATCTGGGAGATTTACATAATAGATTTACTCCTGAGGTAAATGATTATATTTTCACATTTTTTGTTTTAGTTTTTCCCAAGCTTGCAAATTTCTGAAACTCTTGCTTCGAGCTTAAGTGCCCTATATCTAAATTGGAGGAACATTATGGAAAACTATGAGTTGACTCTTTCAATGAAAAGCCAAGATATGTCTGCTTTATAATAGATGTTTACTAATACAGACAGGATTATATATGTATAAAAAAACCGAATGTTTGACTGTTATTGTTTTCATTAGTTTTTTTAAAAAATAATAAACGTTTAAAAAGGATATCAGTGGTTGATTGTGTAGCGGTTAACTAGTCTCACAGCTTCCGTTCCAGCTGTTAGCATGTCCTAATGTTTACTACTTTTGGACCGGTTCCCGTTGCCGACTGACCTCTCGACCAATTTACAGGGTGTGCCGTTTCTCGACTTTACCCGTTTGCAATTACCATAGCTTTCACTTACCTTTGGCAATCGGTCTTATCGCTCACGCCACTGACAGGCCCGAACAGTCTGCCACTAGACAGAATGACCGTAATTGGGTTAGTCTGATCCGGCGAGAACTCGCACGCACGTAGGAGCGAGTCAAGGACATAGACATTTATGGCTTTATGTTTTATGAGCTGTCCGAGAATGAGAATTGGGCGCCTTTTGTCCTGTTTGTTTTTCTGGAAAATGACGAGCTCTGTTTACGATTCCTTACAACAGGGAAATGGCTTGTCACTTTATCGGAAACGGCGGCACTTTTTCCAAAAACAGTAATGATTCTATCGTAAAAGCTGCATTTCTGACTGTAAACAGGGCATATTTAGTGTTCTGGACGGATGAATTTCGGAACTTTTTGACTTCAAGCCTCGTTTCACGAGGACATAACCAGTCTCTTTGTGAAGGCACAAAGGGAAGAACTATAGTTTTGTGGTCATTTGAGTGTGAAAGAAAAACAAATTTGCCACAAATTGAAACATATTTACTAGCAGATTGTCCTTTTCTCTCTCTCTTTCTCGCATTCCGTGGATTCCGTTGTTGGTAGGTCGTTTGGGTAGCTCCGCCCCCTCGCAGTCCCTTTCCCACCATGTCGTTGCCGCTGTTGTTCGTCATCCTCTCCACAGTGCCAGTCCTCATTTCTTCTCAAGATCAGCCAGTCTGTAGTGCCAATCAATTATTCAACGGCCAAATCTGTACTTGTGCTCCTGGGTGAGTATTTTCCTGTCATTTTTACCTTTCCTCGTGTCTCATCTTTTGACTGCAAGTAAATATTCAAAAAATAAATGACCTACCATGTGTGACCCTTAGAAAGCCTCAAAAACCGCCCTCAATTTCAAGGTCGCACCTCCCCAAAATCGCATTGTGCAGCAAAGCGAGAACAAGTTGACCAGAAAGGGAAACATTTGCTTTTATACAGCAATTTGATTCTGAAAGAAGAAGTAGTTTCGATCTCTCTTTCTTCCGAAACACTGTTCCGTACGTAGTCAATAACCACAGATAGCATCGGCCTTTGTCGAGTCCAACAGACCTCACATAAATCTCTCTGTCTTCAGGTACTTCTCATCGACCAACGACGAATCGAGGCAGAGATGTGAAGATGAATGTGAGGAAGTCTACTACAGCTATTTCACTTATGGCAAATGCGTCAACGACATCTTCGGGAAATTGCCACAGGATCAACAGCCAGCTTGTAACATGCGCTGTGGGGTGAGCTCTTTTGGCTACTTTTACTCTAAATTTTTCTTGATATATTTAAATAGAAAAGTAAATTTTGTCGAGTCCAGATGGTAAATGATGAAAAGAAAACTAAACATCCAAAGAACTTTCCTAAAATGACTCATTTGATTCGATTAGTTATCTGCAAGTTTGACAACAAGACTAAAAATAGGGAGACTTTGAGAATGAAAAAAGTGCGATGAATTACAGCCAAGGAGAAAAGGCTGTACAGTAATCCATTTTGAAACCGGAAGCCTCGTCTTCTCCTTTTCTCTCTCGCCACAAAACCAATTGCAGTGACCGTGAACGTGATCAATAGGCGTACATTGCGAATCGGGTCTAAAAGTCTCTTTCTCCACAAATAGCAAAAAACAAAGAAAGAAAAATTATAGGTTCGTCTTCGTCTCTGGACATCCATCGGCATCTTCACCGTCTTCGCTGCTGCCATAGCTACTCTCGTCCTAACTCTCCCTATGTGCATCGCCACCTGTTGCTCGTGTCTCCACGCCAAGAAGGCTAGTCCTCTCTCACTCACTCGCTCTCGATAATCGCTGGGGATCGGTAATCCCGAACCGGCTTCGGTACCTGGCAATTTTCCTGCTTTTTTTGAGGGAGTCTCGTTAAACAGACTTTTGTTTTGATCCAATCGAAAAGTTCAGAGGGAAAAATCCTCTGTCAACCTGTTTTGTGTTTTTCCATAGCTCTCTCGCTCTCCTAATTGGGCGCGGTCCCCGGCTATGCGACCTTAAGACGTCGACTGATATTGTGATAGAGAGAAACGACCTAGATTGTCTCTCTCGAATCGCAATAAGTCGTTTGAAACTGCTGACAGATGGAGGGCAAATTCCACATTTTCAGGCCAATAAACATGCTAAAAGAGTCGCCGTCGAGCAACAATCTTCACCATCAAAAGACCAACAACTGGCTACAATGAGCTATTCTCCCTATGCTTATTGGCCTTATTATGGAAGAGCTTGAACTTCATGACCAAAAAATGTTTCCCCTTTTTTTGCTCACATTTTTTTTTGCATTTTCTCATTTTTCATACTGCCAGAGATGTTTATTGAATTAATAAAACATATAAAAATTGACAAAAAGAACCCATCAGAGTAACTATGACATTAGCCGATCACCTTTTCACGGGCTTATGTTATCATCAATTGGAAGGAGCCGAACCAACGAGTGGCGGATTGTACGCGTGCGACTTCGCCACTGCGCCATTCGAACAACTCGTGCTGGCGCGCTGAATCTTGCCTAAATGCAAAGACGAACTAATTTTTGCATTTTTCGTGATTTTGTTGATACATTTAAAAGAGTTTTGCCGTTTTTATGTTTGCCCAAGCTCGAGTCGTAAATAGCCAGTAAGCTAGCTAGTTGATGCAGAGCATTTGACCTCAAATTGTGTTTTAAACCTCATTTGAACAGCTTTGACTCTAATTGAGTGAAAATCGCAAGGCAAGAGGCGTTTATCATGAAGTTGGTTAATTTTTTAGGCGTTTTTTTTCTCGAAGAAATACGGTAGTATTCAGTATGTATTCACTAACACCTCCTCTTGCCATTCTTACTTTTCCCTTTATTCGCTTCGAACCTGTATCTAATAATGATTTTTATTTCTTTGCATGCTTAAATTCTATATAAATAATCTTTTTTTACAAACAAAGTTTTAAAAAAATTTTTACGAGAGGAGAATTTAACGTTTTGGCAATAAAATGTCGAAATACAAAGAGAACAATTACAGAATATTCTTGAAATGAAGATAGTCAAATACTGTATTTCAAATTACTGTTTATCGTTATATCAAAGGCCTTTTGTGTTATAATTCTAAACTATAAAACAATTCTTCTTACGTTTAATGGAATATATTTGTTTATTTTCAGAGAGATGCGGAGCTCTGTAGCTGGTGAGCCTCCTTCAACACCTACAACATCGCGGTCGTTTGTTGGGCGTACATTGAGATCACATACAAGGAGCCGACGAGTTCGAGAGGTATTTTCATATACTTATTATTTATACGAATTTTCTTCCAATATTTTTTTAGAAAGATGAACATAGCCGCAGGATTACGAATTACTTTAATATAAGGAAGCGGCTACATCCAGATAATAGCAAAATAGAGAATTTGAAGTAAGTTGCATAAAAATACTAAAAATTTATCAACGTTTGAAGACACCGCAGTGAAATGATTACTAATGCTCATGCAAAAACACCTACTGGAGCAGTTCTCTTAAATTTATCAGTAGTGAATATTCAAGGTATTTAAACGTGATTAAATGGGAGGTAATATTTTTTAGAGCAGTCAGAAGACATATTTCCATCGCCCCCAAAACGCCCTCGACTCCCTACATCACTTGGCGTTTTTGATATTTTGGGTGAGTTTGAGCGCTTCGATTTCTTAGCTTCAATCCCAAGTAAGTATTATTAGATCCGCTCATAAATATTTAGTTGAATTTTTCACAAAATTAGTTCTAACTTCTCACGCTTGGGCTAATTTTATTTCTAAATATATGGAAACCAAAGCATGGACGAATCGGTTCATTACGTTGTCAAATAACCAAAATGCACAAGAAGATCCATTCACAGCTGTTGGTAGGGTTTATGAATATTCGATAACAGTTATAGGCGAATTGCTCAAAGCTATTACAATAGCTAACGATACGGAAAGTCGAATTGCATTCATGATAAAATTTGTTGAATCAGTACATGATCATTTAAATGGAGTAGATGGCTGGTTCAACTTTTTTAAAACTGTAACTTTGTCACAATAATCCTATTATGGCTTTTAGTTCACTCGCTGTTGGGCTGCAAATGAGAAAGCAAGAATTGTAAAGGCAGTAAAGAAAATGAATGGAAGACGATTGGAAAAGCTTTTTAAATCAGTAATGACAGCTGAACCTGGCGTTAAACCTCAAGAGGAAATGGAGGTAAGTATTCTTTTTCTTTTTAAAAAATAAATTACCTTTAGCTTAGAAGATTACTACGTGGATATTTTGTACATCCACATCTTCGTGCTAACATTCTAAGCTCTGAGATGCACGAAGCAGGTTTCTGGTTTTCTTGCATGTTAAAAGGCTTGCACAACAATGTAGTCACACACTGTAGAATTTGCTTGATAATTTTCACTCCGACAATTGAAATCGACGGAAAAGGCATAGCTATTTTTTAAAAATAAGTAGTCGCTTTATAGAAGAAATCAACTACAGGACTTTTGTTGATGACGTTGTGATCTCCATAGAAGATGTTAAATCTCGTTTATCTCCATTAGCTACTGGCCTTTCTGCCCTTCTTTCTCTAAAAGAACGTCCGGCAAATAACTCATCCTGGAGATATGATGAAATTTTCAATTTAATTGAAGAGATTACAAGTAGGATCTTAACTTTTTAAATTATTTTCTTAGCGTTTCCTAGTCCGTGGTCTTTTGATAACTTTGTTGCATTTCTACTGTCAAGAAAGAATTTACTCAGTATAGCCGTAACAACACGGATAAATCATAGCCATCGCCAAGAAGCTGGCCAAATAATCAACACAATGAAGACGGTATTTATTTTTATTAATACTTTATTTGATATAGCTAATGTTCCGCTGGGGAATGGATACAACTGAAGCCATTGGAGGCGTGTTTCGCCAAATCGTAACGAATCTAACTCCTCAACATAGGGAAATGTTTATTCGTTCAGTATTTGATGCCCACGTTGCCCAATATCGCGAATATCTTTGTATGGGTTTTGGTTAGTGGAATTTTAAATTATTAGCTTAAAAAATTCAGTTGCGCGTGCTAATTGCGACGAGGAGGTAGCTTCTTTCATGGCATTTTCGCCTGTTTTTAACGAATATCTCCACTATCTTCGCTAGTAGCTTTTTCAGAAAGCTAGTAGTTCAATATATGTGAAATTTATTTATGCAGGTAACCTGTATTTTTAATCAATCTATGCCACTAGGTATTTTTCTTGTAAAATAATAACTCCCCTCTTGTGAATTTAATAATTTATTTTTAACTTTTAATTGTTCTTCTTTGTCCTGAATGAAATAACCATGTGTTAATTTTTTTGTTGATATTCAATATCTTCTGAAAGACGGCGGCTTTCAGATTTAGCAAATCAGGAATATCATGTGCGGCTAGACCCTATTAAAATGTATAGGGAACTCTACTCTTTTTCATAACAATTAGAACTATAGTATCCTAAAGCTAATTGAAAAGAAGTCGATCATCGGAAAAGCCTAGATTTTTATAATTGAGCCGCAAATGGCTGAGATGGATGACGTTTCTGACGAATAAATCTAAACGAGAAACGTTGATTCGAGGAATTTCTAGTTTAGATCCTGCAGATCGAATATCGGCGTGTCGTTGTATCTTTGAATCAATTTGCGATATTAGACAACGAGATCGGAAGTTTCATCACCAGCGACTCCTCTGGTTGGATTGAATCGGATCACACCATGGGCCTTGGGATTCCAGGCAGTTGGATTCGGCTCAAAGATGATATGAGAATACTTTCCGATGAACGAATTCTCCCCAAAATAGATGGGAGTCTCTCCAAGACGTCTTCGGTCGCCATCAGATTTGGGAACTGGAAAAGTAAAAATTGTTCCAAAGGCCGAAAGCAATGGAAAGAAACAACAGCTGACTGTCTGGAGGAATGAGACGACTCCTCGAAGGAATCTTTTAGCCCAGAGTAATGTGCTTGACAAGAGATCTTCGATATTCAACTCGATTTTTGACTACATTATTAGCTAACTTCTGGTAGAACGTCTTTTTAAAATACAAATGTTGCTCCAAAACCCCTCAAATGACTATTTCCAAGCTTCATGCAGAGTTGCATAGCATTTTGTTGCATAAGTTAATGCAGCTTTACTGTGAATAACTTAACAAACAGTCTGTAGTTTTTCAGTCCCGCTATGGCTATTTTTTATGGAAGAGGACATAAGGCTTTTACTTCTTAAATTCGACCGTTTTAGGCACTTTCTAGGCGGGCGATGAAGTGCACGAAAAGGGCTGTGGAATGGACAAAAAGCCAGTACAACAGAATATTTCAAGAAAAATCTTTAAAAGACGTTACGAAAGTTATCAAACTAAGGCGAATTTTTGGATACTAGGGTAAAATAGGTAGCACGATTTTAGATCATTGAAAAATTGGGGATATAGAGACTTTTTGGTTAAACTTTAGCTGTCGAATTGGCTTGAAAGGCAGACTGTCATGCCTGGACCCAATTTCGTGTTTAAACAATTCTAGCTCTGCATTTCTTTACACTGCAACTTCTTTCTCTAATAACCTTTTCAGACATTAGCACTATCATGGTGTCTCCGACTCACCATTCGAAGGTATGTCTTGTCTTTGTGTTTATTCTTTTTAATTTTAGAGCAGTATCAACGTGGATATTCCAAGTCCCTATAATTTTTATGATCAGGAGAAGGTGGGCTACTTCCATTAATTCTGTCTTAAAATTTCAGTTGCTTTATGGTATAGCAAAAGATGACATAAGCCTAGCAATAGAAAAACGCAAACACAAAAGTAGAGAATGCAGAGATATGAGAAAGTTGTCAGCCGTAATGCCTATGCCTGATAGAATTCCATTACCAGAAATAATACCGCTTGAAAGAGAAGAAAAAAATAAGTGGCTAAGGGTATTTATTTTGCTTTTTGATTTGAGCTTTAGGATATTAATAAAATGACAATAATATCAGATCAAAAACCGCCATCTATTCTTATGTATACATCATTAAATGCGCAAGGTGGAACAACCTGCAGTGAAATAACAGACGATTCAAGTCTTATTGCTTTAGGGTAAGTTATAATATCTATGTTGTTATTTTTAGATATGGAAACTCAGAAATTAATCTAATTTCTCTGGACGACGAAAAAAAAATACGAAGACTTCATTCTGCTGAAGAATTAAACGAAGTTAGTAAATACTTCCTAACAAGTTTGTAAGTTTCTTTTCTTTATTTAGATTGATGCCGATTGTGACGATTTAAATGAACTTTTGTATGATGAATCTACAGTATCCACAAACGTGACATTGACGGTATGATATCTAAACAATTTGGTATATTTTAAATATAGGGCCATGGAGGACCAATATATTCGCTTAGCTTTTCACCAGATAAAAAAATGCTGCTGTCAACCGCCAGAGATAATACAATTCGATTATGGAGTCTGGATGTTCAGAAAAATATTCTTGTCTACCAAATGAATGCGCCAGTCTGGCAGGTAAAGACTTTTAAGAAGTTTACAAACACTTTTAGGTCTGCTTTTGCAATAGAGGACTTTATTTTTGTAGTGGAAGTGCTGACAATACAATAGCTCTTTGGTCCACTGAAAGAATGCATCCTTCTCGTTTATTCGTAGAAAGTGAAAGCCAAGTAGCATGTGTAGATTTCCATGGAAATTGTAATTACATTCTTGGAGGTTATGAAGACAAATACATCAGAATTTGGGATATTCTTTCTGGTAATTGTGTAAGAAAGTTTTCCGGGCATAAAGCAGGCATACGCGCTATAAAAGTAAATAGGTGTCTTCCCTACTTTTCACAGAATTGCTTAGGTATCTCCAGATGGTCGCTATGTTGCTTCAGTGGATGGAGAGGGAACAGTTTGCCTATGGGATATTGGACTTGATAAGCTTATTGGAAGAGACGAACAATCAGCGGTTGGGACAATGGTTTGAATTTTCAATATTTCATCCATTATATTTAGGGAGCCATTTCTTTTTCGAGAGATGGTGGTGTTTTTGCTGCTTCATATGGTAGAAATAACGTATCAATTTATTCTGTTGATAACATGATCACATCATCAGTGTCAAAACAAGTAGATAAAGACGAAAAGTAAGAAACTTTATAATTTAAAGTAATTCAGTAGTAACAACGAGTCTGCATTTAAAATGTTCAGCTATCTAACTAAACAAACGCCGGTCATTGGTCTTCATTTCACAAGAAGAAACCTTCTGCTGGCAGTTGGACCCTATAATCAGTAATTACTATATATTGTTATAATAAAATATATAGTTCTTAAATTTATTAGATAAGCTTATTTCATTCGAATATATTCAACAAACGCCGATCTAGAGACTCTATGGCTGCAGCGAGATTGAAGATCCCATCTGAAATCATTTTCTGTGGAAGTGTTTTCAAAATTAAAAAACCATGAGCCTAAAAATATACCTAGTGGCGCAACTATTGCAAGACCGCCTACAATTCTCCAACATCCATTTGTTTTTTTGGCATTCACCACTTCCAGCCCAACGAGAACAATCCGAATGATAATCAGAGCAGCCTAAAGACTTCCAAAGCTAAGAGTTACTCACTTCCAGGTTGGAAGGAAGGCCGACACATATTACAAGCGACTTTACAATTACACAACATGTAAATTGGATTGCTACGACAAGAGCCTTCTTCGGCCCAAGTTGAACAACAAATGTCCTCATTGAAGCAACCAGGAGATGCACATTGTTGATTATTATTGGAAATAGGAGGAGGGGTGGTCGTTGTCTCTGGTTGCTCTGAAAGTTTATTCAGAAAGTAGGGTTAGACTCACTCCCGCCGCCACAAGATGTAGACCTTGGAATTGAGCATTTGCCGCAAGTCGATCGGCAATTTTCACTCATCCATAGCGGATTCTTGGAACATTCGCCCGATTTCGACCACATATTACAATTGGGATGACGATCCAAGCATTCTGAGATTTATATCTTCTTCTTCCTTCTCTTATATCACCATTGTTTAGATCGTAGTTGGGAGTACATTGCTGACAGGAAGCTTTGCACCATTCACTCATATAGACAAAATTCTTATTGCATTCCCCACCACGAGCCCAGTAGGCACAGCATTCGTGTTCATTGAAACAGGCTTGATTTGGCTGGACCACAGGAGGTTTTGTAGCTATAGGCGGCTGGACACTCGTTCCACCCACACAAACACCATTTTGACAGGAGCCTTTGTAACAGACGTCTTCTCCTAGGAGGAAAAGGGTTACGGTTGGCAGAGACAACTTACCGTTGGAGAATCCAGTACATTTCCCGCCTTTCTTAATTTTAGCGGCACATCTTGGTTGACCGTGAGATCGATCACAAAACAAGAGATTTTCACTGAAATTATAGTTGAAGAACAAGGAATACAACTAACGGAGAACCACAATTGTTTCCCATTGAGCAACTCGGTCGAGGAGCATAATTATACAAATTATCTGGGAGGAATCAAGGGATAAAGAGTAACTTGCCAGTGTACATATTGGAAAGACCATCAGCATTTCTCAACGGAGAAAAGGGTCGCATATAAGACTGACTGAAATGATGTTCAGAGCTGCAGAGATTATTATTTGGAGGGTATTCAGTTTCCCTTTGGGAACGACTCTAAACGCCTAATGAAGCTATTCGCTAAAAAAAACCTGCATATTTGACCGATAGATCTCCCAGATGTAATCCACAAATGAATGATGAATATAAAAAACGGGATCATTAGCAGAGGTAGGCGTATCGACCATTTCCCCACCAACATAGAGATGAACATTTCCTAAAAGGATAAGGATTATGGTAGAGAGATAAACTTTCCATGGGTGTATTCCAATATATTGAAATTCGGTTGAACTGGACAACCCTATTCTTTTTTAACTGAAGTTAGGAATAAACCCACTGGTCGAGGAGCCGAATAGCCCATCACATTAACTATTGAATTGGAAGTAACTGTGAATTGAATCTCATCTTCCGAGAAAAGTTTTGCCTGGGCTCCGACTGCCCGCCTTACATTTGGTCGACCCTATAATAATCAGAGGAAATGGATATGAGAAAAGGAATCTCATTTAAACGTTGACTTTTTATGTAAAGTTTATCAATTTTTCAAGAAGAAAGAAAGCGATACCTCAAGAGTTGGCCATTGTCGAAAAGGACCTCCAGTGACCTGGCCGGATGAATCTGTCTCTCCCATGAACTCATTAGTCCAGCTGAAAGACATAAAAAGATTCCTCGCACAAAAAGTTGTACTCTGTTGTTTATCCTCGTCTTGTACGGATCTACCCCGTCCGACCGCCGCCTGTTTACGTTTTCATCTCTCTGCAGAGAAACATTGCCATATGTCTGCTTCACTCGGTCAGCGTCTACCCGTTAGATAGTTGTAAAACCATTATTCACTTCCAAGACGATGGAACGAGGTGACTTCTATCAGCGGGCTTCGGTCTTCTTTTCGAAGGTAGGAAACTTACAGAAGAGAGTCTCGAGAATCCGGGAGATTTTGATCCAATGTGGAGTCCCAATAGGGCAATGAGACTGATGGATCAACCTGGCGCAGCGCTATTTCCACCCTAAGTCTCTTGTTTTTCTAAGTTTTTGCTAGACTTTACCGTTTCATGAATTCCCTGTGCCACGGTAAAAAAGCTGGACCTGAATGGGCCGCACCACTGCTTGCAAATTGCGAATGAACTCGAGCTATTCGGTCAAATTCTCCGCTGAAATCACGTTTGTACTCTTAAACCTTCATTAACCTTTGTTTTATACTGCGCATTGCAGTGTGAAAACGATTTCGTTCATCTGTTGTGAGAATACGGTATTCTTTGCGAAGAGCCTTTTGAAAGGATTGGCCCTGCACTACACAATTAGCTCCTCCACTGCCTAGATTTTTGACTTATTAGGAGGGGCTGGAGGGGAACGAGCCTCGGAAAAACACACAAAGACAGGCTATATCCATACATTGGTACATGTTTGAGGCGATCGGATTGAATTCCGCTGCCATGGATGCTTTTCCGGGAATCGCTGGAGGTTTTACAGCACCTGTAGCGGCCGGTGTTTTCTTAGAGTTCGATTTTTTACACGAAGAAACTTACCCTTGCGCCTTCGTCCCATCTCGTTATTTGTAAGCAAAGAGTTTTCAGTGCAACCGTTGGGGCCGTATTGCAGTCAATTGACCAGCAAATTGGGAGCAGAAAAAATAACAAAAATAATAATTGAGAAATCATTGGCAACAAATAGTGAAGCGACTGCGAGACACCTAGGCTAGAACTCGTTTACTATGCTGTAATAGTGCTAACTCTGGTAAAAAGGGGAAAAACAGAATTAACTTGACCGCTAATGGCTAGAGTTTTTCTGGAAATGAGCAAAGAAAATATGTTAAAGAAAAATCTTCATTTATACACATTTTATCATCCTGAATTCAATTTTATTTTATTTTCTGCCAAAACTTTATCAATCCATTGGCTGTTTACAACATAAATGAATGGTTAGAAATGAAATTAAACAAATAAATATTAAAAATGACTATTTTTGCACCCATTAGAGCTCGGTAGTCATTTTGTAGGACTTCCTAGTTCGATATGCAGTAAGCTTTCAGTAATTTAAATTTTTTGAGAAAAACGCGTTTATTTATTTGTTTCCTATACTAAAAGAAAGGATGTTTAACGTTTTACCTTTTTTTTACTATTTGCGTATGATAGAATATATTTATTTTCAGATGCCACCAATCCGTGAGTCGCCTAATTACAAGAAAGCGCTATATAAAACGGAACTTTGCCTCACTTGGGCTAAAAATCGTGGAAAATGCAGATATGCTGAAAAGTTAGTTATATTTTGGATTGTTTAATAAAAATTCAGCTGTCAATATGCTCATGGATATGTTGAACTTAGAGATGTTCCTCGCCATCCTCTCTATAAGACTGAGCCTTGCTTTTCTTTCTACTTTACCAAGCAATGCCCCTATGGAAATCGTTGCAACTTTATACATGAGTTAGTTCATTACCTTGGCTAATGGTTGTTTTAGGTACAGCGAAGATCTTTTCAAGTCTCTACCTTTTGAGGAAGCAAAGAGGTTAAGAAAATTAAAGTTGGAGGTTCGTTTTTTATCTAATGCATTTTTAATAAGCAGATGAAGAATATGGATTATTGGGGCCAAGTTGAAATGAATAACGCTTACGGCAGGTCTTCCCCTCCAACTTCAGGATGTGATAACAGTCTTTGGAGTAAGCTTAAACGTCTTTTGCTATATATTTTTTTATAGACATAGATGCTCCTCCCTTTTATCCGAGCTCCAATGAGCATAATTCCACATATACTAATTCTACACTTGCTGATTCAATCGAATCCTTCATGGAATCTCAATTTTCTCAAACTAACGAACAAAATACTTCCAGTGACCTCGGTTAGTTAACAATAATATCTGAATAGTTCGCTTTTAGAGCCTTTCACTGCAGGATTTACAATAGCCCATCAGTTCCTGAAGGAATGTAAAAATCGGCATCTCTGTGTTTCTACTGAGGATCTTTTGTAAGAAATTCGTATATATTGAATGTAAATTTACTTATTTCAGCGAAAGTACTAATGAAAATATTCCTTGTATTCCCGGAACTACTGCAAACAATCGTCTTCCAGTGTTCAAAAAGCTTACAGCTTGTAAGAAACACTAAGTTAGTAGACTTTTTTTAAAAAAAATCTTTTTTGAAGATTTATATTTATTTTAAAAACATTTGATTTCAGACTTGTTCCACAAGCTATATCTCTACTTCAATGCGAGCTCCTCTCGCTCTAATCTTTAGAAGGTTTCTATAAGCCTTTATTTTATGTGACAATTGTCATTTTGCTATGTTGTCACACCTTTTGGTTTTAATAGTTGCCTGCGTTTATTAAGTATTACTGTACACATGCTACGTTGTCGTTACTTTTTCTTTTCATTTTTAATAATCATAAAACTTTAAAGTTACAAGTCTGCTTAATACTTTCTAAATATTTGAGTTAATGGTCGAATAAAATTTAGAAGGTAAATATTTTATTTTTTGGCAACAAATTAACAAAAAAAAGGGTTTAATGAAATGCATCCATCATGGAATGTGGCTTTCTTGAGTGTTTTCTCGTCCGCCGAGTCAAAATAAAAGTCAAAATTGAGGCAACAACGAAAACCGTCACCAGGCAAGCAAGGATAATGATAGAGGCCGGTCGAGAGAGGCAGATTGTTCCATCTGGTGGAGGGAACAAACCATCCGAGGTGCCTAAAAGCTTTTTTATGGGATGGGATGAAATTACTCGTCTTGCCTTCAGTTTGTGGTGGAAGGACTATCACATCAACTCCAAGATCGGTCTCCATCTTCTTCAAATCTCTTCGACCCTTGGTTTTTTTCCCCATTGTGTGTTCTCTTTCACTTCGCGTTTGTCCATTTGAAAATACTTTCAAAGTCGCCTTAATCACTTTCGTTTCTTGGACAAAAAGAACTAGCCGTGGTGGGTTCTTCAGTAAACGGCCAGAGGGTTTCACTAGTTGTTCTACTGAGAGCAATCATGCCATGTAAGGGAACTTCTGTGACGATTCCTGGTGTCGAGATTTCGGTTGTCAGCGGCGTTTCGTTCACTTCGGTTAAATTCAAAGGCGAATCTTTCAGAGGAGGGAAAGAACTATGATTTTTGGTTCAAAAGTTGATTAGAAACCGACTTTCTGAAGGGAGGCTTTGGTCGGAAATTAGCTCCACCGGGTGGAGGAGGACCCGGCAAGATTGGCGCAGTTCTTTCTTCTTCTCCCTCTGGAATTCGCGGTTTTCCTAGTGGATTTACAATGAATTTTTTGATCCTCCCAGCGACCTCTGGAGGTATAAAATCCGGAATCTTAGGGACTGGGAGCTCTTCAGGCGAGGGAACTGGTTTATGACCTTTCTCAGGGAACGGCACTCCTCCGCCAACTGGTCCAGGAATTTCTCCAACCGGATGGACTGACTCAACCCCATCACACAAAGGAGGCTACAAATAATTGATTCATTGAGAAACATCCGAATAAAAATACCGTAACTCCTTCACATCCACCGTCGTGTTTATAGCAGAGTTGAACTGTGCACGAGAAATACAATTGGATCTAATAAATATTTGCCTAACCAAATTTAAAGCTAACCTTATCAGCATATTTGAAGACATTCGAATGGGTAAAAGCGTTTACCGACCCACTGTCGTATTCAATTTGTGGCAAAAGAGAAGGATCAGTCGAGCACCTTCAATTTTTCTCTTTTCTCGAAAAAAAAGCCCCCCTTATTTCATTCAAATATGGTTAGTCCAAGAGTTATAGAAATTTTTCCTTTTAAAACCTACCCATGCTCGTCAACCAATTCAAACTTATTTCCCCTTCCATCGTCAGCAAAACAGCTATGAATCAACATCCCATAGATCCAATTTACAGCTGAAATTTTTTCTCTAACAATAAAAGTGAAAAACACCTGGATCGCAGTGCCAACTGTGGGTGACTTTCTGTCCAACATGAGCGAATTTCAATGGTGGACCATCATGTCCTCCTCGAATCTCATATTGGCACTGGGGCAGGGGGAATTCCTGCTCCAAAATTTCAGTTGTCAACTGGCTATAATGCATCACTCGATTTTTGGTGTGGAGATTAACTGACCTGACATCAACTTCTGTGTTCAAAGCTTTGACGGATTCGAGGAAGAAGCAACGGACATTAAAGGCTCGATCAGAGCCAGTAACAAATAGAGGATGAAATGAAACAACCAAAGTAAAAGAAAATGCCACTCCTCGGGGTTGGAGCTGTAAATTAGAAGTTCTATTAGGCAAAATAGTTGCAGAATAACTGTTCTTTGTCGTCTCATATTGCATCCACCGATTGGAATTTCAAATCGTAATCTATCTATTCCTTCAGATTGTGGCTTAAGACAACCTTCTGCTTCAGATTCTCCTTGAACATACATTCTTCCTTAAAGATTTGTTTTTGTTCGAAATAGAGAAGAAACCTTTGAATGGTTTTAGCGTAGACATTGTGACGGCTATGGTGTCGATTCCACATTGTACTTCAGGCCTGGATGTTACACTATTTTCAAGATCAAATGCAGCGACAATCTGAAGCATGTTATTTGAAAATATCTACTCTAAACAACCGAGGACAATATTAGAAGCAGTAGCAGCATCAAGACAACGGCTGCCAGAGGCGTCTGGCATTATATACTCGCTAAGTACGAGCTTCTGGGTCAATGTGAACGGGCTTTTTACTTTAGTTTCCTCCCAGTGGCAGACGAGGACTACAGCGGGATAACGGAACGATAACCGGCCCGGAGGAACCAGCTCCTCATCAAGTAATTTCCACTCGTGTTATCATTTCTCTAATCGCCATTCTATTTAGCTTTTATTTATTTGTTTGTGTGCTTCAATTCACAAACATATAGAAACTCTTATTCCAAATGCTAACGACATACTCGTCGTTTAGCAAGTGTAAAAAGCGGATGTTGTTTATTTTTATTTCTTGCGTCAAACTTCAATTTATTTTCCTTATTAACTGATTCTTTTATACTGGAACTGTATTTTTATAACATAAAATAAGACTATCTATGTTTTGTTTATAAGCAGTATTTCGAAAGAGGCGGAAAGCATAAAAAGCATCAAATAGGATTCTTTTAGGAGCGCTAAGCAGCTTTCATTTTCGCTTGAACTTTCAAAACTCATGAAATTTTTATATTTTTCAGAGTAAAATGGCTCAATATGACTTGATTAGGCGTATGATGCCTTTCTTGGATATCCATTTGGTTATACCTCTTCTTGAATTTGCAGAGCCAAGAAAGGTTAGTTGCTTTTGCTATAAATTTATTTAATATTTTAAGATTTATGATGATGCATCATTTGTTGGTGCTCAACGACAGATTCTTTCAAAAACTAAGTTGATGGACTCTTTGGAAGAAACTTACACGACGCGTAATGAGTCTATCCCAGCTGACATTGAAGACAAGAAAGCCGCCATTTGCGCTGAGCGTGAAGAATTAGTAGCAAAAGTAAGTTTAAACATTTTAATTTTTTTAATGAGCTTAGGTTGACCCTCTTGTCAAAGTTTTGGAACTTGACGATGTCAAGGAATTTATGGAAAACACTCGTCATAGAGACGGAAATACTAGTATTCTTGAATATCTTCAAGAGAAGCACGACGTTAGTTGCTTTAAATATTGTTTATTATTTAATTTTTAGTTCAAGCCAGAGACAGTCGAAGACTTGTTCAAGTATGCCCGCTTTCTATATGACTGCGGAAACTACCAAAACGCCTCGGTCTGTATTCACTACTATCGCAACCTGGTATCTCATACTGATCCTAACTATTTGAGCGCATTGTACGGAATGCTTGCTAGTGAGATTCTCGTTCAGGTAAAAAGTTGACTTTATTTTTGAATTTGAATTTTAGGAATGGGAGCACGCCCGTGATGACTTGGCAAAACTTCGTGCATACATTGACTCTAACCCATTTGATACTGAGTTCGAACTCGTACAACAAAGAGCATGGATAATGCATTGGGCTCTGTTTGTTTATTTTAACTATCCCAAAGGCCGAGATGAAATAATTGAAATGTTCTTGAATCAACAGACTTATCTTAATACCATTCAGGTAGGCAAATTGTATTTTTAAAAGATTCGTTTAGGTGGTTTGCCCTCATTTACTAAGATATTTGGCTGTAGCCATTGTTACCAGCAAAAACAAGCAGAAGAACAGCTTGAAAGACCTCATCAAAGTCATTGACATTGAAAGACACAACTATGAAGATCCCGTTACCGATTTTCTTACATGTCTTTACATCAAGTATGATTTTGATGAGGCTCAGCAAAAATTACAACAGTGTGAAGAGGTACTGATTTCTTCTTCTATTTATTTATTTTTCTTTGTAGGTCTTGTCAAACGATTTCTTCCTCACTGCCTGTATCGACGATTTCCGTGATTCTGCGCGACTTCTTATCTTCGAGATGTTCTGTCGCATTCACCAATGTATTAGCATCGAGATGCTGGCCAAATCGTTGAATATGAACTTGGTAAATAGATTCTTTAACATTTATTTATAAATTATTATAGGATGATGCTGAACGATGGATTGTTGATCTAATTCGTAATTACCGTATCGATGGTGCTAAAATTGATAGCAAATTGGGACAAGTTGTTATGGGCGTTAAAGCTATCAGTATTCACGAGCAGGTAAAACATATTTCTTTCAATATTTTACTACTCCTTAGGTTGTTGAAAATACTAAACGTTTGACTGGTCGTGCCCAGCAAATCGCACTTCAATTGGAAAAGCTTCGTGGAGAGCGACTAAAAATTAATTCTTAATTGGTTTTCCGGTTACTTGATGAAGACAAACTATATGCTCGTTGTTTTTAACTATAAGTTTTCAATTGTTGTTAAAAATGTTTTTAATAAAAGGGTTCCTTTTTTTCTTAGTTTCTCCATTTAGGTAAATTTCCTGGATTATCTTCATTTGATATAATAAATCGTGTTGAGCAATAAGTGCTTCTATAGGATGCAGCGGCTACCGTTAGGTGGCGTGGTTCAGCTATCGGTAAGAGCATCTTCTTCAGCTGCTCAAGCAGCTAATATTACACGGCCACCCCACTATAGAAAGCCACACCAGCACCACAAGCCCAAGCATATGCTTCAGGAGGAATTTCCGGTTTGTTTGCTTTTCAATTTTTATGGTGGTCACTCATTCAGAATGCTGGCGACGCCTCTGGTGCAGGAATTCGTCTTTTCGACTACTATAAGACGGCGGATTTGGTCAATAAAATGCCTACAATCAAAGATAAAATAGATTTTGTCAGCCCTTATGAAAGACCGTGGGTTAGGGCAGAAAAAACTTGGAGAAGGTTAGTTTTTTTTTTTTTTAACTTGCCATATTTCTAGGGCTTTCCATCCTAATCTTATAGCTACAAGAAAAGCGTGGTCTGTTCCTCGAACACCTGCATATTTTGATTGTCTCAACTTTTACAAATATATAACAAAAACAAGATTAGTTGAAGGTGGATTAGATGAATTTTATAAAGGGTTAGTACCGCCAACTCATATTTTCGAGGTTTGTTCTAGTTTAAACTAATCTTAATTTTTTAGAAAGCTGCAATTGATTCACTTCGTAATCTTCTGACAACAACACGCTTTGATAATGAAGAAGAACGTATTGAAGCAATTTTAGCAACACTTTTTGATGATGCAGTGATGAGTTTAGCCCATAATATACCACGTCTAGCTGATTTCCGAGTAAGATTTTATTTGTTTTTTATTTTTCCATTTTTTAGGCTGCATATTCTGTACAAAGTGAAAGCTTTTGGATCCGGGCTGGATTTTTGTTCCTTTACGATAGAATTGAAATAGGAGAAACCGAAGTAAAACGAGAACTAAGAAATATTCAGAAATACATTGGAGATGATAGGTATTTGTCTGATTTATTCAACATTCTTAATTTTTAGACGAAAACTTGGAGAATTAGCATTTGTTTCAAGGGATCAGTTGGCTTACCAATTACGATCAAAAGAAGAATTATCCCCAGTAGTCAATTTAGAAAACACAGAGGTGATTAAAAATTTCTAGGACTTCTATGTTTTTAGGTTAATCAACCTATATTCGAGGAAAATGTTAACTTGGTTGAGGATGTTTTGTTTTCACCTCGCATTTTTAACCTCTGGCCTGATGAAGAGCCACTATGGCAATGTCCCGGCTACTTTGCTGAGTCGGGTGAAACACACACTTATAGTAGAATAACTGCAAAATCGCTTCATGGTCTTGATGGACGATTAGATGATTGGTGGCAAATTCAAGATGAAGGAGAAAGAAAGAATGTTTGGGAAGAAAATGCCAAAGCACAAGCCGTTTCTAGTCTCTTTACAACTCTAAATGCTCAAGCACATACCCACGGTTTGTTTTTATTCTTCTAGAGCATTTTTCAGGTTTTACTCAATATACGGATATAACCAGGCCATTTACAACGCAAATGGCTCTTTCTAACGGCAAAGATTTCCTTTTTGCAGTTGGTCAACTAAATACTATTGCAATCAATATTGAGTGTGACGGTTTGTAATTTTTCAATCATTTTTATTACTTTATTTTTTAGGTTTTGTTAACGATAAAACAAATCTTTGTTTTGTGGATAAGCCAATACGTCTCTATGATTTCTACGAAAATGGAAAATTTTATTACACAGCTACAGAAGGAAAAGAAAAGAAAACAGTAGAAGGTCTCAACCCAGAAGTTCTCACTAGAATTATGCAAATGCTCATGAAGAATTAGTTAGGTTTAGTAGGTTGTTTTGTTATTGTTAATTTTTTTTTGTTAATAAATTGATTTTTGGCTACAAATTAAGTGAAATAAACGGAAATATCCATTCAATTCCTTTAAATAATCAAGCACTCATAAAACCTTCTTCTTGCACTACTCATGAAAGCTTTTCAGATGCGTAAATAATGAGCATAATAACGGCAATTTGGCCGCTATATTTACTAATTTTTACTGTATTTTTCAATGAGTTTCTAATATACTATTTTAAAATTGGAGCTACCTGCAGTTGGCCGGAAGTTAGAGATGAAACGCGAGTATTCTTTAAGGAAAAGAAAATCTTTATATTTAGAGATTCTCTTCAAGCTTTTATGATAGCTGATACACATCTTTTGGGCACTTACAGAGGTCATTGGCTGGATAAATTAAAGCGGTATATACTTGGGAAATGAGAGAAAAGGAAATTATAGAGAATGGCAAATGCGACGAGCTTTCCGTTCCGCTAGTTGGCTATTGTCTCCGGAAGTGATTTTCTTTTTGGGAGATCTTTTAGACGAAGGGAAATGGAGTAACGAAAAAATATTCAAAGGCTATGCCGACGAATTCAAAAAGCTCTTTGAGTCCGAAATTCCCATTCATGTTCTTCCTGGAAATCACGACCTCGGTTTTCATTACGAGTAAAATACTATGATTGAAAGAGGAAAACATTCAAAAACTTCAGACTCAACCCACACGTAGTCCATTGGTTCAAGGAGAATTTCAACAAGAGCCTGGTGGATTCTGTCACAATTAAAAGTATCACTCCTTATATTTCCCTTCGAATAAAAACCTTTTCGATCACCATTTCATCTTCGTAAATTCGATGGCCTTACACGGCGATGGCTGTTTCCTCTGTCACAACGCTGAGTTGGAATTAGAGAATATTTCAGCCAAACTGAACTGTTCCAAGCACTCCGAATGTGCTGATTTCTCGCCTTACAGTCGACCAATAGTCCTCCTTCATTTCCCTTTTAATAGGTTGGATTTCAAACGAAAGAAATATTTTTAGAGCTGACGACTCTGTTTGTTTGAGAGATAGAGAATTCGACTATGACGCACCAAAAAGAGACGAATTGTACCGTCCGAGATGGGAATCTCTTTCTGAGGAAGCCACCACAAAAATCATAAAAGAGCTCAGTCCTCGAGCTGTTTTCAACGGTCATTCACATCGCGATTGTAAACGAAGGTGTTGAAAGGTCTCATTCATCTACAAAAAAAGAGAATTTAGATGGGTACGTCCAATCGATTTCTGGGAGTATACAATCAACTCTTTCTCCTGGCGAAATGGCGATCGACCTAGTTTCCTCATGGTCAAAATAACCCCATCCGAGGTATTTTTGTAGTTCTACGATACAAATATCCCTTCCAGGTTACTGTCCGCACGTGTTTCCTACCCAACGAGTCAACTACGATTATTCTGTATATAATTGCCATCCTAATTACTTTCATTGTCCTCTCTGTACGTATATATTTCCATTGTAGAGGCCGATCTCGACGTCGAGCGTCTTTCTCCCTTTTACCCGATTCCAAAGAACGAAAAACTGATTGATTCCGTCATAATTTCAATTAAATTTGCATAATACACAAACACATTTATTTATAAAATCGATAAATGATACGAGATAACACTGCAACAAGAGAATTTTAAAATAAAAGCAAACAGTTCTCACTGAGAACGATAAAATCTGTATAGAAAAAGAAAACGACCGGATGAGTCTTGTGTTTAGCAGCATCCTTTTCTAGACAAAACAATTAACAAAAGTTCAGGTAGTTTTTTTTTCGGAAAAGTTATGAGATCTCCGAACCGGGATCAATTTATCATAGAAAGCATAAAAATCCTATTGTTGTTGCTCGGCCAGCTGAAATACTTTTAGTTTCAAGATGAGAGGTAAGGATTTACCTCCTGCATTTGGATAGAATCTGGCTCGACTGTAGTCGATGTGACCTCTGACATACTTTCATCGGGCAAACGCCCATGTTTTCTGTCGCCGTTGTAATCCATTCCTGGCTGCTCGTTGTCTTGAGTCGCCCGATCATCAACACTTCCCCATCGGGATTCTCTTCGTCGGCCTCCTCCGTCACGACGATCTCCTCCGTCACGCCGATCTCCTCCATCACGCCGATCTCCTCCGTCACGACGATCTCCTCCTTCTCTACGATCATCTCTTCGTCGTTCTTCTGCGCGAGGTTGATCCCTTTCTCTTGCTGGTGATCGCTCTCTTCCAAAGTCGCGATTCTAAATGGGTTTCTTTAAAAATTACAGTATCCTTACGTGATCTCTGCCGTTATCCCAATCTCTTCTCCGCATTTCTCCCCCTCGACGGAAGTCGCCTCCTTGTCGATCATCTCTTCTGAAATCCTGTCGGTCCCTGCGATCTACCCCGCGAAAATCGTCTCTTTGGGGAGCTCGATCATTCCAATTATTACGGAAACCTCCTCGATCGCCATGGAAACTGCCGCGATCACCATGAAATCCGCCTCGTCCGCCTGAAAAGACAATCACTTATAAACGGGGCCGCCTACTCACCTCCTCGGCCACCACGAAATCCTCCTCTCATATCTCCTCCACGGTTGTTATCAAAAGCACTGCCAAGGTCTCTATTATTGTCGAAAAGAGACGGAGGCATTTGACCTCCCATTGTAGGAATCGACATTCCACCCTGAAAAGGAATTCTTCCAGTCAAAAAAGGACAAAACCATATTCTGTCCAGGTTGGAATGGCTGGGCTTGAAGAAGACTAAGCGGCGGTTGGCCTGGATGAAGTCCCAACAATCCTCCTTGCATTCCCGGCGGCAATCCAGGGGCACCTTGCAGGGCCTGGGGAAGACCTCCTTGCAGGACCTGGGGAAGACCTCCTTGCAGGGCCTGGGGAAGACCTCCTTGCATCTGGGGGAGAGCTCTTTGTTGCAAAAGGAGGGGATTAATTCCAGGAATACTTCCTCCACCGAGCGTTGGTGGCAATCCTAAAATACAGTTTAAAGAAATAGAAAGATAGAAACGAACCCATTAGGGAAGGCATATTGCTAAAGGCAGGCAATGGAATATCATGAGTAATCGGAGAAGAGATCTCCATGTCGCCTTCGGTATTCATTACAGATTGCTCTTGGAGCTGTTGAGTAGGACGACCAAACTCATCAATTAAACCATTAAGGTTAGGAGGTAGAGTATCCGTATCGAGTTGAGCTCCTTCAAAATAGATGGCCATCATGGGAAGAGATGGGATGCGTTTCCAAGAGATAAGGAGATATCCTTTCTCTTGATCCCATGTGGCTTTATCTTCTTCGTTGGTGATCTTCTGAGGCAAGGAATATTTCATTTTAGTCTCTTTGTCTCGAATTTTAATGGATCCGCGATCCTTTTTCGCCTTGAGGACATCGTTCGCCGCTTTTCTATTCTCCATCGTAACGAAGGCGCAAGCCTTGGGCGGGATTACGGTTGTTGCTGTCGGCTTGCCGTATCTTCCAACGGCATCGTTGATTTCTTTTTCGGTCACATTGGTTGGCAATCGACCAAACCAGAGAGTCCTCGACACGACAAGAAGAGATTCCGGATAAGTGGTTGGCAACACAGGAAATCCAGATTTTCTTTTTTTCTTTTGGTCGTCATTATTATCGGGTGATTTGCGATCTTTTCTTTCTCTTGAGCGACTCCTTCGACTTCTCTTGTGGTCTTTATCACGCGACCGGCTTCTTTTCCGTCGATGTCTATCCTCCGATGTTGAAGCACCCCTGAGATCCTCATCCGCAATTGGAGTCGTTTGCATTTTCATCATTGGAAAAGTATTGGGTGGAATACCTCCAAATTGATGCGGAAACTGAATTCCTTGAATCGAGGCCATTCCTGGCAGATTTGGATTCGGTGGAATATTTCCCAATTGATTATTACTCATCTGTGGTGGAGGAACGCCAATCGGTGCTCCAGTGAGGAATTGTTGGATATCAATTCCTCCCGGAATCATGTTCAATCCACCGGGAAGAATTCCCTGCTGTGTTGGAGGTAATTGACCAAAATTTGGAGGAAGTTGCAGTCCACCAAGATTCTAAAAAAGTTTTTTTTCTCAAAGTCAATTAAACCAACCATGGGAAGACCCGATGAGAGGAGATTCGGTTGTCCCGGGTTTTGAAGATTTTGCATCCCAGGCAATCCACCAGGAAATCCTCCAGGAAGAGACGGCAATAGAGCTGGATTCAACCCTTGAGGCAATCCTTGTGGGAGACCTTGCTGAAGTCCCGGCGGTAAGCCTTGTGGAAGTCCTTGGGGGAGAGCAGATAATCCACCGATCCCTTGGTGGAAATTCGGAATTGGAGGAGCTCCCATCCCTTGGAGTCCAGATGGTGGTGGAGGCATTGACATTTGCTGTTGAGAGGGAACGGACATCAACAGTCCTGCGGCGATATTCTTTTGTCGAGCCTCCCTTGCCAGTTGGGCCAATTTCTCCATTTTCTCCTTATAAAGCATGTTCAAACCTTCTCGAACTTGTTCATCTTGGAGCAGATTTGCCACCAAACTGGAACAAAAACGAAATATTTGGGGAAAAAAGAGTTTCTTACGTTTCTCGCTCTTCAAGAGTCATCGGGACATATGGATCGTCCTCCTCTTCTTGCATTTTTCCCTCTTCGTCTTCGTCATCGCTGTAGTCGAAGTTCAGCAATTTCTGAAACAAATTATCTTCTTTCATCCAAACTAAATGGTAAACAAAAATCCTAGCTAGACTGCGGACTACTGCAAGAGGATGAAGAATACCTTGATACTTTTGGCATGTTGGGTTTTTCGTTCCTCTTCAACGTGAGTCAATCTATTGCAGACCAACTCGTGAGCCTTGTTGAGCCGAGTCCTATCGGTACTGAATGTCCCTCCAAAATCACATTCAAATTTCTGGAGTAATTCCACAAATCGAGCTTCACTGATTCCTCCTAAAAGAATTCCTTTTCCATTTCTATCAATTAAAACCTACCGTCTGGAACTTCAGTTGAAAGCACAAGTCTTTGTTCGTCTAGAAGGAGACTGGAAGGCGGAGGAGGACCCGGAGGCGTTTGAGCTTCGTGTATTATTGGTCTCTCATGACTCCTTCTTTTCTCCTTACTATGCTTATAGAGAGCCATATTGGCCTTTTCTCCTTTAACTATCCGCTCTACTTCAACTACATCAGTCACTGAATCAAACAGCTTTTTTGTTGTTTGAGAGATTCTACCAACCTATTCCTTCTTTGGCCCAAGCTTCCTTAAAAGGAATAAATTCTTCTTCGGTGTAAATTCCATTTCCGATCCATAAATTGACTGTTCTTACGATTGCCATCTGGAATTTGTATTTTTTCGGAGAATATGGGAAACTTGCTTGATCTTTTGGAGGACATTCCATAATTGTTGGGAAGATTCTTTCAAAGATTGAATAAAATCTTTTTACAAATGGATCCTTCGTCTTCAGAATGTTTCGTGAAGTTCGAAGTAGCGAATCCAAGACGTAAATTAAGCTGAGTTTGTGCTCAGTTTTACACTTAAATTATATTATTTAGCAAGATTCCATCAGTTGGGTACCCTTGGAACAAATTTCTCGAAGGCATGCACCACGTGCTTATATTCTTGTTTGGCCCTGAGAGCAGCTTTCGCTATTTCGGTTATTTTGCTTTTTGTTAGCTCTTTTGGCCGCATGGAGTTGATAGATTTAAGCTGAAATTATTACAGTTTTATGGGCATTGAGTAGTGCAAACCTGGTCAGCCCAATATGCTACTATTGGAATTGGCATTTTCTTCTAATATTCTTCAATTTATCCTAAATTTTTCATTTTATGTGATTTGATTGGTAAATAAAAAAGGCTTGAGACGGCTTTAAGCTTGATTCTATGTAAAACAGTAGACAAACGGTCTATAAGCCAGTATCTTCTAATATATTGCAATAGAGTGCAATTTCACATTTTTGCTTTAAATTTCAAATTTATCGCATAGTAATTCACGAGAGTATGAGAACATGAGATGGGATGATTTTGTATGGCGGATCTCTTTTTTTAAACGAAAAAGCTGTAATAAAGGAAAATACAATTTGATTGCACTAGATGCTGCCACAGAGACGCAGAAATTCAGCAGCAGAATAGCGAGTCTTGCAACGAAGCAAATGCTTGGAGGTATAGCACGTTTACTTCCCAACGCCGGGTTATCGTTTTCTCATTGCTCCGCTCGAACGGCCTACCTATTTTACTTTTATGTGTAAATTTCGGCCACATTTAGAACTTTATTTAGACAGGGAAAGAAATTAGCTGCATAGTTGCAGTAAAAAGTGATCAACAATTATATTTTATAAAACTTAATTTTTATCTGACTTTCTTTTGGTAATTACTATGGTTATTTAATTTTCAGAGAAGATGAACAATCAACAACCGAGTAGTTCTCAACAGCCTAACGGTGCTCAGTCAACGAGCTCGTTTCCACCACCTCCAGCTTATTACCGTAACTACGGGAGTTCAGTTGCAAACCCACCACCACCGCCTGCAATTCCAAGAATATTTACAGCTTATGGTGATCAGATTGACCTTGAGGCTCCACCCATAAGGTTAGTTGCTGCTTTTATATATTTTTTAAATTCCCACTGTTCCTTGGTCTGGTTTGCTAATGTTAATTAGAGTTCTTTCGCAGTTTATTCAAGCCACCAGAAAGATTTTGAAGATGCTTATGATCTGGCTCACAAAGTCAAGGCTATTTCTGTTAATTGCACAGTTATGTTTTGTTCCATTATTAGCTATGCTCGCACCTCTGTATCTTAGAAGCACATTGCTAGCTACGCCAGTTAGACAGGAGATTTTACTAGAAATGCAGTACCCTCAATGTGAGGCAGATTATCGGTCAGCTTCTTTTATTCTTTGATATTTATATGCAGAACATGTCCATTTCCAATGGCTAGTTTTAACATCGAAGATTATCTCGCTCCATTTACTTATTATAACTTCTTAATCAGAATACATTTCTCGGACGAGGAAATCAATACAAAAATTGGACTTTTCTCGAATGAAATTAAGCTATACGACAATAATACAAAATCGCTTGGCCGTTGGAGAAGAACAGGCTTGGCAAAAACGCCGGATATTATAAGTCAGCTGGCGAAAGTCATTCTCCTAAGTACACCTTTTAAAAGGATTGTAGACTTTTTGGAGAGGCAAAATCCAATGGATATGTTAATTGTCAGAAATTTCTACAATTCTGCTTATCGACCAGCAAAAAAACTAGTTTTCACCTTACAAGTTGGTTACGCCGTTTTGCTTCTTATTTTACAGGATCACTATGTCCAATTTGACGACATTTACTTGATAATTACGGCGAAAACTGGGATACTTGCATATTGTTTTGAGAATTTTCCATTCTCCACATACGCAATCACTGCAAGCTTGATTTTAGCAATTGGATATAGTACGTTGATTGTATTTTGGATTATTAAGGTCGTTCGACATTATCGAAAGTTTTGGAAACAGCTTTGAAACAATACCACTCCATTTTAGTATTTGCAATAATGTTTGTAATTTAATAAATTTTTATTTGGTGTTGTGGTAAGAATTTTATTGGGCCCCTGTGTATATTTTATAACAAAGATTTATACGTTTACTTTCAGGTCTTTGGCAGAACAAGGAATTCCGCAACTGTACGCGGAAGGTGGCGATTGGAAAGTTGAAATGAAGAAATTGCAAGGGTTTTGTTGAATCGTTTGCTTAATATTATATATTATATTTAGAAGTGTTATGGCGGCATTTACCGATTTAGTTAAAATCTGTATTGAAGCTCCCGATTCTGAGGAGCGACAGACTAAACTCGAAGATATTCGTATTATCTATATCAATATGAACCATATGCTAAATCTTCTCAGGCCAATCCAAGTAAGGTGAAGTTAAAACAATGTTCTTTTCAGGGTCTAGATAATATTGCAGGGATGCTAGAAGAACAGATTGAAAATCTTGAGACTAGTTCACGAACTCTTAGGTAAAATTTTAAGCTCTAAGTGTAATTATTTTATAGCACAAACCTTGAACGAGGTCGACAAATTATTGCTAGAGACGTTGAAAGAATCCTCAGAAATAACCCACTTACTCCGATTCCTGACATCCCAGATTTCTCACGGAGAAACCGTACTGGTGTACAAGACACACAGCCTGATCGTGGCTTCGTGGTTGGTTTAGATTAAACATAAATACCTTAGTCTTTTAGACAGCACATCGAGTGACAGACGCATCGCGAGCATTCCACGCCGAACTAACCAGGGATATTATGAACAGACAACAGGATACATCTGAAAGTGGGTTACCTATTGAAAACGTGCACTCAAGTTCGGAAATACCATCTACTAGTTCGAAATTTGTATTCACTCCTTCGGAAGTAGTATTCCCTGTTTCGGAAGTAGTATTTACTAGTTCACAAATTGCATCCACTAGTTCAGCAAACGTTAGTCAAACGCGGATTGAGCCAAGAGAGCAAAAAGAGATACTTGACAGTGGAGACGAGGCTGGTAGCACGATTAGTAGCAAAAACTATAGTCCTGAAAACATAGAAACTAGTCCGCCTGATGGCCGTTCAAGCACACGTAGAATAGGCTTAGATCTCGATTATCTGGATTTAGACCCACCGCCGCTTACCCCAGAAGGAAACGCTGATGAAAACATTGCTGAACCGGGAAACCAAGAAGAGAACGTGGAAGGCATCGCTGAACCCAGAGACTCAGAAGAAAACCCAGAGAAGTAAACTCTAATGAAGACTCACTGTATTGATTACGTCTTTCTCTTCAAGCTGATACATATGACTATTGCACATTATTTTAATCAACACTTGCATAGCTATCTGTAATTATTTTATAAATTGTCTGATGCTTGAAGTTGACTGAAGCTACTTGTTATTTTGGGTTAAAACCAATAGATAATATTTTTTGTTGTATTATGTTATATATCTTAAGTTTAATCTGGGCACGTTTAGATTTTCCGTGTGTCGTCTGTCCTCTGAGTTGAACCGAGGTAAAAAGTTACTTCATCTTGTTTATTATATTTTTAAAGAGCCATAACATGGGAGATTCTTGTACGAGGCGCTTAAATAAAGAAATGCAACAACTCTGTTCTGACCCTCCTAGTGGAATAAGCGTCGATAATATTATATCTGGACCAGAAAATATTAGGTATTTCTTCTTTTTCTATAAGCCTATATTATCATTTTCTAGAGAGTGGCGACTTGGGGTGAAAGGAGCCAAAGGAACGTTATATGATGGTGAAGAATTTTGGCTGCAATTTAAATTTACTAGTCAATATCCATTCAGCTCTCCAGAGGTAGGATAGGTTTTTGGTCGTCTTCATTTAGGTTATTAAGGTAACGTTTGTCGGAGACAATATTCCCGTCCATCCTCATATTTACTCAAACGGTCACATTTGTCTTTCAATATTAGCAGATGATTGGACACCAGCTCTTTCAGTACAAGCCGTATGTCTATCAATACTTTCAATGTTGTCATCTGCAAAAGAAAAGGTTTTGATTTTATTTTAAATAAATAACATATTTAGAAACGGCCGCCAGATAATGCTCTATATATAAGGACTTGTAATAAAAATCCCACAAAGACGAGGTTAGTTGTTCTTCGGTTTTATTTATACCAATAGGTGGTGGTTCCATGATGATAGCGTTTGACAACTCTGTGATCGACTTCATTGATGTCCTCACCAGTTGCGCCTAAAAGCAAATGTATTCTTTGTACACTTTCTTCTGTTTTGACCGGTTATTCCAATCTTCGGACTATTTTGCTCTTATTTAGCGTGCAATGCACATCTTTTAAGCTCAGTTCCGATTTTTGCTGTATATGTAATAATTTAATTGATAAAAAACGGATATTTTATCCCTAACTTTTTAATTCTTTTTTTTTTTCGAATTTCTCGCCTTAAAGCATGGCTGATCTATTATTGTAAAGATGACTTTCAGATACAATATTATTAGCCCATATTCAAGAACTCTATATTATAAAAAGAAAGATTTCATGTTAGCTTTATGCTTTTCTATCATCGAAATATCTCCTCCTACGGGAGATTCCTGGAGTATGTGTCGAAGAGTCGATAAAAGTTCTGGATTTCCTCCTGAAAGTAGTTATTATTAAAAATGACAAAACCAACCCGAGTGACACACTCGTTCTGCTCGCCGAATTGGAGGACGAATTTGTGGAGGGCGAGGTATTGCTCGAAAGTCTGGACGCTATGGCAACGGAAGTTCCTCAGCGTCTTTACGACCTCAAAAATATCAAGGAGACATCCATGGGCGATGTCCATCAGACACATTTCGAGGGCCACAAGAGTTCCACTTCGTCCAACCCCGGCCGAGCAATGCACAATTGTTGGAGTCGAACAGTCCCGGATTGCACTCAGCAATTGGAACATCTGACGGACACACACCACCGGGGCTCTGCAGCAAGTGTTCTCCCCCAAAAGAAAGAAACCTGCAATCCCTCCAGTCGGTCATGTGGTAGTGCATAGCAGTGCGTGTAGTCCTGTTCCAAGTCATTTCGAGACGAGTGATCACAAGGCCCTGGTCGTAGTCGCGCATGCAAGTCTTGACCGCAATCTGTCCGAAGGTAGAGCTCGAGCCGAGCGTTTGTCCGAAATATTCGGTGCTTTTAGGCTTGCCATTCTCGCTCAAATTGCACAGCATCACGATATTTTCAGTCTTTTCCTGCCAAATCATCCGCCAAAAATCAACCAAAGTCGATGCCAAAGGACCCTACAAAAGAAGTTCCAAAGATCTTTTGGAAGACAAGCCTGCGTGATGATGAATTGATTCTTGAGCGTCGGATAGCGGATTCGATTGGCGTGGATATAGGCACCGTCCTCCTTGAGAAACTGCAGATGAACCCTCGTCTTTTCGAGGCAATAGATGTTCCCATAGCGATTCTTAGTCCGATTCTTCGGGTCCAAATAGGCCTTGCAATCCTCTTTCTTTCCATCCGGCAGCTTGTTGAACTGCTCGATCAGCTCTTCCAGCGTCAGGCGATTGCACTTCAAGGCGAAATGTTTCAAACTTCGCGTCATATTCCCCTGCAATCTCACAGTCGAATCCAAAGGAAAACAAACTGACAATTGTGGCTTGAAGAGAGCCAGTAGAGTTGGCGGAGCTGTCGTCCCGATCTTCGCCAGTCTTGAGCTCATTGTCGTCGAAAGTTCGATTCTTGGCGGTAGTGAGTTCGTCTTCTTCCTCCATTGATCTTTGGGCTCTTTCGCTGCTCGAATTCCGCACCTTTCGACTGACCGGCTTCTTCCTCTTCAGCAGTTGAACTGCTTTGATGCTCTGATCACTCGATCGTTGCGATTGACTCGAGTCATCGCTTTCCCTCTTTGAGCTGCTATCGATCTCCTTGACCGGCGGAGGTCGTGTCTTCTTCTTTTCGTTTACTTTCTCATCAGGCTTTTTTCCCTTTCGCGGACTCCTCTCGGTTGGTGTTCGAACTGGGAGCGACTTCGGTTTAACCCTCTTGCGTCCGCCAGACGAAACCGACTCCCGACTCTTCTTCTTCATTTGTCCAGCAGAGACCTACCTTTTTCAAATGATTCGGATTTCCAAGCAAATCCGATCGCAATCATAGCAGGCTAAAACTTGTTGACTCTTTTGGGGTTCTCTGGCAAGCCCTCAACTAACTTTTGAAACCTGGAACTTTCGGCTTCACCATGCCGAGCATTCTTTAGTTCCAAATCTCGTAATGAGAAAGAGGAATTAATTGATAAAACTATCTTTTGTCGAAGTAATTAGAGAATTTCTTGATGTTTGACCTCCCAGTGATCGACCTCGTTGAAGTTCTTATCAGTTGCGCCCCAATGCGCGTTGCATTTCTTCCATTTTGACATTTTTAGTTTATTTTGGAATATTTCGCTTTCTCTTTCTTTCTAAAGCTCATTCGAAGCCAAATTCTGTCAAAATCTGAGTAGAAATTTGCTCAGAAATCCACATCTCTGCCGGGTAATTATGGTCTTTAAGATGGCTCGAATCGCCATAGTCGGCGAGGGAGTTGTTGGAATTTCGACGGCCGTTGCCATTCAAAAACGACTTCCAACTGCAAAAGTAAGTTTTCCTCTAATTCTTTGTTGAAAATTAAAAGTTCAGATTACAGTTTTCCATCACGTAAACTTTGAGGAAACTTGTAGTTTTGGCCCAGCTGGATTATTCCGAATCGACAATGTGAATTGGCAGAAGAATCGGTAAGAATCTCCCAATTGAGCTGAAGTTTCGCAGAAATTACGGGAAATTGACATTTGATTGGTACGAGAAGTTATGTAGAAGTCTCCCTGGCTCAAAAACTGGCGTCAAGCTGCTTTCCGGTCATATTCAATCCGACGACGAGACAAATCTTAAGACTCAGCAGATGGCCTTCGGCGATATTGTCTACAATTTCCGTTGGCTGACTCCTTCAGAAATCGAGAAGCAATTCCCCAATCCATCCAAGTAAAACCCCCCTTTAGATTAATAAGATACTTTCTTTGAGATATTGCATCCAATTTTCGTCTTATGCAGCTGAAGGCAATCTCTACGTCCGATTTCTACGAGGTCTTCTTCAAAATGTGACGTTTATTAAGCAAAGAATTGAGTCCCTTTCCGAGTTGGGGAATGCCTTCGATGTCGTCGTCAATTGTGCCGGATTAGAGGCTGGCACATTGGCTGGAGATGACGATTCAGTCATTCCGATTCGGGGAATCGTCGCTCTCGTCGAAGCGCCCTGGCATAAGCAATTTCTCTATCGAGATTTTTCCACTTTCTCCATTCCCAAGTTTGTTTCTTCCTTTTATACGCAATTAGATCGACAGACAAAATGTGGTAGCAATCGGATCGGTCAAAACTGAAGGCGACTATCGTCGCGATTTCCATCCAGACGAAGTCAAACAAATCCTCGATCGTTATTATCAACTTCAGCCAGCCATGAAGGTTAATTCTTTTGATTTGTCGACTCTTTCTGAAAGAAATCAGCGGATTTTTTCCATTTACCATATTTCTTGAAAGATAGAACATACCCAACTTGAGCCCATTTCATCGACTTTCATAATTTTAAAAGTTCTACAAAGTTGTAGCCCTTAATCTCCTCTACAACTTTGCAGAACATTATAAAATCTAAAAACCTGATTAAAATTCCGAAAAATCGTGAGAAAGTTGGAATTCAACTCATTCCAGGATGCTCCTGTATTGGACTCTTGGTGTCATTTGAGACCTTTTCGACCAGCTGGAATTCGTGTGGATTCTCTCGTCCGAAAATCACAAAATGGCCGTCTTTTCTCAGTGAGTTTTCTATCAAAAACGTTACTTGATTTTTTTCAGGTTGTGAATCATTATGGACATGGCGGAGCAGGATTTACCCTAGGTAGGAAGACAAAAAATCATTGAGAATATTTTTAGCTTATGGATCAGCTCAAGAAGCAGCTGAATTGGTAGAGAAATGCATCAAAATGAAGAGTAAATTATAAATATTTTATTCCCGTAGAATTGAACCCGAATGGCTAATTGAAATCTTCGTCTTGATCGAAGGGCCGATAAAAGAATGGAATCAAAACAAGAAGAGTGAAGGTGATGATAGTTGTGGCGAAGAGAAAGAGCCAGAAGAGAAGTGAATCCAACACTTGGGCCACCTGTCTCCACTCGTTCGCCAATTTCTCGCCAGCGTCCTCCTTCTGTTGTCGTTTAATTAAAACCTAAAACTCTCTCTTTCTCTCGTTGAAGCCAGCCACTCACCTGCATCGTTTTGATCAATTTGGCTTGAAGTTCCTCTGTGCTGGGTCGTCGCTTCCTCGTCAATCCATTGTTGTTCACCATCACTTCGGTCTGAGGGATATCCAACAGCAATGGCTCTCTCGCTCCTTCCTACAATTTTCCTCTTTTTTTTAAGATAAATTCTTTACCAAAGCGACTGGATTGCCATTTATTAGCAGATCTGGTCGGTCGCTCATCGCGTTGAAGTCTTGCTTCATATCGCTCATCGCCATTCTCACCGACATTCGTCGCATCATTCCATTGTGGCCAAGCGTCGATTTTGGTACTTCTGGCACTGAAATTCGAAGAGTCTCCGGGTTTTAAAACGTCTGAGTTCAAACGGTGGGCAAACACCGTAATTTCTCTAAAAAGACATTGACCACAACAACTTTGAGCTTGATTTTTTAAAACTTCCACTAATTGTTAGAGTTTTTGATGTTTTGCAAAGTTGTTATTAAGTTAAAAATTAGGCGATAAATTGAGTCTTGTGGGTGTAGGCCTTTTGGAGAATTTGCGATAGTTTTACAGGCAAAATCCAGCTGATATTCCTATGGAAAACAGAGAAAATCTTACGAGTTGGTAGTTTGAGTCTTAAGATTCGACGCAATTTATCCAGGACGAGACTTCTCACCCAATAAGGAACTCCCTCGTTAAATGGACCACGATGATGGAAATTCAAAACCTAAGAAATTTGATTGACTGGAAGGAAAAGAAGAAACCAAGACGGTCATAACGACAGAGACGGAGGTCATCCCCATCACGACGGTTAAATAGATTCCAATCAATGGCATCGAATCAGATGTTTCTGAATTTTCAATTTCAACACGAAGAAGAGATGAGCAAAACCTGGCATTTTCTCAGCGATCGCCAGCACGAAGACCTGAAAATTTGTTGATTTCGGGAGATTCCAAAAACTTACGGAAAACGCGAGCAATACAGTAATGCCCAAGGCGATTTTTTCTCCAGAATCTGGTGGCAAAACGAAGACTAAAAGGGTTGAATAATGTTTCGGAAAAAAGCGTTACCAAGAAGAGTCAAAACGGACATCATCAAGCAGGGGAAAACAATGTTGTAAAGATAGTAAAGAGTCTTCCTTTGGATGTAAATGAAGAATGTTATATCCGGATACTATGACTTTTAAGCGAATAAAGGGGAAGCACTCACCGGTTCAGGACAGCAGGTGTATTTAACCACTCTTCGTCGTTGACTCACCTGGAACTCTCATTGGAACTATTTCACAAAATTTTAACAAATAAGCTTAATTTTCTTGAACTTTCCTTAGTTTTTATAATTTCTGATGTTCTGCAATCTTGTAGAGGAGATCAAGGACTACAACTTTGCAGAACATTGAAAATTCTAAAAATTAGTGGAAGTTCAAAAGAATTGGGCTAGAAGATTTTGAAGAAATTGCGATTTATGATTTTGTTTTTTTTTAAATAAAAACTCAAACCTTGACTAAATCGAATTCTCCAGAAGGAACATAATTCGTGAGGTCGATGTTTTCGCTTCGATTTGTCACATCCACCTATAAAGAGGAGCATTTTTCATCGTGAAAACCAGCCATTTGAAGCCTTCAATTAGCCGAAAATACCCACCTGGAAGCCATGATAGCTCCAGCTTCCAAATTTGAGGGTACAACGCTGCGCATCGAAAGGGAACAACGACACATCCACTAGAAGATTTAATTGGATCTTCCCCTCAATCAAGAAATACCTTTGCAGGTGCTGCGGAGCTGAGTCGGAGGAGGCCAGAAGACGGTCCCCGTGTAGAGAACCATCGCTCTCGATCTCATATATCCAGCCGTGTAGTCATCAGCACTAAAGTGATCGGCTTCTCTCATAAAAAAAAGAACAAACTTGTTGTAGAGGACAATATCTGGCAGCCAAATAAGGTCGCAGGGAATTCGGATGGATCGAATGCCTCCAAATTCATCTGGATCCCATCTCAATAATTCATCATTCCATTCCTGAAGATGCGAATTTAATGAGCCAGTTGAGGCTGAGATGTATTGACACAAAAAGGACTCATTACTTCCTTCGAGACGAACCTGATCCAACCAGACGTTGATTGTGAGCACTTGGTTCCGCTCATCCATATCGAACAGATTCGTCATCGTCATTCCGAGTTTAACCGTCACCTAGAGGAGGAAAGATCAAAAGCCAGTCAATCCAACTCACTGTATGTGAAGCGTTTCGGACTGGACGAACCGCTTTTTCGTAGTCTTTCAATAGGTGATACAGTAATCTGGAAGAATTGGTTTTTTTTCGTTGGGTTTGGCCTGCAGTCTTATAGATTTTGATCTTCTCTACAACTTTGTAGAACATTGTTTTTATCAAAACTTTTCTAAAAACCGAGAAAAAGAGAATTTTCCATATGGGGCTCCTCTCTTCTGGGCTACTGTGAAAATTTGCTTTAAAACGCCAAGGTTTCCCCGCAAAAGGTTCGAAATTCTTCCAGTTTATTAACCATTGGGCATTTCCTTTATTAATAATGGATAGGCTAGGGGAACGCCTTCATTTAAGAAAGATTACTGTCGTCGCCAACTTTTCTCCTCCTCTCAAGTGCTTTCTTTGCACAAACTAGCTGTATGACTCCCTCACTGGAAGAGAGAAAGAATTAACATAAATGAATACGAGTGACGTCTCGTTCGTCTGATTTTCGTGGGCGTCACAAAATTAGAGGAGACTTCCGCTTTCAAGAGAGAGAGAGAGAACAGTAGCATCCTCGAGGAGCCAAAGTTCGATTTGAGTGCGCTCGAGAGGACGTCGAGTCGACCAAAAATTAAGCATCTCCTCTGCTGATCTTCGCGACAAAATAGATTACTGTAAGTCCATTTTTGAGGAGATAAGAGTTGATCCTTTGAGCCTCCGAGTTTACCAAGAAAGGCGCTTGTTTTTCAGCCGAAAAAGGTGGTCCCAACGAGTCTAATAGGAATACTGCGGCCAGAGAGCAATCTCATCTCAGATAAATAAATTATTTCCCCATTCATATTGAAAAAAAATTTTTAATACCTCGAATAGAGGATAAAGATTCCATTAGAATACCATAGTTTCACCCTCCCACAAAGGCGAGGGCGTAACTTCCCAGGCATTTTTTAAAAAATTTCCACTATCTATATTCCAATGTTCTACAAACATATAGATCTTGATCTTCTCTACAAATTTGTAGAACATGATTTTTAATTAAAAATGAGATCAAACCCAGAAAATTGGGATTTTTCAGATGGGACCCATTTTATGCCTATTAAAGGTTATACTGTAGTCCAATTTTCTCACAATTAGAGTTGTTTTCACAAGTTTTAATGTTTTACATAGTTGTAGTTCTTGACTTCCTCTATAAGTTTCTAGAACATCAAATGTCCTAAAAATAAGTAAAAATTACTTTTTTAAAAATAGTGTGCATCAGGCTTCAATTTTTGTTGGAATCTAGCCGAAGAATTGACGCCAAAAGAAGTAGAAAACCCACCTTTGTTCGTCTGTGAAGCGCTCGGTCTCGTTGGCCAAAGGATGTTTGTTATAGTTGGAAATTTTGTCGGATATGTTGTGAAAAAAGGCGAAAACAGTAGTAAAATTGAGTCCAATCAGGAGTACCAGTATCATCTGAATTTCAAACGAATCTTTTCCGCAGAAAAAGGCGGGAGTCAATGAGAATGGAAGTCGGAATTGGTTGTCTCTCTTCCGATCCACTTTCAATAATTGGTGGAGGAAGAGCCAAAACAAAGATGATTTTTTGAATGAAACGGGGGAAACTCAATTGCACCTGAGGAAAATCAAGCGGAGAAAGAGGCGGAGGCCAAACATCTTCTTCCCCAATTTTTTTGTTTGTTTTTTTCTCTCTGGAAGGAAACTCGGGAATAAAAGATTATTTTCTGAAACACTTCCTGGGAATTTTGACACGAAGGGAAGGGAGGGGGGAATTCCTCAGCGAAGAAGAATAAACCAACGATCCCTCTCTGCGAAGGAAGTTTCCACTACGAGGGCTCGTTAGAGCAACAGAAATGCCTCGAAAAAACCCTCTTCAGCCTTCTAGTATTTTTCTACTTTCCACCAAGCAAAGTTTTCTGTCGGGAATATCAAATGGCAAAGAATATTAGAGTTGGTTTCGTTTGGATGAAAAAGTGGCTATAAAGTGCTTCTAATAGGCGAATTCTATTAGCAATTTACTTAAACATCTGCTCCAAGGGCTGTCTGATTGACGGCTTTTCTCCACAACTCAAAATTGTCTGCAGAAAAGGCTGTGTTTTGACTAGGTTCATCCTGGAAATAGATTCTCTCGGCTGGATAATTGTTCGACATTTTCTATAGCTCACGTTCAAAGCTTCGCACAGAATGAAGGGGAGGGGAAAGGCGTCCATTTTCGGGTGATTCTGATCAAGAAACTTTCAATTAACTCTGCACTTGGAGACATGTTTACGGGGGCTGAGGGGACGACATGTCATTTCCATAAAGAGAGAGACAAAATTTCGGGGAGTACGGCTTTTGGAAGAGAGAATCGGGCATTCAAAAAGGAGCCATTTGGGGCACAAAAGTTCGTCAAAGCGCATATTGCACTCAAGATGGAAAACTACCATATTCGCTTAGAATCGCGTAAAGCCCTATTGGTCCCAGAGGTTTGAAATTAACTCATTTACGGCTAAAACCTATGCCATTCTGTAGATTTTTTCACGCTCTTTCAAATGCTACCGCTCTTATTGTTGGAATTCTTTATTTCAGATCTCTAAAGCTCCTTCAAAGAGTCCCAAGAAATGGCTAGAATCGAGAACTCCGAAAAGAATGAAAATGTAGGAAAAGATGGGAAAGAAGAGATACTACAACCATAATTGGCGCTACAATTAGTGTAAAGCAAATGAAAGAGAGAGCATTGGGTTCATCGAAGAACTGGCAGATCATAATTAGGCGTATAATTAGAGAGTTATATGGCTCGATAAAACTACAATTAGATTCACGAGGCGTGTCTGGGAGATAAAAGCGGGGGATTGCAACGGATTCATCAGCTGGCGGAGACCCGGAAAATCTTTGTGACAAAACTCAATTTGGTCTCTTTATTTCTAACAAAGAGATGTTTTCGAGCGCTCACGTGGGAAAACAAATTGAGAAAAGGTGCGAAGGTTCAGACGAGCTTCACATCTGTTTGAATGGCCAGTTGATTGCTCGGCGGAATGAGTAATTGAAAAACTACGCAGTGTTTGGAGAAAAGCAGCTCCAAAATATTGGAGACTCTTTTCGTTTTGAAACAAAGGCCATTTCGTCGATCTTTGAAAGGCCTTTTCATTAGACGGAAAAACCACAAAGGAGCTTTGTGAGATCCCGCCTGGTGTATCAAAGGGGAAAATTGAATAGCTTTCCAACCACTTTTTGTTGAGTCTATTTTAGCCAGTCGTCGAGCAAAAAAATACAACGAAATCATTTATTTTCGTTAGGTTTTGAACCCTAAAAGTGTCTGGGCACCTGAGAAGCGACAAACAACTGTTTTGTCTGCAGAAGGTAACACGTCTGAATGGCAAAAAGTTGAATTATTTGCTATTGGGCTTTGAAAGAGGGCACTCTGAACAAATGATGTTGCTCGTAAATAAGGAGAAGACTTCCAGAGTGTTTTTACCCCCAAAGCAGCAGTTACCTTTTGTGAAGGAGCTAAGTTTGCATGGAGACAAGCTTTCGGAGTAACGCAGAACTGAGAATGCCCCGCGGCGCTTCTTCGTCTAAGCACCGGAAGTGGAGGACAAAGGCCATTGCTGCGAATTTTAAAGTTGGATTAAAAAAGGATAATTACTTCCTCCTGCCGATTGCAATGTCAACGTCTAAAAAAGAGTCTCTTAAAATAGTTTTATCAGCAACAACAGTTTGAAACAAAATTAGCCCGAAGTAAAAAGGCCAGTACACCAATATACCGAAATGGGGCGATACAAAAAGTCTTAACATCAGAAGAAAATTAGATTTTCTCAGCTGGAAGGGGCTCTATAGTAGTTCCACGACGAATTGTTCCCCATCCAATCAATCGCCAATGCTTATCGATACGGCGAGACAATGCGATCTTTTCATTTATCTAAAAGAATTGTGAAATTAATTAAAATGAATACAAACCTCAGTGCAGATGGGCTCATTCAAAGCAATTTTCGCTTGCTCCCCTCTTACAGCAATAACTCTGCATCCAGTTGTCAATGAACCAATATTAACCATGAGAACTTCTCCTTTAGACAATTTTTGAACCTAAAGACATTGAAAACTAAATGAAGTTAACTATCCTTGGCTCCTTTCTTATTAGCTTCCGTACGAACTCCTAATAACCTTCTTAGCAAGAAGTAGCTAACTTCGATTTCAGTGAAAATATCGGGAAGAGTTCCAACAGCTCCCAAAATGTGTCCAACCAAACGATCTCCTCTGCATAGCGTTGGATCAATCTTTGTTCCTACTCCAATCAATCCTTTAAAAAAATGCTTTGAATTACTAATTGAAACAAAATACCTCCGGGAACAGCATATTCGAGGGTATTCTGTTCAGCAAAAAGAGAGACTATTTTTGAGTAAATTGGCCGGCATTGGACTTTACCATCGGCACTCTTTGTCACAATTCCGGGGCGAACTTCGATTTCTTGCCCGACTCGAAGAATTCCTGAATTAAAAAGAAAATCTAGAAGGAAAAATATCTAAACCTCTCAAAATAGAGCCTCCAGCAACTCCTCCTTTTAGATTTTCAACCTCTGATCCAGGTTTGTTAACGTCAAAAGATCTAATGACAATTAGTCGTGCAGGAGATGCAAAATCCCGAGGAGGAATGGGTACTTTCTTGCAAAGATATTCACACACCAGCTGAAGTCAAAGCAGTAAAAACATTATAGGAAATAGCTTACGTCAATGTTGTATTTTAACTGTGCAGAAATAGGAATAACTGGTGCTTGATCAGCAACAGTACTCTGGACAAAGGACTTGATTTGATCATATTGTTCGCGAGCTTGAGACTCTTTAATGATATCAACTTTGTTTTGAAGAATAAGTAAATGTTTTAGCTGCATAATTTCGACAGCAGCCAAATGTTCAGAAGTTTGAGGCTGAGGACAAGGTTCATTTCCTAAGAAAAGAAATTTTAAAAAATTAAAAGAAAAAAAAAACCTGCTACAAGCAAGAAAGCGGCATCCATAACAGCAGCACCATTAAGCATAGTAGCCATAAGAATATCGTGACCAGGACAATCAACGAAGGAGACGTGTCTGACACAGGTCATTTGTCCTCCACAGCCTTCCCGTTGACAAGGGAATTTATCAGGCGTAGAAGAGCCAGCGGATCTAAAGAAGGAAAAAAAAACTAAAACATTTAAGCTAGTTTACTTATAACATCCAGGTCTAGGGCATTCGATATTCGAACAGCGATAAATTTTGGCATTTGCATAACCAAGTTTGATGGTGATATTTCTTTCTAATTCATTTTTAAACTTAACAGTATGTACTCCAGATATAGCTTTAACTAATGTAGATTTTCCGTGAGCTACATGTCCAATAGTTCCAATATTAATAGTTGCTTGTCGTGAAATAACCTATAAATAATAAAAAAAAAATAAAGAAAGTCAATACTTCTTCAGTAAGGGGATCTAGATTCTCGGCTCCAATTTTATCAAGGTCTTGCTTGGCTAGCCAGTTTTGGATTTGATCATTTTCAGTTCCAGACATTATTTGTTAAGTAACTTGATTTTTAAATTGTAGCAATTGACGTAAATGTTATACGTTTAATATATTGTTTCTTGAATTCAAAAATACTAATTACCTACCGGTAGTTGTATTATATGAATTCAAGAAACAATATATTAAACGTTAAGCTCAATACCTAAAAAAAAATCGATAAATACAGAAATAGAAAGGAGGATCTCCAAAAAGCCAGATTCAATGAAATGATGCAAATGAAATAAATTTACGAAAGCGGAGTAAATGATGCAAAAAATACGACAGATAAACTTGAGATTTCTGGGTAGACCATAAGAGAGCAAAGATCAATACAAAATCGTAAAAAAACGTTTCTAACTATGATTCATACTGGACAAACAGATAAAACCAAAGAACGTAAAGCTTGCCTAAATTTGGATAATTTTATAACTACAATTTCAAAGGACTGCCCGCCTTTCTCAATGGGGCACACTTTGACGAAAGACTACAACTTTTTATATTCTTCCTATAAAATCCACCCATGTAGTTCAGAAAAATGGCAGAAAGATCCAAAAATTTGGATAAAATCATGGATATCAGCTCGTTCACCTCATCTCGAGGCTTTATTGTCTCATCGAGTGACGAAGAAGACAACGCAAAGGAAATCAACAAAAGTTCTACGGCTGTTGGGTGAGTTTTATGTAAAACTTCCCATTAAAAGGGTAGATCGAGACTTCAAAATTTATTTGGAACAGCGCCGGCTCCAAAACAAACCCTAGAAGCGCAGCAAAATGGAAAGAAAGGGCCGATTTTTGCCGAGTCAGCCATTCTTTTTACTGCCGACTCTTCGTCTGGCCAAATGGAATCGCAAGGACAAGTCGGTTTAGCCGTAATAAAGAGAAGTGATCAGGTAGAGCCCTAAAAGCATCAGCAATATCAAGTATTTCAGTTCTTTTTGTTGGTCTACAACGCGAATAAACAAGTAATAGCCAATTTCCCGTTGGCGATTGGAACTCTTTCCCTTTCTGTTCAATTCGGCGAAGGGAGCTATTTGTCTCTTTCGTCTAATTCAGTCTCTCTTTCTCTTTTCTTCGAAGATTCCAAAAAGAATCAACTCCTTCTTCTAACTGCGATCGTAAGTTTTTCCAAAAGAGTTCCAATTCCCAGTTAATGTTGCTCTGCGACATAGAAAGATGCGATATTTTCCAAGGAGAGGGTGAGCCTGCAGCGGCTGGTTGTCATATTCTTGTCGAAGAGCATTTCATCTCACTCGACGATGATTCTCTCAAGGTTAGTTCAACTTGGGATTAGAGGAGGAGGAATCCAACAGGCGACAGAACGTGTGAATCTCAAATGGAAGCTGGGAAGCAACTCGAAATCTTATTTGGAATCAATCGCTGGACTCGGGAAGAGAGGAATTCGAATTGTGAAGAATTCGAATGGAATCGTCGTCGTCCTAACTCTCAAAAAGATCAAATTTGGCCATCAAGAGACAAAAACGTAGGGCTTTTCCCCCACTCTTTTTGAACCAAATTAACAGAGAATCAATTGCTTCCGAGTCAGAGACATCCAGTCAAGCCCCGATGGAACAACCTCCACTCCAACCTGCTGAACTCTCTGATGTCGAAGGGGAGATTGCATCGATTACGGTAATTTTGCTAGCCAGAAAGATGAATTTGCAGGAGAAAACGAACGACGTTCTGTCTCGAATAGCCAAAGTCGGTCTGCCCATTATGCCAATCGTGAATTTTCCAAAGAAAGAAGAAGAACCACAAGAAGTAGAGGTTTTTCCTGAGACATCCTCTCCACCGAAAATCCACCAAGATCCAATCGAAACGCCAGTGCTGAGAGAATATTCCACTTTTCATAAAGTAATCGGAACAGAAATGGATCGACTGGAAGTGCGGCTGGAAGCCTCCGTTCAGCGGATGATCGACCGGGCCGTTGAGCCACTTCGAGATGAAATACAAGAGCTATTGAGGAGTCAGAAGAAAATACTCCTCGAATTGGAGAAACTCAAATCCTAAATTAAAACGATTTTCGGGTACAACTTTGTGATATTCAATAAATCTTTCACTTCTCTGGAAATATCTTTTGGGCAAAACTGACGAGAGAGGGAAGATTGATCAAACAAAAATCAGAATAAAGGACTCATTCTGTTGAAAACTTGGACCAAATCGCTTGTTGGGATTAACGGAGGAAATGCTCACCGATTCTAAAAGAGCGAATAAACAAATCGAAATAAACTATTCGATAAAATTTTTAAAAAAAAAGAATAATTTACAGCTACTGATAGACCTCTGAAGGACAAAGTAAAACCCAGAATCAAACTGGGTAGCTCAACTGATTGTTTCTCTGCTCAATCAAAATTAGTAACAAAGACGTCTATTCTAATCGAGTTTTGAGTTTGCAAGACTTAATTCGAATGAGCTAACGATTTTTTCAATAAATCCCTCAATCCACTAAATTACTTTTGCTCGAAATGAGTTTCCAGACGACCATATTGTTGATAACAACCCGTCGCCCGTAGCAACACTCCGCCTTCGAGTCGGCTCTTGATTGCATCTGTTGAGCCTATCGATTCCAGCCAATTTCCTCTCTTTCTTACTCTTCTATCAAATTCGAAGGAAAGTTTTTCAGAATGAATAAGGACGCCAAGCCAGATAATGCTGCTCTCCGTGCGCAAGTTGACCAACTTCGAAATGAAGCCAATATGAGTCGAACAAAAGTCTCCGAATGTACCAAAGAGTTAGTCTTTTTCCTTTCTAATCTCTTTTTCAGTCATATGGAGTATTGCGAGAGTCATAAGGCTGGCGATTTCTTGGTCTCGGGACCAGCCCCCGGAATGGAGAATCCCTTCCAAGAGAAGAAGAAATGTAACGTGCTGTAGAGATTCCCCACCAATAAATATTTGTCGTTTCGGGAGGTCCTTGATCGGATTCGATCTGTCTCAAGGAAAGCGAATTCGCCCGATGATGGACTGATTTGTTGGGGAGGAATTTGGCTTGGCATTCATCATCTGGGGGAAATGGCTGACTGAAGAGGAGGAAGTCCATTTTGTTCCCAAAGTTCTTTCATCTGGAAAGGCCTCTTTGAATCCTTCTGAATCAAAATTCCTCAATATTTCGTATCAAAAATTTCGTTTAGAGTTTAGATCTTCGCGTTAAGGCGAAGTCTCTTGAAAGAAAGTTAAAAAGATGGAGTGCCGTACCGCTTTGTGCTGACAACTGCCGTCCTATTTTGAACTTTCGACGGAAAATAGAAAGAAACCATTGAAACACACCTCTACCAGATTATCTTCTAAAGTCGTTCATAACCAAATTGGCTGTTTCCAATTAAGCGGGCAACTAATTGAAAATGCCACAATCAAGGGTTTCAATTTATCTGATATTTTTAGCCCAGGAAAACGGCTCGTTTTTCTAGAATTTCTTTCTCAAAAATGCCTGATTTGTGCAGCTTTCCTTCCATTCAAATCTCATAAAATTCTGCTAAGATAATGGCAATTTCCACTCTGAGAATTGGATCCAAATTTCTGCTGATAATGATGAGAGTTAATCAGATATTTTCGAACGGAGTTTGGCTTCTTAAAAGAGTATCGATGAGCTTTGGAAAGCAATGAATCTTTCGATTCAGACTTCCTTCTAAAAAGACGATTTCCGGAGATCATTATCCATTCAACTAAGAGCCTTTGGGTCCGAGAATTGGAGAAAAAGAGAAGAGTTTGATAGGAGATTACTAAACGAGGAAAAAAATCTTTATATTTATTGAGTATCGGATTATTTATGGAATAATAGACTCTTTATATTATTGCACCAACTCTCTTATAATATAATACAACGACAGAAGAGAGCAGAGGGATAGTGAGAGAGATAGAGAGAGACTATGGCTTATTATTTGGCTGAGATCAGACACGTCAATGGGAATTTCCGTAGATCAAATGGCTTGGGGGCGAGACCGTAATTTTTGTGGGAAAGGGATGAGATGAGAAAAGAGAGAGAGAGAGAGGAAGGAGCTTCATGGCCATGGCCAGTATGGCTTCGTCAACATCACTTGTTTGTTTCGACCTCGAGTTTTGGCATCTTCTTTGGAGGAAAGACTCCTTCGTCGATGCTTGTGGTGATGATGCTAAAAAGTGGAAGGTTTTAAGGGAAGATTCTCTCCAAACCTTATGTCTGTGATGGACTGGAAGGGACATTTCTGTTGTGGCTTCTGAAAGAGAGAAGCTGAAGAGAGGAAAGCTGGATGCCGCCGTCACTAAGAGCAGAAGCAATATCCTGAAATTCGGCTACTGTAGGTGGGAAAAGATTCGCCAAAAGTTGCCGTCCGATGACCCCGAAAAAAGGTCCTGAACGGATCTGACCCATATCTCTGATTTCGGTTTTCTGCCCTTGGCTGTCGCCGCAATTCCTTTCGCTTTCTCATTTCACGCACGAAAACACGTTTCTCTGAGTTTGGATTTTAGAGCGCGCGCGTGCTGTAGCGTGGTGGGCGAAAGGAAAAGCTCGGACTTTTGCTTTTTTCACACGTCGGCAGGGAATGCGGATCCAACTCACCAGAAAATTCGCATTCTGTCGAAGAAGTAAAGAGAACGTCTATCGTCGTCGTCAGGGTTCGTCGGGCTATCTGGAAAACGCTCTTTTGACTTTTGATTCATTTGAAATTCGAGGAGGCAAAAGGACCGGAAGAGTTGGAAGAACATCACAAGGGGAAATGAGGAGAGGGTGGTGGCTCTCTCTCTGCAAAGAAGGTGGTCCTACTGTAGTTCAACCTCACGCATTGCCATCCAAAACAGACCACCCAAGACCCACATGATTATTGTAAAGAAAAGGTCCCAAATAGGTCAGAAAAACAAGGAAAAGAGTACTGTAATTGGCCTAAAATAACCCAGATCTCGCTGCAAAACAGAGTCAGGTCAGGGAAGGAATGACCTTCCTTGTTTATATTGGAAGAGAAGACTAAGGATCAGGGTTTAAGATATGAGAGCTGATATAGAAAGGTCTTGAACCGGTGTTATTGTGGAGCGAAAGTGACGACGAAGGTCGCCGTGGGCGGGCGTTGACCTGGAAGAAAATAGAAGAACACCTCGCTCGGGAAAACGGGAAGCCTCTGCCTGTTGTGTGTTGCGAAAGTCAAATCCCACAATGAAGAGAAAGAGAGAGAGAGACGTTCCGCGTCCCGGTTATGCCTTCTCGGGCTTGTACTGTAATAGTACAGCAAGGGAAGAGAGACTGGTTGGGAGGCTCTTCCACTTCCAGTTCAAGTCTCGATCAAGCTGGTTTGTCGGGGACTTTTTGATGTTTTTTTAAAGAAGAAGGATGGAAGTCTCTCCCGAAATTCTCTCGAAAGGAGGACGGCCGGTTCGACTGCCATTCCGGGCCAAAATAGGGAACGCATATCAACGAGCGAACAGAGGGGGGATCCAGAGAGAGAGCGAGTAGCTAAAAGGAGCAAGACAGCTACAGTAATTGGGAGAGCCGAAGGGATGTAAAGATCGGCAGACGACCTTCGGAAGGAGAAAGTCTCCCGGACGGATTCAGTTCACTTTCTTATACGATATGCCTGGGGGGAGAGATCCGAGAGCGGAACAAAAAGAAATCTCTTGCAAAAAGAAACTCGTCAAGGGGTCAAAAGAGATCTTCCTGCAGCTATGTAAGCTTTTTATCGAACAATAGCCAGGCCGTGTGACCTCTTTCAACGAAACATTCTGAAGAAGATAGTGAGGAGAAAATTCAGAAGGCTCGCTCGCTCTCCCTTCTCTTGCTCTTATCTCGGCGCCGAATCACAGGGGGCGTGATTTTAGTCTTTATTGCTCATAGGTGCACTGTAGCTTCTTGAAGAGGGAGGGGGAGCTATCACTCCAACAGAAAAAATCCAAGAATCGTTGAAACAAGACTAAAGTCTAGCTGCTTTGATTCTCTTCTAGGAGTTTGAGTTAGAAAATCGAAAGAAAGCATTATCTTCTCGAGATTATGGTGGTGATTGATGAGAAATTTCCCATATTTCAATCTTCTCCATGATGCTGGTAACCCCTGGGTTTGAAAAGACGATTGTGGAGAAAGAATTTCCCCCAGCCACGTGATGTCCAAGAAAACCCCTCCCTCTCCAGCTACTTATCTCTTTTCTGAAAACAGGTGCACAGAGAGCGAGAGAGATTCTTCCGCCAATCTGTGGATTGTTTGTTTGACGACACAGAGTCTATTTTTGATAAGGAAAGAGCATTGTCCTTATCTCGAAACCCGGGAAAATAGTAACCTTTCTGACTGTCGTTAAGCGGATTGACGTTTTATGGCTAAACGACTCTCAAAGAGGGACGACTTCTAGGAAAAGAAGATAAAACTGCGCTTTTTTGTCCCCAAAAAAGTCTGTAATTCGAGCTGCACGTGGCACTATAATCCCCTAGAGAACAAATGGAGTTTCTGCTTTGACTTTGGGCGGATCAAAGTTTAGAAACAACTGAAGGGGGGACAAAGGTTGTTTGATTGAGCAGACTTATTTGGAGAGAATACTGTAGGATCAGCGAGTGAGACCATCGTGTGGTCTGATTTATTGGGATTACTGTAGAGAGACTTGGCTAGAAGGAATTTAGGGGGGATTCGAACTGACAAATTGGACTGAATTGCTGAGGTCTTGACCTCGAGGGGGGCCGAGAAACGAGTCGAGGACTGAAAAATAACCGAACTGGAGCAGTTTTCTCAGATGACGTGCCCCACCCCGCTTCAACCTCTTTTTGTCATCTTACGGAGGCCACGTTTTCAGCTTTTACAATCGTTTTACAACCAATTCTTACTAGATTCAATCTTCTTTATTTTTAGTCTTTTAACTTCCGAAAAAAAGTCGTTGAAGTTCAAAAAGATTAGAAGCTAAGGCGATTTCGTAATTGACTGTAACTGAAAAAATTATCTAAAAATATCGCTGAAGGGGGCGATATCTAGTTGATCTATCAGCTCATTTCGACCGATAAGAGAGAAAAAGAAGAGGAAAAGAGACGTTTCAAAGGGAACTTTTTTCACTTTCTCGACGCTTCAAAAAATGACCAATTTAGGTCAAAACCCCGTCTCGAAAAGCGGCGAAAGTGTTGTACTTGTTTTAGTCGAACAGAAACCATGTGGGTTGTCAAGAGTTGTGGGAAAATCTCCTCTCCCTGAGAAGTGGGTAAACAAAAGACTTTTATGGGATCATTCGGGGTCAAAGGATCTACTGCATAGAATCGCATAGTCTAGATGATAAGAGATCGCGTGAGATTTTCCTATAATTTTCCATGACTTTTAAAGACTTCTTTCTCTTCATGTAGAAGACCAAAAAAACGCAGCAAGAGGTCATCGGTAAACACGAGATGGCGGGAACTTTATAATTCTTTGTTTGACCTTTTTTCTCTGACGTTTTGTCGCATTTGAAATTTAGTAACTCCCGTGACGTGAGTCTGATCTTCATGGGGGAACTTCTTTTTCCTATTTGATTCATTTATAGAGGTAAAAATGATCCTTTTCTATGAGAATTCGTAGTGAAACAATTCTCGGACCTGATTGATACTGTAGGACGCAATCGACTATCAAAAATGAGTCTTCTTCTGGAGAAAAATAGAAAAAAGCCCCCCTAATCAGATGGCTTATCTTTTCCTTCCTCTTTCCCCCATTTATTCTGGTTCTGTGGTCTTTCAGTCCGATTTGTATTCGTCTTTGAGTGGGAGAAGAGTAGGAGAGCCGGCGTTTACGGATGGCTTGGCTCTGACGTGGAGACACAAAGAAATGAGACAATAAATAAATAAACGAAAAGATCACTTCCTTTGGGCGAAAAATAAGAGTGAGGAAGACGACTTTCTAGTGTGAATCTTATCTGTTCGATGATTCAGAAAAGGCTACAAGAGTGGAGATAAGGCTCTGATATCCAGTGAAGAGCGAGAGAGATCTCAACTTGAACTCTTTTAAGACAACAAAATTCAAGTCTTCGTCAAAGTTTCAAGCTATTCACCCGCGCTGATTCATCTATTTAGCGACAAAAATTAGAAACAAGAATCTCACGAAATATGTCAACAAAACTGTCTTACCTGGAATCAAACCAGAAAAATAATTCCAGAAAATTACCGTAAATTTCTTTCATGCCAAAGATTGCCCACGATTTTGCAATACTTTTTAAAACTTTTGATGTTTTGCAAAGTTGTAGAGGAGATCAAAAGCTACAACTTTGCAGAAAATTGAAAATCATGAAAACAAGTAGAAAATTCTAAAAAGTCATCTCCAAGCTCAGACTCAGATATACAGTATTTGGATTGTAAGATTGGGGACTTATGCATTACAGTATGCCTGATTAGGCTTGGACTCTATGGCATCCACGCACCTTGTTCAAAAACCACCGGTCACACGAAAAATTAGCAGCTAGATCCGGGAGGAAAACGTTGAAACGGCTCACTTGGCAAGCGTGATAAGTCCCCCCTTTTCTGCTAGAAGTTGTTCTCTGAGAAACGAATTGAACGAGGGAATGAACTCGTACTTCACAACTAATTTGCTCATTTTATGAATAGCTGAGGTGAAGATATATTCACAGAAAGAGAGAGAGAGTGAAAAGGGGAATCACGTCAGATGAACTCTATTGCACGCCGGGTTTGTGCTTTTTTCCCATCGAAGGGACCAATTTCCCATCAAAATTCACGCTATTTCCTAGAGAGAGAGAGAAAGTGAATGAGCAGAAATAGAATCAAATGTGTGTTTTGTGTCGATTACGGTGCTTATTCTACTGGGGGCGCGCAGATCTCCCAGCAAAAAGAAAGGAGAAAATGGCGAGTGAGAGTCCGTCGGCAAATCAGTGAAAGCCGAGAGAAAGTTCTTTTTTCATCGCGTCCTGAGATTAGCGTTAAGTGGCAAACTAGCTGGCCGCCAAAAGTGAAAGCGACTCGTCTGGGAGCGAATTAGAACTTTCACGAGGTTATATGTACACCAGCTGCAACGACACAGAGCGAAGTCTCTCCAAAATGAAGTCATGAACCAGACGGGAAACAACTTTTAGGGTGTGGGAATGAGGGGGCGAATGTTCAAAAGGCATACGGTAGGGGAGTTGCTCTGCGCAACAACCTGCCTCTTATAGGGCGGACCGTCCGAACTCTAGTATATTATTATGTGAGGGAAACATGCGAGCGATCGGTGATCTCTTTTAAACATTTCCGCAAATACATACTGTAACAAGCAAATTAAAATGTGCCGAGTTTGCATTGCAATCCCAAATAAATAAGTGGATTGTTAGGGAATTTTTGGGAGGCTTTTTGTAAAGAAAGGCCATCCGCGTGGGGAGATACCAAGCCTCCAAAGTCAATATTATTCCATAAGGCTTCAATATTTTGCGAGTGATAACCTTTAAAGCGAAGGACAGAACACGTGGAAATTAAAGAGCAAAGAAGAAGACGACGAAACCGCCTCGAAGAAAAATTACATGACGGACGGTGGCGGTGGTTTCCGGATTTGCTGACCGGCACTGCGCCACAAAACGCAAACATCCCAGTTTTTTCGGGACGAGGAGACTCCCAGTGGCAGATGGAGCTTTTGTGTTTTTATGTTCTTAAAAGACTTTTTACTCGTATCATCTAAGCAAAAAAACAAAAATCCTAAATGCGATCACAACGCTCGTGGATGGCTTTACGCGAACGATCTTGGATGATTTGCTCAACATCTGCTTCTCCTTTGATTTGACGCAACTGAAAAAGAAGGTTTATTCCCAAAAACTAGATTTGTTTTTATTCTTTCAATCTGCACGTTAATTCGCTTTGGAATCATATTTTCTTTGCTATAACTGAATCAGTGAACGTTCTTTCCGCATCAAAGGGTGCTAATTGAATTGAGTTCGGTTCAAGCGTTGAACTTTTTGAAAGAAATAGCTTTGAGTCCCCGATATAAAAATAAAAAGTTACTAGAATCCTCCAGGGTTGAACATTTTGCCCATCGGATGTTGTCCTTTCCGAAACCTCCTGGATACATCTTTGGATGAGATTATTTCTCTCTTCATAGATGGCAGTCAACTAAAAAAACATATTTGGATTATTCATTCAGCTGCCCACGAAAAGAACACCGGAAGACCAAAGAAAATTACAAAAACAGACCTGTGTGCGGAACTTCTCGCATATTTGTTTGCTTTTCTTACAGTCGGGGAATGAGCGTGTGGGTAGCTCGTTGTTTAGACTAACCACAATTAGATCATCAGCCTGAAAATAAATCAATTATGTCTTTAAAAAGACTGCATTTCTAGGATGTTAGGAATACGATAGGATTCCTATAAAAAGGGCGTTTATATATTTTGCAGACTGAAGAACTATCTCAAGAGATAGGTCTTATCTAGTTTCGACTTACAGTAAGCCTGTCAAAAATAATCTTCTCTACGACTCAAAGGATTTGAGACTCATTCGGTGGCAAGCAGCACAGTTGGCTGGTCCTACTAGGATGACCAAGCCATGTAAGCACCGAGAAAAACGTCGCCTTTATGCTCAGAAGATGTCAGTTTGTTTTTCTATTGTATTTTCTATTCTCCACAGGATTCGCAAGGAGATGAAAGATGCGGTAATTGGTTCACTTAGTGTGACGACATTTGAGACTGCGGCTCAAGTCGAAGATCCACAAGAGGATTGGCTGAATGATTATCTGAACACGCCGACACGGGATTTAGGCCATTGGCAAAGGAGGGAATACAAACCGGAGAAGTACAATACGCCTCAGAAGACGCCCGGCTCGGCTAGATTCCACCGCTGTGAGAAGCATGGACTCGTTCCGTTGGCCATCAAGGAGAATGGTGTCTATTCTCAGCAGCCGCAATTGTTCACTGGAAGTGGGAGATCTGATTCCCGAATGACAACATACACCTATCCGAGATATGAAGGCCCGGGAATTAATTTCGCAGAATGTATTGCCAAAATGATTGAAGGAATCAAAAAACTCATCGAATTAAGCACCAGATATCCGGTTGGTTTGATTTTTCTTTAAAAAAAGAAAGAAATATTTGTTTAGCGAATTGCCTCACTAATTCTAACGATTCTTTTCTTTTGGTGGTTGTCCTATCAACTGCAGGGTTGGTTGACACACGGAGCTGCTGGTCTGGTACGAGTTGGACGTCCAGCTGCTCATTGGTCTAGTGTCTCTCTTGAACAGTTTGGCAATCGGATTCGCTCGTTTGCCTCCGCTACTGATGACCTGATAGAAGGCTTCTATTGTGATTTTTCTCGTTCTTGGTGTAATCGATTCGAATTGATGTGCGATGTGAGATGCTCGTTCATGGATAAGGCCATCCAGCGACTGAGAACGCCTTCTTAAGAGACCGCCAGATCGTATTCGGTAATGGTTGCTAGTACTGTCGTGCAAATAAACCTATCCACCTTCCATTATAAAAAAAGACTAACCCTTCTCAACTCCGCAAGCTTTTTCAGGATATCACTAAAGTCGGTGCAATTTGCGCCACCGCTACCAGACGACATGGGTACCTAAAAACAATTAAATAAAGCAGCAAGAGTTTCGTAAGGAACTTTGAATGTTAAAACATTTCAGCTAGAAAAACGCCAAAGATTCTAAGATATTTCATTTAAACGTATTCACAAAGTTTCAGCTTAAAAATAAGAGATCACAAGCATTCCAATGTGATTTACAAAACTCTTAGTTACGGCTTCCAAGATATCTAATTCGTTCGCCTGTGCGAACAATAAGTTCCTTTTTGGCAAGCTCATTGAGAGCTTCATCGAATATTTCCCGATTCATTGTCTGAAATAAAAAATGTTCAAATAGTTAAACAATAGACCTTGTCATTTTGTCTCAACGAAATAAAGAGATTCTTGGCAGAGAGACTAACTCCTTTGCTGCTTTCGAGATGAGTTGTTACAGCTTCTGCTACTTGTTGTACCATTTTTCTGCTAGTTGCGCTCATTCCAGCAGCAAGAATATTTACGTCAACTTTTCCAGTTGTAGGATCAACAGCTGACTGACGTAAAGCTTCGCGATGAAGACTAAATGAAGACTTGATATAAAGATGTTTAAAAAAAATTACTTGTAGGCGTTTTCCACATCTTCAATAGTTACAGTATCCGAGAGGTGAACCTTAGCATGGGCTTCGGCTATTCTAATAAGAGATTCTAATTGACGAGGATATGCCGAAATTTGACCATATTGAGCTCCTGCCTTTCTCATAAAAAGGTATTTGTCAATAAGATATGAAGAGCTTTCATCGGTAAGCTTAGGATCGACATGCGCCTTTGCATAAGCTAAAAAACAAGTTGCTAAATTGAAAATTAAGAAAATCGTACCAATATAGTCTCGAAGAAGATCTCTGTCCAGCTTTTCTTCGTCATTCTCGGCCTGGGAGCGGAAGTACAAGGAAACGAGATGATTGGCCAACCGACGATCATGCAGTTCATCTTGCGGATCGACCATTAAGAAAATTAAGTCAAATCTAAAGAAAACATTTAAAAATAAGACTTAGAAACCTAGATAAGAGTGTATGGGGTAGCTGAATATTATCCACGATTGTTTTATCTCTATTCCATTTTGAGTCAACTGGATTAGCAGCAGCCAACAGCGATGTTCGAGCATTAAGCTGACAAATAATTCCAGCTTTGGCTATCGATAAAGTTTGTTGCTCCATAACTTCATGGAGAACACTTCTGGCTCCATCATTCATCTTGTCAAATTCATCAATACAACAGACTCCGTTATCTGCTAGAACAAGGGCTCCAGTTTGTAAAACCAACTGTTTTGTGTCGGAGTCTCTCGCAACGGAGGCTGTTAGACCGACTGCAGAAGATCCCTTAAAAACATGAAATTTTATTAGCTGAATAAACAAACTTTTCCGCTGGTATATTGACTTCTTGGTAGTAGTCTGTAGACATATTGCAGCAGTTGAGACTTTGCTACTCCAGGATCTCCACAAAGAAGGATATTAATCTGAAATTAAAAAACGTGATTACATTCAAACTTGATCTAGCTTACTTCACTGCGAAGCTTGGCTTTATGCGTCTCAATATCATCTTTTCGAGTTCCTCCAAAAAGTAAGCATAAGACTCCCTTCTTGACATCTTGATAGTCATGAATAGCCGGAGCTAAAGTAATTATCAGTTGATGCAAGAAATAAAGTACGCAAAAGTTCGTATCATTTTTTGAAAGTGAAAAAAACTAACCAATAGCATTACAAAGAGCATCCATGATATCTGCTCTTTTTGACAGTTTTTTAATTTGTTCAATACGTTCATCCGATAGATGATCTCCATTATCTTGATGTAATCTTGAAGTATCGTTCTTTCGGAAATGTAAGGCATCAATATTGGTCCGATAAACAGAAACAAGAGCCCTTTGGCGAGGATTGAGCTAAATAATTCAAACGTGTATAGAAAATAAATTGCTTACTTTGGCTGCTTGAGTACGGTAAATACCGGTAAGAGTTACTCGATCTCCAGGGTTTACTGTGTCAACTAGACTGCTATGACAAAAAACGGTGACTGTGTGAGGTGTTTGGCCAGATGGCATATCATCAGGACTCTCCTGTAGTTTTACAATTTGCTTGTCAATGAAGTAGGATCTGTTGTGGATTAATTGGAAACAATGTGTATTCGAGCAATTAGTACAGACAACTGGTTCTTCGATTCTGAAAACTATTCAATAACTTTTAAAATGCCTTACCGTCCCCTATCTACTTCACTTTCAACGCTAAAGCTACACACAGAACATTGGAAAAATCCGATCCGCATTTCCGGGATCAAAGTTGAGGTACGAGTGACCATTCCAGTGATTGTAATCAGCTGGTCAATATCTAAAGTTCAAAATTAAAAAGAAAGTTATTAAAACTAACCTGAAGGATTCAGACAACGCATATTTCTTGTTTTGTCTGCATTAAATGGACGTAGCTCAATTGGCTGTTGAAGAACACGATGATAGTTTTCTGTGAATATTTCATTTACTGCTTGATCCAAATATGGAATAATGTCCTGAAATTGAACTTTAAAAACATGCTGAAAAACTTACAGCTGGATAGGCAACGACTTTACGGTAAAGACTGTCAGAAAAGGTCTTGATATGAGCCAAATTCAAATTGAGAAAAGGCTGATCTTCGCGAACTGAGATTTCATACAGCCGTTCAAGATAATAAGGTAGATTGGTATCAACTGGTTGCCGAGAGTTTTCAGGCAAGTTGAGCATGTTTTCATCTTCTTCTAATGTCTCAACCTTGAATGTAGTGATAAAATTACGAAATAACCTGAATATATTAGTGAAATAAATTGATCTTACTTACCGTTGTACATCCGATACACAAATACGTGTTCCCCAGATATAAAGGCGAGACTCACTATTACCAGTCTCCATATCAGCGTCTTCTAGGACATTTCCCTCAACTCGAATAGTTCTGCAATAAAAATTTACAGCTTAAAGATAAAAGTTACCTATGATGACTAGGGGCAGTGCCCAGGTCAGCTCGAGTATTTCGTCTACTGGAATATGCTGTAGAGCCTTGAGATGATGGATCCCCCATTTCGGAGCCATAAGGAAGCGCGGATGAAACTAAATAAGACATATTAATAAACCCAACTATAAGAAAGCACCTGAACGAAGAGAAGGAGCCGGTGAGGTTCGAGCACTACTCTCTTCTGGAAGACTTCGTAGAGGAATCGAAGTCGCTTGAGAAACCGGCCTTTCTGCTATAAAAAAATAAGTTTTGAAAGGAAAAGGGGTAGCGCTTACAACCGGTAGCTTCAGCACGAGAGCTTGCTCGGGAGCGTGTCGTACGTTTTGAAGGATTCGTTCCTTGGCTCGACATTTCTTCCTTAAAAATTCAACTTATAAGTGTCGCGCTATGTAAAATTCAAATAGAAAATGTGGTAAATATTGAGAATTTCAACCACGAAAATCGAATTCTATCTATGATTTCATATCATATCTTCTCGAAACTATTCTCTCTGCAATAAAATTATAAAAAATAGGAATAAAAAAGCATTCAATAGAAACTTGAACACTTTATTTTCCCGCAATATCACTTTTCCCGCGCAAATTTCGAATTAGCTATGGAGCGCAGCAATGCGTCTGGGATCCCGCAACTAACTTCTGAGGAATTTTTAGTCATAGTTCGGCTGGCACCCTATGATTTTTTCGGGTTACTGTAACCGTATTCGAATTTTTAAATATTATTTCTTAATGTTGTAACCCGAAAAATCATGGGGTGCCGGCCGAAGAACTGACTTTTTTTTCTCGCAATTGTCAGGAAATAACGTTTGTACTGTAAAATGTATTCTCAAAGTATAAAGAAATGGATACAATCGCTTAAATCACAGAAAGAGTATAATGAGGGATAAAACAAAGCATTTCAATCTGCCGTTTTTCTTCTTGTATCATCCGGTTTTCTATCATCGGTTGACATTTTTCTCAAAAGGGCTTCGACACCTTTGCACAGCGCTTCGGCTTTTTTTGCTTCTTCCAGGTGTATTTTTAGTCGATCATTTTGAGGCATTCCCAGTCTCCTGTCTTTAGCCTCGTGTCGCTTCTTTTTTTCTTCTTCGAATTTGCGATTTCTCTCCGCAATTTCTTCATCTATCTGTCGGAGTACTTGGGCTTCTTGCACTTTGTCTAGCTGTCGAGCTTCTTCTATTCGTGCACACTTAGCCAATAAATCTTCTCGTCGTGCTAAAACAAACGCCTTCTGCGCCTCATTAGAATTAAAGACGCGAGGATTTATCGGATTTTTTTCCCAAAATATCCGTTGTTTCTGCAAACAAATTAAAACATTAGCAGACTTTAAAAGACTAGCCTCTGCAATTGCAATTCTGGCATCAGTTATTTCCATTTCATGTTCCAAAAATTCTCTTTCTAATCGTTTTTTTCGAACCATATCAGCCTAAAAATACGTAACTATAAAATAAAGATGTGTTGCTTAATTACTGAATGTGTTAATTTGTTGTTTATAGAATAAAAGTCCATTCGATGATCAGCCTAAATAATTGGTTAAGCATTAAACAAAAATTACAGCATCTGCATCACGATTAAGATTTAGGTTTAATCTTAACGTCTCTGCTTTTCCTTCTGATTCTTTATCAATATACTTTAGTAGCGGATCGACATTTGTCTGGCTGTCTTGCTCAGAATTGCCAATGTTCATTGGTTCACCATCATATCTGGGCGGCTAAAATTTAAGTAATAATATATCAAGTTAGCATACTCTTTTTGGATCGTTTATTCCAAGAGGACCGTCCGCTTCTCGTTTTTTCGAAATTTCATGTTCTGCTCCAAAATCTTGCCTTCGATATGGATGCGGTGCCTAAAGTTAAAATATAATTTATAAAAAAAACTCACGTCTGGTTTGAGAGGTTGCGGAATTGCATAAGGGTGAGGCCTTTGTTCATCCCGCGATAGTCCTTTGGACTGTTCTTGCTGTACATGACTCAGATATTCTTTCTTTGTTACACTAACCCAATCAGCTCGTTGGCTAGCCGCCGAAGGACCAGGTTGAAATGCCGTTTGCATCATAGCAGGCCCAGATCCTTGTGGAGCTTGAGAAAACCTGCAAATATAAGCTTTGTTTAATAATTAATGTGTATACAAAAAAGATAAAGAAAATCACGATATAATTAATGGTTACTTGTAATAAGACGATGGCAAAGTTATCTGAAATATAAAACCTTTTTAAAAAACGTACCTCCTACTTCCATAATTACTGCCTAAAGTCGGATTAACAAGTGTTGGAGGTGGAAGTTCCTGCCTATATAGCATTGGCCTTTGTGGAGTTCTATATGACCCTCGAAAAACAAAATACTAAAGTGAAAAAAAAAACGTTGCCAAAATACAACAAAGATATATAGTTTTAAAAAAACTAAGTGAATTTAGTTGAAAATAAACTTACTGAGGGAGCTTAGGCGGCGGAGGTGGTGGTGGTGGAAAGACTGGAACTCCAGGCATTCCAAATGGAAATGGATTTGCTGAAAATTAGGCTAAATCAAAAAGGTAAGCTTACGTCCTGAAGGATAATTTGTCTGAAGTTGAGTTAATGTAGCGAATGGAAAGTGGAAAGAGGGAGGCTGCATTGGAGCTTGGAGAGGAGGCTGCATTGGAGTTTGAAGAGGAGGCTGCATTGGAGTTTGAAGAGGAGGCTGTATCGGAGCTTGAAGAGGAGGCTGAGGAGGAGGCTGAGGAGGAAGCGGAGGGGGTGGTGGCGGTAGGAACATTTGTTGTCTCTAAAATAGCATTAATGACTTTTTTGCTACTAACCGCTCTCTCTGTTGCTTCTAATGCTGCATCATGATCAGCCCATTCTTTTGGTTTATCCCACTGCGAAATCTTAAAGAACATTATATACAACCTGAAAATACCAACCTCAGTTTCGCAATTATAATAGTACACTTTTCCAGTGGAGCTAGCTACTTCTTTCCATGGTCCAAATTTTTTGCTATCATCTTCTTCCGAAACCTATTTAAAGTAGAAAATAGCTTTGAAAAAAAATACCATTTTGACCATTTATCGGAAAATTTGTAAATTATTTGTTTTTAAGGTAAAAACAACTCCTGAAATAAAATAAATAGTTCCACTCCTGAAAATTAATATTTTTTAAGAATAATATGTATTCTAACACTAAAATATCTTCAAGTTGTTGACCAAAACACAGCATTTTATCGCATGAATCGTATCGTTGCAAGACCACGAAGATGCGATAAACATCGGCAAAGCAGAGGAAGGGAAAAGAAAGAAAAAAAAACTAGTAATAAATTGAAGAATGAACCAGAGTTTTTAGAAAGAATAATGTATTAAGAAAATTTATTCAACAAATTAACACATACTATTTGAGCGAAAAATGATATAATTGTTTGCATGGCGAAATGAAAAATTAAAATCCTACAGGCTTCCAATCTAATTCCATCTTCTTACTTTTTTGTGGGTATTGCTTGCTTATCTCCTCACAATGTTTCAAATGCTGTTCAGTTTGACAGAGACTCGAATTATGTTCATTGCTGCCACAATAGGTGCACATTCTGAAATATGCAAATAGATTTAGCAGAAAAAAAAACTTTTTAAGATCAGCAGGGCAACTTCCTTTTAGATGAAGATTCAGGCAAATAATGCACAAATTCATAGTTTCACATAGTGCGATCCTATCTTGTACATGTGGATACTCGCTAAAAAAAAAAAAGCTATTTTAAAGCTATATCATACCTGCAATCATCAACATTGTGTTGTCGATTCCAACAGAAAGAACATCTTTTGTTAATTTCCATGTTGTCTCCCGTAATAAAGAACGGTTCGTTATTTAAATGGTTGAGATAAGAGCTATTTTCATAATGTACAGTAAACTCTTCGCTTAACGAAATATTTGCCGGATTGATAATGCTCGTATTGTAAGTGAAAGAGTGCGGATTATATCCTGCATCGCTATCGGATTCCTAAAATTCAATTTGAATTTTAGAAAAACGCATTAAAAATACGTCTGTTTTGAGATAAGAAATGCTATTGACAGCACGCATTGTTTCATCTGGACTCCGTTGGCGTTTACGAATGCGTGTTGAAGTCGCAGGTCGACCCTGAAATAAAAAATATAAAGCGTATATTATTTACAATTTACAGCTGATTTTCTTTTCTTTTTAGGTGGGGATTCCTTTCTACGACCCTTTTCTCCTTTGAGATACTTAAATTGGATGTACTACACTAATTAAAGAAAAAAATACCTCAGCTCTACTTCTTCCTTTAGAAGGTTTAAATATTGAGACATCAGACGATTCGGATAAGGCACGCTTACGACGATTTATTTTCTTTACCGGAGTAGTTTTATTCTGCATTGTTAACGTCATTGTGAAATAAAGAAATATTATACTTTCTTCAATTGAAGCATTTCTTTTTCTAGATTCTTGTATTTCTTTGATAGCATATCATAGCTATTCTCCAGCGCTTTAAAAGTCTTTTCCATTTGAATTTTATCCGTATCCATTTGTAAAACAGCATCAATCACAAGTTTAATGACTGCATCTTTCGATATATCTGACTCAGAAATCTATTAATAGAATGAAAAATAAAATTTTAAAAATACCAAAGAATCTTCTGAAGGAAGAGAATTTTGAAAAATCTTTTCATTATCCTGAAAGTAAATAAATCACCGATAGAATTAACTTGCATCATAACTATCGATATTTACAACTTCCTCAATAATGCTGGGAGTTCTTATCTTCTGGTTACCAGAAATATTTGGAATTTCGAAAAATTGATTATTATTGTTCCTTATTTTCATATGTTCATCAAAGCTCGAAAAAGTTCTCCTTTGCTTAACGTATTTTGACGGATGAAGAAAGTCCAGTGTTTTGAAGTACTGAAAGATAGCGCTGAAAATAAATTATATAAATTAAAAAACCTCGTGTTCTTCAATTTGATCACAATATAGCCATTCGGTATTTTCTTGCTCATCCGAAACGTTAGTAAGATTATTTGACAAGGAATCAATGCTATTTAGTGAGATTATTTTTGCTCTTTTTTCAGTCAACTCTTGTGTATTATTTTGGACTGGACTACTACTCTTCTTTAATTTGTAAAATAATTAAAATTAAGTTACTTCAAATACGTTGTCCGGTTGGCGCTCAGTCAGTTGCTCTAGAATAATACGATCATTTGCGATTTCTTGTTCTTCAGATTCTCTATCTTGCATTCTACTATCAAGTGTATTGACATCGTTAATCTAAACTATTGAAAAACAAGTTTAACCTATACCAATTTTTCGACAGTATCCAAAATAGACAAAATATTTTCAAGAGTTTCTACAGCTTTAAAGTAGTTTGCTTCATTTGGTCCAGTCAGAGAAGCCATTGAAAAGGATCAACTATTATGCTAAAAAAAATTACTTATTTATAACGTAAAAGCATAAAATAGGCTTTAGTATAAACAAGTAAATGCTTAAGAAACGCATCTTTATATTCTATATGTAAAGAATTATTTATTACTAACCAGAATAAGAGTCAAATATAAGAATGAACGAACAACTTATTAGCAGATGTCTGAAAAAATATAGCCAAAGAAAACTATAAAACAAGTCTTACGAATTGAAAAAAAAAATTAATTTTGAGGATTATGAACTACGGGTGTAAGTGGCTCGGGTCGGCTTCTGCTTCGATTTGTTGTATGGTGTGGCCTATGATGTTTTCCTTTGCGTGTGAATGAAGTGAACCAGGCTCTAAACTTGGATCTTGTTATTAGTAAAAAAAATTACATTGGGCACAGAGATGAGTTTGATGCCTCACGACGACGTCGCATCTTTTCGCGATAAACATCTGCAACGACTTCCCCTGGCATCTTATCAAAATTCATATCGGAAAGATCAGCTTCTTTGAAAGAGGCTAGTCGTTCAACTGAAATACTTTTACTAATTATTAGAAGCAAATTTTTGATAACCTAAGACCGACATTGTTGTGCTATTTGGATCGCAGCGTGACATAGCACATGTTACCTGCAACAGCTAATAAGGTATAAATCATCAAACATACTTGAAAGAGCTTGTTTTGATCAAGAGTCAATGCATTTTGTGCGATAAATCTATCGCATCGGGCTATTACTGGTCGCATTTCAAACCGAGTAGCACACCGTAGAACAAGAGCAACATTATTAACTTAAATAGCATTTTAATTTTTTTAAAATAGTTAATTTGCCTGATAAAGGTTTCCTCATAGGGCAAAAGAAAATGCAGCGGAAGAATTCCAGCATATCGTGAAAAATAATGTCATCAATTTGAATTCGGCTTCTTGGCAACTCTCCATAACAGTAATCAGCGAACCTAAATAAGAGATACATAAATAAAAATAACCAAACCATGGCGATAGCTCTGCTAGCCATCCCCCATTTAGGAACCTAAATCAAATTAATAAAAATATTTTTTAAAATACATTGATTGTCCTTCAACGATTACTTCAAATGTACGAGCGCTAGTCGGTTGGGAGAAGTCGTCGTATAACGACTTTGTGACGTGAATTTCTTCTGCCATTATATATTCTGAAATATATAAATTGAAAAAAATGAATAAGATCTACAAAAGGTTAAGTAGGAAATAAAAATAAAGAAGAAATTACGATCATTGGCTGCATATTTTTTGAAAATCCCTTTTGTCTTTGTGTTTTCCGAAGTCTTTTATGATCTTTTGATTTTACTACAGCTTTTCCATGTTTAGCCACATATTTATATTGTATATAACACAATATACATTTTATAATAAAGCTAATATAGCTTGCGTGAAGAAACAATCATAAGTCCAAGTATTTCTGTTTCTTCCTAGCCAATTTCCAAAGGTTCTACGTTCTGTCTAGAGACAGCCTAGCTATGACAATAATTTGAGTATTACTTTATACAACTTTCCTTCGTCTTTCTATTGATTATTGGTGCATTGTTACAAAAAAATAGCCTTCTATGGAGAAGCAGGTACTAACTCTTTCGAGTGCTCCACCCGTGCTATCAGACGGAGCTGTCAACAGATTATTTTCCTTTTATGGGCCGCCGCCGGGAAAGAAGTGCTGATTGGTGGAGACACAGACAGAAATTATCAGAGGCGGCAAGATGAAAGAGGTTATCCGATAGGCAACTCGCTTCGTCCTCGCTATTCTCACTCATGAATGACCGCTTGCTGAGTCGTTTTCCTTTTAAGATTTTTATGTGGGCGGGATCATACCACTATTTCCTTTCATTCTAGCTACAAGTTCTCTTTAGATGTCGACATTTTGGAGGCCATGGGAAGGGCCAACCGTTCCAAAGAACGTATATAATCAGTCTTTCTTTGTCTACTATACCGTATCGCCTTGCCCTTCAACTTCCTCTGAAACCTCTACTAATTCTCTTGAAGTAAAAACTAAGCGAAGGTGTATTCGATGCATTTGTCCGAATTGCATTCAACGGTATAGTCAAGAGTCCATGGCTACATTCTTTATGGAATTTTAGAAAACAGGGAGAACAGGCTGTACAGCACCATGTCTGTCATTACGAAGGATGTAAGAAAACTTATAAAAAAACAAGTCATTTGAAAGCTCATTTACGAGCTCACTTAGGATCGAAACCTTTCCCATGCCCGTGGGTCTCTTGTAGTCGCACCTTTGCTCGCTCCGATCAGCTTCATGTGAGTTTGTACGACTAATTGAAAAGAAAATAAAGTTTTCAGAGACATTTCCGTGCTCATACTGGAGAAAAAAGGCATTTATGTCCGGATTGTGGTCGAGGGTTTGCTCGCTCAGATCATTTAAAACAACACCGTCACTCTCAACATCCTGTATTAATAGTAGATTGAAAATTTTCAAATTATTCATGAAAATGAAATTAATACATTCCATCGTCTGCTGCTGCTCTTGCAATAGTCTGTGCTGTCTTGCTTTGTATACCAGCCAGCTTTGGGCAATTTGTAATGCGATGGCCCAGACCGGAGCAATATGCACAACCCTGAAAAAAAATTACTTAAATAAAGTGTTTTTGCCTACTTTATCTGTGCCGTCTCCTGATGGAACATCTTCATTTTCGCCTCCCAATTCTCGAAGGAAGGACGGCAGTTCTTGTCCAGCTTCCAAAAGAAGCTGTTTGAGATCTTGTAGCGTGGAGAGATCTGAAAAATCAGGATCTGAAAAGATATGTCCATACCTGTCTTTCTGTTAAAGAACGTAGTCGCAACGCCTCTTTTGCCACTGCGACCAGTGCGTCCAATTCTATGTACTAAATACCAAATATTACTTATAGTGAAAACCGTAACTCACCATAATTCTCAATTTCTGTAGGCAAATCAAAATTAATTACATGCTCGATTCCCTGAAAATCTAATCCTTTCGAGGCAACATCGGTAGCAACAAGAACATCTTTTTCTCCTCTTCTAAAGTCATCAACTCCTGTATGTCTGTCTTTCTGATCTAAATTTCTTTGGAATAACATAAAAAATAAATCAACCTTTTCCACCATGAAGGGAAGCAACTTGTACACCTTTGATAAGCAAATATTCATAAATATTATCTACGTCGATTTTTTTCTCAGCAAAAATAAGCACTCTGTAATAAATATGTAAAAATAAAAAAGGCATACTTTGGTGATGTTTTTTGAAGAGCATCAAGAATTCTTGTCAATTTGTCTTCGTTTCGAACATATTCTATTTCTTGTAAAACATTTAGAGATGCAGCACCAGCTCTTCCTACGTTTACCACCTAAAGATTGTATTTTAAACAAAATTGATAAGTTTACTATTGGCTTAACCAATGCTGATTTGGCAAAGTTTTGAATCTTTTTAGGCATGGTAGCAGAGAAAAGTAGAGTCTGCCTTTGATCCTGAAAAATATATTGCAATGGATAATGAGCCAACCTTGAAAAATGAAAAAATAGATTTAATTTCGTCTTCAAAACCCATATCAAGCATCCTATCAGCTTCGTCAAGTATAAGATGTCTACAAATCTAATAAAAAAATAATATTAATTTTTAAAAGCAAACCTGTAAGTTGAATTTCTTTTTCGTGAGCATATCTGATAGTCGCCCTGGCGTTGCTACACATATGTGTACTCCACTAAAGTCAAAATCAAATTAAATGCAAATATCTTACTCTCGGAAAACTTTGGATTGATCAAAAACTGGGACTCCGCCGATACAAAGCCCTGCTTTTAGTTGTACGCAACCTTGCTGAGCCAAATCTTCAAAAATATCACAAATTACGTCGAATATCTGTTTTGCCAATTCTCTCTGAGAAAATGAAGTCTAAAAACAAAAACAAGACTAACTGATGGAACTAGTATTAAACCATACGGTCCTTCGCCTCTTTCAAGTCGAATAGCTGTCTCTTGTTCCATGCAAAACATAATCAATGGAATTGCGAATGTAAGTGTTTTTCCAGAACCGGTAGAAGCAATTCCAATCATATCTCTTCCAGCAAAACCGACAGGAATGCCTTGCATTTGAATGGCTGTTGGTATTTTGATATCCTTCTTCCTCAAAGAATCCAGCAAGACCTTTGGAAGTTTCATTTCCTAAAGAAAAAAGGTAAAATAAATTCAAGTAACTAACCAGAAAACTTCCAATTGGAGGCGGGCAATCATCACCATCGACTGAAATTCCTTTCCGTTTGCGAAATTGTGCATAGTCTGATTCATTTTGATTCCGAATATGAGAAGGTGGTTTCCACCTTGAAAGCTATTATACAAAATTATACGAGACCAACCCTGTCTTAAATGATTCTGTATACTGAATTCCCTTAGCAATTTCTGCGACTGTCATAAGTCCACCCGTTTGAGTAACACTTTGTAGCAGATCCTCCTCATGACGGCGTTGCTTCTCTGCTGGATCAATGGCTAAAATTCCATAGAATAAGCAAAACTAAATTTTCCAACCATCTTCTTGTTCTTGCAGTTCCTTATGTTTTTCTAATAAAGTCTTCCTGGATTCTTCGTTTTTTCGTTCCTCTTCTAGTTTCCGTTTTTTTTCTGCAACTTCCTCATCTCGAGCAACTGTTGGGGCCAAAACTTTGTTAAGAAGTGCTCTTCTGAAAGCCTAAAACACATTTACAAAAAATAGGTATAATAAAAGACCTTTTCCTTCTTTTTAGCAGCAGCCGAAAGGAAAATATCTTCATCCATTTCCTCTCCCGATGATAAATTCATCCCTTGTCTTCTTTCTTGAAGCTCTTGTTCTTTTATCTGACGCCTTCTTGCCTAAGCATATCAAATTAATCAAAATATAAATCCACCTACCTCATATTTTCGCCTCTGCGCTTCTATTTCATCTATATTAGAGGTGCGTGATGCTTCTCCTTCTGGCATTTTCTAAAATTGGCTAAAATTTTAAAGCATAACATAAAAAATAACAAAAGAATAAAATAAAATCATATAAGAAAAATTCGAAACGTTTTTGCAAATGAAATCTGCTCTATCGCCATTTACCCATTTTTATTGCGAAATATTTAGCTTTACTAACTTTCTTAACTTTATTTATTTATAATCAACTACACACTTTTTTAAAATTAATTAAAAGATGCAAAACGGCGAGCCTTCTCGTTCAAGTATGTCGGGAACTGCCTCTACTTCATCTCACGGTTCGCACAGACTACCAGAACAGTAATATATCTCCATTATCTTTTATCTAATATTTTTTTTAGAGTTTTTAGCATGCCTACACCATCCAGAGAACGAGATATTTCACCTGAGACTTTTAAAGCAATGAGTGAAGTGAAGGTTACTCAATCGCTGCTCGACTATGTTCAGCGAACGGCTTTCCCATATATTTCTGATGTTAGTGCTTATCACAAGGAAGAAAAAATTGGTCAAGGAACATTTGGGCAAGTCTTTCTATTATAATTAGTTTTTTTTTTCAGTGAGGTCTTTAAAGCACGGTGCAAAAGGACGGGTAAAATAGTGGCTCTAAAGAAAATTTTAATGGAGAATGAAAAAGAGGGAGTAAGTGAATTTTAGATCATGTTTATCTAAGAATTAAGTTTCCCATTACGGCTCTTAGAGAAGTTAAAATGCTTCAACAATTAAAGCATCCTAATATTACTGAACTAATCGAAGTCTGCAGTTGCAAAAGTAAGTTTTTTTTCAGTATTAATATTTTCCTTTTTAGCTGCTTCAAATTTAAAAGATCGATCGACATTTTATCTCGTTTTTGCTTTTTGCGATCACGATCTTGCTGGACTGCTAAACAATCCAAAATTTAAGCTCAATTCTTCTCATATTAAAACATTGTTCAAAGTAAGACCATGATTTTAAATATTAGTAAGACCTTTAGCATCTTTTGAATGGATTAAATAAACTTCATCGTACAAAGATACTTCACAGAGATATGAAAACAGCCAACATTCTCGTTTCTAAAGAAGGTGTATTAAAACTAGCCGATTTTGGACTTGCTCGACCATACTTTGCCGGTTTGTCTTTTCTAAAAAAACTTAAATTACAGAAACAAAATATAAGTACATAGAAAAGAGCTTTAATACTTTAAAATATAGGTTTAACTTCAGGGCAATCTAAGCTGTACACAAACCGTGTTGTCACTCTATGGTATAGGCCCCCAGAATTATTACTTGGAGCTCGTCTATATGGTCCGCCAATTGACATGTGGGGAGCTGGTTGTATTATGGCTGAAATGTGGACAAAAACTCCAATTATGCAGGTTAAAAGTTTAGCAAATAGTACCAAAGTTTTAGGGAGACACTGAGCAGCGTCAGTTAGATCTAATCTCCAGTTTATGCGGTTCAATAACACCAGAAGTATGGCCTGACGTTGTAAATCAGCCATTATTTTCAAAGATGCGACTTAGTCAAAACCATCCGCGTTTGCTAACAAAAAAGATGTTCCAGATGACACAAGTGAGCAATTTTATTAGGTTTTTTGGTAGTTGACTCATCAATACTAACTATCTCTTCTTCTAATAAGAGGATTTTTTTAAGGATTCTGATGCTCTGGCACTACTTGATCAACTCTTATGTCTTGATCCAGGTAGAAGAAAATCTGCAGAAGAAGCTCTACAGTCTAATTACTTTTTCACGCACCCTCATCCAAAGGAAAATATTAAGGATCTTATTGACACAATACAGGTTTGCTTTCTAAGATTCTATATATATAAATGCACGTTATAGGGTTCGAATTTTGAATTTACGGCAGGCCGTGGCGCTCATGCTCATCGAAGACCACAACAACAAAACCCTCCCCGTCAGGCACCAGCTCAGAATCAAGCTATTCCACCTGGCCACTATTCTGATATGGTCTTTTAATGTCTTTCACTATTATTACTGCAAATTTGTACTCAAATAAAACATTATTGCAATCATGTTTTTCCATCATCCGTTTCCCCGAAAATGTGATCAATAGTTCGTTTGTGAAACCGCTTGACCCGCCCACAAACGAGTCGTTTCGCAAACCATTTGAATTCTTCATTTGTTCTCTTTCACGGCCACTCGTTCAGAAATGACTGATCTTGCTGTTTTAAAGAATGTAAAAATCAAGACTGGAGTTCTCAAGCGTTATTTGAAGGTTAGCTTATTTCAAAACAACCCCCTTGATTTCACAACACTTTTGGAAAGAAAATACACTTTTCAGGAGCATTCATGCTATATAAAAGAAGTCGAAAAGTCGGTCGCTAAAGTTGAAAAGATGAAAGCTGAAGCCCAAAACGATGAAGAAGAATATCGCGCCAAGAAAGAAGAGGAGGTCCTTCAGGTAGTACTTGACTGGACGATTTCTATTATAGTCAACACTCAGGAATCTCGCTCGATGGTTGGTGAAACTGCTCGTCGAGCTGTAGCGGCTCTAACAGATCTGAAAAAGGCGTTAGCCGAAGCTAATTTAGAGGACTGTCAAGAGCTAACAGATGCTAATGAGCAAATCGAAGCAGCAGCAATTGTAACAGCTTAATTATTTGTGTTATATAAAACTGGTTGTGGATTTGTTTCCGGATCTCCGAATAAATGTTGGCATCTTTCTCCTTAATAATTAATATTAGCTCATTCATTCATATTTAATGAGCCATTGTCTAAAACAGGCCTCTAGCCGAAACGATCGCAAAGGATCTAGCTATTTATAAAAAATTTATTAAAACCATACCCCCTGTTAGCTATAATTTTCTAAAAGTGCTTTAATTCGAAGAGACTCTTCTTCGCTTGCTTTAGCTGCATTTGCAAATTGTTTTGCTTTCTTCTGACTTTTATCAATCACAGATTGTTTTACCTAGAAATTAGCTAGTGTTTAGATTGCAAAATGTATTGCCTTTCCTTCGCAGATATCCTTTTTGGTTATTTCTTCGTACTTCTTTGCCTTATTAACAAACTGTTCCGTTCGTTGTTCAGTTTTTTCCATCAGCCGCTTCAGACGATCAATGAATTCATCTTTGTATTTATCCTTAATTTTATTATATAGAAAAAAATGAAACAAACCTCAATATATAATGCTAAAACATCCCCTGATCCTGGTAGATTACAGGGAATAAATTTTTCTGGTATTTTATCTTTATTGCTATATATAGCAGTCAGTTTCAGATTGACCATATCATAAAGAAAAGGTGCTATCTCGTTAAGATTAGAAACTTCTGATATTAAAACTCCTAACAGCATAATAAACAATATAAGTTTATCTTACCTGTAAATTCTAGTTTATTTGGCAATTGTAGCTGCTGCTTCACTGATCGTACAGCCGAAACTGCTGCCAGAGCAATATTAAAGCGATTTTCCAATTCTTCATCATGGTATAGACCAAATAGTGATGGCTGGAAATGATTTCTAAAATAAATAAAAAGGCCAACCTTAACAAAATCAAAATAAATTGATCCTGGCTCTCTCCGGAATACCTTTTCATAAAGATATTCCGAAATAAATGGCATAAAAACAGAGAGTTGAACGAGTGTTGGCTGAATTACCTTAGTTAAAGTAGTTCTTATTTCTTCTATTCTTTTATAGTCTTTATTCCATAAAGCTTTCTTTGTGCTTTCCTAAAAAAAATGTAAATAAAATTAATTGGGCTCGAACCGCTTACAATGTAAACATCACAGAGATTACCAAGAATAAATGAATGCAGCGCATTAAATGCCAAATGTGGAGTTTTATTTTGCATTTGCTTATCAACTGTGACTATTGTATCGGCAAGTCGAGAAAGAATCCAATTATCCTTTAAAAAAATAAGAGTAAACATTTTAAACTAACGGTTGGGGCAGTTATTTCGACTTCTCGCTGTTTTGGACATTCTGCTAAGACCGTTTCCATGTAGTTAATAAGATTCCATAATTTATTACAAAAGCGGGAACCTTCATCAGCTAATTCAGCTACATTAAGTGAGATATCAGAAGATAAAACATCATGACGGAACAGTGCAAATCTTAGAGAATCAGCACCAGATTTTGGGATTCCATTGGGATAGCATTTCTTTAGGTCTGCTAAGGCATATTCTATAACGTTTCGTTTGATATATAAACCTAAATCAATATGAACCTTTTTCTTTATCGCCTAATGCGCTATCCTTTACTCGTTGCTGCATGTTTTCCAAAGATATTCCATCTAAAACATCAAGCGGATCGATAACGTTCCCTAAGGACTTGCTATAGTTATTTATGTAATGATAATCAACATTTCCAACCTCATTTTTCTTCCATTAGGATCTCTTATTAGACCATGCAGAATTATTTCAGAAAACGGAATCTTCTTTGAAAGACGCTGTGTCATCATAATCATCCGGACAACCCAAAATCCTAGAATATCCCATCCAGTCTCCATCATATTTAGTGTGATATTTGCTGAGTTAAAATCCTTCTCCATCCAGCCAGCGTTCACTAGTGGAACTAATGAAGAACTGTAACCACAAGCTATGCAAGTAAGGATAAAATACCTAAACCAAGTATCAAGAACATCTCCATCTTGAGTAACATTTCTCGATCCCAGAATTTGTTCTGCTTCTTTCCTTGTTTTAGCGCTGATCCATGAATTGCTACCATCTATAGTATAAGCCGGTATTTGGTGACCCCATACGAGCTGGCGGCTCAAGCACCAAGCGCTATCATTGGCAAGCCAGTCGTATAATTTTCCTTCGTGAAAAGACGGAGTTATTTTTATCTATAAACAAGATTATGCAACTTTTTCAAACCCTTACCTGTCCAGATTTTACAGCAAGCTCAACTTCTTTATGCATATCTTTTGTATCCATAAACCATTGTGATGTAAGACGTGGTTCAATTATATCACCAGTTCTGCTACAGACACTTATTTGGGCTCCTTTATATTCCAAATTGCTACCTAGCAATTGTAATGACTTCAATTCATCCACAACCTAACAATTTTTAAAAAAATATTATTACAATACAAAGCATACCTTTGTACGTGCTTCAAATCTATCCAAATTCTCATATCTTGTTGGAACATTGCACATTTTTCCAAAAGCATCAATACAGATTCTACCTTCTGAACTTGAGTCGTGATCAATGATTGATGCTCTATTTCTTGAAGCTATTTCAAAGTCAAGAAAATCATGAGCTGGTGTTATTTTTAAAACGCCTTAAATATAATTTCAGAAAATTATAAAAAGGTTGCCTGTGCCCTTTTCTCGAATAACTGCAGAGTCTGCCAAAATAAGAAGTGACCTATTCGGTACCAGAGGATTAAATGCTTGTTTTCCTATTAATCTAATAAGCCATTAATCAATAATGTTACTAACTAACTCAGAATATCTCGTGTCTTCTGGATGTACAGCCAAAGCCACGTCAGCAAAGATAGTTTCCGGACGTGTTGTTCCAACCTCAATATACCTAAGCCAAGTTGAAGTACGAATTGAAAACATACTTTCCATTTGCTAATGGATATTTTATTGTATACATTTTGGCTACATCTATAATGCGTTTTCCACCATCTTCTTTAGGAATTTGCATTTTTGAACCAGGTTTGACATCAATTCGTTCGACCTCCTTAAAATTCATTGAATGAACCAGCAAGTAGTGAAAGTAACCTGTTCGGATAAAGAGCTATTAAGACTAGGACACCAGTTAATAAGACGTTTGTCTCTGTAAATTAAGCCTTCTTTGTGTAGTTCACAAAAGGCACGTGTTACTGCATCCGAGAAATTCTATTAAAACAGGAATAATATTTGTATTTTAGAACCAACCTTGTCTAAAGTATAGTAGTTACTTTTCCAATTTAAAGTAGCGCCTAACCGTTGTAGTTGATCTTGAATAACTTTAGAATTTCTGTTTATAGATGACTTAAGCATTTTTAAACTTACTCATTGCTGAATTCATGGCAATACTGAATAAACTGATTTTTTGATAGTTGCGATCTGATTATTCTTTGGCTTTGCCACAATTTTCTTTCGGCAGTTGCCTGTGTTGCAATTCCAGCGTGGTCAAAGCCTGGCCTCCACTTCGCCTTACAAATAGAAAGTTTTTATAAGTTAAATAAACCTACAATACCTCCTTTTACTCGATGATGTCGACAAAAAGAATCTTCTACAGCGACAGTCAAGGCATGGCCGAGATGTAATTTCCCTGTTACGTTTGGGGGCGGAAGAACAATTTTGAATTCAGAGCCTTAAAATTATTTAAAATATAATATTAAAAATTCTACCTTTATTTCCATAATTTGAAGAAGCCCATTCAGTCCTTTTGATATAGTTTTCTGCTACAACATCGATATTAAAAGAGCTTTAAAGGCAATTAGTTCATCATAAAGCCGAACCTCGCAGAAGCTGTTGAAAATAGTCGTCTAAGTCGTATTCTTATTTGAGCCGGCAATCTTTTCTCCATTTCTGCTTAAATATATCTTATGATAAGCATAAATATTATGTACGCAAAAACGCGAGTAGTGCAATTTTTGAAAATTAAATTATCAAATTTAGTATAAAAAAAGGAGAAGTTTCTTTTTTTAATAGGCTGCGCATAACTATTAAATATTGTTTTTGCCCCGAAACAATGAAGTAAGTCAAAATGGTAAAATAGCAATTTAGATGGAGTTTTTATTCGACGAAAGTTCAGAACATGCTCAAATAACTAATTCCGTGTGGCTACGGCTTTTACTGACCATAATTGCAAAGTTCCTGTGTAATATAACCGTGAGAGCATTTTTTATTTTGTATAAGAACTACTATTCCTATTGTTTCTTCTCATTGTCCTTCATTTTCTTCTTTCCTTTTGACGAGAATCCTTCCCGATCTCGGTCTTCGTTCTCCCTTCTGCTTTTGCCACCAAAGTTACCTAATTCAGCAGTCTTCTCTTGCTCAACATATCCGGACTTGAGACACGGATCTCTGAAAGGTGCTTCCCACAATTTTCGACCTGTTGCTCCCTTAAAAGATCTTTTCCTCCATTCTCCGGCCATTTTGTTGAAATAAGTCGTTCTTCTTCACCTTCTGGAGCCAATGCTGTGCTTTCTTCTTCATCTGTTGGTTTCTTCTTTGTTGTTTTGTTCTTTTTTCCCCTGGAATCAAGTACATATTTATAAATTCTCTTTTGCTTTGCCAGAACTCCTCTCCATCCACGTTTTTTTCTACCATTATCAAGCTTTGGCTTGTGCACAGCAAGTTCCCTAAATAATTATGCTGCAAATATTCACTAGAAAATACTTTTTCACTGGTTTTACGACTTCTTGAAATTTATTAAGAGGAGTGCCTTTTTCAAAATTCCATGTACACCACCCTTTAGCCTTTTTGTACAATTTTCCATCAACTAGAGAAATTGTTTTTATAGAAAATCTTTATAAAAAGCCTACTATCAGCTTGATGCGGTGCAGCTGCCGTAAATTCCAAGCAGATTTTCAATTTGTCATGCCCCAACTCGGAATTGAAGTAGCTGGCTGGTGCAATGCTATAGCTAAAAGCTGGAGCTAATAGAACATACATTCGATCCTTCTTTGGTCTAAGCAATTAGATTCTTATTTATTTTGTATCTTACATATTGAAATATTTTGATGCATTTTTTTCAACGTTGCAATAGGGACGACGGAAGACTTCAATAATCGCAAAATTATCCAGATGCCCATGAGGAAATGCAATGCAGCGGCGACTAGGAATTATACCATATTTCTTAAAACTCAATTTTAAAAGGGACTGATAAAACCTGATCTACGAAATAGATATAGTTGTCTGTTGTGAGAATTTTAAAGGCAACTGGATATTCTCCATGATTGATAATGTTGAAATGATGCGAAATTGGCGGCCTTTGCTCCTGAACCAATAATGTGTGAAAGAACAACAAGCAGATATAAAGAAAGAATCAAGTAAAAAAAAGAGGCCACCTTATGTCCAAATTTGAAGTGATTTCTGCTAATGGAGACCAAAATCGGTGGCTCGATGAGTTCCAGGTCAGGGTCCTCGTTCGTCCAGATGTACTGGTCTTTTGTAGTGTATGAGTAGAATTCTTCCAATTTCTACAAACCAAATCTTAGTTGATAGAAATTTTACCCGAGGCATTCCAGCGAACAAGATAGAATAAAGATGAAGTCAATAAGCGATTAAAGATTAATAAAAGATAAAACTGATTTATTTAAAAAAAAAATTCAAGGGTAAAAAACACAATGAATATTAATGAAGGCAACAAAAAAAGTCGCAATATGTTTGATAACAATATTAAAATTAAAAAAGTGTAGCATATGTACAATAATGCTGCGTATAATACTAAGTAATTATTAATCTATTAAGCCGGCCTTTCGTGCTAGGCCAAAGAATTCCGAATTCCTATTCCCCAAAAGCACTTGCGGACTGTCAAACTCGGCGATGTATCCATCTTTTAGCACGATTATTCTTAATATGAAACTGCGTTTTGTATCTAATAGCTTACCTGTCATAGTCCATTATCGTATTTAGTCGATGCGCAATTGTGAGTACAGTAGCTAGCTTAAATTCTTCACGTATGGTCCGTTGAATTAGCGCATCAGTTGAGACGTCTACAGCAGCTGTAGCTTCATCCAAAATAAGTATCCGTGTTTTACGAAGTAGAGCTCTGGCAAGACAGACGAGCTGACGTTGGCCAACACTGCGAAACATTGAAATGTCATATATTTTGAAACTACCTGATATTTTCTCCCCCTTCTGTAATCTCATGTTCCAATCCTGCAGATTGCGCAAGCACGAATGGCTTTAGATTTGCCATTTCTAACGCTCTCCACAGTTCTTCATCACGATATCGGCCGAACGGATCCAAGTTGAACCTGTAAACGTCGTAGCATAAATGTAAACAATTACCTTAGTGTTCCAGAAAATAAAACTGGATCTTGGGGAATAATTGTCAAATGACTTCTCAAGTCATGTAACCCAAGGGACGCAATATCGATGCCGTCCATGATAATTCTTCCTTCTGCTGGTTCGATCATTCGGAAGAGAGCAAGAGTAACCGAGGATTTACCTTAAATAAGTTATTTTCTATTAATAAACGTATTAAAACCTGCTCCAGTTCTTCCAACGATTCCAATTTTTTCATGTGGTCCTATTTCAGCATTAAGGCCTTTAACAACAAGGTCAAGCCCTGGGCGATATCTTGTGGAGTAGTTATTCAAACGAATCCTCCCTTCACATGGCCAATCAGCTGGGGGTTCATTGCCTTGGTTTGACTTCCAATCAGCTTCTGCTACCGTTTCTGAGTACTCTTTGACCCGTTCTACTGATACTATGTTCGTTTCCATTTTACTGATTTGTCTCACAGCAAAGTTAAGGACAGTAGTGATCTGAAACTAAACGCTGTAATACAGATTTTTGGACTGCTAAACATCTGAAGAAAATTAATTAGAACCTACGTTAAGGGCATACGACACAGACAGTCCAATCACTCCGGATGTTGTATTGTCCCTCATAAATGCAGCACAAAGAGCGGCAAATAAGACTATGCTGTTTCCTATAAATTCTAGACGAATGGACATCCACCTATTTGCAACATAACTCAGGTATCGGCACTAAAAAAATAAATAAATTCGACTAGTTTACCTGAACATGAGCATCAACTTTGCGATCGGACATTGTGCAAAAGCGCTCTACTAAACGATAGGCTCTAATAGTAGCCGCCCCTTGTATACTTTCACTCAAGTGGCTGTAGATTGGAGAGCGAGTAATAGATTCGAGTCTTTTAAGTTGTCTGGACGTCGCAATGTAATATCGCTATAAAATAAATAATAGCGGATTTAGCACACATACCATTACAATAATATAAATCAAAGCAAGTGGAACTATTACGATTCCGAAAATAGGCGTAGATATCATTATGATGATTAATGTTGAAGCTACTTGCATAAGGCATTGTGCGAAAAATTGAACGTTGAGAGGTAATTGGGTATCAACTGTCTCAATATCCTAAAAGTATAATGTTGGATGTAACTATGGTATACTAACTTTTCCGATTCTATTAAGAATACGGCCGAAAGGCGTTGTATCAAAGAAAGACATTGGAGCTCTAAATATTGAATGAAGTAATGGAGAATGTAGATTTCTAGAAGCTGATACACCGCCAAATAACAAAGATAGCATTCCAATAAATAAAAGAAGTACTAAAATATTTTGAATAATAAAAAAACGAGCAAACCTTCGGCAAATCCTAGCGCTGCATAAACTCCAAGACGTAGTGCAACTGTTGTCTCATGCGCTTTTTTTTCTACCTTGTCATTCGACCATTCGGTGAGCCAAAGACTCCTTCCCATTGAAACAATTGTGCTTAGGGTCATTCCTCCTACGAATAATATTGCAAAAAGTGTACCCATAGCACCGAAATAAATCATGTATGTTTCGTATTTAACCTGAAAATATTTAGATTAGTATTTTTAAACTATACTTCTACGAAAAGTAAAAAAGCTTACTCGTCCTGTTTCCACTCTTTCAGCCGTTGTGAGATTTTGATTAGCACTATCAAGGGCACCTCCGACGCTTATTTGAGATGTTGTGGTATGTCTTCTCGAGTACGTTTGGAGTCTTCTTCTCATTGAGGTTGTACTATCTCTTCTATTTCCTTTTCCAATAATTCCAGATACAGTGGATACTACTGATGTGCCTAATAAAGAATCGAAAACAGGAGAGCCTATTCTTGCGTCTTCCTGATTATATTCGCATTCATATTCGTCACCAAAGTCTCGACCGTCATCGTCTTTAAAGACTATAATATTTATGAGCTAATTTAAAAAAAAGGTTAAGTACCGGCTTCATCATAACTATTATCTTCCTGCTCTTCCTCTTCCATTCTTTTTCTTGCTTTTGCTACCTGTTCACGTTCGCACTCGGCTAGCAATGGCTCCAACGCGCCTTGATGCATTAATTCGCCATAAGTACCTTCATTTTCGATTTTTCCATCTAAAAGAATCAACTGATTTGTATAGATCTAACCGTTCATAATTAGTATAAGATCAGAATCTTTGAGATAGGAGAGCTCATTTGTTACAAGTATCCTTGTTTTATTGCGGAGCATACCTTCTGGTCCAATAACAGACGTAAAAAGCTGAGCACCGACATGAGAATCGACTGCGCTCAGGGGGTCGTCTAGTAAGTAGACATCGAGATTTTGGTAGACAGCTCTAGCCAAAGAAATCCGAGCTTTTTGGCCTCCTGATAGGTTTATTCCCTAAAAATGGCGAATATCAAATATTAATTATTTACCTTTTCCCCAATTTCAGTCATATCTCCGAGAGGAAGCATTTGTAAATCAGGAAAAAGTGCACATGCATCAAGAACCCTGTTATAGAAATATTCGTGGTATTTCTTTCCAAATGTTATATTCATCCTCATTGTTTGATTTTGCATCCATGGCTGCTGAGGAACATAGGCAACTCGTCCTTGTACTCCTATGTACCCTCTTAGTTTTTCCATTTCCCCTGAATAAATATGAATTCACTCTTGAAAACTAAAAGAACCAAGAAGTGCTTGCAGAAGTGAGCTTTTTCCATTCCCAACACGACCAACGACTGTTACCAATTGCCCTCTCTGCACAGAAAAGTTTAGGGCTCGAACAGATATATTAGGCTCATTTCTGTCCCATGAAAAGCTTGCATCTCTAGTTTTGACAATAGCATCTTCATCAATTTTTGTAGCCGTATCTATACATTCTGGATCTAATTCCTCTGTTACAAGAAACTCTTTTAAGCGACGGTTTGAAACTGCCACCTATAATCTCTCAATTACATGTTATAAATATAACGACTAGCCTGCACAGTTTGAGTAATTAGTTCTGCTACCTGTGACATTGGTGTTCGCAGTTGATTGAAGAGTGTTAAAGAAACAAATGCTATTTCCGGAGTTAAAACATTATTTGGATCGATATATACAAAGGTTGCAAATGTTGACAAGGCAACCTAAAAAAAATGTTAATATAGCTTCCTACTTGCCAAAAATGGCGAAGCCGAGTTCAACATATCAGAAAAGGTTCGTAAAAATGCCGCTTTTCTAATTAAAGTCAGTTCCTTTTCTCGAAGTTCGTTTATAACATTCTCCATAGGCGGTTCCCAAGCATATAACTTGATGACCTAAGAAAATAAACTTTCCAATTTATAAAATCTTACTTTTATTCCATTTAGCACTTCATTTACCATTTTTGTTCTATCGTCCTTATACTTCATCTGGTTTACTTGCCATTTTCTTACAATCATGGTGATTATAAAATTAATGGGGAAAAGAGCAATCATTACAGCAACACCAGAACAAACGGCAATTCCTATTTCATTCCACAAGAAGAACAGGGCCAAACCAATCTGTAAGTAAAATTTAGCTTCTCCTAAATAGTAAAACCAACTTGTAGAGGGTTGCTCCAATATTGCATTGAATTAGGTGATATTTGTTGGAAGCGATCTATGTCTATGGCCATAAGATTCACAATTTCACCAACAGTACGCTCCCTTCGAGAGATATTTGAAAGACGTAGAGTCTAAAAAAGTATTCTATATACTTTTTGAAACTAGCCTTTTTATATACGGCTGCCGTCAAGCAAGTCTGAACACGAGTTCCTACACGATACATAAGATAATAATAGTGGGATTGCAACAATGATGAGAATTCAGCACATACAAACATAGCAATGGCCAAAAGAATGCCTTGCCATAATGGTCTGTTTAAGTTTTCAGTAAAACCGATGAGCATTCTAAAAAAAATTTTCGACTACGACTGGTTCAAGCAAAAAAAAAAGTGTACATTAGTGCTTACTTTAGTAGCATTGGGTTGCAAAATGTAAGCAGGTCTGACATTGCCTTGACCGTCATTGCAGTTGCTATTTCGAACTTGAATAATCTAAGTAGACACCAAAATATTGATGGTGGCTCTACATAAGCTGACTTGATGTTTGTAATTTCGGGATCAGTCTGGATAAAAATAAATTACAATAAATAATTCTGAACCGTTAGATAATCAGCTGTCAATCGGGGAGAACACGGCCTTTTATTTATTTCCTTTAGCTTCTCTTCATCAGCTATTTCTGATTTTTTTGCATTATATTCTAAAGCTTTATGCTTAAACATAACTGTAATAGCAACTCACTTCCCATCTCTTTATTCCACAGATGGAACCAGCGAGGAACAAGATGACCAGCTTGATCGCCTTCGTTTAAAGCATACAAATCAGAGACTTCCAGAGGTTTCTTTTTCCCCTTTATGCATATGGAGTTAAACCACCACTGTGTCAAGCGGCAGAGGAATGACGAGCTCATTTCTGGAGATTGAACCTAAACAGACACTTACATTCAAAAACAATAAGTTACTCCTGTTTCACTTTGAGTTTGTGGTTTATAGCCAACAGGTTTGTGAGTGTCGGCAAAACAAAATAGAACTGTTTCTATAGCACAAATTATCCACCAAATTGAATAGGAAACATATTCAAAATAATCGACAGTTTGTAACTGCTTATAGTGATAAACCCAATACCACATTTCAGGTAATCCACAAATAGTGTAGAGACCCCATACTAAGAAAACCATTGCTGAGGTCAATTTTCCATAGGTACGCATAGCCACAATGCAAGCTGTAATAAGTGTCTAAAATTTTGAATTGTCATTAAAAATAGATTTTACCATTGCAATGGCATTTAATACAGGATATGAGTATTCTGCTGAGGAATGAAATCCGGTTAACATGCCTCTTAGAAGATTATGAACAAGCATAATCAGAGACAGTCCTATAAGAAGAGTGCTTCCAAGCTAAAAATCGTTAACCTACAAATCTGAAGAACTTACACATTTTGCGACGAGTAACGGTCTCAAAGGTAATGTTTGTATGCTCCTTCGAGATATCTGCTTGAAAATTATGAGGGCAGCTGTCATTGCTCCAAGGAACGGAATCCATAGCAGTATTGTATGATGTATGCAAGGAGAGAGCCTTGGTATCTCTGACGAATCCCACAAACTTCCATTCTATAAAATTAGAGTTATATATTCAGCTAGTAAAAGAACTTACAAATAGATGATCTTTACAGAAGAGCTCTAATGCATTCTCGAAGCTATGTTGTTCTTTGGCTCTTATAGTAGCAAGAGACCAGCGCATTTTGTGAAATAGGTTCGATACTGAAAAAATAAACATTCAGTAATTCAAAATGGAAAGAGTTTGAGAATAACTAATACAATAGAAACATTTGCACTAAAGCCTGAAGTTTAAAACAACTTTCCATTTTATATACGAAACTTGTGGTATAAAATAAGAGAAAGAAATTTGCAAAAAAAATATACTACTAGCAGTCTTAGGCAAATGTAACGAATACAAGCGAAATTCAAGAACGTCGGTTAGACAGTTTATTAGATGTCTATCCTAAATTTCTGCGCATTTATTTTGCTGACTTTCAAACTATAAATTATTTTATTTGGTTACTAGAGAGTCCAGTTCTCGATTTGAGATTCTTGTACACATTGTTGTACATCAAAATTATGTTTACCAATGTGAGGAGCAATGCCAGTCCCATCGTCACAGAGAAAAGAGTGATGGGCCAATTCTATAAAGAAAATTTGCATGAAATATTGTACCTTAGCGGATTCGATAAGACAGTAATTTCCAGGAGAAGCCGACATTTGAAATGAAAGCGCATCATAATTATTTTTAAAGCTTTATCTTGAACTTGATAATTCATGTTAAATTAAAGCTGATGCAGTATATTTTGAATTTTATTCTGGGGCATACTGGTAAATTATCAGTATGTCCTGGGAGAGAGAAAAGAATGAATCCGTTTATTCTTACACGGGAAAGATGGCAGCCGAATTGTAAAGTCAGCAAAATAAAATGCGCAAAATTTTTTTAGAATAGACGTCTTCGATCGAAAGAAAAAGAACCATATCACAGCGAGCTAGATTCATTCTGAAAAAGAGACTATAGAGACATGCTCAATTAAACAACCTTTATTTTAAGCAAATACAATAAATATAAAGTAAAACCATTACCAATCAGATCATTGTTTACATGTTAACAGGAGATTTCAATCAGAATCATCGTTTGATCCTCGGTATCTTGGAGTCCTCGTAGCTCGACGTCGTGAAGAGCTCGACCCCTGACTATCCTAAAAATGTTATTTCTAAAACCATGGCAATTCAGTACCTCGTTCATAACTGTACCCTCCATAGCCTGTGCGGCGGCCATCTGAGTCTGGTATTCTTGATTTGATTCTTTAGTGATTGATGTTAATTTTGTGAAGACCGTTTCAAGCAGAATAGAACTGCTGAAGATTTCACTGTCATCGGCGTTGTATGTCTAATTATCGAATATTTGAACAAATTGAATACTAACTTGGCAATTAGTAGTTATCAAAAAAATATCTTTGGCGAAATCTTGCACAGAAACATAACGCCTTTTATCCAATTTTCTCTTCAATCGGTTGAAATCAAATGGGTTCTTGATATATTCATAATAATCCGGAAGCTCCTTTCTTGTTGGTAATTCCATAAACGGTTCAGCTATTACTTCTCCTTCGCTGTTGCGGAATGTGATCATTGTTTCGTAAATCTGAATAAAAGTATAAGGAAAACTGGGAAAACAAACCTGGGATAGCTTAATTTGCAGCTCATCTGGAGCTACAGGCTTAGCATCCTCTTCTTCGTCCTCATTTCTCTTCTTCTTCTTTTTCTTAGGTTTGTCATCTTCTTCATCAATCTTAAAGCATTTATGACTAATAAACAAATGATCATACCTCATCTATTTGCTTCAGGAATTGCTCGTCAGTCATGAGATCATGTGAATAGTCAACTTCTTTTCTTTTACGTCTTCCACCTTCCTCACGGATTACAGGAGCGCCTTCGAGTTGACTCAGCTCCAATTGTTCAAATTCATCCGATTTTTTAATAATATCAGGCGGGATTTCAGTCTCTTCCATAAGTCGTGGTTTCCTAGACGAAATCTATTGAGCAAAAATTGCGTTACCTGTGTAGTTGATTTGCTTCTTCTCTCCGTCTATCAATATCCATCGACTGGAACATATTAAATTCGTCTTCCGATCGAGCAATCATTTGATTGATTGTTTCATCATCAGGAACTTCTTCTTCCTCGTCTTCATCATTATCAGCCCTAAAGTAAAATTATTGTAAATATTAAATAAATATAACTATTACCTAATAATTTGCTCTAGCATTTGTCTTCTCTCAATTCCAGTTGATTTTTGATCGAATTTACCAGCTTGAATGACTTTTTCATCAACATTTAATTTATAGCGCGCGGCTGCCAGAATTTTTTCTTCAACCGAATTCGCAGTAATGAGTCGAAGAACTCGAACTTCTCTTTTTTGTCCAATCCGATGAGCACGATCTTGTGCTTGCATATCCTAAAAAATTAATTGTAAGAAGCCTAAAAATGTTAAAACCTGGTGAGGGTTCCAATCCGAATCAAAAATAATTACTGTATCTGCCGTTTGTAAATTTAATCCTAGACCGCCAGCTCGCGTTGACAACATAAAGAGAAAGTATTCACTATCAGGAGCATTGTACATTTCTTGAATGAAGTAATTAGCAATAACTTGTGATTAATTTACCTAGCAATTGTCCTCTTTCATCAGGTTTAGTGCTACCATCCAGGCGAAGATATCGATAGCCTAAATAATTAAAGTTAGAATCTAATTCTATCTTGTTACTTTTTTGTTAAAAGTAAAGAAGAAAAGTCTTTGGAAAGTATAGTGGGGTTAGCATATAGCCTAATATAGTATTCTCACCTCGCCATTGTGAATAGTCCTCAAATACGGTCATCATAGACGTCATTTGGAAAAACATTAAAATTCTATGTCCAGATGCCTTTAATTTTGGAAGAATTCTGTCAAGTAACTCCAGCTTTCCAGCTACTCGGTAGAGGTCCTGTCTAAACGTTTACAATAAATTATATTTTAAAGGAAAAAAAATACCCTGTAGCGGACTTGTGATCACGTTTCCAGAACTCAATACAGGACTCCTCAATATTTTGGAAGAGGAATGGGTGGTTACATAGCTTTCTCAAATGCACGACAGTGTTCATTAAAGCACGTCCACCAGTTGACTAAAAATAGTAATAGAAATGTGTTATGCTTATAACATACCTGTTTACTATCAATCAGCAAACCTTTCTTCATATGTTTGTACAGAATCTTTTGAAGAGCCGACTGATCACATTTGATAATATATTCTGTCTTATCTGGCAACTGAGATTCTACTTCTTTTTTCAAACGACGCAGTAAAAATGGTCGGAGCACTTTATGTAGACGACGAATAATGAGCATAGTCTCCTCCTGGTTTAGCTCAACTTTCTCTCCCGTATTGACGAAGGGAGCATTGAACCATTGCTCAAAAGTTCCACATGAGCTAAAGATTGATGGAAGAAGGAAATTCAATAGAGCCCATAACTCCGGCAGCTAAATAAGTACATATTAGCAAACAAGAAATTAAATACCTTATTTTGAAGTGGTGTTCCTGTAAGAAGTAGTCTATGTTGAGCATGAAAATATCCGTTTAACATTAATGTAAGTTTGCAGTTATGATTTTTAAGACGGTGCCCTTCATCAATTATCATATACTTCCAGCGGATCTAAATAGTAACGTTGGATTTCTAAATAGAGTAAATATACTTTTCCCAATAAAGCTTTTTCCTTAATGACGTATTCATAAGTTGTTAAAAGAACGTTAAAAGATCCTTTGCGAATAATTTGGTCAACGCGTCTTCGTGCATCTCGTGTTCCTTTATAAACAATTTTTACAACATTTGGTGCCCATTTTTGGAATTCCAGATCCCAGTTAGAGATAGTTGAGAGAGGAACAATAACTAAGTATGGGCCGTTATTCTGTTTGGTCTCCATCAGATATGTAACCAAAGAAATTGTCTAAATAGGTTTTTAAATTAAAGCTTCCACTAACCTGAATAGTTTTCCCCAAGCCCATTTCATCAGCAAGAATTCCATTTAAATTATTATTGTAAAGGGAAACCATCCATTCCAACCCTTTTATTTGATAGGGCTTTAGTTGTAAATTGGGATCTCCTCCGCCCATGGTTGAATGTTGTTGTACTATTTTTTCCTTTATTCTGTGCGCAGTGGCATAATAATCAGCCATTTGCTTTCTAGTCTTTTGGTCATACTCATCTTCTTCGTTACGAGCCTAATACAAGAGATAAAAACAATTTTAAAAAGGCCAACCTTTTCAATAATGGCTTTTGCCTTGGCTTCTTCGTCCATTCCCGCATATTCATCATCTTCTTCTTCCTTTTTAGGTTCTTCTACTGGAGGAGGAGCATCATTGTCCGAATCAGAATCATCTGATAGTTGATCGCGGGGAACAATTTCATGACCAGGGTGTGTTTCCAGCCAGAGCTCTACTTCATCTGGTTTTGGACATTCTTCTTCAGATAGCATGCGACCAGTAGTTACTTCTCGAACGTGTACTCTCGACTCAGCATCTAAATTTTTTAAGTTAAAAATTGTCTAGTTTTTGGGACAAACCTGCCATCTTTGCCCTAATTTTTTCATCTTTCTTCTTTTTCTTTTCTGTGGTTTGATGTTGTCTGACTAAATTGCAAAGACTATCAATATATTCATCAGTTTGTTGAAGAAGGTATACAAGTCGTTGATCCTAGATAACATTTGGAGTTACTTCATTTAATTGTCTAACCTTCTTTTCATCCAGCAAGGCACGATAACCTTCTTCGTCTTCTTGCATAAGCTTTTGCATACGTAGTTTGTCTTTTTTAGCTTCATCTTTTTTGCGTTCTCGGTCGTTATTTTGATGCCATGTTGTAATAGCTTTCTTGACTTTTTGCGTCTTAAGCAGGTTGGTTCTAAAAAAAAAATAAAATACATATCGAAATACTAACCTATGATATTCTTTGAATTCCCTTCCATGTTGAAGTATAGCTGTCATTAAATCTACGTGTTTCTGTCTCTTCTTTCGTTCTATTTCTAGTTTCTGCTGTTTTTCAAGCTTTTCTGTGACTCGAGCTTCCCGTAAAGTTTGCCGCTTTATACGACGATAAGCATATGGATTTAGCGCTGTCTCCAATGTTGTATCTTTTTTCAAAGAAGTGATTATTTCCTGACGAACCTAAAACTAATAATGTAAATTTTAGCAATAGCAAACCTGTGTTTGTAAATTAGCAAGACGCAATGCCCGTAGTTCTATTTCTGCTTTTACTCGAAGAGTTGGTGCCATATCAGCTGGAAGGTTGCTAAGTTCATGAATGCGGAGCCCAATTCTGTTTTGCACTCTAAATAGTATTTTAGAATAAAAAAACGCTTAAACTATTAAAACCTGTAATCTCTTTCCTTCATAACGGACATAGGATCTATTCCTTTCGGTATAGGCATTGAAGTAGGGCGATTGCACCGTTGAGCATGAAGTTGTAGAATCTATAAAAGATAACAGTTAACATTTTTTAAAAAAACTAGCCTTCATCAGATCGTAAGGTAATTTATCACCATTTTCTGCTTGACCACTATACTCATATGGTTCCGGAAGCAACGATGTACATTTTTGCTTATTAATAATAATAGCCTCAGCAGTGAGATTTGGTGGCAATGTCTCATTTCTTGAAAGTCTTTTATAAGCTTCAACTTGAGCTTTAATTTGGTTTAGCTGTTGAGGAGTTGCGGACTGTTGTGGTGGTTCTGATGGTGGAGATTCATGACCGTTACTTTCTAACGGAATTCCTATAATATCACGTGAGAGATATTTCAAACGAATTATTTTCTAGTCAAATTATAATAGTATAAATAACAAACCTGTTAGCTTTGATTTCACTTGCTGAATTTTAACGTAACGTGGATCATCTTGTAGCTGTTGTTCTTCCATGCTAGCAATTGTATTTTCTAATTTTGCAATCGGCAATTCCTGAGCCTTAAAATTAAATTTTTTAAGGCACAATAAAAAGAAAATTACCGGCTCTCCTGGTGAATCTCCATTAAAACCTGCATGTTGTTGAAGTGCAAAGTCGCCGGCCGGCTGTGCTGGAGCAGCAGTAAACTGCTCAAACGCAGGTCGGCTCATACTTAAGATCTAATATTTCTATTATACAGGAAATTCAACTGTAACGAGCAGAACCCAGCACAATTCCGCTTGGGCTTGTGCTCTGGGTTTACAAGCGTCCTTCGAAAAACACTGTTTGAATTTATGGCTGCATTTATTGGAAAAACGTTGATGCAATCAATTTTCCTATTTTATTTTCAAAGAAGACAAAAATCAACAGATTCCGTCAATTTTACAGGAATTATTTTTGGAAAAATGTGCAATCCCCTAACAAAAATAAAGTTTCAACCGTCTTTTGCTCTATTGAGAAGTTGACCGTATTAGGCCTAAATTTCATGCACAATTTTGCCTTTTTTGTGATAGAACTAGCTCAATTCGAATTTGAATACCTTATTTAATTGTCCACTTCTCTCTTTCCTCTCAATTTATAATAGAAGTTTTTCAGGTACAATCTTAAAGAGAAGTGTATGGCGAATATCACAAACTTAAACAAGCCAAAAGGTCTTTTTTAAAAGGATTACTTGCTAATCCCATATTTTAGACGCATTTGAGCAGCTTGAGGACGAAGAAGGAACCCGACAGGGCTTCTGCCATATTCGAATTCAGCAACGTACAGGCAGAAAAACAATCACCACTGTGCAAGGAGTGGCCCCCGAATACGACTTAAAGAAGATCGTTCGCTACTTAAAGAAGGTTGGTTATTTTTATCAGGGTTAAATAATTTTTTTGACTGCATTCACCGAATAGAATTGGGTTGAGCATTTTAACGCTATCTAGGGCTCTATTATGTTGCACATGGGGCGATCCGATGAGGTTTCGGTTAATAACCCCTGCTGTTGCAGTAAGATGTCGTCGTGGAAAACACTCATCTTCCTTGTCGTTTTGCGTCTACTTAGCGTTTATGTTGTTCGTTCTTGGTTCGTTCCTGATGAAGTCTACCAATCATCAGAGGTTGCTCACAAGATAGTTTTCTCCAGTGGGCACCTCAGTTGGGAATGGTCAGCAGCACTTCGATCTATTTTACACCCAACTTTTGTCGCAATTCTGTACTCTATGCTCTCATATCTCAATCTTGCAAGTCAACCGATAATCTCAATAGCTCCACGACTACAACATGCTAGTTTCTTTGCCATTGGCGACTTTGCCTATTTCAAGTTGGCAGACAGAATCCTTCTAACGTCTGATGGAGCATATTACGCCAAGGCAACATATCTCAGCAGCTGGTTTGTTTTCTATTGTGGAAGCAGGACCCTTTCAAATTCATTGGAGACGACGCTCACATTAGTTGCACTACTTTGGTATCCGTGGGAAGGAGTTCACTACCGAGGAATTGTTTGGCCCTACATGGCATTTGGATTCCTGACTATTGTGATCAGGCCAACAGCTGCTCTCATTTGGTTGGTACTTGGATTGGCTCATCTGCTTGGAAGTCAGAATCCGTACAAGCTTATCTTCCGCACAGCCATCCCCACCTGTCTTATTGTAATCGGCATCTCAATTGGATTAGATTCACTCTATTATGGGAAGCTCACCTCAACTGCTTGGAATTTTTTAATGTTTAATGTCTTGACCGGTGGAAGCGCCCATTTTGGAGTTCATTCATGGCATTGGCTTTTCACTGAGGGATTGACTTCTGTCTTGACTGTTCAACTTCTTCCAATAATTTCTGGATTGCTATCTCCACTTCGGCCGCAGCTTCTACCTTTCATCACGTCTATGTTCTACGTTCTATTTCATTCACTCTTACCTCATAAAGAGCAACGATTCCTCCTACCAATTATACCCTTCATGTGCTTTTACGGAGGCGCCTTTTTCGCTGGTCCCCGATATCAGAAATCCAAAAAAATATTCTATTGGATGATGATTATTGTGAACTTAATTGTGGCTGTCTACACAGGATTAATCCATCAAATTGGACCATATCAAGCTGCTGATGCAATATTGAAAAGAAGCCATGGAAAGGAAAATGTTTTGGCTTTAATGCCGTGTTACTCTCTTCCTGGACACAGCTATTTCCACGATAAGATTGGTGAACTTCGCCAATTGGATTGCAGCCCAGATTTCGAAGGAAAAGGAAGCCTCGACGAAGCGGATACATTCTTTGAAAATCCTTCGAAATGGTTGACTGAAAACCAAATTGATTACTTTAGCTATATAGCAATCTATGAGAAGACATATTTGACGTTGGCTGAAGATTTTACGGAGAGACGTTTTGCTCCTTGCGACAGGCTTTTTCACTCTCATTTTTTGACTTCCAGTAGACAGGACCATTATATTCTCGTCCTTTGTAACAGCCGCATTCCATCGTAGTTCACTTTCATTTATTCCCGGGTTATTGTATGTGACAATATAAAATAAATTCAACTAATTCACACGTGTTCTGGCCTCTATCTGTTCAATCTCGAACTGCTTTGGCAAATCATGTTCCTTCTGCTTTTTCATATGTTTCGACTTGTCTTTCTGGGTGGAGTCCTCCGCAATGGCCTTGTCTCGTTATGCAGTTGCGTTCACAAAGCGAATAGAAAATCACATTTGGCAAAAAACCCGCTGGAAGCTTGCAATAGGTCTTGTGAAAACAGGGAACTAAATTATAATTTTCAGGAATACTCTTGCAATGGAACAATAGTTGAGCATCCCGAGTATGGAGAAGTTATGCAGTTTACCGGAGACCAACGACAGCAAATCAAGGATTTCCTTGTAAAGGTTTGTTCTTTTTTAAGCCTAGCTTTTTGTTTTTACTTAATTAATGTATCAATTTCCAGGTCGGAATTGTTAAAGAAGACAACTGCAAAGTGCACGGATTCTAAATCTCTCACGACGTCTCAACTCGCCTTTTATTTTCATAATCCATTTGGCCTAATTGTTGTTTTCTATCGCCAAATATTGGAGATAAACGTGATCTTTACGTTGTTAATTTATGCTTTCGCCTCGCTAAGATTCTATCAGTCACACCTTACGATTCCTCACGTGATTCACGCCGGCATTCTTGAAGTTGAAGCTGAGCCTTTGAAGTACTTGCGCCTTCCGGTCCGTAATCTCCTTCTCTGGCTCGCTCTTACGCTCTTCTAGGGGGTGGGCGGTGCGCGCCATTCGAGTCCAACGACCTACCCGAATGAGACCCAAGGTGAGTCTTGCCATTTCACTTTTCTTTTTCCTTCTTCGTACAATCATACAATGGCTTCCGTTTTGCGACGACTGTTTTTATTAAGCTCTTTGTGTTCAGGTGGCTCGTTCGGATAGTTTCCCTGGTTCTCAGCCAATATCTTCAAAAAAGAACAATTCTGATAACTTCCTAAGAAGTAAAGCTCGGAAGCCTAGACTCACTCCTGAGTCGACTTTACAGGTTTGTCGAGTGAAAGTGCTTGTGAAATGCTAAAATGGGATGTTTGTTTGGTCACCGTTTCAATAGCTATTTCCCCATGGGTATGTTTGGACGAACTGGCCGAAACGAACGGCTCTATTGTCTCTTCTGTGCAAGTGACGAGTAAACCTATGGGCTACAGTTAATTCTTAGCCTTGCCGAACCCGCTTAGACGACCCCATCGACTTTATGTGACGACTGACCGTTCAAAGGAAGGGCGTAAAAATGCTAATTCAGCTGTCAAACGTGTGAAAATACCGAGAAGCGAACCTTCCTCCTAAAACTAGGAAGAGGGCAATTCTGGACAAATCTTGACGTAATGTTTGTCGTTCCCACACCTCAAGGCCGACAGTTAGCATATTCAAGGAAGAACCACTTCCGATTGCTGAATCATCGTATTTTCGAGGGTCACTGGCCCCTTTTTCTGTCTTTCTTCCTCATAAACTTTTGGACATTTCTCATCGAATGGTTGTAGGATACGCCTAGGTAAACACATTTCTTCCTTATTCTGCTGCTTCTTGATCACATAAAAAAGTCAAAGAACAGTCGCAAAACCAGACCTCCTTCAAGCTCACATACCGATTTACGTAACTCGGAATAAGTTTTTTGGTCAATCTGGTGGTAGCATCTCATGGAGGTGGTTTCGATTAGAAGATACGAAATTTGAATCAGATTATTACAGTAGGATTGAGCAAAAATAGCGATAACTCCTCTTCATAGAGCCCACCCAAAACTAAACAAAAGGCGTCGTCTTGACGTCGTTTCGCAGCTAGTCAGCCTAGTTGATCATCCCGTTTTATGACATTTTCGGCCGACAGCCAGCGCCCGATGGCTATGATGGTTTTTCTTTGTTTTTCCTAACACAATATTTTAGTATTTTCTTGCAACCCTTTGTGATGTCAACTGGGCGTCAACTTCTTCCCATCTTGGTCTTCGTTACCAAAATACTCCAGGTATTTGGATCAAAAATAAACAAAGAAAGTCATATTCTAGAAGTCACCAGCTTACTAAAGCGATTGAATAAGGCCAAACTGAGCGAGACTGACATCGCCTCCACTCATCCAAATGCGCTTCTATCCGTTCTTCGAGTTCGCTCAAACTTTTTCCGGGCACTTAAATGATTTAGGAAGTTCTCTCCTCTTTGCCTCCAATCTTTCCATCCGAAGAACTTCTTTGTCTAACTCCTTCTGTCTCAGACAGTCTTATTCGTCTCTATACTTCTGGGTAAATTTGGTCTCTCCTTCTCAAATAGTTTCAGATTGATCGATTCATTGGAAACTGAATTTGGTCAAATCATATATCTGGCTTGTAAATCGCTCAAAAAACTTGTAGAAATGTCCGACAAAAGAGAACAATCTCTTACAGGAAAGTTTCCGACTTCTTCGCAGATAATTGATCTTCAAAATGATTTGATCCAGAAATTTTCTAAAAAGCCGTTTCAGATGCGATAATGATCTTCAGCCCAATCTTTTTTCCCTCTTGCAACTCGCCGAAATCGTTCGTTCGTGCCGCTCGAGTCGTCCTCCTGATGGTCGAGGACACAGATTCAGTTTTTCCGACTCATCTCATCGAAAACGGCTATCATCAGGAGAACTTGATAGGTGAAGTTCCAAAATGAAGCCATTAAGGAGTAAATTTCAGAAATGATTGAAGCGATGGAATGCGAAGAAGAGAACTACGACAGTGGATTCGAATCACCTGCCTTCGACGAGGAGAATCCAGAGAAATGGGAGCAATTGACTCTGCCCGATACCTCTGCTTACTATGTCATTTCCTTTGAGGAATAAATACTTTTATAAGCTCAATTCAGGACCATCCAACGACTTTTTCGGAAGCTAATTCCCTTCAAAGGGAGATCTCTCTAGAATTAAAAAAAGAATAAAACAACACACATTTCATTGACAGAGATGTGCAAGTAAATAACAAGAGATTTAGTTGCCCTTTCGGGTGGCCTTAGTTGTCTCGTCGACGGTTACATTGGGAAGAGAGACATCCTATAAGATTGTGTTACTTTTTTTCCCAAATAACTTACAAGTCCATCAAGCATAGCCTTCACGTTCTGGTCGACCTTCAAAGTTCCGATCATGGCAGGATCGACGACGGAGATTTCTGGCATGTAGTTGTCTCTCCTTTCACGTTCCTCCTCTTGAAGCTTAATGGAAATACCGCGAACGGGTCCTCGCTCAATACGCTTCATCAAGTGAGTGATGTATCTGAAATGATTTTTTCTTTCAAAAAGAGAAAATATTACCCGGCGATACGGTTGCGGAGCTTCTTACTGCCGATGATGGCGATTTCATCGCAGATTCTTTTGTTGGTGTGGAAGTCATTAGTCATACGAGTGTAGTACTTCTCGATGATGACCTTCGAGGCCTTCTTGACCGTCTTGGTACGAACGCGGCTAGTGACCATTTTACCTGGAAAAAAAGTCTTTTTACTGGATTTTTGTCACAAAAAATTAAGCCAAAAATAGGAATCAATCGAACCATAAATTTCCGTGAAAATACAAAGCAAGTGATCTGGAATAATTCTAGGCCGTAAATCGATAAGAATAAGAACTCTTCTGGGCAAAACCTCTCACAAATCGACCATTCTTTCCTTTGAGAAAAACAGAAACAATCGAAATTTTTCATTTTTATCGGAAAATTAGGAAGAAATTATCAAAATAAATGAATAAAACTATTGGAAAAAGCGGATTTTAGGAAGACGCGAAAGGACTGCGAAGTGCCTACTACGGTCCATCCCGGGTTCCGACGCGAAAGTTCTCTGGCAAGTTTCGTTGGAAGAAATTCATTCTCTATTTTGAAGGGAAAGATGGTCAAATCAAAAAGGAGAAGAACCGAGATTTGATTGGAAAATGCGGGGAAACTTGGAGAAATTGATGCCTTTCGCTTTTTATAGGAAGAAGAAGAGTTTTTGGCTGACTGGATTACTGTCGTTTCGTCGGACTGTAGGATTGGCGAAATCTGTCTTTTCTATAACTTTTTCCAATTTTTCCCATTTTGGAGCTTCTTTTCTCCTCCGGACATGTGGCGGTTATGAGGGAGAGAGGAGTCAGCTGCGATGGTCACGCCCCCGTCGGCCGCTAGCCACTTCTGATTTATGTGCTGCTTGTTGAAACAATGTCCGATCTAATTGGCTGATTTACCGATGCCGCCATGACATTTCATCCCATTTTTATGCCTTTGATTCTAACCGCCATCAAGCTTGACCTTCGGATAACGCAGCCAAAGGTAGATTCCCTCCTTTTTCCAACTCCTTCTCAGGGTACTGTCTTGACTCTTGTGTCTCCTGGCAGAAATATTTCCATAAATGTCTCCGGTGCTACTCTTCTCGCCGATACCGTACCAATTGCCCAGATTCAGGTAAAGATTTTCCCTCTTTCTCTCTTCTCCTTTAGAGAATGTAGTCTGTTCAGAAGAAGAACGATTCTTTTCTTCGCAATTCGCGATTATTTTGGACGTTTTAGTTGGGAATTTTGTCGTCATTTTCTGGCCAGACTGTCCGACTTATTGACAGCTGACTTGGGTTTTGTAGTATTTAGGATAGCGGATTCAAAAAAGATTTCATGAATTCCTTCATTTGAGTCGGAGTTCCATTTTTAGAGGCATTGTCTCTCTAGAGATGACCCCATTGTCTGAGATCTCGGAGCCAATTTCTACTCAATTATTAAAACGATGAAAATTCGTCGACAAGGAGGGGAAAACAAAGAAAAGGGGAGGGGAGTAGTGTTCGTTTTCTCCCTCATTTGTCGTCTTTTCGCACCATTAAACAAGAATGAGCCGGGGGCCCTCTTATGAAAAGTCAAGATGTCACCCAGCTATTCCTAGGGGACTCTGCGCACTTGTCACTACTATGTCAGTTACTGAAGAGGCTCTAAATTGTCCGGGTGGGCTTGAGGGAGAAATTATCAGAGAGAGGGTCAAAATATTCAGCTATCTGAGTCGATTGGTTTCACCATTGGATGTCTTTCGGAAACTTCTCTTCATTTCTCCACTTCCGACAGCAACGCCCTCATTCATTCTCCTTCAATCTGCGCCAATATTTCAGGTAATTTTTAATATTATGTCGATAAGGGCTCTCCTCGCTAGATTCAGTGCAACATAGGACAGTCGGGTAATGCCTTTATTAAGAGTCGCAGTACCCGAGTTCTAACCATAGAAGTGGGAGGAAGCTTTTGCCAAAGTTAAGAACTATAGGACATAAAAGAGATTGTTTAGAAAAGGGAATGAGAGTACGTCGAAATTCAGGCCAAACAGAAGGATCAAGAGCCAATAAACATAGGCAATTTGCAGGTCTTGAAATCAACGAAGCCTCGCTTCCTGGCTGTCTCTCAAATGTCTTCCATTCCTCCAAGCTAATAGTAAATCGTCTTTGTGGGTGAGTGGCTGCTGTTCGTCCCATTCATCCTTTTTTATGACTCTTTCGGATGTTTAGCAATTTATCAGAACTCTTCTTCGTATCCACTCAGCGGCGCTCTTTTTATCGTCAAAAGTGTACGAGGCCCCACAAAGTAAAGGCCACTTTTATCGGACTTTCGACACCTGTGGCTCATTATGAAGCGGCTGGCGCAATAGATTACAACAGCCTTTCGTAGGGTCGTCGGGCAGATGACAGATGCAACAACAGACAGAATTAACGACTTGCCAAATGTCTGGCGGTCACTCTTTCAGCTTTTTTTTTGTGAGAGAGCAAGTTTTCAGGGAGGATGGAATCAAACGAACTCGAGCTCCCACAACCCTGGCTCCTTCAGCTGGCACCATCCAGCCCATCTATGTCGCTGAACCTCTCGAGGTAATCTTTTTTAGGATTCTCTTTGAAAAGAACCGATCGGATTACTGTAGTCCTTATTTTTGAAAGTTGCAAGAGAAACCCAAATCCCTTTTGGATTTCTGTAGCCCAAGATGGCTACCGTACTTTTTCCCCCAACCCAAATGTCTTCTAGCTTGATTCTTTTGATCTTCCATTCATTTTATAATTTCTGTTTTTCTGCAGTTGTAGTCGTTGATCTCCTCTATAAGGTTGTAGAATATCAGAAATTATAAAAATTGAGAAAATTGTAAGAGAATTCAAGAATTTTGTTGCCTCTTTTTTGAGCCAAATGCTAGGAATTTTTTTGCAGGTAAATGAGGGTGGATCGATGCCTTTACAATGGAAGAATGTCTACGTTCTGCCGGAACATTCGCGTCTGAATCTCTCGAATCACGACATCCATTTCTCAGTTTGTCACCTTCTTTTCCCCAAAACCTCTCCCTCTCTAGATAATCGAAGGCCCCCAACATGGTCAACTTCTCTTGGATGGACATCCATGTGCCAGTTTTACCTACGCTCAGCTGTTGGCTCGATTGGTTATTTATCGTCATGATGGTTCAGAGACAAGCCAGGATTCGTTCGATTTCCAGGTGAGAGGGAGGATTGTTGTGGACAGCTGACCAGCCAGGGAAATGAAAGCCAACACCTCGGGGTCAATTGTCTTGTTTTCAGCTGGAGATGGGCAGTAAAAACGTTGAATTTCCCTCACTCGAAACGACCACCTATACGATGAAAATAAGGATAAATCCAGTGAATGATGTGCCAGAAATGGTTGAGGCCAAGAGTGGCCAAGTTATCAAAATCAGCTCAAAGGGAAGGTCAGTTCGACTCTCCAAAAGGCAAACAAATCGTTTAGTCGAGTCCTAACCTCAGAAATGCTGTTACTGTCGGATCCAGATGACGGCCCGGACAAGGTTCGAGTCCAAGTTGTCGAGGGAAGAGGCGTCCACGTTCGGGTCAACAACCATTCCGCCAACGAATTCACCCAACGTCAATTGATCAATCGACAGGTTTGGCTATTCTTACGGCTATTTTGATGACCGTATTTTCTCCACAAGTCCTTCCATTTTAATATCTTTGTTTCCAAAAAATTCTAAGAAGTTCTTAAAAAGGAATTTGAGGTGTCAATCCACGACGAAGGTGTTTTCGAGAAAGGAATTCTTCGCCTTGTGGCTCGAGACGGCGATACCCGTTCCCAGGTATCTTTCTTCTTTAGAGAGAGTTGAAGCCATTTAAGATTCTGACTCTCCACACTGTGAGTACTCCCATCGAAGTCCGACTGCGTCTCAATACGGGCGTAAGGATGCTGCACCACACAGCCACCACCATCGGAACCAAGTAGTCCTTTTCTTTTGACGAATACAATCAACCTGCAGCAATCTGTCCTTTACGGCCTCTGTTCCGGAACTTCCTCTCTTCTACAATATGGTCGGATTGCCTGAACACGGCGTGGTTGAATGCTCTCCAGAACATGGGCATTTCGCTATTTGCGGAAGGTTTTCTCAAAGTCAGGTAGCTCCTCTTTCGACTTTTGGAGGAAAGACAAAATTCAGATTGATAAGGATTTGGTTAGATATCGCCACACGAGTAACAACCATCCTTCTCAAGATGTCTTCAGTTTTCAAGTTTGTACTTTTTCCTCTTTTTTCCAGTTCAAATCTAGGTGGAATCGGGCGAATTCGTCTCGATGATCCATAATTTTCGAGTCTTTTTCATCCCGATGAATGTCAAGGTATTTCTCCTTCTTTTTTGAAGTCTTTCCAGGTCTTCACTCGAGAAGTCTTCATGCTGAATGGAACAGAGGTGGGCTGTTTGAGTCGAAGCAATCTGTTCGCGTGGACTTTTCCCAAGTCATATCCTCCCGAGAATCTCATCTACCATGTGGAGGAGCCGCCTAAATTTGGGATTCTTTCCCGTCGAATTGGAAATAAAAATCGTCGGATTGGAGTTTCTTCCAACTTCACTCAACAAGTCAGTTTTTATTAAAAAGGGAAAGACAGAGAAACAAATTAAGGATATTGACAACGACCTGATACAGTACAAACTCCATTTTATGCAGTTCTCAATCGTCAATGATTTCTTCCTTTTCCGCGTCGTTTCCCCGACTGTCTCCTCGGAATCTCAACGTTTTGAAGTCTTTTTTCCTCTCGTTTCTTGAGAAAAAGATGAATTTCAGATTATCTTTGTCCCTTCTGAGTCCTCCATTCAACTCGTCAATCGAACTGTCGTCGTAGAAGAAGGACAAAGTACTTCGGTTTGTCTTTTTTGCATTCAAAATGGGAGTTGGGAGTAGCCGCTGAAGATATAAATTTCAGATAACTTCGGACTTTTTGAATCTCTCAACACCGGATGATAAAAACTTCATTTTCACGGTAACAATCCCGCCAGCCCACGGGAATCTGATGCTAAAAGTAGCCGGTGGAGGGAGTGTTGCCATCGCAAGGGGACAAAACTTCACGACAAAACACATTCTCGAGGGGAAGTTGGCTTACTTTCACTCCGGGACGGAGACTCGCTCGGATCGCGCGTATTTAACGGCAGAATCGGCGTATCGAAGCGACCGAAGGATTCCTCTTTGGCTCTCTTTTTCCGTTATTCTGGTCAATGATAACGCACCAAAATTGGCTGGATCCAACATCATTGAGGTTGTTGAAATCAGCTTGAATACTATGAAAATTGATATAGATCGTTTCACGAGGAGATCGAATCCTCTATCCAAATCTCTTAAATTGGCAGGATGGAGATATCGATGCAGCGCCTCTTTCCTTCGATTTCCAGAACATCTTGAAGGTACTGAATCTCTTCTAATCGAAGCCTATGCTCTTTCACTCTTTCAATTTTCAATGCTCTGCAAAGTTCTAGAGGAGATCAAGAGCTACGACTTTGTAGAACTTTAGACAGAAAAATATGAAAGCAAATTAGAAATCTCAAAAATTCACGGCAAGCCCAAACAAAAAGAGATTCCAGATGTTTCAAGATGCAGCTGTGCTTTCGACTGTCTCTCCTCATCGTCCCATCACTCTTTTCACAAGTGCAGATCTGCGTGAAGAAAAAGTTATGATCCGTCATTTGGGACATCGAGACAATGTGTCAATACCGTAAACTGTGAATCTTTTTGAAAACGTCTTTAGATATACTGTGAGTGATGGGAAACATTCGGTTGAAGGGAGCCTCCTTCTGGTGGCTTCTGATCCTTTCCTTCGGGCAAAAGCTTCTTCGATTGCCTTTTGTTGTCTCCCAGGAGATACTCCTTTGATCTGTAAGAAGATCTAAAATGTCTAGGAAAATTTAGCTGTTTCTCCATCGAATTTGTCAATCGCCTCGAATTTGGACATAAAGTCCTCGGAAATAGTCTACATCCCAATGGGGAAGGGCTTCCAAGTCAAGGAGAACAACGCCTGGAAGCCGACTCAACGCTTCACCCAACAGGAGATCGACGAGAAGCGTCTTGGCTATCGAATCCACGGAGTTGAAAGGGAGGAATTGACCGTTCGAGCCGGCGAGAGACATCTGAAAATTGATGTAAGTTGCCACAGGAATGACAGAGATTGATGGCCCAACAGGCGCTGAAATTGATGATCTTTTCTTTCAGCTCGAAATTAGTCGGCGTTCATTGGGGTCGACACTCGAACTCCGAAAAAGTCAATCACTCTCTCTTCCTGTTTCGGGGGCCGTCGTCATTGACAATCTCCACTTGGAACAAGGAGACGGGGCCACTCCAGCTGATCAACTTTTCTTCTATGTTTTCCGACAGCCGCAAGAAGGATCTCTCGTCCTCGACAAAGGTATTCTTCTTTCCTACTCGAAAACTTACTGTAGTTCTTCTAATAGAAGTTCCAAATTGCCAGCAATTTCTGGAATTTCCAATAGGTAGCCCAAGCCTAACTAACTTTCCAAAACGCTAATTCGTATGAGCTTTTTAAAAGCTGTCAATTCGCTGATAAGATAGAATGTTTAGAAAATTCACAAGCCCAGCTGTCGGTGACTCGCTTCACCCAGAAAGACGTCGACTTGGGAAGATTGCAATACGTACATGCCGCTCAAGGAGCCGGGAGAGATGCCTTCGACTTCAATATTTCCAGTCCGCACATCACAAAAGGACCTTATTCTCTCTATTTCGATGTCTACGAGCACCACGTAAAGTGGCGTCCTTCTTTCAAAAACAAAAAAGGTTGTAGGTTTCTTTGATGACGGATACTTTGAATGTTGTGACGGGTAGTTCGGCCGTTTTGTCGTCTACTGTAGTCAATGTGACCTCCTCTGATCGAGATGATTATTACCTCAAAGTGAGTGGTGATCTCCTTGGAATTAAAGAGAATCAGGTGACGTCTTCTCCGAGCTATGGATGGCTGGTGAAGGACTCGTGGAATGTGGCCAATATCTCGTCTCTTTCCACTTTCACCGGCGTTGATTTGAGAGAAAGACGGATCGTTTTTGTGTCGGACAAGAGCCAATACTCGTCGAGTGATCGCTTCTCCCTTGTCGCCTGTATTTCTGAGAAAACCTGCACCGAAGAGCAGACGATTATCGTCCAATTGAGTCGGAAAAACTCACAAAGTTTGTCATTTTTTATACCCTACAGAGATAAATTTAGGTCCCCAACTGGTGAGGAATGAGGTTCTTCGAATCAACGGCGACAAAACAGCCATTACGAACTCTCATCTCGACACCGAGGTTCGTTTCGTATTCTAGTTCAAGATAAACTTCTTAAGGATCCTGATACTCCGGCTGATTCTGTTCTTTTTTTGATTTCTCGTCCATCGATCGGCCATGTTGCCCATGTCGATCAGAGCTACAATCCGATTTACAACTTCTCCCAGAAAGATCTCGACGAAAATCTCATCGTCTTTGTTCGCTCTCCAAGTGACTTTCTCTCTTTATTTTGATTTCAAATCTTTTAGATGCGACTCAAAGCGGAGGATTCTCTTTCCTCTTATGGGATGGATTGCATCAAGTCGGTCCCGAGTGGTTTAGCATAGAAAATTCTGCTTCTGTTTCGCCTGTTTTGGAGGCAAATGCTCGACTCGTCGCCGCTCCCATGTCCACAACCATCATTGGAATGGACCTCCTCAGAGCCAACTTACCAAAGGTTTAAAAGAAATTAGAATAGAGGGTACTGTAACTGACCGGAAGAGAGTTTAAAGCTTCCGTAATCATATACAGTAAACTCTCCCTCACCAAAATTTTTCAAAAAAAAAGTTGTAGACTCGGGCGGAAGAAGTTCTCTTCTCTGTGGTAAATCCACCCAAGAATGGCCGTCTTCTGCTAAACGGAAACATCGCGACCAAATTCTCCCAAGCCGATGTACTCCCAGTTCCGCCACACTTTTAACAAAATCTAATTTAGATAAACAAGAAATTACTGTGGTATTCAACGGAAGAAATTGCCCAGAAGGAGTGGACAAGGAAGGATTCTTTCTCGTTCGTCGTCACTAAAAACGGCTCCGGTCGGCCTGTGGAATCCGAATTTCGCTTCCGAATAACTTCGACTTTCGCTGTGGCCGATGATAGTTCCTTCGTCTCTGTTTTCCCTCTGCTTGTCTCTCAGGGTTTTGCTATTTTTGCCAAACAAAAGAAAAAAAATTAATTCAGGTGGAAGTACAGCCTTCAATGAGACGTTTTTGAACTTGAACAAGCTTGTGAATACCGTATCGAGTGAGGTTCTTTTGATTGAAGTAGCGAAACCACCCCGCCATGGATCCCTGGAATGGATCGACGAAGGACGAGGCGTTCTAAGCGTCAGCGAATTCTATCGAGGAACAACAATCATCTACCGTCATCCTGTAAATCCTTTTCTCGTGTCGTTTGAATTTTCGCAGGGCGAAGCATCCTTTGACGACAGCATCATGTTCTTCGTCTATCCAGTCTCTGAAACAGCCAAACGGAGCAGTCGACTTCGAGTTACGGTGCCTATCAAAATTTCAAAACAACGCGACCCATTGGTCCAAGTAAGAAAGAATTTTTGATCAAGTCGAATCATCCAGGTTATCTCCTTCCCCAATTCCGTGAATATGATGAGTAGTGGATTTGTGAAATTAAAAGCTGACTCTTTCTTGACCACTCATCCGCATGTCCCTCCTCAAAGCGTCGTCTACGAGGTTTCCTCTTTTTTTCTGATAAAAACTGTGCTTTTTAAAGATAATCCAAAAGGGGAAAACAGGAGCTTCGATTCGAGTGAACGGACTACCGAAGACGATCTTCAGTCAAGAAGAAGTCAACGAAGGACTCGTCGAGTTGGTCCATCAGCCTGTCGCCTCAGCCTCAACAGCCAACGATGTGATTGTGTTGACAATCGAAGGCCATACTCGAGCTCTTTTGATCAAAGTGATGCCGTTGGATTTGACTCTTCTAAACCACAGTGTGATCGAATATCCTCAGGGGAAGACATATGTCGTCTTGAATCGAACACATCTCGGAGCTTATTCCAATGGAAATCGAAGTAAGATCATTTATACGGTAGGAAAGACGAACGGCGGGAGGAGAGGAATGCGTTTTTAGATTGTTTCTGGACCAGAAAATGGAACGTTTTATTGGGTGGCCGGGGAGAAGGAGGCAAAAGAATTCAGTCAAGCCGACATAGACGAGGGAAAAGTTCTTTATGCCCAATTGAATATGCACAGCTATAAGGTTGGACCTTTTTCTTCAAAAAAATAGAACTCGGCAGGATTCGTTTGAATTCATTCTATCCAACGAGGAGAAGGAAAATGTTCGAAATCGATCAGAAATTCGAGTTCGCCCTTTGGTCGACGTCCAGCCTGTAATTGTCGAAAGCGGAACAGCTACGCCTCTCACAGCCAGCCAATTGAATGCCTCTCTCCTTCAGGTTTCTCTTAAATCTCCCAACCAACAAATCATAAATTAAAGGGTTCAACTCCTCGTTTCATTGTGGCCAGTCCTCCACGCTATGGACGAGTCACAATGGAGCCAACTGCCAATCAATCTGTTTTCTTTTTTACTTTTCCGGATATTCTTCGAGGTCGCGTCTATTATCAAGCCTTTGAGAGTTCCAAAGAGGTAAAAACATATAAAACAAATCAAAATGGTGACAGGTGACGGAGCATTTGCAACTCGAAATTAGGGCGGATAGCGTTCAACCGGCGAGGGTAACTCTTTCGATTACAATTCTTCCTGATGATGGAGAAGTTGATGAAATAATGGAAGAGACTTCACTCAATGCGCCGGTTGATGTGCCGAAAATCGTCCCAGGAGGAGATCAATTGCCTGTCATTCTTCTGGCCATTATTTTGCTAACTACAGTTCTCATTTTGGTTTGTTTCAATCGAAGCTCGAAGAAGAAAAAAGACGAAGTTATGCCTCCTACTCCGACGAGACTTCCTCCTACACCCAGAGGAAGTCTCACTCCCGATAAGCCAGATCTTCTAGGTTGGACTCGTCTTTTTTTCAAGCTCCTATTATCCTTTAGGCTCAACTGTTTTTGCATCGGTTGGTCGAAACGATCGGATAGAATCGCCTCGCCAACCGTTGAAGACATTTACAGCGCCACCGACTTCAAATACACCAGGGTTGGGAAGAAGGCCTCCACCTTCGTTGGATTATGCCGGCTTGACGGGAGATACTACATCAACTATGCCTCTTTTCCGACAAATTCAAGCAAAGCCACGCGGAGCTACGCATTTTTGGGTTTGATCTTACATATAACATATCTGTTCAATTATGTCTTTCTAAGGAAAGCCTCCACATACCGGTTGTGTTATCTAAATAAAGCTTGTTTTAAAAATTCATGTGATTCGCAATCTACAGAAATTGATTCACAATCAATATAAACATATAATAACTTAACGATTGGGATTGTAAATTCTCTTCTTGACACGCGTAATACGCCATTCGTTTGGATCCTTGTATTTGTCGAAGAGTGGATCGATTTTCTGGTTGCGCTTGAATGCAGACAACTTTGTAGCATCTCCATATTTGAAAAAGGATGGAGCATAATCGACCAACCATTTTGGATCAATTGTTGTAACCTTAATATCTAATTTATATATAATTATCACTTACTTCTCTCATATACTCCTTTGTTGTCATTACTAATTCATGATAAACGACCCATTCTGGTTGATTTTGGAAAAGTGCTGAAGATGGGTGAATATAGACATTTTGACCATCTACTAGAGTTCTATAGCCTTCCTAAAATAATAATATACAAACAATTGACATGACCATTCATACCTGCGGATCTCTTTTAGCGGCATTTCTAAAATATCCGGAGCAAATTGCTTTCTGTACTCGCTGTACATCTCTGCCACAAGAAACCATGTCTAGTTTGTGGCGATCCATGATACCTAATAATTGCTTTCGAATATCCTATAATTTATTGGTGATGACGAAATAAAAATTAATTCACTTGTGCTCTTTTTAATGTTCGTCCTTGGATGAAATTTTCATGACACCACGGTAAACTGAAGTGATTGTGCTTCCAACTGTTATAAACTGCTAATAAAGTTAAATGATCTCCCTCAGGCTGATGGAATTTTGATTTCTTTTGATCAGCCAACTCCTGTCTTTCTTTTGGACGATAAAAGACATTTTGAACTGAGAGCATAGATACAATTGTTAAAACTTCTTCAGAACAGCCGAGTTCTACTGACATGATAAGAAGCTTAGCCAGTGTTGGTTCAAGAGGAAACTCAGCCATCTAAAATATATCATTTTAAAGTAGTTATAATGAAAACTAACTCTTCTTCCTAATTTTGTTAAAAGACCATCTCCATCTAAGGCAGAGAGTGTGTGCAGCTGATTTAGCGCTGTAATCATTGCATCCAATGGAGGTGCATCCATAAAATCGAAGTCTATGAGATTATTAATTCCCATAGCCTTAAGTTGCAATAATGTAGAAGCAAGATTCGTTCTTTGGATTTCAGGAACTGGTGTTGGTAACATTTCGTCTCTATATAACAAGTAATGCTTTGAAAAAAAAATATGCTTACCTGTAAGCTCTTTCTGTATATAGTCTATAACATTTGCCGGGACCTGTTCGCCCAGCACGTCCAGCTCTTTGTTTTGCAGCTGCTTGGCTAATTGGAGTAACTACAAGCGAATCCATTCCACTTTTCGCATTGTAGATTTTTTGCTTTACAAATCCAGGATCAACAACGTAGTAAATTCCATCAATCGTTAAAGATGTTTCGGCAATATTTGTGGCAATAACGACCTAAAAATAGATAAATAAATAAAGAAACAAACTTTTCGTTGTCCTGGAGGTGCTGGTTCAAAAATACGTGTTTGCATTTCCGAAGGAAGAGCTCCATAAACTGGGAGGATAATGAGCTGTGGAACATTTGGACCAAGAGATTTCATTCGTTCATATAATATTTCGCATGAAGTATCAATTTCCTCCTAAAAACAATTATAATTTTAAAAAGTTGCTGTAAAGCTTTACTTGTCCTGTAAGAAAAACCAAAACATCGCCTGGAGGCTCTGTTAAATGAATTTGCATGACTGTAATATTAGCAGCATCCAGATAATCTGTTTCTGGTTCTCTTGTATATAAAATTTCCACGGGAAATGTTCGACCCGGAATAGTAAAAATAGGTGCACTGAAGAAATACTCGGAAAATTTAACAGCGTCCAATGTTGCTCTATAATGGAATTGAAAATGAAAATAATCAAAACCTACGATGTGATAATTAATTTTAATTCTGGTCTTTTCTTCGCAGCTTTTTTGAGCAAACCAAAAAGAACGTCCGTATGAATAGTACGTTCGTGAGCCTCGTCAAGCATGATCATTGAATAAGAAGTAAGGTCAGGATCAATTAGACATTCTCTCAATAACATTCCGTCCGTCATGTACTTTATAATTGTATCTTGACTAAAAATAAATTTAAAGCGTGACGTTGGAAATACTTACCTTGTACAATCCTCAAAACGAATAGTATATCCAACTTCTTGTCCCAGTTTAGCTCCAAATTCTTCGGCTACACGTTTAGCAACAGACATAGCGGCAACACGTCTTGGCTGTGTGCAGCCAACTTTTCCTCCTCTTCGTACAAAACCGGCTGAAAATTCAAATATTATCCCAAACTTAAAATATTTTTTAAACCTTCAACTGCATATTGAGTCATTTGGGTTGTTTTTCCTGATCCAGTTTCTCCAATTACAACAAGAATTTGGTTATCCGTCATTGCCTGGATCAAGGCTTTTTTCAACCCAAAAATGGGTAATGACTCTCGCTGTTCTTTCATAGATAAATTAGTTCTTTTTCCATATGTTACTGTTCCACCCTGAGTCACATGTTTCATCCATTCTGGCATATCCTAAAAAATTTTTTTGAATGAATACTTACTTTACTTACTCTTTTATTGGCAAAAAGTCTTTCTTCTTCTCGAGTTCGTGGTGCTTCTCTTTGCATAGGATCTAAGTGTTTTGTGGATCCGGATAAACCTCTTTGATCATCTTGGTCCTTTTCTCGTTGTACTTGTATTTTAATTTCCTTTCGCTCTTTTGCTAATGCCCCCTATAATAGTTTAATATAAATCTGACGTTAAAAATCTTACTTGCATAAGGGCAGCTTGAGCCATACTTCCATCAGGATTTTTGACGACTTTTACTGGCTCAATTTCTTGATTTCCTTTACCGTATCCTCGCAAAAAGTCTGGTTCGTCTTCTACTAATTCAATTTCAATATCTTCACCGTCAGATTCTTCTGTAAATAGTTTTTCAGCCAAAGCTATTAAGTTAAATACCATCATAATTTTTCAAAATTCCTACATCCTCGTCGAAATCTGGCATATCCACATGTGTCATGACTCCGGCTCCTCTCATTTGCTCAAGTTCCCAACGTTCTGGTGTTGATAAACGAACTCTATTTTTCTTCCCAGTACTGCAAAAAACGAACATTTTGGCAAAAAAAAAAGAAGCTTACCTTGTTGTCGGAACATCAATATCAAGTTTTTCGGGATTAATATAGGGATCTCTTGTCCTAGGAGCAACTCCGATGGCATCAGGCCTTAATTCGGCTTCTTTAGGATTGAGATCTTCTCCAGTTCTTTGATCAACTTCCTTCATTGAAAGTGATGTTTTTCCTCCTTCCATTCTTAGGATCTACAAAAAATAAAAAGAAAATATAGTAACTTACTTTAACTTTTACAGGGTCTCCTCTTTTTAAAACATCAGCAACTGTTTGAACACGTTCGTTTCTAATTTGTGAGATATGGCAAAGACCTTCTGTTTTTTGACGAAAGCCATCCAACTAAAAATATAAATAGCATAATATTAAAAGTCTACCTGAATAAAGGCTCCAAAGTGTTGAATGCTATTTACATGACCATTGTAGATACAACCAACTTCTGGTATCTCTGATACATGACTTCTTCTGTGATCCCGGTCTCTGCTTCGATCACGACCTCTTCGCCTATCTCGACTTCCAGAACGAGATCTTCTTCGTCTATCACGACTTACAGATCTCCTTCTCCTGTCTCTATCTCTAGATCGATCACGTCTTCTATCTCGGTCTCTACTTCTACTTCTTCTCCTTTTTCTATAATAAATTATTATCTTAATAATAATAGACATGTATTGAAACTTTACAATAAGGACAAAATTAGTAACATCTCACCTATCTGGACTTGCACTCCTTGATCTCGACTTGTTTCGTGACATATTTACTTGTTTTTCCTCTGTTTCGTGATTTTTCTCTTCTTTCCATTTTGGCATAAGTCCTTCAAGCTCATCAAGCAGACTTTTTTCTTCTTTAGTGTCTGGCATAGCAAGAGCTGGTAATCTTGACTAAAAAAATTACGAAATAAATAGTATATAATAATAATACTTACCTTAATTTCATCCTTTGCATCAGAAATTAATGTAATTTTATGAGAATCGCGTTCTGGAGATGTTTTTTGTCCCTTCTTTTTAGGTTTTGGCATCATGTGCTGGATTAAACGTAGTAATGTCGCTATGAGAGAATCATCGAACTGTAATAAAAATATAAAAGTAAAACTTAGGCTTACCTGGTCTCCAAGTCCTTCTTTTTCAATTGCTTTCTTAAATCTATCAAAAGTTTTGTTTGTTGTCGCCAAGTGAATAACAAATTCTGCGATTTCTCTATTTCCTCCGAGGTCGTCAAAATGATTCTCCAATTCCGACGATACTTTCGATATGAGAGAGAGGCGCTCTAGCTCATCCATCTCTAAACTAATTAAATTTAATGAGACGAATAAGAATTTAGATAGTTATAATAAGAGAGAGATAATTAGAAGAAAACGGCAAGTGAATAAAAGCATTTTCGAATTCTGCTGCGAAATATAAAACGGTCATAGCGCTATATACGCAATTTACTGTCGCATTTTTGAGCGGCTAGCCATATTTCAATTTTGCGTGATCTGGAGAGTATATACAGTAAAAAATTACAGTTATATCCCCATTCTCATTATCGAAAGAGATATAGAGTAAAAGATCTAAAAAAAGAATGTAATTTTAAATTTAAAAAAACTATCTAATATAAGTAAAATCCTTCTCGAAGCTGCACGAGCAAGTGGGGTGCCCCCTTCCCTCGGAATATTAGGCCTCTTTCCTCTCTAATTTTAACTGGGACTTTCCTTGGAATTTCCTGAAAATTAAAAAAAAACGACCAGTTCCCCAAAAAAATAAAGATTTTACAAAAAGACCATAAATGGACGGACAGGATGACACAGGAATTTTATTTATATTAGATAGATAATTTTTTAAAGATATTTCGAGGCTATGGGTATGCTAAATCGAAAAGAGAATGTGATGTATTTATTTCAATTGGCCATCTTTCTTGCCTCCGATCGAGTGTAAATTATAAGAGCAGATGCTTTTCTTTCCTAAATTCATTATCATTTTTGAAAGTAAAATCAGATACCGGTAGTTTCGTCGAACTCATTACAAGAGTCGAATAGAGGCGAATAGATATGGAGAGTAACGGCCGATTTGGTAGAATTATTTCTGATCTGGTGGAGGCCCAGGTCATCTGGAAATCTCAACAAATTTAAAAACAATTTCAAACCATGCATATAAGTGACCATATCACGACGAATAAGACCTTCTCCGATTTTGAGAAGCTGATTGTCTTTTTGTTGAAAACGCGTTTCAGTTAGCTCGCCATCCAAGATTTTGACCCAGCAATGAGCCGTTGAATGATCGTGGATACTCGAGGTATGACCCGGTCCCCAGGCGAGTACAAGCGCAGAGAATTTTTCGTTTTGTCTGATAAGATTCCTCGTATATGTCTCATCCTTAAAATGAACGAAAGAACTCCAATCGTCTTCCGAACTAGAGTAATTTTTCAAAAGTCTACGGATTCGATTTCGGGTGCAACTCTCCTCGGAGAAAGATTTTTCTAGCGAAGTCAGCAGCTTACAAAGCTAGGTTTGTCATAGCTTAAAGTTGGGAAAGAAAACTGACTTCGTTCTGGCGAAAAAGGCGGCGAAAGGGAGTCAGTTGAGTTAAGGATAGCCAGTTCATAGTTAGATGGGCATCAATTGAGATATTTTGATTGAGCTTTTTCTGTACACAATTAAAGGATAAAACATGTTAATTTAAATGAATAGCTTTTCCGAAAAGATTTTAGAAAGTTCAATTTATTAACTAACTTTTGGAGCCACTTGGAATAGTCGATGCTTGCCCTGCTCCTACTAACCCTCCTTCCACTCGCTGTTGTCGCCGAGCCGTGTGCCGATCTGACTGTCGCTGTGCTTTGGAAGCCGAAAGAATCCTGGAACGAGACGACTCTTATTCTTTTGGCCAAGAGATGGCCGAATGAAATTCCGCCGACAAACTCGACAGCAATGATAGTCTGGAAGAGCGATGAGATGATTCTTCCATTTGCTAGAAGAAATCTTTTGGTTCCCTCGAAAGTCCATGGAAATGAGACGATTCTTCCGCTGGCCACAAGGATTCCCAGCTGGAGGAATGAGACGAATCTTCTGGCAGAAGAAGTAGACAAATACTCGAAGGTCCAGAGGAGATCTCAACAGCCGACGGTCTGGAGGAATGAGACGACTCTTCCAAGGAATCTTTTGGCCCAGAGGAGTGACCAGGGATCTCTGATGAAGAAATTGGATGAGACGACGCTCAGCCGAGAAATCTGGGAATTTTTGTTCCGTCTGGTGGTCTTCACTTTCTCTTTGACTCTTTTCACATTGGAAATGACTAGGGAAATGGAAGCAGAAAAGGAAACGACGGAGGATAGCTCTTGGACTTATTCGGCTGACGATGAGATGAGCAGCGACACAACCAGCTGGATAAGTGAGAATCGAAGGCGAATTCTCCCGACGATTCACGAATGCACCGAGCCGGAAGTTAGCGACAGCGAGTGCTAAAAATAAACTGACTCTCTACTCATTTTACCATTTCTTCTTACTCATTAGAATGATCAAATATCTTTACAATGGAAAGAATAACTGAGTCTTTATTTATTAAATTTAGTTGTGTCGTTCTCTTTTGTATCATTGAATCTTCTAGAGATTTGAGTGAATTTGTTTAGGTTCATCTCTCTTCTGAAAATTTTTCATCAAATTCTCGATCAATTTCACCTCTTGTGGCCTTCTCTTAAAATAATTCGCCTATAAGGAGCATAGATAAATGCGGTAATAAGTGGATTAACAATCTGAAAAATTCTTCAATTTGAGTAAAACTCTACTGGATTGAGGAGTAGCATATGCATCAAAATCCAGCCAAGAAAACTCATGGTTATCCTATCCTTGCAATCTAATTCGGCACTTTTTATAACGTAAATCCTTGCTAAATTGAGACCTCTATATGGCAGAAGAGAACAAGCAGTCCAAGCTGTTGTGGCAAAAATAAAAAGAACCGAATTGGCCTGAGACATTTTGTCATTTAAATGAGATTTTACCTTGATGTTTCGAGAGGTTTTTTTGCTTTTATCTCGTCTATTTCTGACTAATTTGAAGAGATAAATCGAAACAGAAAGAGAAGAAAATATAGGAATTACGGAGAATAAGACCGTAAATGCTTCGTAATGATATTTCTTGGCTAAATTGACCGTTAAAATTCGTTCTTTGTGGAGATAGACGACATCGAAGAGCCAGCAATATGAAGTAAATCTAGGATTTCGTCCCACTTTTTATAGGCTATACCCAAAGGAAAGAGTCCAAATGAGGAAACAAATTAATTTAGCTCTTGATTCAGTCATCATTGTGTCGTATTTCAACGGCCATTTGAAATAAATAAATTTGTCGATGTTGAGAAGAGTCAAAGAGAGACTCGAAACAGCCATTCCTACCCAATTAAGGAAGTAAACTCCAACTAGGAGATGCTCATCATAGCGATCAAGTATTTTCGATAAATTATCCACAGGATAAACAATCACTGGAAGATTTCTGCTCTAAAATAAACTCACTTGACAATAGGAGATCTCCCATGGTCATGTTTAAAATAAAAAGATGAAGAGTATCCCCACTTTTTCGGAATATTTTCACAGCAGAGAAAATGACTATAAGATTTAGAATTGAAGCCAGCAGGCTGACGATAAAAACAACGATTTCTGCCTGAAAGTTGGCTAAAAAAATCGCTTTGAAAAAGCCCTACGGAATCTTTGAAATGAGCGAAGGAATAGAGCTCGTAGCAGTCCATTATGAGGGAAAATGTCTCTGCCAAATCTAATAAAAATTGAATGGGAGTTCTTCCTCTCAAAAAGTTCACTTTGAACAGTGATCTCAAATCGATTTGAGCAGCAATTGTCTGGGGTGTAATTCCTCATGTCATCGGGTAATGAACATCTTGAACAAGAGCTCATCGAGTTCAATTAAAGACCAAAAAATGAATAAAAACACTATTCGAGAGTTCGGAGCTTCTTTATTCTCCCTGGTGAAGTCAGAAGAAATAATTTACTTTAGAAAAGCTTTTGACGTTCCTAGAAAAGCTCAGGACAACTCTAAATAGCATCTCAGGTAGATCCGTCCCTCTCAAAAATTTTCTTTCTTTCCTAAAGGAATAACGCTTTGACTTCTACAGTTGATTGGAAAAGAATCTCCCCAATAAGGAGATCTATCTCTCATTATTTGCTTGAACGGCTATACATCGTCCGTCCTCCTGGTGTGTCTCCAAGCGTCCGATTCCAACTGTCACAATTCGCGCGGCTCTGCTATCCAAACACGGGCTTTGCGGCTCTCACATCCACATACGTGAGAGTCCGTTGTATTTCCGTACTTGAGCCACTTCACGCGGATCTTTTGCACCTTTTTCCCGAAAAGAAACGCTTCGCCAGCTTTGAAATGCGGAATTGGGCTAGATCGCCTGGCTAATCTCCCTGCCTCTCTCGACTGTCTCTCGCGGCAGCATTTTTTTGAGTAAGAAAGATCGAATCGACCTGTACATCCCCTCGGCCCTTCCAAGTGACGATAATTTGAATTTTGAGCTTCTTGAGCCGCTGCTCAGTCCGGAATTTGCAAGATTTGCGTTTCGGCTCTCTTGCCGACCGGGGGGTCATCAGACCGGACCGGCCACAGGTGGACCAAGGGACTTGCTCTCTTGTCTGATTATTCACATCATCCACCGATCATCTCTTTGTTAATTTCTATTCGACCTCTCTAAATTGACTCAATCCACAGTAAACTTCGAATTCTATTTTTCAACCACCCTTCCACAGTTATTCGAGGGCTTTTATTTTAAGTTTTACGGCATCTTCTCTTAAATAAGAGGTTTTCTCACGAAAGCTTAGTGAGAAGAAAATGAGCTTTGTGTATCGGAAGTGTGTCTAGCTGGTTGTATACAATGGATAAGTGTCGAGAGGAGTAGAACTTTTGGAGATTATTGTTTGTTCAGCTCATTCTCAGCAAGAGTTCAGCTGAGAAGATTCTCTCTCCTTTTTAAAAAGAAAAATCCTCAAAACAGGCTTATTTGACTAGAACAATGAAGGCTGAAGAGCCCTTTAGGAGTGAAGGACTCGAAACTTTTTGACCTTTCGTTCGAAATCCTTCCTCGCAAAATAGCCTTTGAGATCCTAAAAAAGTGACATTTTTCTTAAAAATTGTGTGAACTAGCTGGCCGTCGAAACTTTGCCTGCGCACACATGCCGTACCAATCCGCGATGACTGTGCCCTCCCGACTTTTCTCTCTATTTCCCGCTGGTCTCAAGTCGGCTCTCAAGATTAGAGTGAGCTTGCTTCGACTCATTGCTACATTGCTGTTTTTCTCAAGAGGCCTTTGAAGGAACTTCTCGGAGATACGCCGCCCCGGATGACTCTACACAGATTGTTAACCCCGTTCCGTTTCGCTTACCCGAAGAGGGCTGTTTGTTTTCGCCAAAGGGCGACTATCAGTTGGCTCTCTTCACAACTCTAATTTACTTTAAGAGGCACGCTTTTTGCTTTTATAATCTGAGGAAAAATTGAACACCATTTCTGGTGGAAAGTCGGCTGAACATCCTGCCTAAATTTCTCTTCTTTTCAGCTTTCTTTGCATTTTTACAAAAAATTTTGACCTGCTATTTCATTTTAAAAATTGTTCTACAAAATCTATTTTTTCTACATTTCCTTTGCTTTTTTGATAACTTTGCCCCTAGGCCGACTGAAAGCCAGCCACAATTTTTGATTTATTCGTAAAAGTTATGACTTTGATTTTAAGTGCGGAAATCTGCTAGGCTTTAGGATGCTCTACAACCATAACTTTTTGCTGGATTTATTGATTGAGCAGAAAGTTGACATCAAATTTCCTTGTCATATTCACTATCAGAATCCAAAATTTCAGCCAATTTGGTTGCTTCTCGATTGAGAAGTCTTATAGCCCAAAAGTAAGAGAAAGGCTAGAGAAGACGCTGTAAAAATAGGAAAAACGAAGATTTTTAACGAACTCCTGGTGACCAAGAGGGGGAGAGTCTCCGCTTTTATGAAAGAGTGATTTGTGGTTGCATCGCGAACGTCTTACTCAGCGGGAGCGAGTGTCTCATGTAGAGCCGTTTACCGCCAGCCGCTCCTTTTATGACCAGATCCTCTCCCTTTCACTTCTATATTTTCTTTCTCTCTCTATCTCTCTCTCGAGAGATATCTTTCGCTGCCATCGCCGGATAATTGACCCCCGCAAGGTAGAGTTATTTGTACAAATCATCACACATATCAATAGCGAGATTTTTGTCTTTTCCTCGTTTCAAGAGTCTTTTATGACCGAAAGTTCGAGTGGAACACTGACAGTCATATAAGTCGTTTACGATTATTTCAAGCCTCTCGCTGCTAATTCTTTCTCCTCTCTTTTTCCTTATCGCTTTTAACGAAATCAAGCCGGAAACCATCTTTTCTAACTCTTTTTGCTATCATTTCTCTTATAATTCCGGGTACTTTCTTGAGATAAAATTTATATTTTTGTTAGTTTTTTCTCCTTTTTGGCCCCGTTATTTTTTCAGAAGAAAGAGATTTTTGTCATCCATTTGCTCTCACATTTAGGAAGACTTTTTTCTTTGCTTGAACCGCCTCTTCCATGAAGAATTGTTAGGCATCATGATGCCTCTATTGACCCATTGTTGTCCATTTCCCTGATGGATGCGTTCTCCTATGAATCAGCTGCTGCTTTCTTCTACAAAAGTCTGCGCATTCGATAATTGGATTCACAAAGAGATCCTCCTCGCACTCTCACTCTCTTCCAATTGGCCGTTTCCTGATTAATCCTGAAAATAAAAAAGAGGTCAAGTACTTGGTTGCGAACTTGCTTATTTGCTGTACTGACTCAAAGCGATTTGCCTTGTTAGCCAAACTTCCCCCTCTTTCTTTCCCAAAAATTCCTCAGACCAGCCCAAATGGGTCATAAACACAGGTAAATCGCTCGTTTTATGAGGTTAAAGAGTTTTGTTTTGACCTTGTTTAGCAGCCGGCCCGCTGGGGTCATTCTCATTAGACCAATCAGCCCTTTTCTCCCTCATTTTTCGTTAGAAAAAAAAGAATTTCAGAAATTCCACCGGAAGATGTCGTGAATCCGACAATTCAAGCATGGATTACGGCGCGGGCACCGTGAGAACCCCTTTGTTTCCAGGTTTGACGCTTCTTTTCAAAGGAGAACCCTTCTTAGGCGAACATCAAGTGAGAATCATCCCAGCCTCCGCCCTACGTGACCAGCCCTATTGGTTCGAACATTATGGCTTGCAGGTAAGGACTGTTCAGACAATTATAAGCGCCTTTCCAAACAGATTATGCCAAGTGTTTGACAGGGAAATGGTGCCGCATTATTAGTACGAGAGAACTGGCTAAATAGAGATCATTTGTTCTCTGGGAGCATTTACTACACAAGAAATCAGAGCAAACAAGCTCATCTCTCCTAAGGTTTAAGCGATGCTTTTCCAGTGAACTTTTTGAGGATTTCAATTTGATCTTCCCATCCATTTTTACCCTAAATTCACATAGAAGTGAAATAATCTGAGGAATATTTTTCGAGAGAACCTAGATCATTCAAATTCAAGTGATCTATCGATTAAAAATGAAAAATTTCTCCGAAAACAAGATTTTTGAATACAAAAAGTTAGACGAAATGTCCAACACAAAAACGCTGGGATCTGTTACCCCAGCGGGATTCACCCCCTGTTTGTTTACTTTCCCCTCTGACTGCCGTTTTTCGACGGCAAGGATTAGCGGGTTCACCGCCTGTAGGCTGAGTTCCAATTAAAACTGACGTGAGAGAGTGTGTGGATGTGGTTGCCGCGTCTCGTACGCTGCAGTCGACAAGACCATCATCTTCCATTTTTTTGCGGTGGCATTCACGAGGAGAAGCTTTACGAGAATGATGTAAGTATTTCTTCGTCTGTAAGGATTCCATTTCTGTAGATCGCTTATTCCAGCCAATTCTTTCGATATAAACTTTGCTTGGTGACAGCCTGATCCCACAAGGCTCTAAGCTGGAGTCTAATTGGTTTTGTCGCCTTCGAAAAGAGACTTCAATTTGGAAGAAGGACCTCCCTAATTTCTTATATTTCTTTCTTTCCCGTTTTGAGTCCAAAATCCAAGAATATTTTTAAAAAAGGTGCTTTGATCGAAGATGAAGAGCGATTTTGGCAGAAAATAAATACTCCCATGTTGCGTTTGATCTGACTCAGCTCTGAGACTCCCCTCTGCCATGAGCGCCACGCTTCAACGGAATGCGTTGCCTGTTTGCGCAGCGCATCTGGTGGGGGCTCTCGGTGCGCATGTGTAAGCCTCGAGTGGTCGCTGTTCCGCCCAACCTGCTTATACAACAGAGTCGCGTTCCTAACCCAAAACCTTTTTGACCGGAAGCTGGAAAGATCTCTCTCTCTCACTCTCTTCGATTCTTTTTTTGGACAAACAAAACCCTCTACAAAACATAATCTTTCACGTAGAGATCGCCACCCAAAGTACAGTTGTCAACAAACTTCCTCGTAGGGGATTTCTCTCTTCAGCCTCTTTGTTTTTCTTTTTTTTCTCCGTCTTGCGACTCCTTTTTCGAACAAAATATTTTTCTCAGCTCTCTCAATATTTTGCCTAAAAAGTCTTCTTCCTTCCAAACAAGAATCAAAGGATCGTTCGCGTGAAGAAAACTGGACACGAACAGTTTTTTTTCTGTTGCCGATTTGAAGAAGTTTTTCCAAATTTTTCACCAAGAAGTCGGCTAGATTATTCATTTATAATGTCAAATTGCAATAGAAAGGCTTGAAATCCTCAGTTTCAAAGTGCTTTTCAAAAGAAATGATCTTCCCCTTTTTAGAGATGGTCTCTTGATCCAGAAATCAATCTTTTTCTCAAAAAGATAGCTTAATTTAAAGAATAATCGCTCATCCAGAACAATGCTTTTCTCCTAATTTTTCACCCTGATTGGTCATCTCTTTTGGATTGAAATGTTTTTCTGAGCTGCCAGCTCCAAAAGATTCTGGAACGAGTGAATTGCTTCTATTCTGATAGACAGATCTTTTTCTTTGATTTTTTGAACGGCTTGACCTAATAGCAAAAGGAATACCAAAGTTGTTTGAAAAAGTTAATACCCGGATTGCTCCTCCTTTATGTGTCTCTTGTCCATCCGGCTCTGTCGGACTGGGAGTGAGCACATGAACTCAAGTGTTGCAAATAGTTGGAGGCAGCTTGTCTACGCTCGCCTAGGCACAATGCCAAGTGCGATAAGTGTTCTTTTTATTTGTTGAAGTTTATTTATTTTAAAAATTTATTTTAGGAGCCACAAATCTCATATCCACAGCCGGTTAACGCCGCTTATTACCTGGGCGGCATGTACAATGCCGGCTATGCCCATGAGCCCTACGGACACGAACCGTACGGCCAAAATGCTTTCATAGGTTGGTTTTTCATTTCTTTCTGCTTTTTTCTCTTCGTAGAACAAAAGTTAAATCATACCATAGCCATGGAGCAAATTGCAGCCGATCCCTCGTATAATGATCCGCAATGGGGCTATTATGGCTACAGTGGATACCCCTATACCTCAGCGTATCCGGGCGCATATGGTCCCTATCCAGGAGCCTCAGGCGCCTATCGACCGTATCCTCAGCCCCAGCCTTCGCCTCCTAGAAGATCCAGGTTTTTTTTCTTTTTATTCAAAGCAGAAAGAGAGAATAGGACAGCGCCGAGTAGGACGGCGAGATCTACCACAGCAACGGCGACGATTTATCCTGGAGAAAGAAAATCTCGAGGAGTTTCGGCTGATCCTTACGATAGACGGAATTATAAGGTGGGTTTTATCTTTTGGCCTGAAGAAAATATCTCGTTTTCTGGGGCTGGGGTCATTCTTTGGTCATTTTCGCGATTCGGGTGCAAGTCTATTTGTTCGAGGTAGTACGGGACTCTGCAGCGGACACAAATCTCTCTCACTCTTTCTATCAGAGAAATAGCAAAACATAAAAGCTATCGATCATTCAAAGCGTTTAACAACAGTTCTTCGAGAGATCTGACTCATTTATAAGCTTGTTTATCTAATTCTAGAGCAAACTTCCCACTGAAAATATCATTTTAACACTACCGTACTACTTCTAATGGAGCCTCCCCCAATTTTTGATATTTTCCACTTGTTTTAATAAATGTTGATGTTCTATAAAGTTGTAGCTCTTGATCTGCTCTACAACTTTGTAGAATATTGCAAATTAGAAAAGTGGGTTCAATATTTCACAAATCTGGGGAGACTCTTCTCCTGAAAGCCTACTCATAAAAATTCGCGTTGTCTAAAAATTAGCTAAGAATTATGGAAAATAGTCGAAGAACCATTTCAGGGCTATGTCGGACCGTCGAAAAAGCCACTACCAATGTACAAAAAACGAAGGGAACCGACATTGACTCGAGTATCCAATCTACAGGTCAGTCAATGTCTTTAATCTCTCCCGTTTGTATTTACTCATTGAGTCGTTTCCCATCTCTCTTCTCACAATGAGCCCAATTTTCCCGATAAGTGTTCCATTTTGTTGCATTTTATCATCCAATTTCAGGACATCGAATATACCAGCTCACCGCTAGATTCACAGAGCCAATTCACCAGGACATTCTATAATGAGGTGAGTTGGAAAGGACGGGGAGAAAACGAATTCAAACAAACTTCCGGGAAATCCAGACAAACAAATATATTTTACACGCGTGAGAACAATGTCTCCAGGCGCCGACTACACTAAGGAGACCACGCCCATTCTACGCACCTAGTTACACCACTTACCCACCTTCGACTATGCAAAGGACCGGGGAAAGGAAACTCGACTCGCGAAGGTAGCTCTTTTTTCTCAACCTTTTCTTATTTTCAGGTATCCCATATTTGCGAGAGCCATCATCAAATTCGCCCAATTGGTCAGTTTTTTTCTTTCGTTCTTTCAAAAAGCATCGTAATCCCAGAAGCATATTTATTTCCATCTTTTTACTTGACATTTCGCTCCCACTCTTCGATCAAAGTTAGAGATCTTGAGCTTCTCTATGATATCGCAGAACATTGCAAATTATAAAAATTGACCTAACTTCCCTCACAAATAGAAGAAAGAAAAGCTTTTTTCAATAGAAAGCTTCTTTTGAAAGATTTTTTTTAGAAAGAATAAAATTCGACCGTAATCTAACCGAACATTTTTAGATTCTGGGAGCAGCGATCCTGGGTTTAGTCCTCGGTCCGATGCACAACTATACTTTCTATAACTTCGTAATTCGGACGAATACCGAATGGCAAGGCCTGGTAGTTGGAATTGTCGCTGCGTTTGCTTTTTTTGCTGCCGGTCTCCTAGCGACCTGTTGGCTGGCCAATCGGAAACATCTTTGGCGAAAGATCGTAACCGTTTTCAACTTTTTTCCGATTAAAAGAATCATTTAGGATGCTCATCTAACTCTTTTGGGCATTTTTGGTTATCTGATCGTCTCCTTTCTGGAAGCTTATTATGCTGCCTGCTATCCACCCAATGGTCCTAAGCTCAATCTAGTCTGTCACCGCGCAGAGTGGATCATCGCCGATGTAAGTTTTTTTTGTCTCTTTGGGAAGCGCTAATTACAAAACAAACTGCTCTCTTGTTTACCAACGTTTTTCAAAGTCTTTTCGAAAACCAAACGAATTTTTCCAAAAACCCGACTTCAAAGAACTAGAAACACTTCGAGACACAAAGCCTGCATTTCTAGAATTACCGTATTTCTCCTAATGGAAGATTTTCACTTATACCAAAATTGTTCATGATTTTGAATGTTTTTACTGACTTAAACCTATTTTAAGACTTTTGTCGCCGGTGGTCAAATTTCTAGATTTTAACGCGATTTTTTTAGAAAACGATATTTTGCAAAGTTGTAGAGGAGATCAAAAGCTACAACTTTGTAGAACATCAAAAATTATAAAAATAAATGGAAAATTCCAACAAACAAAAAATGCATGTGAAGCTGAGGGAAGCTTACAAGAAGCATTTTCGTAGTCTGATCCTTCTAAAAACCAGAATAAATTGTTTTCGAAAGAATGTTTAGATCCTCGCCTTTATCAACCTGGTACTCTACGTAGCCGACTTCACAATGTCTTTCTATGCCGGCGTGACGATGCTTTAAAACTTCTCTCTCTCCCTTCCCTGGCCTCGACGTCTTTCAAAACTTACTGCCGAAATCTCCAAAATAACTTATTTTTTCTCTCTATCAGTTTTCGGCTCTTTCGAATTCGTCCGAAAACTCTCAAAAATCCTGTGCTCATCCGCGGTGCTACCGATTGTTTGTACACAAAAAGGGAGATGTTTTCCCCTCAAAAAAGAGCTTCTATCCCACAATTCATTTCTTCTTTCTGCTCACGGTCGCCACTCTCTTTTCTCGAGACAGAGATTTGTGACCATTTTTTGCTCAATTTTTTGTTCATATAGGCAATTATAATAAAGATAAAGAGATTTATTCCAGTTATCTCTTCTGATTACAAACTAGCTTGTAGTCAACAGCAGGAATGTGATCGACTCGGCGAAAGAGATGGAGAAAGTCAGTCCTTCTCGAACTTTTTGAAGATAGGAATTAATTATCACACTTTGATTTCATTAGTCGGGTTTATGGTAGTCATGAATAGATTTCTTTAAGGAATCTTTTCTAACAGAGATACTTGACAAAGAAGAGTATTTATACAAACCAACAAGGATCATCGCATTTTTGGATAAATTGCTGGAGGAGAACTTCGTCGACTTGCATCACAGATGTGTAGACAGTGGCTTTGTTGAGGTTGGGCTTACTGCTGAGAACTTGGAAGAGCCCTCTGTGACTCACATTGGCTTGTCCCAATCTCCTCATGCAATCGTTGCCAGGTCCTCTGGAATCGAGTGGATTGAGTTCTCTGTCTGAGCGCTTACCTTCTATCGTCGAGGTAGATCGTGGGCTTATTCCAGTCGTAGTTCGTTTCCAATACATACCATCCATTGGGTTTTGTTGTGTCGATTGTGGCAACATGATCAGTTCCATTTGGACCTCGAGTGATAACGGCTCCTTCACCGGGATTCTTTCCTCCAACAATGAAATATCCCGAAGCCAGCATGAGTTTTGTTGACAAAAAGTTCATCGCACAGGCATAGTCATCGCATTGAGTAAGAACATCGCGATCCATATAGAGGATGAACTCTCGCCCAGTAACTCCTTTAACGAAGAAGTCGACCATATTGTGAAAAGTCGATCCAAAACGCGCATTCGTCGAAAGAGTGAAGCCATGAGGCCGGAGTCCAGTCAGAATGCCCATATGACCAGCAAAAGTAGTCCCCTTGAAGAGCAATTGACCATTTTGAACGAAGTTCACAGCGATCAAAGCCTCCTAAAAGATCAAAAAGCTTGAGATAACTCATAGAAAAGAATAACCTTAAGAGCGGTGGTTTGCTGCCAAGTTTTGAGAGTTGTATTCCAGATGAAAAGAAAGCCAAAGTCCTGATTCCTCGCGTGATAAATCTTTCCCTCCGGCGTTTGAGCCACAATAGAAGTGCATCCTTTGGCAATCTCGTAGAACATATTCATCAAAGCAATTTCGCCCAAAGAAATCCCGGAAGATCTCGACATTCCCTATGCTGGCTGTGATTTCTCAGGGAGAAAGAAACTGACAGTCATCTCGCTCCTGTAAGGCTCGGGCACGTTGTTGACCCCGCTGAGACTGAGTTTAACCAAAAAATCATAAGATCCAGGGATAAGGGAAAGCATCGATTGGACTGTAGCCAGGGCTGCACTGATCTGAAGCAATTTTCAAGTTTTTTTTAGAAGTTTTTAGAACCTTGGGGGCCATGACTTCTCCGACTTCTTTCCAACGAGCTTCGGGAGATTGATCCAAATCAATTGTAAACCAAGGAACTTCATAAGAATTTGCCGGATCGTATAGCCAAGGCTGAGGAGAATTCATTCGAAAAAGAAGGAAATCACCTGGCCGACGAGACAAACCTCCCCGTATGGTCCCCACGGATTGTTTGGGGTATTGTCCTGTCCCCAGACGAGGGAAGGAATCATTAAAAGGGCCAAAACCCTCATTTTCTAAAAAAAAAAATTTCACTTAAAGAAGAAGAATTGGAATCAATGAGGCTGCCAAAAGTGATAAGGAATGATCTATGCTGGCTCCTGGAATGATGACACTCTTCGTAGTGCGCTCCTCGAAGATAACTGCTGGGCGGATGATTTAGGGGAACATTGCAAACTCTCGAAAGATAAAAGTCCAAAGGCCAGATTTGATCTCGGATTTCGTCATCTAAGAAGAAACAATTGGCAAGAGGTTTTTGCTATTTTATGCGAAAGAGCCTTGAAATCAGAGTGACAATGTTTATTTCTTGAAGGAAAAGAGAATTTCAAGTTCGCTTCGTTTTCTTCTCGTAGAGATGTCTCCATTTTCTGTAGCTGCCGTACTGCGGATATTGAGATCCTCCCTCGCCCTGGACAGGCAGCTGAATCTGACTGCGAGGAGGACAGGAACAATAAGTTGCATCTGCTCCCGGGTCTCCAGCATATCCATTCTGAATTCTCTTTTTTTCTGAAATTTCATGCGGAAACAAACATCTCCAGATTGGCCTGGATTCCCAATAGGACCGGGTCTTCCCTGTGGCCCTCGAGGACCGACATCACCAGGAATTCCAGTTGGTCCTTTCTCTCCAGGAGGACCAATCGGTCCAACGTCTCCCAGTCGTCCGATTGGTCCAGGCGGTCCCGGCAAGCCGACGACTCGAACTTCAGTTAGAGGTTGTTTCCCAGGAAGACCAGGAATGCCCTCTTGTCCAGATAGGCCTTGTTCTCCTCTTTCGCCTTGGGGCCCAGCTATATTATGAGCATAACTAAATGTTTCTTGTAAACTCACTTGGACCAGCTTGACCTGGAGGACCGGGGATTCCTGGCTCTCCGTCTATTCCAATCGGTCCAGGAGATCCGTCGGGTCCTAGAGAGTTCGTTTGTAAACGCGAAGCAACTAACCTGGAAGGCCCGGAGGACCTGGAAGACATTGAATACAATCATTGGAAGCCATGGAGCCAACGGAGATTCCATCATAGCCATCGTTTCCTCGTTGTCCATCGTAGCCTCGTTCTCCTGGGATTCCTGGTTTCCCCGGTAATCCCGGTGGACCAGAAGGACAATTAGGATTGGCTCCAAAGGCGTCTGGCTTATCTGCACAGCCTGAAAATTCAAAACTTTTTTCAAGGAGGAACGAAAACTGACAGATGCAGTCACTAGAGGAGGCGACTTGTCTTCGTCTGACAATTAGGACTCGACTTCCAGACTTGTCTCTTCGGATGAATCGTTTGTCTCGATAAGTGGCCTCAAGAATGGAGATTCCATTAGTTTCTTCGATCATTCCTTTCCAAGCAGCATTGGCATTTTCCTGCAGTTTTTTTTACCAAAAAAGATAAAGAGAAAAAACCTTAAATTCAGCCAATATTTCGACGGAATTCAACTCAAACTTATGGATATCCAATACGGTAGAAAGGAGAAAAGTCCAGGAGACAAAAGTGGCCAAAGAGGTGACAGCTAGAGCGGCCTTGATGAGACCACTGCTAGCCAGCATGACCAACAGAGACTTGAAATGGTAATCGAGAGCGGCGAGGCAAAAACGACTGGCTATTACTGTGAAAGATGGGCTTGAAAGGAGGCGAGGAGAAGAAACAGGAATTCGAAACAAAGGTATCCTGGGTACTCACCTCTTACGAGAAAGGACACCAGTTTTTGTTTTCTTTTAGGGATGCTTTACAGCCGAAAGCAAGTTTTTTCTTCTACTCATTTTTGACAAAAAGCTAGCAAGACATCTGAGGGAGAAAATTTAGTCATAAATCGTCTCTAGTCACCTCTCAAAAGGCGTCCGATCTGGAAAATCTTTTCTTCAAATCAGAACTTCAGAGAGGGGTTGAGCCAGTTGATTTCGTTTATTTGACCTTCAGGAAATGCTGAAACCCATCTAACTCAGACTTATCCTCCTATAAAACTTCTTATTCGCCCAGAGAGATTCAGCGAAGCACATTTATAGCCCCGATGCTCGTCGTTCGATCCAATGCATACGAGAGGCCTCGCCTTCTCCCGAAAAGAGTAGCCCTCGGTGGCCTTTTCTGGCATCGATTCCCATTGTTTATGTTGGGCTCATTGGGGTCCTCTGATGTTGCGACTCGCTCTCTCTTTCGCGTAATCCGAGTCTCCAAATTCTGTTTGAGGAACTTCCTCCCCATCTCATCCTGCGGGTTGTTTTTCCCTCCCGATCAATCAGTCATCTTGTCGTCAAAATCAGCGAACGAGGGAGCACTTGATCAATCACTCGGAGTGGTTATTAGTCAAGGCGTTCGGAGGCTATTAGTCGGAGGGGAGGTCCTCGCCAAAACGCATTGATACGCAGCCAAGCGCAGCAACTAGGCGCCATAAAATATATTTATTCTTTCAAGAATTCCCTAATATAATACTTCAAATAGCCTTTCAGCTCTCTCTTATATTCCTCAGGCTGATCCGTCGATGGGACGGCTAGACACCAAAATTCCAAAAGCAAAGACTTTCCGTCGAGCCATTCAAAGCGATCAAATTCCTTCAAACAGCGAAAATTTCTCCAATAAAATCTCTCATAAATCTCGGTATCAACCTGGAAAGATCTCCCGGCAATTTCACGGGAAATATGACCAAATAGAACTTTAGCTCCCTCTGGAGGACGGCATTCAAATTCAAAAGTAGAGGTTTTATTCCTGAATTTCGTTTTGCATCTGGATGGATCAAATCACCTAATCAAATCAGCGTCTTTTACCCCTTTGAGCAGGGAAATCGTATGCGAGATTGGCTTCTTACATCCAAAGCTGACGGCCACAAAATGGAGAAGAAGGAGGCAATACCGGCTAGGACAATCCATCTGTGTTTGACCAAACGCCGGCTGTCTTCTCGACCTAATGTGCGAATTTTCTGCAGCCGAAAAGGCAAAAAATTTTATGTCGGAATCAGGCCGAGACAAACTAATGGAAACGCGACTAAAAATGGGTGCATCAGACGATACACAGTCATCTTTTGTTTTCGGAGAACAACGTCTTCCAAATCATTTTTTTTCACCCTCAGACCGGCCAAATTTGCGAGGTTGAACACCCAAATCTCTATAAATTCTCGCAAAATGTCCATCAAAGACTTCCTTTGTGCAAAGAAGACTCGAATTTTTAACTGAATAATTACTAGATTTTCGTTAATTAGATGAGCTTTTTTTCCGAACAAGAGATAGGCCTCTCTTTTTTTATTCAGTTTCAAACTCCATTAGTTTCTTTCTGTAGAGACTAGATGTCCCAAATTTCTTCCTCCTCTCCGTGGTCTCTCGATTACCCACAATCCTCTTCGACCTCCAATGTCTCAAGACAGCCTCTCTACTTTCTCCCTCGACCATATCTCACTGGGGATTCTTTTGAATTCTTAGAGAGAACCAGTCAGATTGTCTCGTGGTGTAAACCTCCGCTCCTCAAACTTCTTGCCACCACTAGCTGCCATCTCTCTCTAATTTGCGTACAGCCGTGCAATTTCCACTCAACGCTCTCTCTCTATCGCTGTAAAGTGTGTGTGTGTCTCCCTCAGTCAGCCGCCATTTGTCAGAAAACACGCAACACCTTCGTGTTCCTTTTTTCGCCTTTAAAAGTCTCGCCGGCTATTTCCTTCCTTCCTCACAACACTGCTTTCCCACATTGATTGGCTCGGCCAGTAGTTCCTCCCCTCCTCTCCCAGCAGCCCAAATATGGACAAAAAGTCTCTCCAGGGCAGTCATTGTGTTGCGTTTAATTATGGCCCCAAATCGAGCGGAAAATGCGATTATTACGCCGAGCCAAAATCCAAACAGAATGGTCCCTCCTATTGACACAGGCTACCCTTTTTGCATATGTTCGCCGATTGTTCTCAAGTTTGTCTCCCACCCTGGCCGAATTTCAACCCAAACTCTTCTCACTTTTTCCCCCCACTCAAATGATCAATATTCCCGGCCTTTTTAGCCATTTTACAGCGGCCAATTTATGACCATTTCGGGCAGTTTTAGAGCCGAGATTATGACACCGCGGCTGCATATTTTCAAGCGCACTCTCTCTCTCGTTGATTTATCCCATTGACTTCCTTTTCTTGCCTTTTGAAGATTCTTTAATTCGGTGACACATTTTTCAGAAACTATTTGTCTTCAAAAAAATTAATTAAACCTCTCAATTTCTTATCACAATGTGCCATTTTCTCTAGATCTTTGAGGATTCTCAAAATGAGATTTATGTCATTCGAAAGAGCGCAAAAAACTGCGCTGAATAAGCTAAATTTCAGTTGAAGAGGGAGAGTTATAACCACATTTCACTCTGGGGTTCTCCTTAAAGTCGATTAAATGTCCAATGAAAAATCCGAATGGTTAGAGCTCTTGCGTTTTTTCTCGAGCAATTTTTTAGCCCTTGATTTCTTCTGCAACAGCTCACAAATACTGGAACTCAAGAGCAAATAACATTTTGTTGAAGATCCATTTCCTGATTGTTTTGAGAGCTCTCCTCCTCCTTTTTTTCTGTTTGTTTATCCACAAATTCCAGTAGCGTATGGTGCTCTCGGAGGAGGAATATATCGCAGAAAGTAGAGATCCAACTCCCGAGCCGACCACTGAGATTATTGAAAGAGGTGAGTCTCATTTGTTCGTTTTTTTATTCAACTCCCAGGATTAACTCCAACCCATGGAATTCTGAAAAAGAACGGAGGAATCAACGGAGAACACCATAATGGCGAGGAGAAAAAGGACGAGCCTCCCAGAACAAAAGAGCAACGGGTACCCGATATGCAGCTAGGAAGTGAGTCTCTTCTTCGAAAAAAAGCGCCTTTTCCAGGATGTCGATATGTCCGCCTCCATGATAATGTGAACTATGTGGCGGCAGCCATAATATTTCGAGGATCAGGCGATCAGACGGAGATTCTCCTCATTCAAGAGGCTAAGAAGAGCTGCTACGGCAAGTGGTACATGCCAGCTGGGAGGGTCGAAGCCGGCGAGACTCTCGAGGTACGCCTTTGGGAGCTAAGCTTCCCACAATTTTTCATGTTTTCCAATCTTGTGGAGAAGATCAACTTTTTAGAACATTGAAAATTATAAAAGTTGGAATATTTTGAGTCAAAAGCTACTTTTTAAAAGAGCGCTTTCTAGGAGTCGGTACAACGAGAAGTTCTCGAAGAGACTGGCTATTCGTGTAATGTTCTCGAGCTTCTTTCCCTTCAAGTCCAAGGCTCGGGATGGTATCGTTTCGCTTTTTATTGCGATATCACTGGCGGAGAGCTCAAAACCAAGGCCGATATTGAGTCGTTGAGTGCCCAATGGTTTCCTGTGAAGGATGTGATGGCCAAGAAGATGGAACTTCGGTAAGAAATTTCTCTCCTCTTTAAGATCTCTTATTTTCAGAGGGAAAGATTTTTTGAAACTCGTGGATGAAGCCCTGGTTTTGAGGAAGAAATTCAACGAGAAATTGCCTCGAATCATGCCGGCCAATCTGAATGTCCAAGGACTTTTCATCGAGTTTATGATTGTTCGCCACAGTCTAGACGAGTCAGAGAGTTTTTATTTCCACCTTGCTGACCCAATTCATAGGTCGAAAACGGAAGTTTTGGTCCACAAAAATATAAAAGACGAGACGATGCTGATGTCGGACGAGCAGCCCTTCCCGACCGTCGAGTTCGGCTTCGAATATTTCTTCGCAATGGTCGTCTCCAAATGCTACCGAGTTGGTTCCCCCAGCTAGCTCTATTCCCATTTTTTCAGCATCTACTGGAAGAAGGAGCCAATGTCATTTTTTCGCCTTCTCACGTCACCAAAGTCAAATGCCATCCAAAACCCATGGAATCCGTAGCCCATGGAGTCTCAGTTCGCGTCTATTGCGAGCACAAGAAAAGCGCCACAAAAGCTATCATCAGGAGTCCCAGGTAGTTCCCTCCAATCTTCTCTTTAAAAAAAGCGAAATTCAGATATCACTGGTTAGCTGTGGCGAGCGAGGAGAACAGAAACGAGCTGCACATCAATAAGGCCCAATATCGGGCGTCCCTTCACATGCTTTAAATTCGGGTTCGAGAAGCTCAGAGAAGTCATCTTTTCGAGAGAAATACTTTCCTAATTCTATCAGCTTGCCATAAAACATTTCCATTCTCTTGAATTCAAAGAAAACATAAAACCGAATTAAAATAGAGTTTATTCTATTAAAAACAATAACACTGAATAACAACAAAATACTACTCAAATCCTCTCGATTTCGCTCAACTCTTCCAGCCGACGAGCGTATTTCTTCGAGGTGCAAAGAGCTGGAAGATGGTCGGTTGATTGGCAAAATGAGCACTTCTTCGGCTGACACGAATGACGTCGTGAATCCTTCGTGTCTCCACATCTGAAGAAAGCTAATCGAAACGAGGAGGAGGAAACTAACTTGAGACAAATTGTCGTATTTTTGTAGTAGAGATATCTCTCGTCAAGATCCGTCTCGGTGGCACAATCGACATCAGCATGTCCTCCGGAACACAAAAGGCATTTCAGCTCATTCGATTCACAACAGCCTTTATATCGACATTTATGCGCTTTGAATTTCTTCGCTTCGACATTCTTCTCCTGGATTGATGGATAAATCTCCTCAATTTCCGGTTTCTGATGGATCCAATGATATTCTTCCTCCACCCAAACTGGCTCAATTTTGATCGCTTTTGGCAATGGCTGTCCATATTCTTCGACTTCAACTTCCTTCTCTGGCGCCGACAATTGTTGGAGTTCGACTTCGTTTGAATTTTCTTTCTCTGGCGGAGAAGGCGTTTTCGACAATCCTTTCTCTTTTTCTGAGCTCATTTTGGAGAAAAAGGACTAACCTTGAAAAGCCATGGAAATGGCTAATTTCTCGAGTTCTTGAAGTCGATGGTAGACTTGGAGTTTATTCGAGAGAAGATGTATCGAACAGCAATCTATCGGAGGATAGCAGCTGATCTCACAAACATAGCGAAGATGGTAGGTGGCGATGTGAGGCGAGACAAATCCCTCTCGACACTCGGGACAAAAATACAAAGAAAACTCTGAAATTTAGAGTTCCTTCCGAAGAAAAAGAAACTGACTGAGATGCTCTCTGGCGATATGTTCCCTCAATAGATCCAACGAGCGAGGTTTGCTCTTCTGAGGAGGACACTCAGGGCAATGGAGTAAAACTTCGTCCATTCTTCTGGGATTCGTCGAAATAAAAAGAAGAACAGCTCAGCAACTCAACATTAACAATTGATTAAATCTCTTGGGATTAAGATGGGATAAATTTTTGACCAGATTTGACAAGTCAAGACCGCGGAGTTCTCGTCACTGAAATGAAAAGTTTTGAGGAAAATTGAGGGTTTAGGATTGAGTGAGATAGTTGATATCCAAAATCACAGAGATTAGAGAGCAAAAATTAGCAAATTAGTTTAACTAAATATCAAGTTGCATAAAAATAAACGGAACTATTTACCTTTAGGAGCCCCAGTAGCCATGGTTCAACTTTTGTGTTGTCAGGAGGGCCGCGGGTTCAATCCCCCTCCCTGACTTACATTTTTGCTTTATTAATTCAAGTCTTTTTTAAAATATTTTTTGACGTTTTGACTCAATTGTATTGCATTATAAGCACATATGCATTGACATCTCCTCATTATCCAAACTCATTTTTTGTGCAATCCTATTGATAAAAAGATGTTTGCCCGTTAAAAAGTTGATTCTCTTTAAATAAAAATCTAATTTCTCGACTCAGACCAGCTTAACAGCTCGATAAGCCAGAGAATTCCAATGCTACAGAGCAGTTGGAACAGTAACAGACTAATTCGTATACTTTGTGTGGCTGAATTGAGTCAAAAAATATTTTTAAAAAGACTTGAATTAATAAAGCAAAAATGTAAGTCAGAGAGGGGGATTGAACCCGCGACCCTCCTGACAACACAAAAATTGAACCATGGCTACTGGGGCCCCAAAGGTTTACTAGTTCCTGGAAATCTTCTTCCATGACTTGACAGCCTTTTAACTTTTCTAAATTCTCTACTGGATTTGATGGGGTGCATGCTGAAAAAGGGCGATTGTTTCATTCTCAATTATGGGAGCTTGGTTGCTGGAGGCTCGATTTGACTTATAAGTCATTTAAATGGAGATCTCCTTGCAATAGGAAAATGCGCCGACTAAAATAACTTAAATATGCTGCCGGTGACTTTTGTCTTTGTCAGGCACTCCAGCTTGTCCAACTTGAGCTTTCCCAGAGATCAATTGCCTCGGATTTCGGTGATGAAAAGGCCACTGACAATAGCCGTTGCTCTCTGGACAATGTGGCCGGCAATGCGGCTCTTGGCAACTTGAGGCAGACGGCGGTCCATTTCTTGTAGAATACGAAAGTGGCTGGAACTGTCTCGAGCACCCGATGTGACTTCAAATTTGCCTCTCTTTCGAAGGAATTCAGCAAGAAGGAGCTGAGGCTCAAAAGTAAGTTTTCTTTTTCCTAATTACGATGATTTCAGAGTGCTCTTTCAACGGTGTGATCAACGATTTGATGACTTTGAGAGGATGTGAGGTCATCGAAGGAGATTTGAAGTTCTCCGAGGATACAGAGAATCAATTCAGGTCTCCGCTCAATCCGTTGTGCCATGTCAAAGGCAATGTGTTCCTGGATGAACTAAACGAGTTCGAGGCCTTCTTCTTGAAGGGAACGGCAGTCGGCGGAACTGTCCACAGCTCGCTGTGCGGCTTCAATTACGAGGTGCTGTCGAAGAAGTTCAATAAGACTACGACTACGACGAAGTGCGTGAATGAAGAGTACGTCAAGACGAAGAAGAAAAGATCCCGACGAAAGTCAACCAACTAGCTAGTCAAGGCGTTCCATGGCAGCCTCATCGCCATCGTCCTTTTGGGAATTCTCTGGATGCTCTACACTGGCTGGATAGTCGCCTCCGCCTGTTACGATAGGCACCACCAGGAGGAAGACAACAACTTCAGGAGGCCAAAGAAGCAAAACCAGAATCAAAGTAAATAATTGTTTATTTTCGAATAAACCAATTGATATTACCTTTGTTTTTCTTTATTCTTCTTGGCTTCTTTTTTCAGATTTTCAGGATCCACCCGATTCTCTACGTCAAAGGTGACAAAATAGGAAATCTCATTGGAATGGCTTGCTATAAGAGAGTAAAGATTGCTGGGGTCTCACGTTGCGACATCCTGTAATTACAGCACCTACCGGCTCGAATAAAAGATTCAGGTCGGATGGCTCCTTTTGCGTGTAAAGTGAACTCCCGATGCTGCGTGTTTGGCTCGGTAAACACAATCTCCTTTGAGGAGTGACCTGTGTGGCTCGCGTGACCTTTTTACAATCTCAGTCACTTTCATTTGCATCTCTTCTTTCGAGTTCGGCAGCCCATTTTTAAATTTAATTTGATAGTTTGGTTTAATAGGAATTTATTGGATGAAGATATTTCAGATTCTCCCAGTTTTTTTAATGATTTTTAACGCAAATATACGTCTTCAATGGTACCAAGACGGTCAAAAATCACCCGCCTAGCTCTGCTTCTTTGCCTCCAGATGGCTCTCCGTCGGTACTTGACTATACCACTAGACTGTTTGCGGTCGCTCCCGTTTATCCCCGAGGATGAGTAATTGTCGGTTGGGTTGTTTGACCGGCCATCTTTCTTTTCGGCTCCTTTCTATAGCCACTCCTTTTCGGCGTCCATCTTGTTGAACTTTTGAGATTCTTCTAGAACAAATTCTCATAGGAAAGAAGAACTTCCTCTTATATATTTTTTATCTACCCTTATTTTATCAGAATATCTTATCTATCCTTTCGGTCAAGGCGCATCAGTGGTTAGAAAGTGACCACCCCCCACCGCCAAAAGGACAATTAGACCCCGACCCCAGCCGGATACCTCTACCTGTCAGCCGCTAAGAGTCTCCGATTGTATCGCTCCAATCCTATTGATCTGCCCCTCTCGCTATCAAACTCGGTCAACCCGCCTTCTCTCCCTAATCCTTCCAAAATCATAATGAGGGCTCTCAAATTGCGCAACACCATGTGTGGGAACAACATCTGCCCCCCTCCTCTCTCTCTCTCACTCTTTCTATTCGTCCTCCTGTCAGAATTGTTCCCATCAGAAAGGTTAAAATGAATCAGAGGAGAGTGAATCACCAGGCCGTCGAAATTAAAAAGACCGGACCTGGGGAGGAGACGCCCATCGTTTTATAAAGACGTCTTTTGACCGTTGGAATAAGGATTTTAGTCTTCTTTAAAGGACTTTTTAAACCCTCTGTGAATCATTTTTGTTTATCTGGAGGGGAACTCAGACAAAAAAGTCACGAGTTCTCTCTCTTTCTCTACTTTTCTCATTTGATCTCAAGCAGAGAGCATGAGAAAACACTTCATTAGTCCTATTTTGCTCGGAAAAATGTGCAGATTTTCTTGGAAATCCCTTCTTTGCGATTTCCATTAATTTCTTCCATTTAAACTTACCATTTTATGGATCAGACTGCTAACTTTTTCTTCTTGTTTTCTCAAAACAATTTAATTTTCTAATTGCCCTCAAAAAGTCGAGGAATTTCCTCCGGAAATTCTCTACAAAAACCTGATTTCCCTTCAACCTCGCACACCATAAAATACCTATCTATTTTTAGTCGGAAAAACATCGCTCCTTCATTTTTTATGGTAAACGATATGGTTTTATCGTTGTTCTTCTCTCCCTTTTGGATGAAATAAAGCCCAACTTTTTTCATTTTCCATTTTTCACCAGCTTATCAAATGATCCTTTTTTTGCTCATCTCCTCGACCAGATGTCTTCTTTGTTCTAAAAGCTCATATAGTCTAGACTTCTCAACGAATTTGGAGAGAGAAATAGCCAATTCGTTCGAGCCAGAAGTTCTTTTTTCTTGCTGAGTATTGCACCTCTCTTTGAATTTATCTCTCCATCATTATGGGTGATTTATTATTAATCACCCAGCCAGGTGAAGGGGCTGTGTAAAAAAAAGGCTTTTCCCAATCAGTCCTCTTGAATTCTTTCACAATTCCATGTTTTGTCTCGACTCATTTGTACCACTCGGCTGAGTCATCCAAGTGACCTTTCCGATTGTTTATTTTAAAGAGAGAGACCAGCTGACTTTCCGGAGAGATTCGTTGGTTTCAATCGATTTTCGTGACCGTGAAAACACCCGCTGGGTCACTTGGTCACTAATCGTTGCCTTGTCGCTTCGATTTTTCCCCAAATATTCTCAATAGATTCTTGACCTTGTGCTGAGAGAACTGGGAAGGAAAGAAACCTCATTTTTCTCCCTCCAAATCAGTAGAAACCAGCTCCTCTGCCTGGTCAGCTTCCAGGCGTGTTTGCCCAGTGAAACTATATTATTTGTTCAGGCTATTTTAAACATTACTAAGCCGGACAAACAGTAACATTTTGCCACAGCGGGTCATCTTCGCTACTTTTTCGGCTCAAAGTCTGCAGTTTTTTGCTATTTTTGAGGGGACGAGGTGCCGTTTTGTCAAAATATTTGTGGAGGCTTTTTTTCACTTCAAAATATTTCCCAGATTCGAGACATTTTTCAAGCAAAATCTTTACTCAAAACTGCAGAACTTTTTGCACCCTTCGAGCAGCTGCATCTCCTAGGAAATCCTAAAAATATTCTCAGATTGAGCTCAAAATTCCGCGATTTTCATGAATTTTTAAACTGAACGCTCCTCTTTTGAATTATTGAAAATCTCTCTCTCTCTCTCTCTCTCCCATTCTCTTTCTGGTAAATCGGACATTTTAGTGATAATTTTGAAACAATATTTGACCGCGAAACGAGAAAGCAAAATACATTTTTTAATGATTAATCACCTCTTTTCCTCCCTCCATCCAGCCATTTGAGTCAGATATGTTTGTCGCTTAAAACCAAAAACAATCCAACTACTTTTTGTTGAAAATAGCCCCCCTACCGTTTCTTTTTTAAGAGATCTGTGGCCTCGGAAATCACTCATTGTGACTAATCAGCCGAGTCTTTTTCCTTCGACGGTGACCTTGAGAAACTAATTGAAGGAACAGCTGAGGAGAGTTTATCGATTTTTGAGTCAACAGTGGGTCAAAATTGATTAGATTTGACCGTTTAGAGTGGAGTTTATGGAGAGAAAGAGGGATAAACAGATGACTTAGAGCCTTTTATGACATCTTGCCTGCATGTGTTCCGGCACGTGCTCAAGTGTTTATTTTCTCGAGCCCGTTCAGACTTTTACGATCTCTCAATGACACTGACCTCGTTCTTTCTCTCAGCTTGCCTTGAATATTTCAAATTTTTCAACAAAAATATTGGGAAGATTTCTATCTTAATGAACCTCTTTTTTTCTCATTAAAACTCACAACCAAAATTATCTCCAGGTAGATGAAACCATCGACGTTGTTGGCCAGCCTTCTGCTGGTCGCAGCGGTCGTCTGGGCCAAGCCCAAAGACCTCAGTTCTCCAAAATCGAAAACTCCCATCGGAGACAATGTCTGTACAGTCCAGGAAGTGTAAGTCCTTCTCGTCTCTTCCCACCTCTGTTCAGAGTAGATGAATACGACATAGTCAAAGAGGTCACCAAAGTGACTTTCACCAAGAAGGAATCTTGCCTCGATCCTTCTCAGTGGTTTCAGTGCGAGAAAACTATGTAAGATTCTATTTTTTGGAAAGAAAAGAGTCAAATTTAGGACAGCCGATAAGCCAAACTATACGAAGAAGCTCGTCAAACGAGTCAAAGACATCAGGAAATGCTGCGAGGGCTACTATCAAAACACCGAAAATCACTGTCTTCGTGAGTTTTTACAATTAAATTAGGAAGTTTCAAACTAAAGAAATATCTGCCTTATTTCTTCCCCTCAAGACCCAACTTGTCATGCTTTTTTTTAAACTTTTCAACTTGGATTCCTAATTTTTGATCTTTTAACAAGTTTTCGCTCTTGATCTCCTCTACAACTTTACTGAGCATCAAAGGTCGAAATTATCTCAAAATATGGAATAAATGCGGGGGTTTTTGACCGAAAAATGAGACTTCATTCCCTCTTCTTCCTTCCAAAAATATAACAAGAAGATCTTTTCTAATTTCAGCCGACTGCAATCCTCCTTGTAAAAAGGGTCGCTGTGTTCAGCCAAATGTCTGCGAATGTGACTCCGGCTATAGTGGAAAAAGCTGTGCATCAAGTAAGTCTCTCTCTCTTTTCATCCTCTATGAATTTTAGCCTGTTCTCCCGGCCTTTGGGGTCCATCTTGCCAGCGAAAATGTGACTGTAAAAACGAGGCGAATTGCGACGCCGAAAGTGGAAAATGCCAATGTCCTTCAGGTAAAAACGATTTACTTTTTTGTTGACTTCTCAGGCTTCATGGGTGAGCGCTGTGAACAAATCTGTCCCAAGGACAAGTGGGGTCCAAATTGTACAGAAAAATGTCTTTGTCAGAACGGCGGAACGTGAGTCATCTCTCTCTTTCCATTTTAAAATCAGCTTCAGATGCGACAAAGAAGGAAAATGCTCGTGTCCGGACGGCTTCTCTGGCCAATTCTGCCTCAGAAAATGCGACGAGGGCAAGTTTGGAAGCGACTGTAAATTCGAATGCAACTGCAAGAACGGAGCCACTTGTGATGCAGAAAATGGCCGCTGCATCTGCTCTCCTGGCTATACGGTAGATCCTCCTCCAAAAAATATTCGAGCTTTTAGGGACCAACTTGTGAAGATAGCTGTGAGGAAGGCCGTTGGGGTTCTGATTGCTCCAAAAAGTGCGATTGTCTAAATAACAACAAGTGCGATCCAACCAGCGGAGTCTGTCTCTGTCTTGGATGGACTGGCGAGAAGTGTGAAACCTCTTGTCCTCGAGGAATGTTTGGTCCGATGTGTTCGAGAAAATGCTCGCTCTGTGGCGGACTCGAATGGCAAAACTCCAATGCTGCCTGTAATGCCACGACTGGAGATTGCATCTGCGAAACCGGCTATACGGGCAAGGAATGCAAAGATCGAAGTAACTTTTAAGCCCATTGAAATATTCAATCGACTCAGAATGTCCTCCTGATATGTTCGGCAGCGATTGTACCCGCCAATGCTCTTGCGTCATGGAAAACACCGAGCAATGCGCTCCCGATACTGGGTTCTGCCGTTGCAAACCTGGATTTACTGGAGATTCCTGCGAAAGAGCTTGTTCTAAACTCGAATACGGTAGGAATTTCTTTTTCAAATTATTCTTGTATAGGACCTGGATGTTCGAAGAAGTGTGCTTGTCCATTCGACAAATCGACAGAATGCCATCCAGAGACGGGAAGCTGTCAATGTCTCCCAGGGCTTTTCGGCAAAAAATGCGAAGAAATCTGTCCATCTGGCAAATTCGGTCTGGATTGCGCCTTCTCCTGTAATTGCAAGAATGGAGAATGTAATTCCAAGGATGGAACGTGCACTTGCGAGAAGGGATTCCATGGAGCAATTTGTTCGATCTCTTGTCCGAGTGGGACATTCGGGTCGTCGTGTGCTCCATGTCAATGTAAAAACGGAGGAGGATGTGATCCAATCGAAGGCAAATGCCATTGTCTCTCTGGATTCACTGGACCAAAGTGTGAAACGCCTTGTCCGGAAGGAACCTACGGCCCTGGCTGCCAGCTGATTTGCTCCTGTAAGAATGGAGCTAAGTGCAATCGATTGAATGGAGAATGCAGCTGCGAGAAGGGCTTTAATGGACCGGATTGTTCGACTCAATGTGAGCCGGGGACTTATGGCGATTCGTGCGAGAAGAACTGCGATTGCAATGGCAGCTCCTGTCAGCAAAAGACTGGTCAATGCCTCTGTCCTTTGGGAAAAATCGGCGACAAATGCGAAAAAGATTGTCCTTTGGGAACTTTTGGTCGAAATTGTCGAGAATCCTGCGGAAATTGCACCGTTTCTGGCCAGCCAACAGCCTGCGATCCTTCCATTGGCTATTGTCTTGTCTGTCCTCCTGGAAAGACGGGCAAATTCTGCGAGGAGATCTGTCCTCCCGGCAAGTTTGGTCCATCCTGCGAGAAGAAATGCTCCTGTTCTGACGGCCACAAATGCGATCCAATCAACGGAAAATGTTCCTGTGAGCACGGCTTCATCGGCGACAACTGCGAGACCAGTTAGTTTTAAAAAATACTAATTTTTCAATAATTATTGCGCATTTTATCATTTTCAATGTTCTACAAATTTGTAGAGGAGATTAAGAGCTCCAACATTGTAGAACATTGAAAGTTATGAAAACAAGTGGAAAGTTCCAAAAAAATTATGAGAAGTTTTAAAAGTAATTATTCTCAGAATGTCCAGCTGGCAAATGGGGGGTTGGCTGCACCAACGACTGTCCCTCCTGTCGAAATGGCGGTGAATGCAGTCCCATCGATGGAACATGTCGCTGCCCACCTGGTTATGAGGGAAGAACTTGCGATCGAGTCTGCGTCCCCGGCACCTGGGGACTCAGTTGTTCCAAGAATTGCTCCTGCACTTCTCCCTACAAGCAATGCGATCCCTTCACTGGAGAATGCTCGTGTCCAGCTGGATGGCAAGGAGACCAATGCAATAAGGAATGCGAAGACGGGTAAAAGTCTAATCAGAAGCCCAATTCTTTTTGTAGATACTATGGCCCGGATTGCATCCAAAAGTGCAAATGTAAAGGAACAACAACAGCAACTTGTCATCGCACTACCGGGGCTTGTCAGTGTCATCCCGGCTTCCAAGGAGATGTCTGTCATGCCTGTGGGTTATCTCTCTTTTCCAAAAAAAAACAGAAAAATTCAGTATGTCCTGAAGGAAGTTTTGGTCTTCGTTGTTCCAAACAATGTGGTGAATGCGGCGAGGGCTATCAATGCGATCCGGCGATTGGCTGTTGTCATGTCGATCAACTAACTTGTGGAGATGCCCGTACGTTTTGGCAAAATAGCAAAAGTAAAAGAAGAATTTAGTGAGGAAATTCGAGGAGTTAGAAGGAGGACCAAAGAAGAATGGATTTCTCATTCTCGTCCTCATCCTGGCGGCCATCGCTTGCATCGGTTTGGTTCTGATGGTTCTCTTCTATCGTCGTCAATATCACAAAGAAAAAGATCCTACCTTCGCTACTGTTGTGTACGGATTGCTGTAGATCGGTAGAATTATGAGATTTAGATATCATCCGAAAGAGGATGAAGCCAATGAAATCGAAAATCCGATGTATCAATCGCCGATTCGTCCGTCGATGGTTGAGCCGAATGGACTTCGCCTCTTGACAGAAGAAGAGGAAGAACTTGAGAATAAGAAAATTCGCGGCAGAACTCAGATGGATCGAGCTCAAAGTGAATTCCCCTCCTTTTGAAATGAAACAAAGACAAAAAGGTTCAGACGACTACGCGACTCTGGACGACATGCCGGGAACTTCTGGAACCTCGTCGAATAGAGGTCCGGCCCAGCCGCTTTTAGAGGCGGAGGCCTTCCACGACGAGCCGTCAAGTTGAGCCGGAACCGATTGTGCATGTGTCTCTATCTCTTGTGTCTTTTCCTTTGGTGACTTATTTTGGGAATTGCACGCTCTCCCCTGTGGGTCTTTCTTTGGTGTCGATTCTCAGTCAGAAGCTGTCTGTCCGTGGCTGTCTCTGCATGTATTTGTTCTAATCTGTTGCATGCTGTTGTCTTTTTTTAAACTACCGTTTTCTTCCAAATCAAAGATTTCAAGGCTCTGTTATGAGTATATTAATACTGTAAAATCCGCTAAAATATTGAAGGAAAACGGTAGTTTCCACAGCCTTAGGTTCTCCTGAATAGGGTGTGACAAGTTTTATGGCTTTTATGACGTCACTTCATGCAATATCTTTATGATTTTTGAGTCATTTTCCACTAAGAAAAGCTATCGATGAGGTGACTGTCGGCTTGCCGTCGTTTTAATACAATCGCTTGCTAGCTAACATAGCACGTCGAGCTTGATTCACGAAGGATTTTTTGTTTAACAAGACGGCTCGACAGATGGCAAGTTGATTGGCGGTCAATTTTTTTAGTCCTTTTGGGGTCCCTCACGCACAAAATAGCCTAGTTTTGTTTAAAATTACAATCTTTCGCGGAAAAATCCTCGGCTATTTTGTGGCGTTGATATTGTTCTGACCTTTAAAAGTGGAGAATTTCCTTTGAGAGAAGAATCGTTTCAGATAGCGGGTATGAGATGCCGAGTTACCGTAATTCGCTGACTGATCGCTCAAAGGCTGAGAATGAGGCCAACATGTTCAAAGGCGGCAATTTCTACACCTAATTAGTGCATAATCAATTCCAAAACTCAGAAAATCTCCTTTCACAATACGGTTATTTTTCCTCCGTTGATTGTTGCCTTCATTTCCCTCTCAATTCAGGTGCAACACAGCTTTTCCTTGCATTTTTGTGTATAATAGAGACGAGTCAAATAAATTTACGGATTCCTTTGTTTATCTCTGACCAGACAAGTTGCTGGCAACTCGAGGAATCAACCATAATATTTTCAGACATTTCTGGCTATTTTTCGAGACATTCTACTGCTATTTTTGATTGTCTTCGTTGATTTACAAATACAACTTGATTTTCTTCACGTTTTTTGGTCAAAAATATCTAGCGAATTTTGACTTTTTCTAATTTCTAGCTACCGTATTTCTTCTAATCGAAGCTTCCTTCATATTGGATTTTGCGATAAATTTTGCTCATTTTTATCATTTTTAATGTTCTGCAAAATTATAGAGGAGACTAAGATCTCCAACTTTGTAGAACATTGAAAATTATGAAAACAAGTGAAAATTTCAAAAAAAATAGGTTATTTACTCATAAGCTTCAAAATGGTGTTAATGCTTCTTACTTTAGTGATATTGCCGTGCGTTGGCCTAGCGATGCATCATAGCGCAGTGCGCAGATGGTTAGTCTCTCATGCGGGAGGTCGCGAGTTCGATCCTCGCCAAATGATGTCTTGTTATCCCTGTCTGAGAACTGTGACGACAACGTGTAACCCTGATGGCTTTTTTACTTGCGGAGCATATTTCCGCCTGATCAGCCACTTGCCCTTACTACGGGAAGAATGATTCCGCCCACTTTTACACTCGCCTTCTTCACTCTCATATCTTTTGTTCAATGCTGACTCGTTCTCGTCTACTTGTGGCTGCTTGTTTACGTGGGTTTTTCCCAGTTTATTATAGTTCTTTTTTCAGTTTTCTGTTGGATCTCCGTCGCCACCGCGTTTCCCTTCTTCCGATCGGTCGAATCCGCCGTCGAACATCTGCCCCATTCGAGGCTGCCTTCTGTCTTCCGATTTGGCTGATATTATTAAATCTCTAATCGACGATTATTTTTTACTTTTTCTCTCGAAAGTGGAGGAAATTCTGATCACAAAATGCTTTTATTTTCTGCAGAGAGAGATTGAAAAATAGACTCAAAATATCCGAGTTTGGGCTTGGAATTTCCATTAGCTGATCAAGATTGACCTTAGATCTCCCTAATGGAAATGACTCGTAATTGGTTAGGAATCCTTCCAGCCCAAAACGAGTTGATTCAAGTGGTTTACAGGGCAGATGTTTGAACCGAGTTTCTCAAAACAAAGACGATCCTTCCAACGGAGGCAACGGAAGTCTTTATCTTTCCATTTCCTCTAAGCCACCTGCTTCTATTTTTCAACCCCCTTGCTTGGGAGTGTCTATTAGAAGAAATAGGGTTTTCTCTCTTTAATGTTGACGAGAATATCCACAGACTGGGATTCACAACAAGGCGAGTTGAAGAGTCCTTAGATCTTTACCAAGGCATTTGAAGTTTGAGAAAAGAGCCTATCTTCCTCTTTAGGGGCTTGGAATTGATCAAGTTTGACTTTATTATTAAATCTCTAATGGAAAATAATTTTTGAGATTTTGAGAGGAGACACAGATCACTCGTAGTTGGCTAGGAATGTTTTCAGATTGACTGACGATTGACTTTTCTTTTTTTAGATTCCTAGTCGCATTTTCTTCTCAGCTCTTGTCCGCGAGACGAGGAGAGTTACAGCCACAGAGACTGAGATTATGGTGACTATTATCAGAGGCACCAGGGGAATTATCTAAATTTTCTTTTCTCTTTCTCTCCAATGTGGCTTCGAACCATTCGAGGGACACAGACGGGTGGTCCGCCGAGTTGTCCTCTTTCCTCGGAGTCCAAAATGAGCAACTCTTTGGTGGCGACGTCAATCTCAACGTCTTGATGTCCAGCAACGGCCCTCTTTGTTCTGTTGCTGCTCCGCTCTGACCCACATTTGGGCGGCTGAAAGTTAGATCCGATTGAACGGGGGGAGAAAAGGTCACAAGTTTTTTGATTTGACTCCATCAGAGCGGCCAATAATCTGGCGCCCTTGGCTGCGTTCTAACCTTGTCTTTACAACTTCGACCTAATTTTAAAAAAAAAAAGACCTACCGTAACATCTTGACACATTCCCATCTGCTTCTGGCAAAGTCGAATCTGACAAGTGAAGTAGAGCTGATTCGAATCGGCATATTTAAAGACCTGACTCGTCGCGTGAGCCCTCATCAGACTCGAATCATAGCTCAACTCGCTTATCAAAAATTGATCCGTCGTACATCTGCAAATCACTTATTTCAAAAGACTAGTAGAATCAAGAAGAGAATTCAAATCGAAGAGAAAGATCTCAAACATTCACACTGCCAGCCAGTCGAAAGACTCAATCGGACTGGTTAACCCCTTTGTCGGTTTTTCCCTGATGGCCTATGGGCTAGGTCTTGGCAAAATAAGAAAAAAAACTTCAGGCTTCCAGGTGCTGAATTCATTTTTGAGAACCTTGAAAGCATTCTGACGGAGAAAGCAGCAGTTTGCTTCAGGCTCTCTTCTTTGGGAAAACCTCGAGTCTTCTTTTGATCCCCAAGAGAAGTATGTTATATTCACTTTCGCCTGACCTCCTCTGTACACAAAGGCGTTAATAGTGTGAGTTGCGTTCGGGAGATTTGCTAGTACACAAGGTCAGCTCTCTCATTTTCACGCGAAGTTGGCCAGCCGATCGGACTCTCAATAGCCTGATTACCGTATTACCCCAGTCTTATGTGCCCTTGGCGGCTGTCAGATAATGGATGGACTTCCTCGTGGAAAAAAAAAGACTTTTGACCCTCTTCTTACCCGTCAAAATCTACAACAGCATGATCCTCGCCGTCTCCGTCCGTCACGAAGCACTTTTTGACCAACATTCCCATTTCAGCTGGAGAGCATTCCCATACGTGATAGACCTGGAATTTGTTGCTTCCTCTCAAAGCACAACTCACAGTCTCTCCAACATTCGCGAAGCTCAGGGTTGGACCATTGGGAGAATCTCGTCTGACAGAATATTCGCACTTCGGCATAGACATTGAGTCGGATAATTCGGTCGTCGGGATCATACTGACTTCCAATCCCCTCGTCACAATCTCATCCGGCTCCATATAAAAGCATTTCACGTGAAAGGCTCGATCATTCTTCGTTATGAAGCCAGCCGGATGGAAGGAGACAATCACCGTCACCATGAAGTTGATTCCACGAGGATTTGCCTACACTTTGGTGAATTGGAGTGAGGGAGACATTTACCGATCGAAGACGCTGCATTCCACATTTTCCAAGAGGGAGAGAATAAGAATTCGTGCCGTTATTGGCGTAGGATTGACGACAAGATTTGTCCTTTGCTCGACCCTGGAAATGGATTGGATTCGGATTCGAAAGGAGGAGGGAAAGGCTCATTCTATCTCCCTAGAGAGTGGAGGAGGAGCTCTTACTTTGACGAAGATGTTGCCCTGGAAAGGCTTGGAAGTGACGATATCAAGGGAGAGATCATTGTCCTGACAAAGGACCTTTGGAGTTCCTGAAAATCTTTCTCTCGATAAAAACTAAAAATTAGCCAAAGAATTTGTGCCAGTTTGTCAGTTTTGAGTTGCCATTGACATTGAAATCCGGCGGCACTTGAAGACCCAAACACTTACCGATGATCTCATTCTCAATGAAGCCTTGGACTAAAAGAAGAACGGAGGGGAGGAGCAGCAATAGCTGGTGGCTGAGAGCCATCTCTCTCTCTCTCTAGAATGCGAAAGGCGAAGGCGGGACTCTTGGACTCCTCCTCCCGGGGGCGCCAGCCGACTGTCTCAAGGGCAATTTTTCCTCTCTCTCCGTAACCGTAATTATGAATTGGGATCGTAATTCGTTCAGCCTGTGTGAGGCCCAATAGACGATATGAAAAGCGACAGCAAGGTTTTTGAGTCTCCGGCCTCCGATGAGGACAGTCAGTCGTGCCAATCTATCGAGCCTATTTTTCTCTCACAAAAAAGGGCCATTCAAATGTCAAATCTAATGAAATTACCACAATCTTTACTTCTTTAAAAAAAGAGTTATAACTCTCTGCTAAATCCTAAAGAAAATAATAGACCACGAGGGAATTTCTACAGGAGCCTTCTTACAATTCCTTCTTCATCTGTAAAGCCGATGGTTCAGTCGATGCCTCCCAGAGCTTCAAGAGACTTCACTGAGAGCCGATGGTTCTACTTTTTAGACGAGAAATCAAATGTTAAAATAAGGAGCTCTCTTTCTCTTCAAAAGACGCCAGATGAAAGGATGAACGGACTGAAGACTCCAAAACCCATCTTGAGCTACATAAAGTTATAGAGGAGCTACAATTTGCTGAGTTGATTTCCTTAAATAATGGGAAACTTACGGGGGCCTTCAGACGCTTGAGATTTAGGAAAAGGGATCTGGATTTCCCAGGAGATACAATATGACAATTGTTTGAAAGAAGGGCAATCAGTTTTTGAGAAGTTTGACCTCTGTCTTCCCCTTTGTGCCATGTTGTCGGCTGTTTTTCATTTGTCCTGTTCCGACCTTCATGCTAGCCGCGTTCCCTGGCTAATCTTCTAATGACAGTCTCTCTCCTGCAGAATCAAAGTTCATTCCAGCTTTTCAATGTGGGCCGTGTTTGTGTCTGTTCCTCACGTCCGTTCTACTTCCCCTCTCGCTTTCTCTTCAACCAGGAAGGGTCACTCCAGAATAAACACACGTCCTCACGTCCTCAGGTCAGCGAGGGGATCACAAAATTTTTGGCGAGTTGTGTGCTAATGATCGCGGGTCAAGTTCATCGGATGAATAGACGCCGCTGCCCTACGCTTTGAGGCAATTAGCTAGGTTCTGGGTCAGTACGGGCTAAACTAAATGCCGTGGGTAACAGGTACGAGCGAGATTCCCGACTTCCTAGGGGTATTTCTATAGATCTTAGACTTTAAAGAGGTAAGATGAAAAAAAAACAGAGATCCTGGGTTCCACAAGATACTCAAAGCCAGTAAAATTTCTTTGTTTAAACTAAATGAATACTATAACAAAATTATAGGAAAGAAATCATGAGCTTCTTTTGACTCTTTGACTCTAAGACGAGCCTCGCTGGAAATAAGGTAGGACTTCACAAAGCTACACACAAATCCAGCGTCGGAATAGGCAAAAAAAGTCTTGTTTGTCTGATTTCATGCCAAAATACTGTCAGATTCCCACACTTATAGAGCTCAAATCTTGGTTTTATTCCTTAGAAGATTTTTAAAGAACAGAATCATTCTCCTCCCATCTACTAGTTTCTTTGATTTTAGTTCTTCTCCCTCTCCTTTTCTGGTAATAAGATAAATCGATTAGCGTCTTTATCTGTAGGTTACTGTAGCCATTGGAGGGAAAAATCTTGAGAAGGTACATAAATATTTATCAAAAAGGTTGAGGTTGAAGACGAAGTTTCTTGTGTGCATAAAAAATGACATTTGAAAAAGAAGCTAAGGCGAGTTTTACAAGCATTTTTGGGGGGAGGCTAAAAACACGTTGGAGGCAATGCTGAAACACGGGCAAACCGGATGGAGAGTTTCTACGAAAATCCAAAATATACAACCGTTGGGAATCTTAGGAGAACTATGCCGTAAAAAAATATATCGAAAAGTGAATTGGGTGGGTGGGGGAAGGAATCAGTGCTTAGGGAACATTGGAAAAGTGCCTGTCTGTTGAAGGGCTGAAATTACCGTTATTTTTTCTCATTTCAATAGATAAAAAAAGAGAAATTCCTCTAAAATCACCTTGAATTGTTGCTAAATCGTGAGGCGTCATTCCAACGAAACCTCCCCTTCCTCCAGCCTGCATCATGGCCTGCATTTGAAGCATATGCATAACCAGGGATTGCTGCTGTTGCTGATGTTGCTGCTGTTGTTGCTGCTGCTGCTGTTGGGCTGAATGGCTGGGACCTGGGACTGAAATGAGAAAGATTTAAGTAAGAAAATGAAAGAAACCTGAGAGCATTGGATGGAATCCAGAACGAGCTGGAGATGGCTTGGGCTCTGGCTGTTTGTCACGACTTGGTGTGGAGACAGCACTACTCGTAGGAACAGGGAAAGGCGAACTGAAGGTAACTGCTGGGGCAAGGAGGCCATTCGAAGCTGAAACCAATCAAAAGTTACCGTAGCTGCTTTACCTCTGGGAGAAGCGGGGATGGAAGGAGTCGTCTGATTGATCGCCTGGATGGTGGAGAGCTTTGAGGTCGAAGGAGTTGAGATGACTCCGTTTGTCTCGATGCTTCGAGGTTCTTCCTGGAAAAAAATCCATTTGAAACAACTTTCCAACGATTAAAACCTTTAAGAGAACTGGAGCGACATCATCGTCGTTGGAATGAAAACTTTCCTCCTTTTTCTATAAAATATAAATTTTAAAACGTTCTAAAAAAGGACAAACTTCTTCCACATTGAGACCATCAGTATCCGTCTGAACTGAGACCAAAGTCTTATTTATCCCGTCGGTTTGAGTTTGAGTGCTATTGTGCTCGAAGATCACAGATTTCTTCTTGTGAACCGTAGAAATATGGTACTCGCTCTCCTGACTACTCGCATAGGCGTGTTCACAACCATCAACAGGACACGGATGGAGATGGGGAGAACTAAATGGATAGTCATTTTCAGGCATTGATCAATTTGGAAGACACGGCAGCACAATTGTACTAATTTGTTCTGACTTTCAAGAGACTTTTGAGGTCTAAAATCAGGATTTCCAATAACAAGAGTGATATAATTCGAAAGAACTTGAAAAAGTTTACAAGATAGTATAATTTTCAGCCATAGGTGAGTTGATTTCAAACCCCTTTCGCTGCATTCTAAGCGACTATGAATATGGGTAATTTTATATCTCCTCGAATCCTCAGTCCCTAAAGTCTTTTTTTGAAGCGGAAGATCCATCAAGTTGTGTCATTTTTACGACTCGTTTTCTACTCCAAAAGCTAATCTAACGTGACAGCTCGATAAATTTGTGGGCAAAGATCGGGGTTTCTCTCGTCAAAGACAAAAGAATCCAAGATGTACCTGGTGACCTCGACGAGCTTAATAGAGCCAGTACTACTGTTGCTATCTCGTGTATCCATACCCGTCACGTCGAGGTCTTCGTCTTCTTCTAAATATTTCTTTTTCTCTGTGATTTCTCCAACAAACCGTCGGCTTTTTTCTTTTTGATTTCAGAGCCACGAACCCGTTTCTTAGGAGTGCTGACGCTTGCTTTCTCGCTCTCACTCGTACTATTATTACTCAACGCCATTCTGAAATCAATTGCTATTTGATCAACAAAAAGGGAGTACCGTTTCTTGGCAAAATTGGCAAATCCTGGTGGATCTCCGTCTGTTAAAATACCCGAAAGTTCTCGATCCTTCCATTTGGCGGAGAAATAAAGAGTTTCTGTGCCTTCGATGCGACAGACTACAGTCAATTGGAGGGGGAATGACGAGCCGGCTTCCAATTCAAAGACAGATTCTTCAACATCTGCTTGGGTGGCTTCTGAGTGAACGCAAGTCCCTTTCTCTACCGTCTCTGACTTCTGAACCTATTCGAATAAAAAGAAGAGAAAATGAGCCAACCAGCTTGGTCTTTTTGATGGGAGAGATGTCGACTTCTGAGGGTGTGATACTCGCCTCCCCGTTGACTCGTTTCCTATCGTTTTGAGTTCTAAAGGGTCTTTTTAGTTTTTCTCAAGTCAAAGAAAATGAAGACAAAACAAATCGTCTGACTCACATCGTCTTCGCTTCGGCGTTTTTCTTTGAAAAGCTTGTGTCCATTGCTTCATCTTCGTCCAATTCTCCTTCCTCCATGCTGCTAAACCTTTTTTTTTCTCTTAAAGACAGCAAACTATCAACGCCCTCCGTTTTCACAAATATTCGGCAATTTTTTTTGGCTAACTTTTATTATTTGAATTTGAAGTGTTCTTATTTTATGAAGAAAAAAAGAAAGCAGCGAACCTGGTCAAAGTGCTCTGAGAGATGCCGTTCCTCTCATGGAAGGCTTCTTCAAAATCTGGTGGAGTGAAGTTGCCTCCAGCTGGAAAAAAAGCCCTTGAAATAAAAGAAAATGCTCACGTGACTTTGGCTTTTCCAACTCGATTGACTGCTCAGGATCGTCGATTAGAAGACGGTCTTGGTCGTCATCCTCCTCCAACATAACCCCAATTGATCTGAATTCTCTCTCTTTGAAAAAAAGGAACAGAAGAAAAGAAATAAATCCATCTCTTTCCGACTCAGCCCTTCAAAAATCTTTTATTTGCCTACTTTTTTTACATCTTTCGTTTAACTAGTCAATATTCACAAAGTAGCCTCTAAAAGGCGGGGGAAAGTCAAAGGCAGTTTCATTAAAATGAGAAAATTACTTTAGGTTTCTGGGAGGTTCCTATCCATTTTCTCAGGTTTTTACAAACTCAATACTTTTCCGCTTTTTAAGAGGGAGAGCTTATTGATTTTATTCTAAAATTTGGAGAGACGAACTACGATTAAAACGTGACTGAGCACTTAAAAATTCTTTTTATAAAAAGTCTCGTTTCTCGTCTAATTTTAGAGAAATTTCCACTAAAAACGAAAGAACTGTAGTTGGGATTTTAGAAAACAAATTTCAGCTTTTTCCCCGGCTTGAGTCGAGCTCTTTGAAGAAGAAGGAAGTGGCCATAAAAACTGAAGCTAACGGCTTTTAAAAGAAGAAAAAAAAATAATAAACTTGAAATTGCTCTGATAGGATTACGATAATTGTATAATTCCGTAATGGGAGAAAATCACGTGCTTTTGGTCCTCGAATTATCTGAAACGACAAAAAAGGGCCCGATAAGACCTTCAAACCGATTCGAAATGGAAAACTCGAATCTTTTTGTTTTTTTTAACCAAAGTTTTAAAACCAAGAAGAAGATTGAGTTTTCCTCGATTGTCTCCTATTCGAATCCAAATTTTGAGAATAAAATCGAAGGAAAGACCGTTTAGAAGGTCAAGAACATGACGTGACGCCTTATACTTAAAGGACCGACTGCGAGTTCTCCATACCAAATCGTGCTCTATGGGTAATTTTTGCGCGCGAGACTTTGGTTGCCTCGAGTTTGTCGGGCGATTACGGTCGAAAACTGTTCTCTCGTAGCCAATTGGGGTCTCATTTCCGATGATTTACAACCTCTTATTGACCTTCTCACATTCCTTTCTCAAGCACCACATCCACAAGCGTTAAAAGCTATAGTTTATAATATTCTCATTTTTCCAATATTTCTGGATTGCATTTACCCGACGGTTATAGACAAATGAATGGCTGGTAGACGACATTCAGTAAAGAAGAATAAGAAGAAAATTGTGAAAAAATCAAAGAAAAAACAGCAGCGACAGGATTTAAAACAAACGACGTAAGTTCCAACCGGTTTTCTACAATAAAATGCCTATTTTAGACTCTCTTTTGCTCGAGTGAAAGAGGAAAATGTTTCTTTGGAGGTTTCGACTAGCAGTGGCAGCGTTACTGTAGAAATCCAAAGGCAATTTAGCCATACGACTCTAGCCCCAGGCTCTTCTTCTTCTAGTCGAAAGAGAGCTTGTTCTGAGAAGGTTTGTTCAATTCATTTTGGTATTGAAGGGAGATTCAGGGCGGACCATCGGCGAAAAAACACGCTGAGGATAGTTGTCTCGACTATATAACCGAGGAGGAATCGGTTCATTTTTTCTAATTTCCTTTAAACAATTTGTCTTTTACAGAGTTCTGAAGAAGAGCAGCAATACGCCATGTCCATAGATTCGGACTTTTTCGGTAACTCTGAAGTTTTCCTTTGAGAAACAAAAGTTCCAGATGAAACGGAGAACAAATCAGACGAAGAGCTCGAAAATAGCGAATTTATTCGCTACCAGCAAGAGTTGGAAAAAGCGATAAAGGCTGATTCCTCCACGAAGCCACCCGAATTGGATGAGAAATTATGTAAAGGAGTGGGAGATCCCTCCGAGGTTTGTCTTCCTTTTAGAAATAAAAAAAAGATGTTTAGATTTGGAATCTGATGTGCAAAAAGGACGAGATGGAAAGAATCAAATTGCAATGGCTACAAGTCGCTATCCCTCCCACAACACGATCTGTTTTAGTCGATTGGATGATGGAGGTAAAAGATCTTTTTGTGAAAGAAGAGAGAGAGAAACGTTTAGGTGTGTGAACAGGAGAAACAACATCGAGCGACTTTCCACTTGGCTGTCAACTATATGGATCGCTTCCTGGCGGTGCATCAAGAGATGTCGGGAAAGACGGACCAACCAGCCGTTTCTGTCAATCAGCTACAATGCATAGGAACGGTCTGTCTTCTGCTCGCCTCCAAATACGAAGTCAGTTTGTCCGGATCGAAGACAATTAGACTTTTTAAGGAAATATATCCTCCAAGATTGGAATCTTTTGTCGAATATACGGATGGAGCTTGTGATCGGATAGAAGTCGAACAACAAGAGAAGTTGATTTTACATCGGCTGGACTGGGGTCTCTCCGTGATGACGAGCGTCCAATGGCTGGCCACGTTCTTCCAAATTATGGGAAAACAAAAGGTTTTTTTTAAATATTAATTTCATCACGAAATCTCCAGATGGAAAAGGAGGACAGTCACTACAGCGAGAAGCCTCTAACACTTGAAAAGATCGTTCGCGAGCAATACATGACTATGGCGAAAATCCTCGATGCTTGCATCTTGGATATGGGACATCTCAAATTCTCATATAGGGAACTGGCCGCAGCTGTTATTTTTCTCAGCTTCGAGCCGTATTCCTTCGTCGAAACAACTACAGGTATCTCCTTAGTTTATGGTCAACTAGTAATCCTTGATCTACTTTGCGACCATTTGTGTGAAACGAGGGCTAATTTTCAAGTTACTGCTATTGAGAATAGAATGAGATTTTTAGGGTATTCGTACGAGCAGATCCAACCAGCAATGGATTGGGTTGGTGCTTGTCAAAAGTACGCCTTGAGCATCAAAGAAGCTGGTGACCCTCTTCCAAAGGTGTCGGATATTAGCTCTGAAGAATGGCATGACATCCAGACTCATCCAGTAGCCTTCACCGAAGCTTATGTATTCCCTTTTTTTATTTATTACAAAACCCTCTTTTTAGGATAAAATAAGCGCGGAAAGAATCATGATGGAAAATAGAAGGAGAGTGGAGCGACTGGCTTGCCGAAGACCAGTTAAGCGGTCTTCTCGACTTCACCTTCGTCCAACCAATGAACAGCCCTCGTAGCTTCAAATATATTTATCCCCGTTTCACTTTGTTCTTTCACTTCAACAATCTCAACCTCACACTTTACGGGTATTTTTCTTTCTCTTGCTTTATTTCTTTCTTAAACCATGAATATTTCGTAGACCTTTGCCACATTAAAACCGTAATGCTCTCTTATAACATATCCAGGCAAAGCGTATTCTTCAATTTGTCGTTTTATAAATAGCTGTCTGTATCTGAAATAAATTATTTTAAAAGATTCAATATTAGTTTTATACCTTTTTGAATATTCTTCCTCTGCTAGTGGGTGTCGGTCTGGATCACCGATAAAGATCCGAACGTTGTCTGTTTCCTTTGTAAGTCTGAAAGTGAATCGTGAAGATTGAAGCGTCTCAAGGCTATCGTGACAGACACGAGAGGTCATCGAGATAACAAACTGCTCGCGCCAACTTTCTTCAAACCGGAGCATGTCGTACAGGGGACTTACCTTTTTAGCCATTCGAAAATTGCAAGGGCAAAATCACTGTCGTAGAACATGTCGCCCAATATTAGATGAATTGGCTTCCCATTGTCTATTCTTTTGAGAAGGAAATCACCACTTTCGGGTAGAAGAAGATTCCTATCAGTATAAGTAACTTTGTGATCGGCTACTCTATTTAACCGAAAGTTTAGCTTTGTAGCTACAAGAGCATCTAAAATGATTGTAGACTACTAAAAGCTTTCCCTTACTTCGATCAATGTCATTTGCAATAACAGTTGCGCCACATTCAACTGAAGCTATCGAGGCAGAGCCACATCCGCAACCAACATCTACTACCAGACTGTTTTCGAAAACCTCTTTGTGCTCTGATATGTATCTGAATAAAGACGTTCTCAAGAAGATTTTGTCGACAACTTCGAAATTGCTTGACCGCCTGGCCAATAAAATGCCCAGTAAGGATCAGGTAATGGGCATTTGTCTGGAGTGCTCATCCACAATGGACAGCTTTCTGTTATGAGACGTAAGCGAAACTGCGGTGTGAGACTGTCAGATGAAACCACTGTATTTCGTAAAATCCATTTTGCAGCTTGTTTACAATTCATCTGACAAGAAGTGATTTGCTGCGAAGAGCTTATATTTCGGTATGGATGGAATTTCCTAATAGAAAAAACGGGTGTTATGATAATTCTTCATTTGTGAAGATAACAATAAGACAGAACACTTAGTCGAACAAACCGAAGCCCTGAAAAATTGCTTATTTAAAGCATTTATAAGGCACTTACCATATCTTCATCGGATTCCTCTTTAGGTTCTTCTTTCTTCTTCTCCTCGGCTGAAACTTAATTGTTACAAGGGGCAGGCTTTTTTAATAAGCTTAGTTTTTTAATGCAACTTCTACTATTACGCTTCTCTATTAGCATTGCACGGCTGATTTTCTCTTATTTGCTATTTTGCTGACTGTGCATCAACCAATTTCTGAAAATAAATAGAAAACACTGACCTTTAGGAGCAGCAGCAGCGGCTGCTGGGGCGGCGGCAGCTGGAGCTCCACCAGAGGGTACAGATGCAAGCTTTTTCTTTCCCTCGGCAATAACTTCAGTGACATTCTTTCCGGCAAGGGCAGCAACTACTTTGTCGGCATCGGCCATGTCACAGTCTACTCCAGCAGACTCTGCAAAAAATTAATTAACTAAAAACGGAAGAAAAAAGTTTTAAAAACAGTTTTTTATCTAATAAATGTGGGATGCATCTTGACCGCTATCGAAAAAGTTCTATATCAGTGTCTGATGTTCTCTATAATTTTCCTTGCCTTAGACCAGGCACAAGGCATAAGTAGGCCAAGTACCCCGGCTTAATATACAAGGATCTTTTAAAATAGTAAAATTATAATAAAAGTAAAAAGAAAAAGAACTAACCAAGGATTTTCAGGATGTCTTTGGACGACGGGGTGGCATTACCGCCAAGGTTAGCCAGCAAATAAGCTCCCAAGTATTTCATCCTGAAACTATGATGTATTTGAAAGATGTAAGAATTGAAATGAGAAAAGAGAAATAAAACGTGAATAATTTTGATCGATTCAGCATCCTGAAAAAGGCTGTTGCCATCATTTTTCTATTCACCTGTTTATTTATCTAATAGCAGTCCTATTCTTCGCAAAAATACAAAAAAAACCATCAAAAACGTATGAAATCGCTTGAAATATGAATTAAACTATGTAAAAATTTAGGAAAAGAAGCGAAATTTCAGAGTTTCTATCTGGGTTACGATAACCGATTCCAAATACGCAGTTGCTGCGCTTCAGGACCCAGCATAGCGTGAAATCTGTGATGTAAAGAAATGTGGACGTTGGTTGAAATTGTTGTGCGAATATAGCATCTCTACAAATGAGAAAATAAGAGTTTCTTCTTTGTTTTCTGCTTTCCGATACAAAAGGAAGAAAAGAGAAGACACTTTTCAACGCTGGGCTGCCACTAAACCAACAGAATAATCGATAACTATCGATTTTTCAGAATGACTTTTCGACTTTGTCCATAGATGGACGAAAGAAACTTCCATCCAGTGTAAAACCCCGAGAATCTGTAAGAAAAGCCGTTCGTGTTCATCTGATTCCTATGTAGGTTACTGTAGCATCACGAGGTTCAGGGATCAATTGGGCCGCGTTGCCTCTCTCGCGCGAGCGGCTGCAATGCGTTCTGCAAGCGACTATGTTTCCAAGCCTTGATTTTACTTCTTCACATTCATTATAATGACGAGCTTATGATGTTGTGGTTCTTTGATCTCTTAGAACTCGAATAAATCCATCACAACAGATAGAAAAAGAAAAAATAGAGCTTCCCAGCTCCTCCCAGGCTTCGACTTTTCTGGTGTGTAATTTACCCAGAAGCTGGGTAATCTTATCCAATTATCCATATTCCTGCTGAATATGGCTGGGAATATTATTTTTAGTATTTAAATGCCAAAACAGTTTAAGAAATATGTCAGAAATGACGAGATTAACGCCATGCCAAAGTTCACGTTGTCTCAAGGACTGATAATTTGAAATCAATATCGTATGTTTTTTCCATGCTCTCGATTTCTCTGGCTATTTCCAATATTTATAGGGTATTTTATTCGCAAAATCAAAAGAAAGAACCATAGGAAGCATAAAAATAAGAAAAAGAACATTTGATGAGGTTTACATCACATTTGAGCCAATTTTATTGCCTTTCCGCTAATTTCTCGCGGATTCCTCAATTAAAATAGACGATCTTTATGGTTTTCATCTTATTTTGGTGATAGAATGACGATCTTTTTTGTAGCAAGTGTCCGGACGCCGCGTGCTGGATGATTGTTGATGCTGGGCGGACCCTCAGCTCTGGAGCAGCCTTCAACATCTTGGGGTTCTACTGGGGCTCAATCGACAGCTCAACCTCTCCCAGAGAGTCCAGCTATCGGCAGCATTCCACATTGCAGCCATCCGTCTACCTCCTATCCACATGCCTCTTTGACTCCGAGCAACTCAGCCAGTGAGTATCGCGATGTTCTTTCGTTTTATTTTCTTTCTTCTTACAGAAACTGACCACTGCTCGCTGCCTTCAACAAGTTTCGCAGAAACTCCCCGTCAGTCGTCTTCAGCGTCGAGCGAAGAGCCTGTGGGCGATATGACAACCTCCGCTTTGGAGACAGCTTCTCCCTATCGGCGATTGCATTTAACTTTCAAACTTCCAGCGCGGAAGGCACAACGCTTAAAACGGATCGCCAGCTTTCAGCCACAAACCCTCAGGCGGATAGGTCTGACTCCTTTCTTTGGATAAAATTGATAGACGAATTTTAGGTGTTTCAAGGTTAAAAGTGGGGAAAGATGGAGAGTCAATGACGATAGCTGACCCTCCAGCTCCACCCCCACCTCCGCCTGCTCCTCGACCAGAAGTTTTACCTCGTCCAGAACAAGTCTTCGATAGAATGTGAGGAGTTTTATATTTTATGAATCCAAATCTATTTAGAGAGCCTCCTAGACCCCAACCCCAGCCTGGCCAATTTGTTCCTCACCCTGGAGCTTCACAACCGCCGCCACCTGAAGCTATGCAAATGCAGCCAAGACCTCAAATGACCAGCAATTCCAGTCCTCTTTTGGTCAATCTTTTGAGGTACTTTTGAGAGTTGAAAGCTAAAAACGAAAAAATGTTACAGTAACCAGCCACAAGGAAGAGAACCTCCCCCGACAAATGGACCACCCTCAGTCCATCCGGCTGCAGCACAGCGCTCCTTTAGTCCCTATCAATATCCGCCACAACAAGGCGTTCCTGGTCCACATCCAGTCACTCCAGGACCGATGGATCCCAATCAGATGGCAGCTATGCAGCAGCATCAGGAGAGACAACGACAAATGCTTATACAACAGCAGATGCAAGCTCAACATGCTGCTGCGATGCAAAACCATCCGCCACCAGGAACTCCTGGTTGTGGTGTTCCTCAGCAACAACCCTTCTTCCAGCCTGGTCCTCCTAGACCTCAAGTTCCTGTGGTGAATTTCTATTTTTATTTTATTATTTATTTTTTTCAGAATTATCCTCAAGGCCATCCACAGCAGCCTCCACCTCAGCCGATGTATAATCCACAACAGGCACAGAGAATGGCTCCCCCGCAGTATCCAACTCAGCCTCAAATGCCGCCGGCAGCTATGGCTCAACCAGCTCAGTTTATGGCACGTGCTGTTCCTGAGCCTGAACCCGCACCATCTAAAAAGAAAAGGAAACCGACAAAACGACAACAGCAGAAGGAAGCTGCAGAGATGGCTGCCCAAAATGCTGCTCAACAGCAGTTCATGGCGCAGCAAGGAATGATTCCTCAACAGCATATGCAACACCCTGGCATGCCGATGATGGGTCAAAACTTTGGGCCGCAAGGATATCCACCGCAATATGGTTATCCACCTGGAGGAACACCTCAACAGCAGCAGATATGGCAGCATCAGATGGCTCAGCAGAGGATGATGTATCAACACCAGCAACAGGCAGCTGCTGGAGCTCAATGGCATCAACGACCTCACGTGCCGTATCCACCTGGAACACCAATGGGTTTGTTTGTTTCTCCGTTTGTTTCGAAAGAAGCCATTTCAGAAGGACCAGCCTCAGTTCATCCGGTCTCACAACGTCCTTCGAGTGAATTTGGAACGGATGGAACGTCGCCAATGACTCCACATAGTTTCCCCCAACAACAGCCGGGGATGGTTAATGGCGCCTTTATGAGACACGACTCTCATGGGAATCTGTTCAATTTTAATCAACAGGCCACAACCTCTGATCCTCTTGATCAATTCCTGCAAAAAGATGATACCGATCTGGGAGACATTGGCTTGGATGATATCGACATTAAGCCGATGGGCGATTTGGGGACAGTCATTCCAGCTGATATCTTGGACGAAGCGTCGAGCTCTTCCTCAACAGCTCTAGAGAAACAACCTGCTCCTTCAACCCCAAATGGAGACAGAATTGGTAGATTCCCCTCATTTGGAAGATCAAAACCTCGTCTAGATTCTTCAATAGCTTCTGTGGTGGAAATGGTCTCAAAGAGCAACGCAACCCAGCCGACGATGACGAATGTCTCTCAAGCCACCGCCATGACTGGAAATGCTACCTTTCGTGGCTTTGGAAATGGGACTCATCAGCCACAGTATTCCCTCCAACACACCGGTAAAAATTACTTTTTTTACAAAATTTCTTATTGTTTTATTGAATAGGTTGATGAAAAGACTTTTGTAGGGAATGAACAGAGGCCGCCATCAAAAACTGTGAAAGTAGAAAACGGAGCAGTTTTAGCTAATGGCCATCACCAGGTATAATCGAAGAGAAGAAGGAGAAAGAGGAAATATTTCAGCTGCCTAATGGAGCGACGAGGAGACCAACGACGAATGGTGGAGGAGAAGAGGTAAATGATGAGACTGATCAATTTGTCAAGAGACTAATGATGGCGGATGAGGAGAGAAGGAAAGCAGTCGATGCTGGAAGTAAAGCCAAAACTCAAAGGAAATCTCGAAAAAAGGATACGGCAATGCCTCCTCAATCTGCCATTAGTTAGACAAAAAACAACGAAAATCTACAGGGAAAAGGTTGCCTTTTGGCTGGAAGAAATAAAATTAATTTTCAGACGAAGATCTGCCTCCAACTCTTTCTTACGGCTGGTCCGTGTGCTCAAAAAAAGTTAGCTGCTCTCTCCGGCGATCATTTAAGTGTCCAAACTTATAAAGGTGCTATATTTCTCTCTCACTCTCACTGAAGCTCTGTCAAAAGGGTCCTCTAGTCACACACAGTTTCATTTATTTATTTTTTTTGTTCAGCCTAACTTTAAAAACAAAATTCGTCGTGATAAAACCACACTCGGTTTATTTTCCTTCTTTTTAGAGAAAAGTTTAGTTTTAGTTTCTCCTCCATCCTATCTTTCCATTTACTTCTTACTCTGTCAGAATTTAATTTTGTCCCAAACGCTGCCTTGCTCTTCACTTGGGGATCGTTCCCGGGCAGGGTCCTTGTGCTTGACCTTCTGATCTCCTTCCGCTTTCGGGCGGAGACCATTTATGCCTTGCGATCCTTGTACAGTTTTTAAATAGTCATAAGTGTTTATATAGAGTATTGAAACCTCAATGAAGAATAATAAAATTTATGCTTTATTATGACCTGTAATCTTCTGTAGAGCAATCTAAAACGAGCATTCTTCCTCAACTTCTCAACGTCTCCACCCGAGATCTGCAATTTATTTCTCTTCTTGGCTATTTTAATTCTTCATATTTTACAGTAATCCCTCAAGAGCTTCAAATTTTGAGGCTTTTGAGTTAAATAAGTGAAGGGAGACTTGGAATATTACGGTAATTTAGGGAACGATTTTTATAAGCAAATTGCCTTACCCTGGAGTGATTTGTCCTGGACGGATATCATCCTCGACGATAAAATTGTTTTGGTGAGTGACGTCTTGTATCCCGTAACACTCTTCGACTCCAAAATATTCAACTTCTCGATGTAATTCCTCAACGAAGGAATCCGGCGCCGTGGTTAGAGATCTATCATTCAGGATGCAGTTCGTCTTCTCTTTTGGATAGAACATTATGCTCAAACAGGAGAAATCAGCTCCGATGCATGCGTCAATACAAGCTGTGCGATTCTGGACAGACTTGGCTGCTCTTATGGAGCCCAGGAGAACTGCCTGCTTTACATAGTCTATTGTAGCTCCAGAGCATCGAATGGCTGTTTTTTCTACAAATTTTAATTTTTGAAGGTACGGAGAGGACAAACCAGAGACGCACATCTTACTATACAAAGTCGTGGGTTCATGTACTTCAATTTTCGTGTTTGTTCGACTATAAAGGATACATTCTTGAGTCTCATGGGAATATCCAGCGGCTACACATTTCCTTGGGCCCTGAAGGAGAGAAGATTTGAAGAATTGAACGGAGAAAACTACAGTTAGACAAGCAGAGACACAGTCGTCTTCATTGGTTATGAACTTTTCTTTCCATTGGGCATTAACAGCTCGGACTCCTTCCTGTCTGGTTAGGATGTGCTCTTCGCCCAAAAGACAATGTTCTGGAAATGTGTTCAGCTAGCTGGAAAGCGAGAAAACCTTCTTCTTCATCTTCTTCGTATTTTTTTTTCTTTTTGATGACCGTTGGCGCAGCTTTTGCTTTGGCTCGAAGAGAGGAGAGACAACTTTCGGGATCTTCGACGATTGGCTCAAAAAGGATCGAAAAACTGGCCGCTTGGAAATTGGCCTTTCCTTCGCCTGGCTTCTCTGCGAAAATCTCGCACATTGAGAGATTTTCCTCGAAAACAACGGTGCGACAATTCGGCGATCTGAATAGAACGTTGAAAAGAAGCGGTTAAAGTGGAGACAAACTTTGAACAGAATTTGAGACATTCTTTTGGGGAATTTCCAAGCTTCCGATCGATTGGAATAACTCCTACCAGTTTTGTATTTTCGATCGATTCGAAGCAGCGAGCAAAACTGGCCAATTTGAACTTCTTCGTTTGCTTTTTCAACGTCCCGTGGATGATTGCCCCCGGCGCGGAGATGAAGTCATGATTCCAAAGGAGTGGATTCGACAATTCTACTTGAACCTAAACCATCGGCTGTCAGGGAATTAGAGAGAGGGAGGAAAACCTCTTTTCCTCGGCGATCTATCTTTCGAATTTCAATTTTTCTTCCACTTCTCTCTACAATTTCCGTCTTTGAAGGGAAGATTCTCTCAGGAAAACGATCGATTTTTGGATCTGTCAGAATCATCGAACTTTCCACAGCCAGCGTCTGAAAGTTGTCGTCTTGAAGAGAAGAAAAAGAAGGAAGTCAACCTTGGATCCCCTGGCGATTGGCTTTTCTTTTTTCTTCAAAGCAGCAGCATGAGCTCTAATCTTGGTCAATTCAGCCTCAACCGCAAATCGCTTGTCCTAGAATTCCCATTATTTTTTAAATCAAAACAACCCTTACATTTCTAATATCTTCGACTTCGAGTTGATTGCTCGGAGGACGGTGTTCCTCAACCATGACGCCTCCATCAATCCGATTATCCTCATAGAACTGCGTCCCAGAAACCAAATATCTGCCGTTTCCGGTGTTCTGAACCTGCCATTCGGATGCGCGATGAAGAGGAACCAGGCCACTTTTGATCGGAGTTCTAAAAGGATCCTAAAAGGTTCAAAGTGACTCTCACCCTGGAGTGACTTCTCCCTCGTGGATTCCTTCTCCCATCGCCCTTTGGACTTCTTTGACTTCATCTTGGGTGATCATTTCCAATGGTTCTTCCAACGGAGGAAGCGATTCCGCCTCTGGAAGTGGAGAAAAAGTCCTAGTGGCTGGCGGCTGATTTGTCCAAGAAGGCAAATCCCAAGGGGCTTCTGTTGTCGACGGGTCAGTTCCAGGCTGCAGCGAGTTGAGGAGAGTCTCCGTCACAGCAAATGGCTCTTCCTCTGTCGAATCTTCAAGAAGCTAGAAAAGTATTTTTTCATATTATTTTTTTCTCTCAAAAACCACTTTGTTTGTTTCTGACTCAGCCATGGAGAAGAGGGTCTCATTCAGACGCTTATAAAGAGCATTAAAATTGTCGCCAGGCGATCGAGGTAGGACCTTTTTGTCGATTGGAGGAGGCGTTGGAGTCACTAGACTTCTTGGCTTCAATGAAGTCGAACTAACAAGAATTTATTTGGATTTTGGCTCAAACTGTACCTATCGGAAAACATGGACAGCTTTTTGAGGAGTGGATTGGTTGTGAAAAGAGTTGAGACATTGACTTGCTTGGAGACTGTCAAATTCGGCTTGGATTGGTTGTCTATTTGGGACGAATTGTGAGAGAGAGACGGATTGCTTACCTGATTGGGGTAATGAGCCATAAACGAAGCGTAAGAGTAGTAAATAGCAAAGAATCGGAGGCATAGAATCGGTTTCGGCCAATTATTGAGGGGAGAGAAAGCGAGGGAAATGGGACGACTCTCTTCGTCAAGACCACTTTCGCCACTCTGAAAAGATTGTTTTTGATTGGAGGATTTATATTTTGGAAGAGAAGGGAAGAAGAAGATATCCGCACATTGACCTGGCAGACAGTAGGCGCGTCGGTTAACTTTCAACTAGTCTTCCGGGGTGAGCGCCGTGGTGGAACAATGGGATTTACGAGGCGTTGAGAGGTAAAGTGCCAGCAGTTGCGGAAAAAGCTCCTCCCCTTTCTGACTCCTTGAGGGAAGAGATGCAAATTTTTGTGTCCTTTTTTGTTGGCCAAGAGAGATCTCCCGCGGCTTCATTTGTCCCATCCTATCGCTTCGAGAGATCTCGAGAATGGGACGAGAAAAGGAGGAAAAAGGAAGAGACCATAACGGCACAGCGAAAGTGGCCGGAGAAAGTGAGGCAGCGCGGACCTCACTCAGCCGGCATTAACCCACATGGCCAAGAAGAAAGTCGGAGGTGAGAGAAGTCCGGAAGTTTTAAGAAAAGACTCTAGAATTCAGATGAAATTCGTTTCGATCTTCGACCATTTCAGTTCAAAGCGAAGGATGAAAGGGAAGACGCGATTTTAAAGCTCAGAAGAAGAGATTTAAAAGTTTTATTTTGGAATTTCTCTGAACTCGTGGATAGTAATGCACAAATGAATCAGCAAGAATTTCTCTCAGATCAATGAGTGGGGAAATGAGCGTTAAAGAAGTGTTGGAGTTCCATCCGGAATGAGACCTTTTTTGGCAAGAAGTTCAGCATACCTCGCATCGTCTGCTTCATTTGTCAAATATCTGGACGCACTTTGTGAGAAAAAACAAGACAGACGAACCTAGGGCATTTCAAGAGGATCTCGAGATTCCTCAAGTCCATGTAGAGCTGGTCGCCTTTGAGCCAGGAATGAGCGAGACATTCCTCAATCGTCAATCGCTCGTTTAGCTGCATTAGGATGTTAGATTTCTCGCCTTTCTCACCTCAACCCGTAAAAGTCGTTGAATCAGATCTATAGCTAGAGGAGAAGTCTCGTTCCAAGGATCTGTCGGAAACATAAAATCGGCATTTTGGATTTGAATTGCAATCTAAAATCTTTCTTTCTTCCTTCTTTGTTTAGCTCACCTCATCGCCATCATTAAAAGGAAAGGTTCCAGACAGAGTGACATAAATAATTACTCCTACGGACCACATATCGAGCGATTTGTTGTATCCTCGTTTGGAGAGAACTTCAGGTGGGAGATAGGCGGGCGTTCCAACAATTGTTTTCCGAAATTGCGCCTCAGGAATGAATCGCGCGTAGCCAAAGTCACAGATTTTTGTCTGAGGGAAGCTGGTCGACATATCCGAGAGGAGGACATTCTCCGGCTTCAAATCACAATGAGCTATGCCCTGATCGTGGAGATATTTCAGCGCCGAAAGGATTTGGACGATCAAAAATTTGGTAATTCTCTCGTCTAATCGGCCAGTCGCCTGGAAATATTTTGGATTCTTTGGTGAGGGATATCTCACTCACCTGGCTCAAAATCATTTCCAACATATCGCCGTTGAGTTTCTCCATCACAACAAATATTTTATCTTTTGTTTCGCACATAAACTCAAGTCGAACTATCCCAGAATGACACGTTCTTTGTAAAATTGCGACCTAAACGAATTTCTGAAGAGAAGAGCTCAACGCACCTCAGCTCTCATCGATTCCTGACCATTACTTTTCTTAGAAAAACGTTCTTTTGAGATCACCTGAAGCCTCATTCTCTCAGATTCTTGTTGGAAGAACTCACTTTAACGGCTACTTCATAGCCATTACTCCTCTGAACAGCCGAATAAACTGTTCCGAATTGCCCAGATCCAATTGGGCGATCACTCATCACCTTGATTTTGTTATAGAAATAAATTTAAAAAGAGACGGCTACCTGGTAAATTGAGGCAAAGTCCAGGGCCGGTTCTTGATTCGGTGAGTCGTTTTGTGACATAGGAGGTTGAAGTGCCTCTTTTAGAGCCTAAATCATAGGAAATAAAGGAAACAAAATAAAAACCTGAAACCAGAGTTGAGTATTGCTGGGTGGTCGGATGCTCATACTCCGAGGAATTTTCTTCGGCGGTCCTCCCGAATAAGCGTGATAGTTCTCTCCCACACAGTATACAATATTCGTGATTGTTCGAAGCTCAAAGCAATGGGGAGGATTCCTTTATTGAGCTGATTTTATTTTTTGGGAAAAGAACTCACTTCGAGACCACAGAAGGACCATTATGCTGGGTTATTGCCAAGATCTCAGCCAGTGGAATCGTCTTATAGCAGCGATTTGGATTCACTCCAACTCCTAAACAATTCGTCATTTTATTTGTTTGTCTCAACATTTTTCAAAAGAGAGCAATAAATATGGTAATTTCTAACTGCTTTTTGACTCTTGAAGGACTGTTTGATTGCGAAGGAATTTGTAAAAACTCTAGTCGAGTGAGAACGAACCTTCGATATACTCGTGATACATATTGATGGCATTATTGGCTAAAATCCAATAGTGTTTGAGCCTCCTTTCAGGATCATTCAACTCGAAGTGAATCATCCATCCCTCCACCTTTGGCTGGCTTGTAGCCCGAGCAGAGGCTTGGCCAGGAAGTCGGAATAGAGGAATATTATCGTTAATTGATGAGGTTGATTCCATTGAACAATCGTCATCATTGCTGTTGATTGTGGTCGATGTTTCACAAATACTCATCCTGGATATCGCATGATCAGCCAAAGTACAGTTTTGAATCAAATCTTTGGCACATTTCTTGTGGACATTGACCTGGAAAGTTCCTTTTGAAATGAAAGTGTCACTCACTCCACAGTCGCGACATTTGAGTCCTTGTCTGACAATTCCCACTAGCAGATTGTTACAAACTTTACAGAGCGTAAAATTCTTGTAGTTATGCTCAGCCAAGGTGTGAGGAAGACCAGACGTTGAGGGGAGAGAGCCAGGAGGACCCATTGCGATTCCTCCAGCAATCATTGGAGCAGGAGCCATTGTGTTGAGGCCCGAGGGGGAGACTACGCAATTATTTCGAGGCGCATTGTAGCATCTTTTGTGGAAATTACATCTGGAAAAAGAAAATATCGTAAGCTTCCAACTACAGAAGGGAATAAAGAGGTGAAAGACTGACTTGCAATTGAGACATTTGACTCCTTGTTTGATGACTCCGGCCAGCATTTCCCCGCAATAGTCGCAAAACGTCGGGACCAAGTAGGTATTCGGCTGAAATCGGTCTACAATCAGAGGTGGAAGTGCTTCTTACTTCGATGACGTGTGGACGAGTTGGGCCTTCGTTTTTGTCGGCTACAATGATCTCCACAACACAGCCGTTGTCCTGGAATTTTGCTGAGTAAAAAGAGGAGCCTACCAGTTGAGCAATAGAGGCGATGTGCTGCAGCATATTAGGGGAATTGTAGTTGTGCCTAAAGAGGTGGAGTTCGTTGACTTCTGCTCCTGGCGCAACTCTGGCCACAAGGGTTTTGGCTCGAAGTCGAAGGGATTCGAATATCTGATATGAATCTTTCAAAAAAAGGTGAAACGACTTACGGCTGGATCATCGCTCCTGGCTAAAACGACCATCTCCTTCTGATTCCCATATTGGAGAGTCACATGTATCCGAGGGTCCGAAGAGGAACCCGCCGCGAACATTTTTACTCTGAAAGACTAGACCTCAAGGATCATTAAAACCGTTTTGACGTCATTGACAATTGGGGGGAAGCCCGTTCAAGTTTGGGGTTATTTGAGAGAGAGGACTGGATCGGCTGATGAGTCAGCTTCTCTCATTGGAATATATTGTAACAGCAGAGGCAGCCAGTTGAGCAAATTTCCAACGGCTGAAATGACTCATCCAAGTCCTTTAGCAGAAGAAGAAAAAATGAGCGAGCGATGGGTCCCCCGTGTTCTGTCGGGGCCAGTCGGCGACTAATCGAATATCAAACATACGAGAAAACAACAGCGGCCAAAATCTACAGGAAGGAATAAATAAGATCAATTTCTCGCATTTTGGACTGATTTTCACCTTATTTCACAACTTCCAATGTTCTGCAAAGTTGTAGGCCTTGATCTCTTCTACAAGATTGCAGAACATCAAAAATGATAAAACCTAGATGAAGATGGTGAAAATTCCTAAACAACGAGGAGGTTTTATTTGAGAAAATTCCCGATGATTTTCGTGAGAAATTTGATGCAAAATATTTTTTTTTGAAATAAAAAGATCAAACGTTCGGGAAGCATTTGTACAGAAAATCGATCCTTCGTTAAACTTTGGTCAGCTAATTTTGGCCATACAGGCTCTCTCTCTCTCGCGAATAGAGTGAGGACATTTGTGGCAACAAAAATCAAAGAAAATTGACAGAAATCACCCAAATTTTGGCCATTTTTGTGGAAAGAATACGATGGTTTTTGTTTAAGAAATTTACTACAAAAGAAATTTGCTTGAAAAGTGAGAGCTGGGCTGAGCAATTCGGGGCGAGGGCGGTGCCTTTCCAGCGAGCAAACAGGCTCAGCTGCATGCCACTTGGCGTTTTGATTTCTTTTTGTTTTTAGGATTTTTATTAGAAACTATTTTCTTGGAGAGAATTGAGGAGAAACCAGGAGGACGAAGCTGAAGAATGCCATGGATTGGGAAATTAACGGCGAGAAAGACACGCGTCCCGTAGACCCGTGTGCGCGCGGAGATCGACTGAACCGGTCCTTCCGCACGGTCAGCGGCAAAACAGACGCGGCTAAAATGGCTTTACAAACCGGCGGCAATTGAAACTTACTGTTATATTCTCATTTTTAACAGAAATTCGACCTCATTTTTTATGTGTAAATTTCATTTTTCTAAAAGTTTTCTCTATGAGTCGAAAAGAATCTAGAGGCTGGTTTTGACAAGTCTTGACAAGATTCTTCCGAAAAGAATTTAGGAAGTTCAATTTATTAACTAACTTTTGGAGCCACTTGGAATAGTCGATGCTTGCCCTGCTCCTACTAACCCTCCTTCCACTCGCTGTTGTCGCCGAGCCGTGTGCCGATCTGACTGTCGCTGTGCTTTGGAAGCCGAAAGAATCCTGGAACGAGACGACTCTTATTCTTTTGGCCAAGAGATGGCCGAATGAAATTCCGCCGACAAACTCGACAGCAATGATAGTCTGGAAGAGCGATGAGATGATTCTTCCATTTGCTAGAAGAAATCTTTTGGTTCCCTCGAAAGTCCATGGAAATGAGACGATTCTTCCGCTGGCCACAAGGATTCCCAGCTGGAGGAATGAGACGAATCTTCTGGCAGAAGAAGTAGACAAATACTCGAAGGTCCAGAGGAGATCTCAACAGCCGACGGTCTGGAGGAATGAGACGACTCTTCCAAGGAATCTTTTGGCCCAGAGGAGTGACCAGGGATCTCTGATGAAGAAATTGGATGAGACGACGCTCAGCCGAGAAATCTGGGAATTTTTGTTCCGTCTGGTGGTCTTCACTTTCTCTTTGACTCTTTTCACATTGGAAATGACTAGGGAAATGGAAGCAGAAAAGGAAACGACGGAGGATAGCTCTTGGACTTATTCGGCTGACGATGAGATGAGCAGCGACACAACCAGCTGGATGAGTGAGAAACGAAGGCGAATTCTCCCGACGATCCACGAATGCACCGAGCCGGAAGCTAGCGACAGCGAGTGCTAAAAATAAACTGACTCTCTACTCATTTTTACAATTACTTTTGGGTATTTAGAATTGGGGCTTGTAGGCCAATCGCTTTATTCTATCCAGCGTGACCGATCTCAATATTTCCATCTGACTCGAGTGTTCCTCTCCTTCTTAAAGAGACTGAAGCTTTTGACTGTAAGTTTGTTGGCCAGCCAGTGCTAGTGACGGATGCTGGGACAATACTGTAGAAATGTGTTATTATCACAAGCTCGTCCTTCCAGTGGGAAACTTGTTTCTTAAAGACCTTCTTCGAGCAAAAGTCGGCTTAAAAAATCGGAGATCCATGTTTATAGAGTGGTATTATGGAATTATATTAAAATGTTTGGTTTTGATCAGAGGGAGGCCTTCGGCCTGACAAAGCTTGAGGCCTCAAAGGATTTTGATAGGTCCTTTAGAGGCTTTACACAGACAGACAGAAACCAACACAATTTTAGATCGAGGTAAGGCAGATCGGCGGGCCTTCGGCACTAAATATGGGATCATCAAGAGGTTTTCTAAAGTTTGGAGGCGCATAAATGTTAATAGATTCTTCTCTGGGATTTTCGGCCCATTCCCCTTCCCCCGAGTTTGTCGTCTCCTTTTCCCTTGAATTTTCACCCCCTTCCCCTGGAATTTCGGCCCCTCCCCAGAACTCATTTTGCGTACTGTTTTAGTTTGCAAATTTCCCTACTTCCAATTAGCGTTCGACAACTTTCCAGAGAACACAAAATTGGCTCGGATTGATAATATCAGTTATGATGAACTGGAGTACTATAAACAAAAAAAAACTTCAACATAAGTTCTTTTTGGGAACATTTCGGTCAGTTTGAATAGACTTATGAGGTCAAGAATTCCTCGGGTAACTAATTTTAGTTCCGGTTTTAAAAAATTGGAACTAGAATTTGAACGATCAGAGCTAGAATTTTTCTAAGAACTTTTATATTATGTCAGAGCATTTTTATTTGGCCCGCATTGGATAAGCCGCAGAGAAAAGTATCCTCTATCAGAAAATATACATTTTATTTCTCTTTTTCAATCTAACAAAGCTTAGCAAATGCGGTCAAAGAGCTCCAAAATTTTTAGGAAAATCTTAGTTCCGATCGGACAAATTCTAGTTCCGATTTGTCAAAACTGGAATTAAAATTAGGCGTTCGAATTCTTCAACGAGTCTTTAATTAAGAACTCAAGCGGGTATTTCCTAATGAAAACATTTTAGAGATGCAAAGAAATACAATTTTCTACACATGAAGATGCATTCTATATTAATTTAATGGAGCCATCCAATTTCTGTTACGAGCAACTTAGAAGCTTTAAGACCGTTTTTTATCTATATCTTTCTTCGCAGATCTGCCGTGGAAACACTCGTCTAGAATATAATGGAGACGAAAAAAGACAACCTTATTGAATTGGTAAGATTGTGCTTCGAATGTCTGAACTTCAGCCAGAAGATGGCATTTACCCTATTTACCGCGATAGAGTAAGTTAAATAATAATTAATACCGTAGCTCTTCTAGTAGAAGTCGGCCCAAGGGGTTAAAAATAGAATCCGGGGCATACTGGTAATTTAGGGCCTTCGAAGGCCTTTTTAGGCCCTAAAAACCCTCCGTTACCAGTATGATCCGAGGCTTCTATTAGAAAAAATACGTATCAAAATCAACACAGACACGGACAGTTCCCGGAAAGTTTTATGTGGTAAAAACTCGGGCGAATCAGTTTCTGCTACTTGCTGTATTTAAAAACCTTCAACGCATGACGCTATGCAACTCGATGGAAACTCTCTTCTTCAATTTGGTCGACTTATTTTGTGGCTTTTATAATTTGCCTTATCTGCTTAACGACGTTAGAAAGGATTTTGGATGGCCGATAGATTTCTCTGGCTACAAGCAAGATTTCGTCAAGTCCGAATTGTGGCATATAGCGGCTGTCATCGAAAAATTGTTCATAGTCATGGAGCCAATTGAAAATTCAATAAATTATTCGGCCCAGAGTGCCTAAATATTAGTCCATATTTCCTTCCTTCGCAGAATCTCCATTGAAGCATATGATATTCAACCGTTTGCCTTCTGATTGGATGTGAACTTATGGTCAAAAATGTTCTCTGGATAAGAGAACTTCCTCCACTCATAAGTCCAGAAAAAGCGGCACTTTAGCCTAAAAGTGGTCCAGCCAGAACTAATCTCAGGAATAAACTAACAATAAACTCATCGTAAACAATCGCTAGTCTCTTTCCCCTAATTGCTTGACCAAACAAACAGAGAGAAGGTCGATTTTGAAAACGCCTATTGTGTTCTCCGCCTGAGAACCAGTTGTCGTCTCTTTCCCTCCAAAAATGCGAGTCCTTCTCCTTCTACTTTCCTTCTCGACACAGTTAGTCTTTCCCTCCACCTTGCCACCAACAACTAGAGTTCACGGAGACTGCATCACTTTGATCTGTCCTCCTCGAGCTGCACAACAATCAACTCAAATTCCTTGTAGAAGCCAAGAGCCTAGGTCAGTTAGTTCTTCTTCGATAAATCCAATCAATCAGGTACTACGTTTTCAATAAAAATGTAAATTATGGCTGTGAGTCATCAATAGACCCTAAGTGCTCCCTTCGTTCATCTCCAGGAGAACAACTCACTTTCTGCCATCTTCCTCGTAAGTTCTCTTTAAAATTTGAAATACAATCCTCGATAATACCGTAATCTCTCTCAGTTGACAGCTAATTTTCTCAAACTTCCCGCAATTTTTATATTTTTTGATGTTTTGCAATCTTCTAGAGGAGATCGCGGACTACAAGTTATCAGAACACCAGAAATTATAAAAAATTAGCAAAAGTTGAAAAGAATTCGACTTTGAGAGCCTCTGTTTAGAAGTGAATGTGCTTCCCAAGCCTGGGATCCATCCAGAAGGAACTCATGTGATCTCGGTGGTGACGAGTCGTTTCTTTTCCGAAGCGGAATTTAAGGACCGAAAGCCCTCAAATTTGACTCTTTTGGCTAGATTCAATATTCCTGTAGGTTGAGCTTTCTTTTTTGGTTTGAAATTGAGATTTTAGGAGAATATCCCCTGCACGGGCATCCATAGTATCGAAGCGGAGAGACGAAAAAATTCGACGGAATGTCTCTACAAGATTAGGATCTCAATGCCGGGGATCGATCACAAGACTGATGATGTTTATTGCGTTTTACGAAAGAAAAAGAAAGATATTTTCAGCATTATTACTATGACGATGGGACAGATTTGGAGACGAGTTTCTCGGTTGAAATGTTCAAAGGAGCGAGTTCGGTTCTCTTCTGGTCAGAACTCACTCTCCAACGAGAAGTTGCTCTTTCTTCTGGAGCCATTCACTTCAATTATGTGGCTGAATCTCCTCGATTTAGATACTGGTTTCCAGGTAGAAAATCGCTTTAAATTTTATGAATAAAACCATTTGAGGAGCCTCAACACCCAATCCAACTGATGGGAGAGTTTTCTCTGGAAATCGAAAACCCAAGTTGAACCAATAAATCTTATTCATTTCCTTGTCTAATCAAAAGCGAAATTGGAATTCAAGCTAATGAAATACATTAATCGTCATCATCATCCTCCAGACATTGGCTTCTAATGAAAAGAGAAAATTTGAAAACAAAATGATTCAAGCAGAACGAGGCTTCTTTATTTTGGATTATCGATTTCGTTTTGAGATGCTGGACGAGAAGGCTTTATTGTCCTAAACAATCCTTCAACTTTGGCTTAAAAATCCAAACTTTTTGTCCTCTCTGCCCAGCAGCATCCTCCTATAAGGAGCGTAGATGAAGGCCGTAATGAATGGATTGACAATCTATTTGTTCTTTTGGCCGTTTGGCAACTCACTGGATTGAGGATCAAAATGAAGAACAAAGCCAATCCAATGGAATCGATGGTCTCCCGAATTTCGCAACTTATTTGATTCCACTTGAAAATGTAAATCTTTCCCCAATTGAAGAGGCGATAGGGAAGAAGAGAAAGAGTCGTCCAGCCGGTCGTCACAAAAATGAAAAGAATCGAATTCGCCTGAGTTCTTCTTCACTTCTTTTTTAAATTTCAACTGACCTTCATATTTGAGCTTTTGATCAATTTCCTTCGTCGTCTCACCAGAAGAAGGAGATAAATAGAGACGAAGCAGGTAGAAATGATTGGAATCACACAAAAGAGAAGCGTAAAACCCTCATAATAGAATTCCTTCAAAATCTTCAAATTGTATCCATCCACAATCATCACTTCTGCATAAGACGCATAGAAAATTACTCTAAAACATTCCAAAAACTATTCTTCAAAGATCGAATTTGAGTCGAACTCGGTTTGACCAATTTTTAGCTCAATCTTGACTCAATTTTAAAGAAAAGCTAAGCTTCTCAACAATAGTATTTCCTCTAAAAGAAGCCTACAGTAAACTGTAGCTCGTCCGCAATTTTGAATGATTTTTTTCTAGTCTAGCATTTTGCAATGTTCTGCAAACTTTTAAAGGAAATCAAGAGCTACAACTTTGTAGAACATTGAAGATTATGAAAATAACTCTAAATTTGAGAAAATTGGACTACGGTAGCCCTGATGTTTGGAGCTCTGATTGGAGGATTGAAGAAAGACTTACAGAAGCGAGATGATCCAAAGTGAAAGACAGATGCGTTTAGCCCTTTTCTCCTCCATAAAAGTGTCGTATTTCAGCGGCCATTTGAAATAAATCAGTTTGTCGATGTTCAAAAGAGTCAGCGAAGAACCAGAGATTGAGATACCAGCCAGACCGGCGAAATGAAAACTTCCAATCAAAAATTTGCATTTTGACTCGTAAATTCGAACCCAATTGGCTAGAGGCAGACTCAGAGCTGAAATATTTCGAGAAGAGAGGAGGAGAAACCAAACCAGTCATCAATAGATCAGCAAGGGTCATATTAAAAATAAAGATGTGCATGGTGTCGCCAGTCTTTTTGAATAATCTCCAGGCGCAGGAAAGGACAATTCCGTTGAGAAGAGTAGATAAAATACAAAGTATGAGATTGGATTTGACTGCCTGGGAGGAGCTTGTAAAGGAAAGGAGAGACGCATGGAAATTGTTGACAAAACGAGCAAACCAACTAACCATTTTT